>CM046005.1:76785918-78035918 GCA_025175895.1 Wurfbainia villosa
CTCATGAGAGTTTGTTACACGGCATAACAGACTAGGCCCCCACAGAAGATTCTTGATAACCTTCGCTCGCTAACATCATAACAGAATTATTCCTTAGGGGAAAAAGGCTCTCTACGTGGATGGTGATCCAGATAGTTTGTTAGGAAACAACTAGCTCTAGAAGCAGGGAGGATAAAAGGAAGAGGAGCAGCAGTGAGGAGGAAGGGATTGAACTCAACTTCATCTTCAACCAGTGAATAGAGAAAGAAGGGAGGGAGAGTTTTTGGAGGGAAGGCTGATCAGCGGGGAAAGAAAGGAGATTAGAGATGAAGGAAGGAGGCAGACCGTGACACTGAATATACTTGTCTCTACTTTATACACATATTCTCTCTGTAAGGGGTTTTCTCCATCTCCAAAAGTACTTCTGAGAAGGAGTGATTTTATAGTAAAGGCGTGTAGTGTCGAGGCTCCCTCAAGAGCTCATCTCATGGAGTAGGAATTGGAATTTTGAATCACGTTAAATCTCTTGTCATTGCTCTTTATAGCATTCTTTACATTCATCTCTTACTGTTGCGCCCGAAGAGAACCCTAAAAACCTCTCTGCGCTTTGCGTCCTAAAAGGTGAAAAAATCCGTTGCCACATCACTATAATAAAAAAAAAATCTAATTTAATTAAAATTATTATACATAAAATATTTTTATATCAAAATATTTTTTAAACTTAGTCAAAATTATTTAGATTTGTTACTATTATAGCTATTAGGGTGTATTTGGTTGGGGTCATCTGTGATAACCTTGGTTATCCATCCAAGGTTATCAAAGAAAATCTTGTTTGGTTTAGGATTTGAATGA
Organism: Wurfbainia villosa; assembly: GCA_025175895.1. Classification (NCBI taxonomy): domain Eukaryota; kingdom Viridiplantae; phylum Streptophyta; class Magnoliopsida; order Zingiberales; family Zingiberaceae; genus Wurfbainia; species Wurfbainia villosa. The sequence continues at coordinate 76,786,750 of CM046005.1, forward strand.
TTACCAAGTCATGATGGATGCCCGACACATCATGCCACGTCAGTAAAAGGGTTATGGATGGGGGAATTAGAAAACCTCCAAGAAGCTTGGTTTTTCTTGATTCCCTTGGTTATGGATTTTTTTTTTCCAAAAATACCCTCTAATTTTTATCATTTAGGACAAAACTATCCTTATCAATTTATCAAATTACAATCTAATCGCGGCCGGCCGCACGTCGATCATCGGTGGAGCCGGGCCGCCCGACGCGATCGCCATCGGCCATCGCCGCCATCGATCATCGGCGCATGGCCGATCGCCGACGGCCACGCCATCGGGCATCGGACCGATCGATCGCCGCCGATCGCCGACCGATCCGCCGCGCTTGATCGTCCGATCGCTGATTGATTGCCATGTGCTTTGTTGGGGATAATATTGTAAATATCACAGTAAGTAATACATTAAAACCTTCAAAAAAAAAAGGTTTTATCTCATTAACTAGGATTAAACCAAACAACATTAAGTTATGTTTTATTCCCTATAACCTTGGTTATGTGATTATTTGGTAATCACATGACTAAGATAATCACATATGACCCCAATCAAATGCGCTCTTGGGGTTATAATGGTTATATAATAATTTTAGAGTAATTACTAATTAAGTTTTTATATATTTATTAAGTTGATAAAGTTTATTCGACATTTTTATTAAAGGGTTCACTCAAAATTTTAGAATTCTTAAAAGGCGCATCATACTTTATTTTTTTCTACCAAAAGACGTATTTAATTTCAAAAATATCCTTTCCACCAACAATGTTATATATTCTATTTCGCTATAGTATTGATTTTGAAAATCAACACCATTTTGATGCTTATTTTGAAAAAAAATCACTTTGATGTTGATTTTGAAAAATCAACATCACAATCACACTACTATGGTTCTAAACTTTAAAACACTAGTAGGAGATTTAGAAATAAGGTTGCATACCATTTTATATTCTCAAGATTTCCTTCTTCTACTTCATGTCATAATTTCGAAATTTCAAATCATCTCAGTTCATCAGTGAATTTCAACCAAAATTCATTGATAACCTTAATTAGCTCTGATTGGACCCAATCTAAGTATAATAGATTTCTTTAGTGGCTCTTAGTTCAACCGTATCCTAAAGGTTTAATTTTAATGTCTTCCTAGCTGTGCACAACTTATTTTAAAAATTCAACTTCTATATTAATTGACACATACTCATAACTTCACATAGGAGATTCAGAACCAAAGTTGCATACTATATCTATCTTTTCTATACTTTCCTCTTCCACTCCATGTTCAAATTTCATAATTTCAAATCTTTTAGATACATTAATGAGTTTTGATCAAAACTTATTGATGACTTTAGTTAGCTCTAATTAGGCCCAATCTAAATTTGATATATTTCTACAATGCCTCTCAGTCTCACTATGACCAAAAGTTCAACTTTAAAGGTATCTTAGATTCTTAGTTGTGCACGACTTGTTATAAAAATTTAGAACTTTTAATGCACTCTTCGAATACCATTATGGTTGTGCAAGGCTAAGATGTCTTTGAAACTGGACTTTTGACTATAGTGGGACTGAGGGACACGGTAAAAATATATCAAATTTGGATTAGACCTAATTAGAGTTGACTAAGACCATCAATGGTTTTGGCCAAAACTTATTTATGGGCTAAGAGGATTTGAAATTATGAAACTCGGACATTGAGTGAAAGAAGAAAGTTTATATATTCATTTTTACCAAATGGGCATGCCTTTTGAAATCCTTCTTTGTAAAAATCGTTCATTTAGTTAGTCTGACTTTACTAAATTACTAATTTCTACATTTAAATAGGTAGGTATTCTTGAACCAATTCTATACAAAATTCTAATATATAATTTCAGATAATTTTTATAACTTCATTTATTATAGATTAGAGATATTGTAGTTGGATGTCATTTGTAGTCGCTTCAAATGCTTGTTTTCTTATTTTAGTTGTTTCAAATATTTATTTTCTTATTTTAGTCGTTTCAAATGTTTACTTTCTTATCATTGTATCCATCCACCTTGTCGGTCGTCATCTTAAGCCCTCAATGCCTCAGTAATTTTAATTTTTTTTTTGTGACCCGTGGACTAGTCTGTTTAATCTGTAACCCATCTTGGGTTAGGTTGTGTTAGAGATTTTTTAGCTCACCGAGAAGATGGGTTGATTCATCCTCCTCCCCCATTAAATGTTGAATTTATGATGGGTTGACCCACCTTGCCACGAGTCAACCCGTTTGACATCTTTATGTGCAACCTTAGTTCTGAGCATCCTACGCGAAATTATGAATATATATCAATTGATAGAGAGTGAATTTAAAAAAATAAATTATGCATGTTTAGGAAGCCTTGGAAGTTGAGAATTTAGGACATGGTTAGATTCATGATCACTATAGAAACCTATTAGAGCTGGTTAATATTATTTATAAGTTTTAGTTGAAATTCATTGATGGATTTGAAATATTTAAAATTCTAAAATTAGGAGATAGAGTGAAAAAGGAAAGTCTTGAGAATGTAAATAATATGTGAAATCCTATTTTTGAGTCTTCTACTAGTATTCAAATATTTAAAATTATAGTGGTGATGATTATGATGTTGATTTTCAAAAATCAACATAACTGCGATATTGATTTTGAAAAACAACATTATTTTTTATGTTGAATTATCAAAATTAATATAATTTTTAAAAATAAATATCATTTTAGTGTTAATTTTTAAAAATCAATATCACAGTAATATTGACTCTTACAAAAAATATTATTATTGGCGGAAGGAGTATTTTTTAAATTAAGTGTATTTTTTTTATAAAAAAAAAGTGAATTATGGTGTACTTTTTAAGAATTTTAATATGTTATAATTTTGAGCGGCTGTACTATATATGTGACGGTAATTATTACAACGATATTTAAATAATAATATTTTAAAAATAAAAATTATAATCGTACTATTTTAATATTGACACCCTTTTAATTTTTACATATTATATTAGATAGAGGTGAAAACTGAAAATCTATAAAGGACAGTTGCCCATGATTTATTTATTTGTTTTTGTATTCTTGAATAAATCCTATTATAGAAAGAAAACGAAAAAGAAGAAGAAAAAGGAAAAAAAAAAAAAGATTGACGACCGCTGCTGGCCACTTTATCCTAAGCTTCTGGGTCTTACGATCCAGTAGCTTCCTTCGTTAGGGTTGGGATTGGGTTCCGTAAACCCAGTAACAATTACAAGGAGGAGCAAGGTGAGCAAGGGAAGAAGGGCCGTGGCCGCAGCAACGATGGCCCTGACTGCCGCCGCCTTAGGCTGGGAGGGCGTGGACGATCGTCTTGTGAGGATGGTGACCGAGGTCACTCTTGACCAGGCCCCTGAACGCCGCAAGGTCCGGGACGCCTTTAAGAACATCCAGCTTGGGATCGACCACTGTTTGTTCAAGGTTTTCACTCTCTTTATACTTATTTTATCTTTGTTCTGGGATTAAAGAGAAGGTTACGTCTGAATTTCTGCACCACAATCGTAGTGCCAGCGAATAAGCCAATTATCCTGGGCGTTCCATCATGGCCCAAGGATTGCTAACTAATAGGAAATTGTGCAAGTTGGCTTTCTTAACTGACTTCCCTACAATCGGACTAACAACTAACTACGAGAAAAATATTCCCTGAGTTTCTATGGAACCACGAGTAGCAGATGCTTTAGGCACCCTAACTTGTTTTTACAACTGATAAGCTTAAGTTTTCTACATTCCCAGAGGAAAGTTAGTACTAGCTAGCTGCTGCATCATTAAGTCAAAGAGTTTGATTTTACTGCAAACTTGTTCATTGAGCGTTAAAGCAATTCTATAATCATGTAAAAAATGATTTATATTTTCATGTTTGTTCTTTACAACTAACTCCTATTATTTTAACCTCTTTTTACAAAATAAGTTGCCCTAAAATTTCATTTTCACTAATGAGAAAATTAGGATCTATGAGAAAAAAAAATGAGGAAGGAAATAAGGTAAATAGATCTTCTAGGTGGTACTTTTCTTTTGCTGCCATTTTACGAAAAAGCTTGAAGGAAGGAAAAGATTGATTTATTGTTTAGTTTTCCTCTATGTTCCTTCCATCTCATTTGATAGAAAACTCATATTTGCATGATAATGATGCTCAAATCTGAATTTTAAAGAAACAGTTTTTAATTCTTTTTTTCAATGATTTTATTTTATTTTTATCTTAATGAGAAAAGAAGAGAAGCCTTGGTGCAAATGTAAAGTTGCTACTGTGTGACCAAAAGATCATGGATTTGAGTCGCGAAAATAGACTCTTATAATGTAAGATAAGGTTGCACACAATAGATCCTTTTCCAGGACCTCGTTGGCAGAAGTTTTGTGTTCCGGACTGTCCTTTTTATCTTTAATGAGAAAAGGTTTTAAAATTTTCCTTCTCTCTTTTCTTCCATTAAAGGAAATGAGCAGACATAAAAAGCTTGACAATCTTTCTCCTGTAAAATTTTTTATCAACCCCTTTGTCACTAATTCCTTCCTTTGGAGAAATAGACCAATAACTTATAATTCTTCAAGTATCAACTTTTCACATGTCTAACTGAGACACATTAAATTAGAATTCAATTGACTTGCAAGCGCATCTTAGCTAAGCATCTATATAACAGTGGTTTTACTGCTCAATTTCTAACTTTTACATTATAAACATATTGTTAGAATGTTAATGGTGTGGCTAGTGGGAGAACAACACCAAATTTTCATTTATTCCTTACATAAGTAAACTCAACTATTGATGATCAAAGTGATAATAATGCAGTGGAAATAAATAATAGAAAAAATCTGATGTGAATAAGAAAATATAATGTGGGTTAGTGACTCGGCTCCTACTCCATGATCTATAATCCATTTGGTGCATTGCCCCTAAATAAATCTATTAAACCCTCCTTTAAGTTAGGCAATGAGATAAGCCTCTATAATGATTGAGGATACGTTGCTAGAACTCCTCACAATAATGAGGTTTAGAGTACTCAGTGAAACATCGATCTTTGCTCACATCTCACAACCTACCATGGTTGTCCTGAGAGAGCTGCTTTCTTTGCTTGATGTCTTTTAGGCAACAATTACCATATAAACCAATAAAACCCTCTAAAAGTAAAAACCTCTTAAAACGTGGGACACTCACCTAATAAATAATGAATTTGCCCAAGGTGAGAGTAGTGTTACCTAAGAGTGATTTAAATTCAAGGATGAGACCTTGATTCTTACTTCTTAAGTTCCTTAGTGTTATTTGAGCATTTGTATATGATGGGGGAAGATAAAAGACATGCTTTCAAGCATTGGTGTTAAAAGAGCCACTAAAAAACTGCTAATGGGGCCTAAATGTTCATTTCCAAGCGCTTTGATTGACCAAATAAATATCTGTGGTCGACCAAACAATGTTTTGATCATTAGACTTGAATAGAAAGTTGGAGGACCACTTCTGATCGACTAAACAAGGTTCTGTTTGACTATACCATACTTTAATCAGCTAAACAACTTTATTTAGTCAAGACAAACCTACGAGATAAGATCCTCTTTTTTTGTATTTGACCCTCCAACACCTAAAGTGAATGCTAAATCTCAAACAACCTATTAAACAACTTTTAGGGAATAAGATAAAGATTGTTAGAAAATAATTCCTATCTATAAGCTAGATTCTATCATTACAATATCTACACCCATGACAAAAACCTAATATTGCATTAATGCAATAATACATGGATCACATGTCTTCAAGTGTTTTCATCCAAACTCGATTTGAATGTTCATTGTCCCATGCTTAATCTTCAATCTTTAAGCTCATTGAGCATCCTTGAGTTCAAAGCTCCACATAGGTTCACACGATCTGAATGTTTGCTTTCTTATAAACTCGATCTCTAATATTTCACTTTAGCATGTAAAACCCTACACACTTCATGCACCCCATCAAATGCACACTTAATTTAAGATATATTGTTAATATATCAAAATAACATTGTTAAGCTCAACCATATAGGAGGAGCCATCACCCTAACAATAAAAAAGGATAGCCCGATGCACGAAGCTCCTACCAATGCGGGGTCCTGGGGAAGAGTCTATTGTATGCAACTGTACCTTACTTTGCAAGAGGTTGTTTCCATGACTCGAATCCATAACCTCTATGTCACACCCTAATAATCTCCTTTTAAATATTTGATAATCCTATTAAGTTACAAAACAATAATAATAGACATATATGCATCAAAGCAATTAGAAACTCAAGGCTCCCTATAAATTTGGCTCCCCTTAATCGAGGCATGTCTTGAAAACCCACATCCTCGAGTTAAGCTACCATAGAGATATTGACTTTATTTTTTGTTAGGAGATGTTTACTAATTTAACCCATAATAGTTCTCCTTATATTAAGATAATAAAGACCAACAATCATAATCACAAAAACAACAAATTAAACATGCTAATTAAACATCTAAGCATGAATCATTTTATCTTCCTAAAAAGTAATTTGTGTACCTTCTCCTTAAGTTAAAACATTTATATAATTTCCCTTTTAAAATGAATATGACCATAGCATTACGAGATTTTTAAAGAAAACATGGGAAAAATATGCAAGTCAATATGTCAAGATGAAACAATAAGGATCAAGTTTAACCTAAAATTACCTCCTTAATAAGATAAGTAATCAATTGACCTAGATCTTTGTTTGGTTGGCTAAGAGTTCTTTAGTTGACTAAGGGTATTTTTTATTGATCTAAGGAGAGAGTAAATCAATTTATTCAATCAAATAGTGTCATTAATTAACATAGAGTTTACCTTTTGCCGAACTAGACTCTAAGTTTACTTGATTGAAAGTCCTCGGCTAACCCAAAAAAGATTGTTAGTCAACCAAATCTGAAAAAAATATGAAAATTATAAAGGGTAAAATTTGAATGAGAGGCGATTTCATGGATGCCATAGGTTGAAACTAAGTTTAGGTCTGGGTTGAACTATTCAACTAATGTTGTGGAAATATATCTAATTTGGGAATTAGAAGGATTTTGGAGAAAATCTATTTTCCTCAATTAGATATTGGTTTGACAAATGTTTTTGCAAAATTTGAATTTTGGATTGAATTTCAAAATTGGCACAATTGATTGTTTCAAGTGCCGAATCAATTACTTTAATAACCGGTCAATTGTAACTATTTTTAGTTGACGAAATATGGTATTGAGTCGAATAAGCTTGTGTTCAATCAATTGGACCATGGTGATAGTCGATTGATCATGGTGGGAGTCGACTGAAACACCATTAAAAGGCTAATTTAGGACATTTAGCTTGGGGAATGATCTAGGAAACTTGGTATTCATAGAAGGGGTTTATTGGAAGACTTAGAATACAAGTTAAGGTTAATATAAATGCATAAGACCAATTATTGAAAGATAGTGTATCTTTTTGATTCATGTGGGGGGTGAGTTAAAGGGGGTGAAGAGAGAAAAAGGTTTTATTGAGAGGTTCTTCTATGTTCGGGATTAGGAGGAATCTATATCAAAATTAGAGGGAGATGAAAGAAAAGGGTTAAGAGAACTTTGTTCTTCTCTAATGATGAATTTGAAAAATTCCTACCTTTAAGGGAGCTTAGGTGAAGGGGGATTCAAGGATTAAGTCCAATTTTTCATTGTATGAATCTTATGCATTTATTGGTTTCCTTAACTTAAAGGGATTGCCAAACATTAAAAAGGGGAGATCAGTTTGACTTTCAGTTTTGATGTTTGGGAAAAAAGTTTAAGTTAGGTCTTGTATATTGTTTTAATATGTGTATTAGAGTGTGTAGAGACTTACAGGAACACAAAGCTTATAGAGCTTGTGCTTGACGAGGTTGAGTAATAATATGAATGATGACTTAGCGCGACCAATATGACATGGTCAGTGGCTTGAAGATCCCTAGAGATTGAAGAAGGTCACAGGAGGTGATCCGAGGAATCACAGAATTGAAGCCTTGAAATGGTGTTAGAGTAGACCTAGTGCGACTAAGTTGGTAGCTCAGTGGCTCAAGGTTTGTAGTGATTAGAGAAAGATTAATGGGACATTCAAGGGACCATACGATGAGGAGCACCGGGGGTAGTATTAATGACAATCGATAGAGGCGAATTATGCGAGTAGTGTGAAGGATGACATATGGAGGAGTTGAGGGCTCGGGTGCATTTGAGGGATGAGTAATCTGATAGGAGAAGGATTAGGGTGAAGTTAAGCTACAAAGGTAACATTTTAGTGGTGAGCTATGAGGGTTCAGTGACCCATACCCATGGGGCAAGGGTAGAATTGAACTTAAGCACGACACTTGATCATTAAGATGATCAAAGTCAGGTTCTAATCGATTGGAAGTCGACTGAAGAGTTGAGTCGACTAGGTAGTATAGTTGAGTTGGCTGGATAGTTGACTTATGTCTAGGAGTGAATTGTTGATTGGGCAGTGAGTGAACTGGGATTAGTCAATTAATGATATGGTCCACTTGATTTAACTAATGCTACAGTGGCAAAGTAGGAAGAAGCCGTTTGATCTGACAAAGTTGCACTATAATGATCGGATGACACAATTGCTATTGTGCATTAGTTGACTAGTCAACAATAGATCAACTTATAGTAAGTGGAGAATGAAGAGAAATTAGAGACTGTAACAGGGGCTCAGTGGAGTATTGAAGTTCGACGAAATAGAGTTGGTTAAATTGTATTAGAAGCCTTTTGTGATCCCTTAGCCTTGCTCTTGTATTTTTGAGCCAATATGAAGTTTCTCTACCTCCGGTAGTTAATCAAGAAGGTGAAAGATAGTAATTTTTTGGAAGTGATCTATTAAAAGATCGTCATAGGTAGAGTAGAGTTTTAGGGGTTGCCGAACTACGTAAACAAGTGTGTTAGTGATTGTACATGCTTGCTTCTATGTTAGTTTTTGTTTTGTTGCACTAATCTTGCATGACTTTGCTAAGTTTGTAGCAACAGTTGATTAGAATTCTTAATTAATGGCATAATCGTTTTCACTTGAGACCACCATCTCGACCTCACAGTAGCAACATAACTTAGTTGAACCAAGACCCAAATTCGCTCAACCTTCATGGCAGTCTCTTCACTTTCTTATGGTATTAGTTTAAAAAGAAAGGAATGGATAGCCTAGTAGCTCATTTGAAAACCATTTGCTTGACATAAAGAAGATCTTAGATGAGTATCAAAATATAAGTCATGAAGAGTAACCTAAGTAACTGCCAACTTTATGCATGATTCAATATGACTCCTAAAGAAATGTTGTATAAAATAAAACATGAGTTTGTATGTTGTCCTTACATTACTAATGCTGAAAAAGATGACTCTTGAAGAATACGCATTGACAATTGTGTCATTAATAAAATCACTTTCCATACCCAAGAATAGGTTTCCCATACTTAGACTCGATGATATGCTCGACTGGATTGTTGGAACCTAATGGTTTTACAAGATTAACTTGCACAATGGATATCATCAAATTTAGACTAGGCTACGATTAGCTGAAAATCATTTTAAAACAAATATTAACTATATAAGTTGTTCATGCCCTTTAAATTTTTAAATGCCCTAAGCACATTTGTGAGAATTTTGAATGGCATAAACACTATAAGAAAGTTTTTGGTAGTTTATTTTGATAACGTTCTAATTTATAGCATAGAGTAGGATACCCATCTAGAACACATCTACTGAATCCTTAAGACCCTTTGGACTGACAAATTGTTTATTAACCTAAAGAAGTGCTCTTTTCTACAATCTCAGATTCTCTCCTTAGGTTTAATTATCTTTGCAAAAGACATCTCAACAAACATAGACAGAATTAACCATTCAAGGATTGGATTGACCTAATTCCTACACCAAGCTTGAAGCTTATGTTTTTTAATACTATTGTAGCTCTTAAACAAATTGGCTTAAAAAAGAGCAGTTCCACTGAAATAAGACAACCTCTCTCGCCCTTTAGGAAATTAAAGAAAGAATGACATAGATGATCTGTCCCCTCAGACATTTTAACTTTTTAGATCATTTGAAGTAACCAAATGATGTGTCTAGGGTACGAAATGGAGGTATGTAAGCCAAGAAACACATTTCATTGTCTTATATAGTACAATATTGAGACTTGGCAATGCTATTCGACATATTACAAAGAGTTACACTTTAATATCCAAACTTTAAGATATTAGCACTACCACCTATTACCAAATGAATTCAAATTAGACTCAGACTATAAGGCACTTAGCTACATCCAACCACATACAAAGTTGAGTGCCAAATATGTTAGATGGGTTAACTTCCTCCAAGAATATTGTTTCATCCTTAAACATTGATTAGGGAGGATAACAAACTTGTTGTAGATGTATTAAATCAAGTAATAACCATTTTATACAAGATCATGATAATAAGATTTGAATATCTAAAGGGTGACTGCCTATATGCCTTAACTTTAGGATAATTTTTCATGACCTATAAAATACGAATCACCATAATTTGCTTGACTTTATAATTAACAAGGGTTAACTATTTAAAGTAACTAACATCATTAGCGAAGTCTTAATATGAGAGTTACATTCATCATGACACTTCAGGATGGACAAAACATTGGCCTTATTTTAGACATTCTATTGGCCATCCTTAAGACATGACGTAGTTACAATTATATTATAGTGTCGCGCATGTTAAACATCTAAGGCAACATATAAAACATGTGCTTTTATATAATCTACCAATAACTCACAAGCCATGGAAAAACATGATTTTGTCTCAGGACTCCCTTAAACTAATCAAAGCCATAATTGCATCTTAATTGTTGTTGATAAATTTTCTAAAATTGTCCGTGTAATCGATCTTTGGTCCAGGTTGACCAAGTTCAAGTTGAGTTTTGATATTTGAGCAATATGTGTTGATGATGGAGCGATATTCTCAAGAGGAACATTGTTGGTCAAAAGTGATTAAGCTTGATTTTGTTGAAGAGATTATTGGAAAAGGAGATTGATGGTTGAACAAGAAGTCCAAATAGGTCTAGGAGGATCAGACACTTGGCACGAGAGGTGAAAATCAAGTGGATCATAAAGGATTGGACACTTGGCATGAGAAAAAAGAGAAGTCTAGGTTGATCATGGAAGATCAGACTGTTGGGTTACGACCAACGCGTAGATGTGTTTTTGTCGTTTCACAAACGAACGCAGCGGAAGAAAAACGTAATAATTTCCTAAATTATTACAACACTCACACCCACACATGCAGAATTACAACATGTGCGGACATATCCACCAAATAAAATTTTACATACAACAAGAATAAAATAAATTTTACTCTAGGTATACCTTTCAGATGATGACAAGCTGGAAGGGCATCAATCGTACGACGCTCGTGGAGCTTCGTCTCTACTCGTATCCACGCCGAATCTTCGGAGGGACGACTTCTCAAAGCCACGAGTTTGACCTTCTCTTCGCTACTAGACGAAGCAAGAAGATCGGGTGATCGGAGAGCAATCGCCGACTCGTTTTGCGACATAAACGAGTCCTCGAACAATCTTCGTAAGGTTGTCGATTCGTGTCGGAATTATCCGCTGTTTTTGAAGCTTCAATAAGCGACAATAACAACCCTAAAACCTAGAGTGGTCGACCTCTAAAGAGGTGGAAATAACCCTTGTTTCCTTGATGGTCGGCGGATCATCAAACCCTAATTCTCCTAGGTTCGGCCAAGGGCACTAAGGAAGAAACTTTTGTTCCAAGTCTTGGCCGAAGTTCACCACTTCCTTGGGGAGGAGTTGGCCGGACCTAAACAAGAGGGAGCCTTGCTAGGGCCGGCGGTAAAGAAGAAGGAAGAGGGTAGAGAGTTCGGCTAGGTTGAGGAAGAGGACCTTAAAGACTTCTATTCCTTAGGTTTAGCCTTTATATAGACACTAATCCTAATGAATTATAGGTTAGTAAATCAAATCCCTAAGCCCATAATCATTAAGATTTAATCTCATCCATTAAACCCTAATTGGGCCCTTAACCAAAAGAGGACCCTTTTAATTAAAACTGTTATTTCATAAAAAAAGTACTTCATCTATTACATGGAAGAAGCCTTATTTATAAAGTTAGGGCCTATTTTAAGAAATAGATCAAACTCTATCCTAGATCAAACTCTATCCTAGGAGATAAAATAATTATCCCTAACCATATTTATTCCTAGCCATATTTAGAATATTCTAATACTCCCCCTCAAGCTGAAGAATATAAATTATATGCACCCAGCTTGTTACATATGTAGTTAATTCGGGGACCTTTCAGTGACTTAGTAAATATATCTGCTAGCTGATCATGTGAGTTAACAAAATTAGTAGATATTTCTCCAGATATGACTTCTCTCTGACAAAGTGACAGTCGACTTCAATATGCTTTGTCCTATCATAAAAAACTGGATTTGAGGAGATATGCATGACGGCCTGGTTATCACATATAAGTGACATTTGTGTAACATCTTCAAACCTTAGCTCCTGAAGCAACTGTTTGAGTCATATAAACTCTTGACTCGCTATGGCCATGACTCGATACTTTGTCTCTGTACTGGATCTTGCACGATTCTACTTTTTCTTTTCGAAAGCAAGGTTATTTAAACAAATATCTGAAAATCGGTAGATCTCTGTCGATGGGAGATCACTGCGTCTGATCTGTCGAGAATACATTATGACTCGAGTATTTCCTTTGTCTTACGTCTGAAAGACCGCTTTCTGGGCGCCTCGATATATCGAGCAATCACGAATCACGTCCTAATGTTTTTTACACGGAGAGTTGAGAAACTGACTTACTACACTTACTGCAAATGAGATATTTGAACGAGTAATAGTAAGGTAGCTTAGTCTCCTTACTAATCGCCTGTATCGTTCAGGATCTGCTAGAGGTTCCCCCTGATTTGACAGGAGCTTGATATTAGGATCCATAGGGTTGTCAACTATCTTTGAGTTTAATATTCCTGTTTCTTCTAGAATATCCATTGCATACTTTCTTTGGGATATAATAATCCCATTTTTAGACTGTGCTATTTCTATCCCCAAGAAACATTTGAGTCTGCCGAGATCCTTTGTCTGGAAATGTTTGAAAAGATGTTTCACCTGTGAGATCCCGAGATGATCACTACCTGTGATGACAATATCATCAACATAAACCACTAGGTAGATGCAACTAGTAGATGAGTGGCGATAAAAGACATAATAGTCAACCTCGCTTCGAGTCATGCCGAACTGTTGAATTACAATACTGAATTTACCGAACCATGCTCTGGATGACTACTTGAGACCATATAAAGATTTGCCCAAGCGACATACAAGACGAGAAGACTCCCCCTGAGCAACAAAATACGAAGGTTGCTCCATATAGACTTCTTTGAGCAGATCACTATGTAAGAACGCATTCTTGATGTCCAACTGATAAAGAGGTCAGTGTTGAATCGCAATAATTGACATAAATAGGTGTATAGAGGACATCTTGGCAACAGGGGAAAAAGTGTCCCCATAATCCAATCCAAAGATTTGAGTATAGTCTTTAGCAACAAGACGAGCCTTAAGCCGATCAACCGTTTCGTCTGGACCAACCTTCACCGTATATACCCATCGACAACCAACAACTGACTTTCCTGGTGGTAGAGGAATGAGGTCCCAAGTTCACGGACCATAAGACACTCATTTAAATCGGTATAGTGCATTTCCATCTGGATAAGCAAATCTCTCTGCAGTCTTTGGAAGAGAGCATGACAAGGAGGAAGAGCAAGAATAATAGGAAGGAGAAAGGCGATGGTAACTTTCGAAGACATGTGAGAGAAGGATTATGAGTGGAATGTATACCTTTTCAGTCTGATGGGAATATCGATTGAAGATCAGATCTTGGAAGGAAGGACGGAGGACCTGCCTCCAGAGATGATTCCATGGCAGAGTCAGTGTTGGGTGGCGGTAAAGCAGGCTGAGGACGACGTTGATAAACTTGTAACGGAGGAGAAATTGGGGCTGGGGGTGATGGGGCTGGGGGTGATAGAAAATCCTTCGGAGGATAAAAAACTGGGGCAGGCATAGGAGGAAACTCGGACGACGACTCTGAAGGCCTAAAGAAAGGAACCGAATCAAAGAACGTGATATCAACAGATATAAAATACTGACAGAGTAGGAGAATAACACTTGTACCCTTTCTGAGATCGTGGGTATCCAAGGAAAACACATTTATGCGACCGAGGAGAGAGTTTATCAATGCCAGGATCAAGAGCATGAGCAAAACATGTAGAACCAAAGACCCTAGGTGGTAAAGGATGAAGGGACCGATTTGGATAAAGTACATGATGAGGTATTTGACCCTGTAAAGTAGAAGAAGACATGCGATTGATGAGATAACATGCAATAAGTACAACTTCACTCCAAAAACGAAGAGGAACATGAGAATGGAGGAGAAGAGTCTGGGTGGTCTCAGAAGATGGCGATTCTTGTGTTCTGTAACTCCATTCTGTTGGGGGTATAAGGACAAGACGTCCGATGTAATACGTCATGAGACACTAAGAAGGTCGGAAATGGAGTAGATAGATACTCACGTGCATTATCACTTTGCAAGGATCGAAGAGGGATACCAAATTGTGTTTTGACTTCATTAAAAAAGAATTGGAAAATAGAAAACAATTCCGAACGATCCTTCATCAGACATAACCAAGTATAACGGAAAAAATTATCTATAAAGGTAATAAAATGTCGTGACCCCAATGTAGAAGAAACACGACTCGAACCCTAAATATCAGAATGAACCAAAGCAAAGGGAGATGTAACCCGACTTATAATGCGAGGAGAAAATGAACTATGAACATGCTTGCCTAACTGACATGACTCATAAGATAAAGACTCTAAGTGAGAAAGATTAGGATGTAATTGTTTTAACTTATCAAACCAGGATGCCCCAATTGAGCATGAATAACAAGTGGAGATGCCGCCACCGAACCAACAAGAGAGGCTTGGTGAAGTCAATATAGGCCATGAGACTCACATCTAAAGCCAATCATTCTTCCTGTACTCCGGTCCTGTAATGACACAGAAGATTTAATAAACTAGATGACACAATCAAGAGACCGAGTAAGCTGACTTATTGATAACAAATTAAAATGAGCTCCGGGAATATAAATAACATTATGAATGGAAAGAGATGGTGAAGGATGAACACCAACACTTTGAGACTGAGTTTGAGAACCATTTGCCATGGTGATAAAGGGTAAATAATCGAAAGTAGATAGTGAAGAAAAAATAGATCTATTATTAGTGATATGATCGGTGACCCGAGAGTCAAGTACCCAAGGACCTGAAGAGAGAGATATGCCAGTAAAGGAATTACCAGCTTGTGTAACGACAGTAGGGGAATTAGAATCTCGTTGATCCTCATACTATTTCAGAAAGTCATCATAGGAAGGCAGTGGAGTTGGATCCGGTGTCAACCGTGAAGTGGAAGCTGAAGAAGTGACAGAACTCTGGACGATTTGAGCAGCACGAGGAGGTCGACCATGGAGACTCCAACATTTAATAATTGTGTGTCTTGGTCGGTAACAATGAACACACCAAGGACGTCCTTTGCCACCCTTACGAGGTGGAGGTCTGTTATTGTTTCGAAAGACCAAAGCTGAAGAGTCAATAGGAACGGAAGATGACAATGTCAAGACTTTGGCAGAGACACGGAGGAGAGTCGCCCAGGTAGAGTCCATGGTGACCTTTATGGGGCTGCCCAGGATCTGATCACGAATATGAGAGTAATCTGTGGGCAGATCATATAAGGTCAGAAATAAAAAAAAATTTCTTCCGATTTTCAAGCTTTGCAACAGGAGTGGCCGCAGGTGGGAGCAGGTCATTGAACTCACACAGAAGGCTAGAGATTGATCCCAGATAAGTTGACATAGAATCCTTGATCTGATGGACACTAAGGATGTTCATGAGACCTTCACAAACTTGATAGAGTCGCCGAGAAGTGTTTGTAAAAAGTTGTTGAGCCTGTATCCAAACATCGTTACTGGTCATGCGAGTGCGAAAGACATCCCTAAGAGATGAATGGATGGTAGCTCGGATAATGCAACACAATTGAGCATCAAACTTTTTCCACAAAGGACGATTGGCGACTTGAATATCCTCTTCAGTTTGGGTGAGATGTGTCTCATAACTTTGTCCAACAAGCTAAAGCTTAATGTGAGAGGCCCAAGAGGAGTAGTTCTTACTATCCAACAGCTCAGACGAGAGCGGTGCCGTGCCGTGGTTGGTAAAAATTGGGAAATCCGGCTTCGAAGTGCCGGAGGTAGCCATGACAGATGAAATAGGTGTTGATCAGATGGAGAAGATGAGGGCTGGACGGTTCGTCTTCGAAGTGCCGAAGGAAGACTGCCGACCGCAACTCTTCCTCTGTGAGGGAGGAAGTCGCGACGAGGAGGGAAGCTGCGAGGAAGGCGGGCTCGACGAGGAGGCCGCGAGGCGAGTAGGCAGGCGCTAGACGGTTCGCGAGGAAGGTGGCCACGACGAGGAAGCTGCGTCCATGAGGAAGGAGGCCGCAATCGGTCCTGCTGCGCTAGATGGTCCGTGAGGAAGGAGGGTGGGTGTCTCGGTGATGATGAGGGAGCCGAAACACAGGATGGCGGCGGGGATTCCGCGAGCGGCAGTGGTGCTGGAGGCGAGGTGGGCCACGAGGAAGAAAGAAGTCCATGATAGGGAGGAAGTCGCGACGAGGAGGGAAAACGACGATTGACGTGCGAACAGGAGGGGGTGATGGTCGTCGAGCCATAGAGATGACGGTGGTTGTAGGGCAGGTCGGAAGCAGTGGGCGTTGCATGCGAGGTGGCCGAAGAAGCTGTAGGCGATGGCTGGCTGCGGGGTTTATCGTGGTGGGCGGAGGGAGGCGGATCGCGTGGCGAAAGAAGAAGACGCGAGGAGCTTGCGGCGAGTGGAGAAAGAAAAAAAAATGAAACCTAATCTGATACCATGGTATTTCATAAAAAAAGTACATCTATTACATGGAAGAAGCCCTAATTATAAAGTTAGGGCCTATTCTAAGAAATAGATCAAACTCTATCATAGGAAATAAAATAATAGATCAAACTCTATCCTAGGAGATAAAATAATTATCCCTAACCATATTTATCCCTAGCCATATTTAGAATATTCTAATAAAAACCAAATGGGTTTGGTTTATAATTAAACCACCCAACCCGTCTTCTTAAGACGTGCTCCTTTCGCATTTTCGACTTGACAAATATTTCCATATTTGTCATGTGTTTGGTCCAACCTAACTTGATCTCTCTCGATCTTGAGAATCCAATTCTTAAACTCGTTTTAAGTCTCTTCGAAGGATTCGTAGTGCGTGTGACCTAATAGGCTCTCGGTTTATGTTGATCGTCCATAATTAACCATTAATTATGGAATGATCATGAGTGACACCTAGTAGTACATCATGATCCCCAATTGATCGAAAAATAAACGGTTGATCTCGGAATCATTTTCGAACCCTTCAGCAACTACAGTGAATCGTGCCTCGTTTCTTTCACTCATCTTATATCCACTTGGTTCAGGACATGGTTTATGTGTCAGTCCCCATTAGGCTGACTACGTCACACCTAGTCCAAGTTTTACTTTCTCGTTCAGTGGATTCTAATTACTTCGACATGTATCCAAGAGTACCATACTCTTTATATGCAATGCTTTGGCCAAAGACTTTGAGTAATAATCCTGACGAGTAGCCATAGGGTATACATCTCCTCGCAAGGAGTGGTGAATCCTTTGTTGGCTATTTAATCACCTTCGGACACTTCAATTTATACCCAATCATCCCGTACCCACACCTCCGTAGAGATGTATCGACTAAGATGTCAAAGTATAAGTCTCTATGACCAAGATACTTGAATACCTCAAGTCGAAGGAAACTCGCACTCGAGCTGCAGTAAGAGCTTCACTGACATATCTTATATGCAAAGAACCATGTGAAGTTTTACAGCAGGTCATTCCAATGAACTAGTTACCATAACTAGCATCTACGTTTAACTCTCGACATCTCAATGTCTCCAGCCAGTGAGAAGCTGTTGCTTGGATAAACCAAGGAGTATAACCCGTGCTAGTCTCCCAGAATCAATGATGTTTGAACTCATCAATTCATCGATTAAGGATTATTTCAATACATTCATAATTACACATGTAGAGATCCTCACTAGTTGTGATCTAATCACAAGTTCTCTCATGCTATGAATCGTATCACGGACATTCAGTAAATGAGTTTAAGATCCAATCAAACATATATGACATGTGCACTCAAATAGTGAATCTTTATTTATTAAATAAATAGTACAACCAAAGGCGATTGCCTTATGGCACATCTCAAACATAACTCAGACATTGGCATATGACGAAAGTTCTAACAAATCATGGAGGATCAGATGTTAAGCATGCAGATGGAAGTTCTAGCAGGTCAGAAAAGATCAGATGTTAGGTGTGATGGAAAAATGCAAACAAGTCGATCGAGATTAGATGTTTGACAATTGCTAAATCTCGGCAGGTTAAGGTTGACTGGATGTTTGCCATGAGAAGAAAAATTTAAACAGGTCAAAGAGGACTGCATGATAATGATTAGGTCGTGGCAGGTTAAGATTAATCGGATACTTACAAAAAAAGGAAAGTCCAAACAAGTCAAGGAGTGGATGTTTGGCAATGATAAAGTCTTGATAGGCTAAGGTTGATCGGATGCTATATAAGTGAAGTCTTGATTGATCAAGGATGATCGAATGCTAAGCGGAAGAAGTCTTAGTAGATTGTGGTTTTTGGAATACCAGACAAAGTGAAGTTTTAGGTTTGAAAAGATTGAAATAGTATTATCAGTCGACTGTTAAGATTAACAGTCGATTAATGTTATTGTTCAAGCAAATAGCGAGTTTAAAATTCTTCTATTCAACTTGATTGATCATCATCAATCGATTGATGAAGTGGAGCAATTGACTGATGTTACTGTTCAAGCGGACAGAGAGTTTGGGACTTAGCTATTTAATTTGATTGATCGTCATCAGTCGATTGATGGAGAGGAACAGTCAACTCTCGAGTGAACAAAGAGTTCAAAATTTGATTGTGAAACTTGATTATTTATACATCTATTAACTTATGGAAGTGAGCAATCAACTGATATGGTTAAATCCGAGTTAGAAAGAATCGTTCTATAGACGAAATAGTTGAATACAGTGGAACAATCAACTGACGGAGATGAGCAGTTGACTCTTGGTGGAAATCAATCCTGATTTGAAGCCTATAAAAGAAGGTTTCATGGAGGATTTCAGATGCTAATTTTTAAAGACTTCGAAGGGAAAGTGTTGTTGCATTTTACACTTTTAAGAAACATTCTATGGCAACTAAAGCAACAAAATGAATGAACAAGGGCAAACTTTACATGTGTAAACTTATTTGTTTCATTTCTTTTTATTTAAATTTGTATTTTTGTTTTCTTGTTTGTGTTACTTGTAAAGACCAAGTTGTAAAAGATTTCTTTATCTCCGAAAGGTGTTTGACAAGGAGAAAGATTAATGGTACTACCGCTAGGACGATAGATTATGGAGTAGGAATTGATCGTTCTTAACCACGTAAAGTCGAAGTGTTATGCTTGTGTTCCTGTTTGATGTTTGTTTATTTTATATTCCATTGTATTAACATTTTATAGACGAGCACATGCGAACGACGAATAAGAATGAAATGTGAATTGTTGTTCACCCCCCTTTAGCGATATCAACGGTCCAAAAAAAAGACATTTTATTTCCTATAATAAGACTTACAATTTATCTCAAATAACTAAGTTCATAACCCACATCGATCATGTTAGATGGAGATTTTAAGTATGTTAGCTATTTTTGTAAAATCCTGAGGAAACTATTTGGAAAACAATTTAAATTTTCATTTACATTTCATCCACAACGGGAAGGAGAGCTTTGGCGCAACGGTAAGGTTGCTGCCCTGTGACTAAGAGATTACAATTCGAATCCTGAAAATAGTCTCTTGCAAACACAAAAAAAAAAAGCAAGGTAAGGCTTTGTAAAATGGATCCTTCTTTGGAACCCCACATGGCGAGAGCTCCGTGCACCGGACTGCCCTTTTATTTCATCCACAACTGATGGCCAAACTATTGACACTTCATAAAACTAATAGCCAAATTGAGGTGTTACCCATTCATGAGTTTGCTTGTAATAGTTTTGCAAATCATTTTACGGATAAAAGTTATTTGGGATTGGCTATGGGTTTAAAGCTTGTCACTTAATCGATTTGATATTTCAAGTCGTTTCCTTACCTACCACCTTCTACCTTTCCAAGTCAGTCGAGAGCTTTCCTAAACGTATTTGAGAAATACATCCCCATGTTAAGAGAAAACTTGCACTAATGATCTTTATAAAATTCATATAAATTCACATCGTAAGAAAAGAAATAATGTAAGAGAGTATGTATTTATTTGCATTTGGATTGAGTGGTTTAAAAAATGCCACCACAAGAAATTCATGCTTTCTCTGTTGGTCCTTTCTATATTATAAAATAAATAAGGGCTCTAATACTTATATTCTTGGTTTAATTTCTAAATTAAACTTTAGCCAAATTTTCAATACAGAGGATTTAATATCTTATCATGGGACGTTTGTACCTCTATTTATTGATTTATCCATAAGTTGTACTCCTGCCACTCCGACTCTAGTTTTGCCTCTCTCGATGCAACGAATTTATACGATTGAGATGGTCACCAGTACATAAGTAACGCTAATTTCTTATGAAAGCACTATAAGGTATTTAATTCACTGCAATGGTCTCCCACATGTCGAAGATACATCAATTACAAAAGGAAAAAGAGACACTAAGTCATGTATTATGGAAACACTTACTGATTATCCACTCCGTACTCCATACCTATGTGAGGCATCGTAGAACTTGACAGAACATCTTGCTTTCATAGAACTTGACTGAACATCTTGCTTCTGTACTTGACAGACTTACATTTTTTTGGATGGGGGAGAAAAACATAGTTAGTTTTTATTTAAAAGATTGTTTAGACTTATTTGATAATTCATATAGATTTTAAAAAGCTTTGTTAAGATTTATTTGGGAATTTGTTAAAATTTGTAGGTAACAAAGTCTTATTTTTTATGAAGAACCGGTCTCATATTTACAGTAGAGGTTAGGATTCCTTGCACCAGATTATGCTTGAAATAATAATATTTTCACTGTTTTGGTGAGCTGAGTTGTTTGTTGTGCTACGTCAGGATTTTTTTAATTTGGTAAGAGTTTAATGGTTATTTTAGTTTGGTCCTTCTTTTAATTTGACAAGTGTATATTGGGATTATTGAGATATTTCTTTCTGATTTAATTAGTATTAAGTCTATAAAAGGCATTTGTGTTTATGCATCTTTCTGCTTTCAATTAGTAAAATATTTTACTTTTAATTTTTGTGTGACGCTCTTAATTTGTCCTTTTTTTATATGAATTTAGGGTTCAGTTTTGATGCTTGTTAGCATCAGAGCAATGCTGTGCTAGATTAAAAATTGACAAAAAATCTGATGTTGCAAGAGGCAAAATCTTATATACAATCGAACAACATGATAAGCAGTCACCCAAACTCCCACGGAAAACAAGCTTTGCTCCTATCTGCTTCCAGCAATTATCAATTATTTTCTTGATGAAAGGCAACCAATTCCTCAAGCGCACCTTCAGGATGATAATAACCACCACATAATAAAATGTCTCGGGATAGTAGGAACACCACATAATAAAGTGATTAAGAGGAATAGGAGCATAAAGTATCTCGACATTTGTTAGAATCTGCAGAAGTAGGAACATAAAGTATCTCAATATTAGTCAGAATATTGTGCAGATTTGGTTGACATTACGACATAGCTAGTAGTGATAATGTTATCTTGGCACTAGATATTTTTAATTGAGTCTTTATGGTTGTGAATTGTGATATTTATCATATTACAATTGTGTTATTATTGATAGTTTACTGAATAATGATCCATATTATTTCTTTTGTGCTACCAAGTTAATTAATTTTCAGCACTAATACGAAAATTTTTACCAAATAAATGTCTTCTGAAGAATTACAATTTGAACATTCTCTTGAATGGGTTTTATGTTTAACCATGCAGAGCTGGGTATTCTGTGCTAAAATAAATTATAAAAAAAATTTGAATCACGTAATATTTTGCATAAGACTTAAACTTGTTTTTTAGTTATGCTTAACACGTGAATCATAGTTTACTGATTATATTAAATGATTTTAGTCTAATCATGCACCACAATAATATAAACCAGAGGCCAAGCATTCCAATCCATTCCGTTGGAACTACTTGATTCTTTGATTTTTTTTTTCTGCTTTTCTTTTTTTCAATTTACAGATTTGATATTTGAGAATTTTAGTTTCATAGATTTTATTGGTTTTGCTTCAACTGTGCATTTACCATTTTGGATTGGAAAACTATACTATTGGTGGGGAAGAGCTCTCACTACTTCCTTTTCCTTCATAGCAGGCCCAATACCTGGGAATTAGAATGGAAGAGGTATTTTACTTCCCATCTTTAGCATTACTTTATTCCCCATTGTGCTCATAACTATCTCTACTTGATCATATCGAAGAACTTTATTTAAGTGTAGCAGTTCTAATTTTTTTTAGTTCTTCTGAAGAAGGGCCCTAATGTTAATGGAAAAGGATTGAAAATTTTGCAAGAGCCTTAGAAATTTACCTTTTCTTTTCTCCCTTTTAAGCTTGTATTAAATTTCATGGACCAAACTAATACACTTTAGTTTGTTGATACTAACTAATTTTTCCGTGTAGTCATATGAGGTAAACTCAAGAGGCATTGAGATCTTCAAGAAAAGTTGGTTTCCAGAAAATTGTAGATTAAAGGGCCTTGTTTGTTTCTGTCATGGCTATGGAGACACTTGTACATTTTTCTTTGAAGGTGTTTGCTCTACTGCAGACTTACTAGTATTGGCCAAAGAATGTAGTCCAAAATTGTGATTGTAGCACACAAATTTATCCTTTTTTTTCTAGGGATTTCAAAGAAGATAGCATCAGCTGGTTATGGAGTCTTTGCAATGGATTACCCTGGATTTGGCCTTTCTGAAGGATTGCATGGATATATACCAAGTTTTGATTTACTTGTGGATGACGTAATAGAATGCTTCTCAAGAATTAAAGGTAACTTGTTCTTTTCCAAGGATTTCTCAAGAATCCAGGAATGACGTAATAGTGAGAGGACATTATGGCCTCTTGATGTACTCCCTTATATTGTTTATTTAACTGTTGACATCTATGATCTTCCAGAGAACCCTGAATACCAAGGGCTTCCCAGCTTTCTATTTGGGCAGTCTATGGGTGGGGCGGTTGCCCTGAAAGTGCATTTCAAACAACCTTGTTTTTGGGATGGTGCTATTTTAGTTGCACCAATGTGCAAGGTATGCATGCCTCATTTATTAAATTTCTCAGAGGCCTACAATTTCTCACTTATGGGGCATTTTGAATGTTAGATGGCAGACAATGTTGTTCCACCTTGGCCTGTTCAGCAAATTCTAATTTGCATGGCAAAAGTTCTTCCAAGAGTGAAGTTAGTCCCTCAGAAAGATTTAGCTGAGATGGCATTTAAGGATATAAAAAAACGAGGACAGGTTCATTTTCAATTATGATGACCATTGTTTAAATAATTCTCTTGTGCTATACTTCTAGGAAGAGGTTAATAAGGGTGCATCTTTGATGGAGTATATATTTGCTACAGTTAGAACTGGTTTTTGTCCTTTTTATGTATAACCAATATATAAATCTGTTAGCTTATCTGGTGTGATGCCTTGATGGATGCAGTGCTCCTATAATGTTATTGCTTACAAGGATAAACCACGGTTGAGAACAGCTTTAGAGATGCTTAAAACTACACAAGAGATTGAACGCCGATTAGAGGAAGTATGTGCTACATTTTTCTTAAATTTTGGATTCTCAAATTGTGAATCTTGTTAGATTATGTTAAAGTAATTTGTTGTTTCATAAAAAGAAAGACTTACCTTGGATGTTTAACTAGAGTACTCTTTGAATATTTTGCATAGTTTTTGTGGTAATTTTTTAGAGACTGACTCAACTACAATGTCAACCACTGAAAAACATGAGCAAGTCATGGTAGAAGTTTTATGCATTGAGTCTTGGCTATTAAGGTACTAAAGTAATCTCTAAATAAGCTTACTTGTGTAGAAAAATCATTTCATGTATTGGGTTTGAGCTTGTTGACAAATGAAAGGGGAGTATTAAAAATAAAAATATTTAAATTGGTCCTTTCCTATCATCTTGAGTTTTTAGGATAAGTGGTTAATTGACCTTGTATGGGTGAAGCTAAAGAAGTTCTTGTACAAACTAAAATAAGAGATTAATTGAGCTTGGTTTGGAAGTTTAGCTAAACACTTTTTTAGTACACCATGTCCAAAAGTACGAGTCACTCCAACTCATCTTTCAATCGAGAAATATATTCTTTCTATTATTTACGTGGATAATATAATATTATTATAGGTACTACATCAGAATTGCACAATTGAAACATTTTCTTCATGACACAACTATGAAGCTTGAAGAAGTTGACATATAAGAAACTAAATCAATAGATCAATCTTTGGGTTTTAATATTGGAAGAGTACCATGATAGTGAGACTAATTGACCCTGAGGAGGCAAACCTTATTTCACTGTAGATCATGACCAAGGCTACAAGGAGGCAACCTATATTTGATTCTTAGGTACTCTTACAAAGCAACCTTCTTTTCTATAAGAGCGATAGGAAAAAAAACAACCATGATGGTTGAGCATAGGGGCAAAATATAAAACCATGGCCCTAACAACATATGAGCTCATTTTGGTTGAGTATTTGATGATCGAGGAGAGTCTTGGCACAATAATACAGTTGCTGCTGTGTGACTCTATGGTCATGAGTTTGAGTCATGGAAACAGTTTCCTGCAATGCAAAGTAAGATTGTGTACAATAAATCCAATATAGTTTGATCCTTCTCCGGAATCCACATTGACGGAAATTTCGTGCATCGAGCTACCTTTTATATGATACACACTTGCAGAGCCATTGAAGCTTTACTGCAATAAAGAAGATGCATGTAGTCTCAAATTCTTGTGTTTCACGAGAGGACAAATTATATATAGACTATGATGAGAGACAAAATGCAATTGAATGAGATTCTTTTGTTACTTCTAATGATCAAATAATATATTTGAACTGTTTAAGGGAAATGTTGTGGGCTAATTAGACTTATATGTAAACATATAAGATGTAAGGGGTCTATTTGTAATGTTCCATATCTTCAATGTATATAGGTAGAGGGGAATACCTTGGCTTTCAAGGTTGGAATAATTCTCCTCTATCCTAACACAGGTCATGGGCTAAGAAGTGTCCTCTCTATTCACAAAAGGCGAAGCATTAAAGGACTTCAATGCTTTGCAAACTATAGCTGAAGCTGGTTCATACAGAATCGGAAAGATAGAAAAGATCTATTAGCTGCTTGTCGCTTAGTGACAACTGTAGCCTATTCTGTCCGTGCCTTCTTTTTGTGGAAACAGATCCCCATTGGCTGTGATGGTTGGTTGGGTCATGCCAACTGCACTTTTTGTGTAATAGATCTGTATTACTAAAATCCTATGAGAAAGGCAATGACCAGGTAGATATGAACTGTTGAGCCTTAACCAGTTTTACATTTTACACTACTCCTTATTGGCTACTATAAATTGTTCCAGTTATTGATTATCACACAATTGTTAAGTTGGATTAGGAAGAATGTTTTGTTGTATAAAGGTTTCAAAACTTTGGAAAAACTATCCAATATGTGTTTGACCAGGAGTATGAAATTATGCATGAGAGCTCATTGGAATTGAGTTAGGAGTATGAAATCTTTTTCTTTTTGACTATATGTTGGATGGTCTGGGATTCTTATTTGTTCTGATTTTCTATGTTTTTTTTATTTGAGATAAGAGGGGAAAATTCTTCTTCTTCCTTGATCAGTAGCAATTTCGATGAAGTACAGTCTAACCTCTTTTATATTGTATGCGAAGAACTGTATGTTTGATCTTGGAGGGAATGCAACAATTATTTTGGCAAAATTTAACTGTCCAAGGACCAAAAGATCATATAAATAAGTGCTGATTTCTTGGTTTGTGTTTGAATTTTCAGTAATTATCCAATATTGAATTCTTCATTTGGTGAAGCTCATTTAAATATGGTCTTCACTAGTTTTCAAACTTTCAATATCCTGTCTCTTCCTGAGGTTGCCAATGTTTATTAGAGAATGCTAAATTTTCACCGTGGAAACTTATGCTTGAAGGTTTCCTAAAGCTTAGGTGGACAAATGCATATCCTTGTGCTGACTGTTAGTCACCTGTCCAATACTGAAATTGAGGCGTGAGAAAAATGTCTTATTCCTCATAGCCAAAATAATGCAGTACGTCACTGACTTGATTCATCTTTACTTTATCTTATGATGTTTTTTACTTAGAGTGGATGAAGTAAAAGGGAAATGATAGTTTAGGTGTAGAGAAAAGAAGAGAGAGATATTGTACTAATTTATTTACACTTTCTTTTATCTTGTTTACTTGATGGAGTTAAATGAAGTGAAATATTCTTGCTTATCTAAGACAATGAGCCATGTAAATTTCATTTCCATCTTACGTAAATGAAATAGGGATTGTTGGAATTAAAATTTTCCTCTTTCTTTCTACGTAAACAAGAGAAATTGATTATATGATTTCATGTCCTTCAAAATTTTTTTTTAATATCTATCTGCCTACGTAAAATGGGTGTCTTAACACAGTTTTTTCCTCATCCGGGAGGTTGCAGATGTTTTAACCAAGAAACATTAGTTTCTTTGTTGACACCAAATTATCTTACTGTTCAGGTTTCCCTCCCAATGATAATTCTACATGGTGAGGCTGATGTCGTAACAGAACCTTCTGTGAGCAAGGCTCTGCATGAAAAGGCAAGTAGCTCAGACAAAAAAATGCACTTGTATGAAGGTGCATATCATTCAATCCTAGAAGGTGAATCGGATGAGATGATCTTTAAAGTTCTTGACGATATTATATCTTGGCTGGAGGAACAGTGCCATAAAAGATATACTAAAAGTTCATAATATGGCCCCTTTCACTGTCCTCATGCCAAATACATTTTAAAGTCAATTTCTTTATCATGAATGTAAAAAGGGTTGCCATGTGCAACTTGTATATTGCAGCTAGGTGTTTTATTTTGTGATTGTGGTAAATGGCTATTCCAAGTTAAATGTATCATTCTCATTCATTGATGGTATTTTTGCTTCCATATGAATAACTGATCTATTTATCGAATATTATTGTGACATAAAAATAAACTTCTATGCTTTTTTAAATTCTTATTTCTTGTGGATCATTTCTATTTCTTTTAATATAATTTAAGGATCACGTATTTACTTTATTTCATTCTCCCTAATATAGTTGAGATAGACTAAGCAGATTTTAGGAAGACTAGGTGAAGACAAGCTAAATGGGCTTGAGCGTGTGAAGAAGAATAGACAAAGTGCGCTGAAAGGATGGACTAAGATGAAGAATTCAATCACTTTAGCCAGTGTGGTTTGTCGAGTGAAACGAACTATCCAAACTCAGCCATTTGGGCAACTAAAAGGGTTTTTAGATGATCAGAAGACCAAGTCATCAACTATTTGTAGGAAGTTATTTGTGTTGGTTGGCCCGATCGGATGCGTGCAACATTGATGCGGGTATGGATTTTTCATCTCCTTACGAAGAAGACGATGATGTCACGGAGGTTTAAGGTCCTTTCCGACCGCAACAGTAAAAAGGTTGAAAATGATGAAGCAAGTCACAAAGAACAATGATACGGTATTTAACGTGGTTCGGAATTTCAATTTCTACTCCACGAGATGAACTCTAGAGCGAGCTACGGTGTTAAACACCTCAACTATATAAACCCTTCTTCTTGGAGTGCTTTCGGAGAAGGAGAAAATCTCTTACAAGTTATAAGGTGTACAAAGTAAAGAGATGAATCTCTGAAACAACCCTCTGCTTGCTTTTCCCTTCTCTCGTCTCTTCTTCCCCTCCTTGGCTTGTCTTCTCTCCTTCCCTAAAAATGTGTAGATGGTTTGTGAATAGAAAAACGATCCTCTTCTCCTTCCTTCATTCTCCTCTTTTATACCTGTTCCCCCCAAGAGCCAGTTGCAATGTAACAACTCATCAGAATCACCGTCCACGTGGAAGATCCTTTTTACCTGAAGAATAATTCTGTTAAGAGGATAGAAAATAGGGAATCGTGGAAATCTTACGTGGGGTGCTAGTTTGTTACACCGTGTAACAAACTTCTACAAATTAGTGTATCGATAAGCGTCCTCCCTTCTTTTTTACCCTCTTTTTCTTCCTCATAGGTCTTTATTCTACTTGGCATCTCCTCTAACTTTTACATCAACTCGGTCCCGTTTCCGGCTAACCCTTAGTTAGTATTCCCGATGTACTCCCCTATACCCTTTTGGTTCGTTTAAACTAGGGTGTATCTGACTCGACTCAGCCTATCGAGTTGATAAGTAGCCCTGCTCTAGCCATAAGACCCATCACTTATACTCCTCCTAATTTCCCGAATCGCCTCCCAACTCACCTCCCGGGTCACTCCCCAACTAATTTCCTGAGTCGCCTTTTTGGTTTCCTTCTAGTCCCTAGCCTTCTCCGTCCTATCCTATGTCGATATCTTATCAATTCGATTTATTTCTCCCAGTCATGTCTAGCCGGACCAAGTCATATATCCCACACTATCTCCCTTCTCTCTTATTTCACCCCACCGGTCATTCTTTCTTTATTTTACTCTTCAAATTGATTTATGACGGTATCATTAGTCACCCTCCCAAAATAGTCAAACGAAGTCTTGAATTTGACTTTTCAAGTGAAAAACTCCGCTCCTTCTCCCTCCTTATCCATCCCATTTTCCTCATGAAGCCTAAGTTTTTCTCTCCTTAACTTACCTTACGCGCTTTAAACATCTTATTGGGCTAATGGGCCTCGCTTCCTCCATTTCAGAGGGAAGTTTAAAAGCAAAAAACCCTTGGTAAGTTAGTCTCCATGCGGCGACTTCGACTTTTCTAGCTTCGACTCTTCCTCTTCCTCCCGGTGACTTCCAGTGGCGATTACTCTACACTCAAACTTCTAGCCTCTAGGAGTTTACTTCCTTCCAACAAACGTCTCTCTCTAACCCTAAGTAAGTGTCCTCCTTTTCTTCCCACCTATGGCTTCGGAAAATCCTAGGCCAATCTCCTGGTACGAAGATACCATCACACTCATCATTGGTAACCACTATTTTCTTGATTCCAAGGACTTGTATATAGCTCCCAATGTAAATTGTTGTTTTACCTCTGACTCTTTCCGGCCATATCGCCCTCCTTCCGGCTACCACTGCTTCTTCTTCGACTAGCTATTAAACAGTCTACGCTTGCCGATGCCCCAGATATTCTTTGAAATACTAGACTTTTATAAACTACCCGTCAATCAGTTGGCTCCCAACGCCTTCCAACTATTGACAGGAACTGTGATAGTTTTTAAACACTTAGGACTCCCCCTATCTCCATTGACGTTCCATAGTTTCTTCCAACTAAAATCTGCCAAGGATGACATTTTTTATTTTGCTAGCCTACCAGACTGCCAATTCCTGATTAATATACCTTCCTCTCATAAAGGCTGACATGATTTATATTTCTTTGCCCAACTTCCTGCCCCTCTTCCTCATTCCGAGCCTTGGAAGACAGACCTCCTTGATTTGCCCCCTTTTTGGGACAGTAGGCCCAAATGTCCTTTTACAAAAGTTTATGAGGTGTTAAAGGAACACCACTATAATTCTGATCATCTACTAGAGGTCCACCTTCTGAGCCATTACAGGCTATCCCCTTTCCCCCTGGACGATCCGGTCGTTATAGGTAGGATACTGCTTTTAATCTAATATATTGCATATGCTAATTCTTACTACTATTATCTATTTTTTTGCATGCCTTGTATTACAAACGACCTAATGCAGAGGGCTAGAGATAACGGAGAAAAAATTGCTGCAGCTATGAACACGCCCTCAAAGAAACGAGCTAGGGGAAAATCCCCTATTCTCTCCTCTCCCCACAAGAAACTCCATCCACACAAGGGGAATGTGATGCATGCGAGTACGATCTCAAATCTTCGACGGGAATCATCGAGGACTCGAAGCATGCACTCGCGCTCAACGCCCGCAAGTGAACGGATGTCATCCCGCAAGTGCACGGATGTCGTCAAGTAATAAAAGATTATCGATCCCACAGAGACTGAGATTTGAGTACCGTATGTCCAGTGGATCTTGTTGTTCGGAGTGAATGTCCTAAAGACAAGGGTTGCGAGGTTGACGACAGTCCTAACTCTAGTATGGTGTTACTCAGAGGAAGAGAAGGAAGGTTCAAAGTTCCCTAAGAGGATTCTAGGACTTCGGTTTCACTTGTTTGTTATTGGAACATGCTATCAACTAAATGCTTTCTAAATCTCTAATTACAATCTTACGGGAGGATCATCATACACTTACCCGATGAACTTTTGCTTCTATCGGGAACTACCTATATTGCTGCAATCGACCCAAGTCACAATTAACCAGACTCGAGTTTTGACTCGAGCCATGTTTTGATATTGGTGTTTTGATGTTTGACGACGAGTTGACCATTGTTGGACAATGGGTTGACTATATGGTTGATATGGGATTGACCATATGGTGGAGAAGTCCAAGTGGGACACTTGGCATGGAAAGTCCAAGCATGGGTCTTGGCAAGGGAAAGTCCAAGCTTGAGTCTTAGCAATTGGAAAGTCTAACATGGGTTGGCAAGGGAAGTCCAAGGGTTAATATTGGTGGCGTAAAGTCCAAGAGTGGATGCTTGGCAACATAAGTTCAATGGTTGATGGCATAAAGTCCAAGTGTGTGTCTTGACAGCGTAAATCCAATGTGCCTTGGCGATGTAGACCAGCAAAGCATGACAATAGTCGATGGAAGCACTTGAAGGCTAGCGTATGGATGAACAAGTCATGGATGACTTGGAGGGATCCAATAGGCATGAGGCTGATGAGGTGGCTAGAAGGCTTAGATTTAGGCTAAGGGTGGTCTAACAAGTATGCAGGCATCATACTTGGGGTAAACCTCATGGTTGAGGTGTAGCAGTCGACTGGGTTATGGACCAGTCGACTGGTCAAGTGTTTGACACTTGGCAGCCGAGTTGACACTGAACAGTCAACTGGGATTATGACCAGTCGATTTTCGTGAGTCGACTGGCGATCGACTGCGATCGAGTGGCCTGGGCAGTCGACTGCCATGTTCAGTCGATTTCCATGGAGGGCAGTCGACTACTAGTCAAGGACACGGGAACAAAATATTTTTGAGTCGACTACTAGGGTTTGGCAGTCGACTGGAGGCTATGAGCAGTCGACTGATGGGTCTAATCAGTCGACTGCTAGGTATCCTTTGGAACTTTTTCAGCGTGGATTAAGTCGTTGTGAGACAACGACTACAGGAGCAGTTGACTGATGGGTATGAGCAGTCGACTGCTAGGCGGAAATCAACCCGAGTTACAGCTTTAAAGGGAGCTCGAAGGGGAGATTTTTGCCAGCGATTTCTTGGGCGATTTGAGACGATTTGCTGGTGCAAGTCAGGATCTTCAAGTGCGGCTCAAGCGATCAACCAAGCAAGCATTCAAAGCCATTGTTGTAAAGTTGTCTTTACTTGCATTTCATTATTGTCTTTGTAATTGTTTGTATTTTCATTGTATTACTTTTGTAATCATTGTAAGAGGTTTCTCTACCTCCGGTGTGTCATCGAGAAGGAGTGTTATTGATTAGTAGTGATGTGTGCATCACTAGAGCTCATTCGAGCTCAACCCATGGAGTAGGAACCCTAAAGTTCCGAACCACGTTATATTGATTGTGCTTGTATAATTATATTTGTTTTCATATTGTATTTCTATATTCCACTGCGTACAAACAATCGTAGACAAGCACGAATGAATTCCGTCAAGCAACGAAAATGCACTATTCACTCCCCCCTCTAGCGCTCACCGAGGTTTCTACAATTGGTATCAGAGTGAGACCGCTCTTCATTTGGACTAACCGCCAAGGAGAAAATGCTCTAGAGGGCAAGATGGATCTTCAAGAGAAATTGGATGATGATATCAACATTCCACCTTCCTTCTGTTAGGGATCTTTGGAAGGCTAGAGGGGGGTGAATAACCTCTTTTTGTTTCTACACAAATGGTTAGCGGAAGCAAAAATAAAAATACTAAAGAAACAAAGATAAGCGCTAACAAAGACAATTTACGTGGTTCGGAGATTAAACTCCTACTCCACAGTGATCCGTAAGGTGGATCAACCCAAGCCAATCTTCACTAAGAGCTCCTTTGAGGTGGAGAAGCCTTCTTTACAAATGAACATCTCTTCTTACAAATGATAGAAATGAAATTAGAGAAGAAGAGGTTAGAAATCACTTAGAAAGCTTTAGAACACTTGGGGAGCTTGAGAGTATGAGTATGAATGTAAGCACTAGCCTCCTCAAGCACCCCATGATCTCTTTTTATAGAGAAGAGGTCGATTTTTCCGCTGAGCCTCGATTAGTCGACTGATGGTCTCCATCAGTCGACTGATGCTGTAGTCGAAGCAATCCAACGACTTCTGACAAGTCGGATTTGCGATCATCACTACCCAACGGGAAGCTGATCAGTCGATTGATTGAGTAACCAGTCGAGTGCTCCAAGCAATCACTCGACTGGAGAACCTTCTGTGTCGACGTCTACTTATAGCAGTCGACTGTTGGGGTATAGCAGTCGACTGATGGTGGACTAGTCGACTGTCAAACCCTAGCAGTCGACTGTTGGCCACAGAACTCAGGCAAGCCTCAGTTGAGTGACTGAGCAGTTGACTAGGATGAAGCACCCACCAGTCGACTGATATACTTCAAGTATGAATAAATCATACTTGAATTAATCCTCTAGACCTAGACTTAACCTTCTAGCTTTTCCTTCAGCCTTGTGCCTCCAGGATCCCTCCGAGTCCGCGACTCCTTCATCCTTGCGCTTGCTTCCAAGAACTTCCCTCGGTTTCGTCATGTCTTGAGTTTCTCTTTTTCCAAAGGGCCGCTTGGACTTTACGCCGCTAAGACTACATGCTTGGACTTACGCTGCCAAGACTTTGCCTTTAGTCTTCCTTTGCCAAGGTCCGCTTGGACTTTATGCCGCCAAGACTACATGCTTGGACTTACGCCGCCAAGACCTTTCCTTGGACTTCTCTTTCCAAGATCACACTTGGACTTTCTGTTGGTGCAATCGGCCCAGGTCACGATTGACCAGGACTCGAGTTTGACTCGAGTGATGTTTTGATGTTCGACAAAAACATATGACAATGTAATTGTCATAGGGAATTCCAAGTCTTAAGTACTTGGCATAGAAAGTCCAAGTGGGACACTTGGCATTTGGGAAAGTCCAAGCATGGGTCTTGGCAAGGTAAAGTCCAAGTCTTGAGTACTTGGCATGGAAAGTCCAACATGGGTTGGCAAGGAAAGTCCAAGCATGGTCTTGGCATGGAAAGTCCAACATGGGTTGGCAAGAGAAAGTCCAAGGGGATTGATATTGGCGGCGTAAAGTCCAAGCGGGAGTCTTGGCAGCATAAGTCCAATGGTTGGCGGCGTAAAGTCCAAGCGGAGTCTTGGCAGCGTAAGTCCAATGTGCCTTGGCGGTGTAGACACCGTTAGCATGACATAGCCGATGGAAGCACCTGAAGGCTAGCGCGATGGATGAACAAGTCATGGATGACTTGGAGGGATCCGAGAGGCGTGAGGCTGATGGAGGTGGCTAGAAGGCTTAGGTCTAGGCTAATGGTGGTCTAGCAAGTATGGGGGAACCATACTTGGGTTAAAACCTCATGTTTGAGGTGTGCGGTCGGCCCGGTGCCATGTGGCGATCGGACCGACCGAAATCAACTAGGGTTTGATTGCGGGTTATGGCCTAGCATCATTGCGAGATGCGGCGATCGATGATGAGCGATCAACTGATCGTGTGATCAGTCGACTGGTGCTCGAGAAATTGGCCACAGAATGGAGTCGAGACTCGACTGGTCGAGTGAGGACTCCATCAGTCGACTGATGGTCACAATCAGTCGACTGATGGTAGATTCGTTGGACTTATCCAGCGTGGATCTAGCCGTTGTCTCACGACGACAGTGGCATCAGTCGACTGATGGTCCCGATCAGTCGAATGATCGACCTTTTCCAGCACAGGTTGAAGCTATAAAAGGAGCTCGTGATGGAGGAAATTGGCATCGGTTTCTTGAGGGTTTTGGAGCGATTTGCTGTTGCAAATCAGGGTCTCCAAGGTGATTTCAAGCAACCAAGCAATCAAGCAATCCAAAGGCAATTGTAAAGTAGTTTTCTTTACTTGCATTGTATTTCATTATTGTAATTGCTTGTATTAGTATCTTATTGTTGTAAGATTACTTGTAAGGGGTTTCTCCACCTCCGACTTGTGTCAAGAAGGAGTATTTGTGATTAGTGAATGTGTGTGCATCACTAGAGCTCTTTAGAGCTCGATCTGTGGAGTAGGAACCGTGCGGTTCCGAACCACGTTATATCATTGTGTTAGCGTGTTGTGAATTTCGTTATCGTTATTACTTTTCTACTTCCGCTGCGCTAACGAAATTGTAGAAACAACCGCGAACGAATTCCATCTACGAACGACCATTGACGTTATTCACCCCCCCTCTAGCTTCCAAATGATCCCTAACAAGTGGTATCAGAGCAAGGTTGCTCTTCAATGGATTAACAACCGGGAGCAAAAGGCTAGAGGGTGAAGATGGAATTCCAAGACAAGCTTGGATGGGATATCAACACTCCACCTCCATATGATCCAGAAGATTTTTCGGCGTGGAGAGCAAGAATGGAAACATTCTTGATGATGAACATAGAGGATTGGTTCATCCTCATTGAAGGCCTTGAACCCCCTAGGGATAAGAAGTGGAATGTCCTAAAATTGAAAAAGTGGACCCAAGAGCAACGTCAAAAGCTCAAGACCGAAGTTAAGGTAACGAAACTTTTGGAAGATTTAATCCCAAATGATGTTTTGTGCAAGCTAGGAGATTACATGTATGCCAAGGAGCTATGGAGAAAATTGGCAAGATTCCATGAGGAGAGTTCATCCTCAAGTGAAAGTGAGGAATCGGAAGTTGAAATGGAGTCAACCTCCGGATCGAAGAAAGAAGAGGTGGAAGAAGTGGAAGAAGTATCCACTTCTAGGATTGAGGAGATTAGAGCATCCTCAACACCGGAGCAACAAGAAGTAACATCTACATCCGGTCAAGAGGAAGAACAAGTTCAAGAGATCCTCACCACCGAACTAGGTAACTCAAGCAATTCGTTTTTAAACAAAATCATATAATTTGCTTTGAGTGTAGGGAATCCGGGCACTACAAGAGTAAGTGCCCAAAAAGGGTAAAGAAGGCTCAACCGGCACCAAAAGTCAAGGATGCCGGTTCCCCAACATCTAAAGGCAAGGAGCACATCATATGCTTCAAGTGCAACTCAAAGGGGCATTACCGGAGTCATTGCCCAAGGGGGAAGAAGAAAGGGCAAGAAGGAGCAACACAAATAGGGGGAGCCTCCAAGGCAAACCCTAAGGTAAAATTTATTAATGTACCTTCAATTTCTAGGGATAAGAAGCATGCTAGGAATAATTTTAATAGTCTTGCTATTGTACATGAAAAGCATGCTAGAAATAATAAACATATTTGTTTAGGTGCTAAGAGTGTCCACTTAGGAAATAAGAAGAAATTTGGGACTAATGTCCCTAAAAAATTTTTACCTAGGGAATCTATCAAGAAAATAGGAGAACACCTAGGTTTCAATCCTAAATGGACTAGGCATATGCCTAGGAAGTCAAATGCCCAAGGATTAAATCAAAATTTTAAAATTGGGCAACTAGAAAAGGAAAATCAAGTCTTGAGGTCAAGGCTTGAAAAGATGGAAAAGACCCTTGCAAAAATGCAAAATCTATTTCAAGGGTCAAGAGGTCAACATGTAGGGTCTAGAAGTCAAAGCCTAGAGTCAAATGGTCAAAAATCAAGACCTAGGAAATTAGATTCATCCAAGGGCAAACCTAAGCCCAAGGAAATCTATCACAATGTTCCATTTGATTATGGAACTAAACCTAGGAAAACTAAGGTCAATAGGGAAGTCATCCCTAGAGTTGACCAAGGGTTGTGCCTAGTGGCCAAGGTTGGTAAGAAACCTAGGGTGGCCACTAAGAAGGTTGCAAGGGGAGTTACCCCTAGAGTCAACCTAGGTAAGACCAAAATGACCAAGGCTAATAAGACTAGGAGGGTCATTAGGAAGGTATTTAGGGAGGTTATCCCTAAGGAATACCTAATTAACCCTAGGAGCTCAAATCGGTTTTGGGTTCCTAAGAGCGTGATTGATTCACGCTAGGTGGGTTTAGGGTGTGCCAACCTTGATTGGATGAGTAGTTAACTCAACCATGGTAAAGGTGACACTTTAGGATATTTTCAAGGTTATGGTTACCTTGGAAATAGATTTGAATCAATATCCTAAAAGATTTTAGGATGTGCCAATGCACTTTTGAAATTAAGAAAAATCAATTAAATTGACACAATTTAGGTTTAGAGGTTAGTGTGCCATTTTGGGTTTTTGGCACACTTGGGAAAATTTAGGTTAATATGGCAAAATATACTTAATTATATCAAATGACAATTAATATTAAAATTTAGGTATTACCATACCTATATATTTTATTTGCCATGCCTTGATTGCCATATGCCATGACATCATATTTTTTTAATCATTTTTATATGTCATGATTATGCTTAGGTTTAAGGTTTTAAATGTCATGTGTTTTTAAATTTTATCATATGCCATGACATCATGATCATTGGCCATGTTTTAATAATGCTATTATTTCTGCCATGATCATACATTCATGCATTAACTTGATTAAAATTGATTTAAATACTATGGCATGACTTGAAGTCCCATTTATAAGGGAATCAAGTAGAGTTGCTTTAGAAGATGCATGAAACCCTAGTTTAGGGAGAATAAAACTCACATCTCACATCTAATTGACATGTATGTGTATTTATACACCATAGATACATGTGAGATGCTAGGATATGAGTTAAGTTCAAGGTGCATAGTTTTTGCATCTAGATGAACTAAAACTCATCTAATTCTATTTGTGGATCATTGGGAAAGCTTGTGTACAAGTCATGTACATAGAGCCCAAGGAATATGATCCAAAATAAGGTTTTGAAAATGTTTTAAAATCATTTTGAAAAACCTTGATGAAGTCTATCTTTTGATAGCAATCATCATTGATAGAGTTGATACAAGATAGGGCCAAAACATTGAAAATTTCAATGGTTTTGAGTTTTGTATCAAACTCTTTATTTTATGGGTAAAATATTTTTCAAACATTTTTCACCCATTGTATTGGTTATAAGTATTATATGTACCAAATTTCGTGATTTTTCGATATACGTATAATTAGTTATGATTTTCTGAAATTCAACTCTGATAATTGAAACTCAGAAATTTCAGTTATCAGTCGACTGATATTGGTGGCAGTCGACTGATGGAGGTGCCAATGATCGATTTCGAATCACTCATTGGTAGCCTGATTTCGGAGAAAACAAGATTGTTTAACCCAATTTCAGCTACGGTTATGACCCTTAATCACTCCTAACCCTAGGATATGTTTTGGGTAGCATTATAAAGGGTGAAAATCCATTGGATATGGATTAGGAGAAGTATTTAGGGTTTGTATCAATTTTAAGGTGTTGGAAAGTTCTATATTGAATTTCTAACCTTAATTTTGATGGTTTAGAGTTCCTATTGGCTTAGGGACTGCCCAAGGACATTGTTTGTGCAATGGTCAAGGGGGAGCAAGCCTTTAGGGGGAGGTATCCATCTTGGGATGATGGATGTGTTTTTCTCCTTGAAGAGGAGAAGTTATTGGGAGAATATGACATCAATTGGGAAATTGATGGGACTTTTGAGAGACCCAATTTAGAAATTGGGAGAGTAAATGGGATTGCCTCTCTTGAGTGATATTGGACTTATCACTAGGAAGATGGTAGGCATCCTAAGTATTGTTGGACCAAGGGGGAGATTGTAAGATCTCATTGGGACATGAGACATTGACCTCCTTGGAGAGGAAACCTTTTTGATGTTAGTTAAAAAGGGGGAGAATGTTTGGGGGAGAACATTTGGTGAGTGTTTACCAATTTGGGATAATTGGTAAGGGATTTGAGTTAGTGTTCTAACTCAATAATTTGTTTGGTTTTTGTCAAACATCAAAAAGGGGGAGATTGTTGGTGCAATCGGCCCAGGTCACGATTGACCAGGACTCGAGTTTGACTCGAGTGATGTTTTGATGTTCGACAAAAACATATGACAATGTAATTGTCATAGGGAAGTCCAAGTCTTGAGTACTTGGCATGGAAAGTCCAAGTGGGACACTTGACATTTGGGAAAGTCCAAGCATGGGTCTTGGCAAGGTAAAGTCCAAGTCTTGAGTACTTGGCATGGAAAGTCCAACATGGGTTGGCAAGGAAAGTCCAAGCATGGTCTTGGCATGGAAAGTCCAACATGGGTTGGCAAGAGAAAGTCCAAGGGGATTGATATTGGCGGCGTAAAGTCCAAGCGGGAGTCTTGGCAGCATAAGTCCAATGGTTGGCGGCGTAAAGTCCAAGCGGAGTCTTGGCGGCGTAAGTCCAATGTGCCTTGGCGGTGTAGACACCGTTAGCATGACATAGCCGATGGAAGCATCTGAAGGCTAGCGCGATGGATGAACAAGTCATGGATGACTTGGAGGGATCCGAGAGGCGTGAGGCTGATGGAGGTGGCTAGAAGGCTTAGGTCTAGGCTAAGGGTGGTCTAGCAAGTATGGGGGAACCATACTTGGGTTAAAACCTCATGTTTGAGGTGTGCCCGGTCAGTGCCATGTGGCGATCGACCGGACCGAGTCAACTAGGGTTTGGCGTGGGTTATGGCCTAGCGATCATTGCGAGATGGGCGCGATCGGTGATGGCTCAGCGATCGGGATCGTGTGATCAGTCGACTGGTGCTCGAGAAATCGGCCACAGAATGGAGTCGAGACTCGACTGGTCGAGTGAGGACTCCATCAGTCGACTGATGGTCACAATCAGTCGACTGATGGTAGATCCGTTGGACTTATCCAGCGTGGATCTAGCCATTGTCTCACGACAACAGTGACATCAGTCGACTGATGGTCCCGATCAGTCGACTGATCGACCTTTTCCAGCACAGGTTGAAGCTATAAAAGGAGCTCGTGATGGAGGAAATTGGCATCGGTTTCTTGAGGGTTTTGGAGCGATTTGCTGTTGCAAATCAGGGTCTCCAAGGTGATTTCAAGCAACCAAGCAATCAAGCAATCCAAAGGCAATTGTAAAGTAGTTTTCTTTACTTGCATTGTATTTCATTATTGTAATTGCTTGTATTAGTATCTTATTGTTGTAAGATTACTTGTAAGGGGTTTCTCCACCTCCGACTTGTGTCGAGAAGGAGTATTTGTGATTAGTGAGTGCGTGTGCATCACTAGAGCTCTTTAGAGCTCGATTCGTGGAGTAGGAACCGTGCGATTCCGAACCACGTTATATCGTTGTGTTAGTGTGTTGTGAATTTCGTTATCGTTATTACTTTTCTATTTCCGCTGCGCTAACGAAATTGTAGAAACAACCGCGAACGAATTCCATCTACGAACGGCCATTGATGCTATTCACCCCCCCTCTAGCTTCCAAACGATCCCTAACACTTTCCTTCACCAAGTCTTCATACTTGGATTTCCCTGTCACTTAACACATTCTCAATTAAATCACAATTAATGCCTAACTACAAATGATTATCCAAACATCAAAAGACATAAATGCTTGGGGCATTGTTGCAACAACAATCTCCCCCTTTTTGATGTTTGACAATCATTTAAGTTAGGTCTTGAAATATGCTCAGAAATAAATATTAAACATCATATATCAATATGAATTCTAACTTAAATTTCCCTTCTCCCCCTTTGACATGCATAAAAAAGAGAATGTCTAAAAGAAATTAAGTTATGCATGAGTAAAGTTTAGGTATGTCTTGAACTAAGGTATAAGATAGAAATAAGGCTCCCCCTTAATTCAAGACATGTTTCATGATGTGTAAATAACATATTGTGCAAAGCATAATATGAAAATATGTCCTAACTTTGCACCAACAATAAACATGATATAGACGTAGGGAATGAAAGGTTAATGTATAATAGAACTCTCCCTAAACCAATCCATCAAACAATCCTATACCCTCTTAATAACTTGGATTTATTATACCATAGGGTTAGGACATTTAGGATTACACTCAAGACGATAGAACATGACTGAAACTTCAGAAATATAGTGTGGCAGTTGACTGATTACTGAAGCAGTCGACTGCCACTCCTGAAACGCCAATTTCAACCTTTTCAGCCCAACTTCAGAAATGCACCAAAAATTTAAGAAATATCAAAAAATCATGAAATTTTGTAGACACATTTATGAAACCATTTTCTATCAAGGAGAAATAATTTGGAAAATATTTATTTTCCAGATTTCGAAAATGGTACAATGTTGAAAACTAGCAAAAGCCTTAATAAAATTTCAATACTTTATGCCACTTTTGCTTGTCAAGTGAAAACTGTTTCTCAAAATATAATAAACCTAGTTTAAAATATATTTTGTTTGACATTTCCAATCATGTTCTTAGAACTATATGCACATCAATTGTACATAAGCCTTCCCAATGATTGGTCCAATGAAGGATTAATGTCTCTAGATGACATTTTGGTTCATAGTAATGCATCATAACAAGCATGATGAACCAAATGCATCTTCCTAACATCTCACATATTGTCTAAGTGGCTCAATACAAAAATTATGATTTTTTAGGTATTTTGTGAGATGTTTAGAGGTATAGTCCTAGATTTTCTATAGGATCATGCAAATCTAGACCTCTATTCTACTAAGCACATTCCAAGTTCTCTCCTAAGTGATGAATAATCCACTTCGGGGAGAGATTTGGTGAATATGTAGGCTAGGTTGGACTTGGATTCTATGTAATTGAGTTCAATATCCCCCTTTGCCACATGATCTCTAATGAAGTGATGCTTCACTTCAATGTGCTTAGTCCTAGAGTGATGTACCAGATTTTTCGTCAAATTTATGGTACTCACATTATCACAACAAACCTTGACATTGGAGTAGTGTAGCTCATAGTCCTCTAGAGTGTGTCTCATCCAAAGTAATTGAGCCACACAAACACCCATAGCCACATATTCGACTTCGGTGGTGGACAAAGTAACACAAGGTTGCTTTCTACTACTCCAACTAACTAGGGAGGATCCAAGAAATTGGCATCCACCACTAGTACTCTTCCTATCCAACTTACAACCGGCATAGTCGAAATTGGTGTACCCAACCAAATCAAAAGATTTTGTTCTAGGATACCAAAGTCCTACATTTAATGTGCCTTTGATATATCTTAAAATTCTCTTAACGACCACTAAATGAGACTCTTTGGCATATGATTGGTACCTAGCACACATACCTACCACAAATAATATATTGGGTCTACTAACGGTTAGATATAATAAGCTACCAATCATACTCCTATAAAGTTTAAGGTCAATTGATTTTCCTTCATGATCATTATCTATTTTTGTATTGGTTGTCATAGGAGTTGAAACTACCTTAGCATTTTCCAAACCAAATTTCTTGATCATTTCTTTGGCATATTTGGTTTGGTATACATAAGTACCTTCATTAGTTTGTTTGACATGTAATCCTAAGCAGAATTTTAATTCTCCAACTTGACTCATTTCAAACTCATTCTCTATATTTTTGATAAAGTCTTGTAGGAGTTCATCATTTGTTGACCCAAAAATAATGTCATCTACATATACTTGGGCCACAAAGATATCCTTAAACTTTGATTTAATAAAGAGAGTTTGAACAACTTTACCCATTCTAAATCCCTTTGAAACTAAGAAAGATGACAATCTTTCATACCAAGCCTAGGGAGCTTGTTTTAACTCGTATAAAGCTTTTCTAAGCTTGTATACATAGTTTGGATAATCTATATTCTTAAACCCAGGAGGTTGTTCTATATATACCTCTTCCTTAATGAACCCATTTAGGAATGCTGACTTTACATCCATTTGATGGAGTTTAAAACCCATGTAAGAGGCATATCCTAATAGGATTCTAATGGATTCTAACATAGCAACCGGGACATAAGTTTCATCATAATCAAGTCCTTCAACTTGATTGAAGCCCCTTGCAACTAACCTTGCCTTATTTCTAGTTATATTATCTTGATCATCTAATTTATTCCTAAAGACCCATCTTGTAGTAATAATGGTGCTATCATTGAGTCTAGGAACTAGCTCCCATACTTGACTTCTTTTAAATTGAGCCAATTCATCTTGCATTGCTAAGATCCAATCCGGATCAAGCAATGCATCATTGATTGATTTGGGCTCAATTTGAGAGATAAGAGCTATTTGACTAGAGGGAGCTCTATGGAAGGACCTAGTTCTAACACCTTGGGATAATTCTCCTACAACTTGGTTAAGAGGATGATTTTGATTAATCCTTAATGTTCTAGGAGGTGTATTAAATTGATTTTGATCTTGATTATCCTCAATCCTCCTTTCATCATCGGAATCTCCTCTTACTCCCCCTTGATTGTTACTCACTAATCCTCCCCCTTGATCATTACCCCCTAAGGTCAAGTCTTGAAATTTTTGGGTAATATCTTGATTTTTGTCATTGATATCATTATCAATGGGGGATTTCCTAAGATAGGTGTTAGAGGTCTCATCAAATTGAACATTTGAAGACTCCTCAACTATTTGGGTCCTTTTGTTGTAGACCCTATACCCTCTACTAGTGGATGAGTATCCAACTAGAATTCCCTCATCCGCTTTGGACTCAAATTTTCCTAACTTGTCATTGGTATTTAAGATATAAGTTTTGCATCCAAAGACTTTAAAGTAGTTAATTATTGGAATTGTGTCATTCCATAATTCAAATGGAGTTTTACCTAGAAACCTATGAATTTGAACTCTATTTTAGATATAGCAAGCGGTATTAACCACTTCCGCTCACAAGTAGCTAGGTAATGAATATGCATTAAGCATAGTCCTAGCGGCTTCTTATAGGGCACGATTTCTCCTTTCCACCACCCCATTTTGTTGGGGTGTTCTAGGACAAGAGAATTCATGCTTGTACCCTTGTTCTAAGCAAAATTTGGAGAAATTAAAATTCTCAAATTCTCCACCATGATCACTATGGATCCGATTGATTTTGAGATTTCTTTCATTCTCTACCCTTTTGCTAAAACCTATGATTATTTCTAGGGTATTGTCCTTATGTTTCATGAAATACACCCAAGTATATCTAGAAAAATCATCTACTATAACTAAGCAATATTTACTACCATTCAAAGAGGGAGTACTATGACAATTAAATAAATCTAAATGAATGAGTTCTAATGGTAAGGAAGTACTAATTAAATTTTTACCCTTATGTGATGACTTTGATTGTTTCCCTTCTTGACATGCATCACACATCTTGTCCTTGAGATACTTGACTTTTGGCAAACCCTTGACTAGCTCCATCTTGGCTATCTTGGCAATATTTTTCATGTTGATGTGCCCAAGCCTCCTATGCCATAACAAACTTTCTTCTTCTTTTGTCATAAGACACTTAGGGGAAATGTTAGAAGCATAGGATAAATCAACATAATAAATATTTGATTTCCTATATCCTACTAACATGCAATCATTTAATTTCTTATGTCTTATAAAGCATTTAGAAGAGTTAAATTGAACATCAAAATTGGCATCACATAATTGGCTCACACTAAGCAAGTTAAACTTCATATTTTTAACCAACAATACTTTATGAATAGCAAGATTTGGGGATACCACAATTGTGTCTTTTCCTAGAATTTTAAGTTTTCCACTATTTCCAAAGGACACGTTCCCCTTGCTAATGTGGTTGATTGTGGAAAATTTACTCTCATCACCGGTCATGTGTCTTGAGCAACCACTATCAACAATCCACATACTTGGTCCTTCTACCTATACAACATGAAAAACACAAGCTTTAGACACCCAAATCTTTGGACCGGTAGCATTAACTACATAGCTCTTGGGAACCCATGCCTTTCTAACCTTGCTCCTAATGGTTGATTTCTTACTAACAAGGGAGGTAAAAGCTACTTCCTTTTCCTTAGGCCTATACCCTATACCGGCCTTGTTGTAAATGGCCCTTTGGTCCTTAAGTATCATGTCTAAGTATTTTGAGCCATTTGTAAATTTTTCTAAACATGCTCTTAATTCACCTATTTCCTTTTTAAGTTCATCATTTTCATCCTTTAGCGAACATGCATCATTACAAGAAGGTTCTACATTCCTAATTTCCTTGATTTCTACTTTTAAATCCCTAATTCTAGATTTTGATTTATTTAAAGCATTTTGAAGACATGCAATGGTTTCATAAAGTAACTCTATCCTAGGGGAGTCTTTTACCTCATTGTCACTAGTGGATGATTCGTCGCTTGAGGA
Source organism: Wurfbainia villosa (assembly GCA_025175895.1). Taxonomy (NCBI): domain Eukaryota; kingdom Viridiplantae; phylum Streptophyta; class Magnoliopsida; order Zingiberales; family Zingiberaceae; genus Wurfbainia; species Wurfbainia villosa. Next base: position 76,831,471 of record CM046005.1, read on the forward strand.
TGATGATGACTCTTCACTTGAGCTTCCGGCTTCATCCTCCATGGCCATGAGTGCAAAGTTGCGTGTGATATGGCAAAGCTCATCCTCATCCGATGAATCTTCCAAGCTTTGTGTATCCCACGTTTGGTCTACCATAGCTTCCTTCTTCTTTTTCTCCTTCTTGTCCTTCTTCCCTACAACAAGAGCTATACCTTTTTCTTTCGAAGAAGTGTTAGCTTGCATATGTAACTCAAATTCACAAAAAAATTCATCTAACTTAACTAAAGAAAGATACCTAGAGACCTTATTGTTGGTGCAATCGGCCCAGGTCACGATTGACCAGGACTCGAGCTTGGCTCGAGAGATGTTTTGATGTTCAACAAAAACATATGACAATGTAATTGTCATGGAAAGTCCAAGTTGGACACTTGGAATTTGGGAAAGTCCAAGCATGAGTCTTGGCAATGTAAAGTCCAAGCATGGGTCTTGGCAAGGTAAAGTCCAAGTCTTGAGTACTTGGCATGGAAAGTCCAAGTATGGGTCTTGGCAAGAAAAAGTCCAAGTCTTGAGTACTTGGCATGGAAAGTTCAACATGGGTTGGCAAGGAAAAGTCCAAGCTTGAGTCTTGTCATTTGGAAAGTCCAAGGGGTTTGATATTGGAGGCGTAAAGTCCAATGGTTGGCAGCGTAAAGTCCAAGAGGAGTCTTGGCGACGTAAGTCCAATGTGCCTTGGCGGTGTAGACACCGTTAGCATGACATAGCCGATGGAAGCACCTGAAGGCTAGCGCGATGGATGAACAAGTTATGGATGACTTGGAGGGATCCAAGAGGCGTGAGGCTGATGGAGGTGGCTAGAAGGCTTAGGTCTAGGCTAAGGGTGATCTAGCAAGTATGGGGGCACCATACTTGAGCTAAAATCTCATGTTTGAGGTGTGTCAGTCGATTGGTGCCATGTGGAAGTTGACTGGTAAGAGTCAACTAGGGTTTGACTGCAGGAATTGCCCTAGCAGTCGACTGCCACAAGTGGACACTCTACTGATTGGTCAAGCAGTCGACTGATATTGTGATCAGTCGACTGATGCTCAGATTTTGGAGCACAGAATGGAGTCTCACTCGACCGCTGTGGTCAGCAGTCGAGTGATGGCTTGATCAGTCGATTGATGGTCACGATAAGTCGACTGATGATGGTTATGTTGGATTTTTCCAGCCTGGATCTAGCTGTTGTCTCACGACAATAGTGGCATCAGTCGACTGATAGTCCTGAGCAGTCGACTGATCAATATTTTCCAGCACAGGTTGAAGCTTTAAATGGAGCTCGTGAAGGAGGAAAAAGCCATGGTTTCTTGAGGGCTTTTGGGGTGATTTGCTGCTACAAATCAGGGTCTCAAAGTACAATCCAAGCTACCAAGCGATCAAGCATTCAAAAGTAAAGTGTTGTAAAGTTTTCTTTACTTGTCTTTTGTATTTCATGTTGTATTTTCTTATAGCATTTTGATTATTGTTGTAATCAATTGTAAGGGGTTTCTCCACCTTCGACTTGTGTCGAGAAGGAGTCATTTGTGATTAGTGATTGCGTGTGCATCACTAGAGCTCTCTAGAGCTCGATCCGTGGAGTAGGAACCGTTTGGTTCCGAACTACGTTATATCCTTGTGTTTGTGTGTTTGTGTTTCTGTTATTGCTTTATTATCTTTGTTTTCGCTGCGCTAACGAAAATTATAGACAAGCACGCGAACGATTTCCATCGACGCATAACACGACGCTATTCACCCCTTTCTAGCATTCCAATGGTCCCCTACAAGTGGTATCAGAGCGAGGTCGCTCTTCAAGTTTAACAACTAAGGGAGCACACTAGAGGAAGAAGATGGATTTCCAAGAAAGATTGGGTGACGACGTCAACATTCCACCATCCTTTGACCGCGAAGATTTTGCGTATTGGAAAGGTAGAATGATGCACTTTTTAATGAGTGACTTTGACAATTGGATTAGTGTCTTAGTAGGCTTTGACACTTCAAAAGATGACGAAGGAAGAAAAATCAAGAAGAAGAATTGGAGCCAAGACCAACTACGATATTATAATATCAATAATAAGATAATGGGTATTTTGCTTAATGTAATGCCTAATGACATTTTGATCAAGATAGGGGATTGTAAAGATGCCAAGGAGCTATGGAGCAAATTGGCGAAACATTATGAAAACCCATCACCGATCCAAGAAGAAGAGTGCTCATCGGCTCAAGAGGAGGAGATCGATGATGAAGAGAGTTCATCATCCTCACGAGCAAGTGAGGAGTCGGAAGTTGAAGAGGAGTCAACTTCCAGATTGGTGGAAGAGGAGGTGGAAGAAGTAGAAGAAACCTCCACCTCTAGGATTGAGGGGGAGGAAATAATTTCTACTCCGGAGCAACAAGAAGAAGCTTCGACATCCAATCAAGATGAAGAAGCTCCAATTCCGGCACCTATCACTACTCTAGGTAACTCAAACACGGTAATTCAAAATAAAAATCATATTATGTGTTTTGAGTGTAGGGAATTTGGGCACTATAAGAGCAAGTGCCTAAAGAAGATTAGGAAAGCTCCACCGGCTCCAAAGGTCAAAGATGTCGGTCCCTTAACATAAAAGAGCAAGGAGCAAGTAATTTGCTTTAAATGCCGGCTACCGGGATATTACCGGAGTCAATGCCCAAGGGGGGAGAAGAAGGGGCAAAAAGGAGCACCACAAGTAGGGGGAGCTTCCAAAGCTAACCCTAAGGTATATTTAAATAAAGCTCCCTATTCAAATAATGTCAAAAAGCATGCTAGAAATAATTTTAGCAATCTTGCTATTTATCAAAAAGAGCATGCTATAAATAGGGAATATTGCTTAGGAGCTAAGAAAGTCAACCTTAGGAAGAAGGAGAAATTTGGGACTAATGTCCCTAAAAACAATTCATCTAAGGACAAACCTAGGTCAAATAACTCAAGACTAATTTTACCTATGGAGACAATTAGAAGGGTGCAAGAGCACCTAGGTTTTAACCCTAAATGGACTAGGCATATGCCTAGAAAGGACAATGCCCAAAGACCAAATCAAAATTCTAAAATTGGGCAATTAGAGGTTGAAAACCAAGCCTTGAGGTCAAGGCTTGAGAAATTAGAAAAGACTCTCAAGAAGATGCAAAATCAATTTCAAGGGTCAAATAGTCAAAGTCAAGGGTCTAAATCTCAAAGTCAACACCTAGGACCCAAGAGACAAAAGTCAACTAAGGGCAAGAAGGGTTTGGGTCACAAACCTAAGCCTAAGGTGGCTTATCATAGTGTTCCATTTGATTATGGAACACAAATTAGGTCTAGGAAGACCAAGGTTACTAGGGAAGTCATCTCTAAGAGTAACCATGGTGTGTGCCTAGTGGCTAGGGTTTCAAGGAAATCTATGGAAGTCACTAAGAAGGTTACAAGGGGAGTAACCCCTAGAGTCAACCTAGGTAAGATCCAAATGACCAAGGCTAACAAGCCTAGGAGGGTCATTAGGAAGGTATCTAGGGAGGTTATCCCTAAGGAATACCTAGTTAACCCTAGGATCTCAAATAGGTTTTGGGTTCCTAAGAGCGTGATTGATTCACGCTAGATGGGTTTAGGGTGTGCCAACCTTGATTGGATGGGTAGTTAACTCAACCATGGTAAAGGTAGTATTTTAGGCAATTTTCAAGGTTATGGGTACCTTGGAAATAGGTTTTATTTTTAATCCTAAAAGATTTTAGGATGTGCCAATACATTTTATGAATTATGAAAAATCAATTAAATTGACACAATTTAGGTTTAGAGGTTAGTGTGCCATTTTGGGATTTTGGCACATTTGGGAAGTTAGTAGTAATATGACAAAATAAATCCAATCATATCAAATGACAATTAATATTAAAATTTAGGTACTATTATACCTATACATTCTATATGTCATGCTTGATTTGCCATATAACATGTCATGACATCATGTTTATTTTTATCATTTATATGTCATGATTATGTGTAGGATTAAGGGTTAAATGTCATGTATTTTTAGATTTCATCTTATGCCATGACATCATGATTATGAGCATGTGTTCATTTATATCATCATTAATGCCATAATCATTCATGCACTTAAATTTGATTAAAATTGATTTAAGGACTTTGGCATGACTTGGAGTCCTATTCATAAGGGAATCAAGTAGAGTTGCCTTAGAAAAATACATGAAACCCTAGTTTAGGAAGAACAAAATCCACATCTCACATTACATTGACATGTATGTGTATTTATACACTCTAGATACATGTGAGATGCTAGGATATGAGTTAAGTTCAAGGTGCATAGTTTTTGCATCTAAATGAACTAAAACTCATCTAATTTCATTGGTGGATCATTGGGAAAGCTTGTGTACAAGTCATGTACATTGAGCCCAAGGAATATGATCTAAAATAAGGTTTTGAAAAAATTTTAAAATCCTTTTGAAAAACCTTAATGAAGTATATCTTTTGATAGCAATCGCCATTGATGAGATTGATACAAAGTGAGCCAAAACTTAGAAGTTTTTATTCACTTTTGGATTTTGTATCAATTTCGATATTTTATGGGTAAAATAATTTTCAAATATTTTTCACCCATTGTTTTGGTCATAAGTATTATACGTATGAATTTTCATGATTTTTCGATATACGTATAATTATTTATGAATTTCTAAAATTCAACTCTGATAACTGAAATTCAAAATTTGATTATCGATCCGCTTTGGTGGCGATCTGATGAGAGTGTGATCGGTAGAGAGAGTCAGCTGTCAATGCTGATTTCGGGAAAACAAGATTGTTTAACCCGTGTTCAGCTACGGTTAAGGTTCCTAACCACTCCTAACCCTAGGATATGCTTTGGGAAGCATTAGAAAGGGTGAAAATCCATTGGATATGGATTAGGAGAGTTGTTTAGGGTTTGTATCAAATTTAAGGTGTTGGAAAGTTCAATGTTGAATTTCTAGCCTTATTTTTGATGGTTTAGAGTTCCTATTGGCTTAGGGACTTCCCAAGGACATTGTTGGTGCAATGGTCAAGGGGGAGCAAGCCTTTAGGGGGAGGTATCCATCATGGGATGATGGATGGTATTTTTCCTCATGAGGAGGAGAAATGGAATTTTGAGAGACCCAATTTGGAAATTGGGAGAGTGAATAGGATTGCCCCTCTTGAGTGATATGGGACTTATCACTAGAAAGATGGTAGGCATCCTAGGTATCTTTGGAACAAGGGGGAGATTGTAAGATCTCATTAGGACATGAGACATTGACCTCCTTGGAGAGAAAACCTTTTTGATGTTAGTCAAAAAGGGAGAGAATGTTTTGGAAAATATTTGGAATTACCAATTTGGGATAATTGGTAAGGAGTTTTTGAGTTAGATGGTCTAACTCAAATGGTTTGTTTGGTTTTTGTCAAACATCAAAAAGGGGGAGATTGTTGGTGCAATCGGCCCAGGTCACGATTGACCAGGACTCGAGTTTGGCTCGAGAGATGTTTTGATGTTCGACAAAAACATATGACAATGTAATTGTCATGGAAAGTCCAAGTGGGACACTTGGCATTTGGGAAAGTCCAAGCATGGGTCTTGGCAATGTAAAGTCCAAGCATGGGTCTTGGCAAGGTAAAGTCCAAGTCTTGAGTACTTGGCATGGAAAGTCCAAGCATGAGTCTTAGCAAGGAAAAGTCCAAGTCTTGAGTACTTGACATGGAAAGTCCAACATGGGTTGGCAAGGGAAAGTCCAAGCTTGAGTCTTGTCATTTGGAAAGTCCAAGGGGTTTGATATTGGTGGCGTAAAGTCCAAGGGTGAAGTCTTGGCAGCATAAGTCCAATGGTTGGCAGCGTAAGTCCAAGCGGAGTCTTGGCGACGTAAGTCCAATGTGCCTTGGCAGTGTAGACACTGTTAGCATGACATAGCCGTTGGAAGCACCTGAAGGCTAGCGCGATGGATGAACAAGTTATGGATGACTTGGAGGGATCCGAGAGGCGTGAGGCTGATGGAGGTGGCTAGAAGGCTTAGGTCTAGGCTAAGGGTGATCTAGCAAGTATGGGGGCACTATACTTGGGCTAAAACCTCATGTTTGAGGTGTGCCAGTCGACTGGTGCCATGTGGCAGTCGACTGGTAAGAGTCAACTAGGGTTTGACTGTGGGAATTACCCTAGCAGTCGACTGCCATAAGTGGACAGTTGACTGATTGGTCAAGCAGTCGACTAATATTGTGATCAGTCGATTGGTGCTTGGATTTTGGAGTACAGAATGGATACTCACTCGACCGCTGTGGTCAGCAGTCGAGTGATGGCTTGATCAGTCGACTGACGGTCACGATAAGTCGACTGATGATGGTTCCGTTAGATTTTTCTAGCGTGGATCTAGCCATTGTCTCACGACAATAGTGGCATCAGTCGACTGATGGTCCCGAGAAGTCGACTGATCGGCATTTTCCAACACAGGTTAAAGCTTTAAATGGAGCTCGGGAAGGAGGAAAAAGCCATGGTTTCTTGAGGTCTTTTGGGGCGATTTGCTGCTGCAAATCAGGGTCTCCAAGTGCAATCCAAGCTACCAAGCGATCAAGCATTCAAAAGCAAAGTGTTGTAAAGTTTTCTTTACTTGTCTTTTGTATTTCATGTTGTATTTGCTTTTAGCATTTTGATTATTGTTGTAATCAATTGTAAGGGATTTCTCCACCTCCGACTTGTGTCGAGAAGGAGTCATTTGTGATTAGTGATTGCGTGTCATCACTAGAGCTCTTTAGAGCTCGATCCGTGGAGTAGGAACCGTTCGGTTTCGAACCACGTTATATCCTTGTGTTTGTGTGTTTGTATTTTCGTTATTGCTTTATTATCTTTGTTTTCACTGCGCTAACGAAAATTATAGACAGGTACCCGAACGATTTCCATCGACGCATAACACAATGCTATTCACCCCCCTCTAGCGTTCCAATGGTCCCCTACACTTATAAGCATCTACCATTGATGCCCATAAGGTTGTTCTAGGGAAAGCTTGAAGCACATACCTTACAAGGTCTCGATTTTCGACCTTCTCACATATTATATGTAATCCGTTGACTATCTCCTTGAATCGACCATGCATTTGACTCACGGTCTCATTGGTCTTCATGGTGAAGCTTTGTAGTTGACCCATCAATATGTCTCTTTTGGCTCTTCTTGTCTCCTTTGACGCTTCATTCTATTCAATGAGCTTCTCCCAAAGCTCTTTTGGGGAGTTGAAGGGTCCGACCTTGGATAGTCGCTCCTTGGATAGACCACATTGAAGTGTGGGTGTTACTTTTGCATTGGCTTGCACTTTCTTTGCCATCTCCTTAGTCCAATTCTTTGTTGGTATTGGCACTCCGTGTTCATCGACCAGCTTTTCGAATCCATCTACAATACTAAACTAATTTTCAATATCATTCATAAGGTAGTATTCCATCCTACCTTTCCAATATCCGAAGTCATTGCCGTCGAAGAATGGAGGCCTCGCTGTGCTATATCCCTCTTGAAATGTCATCGTGCTCCGGTTGATTGTTAGATCTTCCGACGCGATCCGGGCTCTGATACCACTTGTTAGGGATCTTTGGAAGGCTAGAGGGTGGTGAATAGCTTCTTTTTGTTTCTACACAAATGGTTAGCAGAAGCAAAAACAAAAATACTAAAGAAACAAAGACAAGCGCTAACAAAGACAATTTACGTGGTTTGGAGATTAAGCTCCTACACCACGGTGATCCGTAAGGTGGATCGACCCAAGCCAATCTTCACTAAGAGCTCCTTTGAAGTGGAGAAACCTTCTTTACAAGTGAACCTCTCTTCTTACAAATGATAGAAATGAAATTAGAGAAGAAGAGGTTAGAAATCACTTAGAAAGCTTTAGAACACATGGGGAGCTTGAGAGTATGAGTATGAATGTAAGCGCTAGCCTCCTCAAGCACCCCATGACCTCTTTTTATAGAGAAGAGACTGATTTTCCCGTTGAGCCTCGATCAGTTGATTGATGGTCTCCATCAGTCGACTGATGTAGTAGCCGAAGAAATCCAACGGCTTCTGACAAGACGGATTCGCGATCGTCACTACCCAACAAGAAGCTGATCAGTCGACTGATCATATCATCAGTCGACTGATTGAGTAACCAGTCGAGTGATCCAAGCGATCACTCGATTGGAGAACCTTCTGTGCCGACGTCCACTTATAGCAATCGACTACTGGGGTATAGCTGTCAACTCATGGTAGACCAGTCGACTACCAAACCCTAGCAGTCGACTGTTGGCTACAAAACTCAGCCAAGCCTCAGTTGAGTGACTGAGCAATCAACTGGGACGAAGCACCATTCGACTATACACTTCAAGTATGAATAAATCATACTTGAATTAACCCCCTAGACCTAGACTTAACCTTCTTGCTCTTCCTTCAGCCTTACACCTCCAGGATGTTGGAGATTTGAGGCCGCTAGAGGGGGGGGGGTGAATAGCACGTTTCCCGTACGTAGATGGAAATCGTTCGCGATCGTCTCTACAAATCTCGTTATGCGCAGCGGAATAGAGATAATAAAAGCAATAACGAAAAGATACAATCACGAACGCAAGCACAATACGAGGATATAACGTGGTTCGGAACCGTAACGGTTCCTACTCCACGGATTGGGTTCGTACGAACCCTAGCGATGCCACAAACACCACTAAGCAATAAAGCTCCTTCTCGACAACAAGTCGGAGGTGGAGAAACCTCGTACAATGAATTACAACAAGTAATACAAAGTAAACAAGCAAATACAAGTGAAAATGTAAAGAACACTTTACAAACTAGGGTTTTGAGTGCTTGCTTGTCGGTTGCTTGGATGAGCTTGAAGGACCCTGAAATGCACCTGCAAATCGCCTTCAAATCGCCTCACTAAAACCCCCAAAGAACTGATGCTTGAGCCTTCCACGAACAACTGCTTTTATCCTCCATCGGGCTGAATTTCCACCTAGCAGTCGACTGCCACCACTGTAGCTGTGAGACAACGGCTCAATCCACGTTGGACAAGTTCCAACGGGACTCTTGGCGCGATCGCCAACATTGGCGCCGATCGCTAATGCCCGTAGTCGATCGCCGGCTACGGCAAGCATTCTCGGCTCGACAGTAACTAGCGATCCGACTTGCGCAATGATCAGAGACATCACCAATCGCTTCCAATGAGCAGTCGACGGCCAGAGCAATTCCAGCTCTAAATTGGCAGTCAAACTTAAGTCGACTCACGACAGTCGAACCGGCCATATTGCCAGTCGACTGCCAACCTCAAACATGAGGTTTTAACCCAAGTATGGTGCCCCCATACTTGCTAGACCACCCTTAGCCTAGACCTAAGCCTTCTAGCCACCTCCATCAGCCTCACGCCTCTCGGATCCCTCCAAGTCATCCATGACTTGTTCATCCATCGCGCTAGCCTCCAGGTGCTTCCCTCAGCTATGTCATGCTAACGGTGTCTACACTGCCAAGGCACATTGGACTTACGCCGCCAAGACTCCGCTTGGACTTTACGCTGCCAATATCAATCCCCTTGGACTTCCCAAATGCCAAGACTCAAGCTTGGACTTTCCATTTGCCAAGACCCATGCTTGGACTTCTCATTTGCCAAGACCCATGCTTGGACTTCTCATGCCAAGTGCTCAAGACTTGGACTTTCCCAAATGCCAAGTACCCATGACTTGGACTTTCCATGCGCCAAGTGTCCCACTTGGACTTTTCATGCCAAGTACTCAAGACTTGGACTTTACCAAATGCCAAGTGTTCCACTTGGACTTTTCATTTGCCAAGACCCATGCTTGGACTTCTCATGCCAAGTGTTCAACTTGGACTTTTCATGCCAAGTGCACAAGACTTGGACTTTCCCATGATAATTACATTATCATATGTTTTTGTCGAAACATCAAAACATCACTCGAGTTAAACTCGAGTCCTGGTCAATCGTGACCTGGGCCGATTGCACCAACAATCTCCCCCTTTTTGATGTTTGACAAAAACCAAACAAATCATTTGAGTTAGACCACTAACTCAAATCCCTTACCAATTATCCCAAATTGGTAAATACTCTCCAAATGTTCTCCCCCAAACATTCTCCCCCTTTTTGACTAACATCAAAAAGGTTTTCTCCCCAAGGAGGTCAATGTCTCATGTCCCAATGAGATCTTACAATCTCCCCCTTGATCCAAAAATAAAATACCTAGGATGCCTACCATCTTCCTAGTGATAATTCACATATCACTCAAGAGAGGCAATCCTATACTCTCTCCCAATTTCCAAATTGGGTATAAAAAACCCATCAATTTTCTTAATTGATGATACTCTCCCAATAACTTCTCCTCTTCAAGGAGAAAGAACATATCCATCATCCCAAGATGGATACCTCCCCCTAAAGGCTTGCTTCCCCTTAACCATTGCACCAACAATGTCCTTGGGAAGCCCCTAAGCCAATAGGAACTCTAAACCATCAAAATTAAGGTTCTAAGTTCAACATAGAACTTTCACTCACCCTAAATTTGATACTTTGACCTAACACAACTCCTAATCCATATCCAATGGATTTTCACCCTTTATAATGCTTCCTAAAGCATATCCTAGGGTTAGGAGTGATTAGGAATCTTTTCCATAGCTGAACACGGGCTAAACAAACCTTGTTAACCCGAAATCATATATCACCGATCGCGCCACCCAGTAGGCCGATCGATAGCTGAAATTTCCAAATTTCAGCTATCAGAATCGAGATTTGGAAAAGCATAAGTAATTCTACATAATTTGAAAAATCATAAATTTTTTTTTCTTTAAATGCATGAATGATTATGGCATTAATGATGATATAAATAAGCATATGATCATAATCATGATGTCATGGCATAAGATGAAATCTAAAAACACATGACATTTGAAACCTTAATCCTAAACATGAACATGACATATAAAATCATAGAACTAGGCATGATGTCATGACATGACATATGGCAATCAAAGCATGGCATATAAAATATATAGGTATAGTAATACCTAAATTTTAATATTAATTGCCATTTGATATAGTTAGATATATTTTGCCATATTATCATTAATCTCCCTAGTGTGCCAAAAAAAAAAAAACCAAAATGGCACACTAACACTCTAAACCCTAATTGTGCCAATTTGATCATTTTATCAAACTTCATAACTAATATTGGCACATCCTAAAATCTTTTAGGATTATAATTCAACCCTATTTCCAAGGTATCCATAACCTTGAAAATAACCTAAAATGCCACCTTTGCCATGGTTGAGTTAACTACCCATCCATTTAAGGTTGTCACACCCTAACCCATCTAGCGTGAATCAATCACGCTCTTAGGAACCCAAAACCGATTTGAGCTCCTAGGGTTAATTAGGTATTCCTTAGGGATAACCTCCCTAGATACCTTCCTAATGACCCTCCTAGGCTTGTTAGCCTTGGTCATTTGGGTCTTACCTAGGTTGACTCTAGGGGTAACTCCCCTTGCAACCTTCTTAGTGGACACCCTAGGTTTCCTAGAAACCCTAGCCACTAGGCACACCCTTTGGTCAACTCTAGGGATAACCTCCCTATTGACCTTGGTCTTCCTAGACCTAGTTTGTGTTCCATAATCAAATGGAACACTATGGTAAGCCACCTTAGGCTTAGGTTTGTGACCCAAACCTTGCTTGCCCTTGGTTGACTTTTGACTTTGAGGTCCTAGGTGTTGACTTTGAGATCTAGACCTAGACTTTTGATCATTAGACCCTTTAACTTGGTTTTGTATATTCCTAAGGGTCTTTTCTAGTTTCTCAAGCCTTGACCTCAAGGCTTGGTTTTCTAATTCTAATTGCCCAATTGATTTTTGATTAAATTCTTGGTCATGGGACTTTCTAGGCATATGCCTAGTCCATTTAGGGTTTAGACCTAGGTGCTCTTGCACCTTTCTAATTGTCTCCCTAGGTAACATTGATCTTGAGTTATTTGACCTAGGTTTGTCCTTAGGTAAATTGTTTTTAGGGACATTAGTCCCAAATTTCTCCTTACTTTTGAAGTTAACGCTTTTAGCTCCTAAACAAATATATTTATCTCTAGCATGCTTTTCATGGTGAATTGCAAGAGAATTAAAATTTCTAGCATGCTTTTGACTTTTAAATTTGGAAGGTGCATTATTAAAATATACCTTAGGGTTAGCTATAGAAGCTCTCCCTACTTGTGATGCTCCTCCTTGCCCCTTCTTCTTCCCTCTAGGGCATTGACTCCGATAATGCCCCTTTGAATTGCACTTGAAGCATATGATGTGTTCCTTGCCTTTAGGTGTTGGGGAACCGACATCCTTGACTTTTGGTGCCGGTAGAGCTTTCCTAATCTTCTTTGGGCACTTGCTCTTATAGTGCCCAAATTCCCTACACTCAAAACACATAATATTATTTTTATTTGAAATTAGAGTGTTTGAGTTACCTAGGTTAGTGGTGGAGTTCGGAATTGACACTTCTTCATCTTGACTGGATGTAGAAGCTTCTTCTTGATGCTCCGGTGTTGAGGAAACTCTAATCTCCTCCTCAATCCTAGAAGTGGATGCTTCTTCCACTTCCTCCACTAACCCGGAAATTGACTCCCTATCAACTTCCGATTCTACTTCCTCTTCCTCTTTGGATGTTGATGATCTCTCAACCTCCAAGTCCTCACTTCCTTGTGAGGGTGATGCATTAGCCTCTTCGGTCTCTTCCTCTTGGACCATTGATGTGCTTTCATGGAGCTTGGCCACTTGGCTCCATAGCTCGTTTGCATCTACATAATTACCTAACATACACAAGATATTGTTAGGTATTAAATCAATTAACAACTTCATTACCTTCTCATTCTTTTCGAAGGCTTGGACTTGCTCTTCGGTCCATTTCTTTTTCTTGAGGAATCCACCTTTTGGTCCTCTTGGATAGCTATATCCTTCCATTAAGATAGACCATTATTCGAAGTCCCTCATCATTAGGAAGTCTTCAATTCTTGACTTCCATTGCTTAAACCCTTCTTGTCCATAGAAGGAGTAAGGGATCGGTGTGTTAATATTTCATCCCAATTGTTCTTCCATCTTCACCCTCTAGCTTGTTTGTCCTAGCTCCCGGCGGTTAGTCCGTAGAAGAGCCCCGGGCTCTGATACCACTTGTTGGAGATTTGAGGCCGCTAGAGGGGGGGGGGTGAATAGCACGTTGCCCGTACGTAGATGGAAATCGTTCGCGATCGTCTCTACGAATCTCGTTATGCGCAGCGGAATAGAGATAATAAAAGCAATAATGAAAAGATACAATCACGAACGCAAGCACAACACGAGGATATAACGTGGTTTGGAACCGTAACGGTTCCTACTCCACGGATTGGGTTCGTACGAACCCTAGCGATGCCACAAACACCACTAAGCAATAAAGCTCCTTCTCGACAACAAGTCGGAGGTGGAGAAACCTCGTACAATGAATTACAACAAGTAATAAAAAGTAAACAAGCAAATACAAGTGAAAATGTAAAGAACACTTTACAAACTAGGGTTTTGAGCGCTTGCTTGTCGGTTGCTTGGATGAGCTTGAAGGACCCTGAAATGCACCTGCAAATCGCCTTCAAATCGCCTCACCAAAGCCCCCAAAGAACTGATGCTTGAGCCTTCCATGAACAGCTACTTTTATCCTCCATCGGGCTGGATTTCCACCTAGCGATCATTGCCATAAGTCCTCAGACCGCCAAAGATCAGAGCGTGAGACAACGGCTCAATCCACGTTGGACAAGTTCCAACGGGACTCTTAGCGATCGCCAACATTGGCAATCGATCGCTAATGCCCGTAGTCGATCGCGCGGCTATGAAGCGCTGTGCGCTCGACAGAACTAGCGATCGGCTGACCCTTGGCCGATCGTCAGAGACATCACGATCGCTTCCAATGAGCAGTCGACTGCCAAAGCAATTCTAGCTCTAAATTGGCAGTCGAACTTAAGTCGACTCACAACAGTTGAACCGGCCATATTGCCAGTCGACTGCTAACCTCAAACATGAGGTTTTAACCCAAGTATGGTGCCCCCATACTTGCTAGACCACCCTTAGCCTAGACCTAAGCCTTCTAGCCACCTCCATCAGCCTCACGCCTCTCGGATCCCTCCAAGTCATCCATGACTTGTTCATCCATCGCGCTAGCCTCCGGGTGCTTCCCTCAGCTATGTCATGCTAACGGTGTCTACACCGCCAAGGCACATTGGACTTACGCCGCCAAGACTCCGCTTGGACTTTACGCTGCCAATATCAATCCCCTTGGACTTCCCAAATGCCAAGACTCAAGCTTGGACTTTCCATTTGCCAAGACCCATGCTTGGACTTCTCATTTGCCAAGACCCATGCTTGGACTTCTCATGCCAAGTGCTCAAGACTTGGACTTTCCCAAATGCCAAGTACCCATGACTTGGATTTTCCATGCGCCAAGTGTCCCACTTGGACTTTTCATGCCAAGTACTCAAGACTTGGACTTTACCAAATGCCAAGTGTTCCACTTGGACTTTTCATTTGCCAAGACCCATGCTTGGACTTCTCATGCCAAGTGTTCAACTTGGACTTTTCATGCCAAGTGCACAAGACTTGGACTTTCCCATGACAATTACATTGTCATATGTTTTTGTCGAAACATCAAAACATCACTCGAGTCAAACTCGAGTCCTGGTCAATCGTGACCTGGGCCGATTGCACCAACACAGGATCCCTCCGAGTTCGTGACTCCTTCATCCTTGCGCTTGCTTTCAAGAGTTTCCCTCGATTTCGTCATGTCTTGGGTTTCTCTTTTGTCAAAGGACCACTTGGAATTTATGCCGCCAAGACTACATGCTTGGACTTACGCTACCAAGACTTTGCATTTGGTCTTCCTTTGCCAAGGTCCGCTTGGACTTTATGCCGCCAAGACCTTTCCTTGGACATCTCTTGCCAAGATCACACTTGGACTTTCCTTCACCAAGTCTTCATACTTGGATTTCCCTGTCACTTAACACATTCTCAATTAAATCACAATTAATGCCTAACTACAAATGATTATCCAAACATCAAAAGACATAAATGATTGGGGCATTGTTGCACCAACACCTTCGACTGCAAATACTTTGCATATTGGAAAGGTAGAATGATGTTTTACCTTATGTGTGATTATGACAATTGGATTAGTGTTGTAGTAGATTTCGATGCTCCTAAGGATGAGAATGGGAAAATACTCAAGAAGAAGTGGAGCGAGGAGCAAATCCGATACTTCAACATAAACAATAAGGTAATGGGTATATTAGTTAATGTAATTCCTAATGATATATTGTGTAGATTAGGAGATTGTAAGGATGCCAAGGAGCTATGGAGAAAATTGGCAAAACTCAATGAAGAACCATCATCGGCTCAATTGGAGTAGGAGACCAAAGAGGAAAGTTCATCCTCACAAGAAAGTGAGGATTCGAAAGTTGAGAAGGAATCAACGTCCGAAGGAGAAGAGGTAGAAGAAGCCTTCACCTCTAGGATTGAGGGGGAGGATATTAGATCACCAAAGCTAGAGCAAAATCAAGAAGTAGCTTCAATCTCCAGGAGAGATGAAGAGCCAATTCCGGCTTCCACCACCCTAGGTAACTCAAGCATTTCAATCATAAATAAAAATCATATTGTTTGCTTTGAGTGTTGGGAGAAAGGGCATTGCAAGAGCAAGTGCCCTAAGAAGGTCAAGAAGGCTCGACCGGCACCAAAGGTCAAGGATGCCGGTGTCTCCGCTAGGAAAAGCAAGGAGCACACGGTGTGCTTCAAATGTCAACAACTAGGGCATTATAGGAGTAAATGCCCTGGGGGGAGGAAGAAGGTCTAAGAAGGAGCATCACATGTAGGGGGAGCTTTAAAAGCAAACCCTAAGGTATATTTTAATGCACCTTCAAATTTTAATGTTAAAAAGTATGCTAGGAATTTTATTGCAATTGCTCATGATTATAAAAAGCATGCTAGTAACAATAAATTTTATTGCTTAAGGGCTAAACATGTCGAGTTTAGAACTAAGGAGAAATTTAGGACTAATAATCCTAAAAAAATTCTACCTAGGGAAACTATTAGAAAGGTAGAGGACCATTTAGGCATTAACCCTAAGAAGGGTAGACATATGCCTAGAAGAAATGGTAATGTCCAAAGACTAAATGAAAAATCAAAAATTGGGCAATTAGAATTAGAAAATCAAGTTTTGAGATCAAAACTTGAGAAATTAGAAAAGACCCTTAGAAAAATACAAAATCAAATGCAAGGGGAAAATGGTCAAGATTTAGGATCTAGGAGTCAAAGCCTAGGGTCTAGGAAGCAAGGTCCACCCAAGGAAAAGAAAAGTTTGGATCACAAACCTAAGCCCAAAGAGACCTACCATAGTGTTCCATTCGATTATGGAACCATCCATAGGTCTAGGAAGACCAATGTTAATAGGGAGGTCATTCCTAGGATTAACCATGGTAGGTGCCTAGTGGCTAAGGTTTCAAGGAAACGTAGGGAAGCCAGTAAGAAGGTTACAAGGGGAGTTCCCCCTGAGTTAACCTGGGCAAGACCACAATGACCAAGGCTTCTAAGCCTAGAAGGGTCATTAGAAGGGTATTTAGGGAAGTTATCCCTAAGGAATACCTAGTAAATCCAAGGAGCTCCAATAGGTATTGGGTACCTAGGAGCGTGATCGATTCACACTAAATGGATTAGGTTGTGTCAACCTTGAATTGATAGGTAGTTAACCTAACCATAGCAAAGTTGACACTCTAGGTCATTTTCAAGGTTATGGGTACCTTAGAAATGAGATGAGATTTTATCCTAAAAAACTTTAGGATGTGCCAATATAATTTATGGAAGTTGAAAAATCAATTAAATTGACACAATTAGGTCTAGAGGTCATAACATACCATTTTGGATTTTTGGCACACTTGGGAGAAAATTAGTAATATGGAAAAAAGAATTTAATCCTAACAAATGACAATTAATACTAAAATTTAGGTATTTCTATACCTTTACCTTTTATTTGTCATACCTTGTTTGCCATTGTCATGTCATGATATCATATTTCATTTTTATCATTTAATATATCATGATAATGCTTAGGATTAATTTTTATGTCATGTATACTTATATTGTATTTAATCCCATGACATCATGATTTTTGGCACATGCTTATTTATGTTATCATTTATGCCATAATCATCATTCATGCATTTAGGATTAACGAAAATTGATTTAAGGACAATTGACAT
Organism: Wurfbainia villosa; assembly: GCA_025175895.1. Lineage (NCBI taxonomy): Eukaryota > Viridiplantae > Streptophyta > Magnoliopsida > Zingiberales > Zingiberaceae > Wurfbainia > Wurfbainia villosa. Next base: position 76,848,703 of record CM046005.1, read on the forward strand.
GATTTGAAGTCCCATGTATAAGGGAATCAAATAGTGTTGTCTTAAAAAAATGCATGAGACCTTAGTTTAGGATGAATAAAACTCACATCCCACATCAAATTGACATGTGTGTATTTTCATACACCCTAGACACATGTGAGATGCTAGGAAATGAGTTAAGTTCAAGGTGCATAGTTTTTGCATCTAAATGAACTCAAGCTCATCTTATACCATGGATGAATCATGAGGAAAGCTTGTGTACAAGTCATGTGCATTAATCCTATAGACCATGTCTCAATATAAGATTTTAAAATCATTTCAAAATCATTTTGAAAAATCTTGGTGCAATCTATTCTTTGATAGAAGTCACCATTGAAGAAGTTGATATAAAGTAGGCTTAAAACAATGAAGTTTTTCTTGTTTTTGAACTTTGTATCAATCTCACTATTTTATGGGTATTTTATTTTTCAAATATTTTTCACCCATAATTATTGACATAAGTATTATACATATGAATTTTCATGATTTTTTGATTTATGTATAATTACTTATGTATTTTCGAATTTCATTTTCTGATTTTTGATTTCTGCATTTGCAAAAATCAATCGACTGCCATGGATGGTAGTCGACTGGAGTCAAGGGCAGTCGACTGTTAACTGATAGAGTCGACTGCCAGTGTTGATTTCGAGTAAACAAGGATGTTTAGCTCATGTTTCAACTATGTTAGGCTACCCTAACTGCTCCTAACTCTAGGATATGCTTTGGAAAGCATTATAAAGGGTGAAAATCCATTGGATATGGATTAAGAGAGTTGTTTGGGGCTGTGTATCAATTTTAAGGTGTGTGCAAGTTCAAGGTTGAACTTTCGATCTTAATTTTGATGGGTTAGTGTTCCTATAGGCTTATGGACTCTCCAAGGACATTGTTGGTGCAATGGTCAAGGGAGAGCAAGCCTTTAGAGGGAGATTATCTATCATGGGATGATGGATGTGCTCTTCCTCATAGGGGAGAGAATTTGGAGAATTTAGAGAAGTAAGGATTTCCTCTCTTTAGTGATATGGAACTTATCACTAGGAAGAGTGAAGGCATCCTAGATGTTTTTGGACAAAGAGGGAGATTGTAAGATCTCATTGGGATATGAGACATTGATACCCTTGGGGAGAGCCTTTTTGATGTATGTCAAAAAGGGGGAGAAGTGATGAGTGAGAAGTGTGAATTCCCAATTTGGATAATTAGGAGGTTTGGATTGAGTTAGTGTTCTAACTCAAACATATTTGGTTTTTTTCAAACATAGAAAAGGGGGAGATTGTTGGTGCAATCGACCCAGGTCATGATTGATCAAACTCGAGTTTTGACTCGCATCGTATTTTGATGTTGGTGTTTTGATGTTTGACGATGAGTTGACCATTGTTGGACAATAGGTTGACTATATGGTTGACATGGGGTTGACCATATGATGGAGAAATCCAAGTGGGACACTTGGCATGGAAAGTCTGAGCATGGGTCTTGGTAAGGGAAAGTCCAAGCTTGAGTCTTGGCAATTGAAAAGTCCAACATGGGTTGGCAAGGGAAGTCCAAGGGTTGATATTGGCAGCGTAAAGTCCAAGAGTGGAGTCTTGGCAGCATAAGTCCAATGGTTGGCAGCATAAAGTCCAAACCCAATGTGCCTTGGCGGTGTAGACCAGCTTAACATGATAATAGCCGATGAAAAAACCTGAAGGCTAGCGTATGGATGAACAAGTCATGAATGACTTGGAGGGATCCAATAAGTGTGAGGCTGATGGAGGTGGCTAGAAGGCTTAGGTCTAGACTAAGGGTGGTCTAGCAAGTATGAGAGCATCATACTTGGAGTAAACCTCATGGTTGAGGTGTAGCAGTTGATTGGGGTTATGCGAAGTCGATCGGCAAACCAACTGGGCTTATGCCTAGTTGACTGCTGTGAGTCGACTATGGCCGAGTGGCCTGGGTAGTCGACTGCCATGTTATGACAATCGACTGCCATGGAGGGCAATCGACTGCTAGTCGAGGACATGGGTACAAAATGTTTCTGAGTCGACTGCTAGGGTTTGACAGATTATTGGAGGCTACGAGCAGTCGATTGATGGGTCTGATCAGTCGACTGCTAGGTATTCCTTGGAACTTTTTCAACGTGGATTAAGTTGTTGTGAGACAACGACTACAAGAGCAGTCGATTGATGGGTATGAGCAGTCGACTGCTAGGTGAAAATCAGCCCGAGTTGCAGCTTTAAAGGGAGCTCGAAGGGGAGGTTTTTGCCAGAGATTTCTTGGACAATTTGAGGTGATTTACTGGTGCAAGTCAGAGTCTTCAAGTGCGGCTCAAGTGATCAACCAAGCAAGCATTCAAAGTCATTGTTGTAAAGTTTTCTTTACTTGCATTTCATTATTGTCTTTGTAATTGCTTGTATTTTTGTTGTATTACTTTTGTATTCATTGTAAGAGGTTTCTCCATCTCTGGTGTGTCACCGAGAAGAAGTGTTATTGATTAGTGGTGGTGTGTGAATCACTAGAGCTCATACGAGCTCAACTCGTGTAGTAGGAACCCTAAGGTTCCTAACCACATTATATCGATTATGCTTGTGTAATTGTATTTGTTTTCATATTGTATTTCTATATTCTGATGCGTACTAACAATCATAGACAAGCACGAATGAATTTCATCAAGCAACGAAAATACGCCATTCACTCCCCCCCTCTAGCGTTCACCAAAGTTCCTACAACATATTCCTAACCAAGCTGACCTTTTGGATCATCAGAGCTCAGGGGGTTTAATACCGTTGGGAGCCCTCTGTCACTAAGGTCCCTTAACCCTTCTAGAGTTAATTTCTCCTACTTTGGCCCTTCTACTAAGATAGGCTATTGGGTACGAGGATGTCCTAATAATCCCTATGAAGAGTCGAAATGTATTTCATCTCCTAATCTATCATATTCTACTATCTACGGTTATCGGAGGGAGGATGACCGCAAAGTTCCTCCTTGGTTCTCCTAGATCTTTGATACAAAGGTTGTCACCCTTTGTATCGGCTATGCGCACTAGATATAGAATCAAAACATAATTTTCATCGATCATAACAACACCAATTGCAAACATAAATTCAGGAATAGAAAATATATTCAAACTAGCATGTCCTATATACACAAGCTACTTCTTAATCCTAGAATCGAAGTATCTACTCCATAGATATAAGAGTATAGACGCAAGGCATCATAGAATGAATTATTACAACGTAAAGATATCTAAGAATGAAATTACAATACTCTTGGTCGTTCTCCTTGGCGTTGGAGGGTAGATTTCAGTCCTTGAGACGCTTCTTTCCTCCCATGTGTGAGTCTCCGGTGCTTTTTAGGGCACCTTCTTGCCGTCGCAGTTGTCGCCCCTCCCCTCTAGGGTTTGGGCGTGCCTTCCTATTTATAGATGTTAAGCTGACTCCTCAGAAATCCCATGAAAAACCCTAGTCGCGTCAAAACAACCCAGCGCCACACGACCGTGTGGAATCCACCTTTGTTCCACCCAGTGAATGCCTTCCTTTTTCTCCAAAATTGTGTCGTTTCACCTATAAAATGTTGTCCTGCACACAAAAGCAACAAGAGCAGATCTCTGAATTAGAAAATAGGAAATGCATACAAAACAAAGTAGAATATGCATGAAACAAGTATAAAATGTAATGAGTTATGTGCGAAAACTACTCTTAAAATTCTATATATTTTGCTCACATCAATCCCCCCAGACTTAAATATTTGCTTGTCCTCAAGCAAACCCTGGTGCCATGAAATTTAAAAAAAAAGTATTGTTCCATACTTAGCATGATAACTGGATTTATTAAGTGGTATTTTCAATCAAAGCAAAATAGATATGTTCTAAAAGTTCACTAAGTTAGCTTTTTGTGCATGTGCTAAGTGAATTTTCCTAAGGGATACTCGTTCCACAGTAAATTAAGTTGTCATCTTATAGCTTTCCTAAGGTTTCTGGCTTTTAGGCACTTATCTGCCCTAAGCGAGGGTCATTCCCTAAATCTAGCACAAAGTCTCAAAGGCGTTCTCGGTATTGAGAGAAATTGATAGGTGTTTACTTAGTAACCTAACTTGGTCTCAAAGGGGGCACCTAGCCATTTCCACCCACGATAACTGTTTTTAACTATTTTTTTTTATCTTTTTTTTTTATTAATTTTTTTTCTTCCAAGGAACTTTATTCCCCTCTAGCTCACTTGTATTTTGATTTTTTCAAATGAGCTTACATAATCCGAGCATCTCCAGTAACTAAAATATTAAATCTAGAGTCACCTATGGATTCTAAAGTACTAGACTACTGGGATGAATCATAACTATGTATGTAGTAGGTTTTTCCTTTCAGAATATTCGTCAAGTATAAGTTAAAGATAAAAGCTAACTAGTGCAAGTCTAGAACATTCATTAAAGTAACTAAAACAAATACCAAAAGATAAATGAAGTTAAGCTATCTATGGAAATAATTCGTGAAGAGATCTTAAAAATATTACTTCGGCAACTTAAAGATGGCAACAACTAAGTGCATGGACAAATGAATGCAAACTAAAACTAAACCTCAATTGTCAGAGAAGAAGCTACTGCTAGAAACAAAAACATATCAAAATTTTGGGTCCTTCCCCCCAGACTTAACCGAAACAATACCTCTAATATGGAGGTCGAGGTGGGAAGTCTGGTAGTCTCGGCATGTCGGGCTCCTGGGAAAATCTGGTGCTCAACCGCTGATACCACATGCACATGTGGTCGATCTGGGAACTGTTGGATGCGACAGCTGCTCTATGCTCCTCTGATGCACATGAATGCGACCTCAAATCTCGCGACGGAGAACGTCGAGGACTCGAAGTGCATGCTCGCGCTCAACGCCTACAAGTGCACGAATGTCGTCAAGTAATAAAGAATATTGATCCCACAGGGACTGAGATTTTGAGTATCAGTCTGTCTAGTGGATGTGTTATTGTTCGGATTGGTAATATGAGGGTTTACGAATGAGAGGTCGTCGGTGGTCCGAACTCAGTACAGTGTCACACGGAAGAAGAGAAAAGTTGCTACGAGGATTTGGATTGGATTCTAGGACTTCGGTTTCGTTTGTGTGTCGCAGAACATGCTATCAATTGAATGTATCCAGATTTTCTAGCTAGGGTTTTATGGAAAGGACATCATACACTATGGTACGAGGATGCCGAATCGATCCCTGCGACGAGCCAGAAATGATACATATTACCGACTCTATCGAATCCTTCAATCCATAGTTGCAGGTGATGAGGCCAACCTCTAGGTTCCTCCTAATATCCCCTAAATCTTAGATACGAGGACTGTCACTCCTCGTATCATCTATGCACATAAGATAAAAAACCAAAACACAAAGCTATAGATCTAAACAATCATTCAACTGCAAATACGATTTCAAGAGTGAAAACATATTTGAAATAGCAATGTTCTACTCAACACAAACTACTCCATAATCTAAGAATTGGAGAATCTACTCCATGAATACGAGAAGAGAGTCACAATACATTATAGAATTCACAAGTAAAATGATAAACGTGCAAGAAATATGAATTACAATGTAATTGCAGCTCTTCCCTCTGGCATTGTGATGCGGATCTTGATCCTCGAGCGGCTCTCTCCTTCCCCGATGTGAGTTCCCGAAACTTTTTAGGGCTTCGGAGTGCCATCCCGACCGGCGTGCCTCCCCTAGGGTTTGGGGCGTAGCTTTCATTATATATACATCACGTTGGATCACTACGAAATCTGGAAAAAACCCTGGTTGTGTCAAATCGCTTGGCTGCCACACGACCATGTGAAAACATACGACCTGGCCGTGTGTCGGGATGTAGCGGCCATTTTCGCCTTCTGAACACGGCTGTGTGTAGGCACACACCCTTGTAGGGGAAATGTTGACCGCTATAGGGGAGGGGGGGGGTGAATAGCATCGTGCTAGTTGCGAGATAGAATTCGTTCGTGTTTGTCTACAAATTTTGTTAGCGTAGCGGAAATATAAATAATAGCAATAACGAAACAATACAAACAAAATTACACAAGTATTTAACGTGGTTCGGAACCGAATGGTTTCTACTCCACAGATCGAGCTCTAAAGAGCTCGAGTGATGCACACGCAACCACTAATCACAAATAACTCCTTCTCGAAACAATCCGGAGGTGGAGAACCTCGTACAATGTATACAACAGGAATACAATGAAAATACAAGAAACTACACTAAAATGTAAGTAAAGAAAATTTTACACTGAGCTTTTGAATGCTTGCTTGCTAGGTTGATCGAGTAGCACTTGGAGACCCTGAATTGCAGCAGCAACTCGCTCCGAAACACCTCAAATAACCTTGGTGAAATCCTCCTCCACGAGCTCCATTTCAAGCTTCAACCTGGGCTGGAAATCGCCGATCAGTCGACTGGTCGGGACCATCAGGCAACTGATGACACTGTTGCTGTGAGACAACGGTGTAATCCACGTTGGAAAAATCCAATGGATAGGACATCGGTCGACTGATCATGACCATCAGTCGACTGATGGAGCCTTCACTCGACTGCTAACCCCAACAGTCGAGTCAGACTCCATTCTGTGCCCGAAAAATCAAGCACCAGTCGACTGATCACACGATCAGTCGACTGCTTGCTCCAGCAGTCGACTGCCCACCTCTGGTAGTCGACCTGTGGGACACTTACCGCAGTCAAACCCTAGTTGACTTAAACCAGTCGACTACAATATGACACTAGTCGACTGGCACACCTCAAACATGAGGTTTTAACCTCAACCATGAGGTTTAACCCAAGTATCATTCCTCCATTTGCCAGACCACCCGTAGCCTAGACCTAAGCCTTTTAGCCACCTCCGTCAGCCTCACGCCTCTCGGATCCCTCCAAGTCATCCATGACTTGTTCATCCATTGCACTAGCCTTCAGGTACTTCCATCGGCTATGTCATGCTAACGATGTCTACACCGCCAAGGCACATTGGACTTACACTACCAAGACTCCGCTTGGACTTTACGCTGTCAACCATTGGACTTATACTGCCAAGACTCCCGCTTGGACTTTACGCCACCAGTATCAAATCCCTTGGACTTTCCAAATGCCAAGACTCAAGCTTGGACTTTCCCTTTCCAACCCATGTTGGACTTTCCATGCCAAGACCCATGCTTGGACTTTTCCTTGCCAACCCATGTTGGACTTTCCATGCCAAGGCCTATGCTTGGACTTTTCCTTGCCAACCCATGTTGGACTTTCCATTGCCAAGACCCATGCTTGGACTTTTCTAAATGCCAAGTGTCCCACTTGGACTTTCCATGCCAAGTACCCAAGACTTGGACTTTCCCATGACAATCATATTGTCATATATTTTTGTCGAACATCAAAATATCTCTCGAGTCAAGCTCGAGTCCTGGTCAATCGTGACCTGGGCCGATTGCACCAACAATCTCCCCCTTTTTGATGTTTGATAAAAACCAAACAAACCATTGAGTTAGACCATCTAACTCAAACCAATCATCCCCATCAATTTTCCCAATTGATGTCATTCGCCCAATAAGTTCTCCCCCTTTTTGACTAACATCAAAAAGGTTCTCTCCAAGGAGGTCAATGTCTCATATCCCAATGAGATCTTACAATCTTCCCCTTGGTCCAAAAATACCTAGGATGCCTACCATCTTCCTAGTGATAAGTCCCATATCACTCAAGAGAGGCAATCCTACACACTCTCCCAATTTTCAAATTGGGTTTCTCAAAAACCCATTTCTCCTCCTCATGAGGAAAAATAACATCCATCATCCCATGATGGATACCTCCCCCTAAAGGCTTCCTCCCCCTTGACCATTGCACCAACAATGTCCTTGGGAAGTCCCTAAGCCAATAGGAACTCTAAACCATCAAAAATAAGGTTCAAAGTTCAACATAGAACTTTTCTATACCTTAAATTTGATACATAACCCTAACACCTCTTTTAATCCATATCCAATGGATTTTTACCCTTTATAATGCTTCCCAAAGCATATCCTAGGGTTAGGAGTGGTTAGGAAACTTTACCATGGCTAAAAATGAGCTAAAAAACCTTGTTTTCCCAAAATCAGCCTTGACAGTCGACTTTATCAGAGATCAGTCGACTGTCGTCTCCATCAGTCGACTGTCACTAAGGGCAGTCAACTGATAACTGAAAATCTCAATTTTTAGTTATCAGAAATGAGATTCAGAAATTCATAAATAATTATATATAATTCAAAAAATCGTAAAAATTCATACGTATAATACTTATGACCAATACAATGGGTGAAAAATATTTGAAAATTATTTTACCCATAAAATAGTGAAATTGACACAAAGTTCAAAACTATTGAAATTTTCAATGTTTTGGCCCTACTTTGTATCAACTTCATCAATGGTGATTGCTATCAAAAGATAGACTTCACCAAGGTTTTCTAAATGGATTTTAAAATGTTTTTAAAATCTTATTTTGGATCATATTCCTTGGGCTCAATGTACATGACTTGTACACAAGCTTTCTCAATGATCCATAATTAAGAAAAGATGAGTTTTAATTCAACTATATGCAAAAACTATGCATCTTGAACTTAACTCATATCCTATCATCTCACATATATCTAGGGTGTATAAATATACATACATGTCAATTTAGATGTGAGATGTGGGTTTTGCTTATCCTAAATTAGGGTTTCATGCATTTTTCTAAGGCAACACTACTTGATTCCCTTATAACTGGGACTCCAAGTCATGTCATTGTCCTTAAATAAATTTTAATCAAATTAAATGCATGAATGATCATGGCATAAATAATAACATAATTAGGTATGGTCAATGATCATGATGTCATGACATATGATACAATCTAAAAACACCTGACATTAAACCTTACTACTACACATAATCATGCCATATAAATGATAAAAATAAATATGATGTCATGGCATGTTATATGGCAAACAAGGCATGACATATAGAATGTATAACAATACCTAAATTTCAATATTAGTTGTCATTTGATATAATTAAGTATATTTTGCCATATTGCTATTTTTCTCCCAAGTGTGCCAAAAATCTAAAATGACACACTATGACCTCTAAACCTAAATTGTGTCAATTTGATTTGATTTTTTATAATTCCAAAAATGTATTGGCACATCCTAAAATCTTTTAGGATCATAAGATCAAATCTATTTTCAAAGTACCCATAACCTTGAAAATTACCTAAAGTGCCACCTTTACCATGGTTAGGTTAACTACCCTTCCATTTAAAGTTGGCATACCCTAAACCCATCTAGCGTGAATCAATCAAGCTCTTAGGAACCCAAAACCTATTTGATAATTAGGTATTCCTTAGCGATAACCTCCCTAGATACCTTCCTAATGACCCTTCTAGGCTTGTTAGCCTTGGTCATTGTGGTCTTGCCTAGGTTCACTCTAGGGGTGACTCCCCTTGTAACCTTTTTAGTGGCCACCCTAGGTTTCCTTGAAACCCTAGCCACTAGGCACACACCATGGTCAACTCTAGAAATGACTTTCCTATTGACCTTGGTCTTCCTAGACCTAGTTTGTGTTCCATAATCAAATGGAACACTATGATAAGCCACCTTAGGCTTAGGTTTATGACCCAAACCATTCTTGCCCTTGGTTGACTTTTGTCTCTTAGGCCCTAGGTGTTGACTTTGAGATCTAGACCCTTGACTTTGACCATTTGACCCTATAATTTGATTTTGCATAATCCTAAGGGTCTTTTCAAGTTTTTCAAGCCTTGATCTCAAGGCTTGGTTCTCTAATTCTAATTGTCCAATTTTTGAATTTTGATTTGGTCTTTGGACATTGTTTTTCCTAGGCATATGTCTAGTCCATTTAGGGTTTAAGCCTAGGTGCTCTTGTACCTTTCTAAGTGTCTCCCTAGGTAGAATTGGTCTAGAATTATTTGACCTAGATTTGTCTTTAGATAAATTTGTTTTAGGGACATTAGTCCCAAATTTCTCCTTATTATTAAAATGAATATTCTTAGCTCCTAGGCAAAAATATTTATTGTTCCTAGCATGCTTTTCATGATAAATTGCAAGGGAATTGAAATTCCTAGCATGCTTTTTGACATTTAAATTAGAAGGAGCATTACTAAAATATACCTTAGGGTTAGCCTTAGCTCCCCCTACATGTGATGCTCCATTTTGGATCTTTTTGCTCCCCCTAGGGCATTGACTTCTATAATGCCCCGGTAGCCAGCATTTGAAGCAAATCACTTGCTCCTTGCTCTTTTGTGTTGAGGCACCGATCTCCTTGACCTTTGACACGGGTGGAGCCTTCTTGACTCTTTTTGGGCACTTACTCTTGTAGTGACCAGATTCCCTACACTCAAATCAAATTATATGATTTTTGTTTAAAACCAAATTGCTCGAGTTACCTAGTGTGGTGGTGAGATTCTCTTGAGCTTGCTCTTACCCTCTACCGGATGTAGATGGCTCCTCTTGAGATTTCTCCGGTGTGGATGGTCTCTCCTCCCTCTCAATCCTTGAAGTGGAGGCTTCTTCCACTTTTTCTTCCTCTTCCACCGATTTGGAGGTTGACTCCCTATCAACTTCCAAATCCTCACTCACTTGTGAGGATGAGGATTCATCTTTGGCCTCCTCTTCTTGAGCCGGTGATGGGTCTTCATGGAGCTTGGCCAATTCCCTCCAAAGCTCCTTGGCATCCATGCAATCACCTAGGCTACACAAGAAGTCATTAGGAATTAAATCAAAAATAAATTTGACTACCTTCTTGTTTTTCTCGAATTGTTGGAGTTGCTCCTCACTCCATCTTTTCTTTTTGAGGAAGCCACCTTTTGGTCCTCTTGGATATTCAAAACCATCCATTAAGATGGACCACTCCTCTTGGATATTCTTCTCTTCCAAGAATTGAAGCCTTCTCGTCCATATAATGAGTACGGGACCAGTATGTTGATGTCCCAACCTAGTTGTTCTTCCAACTCCATCTTCACCCTCTAGCGTCTTTATCTTTGCTCCCAGCGGTTAGTCCGTAGAAGAGCCCCGGGCTCTGATACCAATTGTAGGGGAAATGTTGACTGCTAGAGGGGGGAGTGAATAGCGTCGTGCTAGTTGCGAGATGGAATTTGTTCATTTTTGTCTATAAATTTCGTTAGCGCAGTGGAAATAGAAATAATAGCAATAACGAAACAATACAAAAACAATTACACAAGTATTTAATGTGGTTCGTAACTGAATGGTTCTTACTCCATGGATCGAGCTCTAAAGAGCTCTAGTGATGCACACGCAACCACTAATCACAAATAACTCCTTCTCGGAACAATCCAGAGGTGAAGAAATCTCGTACAATATATACAACAATAATACAATGAAAATACAACCAACTACACTAAAATGCAAGTAAAGAAAATTTTACATCGAGCTTTTGAATGCTTGCTTGCTAGGTTGATCGAGTAGCACTTGGAGACCCTGAATTGCTGTTAGTTATAGCCCTAAGAACCAATCATGTGATGGTTGAATAGGGAACATTTTGTATCATATTCTATAAAGGCAAAGGATTGGTTATTATATTTAAGTCTTGCTTGTGCCAGCTAAATTAAATATAGTAATGCCCTAGAAAAGTAGGTTCTTATCTACAAAGACATCAATCGCGTGAATTATGAGAGGTCAGAGAGAACACTTTCTAAATGTTCTAGTCAAGTATTAATATGCAAGGGCAATATTAATACATAAAGACTAGCATGTAGGTCAATTGATGACTTGATCTCACAAGTCATGGATATATGATATCAAGTTGACACATGGGTATATATTAGAGAATATATACTGAACTGACCCGCCATGAGAAAGTTTCATGGATCGTTATATGAGTGTCATAAACTTTCTCATGTGACTATTGGTATGAATAGTCCTCGGACACGAAGTCACTACGGTTCCCTACATAAGGAGTTATGTACTTTGGTATCGTCAAACGTCACCCGTAACAGGGTGGACCATAAAGGCGATTACTGGGTATATAACAAATTATGCGGAGGGATGTGAGTGATGTAGATGGGATCTATCCCTCTCATATGACGAGAGTGATATCGGTGGGCCCCTTGATTGAGTAGAACTACTAAAACGCATGGCCATGCTCGAATGAGTCAATATGAGATATTGAGCTCATTTGTTTGAGTTAGTTTACTCGTGGGATCAAGAAACACATAGATTGATCGAGGATGACACGGCCTATGCCTCATTGGTCAACTGATATCAAGGATAGAAGGGCACCTGGCCATACATTAAAGTAGTCACGGAAAGGTTAGTCGGATCTTGACTTATCTCATAACTTGGGTAGCAATGATGTATTGCTAGATGTCGCTCATTGCTTGTGTATCTAAAAGAGTTTAGATCCACTGCCAACGTTATGAGAGCCTATAGGGTCACACACAAAGAGCATGATAATTAGAGGAATTAGAGTATTCTAGTTTGACTAGAATAATTTGGGAATAAGCTTAAGTACAAAATGGTTTTTGGACTTTAAGCTTAATGAGAATTTTAGCTAATTGATTTAATGAGATTAATTCAATATGTTACCTTATTGATTTAATGAGATTAATTCAATATGATAACATAAGCTTAATTGAATTAATAAGATTAATTCAACATGCATGAATGCCACATAAGAATGCCACATAAGCATGCCACCTAAGCATCCACCTAAGCTAGATGAGGTGGAAGGAGACAAAGTGGTTTTTGTCTCCTTAAGTGGCCGGCCAAACAAGGAAGCCAACTCCTTTTTGGATTGTGTCTCAATGCAATGGATTGCATTGAATGTGTGGAGGTGAAAGGGTTTTTCCAACCCTATAAAAGACTCCATGAAGTGGCCGGCCATAGTAAGCATTGTGGTTGTGAGAGAGCTTGAGAGCTTGGTGGAAGCTTTGGTTGTGTGGCTTTGTGAGTGTAGGCTAGCAAGAAGAGTAGTCTTCTTCTTCCTTTCTCTTTGTCCCTAGATTCCTCTCCTTTAGGGACTTCTCTAGCAAGAAGTAAAGGAGAGCTCTTCTAGTTTCTTTTGTGAGACAAGAGCTTGCTCGTGTGGATACATATAGAGGCACGGACATTTGAACGTGCTAAAGATCCAACAAACCAAAAGGAAAAGCGGGATTAACAAGGGCACGCAACAAAGGTAATCCTCTCCTATAAGATAGGTTTGGTTTTAGAGAAATTTATTTTGTACGAGTTTTCTTTCGCAAGGATCACTAGGAAGGGATCCTAATTTTTCCGTTGCGCATATGCTATTTGGCATAAAGAATCCCAACAGTGGTATCAGAGCCACTTGAGAAAGATCGTATAAAAATAGTTTTTCTCTATTTTATATATGATATAGAAGTAGGATGAATTTTATTATGAGTTGATAATTGCATTAGCAAATTTCAAACATAATAAAATATCCGATGTCTTTTAAAAGTTAAAATTGACATGGTGCATGGTTATGGCCTAGTCCCAAAAAGTTTGTGATTGTGTGTTGTAATTCTTAATACGGCCTGCGTGTCGTGCCTTTCTCCTAAAATTCTTGTTGTAAAATTAGTTTTAGACTCGAATGTAACTCGAGTATTTCTCCTTTTGTAATATACAAAACAAAGATGGAGGGTCCATTGGAAGATGAGGTTACAAGGAGGAAGTCAACACACAAGACAACCAAAAGGAAGCACTTGGGAAAAGATGCTATCCCTAGGTTGACCAATCAATCTTTTCATTGGCTTGAGAAGATTGTAGAATAAGGGCCATAACCATGACACGCTTAGTTTAATATGTATGTGATGCATGTTAATTTAGCTTGTATGTGATGCATGTTAATTTAGCTTATATGTGATGTATGCTAATATGTATATGATGCATGTTTAAGTTTATATCTTAATAAGTCAAAAACGATATGCCTACCAAAGTTTGGTACTCACTACTTCCTCGATCATTTGTTATTGGGTTTGCCAAAGCAAAGCAATGCATTTTATCTTGGAAGAGTGCGAGTGGACAATCGTGATGTCCCGCTATCAAACTTGGTTAAGACTTAATTAAGTTTTTCTTAATTGGTTAAGAAAGTAGAGGCATATATTAGCTTTGAACATAAATTTTAAAATTAGTTTTATGTGATTTCCGAACATCAGCTTTGTCTTAGAAGTGGTCGTTGCTCCGATATCCAAGAAGGCCTCGTGCCTCGCCACACCGGAAGCCGGTTTAGGAATAAACACTAAACTAATCTAAACTTAACCAAAGCTATTAAAGAGTTACATCAGATGTAATTGGCAAAAGATTGCCTACCTAATTATACTACGTCTTGGGCGATTAGCCAAAGCTAACTCAAGACGAATTATGATGTGGATCTTTATCCCATATAAATTTATAGCTAAATAGAAGCTAATAATGTAAGCAAAATGTGTTTGCCTACATCAATGATTAGCTCATATCAAAGCTATGAGAATTTAGTGGGAGCCTCATTTAATTAAAGGCCTAATTAAATGACTTAGGTATGATACTAAATTTTGCATTTTAATGTTGTAGATCACCATGTCATCTAACACGACACACCCTCAACTTCGATCCGTCCTGAGAAGGACAAGCTCAATGGAGCAAACTTTCTTGATCGGTATAGGAACTTGAGGATTATCCTCAAGCAAGAACGCAAACTATATGTCCTAGAGCCTACTCCCCTGAAATACCGCCTGCGGGCCACTCGTCAAAAAGATGCTTATAAGAAGCATCAAGATGACGATTAGATGTGTCATGCCTTATGCTTGCCACCATGAACTCGAGCTTGAAGCAACATGAGAACATGGATGCCTATGATATGGTTGAGCATTTGAAACAACTATATCAAGGACAAGCTAGGCACGAGCGTTTTGAAGTGTCTAAGGCTCTTTTTGCATGCAAGATGCAAGAAGGAACACCTGTAGGAACTCACGTACTTAAAATGATTGGGTACGTTGAGAACCTTGAAAGACTAGGTTTTCCACTGAGCCAAGAATTGGCAACCGATGTTATCCCCGCAATCGCTGGAAACATATAATCAATTCGTCATGAATTATAACATGAATGAAATTGATAAACCTTTGCTCGAGATTCTCAAAGATGTTAAGAATCACAACCAATCTCAAGAAGAAAGTTAGTAACGTACTAATGGTCAACAAGGGAAAAGGGAAGCCTTGAGGCAAGGGTAAGACCAAGCCAAAGGCAAGGCCAATTCATCCACTTCAAAGGGTAAAGGTAAAGTACCTAAGGAAGGGGCGCCTTCCATTGCGGTGAGTGGACACGGGCAATCGCAAAGTCTACCTTGAGGAAGTAAAGAAGAAAAGAAGTGGGACTTCTGCCTCAGGTATACACGTTATAGAAGTTAATCTATCTATTTCTTCTACATGGATATTAGATACCGGATGTGCATCTCACATTTGTACTAATGTGCAGGGACTGAGAAATAGTAGACTAATGGCAAAGGGCGAAGTGGACCTGCGAGTAGGCAATGGCGCAAAAGTTGCTGCTGTAGCTGTAGGAACATATTCTTTGTCTTTGCCTACTGGGCTTATCTTAGAACTAGAGGAGTGCCTTTATGTACCTGCATTAACAAAGAACATAATTTCTGTATCTTGTTTAGACAAGAAAAACTTTTCTTTTATAATAAAGGACAAATGTTGTTCCATTTATTTAAATGAAATGTTCTATTGTAATGCACCACTTATGAATGGTCTCTATGTTCTAGATTTAGAAAACCCAATTTATAACGTAAATACCAAACGATTCAAATCGAATGATTTGAACCAAACATATCTCTGACACTATCGCCTAGGTCACATAAATGAAAAACGCATATCCCAACTCCATAAAGATGGATTATTGGACTCATTTGATTTTGAATCATATGAGGTATGCGAATCTTGTCTTTTGGGAAAGATGACTAAAACTCCATTTAGTGGACATGGCGAGAGAGCGACGGACTTGTTAGGACTCATACATACTGATGTATGTGGGCCTTTCAATGTCGAAGCCAGAGGAGGCTATAAGTACTTTATTACTTTCACTGATGATATGAGTAGATTTGGCTACTTATATTTGATGAGACATAAGTCAGAATCCTTTGAAAAGTTCAAAGCATTCAAGAATGAAGTACAAAACCAACTTGGTAAGCGTATTAAGCTACTTCGATCAGATCGAGGTGGTGAATACCTTAGTCAAGAGTTTCGTGATCACCTGGCTGAGTGTGGGATAATATCCCAACTCACTCCCCCTGGAACACCACAATGGAATGGTGTATCTGAGAGGAGAAATCATACTCTATTAGATATGGTACGATCAATGATGAGCCAGACTGATCTATCTACTTCCTTTTGGGGACTAGCTCTAGAGACAGCCGCTTTCACACTTAATCGCGTCCCATCAAAAGTCGTAGAAAAGACACCATATACGATATGGACTGGGAAGAGTCCCAAAATGTCTTTTATAAAGATTTGGGGTTGTGAAGCTTATGTCAGGCGTCAAGTCTCAGATAAACTAGGACCCAAATCAGATAAGTGTTATTTTGTAGGATATCCCAAGGAAACTAAGGGATATTACTTTTACAATCCCACACTTGGCAAGGTGTTTGTTGCCAGAAATGCTGTCTTTCTAGAAAGAGAATTTATTTCTAGAAAAACTAGTGGGAGTAAAATTCATCTTGAAGAAGTTCAAGATGACGATAACACTAAGGCTTCGATGGAAAATGAACAGGAACCACAAAGTGTTGTGGATGAGGAAATTGTTGCCCAAAGAGTTGTGGAGCAAACACCTGTTCAAGTAGACCAACCTCTTCGTAGATCTGATAGGATCCGTCGTCAACCCGAGAGATATTCTTTTCTCTTGACTGACAACGGTGAGGTATTGCTTGTCGATCTTGACGAGCCTACATCCTATCAAGAAGCTATGATGAGCCCAGATTCCGAGAAATGGCTAGAGGCCATGAGATCCGAAATGGAATCCATGTACACTAACCAAGTATGGACTTTGGTTGATCCACCTGAAGGGGTAAAACCCATTGGGTGTAAGTGGGTCTTTAAAGTAAAGACTGACATGGATGGTAATAAGCATACCTATAAAGGTAGATTGGTGGATAAAGGATTCAAACAAATTCATGGTATTGACTATGATGAAACCTTTTCACCATATGCTTAAATCCATTCAGATCATACTTGCTATCACTACCACGATTATGAGATCTGGCAGATGGATGTCAAAACCGCTTCAATGGAAAGCTACCGAGGATGTGTACATGACACACCGAGGGTTTTGAAGATCCAAAGCATCCTGGAAAGGTATGCAAACTGCAAAGGTCCATTTATGGACTAAAGCAAGTCTCTCGAAGCTGGAATCTTCGATTCGATGATGCAATCAAGGAGTTTGGTTTCATCAAGAATGAAGATGAACCTTGTGTCTACAAGAGAAATAGTGGGAGACCAGTTGTATTTCTTGTCTTGTATGTAGATGACATACTTCATCGGAAATGATATTCCCTCACTCGATGCGTGAAGATGTGGTTAGGAATTGTTTCTCGATGAAAGACTTAGGTGAAGCCTATATTCTAGGCATCAAGATCTATAGAGATAGATCTAAAAGATTACTTGGCCTAAGTCAGAGTACATACATTGATAAAGTGCTAGATCGTTTTGCTATGCAAAATTCCAAGAAAGGATTTCTGCCTTTATCACATGGTGTGAGTCTTTCGAAGACTCAATGTCCCTCTTCTAAGGAGGAGAGAGATCGCATGGATAAGATCCCTTATGCGTCTGCCATTGGGTCTATCATGTACGCCATGCTTTGTACTCGTCCTGACGTCTCGTATGCTTTGAGCATGACGAGTAGATACCAGTCGGATCCAGGTGAAAGTCACTGGATAGCAGTCAAAAATATTCTTAAATACTTACGAAGAACGAAAGAATATTTCCTGATATTTGGAGGCAATGAGTAGCTAGCTGTAAAGGGTTACAGTGATGCAAGCTTCCAAACAGACAAGGATGACTATAGATCGCAATCGGGGTACGTGTTTTGCCTGAATGGTGGAGCTGTGAGCTGGAAGAGTTCAAAGCAGACACGATTCTTGATTACAATGTAAGCGAGTATATTGCGTCGATCGATGCAAAGAAAGGAGGTCGTTGGCTCCGCAAGTTCATCAGTGAACTTGGGGTAGTTCCTAGCATTACAGATCCAATAGACCTCTATTGTGACAACAATGGGGCTATTGCACAGGCTAAGGAACCTCGATCACATCAGCGGACCAAACACATACTGCGGCGCTTCCATCTCATTCGAGAGATCATCGATAGAGGAGATGTGAGGATATGCAGAGTGCGTGAGAAGCTAACATGTGAGATCCATTGACCAAGGCTTTGTACGGAGGAAGCATGATGGTCACACTAGGTCACTAGGTATTAGATATCATAGTGATTGGTACTAGTGCTAGTGGGAGATTGTTAGTTATAGCCCTAGAACCAATCATGTGGTGGTTGAATAGGGAACATTTTGTATCATATTCTATAAAGGCAAAGGATTGGTTATTATATTTAAGTCTTGCTTGTGCGGATTAAATTAAATATAGTAATGCCCTAGAAAAGTAGGTTCTTATCTCTGACACATCAATTGGCGAATTGATTATGAGAGGGTAGAGAACACTTTCTAAATGTTCTAGTCAAGTATTAATATGCAAGGGCAATATTAATACATAAAGACTAGCATGTAGGTCAATTGATGACTTGATCTCACAAGTCATGGATATATGATATCAAGTTGACACATGGGTATATATTAGAGAATATATCTTGAATGACCCGCCATGAGAAAGTTTCATGGATCGTTATATGAGTGTCATAAACTTTCTCATGTGACTATTGGTATGAATAGTCCTCGGACACGAAGTCACTACGGTTCCCTACATAAGGAGTTATGTACTTTGGTATCGTCAAGCGTCACATAAGCAGGTGGACCATAAAAGCGATTCTTGGGTATATAACAAATTATGCGGAGGATGTGAGTGATGTAGATGGGATCTATCTCTCCATATGGCCGAGAGTGATATCGGTGGGCCTTGATTGAGTAGAACTACTAAAGCGCATGGCCATGCTCGAATGAGTCAATATGAGATATTGAGCTCATTTGTTTGAGTTAGTTTACTCAGGGATCAAGAAACACATAGATTGATCGAGGATGACACGGTCTATGCCTCATTGATCAATCTGATATCAAGGATAGAAGGACACGGTCATACATTATAGTAGTCACGGAAAGGTTAGTCGGATCTTGACTTATCTCATAACTTGGGTAGCAATGATGTATTGCTTAGATGCGCTCATTGCTTGTGTATCTAAAGAGTTTAGATCCCACTTGCCAGCGTTATGAGCCTATAGGGTCACACACAAGAGCATGATAATTAGAGGAATTAGAGTATTCTAGTTTGACTAGAATAATTTGGGAATAAGCTTAAGTACAAAATGGTTTTTGGACTTTAAGCTTAATGAGAATTTTAGCTAATTGATTTAATGAGATTAATTCAATATGTTACCTTATTGATTTAATAAGATTAATTCAATATGATAACATAAGCGTAATTGAATTAATAAGATTAATTCAACATGCATGAATGCCACATAAGAATGCCACATAAGCATGCCACCTAAGCATCCACCTAAGCTAGATGAGGTGGAAGGAGACAAAGTGGTTTTGTCTCCTTAAGTGGCCGGCCAAACAAGGAAGCCAACTCTTTTTTGGATTGGGTCTCAATGCAATGGATTGCATTGAATGTGTGGAGGTGAAAGGGTTTTTCCAACCCTATAAAAGACTCCATGAAGTGGCCGGCCATAGTAAGCATTGTGGTTGTGTGAGAGCTTGAGAGCTTGGTGGAAGCTTTGGTTGTGTGGCTTTGTGAGTGTAGGCTAGCAAGAAGAGTAGTCTTCTTCTTCCTTTCTCTTTTCCCTAGATTCCTCTCCTTTAGGGACTTCTCTAGCAAGAAGTAAAGGAGAGCTCTTCTAGTTTCTTTTGTGAGACAAGAGCTTGCTCGTGTGGATACATATAGAGAGCACGGACATTTGAGCGTGCTAAAGATCCAACAAACCAAAGGAAAAGCGGGATTAACAAGGGCACAACAAAGGTAATCCTCTCTCCTATAAGATAGGTTTGGTTTTAGAGAAATTTATTTTATCTGAGTTTTCTTTACTTGCAAGGATCACTTAGGAAGGATCCTAATTTTCCGTTAACATATGCTATTTGGCATAAAGAATCCCAACGATGGTATCAGAGCCACTTGAGAAGATCGTATAAAAATAGTTTTCTCTATTTTATATATGATATAGAGTAGGATGAATTTTATTATGAGTTGATAATTGCATTAGCAAATTTCAAACATAATAAAATATCCGATGTCTTTAAAAGTTAAAATTGACATGGTGCATGGTTATGGCCTAGTCCCAAAAAGTTTGTGATTGTGTGTTGTAATTCTTAATACGGCCTGCGTGTCGTGCCTTTCTCCTAAAATTCTTGTTGTAAAATTAGTTTTAGACTCGAATGTAACTCGAGTATTTCTCCTTTTGTAATATACAAAACAAAGATGGAGGGTCCATTGGAAGATGAGGTTACAAGGAGGAAGTCAACACACAAGACAACCAAAAGGAAGCACTTGGGAAAAGATGCTATCCCTAGGTTGACCAATCAATCTTTTCATTGGCTTGAGAAGATTGTAGAATAAGGGCCATAACCATGACACGCTTAGTTTAATATGTATGTGATGCATGTTAATTTAGCTTGTATGTGATGCATGTTAATTTAGCTTATATGTGATGTATGCTAATATGTATATGATGCATGTTTAAGTTTATATCTTAATAAGTCAAAAACGATATGCCTACCAAAGTTTGGTACTCACTACTTCCTCGATCATTTGTTATTGGGTTTGCCAAAGCAAAGCAATGCATTTTATCTTGGAAGAGTGCGAGTGGACAATCGTGATGTCCCGCTATCAAACTTGGTTAAGACTTAATTAAGTTTTTCTTAATTGGTTAAGAAAGTAGAGGCATATATTAGCTTTGAACATAAATTTTAAAATTAGTTTTATGTGATTTCCGAACATCAGCTTTGTCTTAGAAGTGGTCGTTGCTCCGATATCCAAGAAGGCCCCTGTGCCTCGCCACAGCCTGGAAGCTGGTTTAGGAATAAACACTAAACTAATCTAAACTTAACCAAAGCTATTAAAGAGTTACATCAGATGTAATTGGCAAAAGATTGCCTACCTAATTATACTACGTCTTGGGCGATTAGCCAAAGCTAACTCAAGACGAATTATGATGTGGATCTTTATCCCATATAAATTTATAGCTAAATAGAAGCTAATAATGTAAGCAAAATGTGTTTGCCTACATCAATGATTAGCTCATATCAAAGCTATGAGAATTTAGTGGGAGCCTCATTTAATTAAAGGCCTAATTAAATGACTTAGGTATGATACTAAATTTTGCATTTTAATGTTGTAGATCACCATGTCATCTAACACGACACACCCCCTCAACTTGCGATCTGTCCTTGAGAAGGACAAGCTCAATGGAGCAAACTTTCTTGACTAGTATAGGAACTTGAGGATTATCCTCAAGCAAGAACGCAAACTATATGTCCTAGGCGATCTACCACACTGAAATACCCGCCGCCACTCGTCTTTGAAATAGATGCTTATAAGAAGCATCAAGATGACGCATTAGATGTGTCATGCCTTATGCTTGCCACCATGAACTCTGAGCTTCAGAAGCAACATGAGAACATGGATGCCTATGATATGGTTGAGCATTTGAAACAACTATATCAAGGACAAGCTAGGCACGAGCGTTTTGAAGTGTCTAAGGCTCTTTTGCATGCAAGATGCAGAAGGAACACTGTAGGAACTCACGCGTACTTAAAATGATAGGGTACGTTGAGAACCTTGAAAGACTAGGTTTTCCACTGAGCCAAGAATTGGCAACCGATGTTATCCTGCAATCGTTGCCGGAAACATATAATCAATTCGTCATGAATTATAACATGAATGAAATTGATAAACCTTTGCCTGAGATTCTCAGCATGTTAAGAACTGCTGAACCGAATCTCAAGAAGAAAGTTAGTAACGTACTAATGGTCAACAAGGGCAAAGGCAAGGGTAAGACCCAAGCCAAAGGCAAGGCCAATTCATCCACTTCAAAGGGTAAAGGTAAAGTACCTAAGGAAGGAGCTTCCATTCGGTGAGGTGGACCTTTGGGCAGGCTGCAAAGTCTACCTTGAGGAAGTAAAGAAGAAAAGAAGTGGGACTTCTGCCTCAGGTATACACGTTATAGAAGTTAATCTATCTATTTCTTCTACATGGATATTAGATACCGGATGTGCATCTCACATTTGTACTAATGTGCAGGGACTGAGAAATAGTAGACTAATGGCAAAGGGCGAAGTGGACCTGCGAGTAGGCAATGGCGCAAAAGTTGCTGCTGTAGCTGTAGGAACATATTCTTTGTCTTTGCCTACTGGGCTTATCTTAGAACTAGAGGAGTGCCTTTATGTACCTGCATTAACAAAGAACATAATTTCTGTATCTTGTTTAGACAAGAAAAACTTTTCTTTTATAATAAAGGACAAATGTTGTTCCATTTATTTAAATGAAATGTTCTATTGTAATGCACCACTTATGAATGGTCTCTATGTTCTAGATTTAGAAAACCCAATTTATAACGTAAATACCAAACGATTCAAATCGAATGATTTGAACCAAACATATCTCTGGCACTGTCGCCTAGGTCACATAAATGAAAAACGCATATCCCAACTCCATAAAGATGGATTATTGGACTCATTTGATTTTGAATCATATGAGGTATGCGAATCTTGTCTATTGGGAAAGATGACTAAAACTCAATTTAGTGGACATGGCGAGAGAGCGATGGACTTGTTAGGACTCATACATACTGATGTATGTGGGCCTTTCAATGTCGAAGCCAGAGGAGGCTATAAGTACTTTATTACTTTCACTGATGATATGAGTAGATTTGGCTACTTATATTTGATAAGACATAAGTCAGAATCCTTTGAAAAGTTCAAAGCATTCAAGAATGAAGTACAAAACCAACTTGGTAAGCGTATTAAGCTACTTCGATCAGATCGAGGTGGTGAATACCTTAGTCAAGAGTTTCGTGATCACCTGGCTGAGTGTGGGATAATATCCCAACTCACTCCCCCTGGAACACCACAATGGAATGGTGTATCGAGGAGAAATCGTACTCTATTAGATATGATGTACGATCGATGATGAGCCAGGTGATCTACCTACTTCCTTTTGGGGACTAGCTCTAGAGGCAGTAGCTTTCACACTTAATCGCGTCCCATCAAAGTCGTAGAAAAGACACCATATACGATATGGGTGGGAAGAGTCCCAAAATGTCTTTTATAAAGATTTGGGGTTGTGAAGCTTATGTTAGGCGTCAAGTCTCGGATAAACTAGGACCCAAATCGGATAAGTGTTATTTTGTAGGATATCCCAAGGAAACTAAGGGATATTACTTTTACAATCCCACACTTGGCAAGGTGTTTGTTGCCAGAAATGCTGTCTTTCTAGAAAGAGAATTTATTTCTAGAAATACTAGTGGGAGTAAAATTCATCTTGAAGAAGTTCAAGATGATGATAACACTAAGGCTTCGATGGAAAATGAACAAGAACCACAAAGTGTTGTGGATGAGAATTTATTGCCCAAGAGTTGTGGAGCAAACACATTCAAGTAGACCAACCTCTTCGTAGATCTGATAGGATCCGTCGTCAACTGAGAGATATTCTTTTCTCTTGGTGACAGCGGTGATGTATTGCTTGTCGATCTTGGCGAGCCTACATCCTATCAAGAAGCTATGATGAGCCAGTTAAGAAATGGCTAGAGGCCATGAGATCCGAAATGGAATCCATGTACACTAACCAAGTATGGACTTTGGTTGATCCACCTGAAGGGGTAAAACCCATTGGGTGTAAGTGGATCTTTAAAGTAAAGACTGACATGGATGGTAATAAGCATACCTATAAAGGTAGATTGGTGGCTAAAGGATTCAAACAAATTCATGGTATTGACTATGATGAAACCTTTTCACCAGTTGCGATGCTTAAATCCATTCGGATCATACTTGCTATTGCAGCCTACCACGATTATGAGATCTGGCAGATGGATGTCAAACCGCTTTTACGAATGGAAAGCTACTGGGGATGTGTACATGACACCTGAGGGTTTTGAAGATCAAAGCATCTGGAAAGGTATCTGTGCAAGGTCCATTTATGGACTAAAGCAAGCCTCTCGAAGCTGGAATCTTCGATTCGATGATGCAATCAAGGAGTTTGGTTTCATCAAGAATGAAGATGAACCTTGTGTCTACAAGAGAAATAGTGGGAGCACAGTTGTGTTTCTTGTCTTGTATGTAGATGACATACTTCTCATCGGAAATGATATTCCCTCACTCCAGTCTGTGAAGATGTGGTTAGGGAATTGTTTCTCGATGAAAGACTTAGGTGAAGCTGCCTATATTCTAGGCATCAAGATCTATAGAGATAGATCTAAAAGATTACTTGGCCTAAGTCAGAGTACATACATTGATAAAGTGCTAGATCGTTTTGCTATGCAAAATTCCAAGAAAAGGATTTACGCCTTTATCACATGGTGTGAGTCTTTCGAAGACTCAATGTCCCTCTTCTAAGGAGAGATGCATGGATAAGATCCCTTATGCATCCGATAGGGTCTATCATGTATGCGCCGTGCTTTGTACTCGTCTGACGTCTCGTATGCTTTGAGCATGGCGAGTAGATACGATCGGATCGGTGAAAGTCCGGATAGCGATCAAAATATTCTTAAATACTTACGAAGAGCGAAAGAATATTTCACGATATTTGGAGGCAATGAGAGCTAGGTAAAGGGTTACGATGATGCAAGCTTCCAAGCGGACAAGGATGACTATAGATCGCAATCGGTGCGTGTTTTGCACGAATGGTGGAGCCGTGAGTGGAAGAGTTCAAAGCGAGGACACGATTCTTTGATTCTACGGCGAGTATATTCTTGCGTCTGATCGATGCAAAGGAGGTTTTGGCTCATGAGTTCATCGATGAACTTGGGGTAGTTCCTAGCATTGCAGATCCAATAGACCTCTATTGTGACAACAATGGGGCTATTGCGACTAAGGAACCTCGATCACATCGCGGACCAAACACATCTGCGGCGCTTCCATCTCATTCGAGAGATCATCGATAGAGGAGATGTGAGGATATGCATGCAAGCGAGAAGCTAACATCGCAGATCCATTGACGAGGCTTTGTACGAGAGGAAGCATGATGGTCACACTAGGTCACTAGGTATTAGATATCATAGTGATTGGTACTAGTGCTAGTGGGAGATTGTTAGTTATAGCCCTAGAACCAATCATGTGATGGTTGACTAGGGACCAGTTTGTATAATATTCTATAAAGGCAAAGGATTGGTTATTATATTTAAGTCTTGCTTGTGCCTAAATTAAATATAGTAATGCCCTAGAAAAGTAGGTTCTTATCTACGACACATAAATTGGCGAGAATTGATTATGAGAGGTGTAGAGAACACTTTCCTAAATGTTCCTAGTCAAGTATTAATATGCAAGGGCAATATTAATACATAAAGACTAGCATGTAGGTCAATTGATGACTTGATCTCACAAGTCATGGATATATGATATCAAGTTGACACATGGGTATATATTAGAGAATATATCTTGATGACCCGCCATGAGAAAGTTTCATGGATCGTTATATGAGTGTCATAAACTTTCTCATGTGACTATTGGTATGAATAGTCCTCGGACACGAAGTCACTACGGTTCCCTACATAAGGAGTTATGTACTTTGGTATCGTCAAGCGTCACATGTGAGGTGGACCATAAAAGCGATTCGGGTATATAACAAATTATGCGGAGGGATGTGAGTGATGTAGATGGGATCTATCCCTCTCATATGGAGTGATATCGGTGGGCCCCTTGATTGAGTAGAACTACTAAAACGCATGGCCATGCTCGAATGAGTCAATATGAGATATTGAGCTCATTTGTTTGAGTTAGTTTACTCAGGGATCAAGAAACACATAGATTGATCGAGGATGACACGGTCTATGCCTCATTGGTCAATCTGATATCAAGGATAGAAGGGCACGGTCATACATTAAAGTAGTCACGGAAAGGTTAGTCGGATCTTGACTTATCTCATAACTTGGGTAGCAATGATGTATTGCTAGATGCCGCTCATTGCTTGTGTATCTAAAAGAGTTTAGATCCACTGCCAACGTTATGAGAGCCTATAGGGTCACACACAAAGAGCATGATAATTAGAGGAATTAGAGTATTCTAGTTTTACTAGAATAATTTGGGAATAAGATTAAGTACAAAATGGTTTTTGGACTTTAAGCTTAATGAGAATTTTAGCTAATTGATTTAATGAGATTAATTCAATATGTTACCTTATTGATTTAATGAGATTAATTCAATATGATAACATAAGCTTAATTGAATTAATAAGATTAATTCAACATGCATGAATGCCACATAAGAATGCCACATAAGCATGCCACCTAAGCATCCACCTAAGCTAGATGAGGTGGAAGGAGACAAAGTGGTTTTTGTCTCCTTAAGTGGCCGGCCAAACAAGGAAGCCAACTCCTTTTTGGATTGTGTCTCAATGCAATGGATTGCATTGAATGTGTGGAGGTGAAAGGGTTTTTCCAACCCTATAAAAGACTCCATGAAGTGGCCGGCCATAGTAAGCATTGTGGTTGTGAGAGAGCTTGAGAGCTTGGTGGAAGCTTTGGTTGTGTGGCTTTGTGAGTGTAGGCTAGCAAGAAGAGTAGTCTTCTTCTTCCTTTCTCTTTTTCCCTAGATTCCTCTCCTTTAGGGACTTCTCTAGCAAGAAGTAAAGGAGAGCTCTTCTAGTTTCTTTTGTGAGACAAGAGCTTGCTCGTGTGGATACATATAGAGGCACGGACATTTGAACGTGCTAAAGATCCAACAAACCAAAAGGAAAAGCGGGATTAACAAGGGCACGCAACAAAGGTAATCCTCTCCTATAAGATAGGTTTGGTTTTAGAGAAATTTATTTTGTACGAGTTTTCTTTCGCAAGGATCACTAGGAAGGGATC
The DNA here is from genome assembly GCA_025175895.1 of Wurfbainia villosa. NCBI lineage: Eukaryota > Viridiplantae > Streptophyta > Magnoliopsida > Zingiberales > Zingiberaceae > Wurfbainia > Wurfbainia villosa. The sequence continues at coordinate 76,875,868 of CM046005.1, forward strand.
CTAATTTTTCCGTTGCGCATATGCTATTTGGCATAAAGAATCCCAACAGTTGCAGCAGCAACTCGCTCCAAAATGCCTCAAAGAAACTTGGTGAAATCCTCCTCCACGAGCTCCATTTAAAGCTTCAACATGGGTTGGAAATCGTCGATTAGTCGACTGGTCGGGACCATCAGTCGACTGATGACACTATTGCTGTGAGACAACGGTGTAATCCATGCTGGAAAAATCCAATGAATAGGACATCAGTCGACTGATGGAGCCTTCACTCGACTGCTAACCCCAACAGTCAAGTCAGACTCCATTCTGTGCCCGAAAAATCAAGCACCAATCGACTGATCACACGATCAGTCGACTGGCCACCTCTAGCAATCGACTGCTGGGACACTTCCCGCAGTCAAACCCTAGTTGACTTACACCAGTCGACTGGCACACCTCAAACATGAGGTTTTAACCTCAACCATGAGGTTTTACCCAAGTATGGTTCCCCTATACTTGCTAGACCACCCGTAGCCTAGACCTAAGCCTTCTATCCACCTCCGTTAGCCTCATGCCTCTCGGATCCCTCCAAGTCATCCATGACTTGTTCATCCATTGCGCTAGCCTTCAGGTGCTTCCATCGGCTATGTCATGCTAACGGTGTCTACACTGCCAAGGCATATTGGACTTACGCTGCCAAGACTCCGCTTGGACTTTACGCCGTCAACCATTGGACTTATGCTACCAAGACTCCCACTTGGACTTTACGCCGCCAATATCAAACCCCTTGGACTTTCCAAATGCCAAGACTCAAGCTTGGACTTTCCCTTGCCAACCCATGTTGGACTTTCTATGCCAAGACCCATGCTTGGACTTTTCCTTGCCAACCCATGTTGGACTTTCCATGCCAAGACCCATGCTTGGACTTTTCCTTGCCAACCTATGTTGGACTTTCCATTGCCAAGACCCATGCATGGACTTTCACAAATGCCAAGTGTCCCACTTGGACTTTCCATGCCAAGTACCCAAGACTTAGACTTTCCCATAACAATCATATTGTCATATGTTTTTGTCGAACATCAAAACATCTCTTGAGTCAAGATCGAGTCCTGGTCAATCGTGACCTGGGCCGATTGAACCAACAACCCTGACCGTGTTCCCTTCTATGTTCTGCTGCCAAATGTCTTATTTTTGCTCTGAAAGTGCGTCGTTATCCCCACGAAATTCTATCCTGCACATAAAAGTATACAGAGCAGATCTCTGAAGCAAAAAATAGGAAATGCATGGAAAACAAAGTAAAATATGCATGAAACCAACATAAAATGAGATGAGATGAGAGCGAAAACTACTCCTAAAACCCTATATGTTTTGCTCACATCAATTCCCCTAGATTTAGATCTTTGCTTGTCCTCAAGCAAACCTCAGTGCCATGAAATTTTAAAAATGTATTGTTCCATACTTAGCATGTTAACTAGATTTATCAATTGGTATTTGCAATCAAAGCAAAATAGATATGTTCTAGAAATTCACTAAGTTAGCTCCTCGTGCTCGTGCTAAGCGAATCTTCTTAGGGGATACTCGTTCCATGGTGAGTTAAGTCGTCATCCTATAGCTTTCCTAAGGTCTCCAGCTCTTAGGCACTTACCTGCCCAAAGCGAGGGTCGTTCCCTAGATCTAGCACAAAGTCTCATAGGCGTGTTCGATATTGAGAGAAATTGGTAGGTGTTTCCCTAGTAACCTAACTCGATCTCAAAGGGGCACCTAACCATTTTCACCCACGATAACTATTTTTTTATCCCTTATAATCTCTTTTTCTTCTTTTTTTTTCATTTCCTTTTCTCTCTCTCTTTTTATTTCTTTTTCTTTTCTCTCTTTTATTATTTTGGCTCACTGGGATTTTGATTTTTTCGAATGAGCTTACACAATCTGAGCATCTCCAGTAACTAAAATGCTAAACTTGGGGTCACCTGTGGATTCCAAAATACTAGACTACTGAGATGAATCATAACTAGGTATGTACTAGACTCTTCCATTCAGAATGTTAGACATGTGTAGGTGTAAAAATAAAATCTAACCAGTGTAAGTATAGAACATTCATTAGAACAAATAAAATAAAATACCATGAGATAAATAAAGTTAAGTTACCTATGGGAACAACTCATGAAAGTAACTTTCAAAATACTACTGAGGCAGCTTAAAGATAGTTAAGACTAAGTATAGGAAGAAACTAAACACACTATGCATGAATAAATGAATGCTAAATAAAATGCAAACATTAGGAAATAAACCACTGCTAGAAACAAAACAAAACTTGGGGTACCCCTCAGACTTAAGTGAAGCATACCTCAAGTATGATGGACGAGGTGGAAAGTCTGGTTGCCTCGGCATCTCAGGATCCTAGGAGAATTTGTTGTTGAGCCGCTGATGCCACATGTAAATGTGGTCAATCTGAGAGTCGTGGATCAAGTACGCTGGTGCTCTTCCTCCTAGCTCATCAGGCTCGCTGGCTCGCATATGCTATCGTATCTCCTGGCGGTAGGTGGCCTCAGCCTGGCGACGGGTAGCCTCCTCCTGAAAGTAGATGCGGGCCTCGTCGTAGAACTCCTCGGCTCGCTGGAAGTGCTCTCGGAAGCCCTGAAACTCCGCCTGTGTGTAGGCGCTCTGCTCCTCCCATCGTTGCCTCTGTGTCTGCTGCTCGGCATATATGTCGTCGAGGCGCGATCGGAACTCTAAAAAATCATAGGCAGATGTACCTGCATCCTGTTCAAAAATAGAAAAAGGTGGTGGTGCAGGGGCAGACTCATGTCGACGTGGACTAGGTGGGCTCCTATGCATGTGTGGACTGGAGGGAGCGTGATGCAAAGGGGGAGAGATGGGCGCCGATGTGGATGGTCCCTCATATGGCGGGACTCCACTATTAGGTCTAAACACCAGTTGGCGCATGTGGTGATGGTGGTACGATTAGGGTCGGGGAGCTTAAGGGTCGTCAGGTTTTTCCTTACAAAGCATAAGGAGTGCCCCTCTCTTACAATCATCTTCATGGCCATGGACACTCCCAGGTCGATCCTATGGCTCCCCTCTATGCTATCTAATGCAGTGTAGTCATGTCCCATCCTATGACAAATATGGGTAAGCAGTCCCCCCCACACTAATCTCTCATCTCGCTGCTTTGCCCATTTTCACTAAGTGTCTAATGAAATGGGACCCTACATCGATGCTGCTCCTTTCTCATATCATGTCCCATAGGCAAAGTAGCTCGCTAGCTCTCACTACATCGTCACTCTCCCCACAACTAAAAATAGTGCTTGCCATGATTTGGTGGAGGTATCGGAAAATGGGGTTTTGGAGGCATGATGCTTTGGCCCTCAAAGGGTCGTAAGCGTGCTCTCTTGTCAATTCGGTTCAAAAGATTCGAGAGTTAAAACCAATAGGAGTTTTTCTCTCTCCCCCACTTGGCAAGCCAAAGCATGAGTTCCGTTGGTGTAGTGTCCATTCATGCTCAATGTTAAATATCCTAAAGGTAATCCTACCCTCTTCGCTCTCTCTACCCGTTAAAACTTCAGCTTCTAAAGAACTTAAAAATTCCAAAACTATCCTAGGGTAGGTTGGGTGTCTTATCCCCATTATCTCTCCCCACCCTATTTTTGTAATTAGGGCTTGAATGTCACCCAACAACTCTAAGGAATCTAGTAAATCTTCATCAAGATACCTAGTTACAATGATTTTACGAGTAAAAAGCATGTTGTGTTTTTCCCTATGCTCATTGTTGCAAAAAAGAAGGGTTGGAAGAGTGTTACCCTCCTCCAGATCTTGAGGGGCATCAGTTATCTTTGCTCGTTGCTCCGAAGCACCAGATCGAGAAACCACTTGCTTGGTCCTCCTCATCCTTGCTTCTTTTGGCTTCTTTGAAAGTTGGAAAAGCTTCTAGGTGGTGGGGAAGAAGGATCCACATGGCTAGGGCAAGAAAAATCGAAACACATGGCGCATTTGGGGCAAAAATGCACGGCGTGCCCTTTTTAACCTCGCGCAACATGGCCGTGTGAAAACACATGACCAGGCTGTGTGCGATTCGGGTTGGTCAGGCATGGCCGTGGGAAAACACACGGCCAGGCCGTGTGTCTCCTATTTCCCTCCTTTTGTGCACAACGGTCCGAACTTTCTCACACGCTTCACCGTGTAAGCTAAAAATTGATTTTTAATTTTACCTAGCAAGTTCTTTTTGGTCCTAATGCTAAACGAAATGGAAATCAAAGTTCAAATTAACCAAATGAATGCAATACAATCAAAAGAAAATCTAAAAACTAAACTTGGGTTGCCTCCCAAGAAGTGCTTTGTTTAAGGTCGTTTAGCTCAACCACACTCCCTTATCAACTTGGCTCTAGAGGTTCTGTGAACCTCCATTCATCTGTCTCGGGAACCTTATATACTGTTTCCTTCTTAGCTCTAGTTGGAATCACGTACTTCCTTGATGCGGGTCCGTGACTTCCCGTACTAGTAGGCTCAAATTCCATCTCATCCTCTTCCACTTTTAGTGTCATCTTGTGATTCCTTACATCAATGACCATTCCGACAGTTGCTAAAAATGGTCGCCCAAGGATGACAGGTATCTTTGAATCCTCTTCCATCTCCATGACCACAAAGTCAGTTGGAATTGTAAAATTCCCCACCTTTACAGACACATCTTCTAGAATCCCCAGGGGGTATCGGTATGTGTGGTCAGCCAGTTGCAATGTCATAGTAGTGAATTTTAAATTTCCTAACCCTAGCTTTTTGCATAAGGTATAGGGCATCAGGCTCACACTCGTGCCTAAGTCACAGAAGGCTTTACTAATCAGGGCCGTCCTATATAACATGGAATATAGAAGCTCCCCGGATCTTTTAGTTTCTGAGTGGTCTCGTTCCGGAGATAAGCGCTTGATTCCTCCGTGAGGGCCACTGTTTCAGCCTTTTCAACCTTCCTATGATGTGCCAGAATATCTTTCATGAATCTTGCGAACTGGGGTATTTGGTGCAACGCTTCGAGTATCGGTACCTCTACTGAGATCGACTTCAGCATGTCCAAAAATTTACCAAACTCAGCATCCTTCTTCACATTAGTCAACCGCTGTGGGAATGGTGCAGTAAGGGGTGGTTGAGTTTTTGCGGCAGGTTCCCGATTTATTTCTATGGCTTCTTCCTTCTCGGTCTCCCTCAAAGGTTCCCGCATTTCGGGTCTTAGCCCCTCTTCAGCAACCGACCGGCCTGACATCTCTTTCATAACCCTCCCACTTCGTAGCATCACTGCCTTGCACTGCTCTACCGGATTAACCTCTGCCTTTCCTAGCAGCTTCCCTGGTACCCTGGAGATATGGTTTGCAATCTGAGCTACTTGAATCTCTAGCAACTTTTGCCTATTGGAAAGATCCCTTACAGATGATCCTAACTCTTCAATCATTGTATCTGTCTACGAATGTCGCCGCTGAAATTCAATATTCACCTCCCATTGCGTTCGAATGAAGCTCTCTAGCATATTCTCCAGACGGGTGTCAGGCGGCTGTGGCTGCCCATTTCCTCCTGATTGTTGGAAACTTCCCAAATTATTCCTATAGGAAAAATTTGGGCAGTTCCTCCATCTGGGATTGAAAGTGTTGGAGTATGGGTTATTGGCCTTTCGATTTAGGTTGCCAATCGCATCACAATGCTCAATCTGCTCTTTTGGGCCACCCTGCTGATGCACGCGAATGCAACCTCAAATCTCGCAACGGAGACTGTCGAGGACTTGAAGTGTGCACTCACGCTCAATGCCCGCAAGTGCATGGATGTTGTCAAGTAATAAAGAATATTGATCCCACAGGGACTGAGAATTCGAGTATCAGTCTATCCAGTGGATGTGTTGTTGTTCGGATTGGTAATTTGAGGGTTCACGAATGAGAGGTCGTCGGTGGTCCGAACTCAATACGGTGTCACACGGAAGAAGAGAAAAGTTGCTATGAGGATTTGGATTGGATTCTAGGACTTCGGTTTCATTTGTGTGTCGCAAAACATGCTATCAATTGAATGTATCCAAATTTTCTAGCTAGGGTTTTATGGAAAGGACATCATACACTATGGTACGAGGATGCCGAATGGATCCCTGTGACGAGCCGAAAATGATACACATTACCGACTCTATCGCATCCTTCTATCCACAGTTGCAGGCGATGAGGCCAACCTCTAGGTTCCTCCTAATATCCCCTAAATCTTAGATACGAGGACTATCACTCCTCGTATAGTCTATGAACAGAAGATAGAAAACCAAAACACAAAGCTATAGATCTAAACAATCATTCAACTGCAAATATGATTTCAAGAACGAAAATATATTTGAAATAGCAATGTTCTACTCAACACAAACTACTCCCTAATCCTAGAATTGGAGAATCTACTTCATGAATACGAGAAGAGAGTCACAATACATTATAGAATTCATGAGTAAAATGATAAACATGCAAGAAATATGAATTACAATGTAATTGCAGCTCTTCCTCTGGCGTTGTGGTGCAGATCTTGATCCTCGAGTGGCTCTCTCCTTCCCCGATGCGAGTTCTTGAAGCTTTTTAGGGCTTCAGAGTGCCGTCCCAGTCGGCGTGCCTCCCTCCTAGGGTTTGGGCGGAGCTTTTCTTATATAGACATCACACCGGATCGCTGCGAAATCTGAAAAAAAACCCTAGTCGCATCAAATCTCTTGGCCGCCACACGACCATGTGTCGGGATGTGGCAGCCATTTTCGCCTTTTGAACACGGTCGTGTGTAGGCACATGCCCTGGCCGTGTTCCCTTTTGCGTCCAGCTGCCAAATGTCTTTTTTTTTGCTCTGAAAGTGTGTCGTTATCCCCATGAAATGCTATCCTACATACAAAAGTATACAGAGCATATCTCCGAACCAAAAAATAGGAAATGCATGGAAAATAAAGTAAAATATGCATGAAACCAACATAAAATGAGATGAGATGTGAGCGAAAACTACTCCTAAAACTCTATATGTTTTGCTCACATCAATTCCCCCAGACTTAAGTCTTTTCTTGTCCTCAAGCAAACCTCAGTGCCATGAAATTTTAAAAGGTATTGTTCCATACTTAGCATGTTAACTAGATTTATCAAGTGGTATTTGCAATCAAATCAAAATAGATATGTTCTAGAAATTTACTAAGTTAGCTCCTCGTGCTCATGCTAAGCGAATCTTCTTAGGGGATACTCGTTCCATGGTAAGTTAAGTCGTCATCCTATAGCTTTCCTAAGGTCTATGGCTCTTAGGCACTTACCTGCCCAAAGCGAGGATCGTTCCCTAGATCTAGCACAAAGTCTCAAAGACGTGCTCGGTATTGAGAGAAATTGATAGGTGTTTCCCCAGTAACCTAACTCGGTCTCAAAGGGGCACCTAACCATTTCCACCCACGACAACTATTTTTTTTATCCCTCAGAATCTCTTTTTCTTCTTTCTTTTCTTTTTCATTTCTCTCTCTCTCTCTCTTTCTCTCTTTTCTTTTCTTTTCTTTTCTCTCTTTTATTTCTTTACTCACTGGGATTTTGATTTTTCCGAATGGGCTTACACAATCCGAGCATCTCCAGGAACTAAAATGCTAAACTTAGGGTCACTTGTGGATTTCAAAGTACTAGACTATTGAGATGAATCATAACTAGGTATGTACTAAACTCTCCCTTTCAGAATGTTCGACATGTATAGGTGTAGAAATAAAAGCTAACCAGTGTAAGTATAGAACAATCATTAGAGCAAATAAAATAAAATACCATGAGATAAATAAAGTTAAGCTACCTATGGGAACAACTCATGAAAGTAACTTTGAAAATACTACTGAGGCAGCTTAAAGATAGCCAAGACTAAGTGCAGGAAGAAACTAAATACACTATGCATGAATAAATGAATGCTAACTAAAATGCAAACATTAGAAAAGAAACCACTGCTAGAAACAAAACAAAACACGGGGTCCCCCCAGACTTAAGTGAAGCATACCTCTAGTATGGTGGACGAGGTGGAAAGTCTGGTTGCCTCGGGGTCTTAGGGTTCTAGGAGAATCTGCTGTTGAGCCGCTGATGTCATATGTACATGTGGTCAATCTGAGAGTTGGTGGATGCAGCGGCTGCTCGATGCTCCTCCTCCCTAGCCCACTGTGCCTGTTGGGCTCCCATATGATGCCGCATCTCCTAGCGGTAGGCGGCCTCTGCCTGGCGACGGGTAGCCTCCTGCTGGAAGTAGATGCGGGCCTCATCGTAGAACTCCTCGGTGCGCTGGAAGTGCTCCCGGAAGCCCTGAAACTCTGCCAGTGTGTAGGCGCTCTGCTCCTCCCATCGCTGCCTCTGTGTCTGCTGCTCGGCATATATGTCGTCGAGGCGCGATCGGAACTTCGAAAAATCATAGGCAGATGTACCTGCATCCTGTTCAAAAGTAGAAAAAGGTGGTGGTGCAGGTGCAGGCTCATGTGGACGTGGACTAGGTGGGCTCCTATGTATGTATGAACTGGAGGGAGAGTGATGCAAAGGAGGAGATATGGGTGTCGATGTGGATGGTCCCTCATATGGCGGGGACTCCACTATCAGGTCTAAGCGCCAGTTGGCGCGTGTGGTGATGGTGGTACGATCAGGGTCGGCGAGCCTATGGGCCATCAGGTTTTTTCTTACAAAGCATAAGGAGTGTCCCTCTCTTACAATCATCTTCATGGCCATACACACTCCCAGGTCGATCCTAGGGCTCCCCTCTATGCTATCTAGCACAGTGTAATCGTACTTCATCCTATGGCAAATGTGGGTAAGCAGGCCCCCCACATTAATCTCTCCTCTCGCCGCTTTGCCTATTTTCACTAAGTGTCTAATGAAATGGGACCCTACATTGATGCTACTCCTTTCTTGTAGCATGTCTTATAAGCAAAGCAGCTCGCTAGCTCTCACTACACCGTCACTCTCCCCATGACCAAAAATAGTACTTGCCATGATTCGGTGGAGGTATCAGAAAATGGGATTTTGGAGGCGTGATGCTTTGGCCCTAGAAGGGTCATAAGTGTGCTCTCCTGTCAATTTAGTCCAAAAGATTTGAGAGTTGAACCCAATAGGGGTTCTTCTCTCTCCCTCACTCGCCAAGCCAAAGCATGAGTTTTATTGGTGTAGTGTCCATTCAAGCTCAATGTTAAATATCCTAAAGGTAATCCTACCCTCTTCGTTCTCTCTACCCGTTAAAACTTCGGCTTCTAAAGAACTTAAACATTCTAAAACTACCCTAGGGTAGGTTGGATGTCTTATCCCTATTACCTCTCCCCACCCTATTTTTGCAAATAGGGCTTGAATGTCACCCAACAATCCTAAGGACTCTTGTAAATCTTCATTGAGATACCTAGTTGTAGTGATTTTATGAGTAGAAACCATGTTATATCTATCCCTATGCTCATTGTTGCGGAAAAGAAGGGTTGGAAGAGCGTTACCCTCCTCTGGAGCTTGAGGGGCGCCAGTTCTCCTTGCTCGTCGCTCCGAAGCACCGGATCGAGATACCACTTGCTTGGTCCTCCTCATCCTTGCTTCTTTTGGCTTCTTTGAAGGTTGGAAAAGCTTCTAGGTGGTGGGGAAGAAGGATCCACACGATTAGGGCAAGAAAAATCGAAACACATGGCGCATTTGGGGCAAAAATGCACGACGTGACCTTTTTAACTTTGCATGACACGACCGTGTGAAAACACATGGCCAGACCATGTGTGCCTTGGGTTGGTCGGGCACAACCATGGGATAACACACGGCCAGGCCGTGTGCCCCCTATTTCTCTCCTTTTGTGCACAACTGTCCGAATTTTCTCACACGTTTTGCCGTGTAAGCTAAAATTGATTTTTATTTTTACCTAGCTTGTTCTTTTTGGTCCTAATGCTAAACGAAATGGAAATCAAAGTTCAAATTAACCAAATGAATGCAATACAATCAAAAGAAAATCTAAAAAACTAAACTTGGGTTGCCTCCCAAGAAGCGCTTTGTTTAAGGTCTTTTAGCTCGACCATACCCCTACGTTTCATTTGATGTGTTTGAATCTTGCTCGTGGGGGAGCAAGATATTTGCTCACTTTATGCCTCTTGCCTGGTGGTCCTCCATCGCTATATCCCTTAAATCTTGCTCGTGGAGGGGTCAAATACTTTCTCACCTTTCGCTTCCTGCCTTTTGGTCCTCCATTACTATATCTTTTAAATCTTCCTCGTGGAGGGGCAAGATACTTGGGCACTGCTTTCCTTCACTCGAGGTTTATCATGCTTAGTCTCAACGAATCATCAATAGTTTGATCATTATATTCTAAATGCCTTAAATAATTTAACTCACCATAGACATCCTCACCAAAAGATTGATTAGTAGATTCTATTATGTCGAATGAAATTTTATCATTATCAATCACCAAAAGGGTTTTGTTACTAGTAACTAAAGTTTCAGTGAGGGTTAAGGTAGGCTCTTCTAGATCCTCGAGGTTAGGAGGTGTTTTGATTGAACCAATGCACTCCTCAATTAAAGTATCAATTAAATAATCCTCAAGTTCTTCTTCAAGTGGTGATTGAATTTATTGCCCTTCTTTACTTCCTATGTCATCTACGTCTTCCTCATCCATTCGCTCAAAGTGAGTCTCTGCCATATTAGGTGTAATCCAGTCATCGAAGGCACCTTCTAGTCGTTTGATTTCTTCTTTCCGTTGCATAATCTTTGTGAATTGTAGACTATGCTCCTTGCATTCCCTAGTAGAATTATCTAGCAAGGCTTCTAAGTGGGGACTTGATTCTGGATAAAATTCGCGTGGTGATTCATAGCTCTTGTTCTCACTTGGGAAACAATATTGAGTCTTTGTCTGCGAATGCCGTCGTTGGAATTCAGTGTTCGTTGCTTGTTCGATTCGAATGAAATCTTCCATCATCTACTCAAGTCGGGATTTAGGCGGACAATATTGAGGGTTTAAGTACCTAGGGTCATAACTATATGAATAGGAATCATCTTGTGGCCACTGGTTATAATTGTAGGTGACATCTTCTTGTTCAAATTGTGAAGGTTCGAATATATCTGGACAATCATTAATGGTATGCCATGTTTCACCACAATGCTCACAATAAATGTTACCAAAACTTATAGCATTAAATTGACCATAATTATGAGTAAAAGCATGCATCGTTATACACAGGAAATTATAGGTAAGGAAAGGCATAGCAGTGAGTTGGCAAGAGTCTCCTTTTTTAACTAGAGCACTATTAAAATTGAAAGAAAGAAAGATGTAATTAATCTAAACTAAAAATTGAATAGAAAAAATATAAAATGAAATTAAATTGAAATAATATAAAATAAAATAAGAAAATAAATCTAGCCTAAGTCCGATCCAACTGTCCACTTTCGATTCAATATCGAATCAATCAGTCCCCGGCAATGACGCCAAAAACTTGATGCATGCAAATGCGACCTCAAATCTCGTGACGGAGACCATCGAGGACTCGAAGTGCGCGCTCACACTCAACGCCCCAAGTGCACGAATGTCGTTAAGTAATAAAGAATATTGATCCCACAGGGACTGAGATTTCGAGTATCGATCTGTCCAGTGGATGTGTTGTTGTTCGGATTGGTAATCTAAGGGTTCAAGAATGATGCTTCCGTTCAGTTACGTATTGCCTAATCGGTTATCACCTGGAAGAGAAAAGTTGCTACGAGGATTTGGATTGGATTCTAGGACTTTGGTTTCTTTTGTGTGTCGCAGAACATGCTATCAATTGAATGTATCTAGATTTTCTAGCAAGGGTTTTGTGGAAAGGACATCATACACTATAGTACGAGGATGCCGAATCGATCCCTGTGACGAGCCAGAAACGATACACATTACCGACTCTATCGCATCCTTCTATCCACAGTTGCAGGTGATGAGGCCAACCTCTAGGTTCCACCTAATATCCCCTAAATCTTAGATATATGGATTGTCACTCCTCGTATCGTCTACGCATAGAAGATAGAAAACTAAAACACAAAGCTATAGATTTAAGCAATCATTCAACTGCAAATACAATTTCAAGAATGGAAACATATTTGAAATAGCAATGTTCTACTCAACACAAACTACTCTCTAATCCTAGTATTGGAGAATCTACTCCATGAATACGAGAAGAGAGTCACAATACATTATAGAATTCATGAGTAAAATGATAAGCGTACAAGAAATATGAATTACAATGTAATTGCAGCTCTTCCCTCTGGCGTTGTGGTGCGGATCTTGATCCTCGAGCGGCTCTCTCCTTCCCCGATGCGAGTTCCCGAAGCTTTTTAGGGCTTCGGAGTGCCATCCCGGCCGGCGTGCCTCCCACCTAGGGTTTAGGCAGAGCTTTCCTTATATAAACATCACGCCGGATTGCTGCGAAATCTGAAAAAAAAACCCTAATCGCGTCAAATCGCTTGGCCGCCATGTGGCCATGTGAAAACATACGGCCTGGCCATGTGTCAGGCTATGGCGGCCATTTTTGCCTTCTGAATACGACCGTGTGGGCACACGCCCTAGCCATGTTCCCTTCTGCGTCCAGCTTGTTGGTGCAACAATGCTCCAAGAATTTATATATGTTTTGATGTTTGGATAATCATCTAAGTTAGGCAATGTTTTGTGATCTAATTAGGAACGTGTGTAAGTGACAGGAAAATCCAAGGATGAAGACTTGGTAAAAGAGAAGTCCAAGTATGATCTTGGCAAAGAAAGTCTAAGGGACGGACTTGGAAGCATAAGACCAAGCTTGTAGTATTGGCAGCATAAAGTCCAAGTGAACCTTGGCAAAGGAAGACCAAGTATGATCTTGGCAAAGGAAGTCCAAGGAATGGACTTGGCAGCGTAAGACCAAGTTTGTAGTCTTGGCAGCATAAAGTCTAAGTGAACCTTGGCAGAGGAAGTCCAAAGTAAGATCTTGGTGTTGGTGCAGTGGGCACCAAAGTCGAACCGGTATTTTGATTATGACAAAAGGCTCAATAGTTAAGAGTATATTTGTTATCTTACGAGCTCAATTAAGTGTGCAGAAATGCTAAAGTTGAGCGGAAGGTCTGCGACACCCGGTGGGAACCGAGGTGGTCGGGCAACGCCAGAGGGATTTCGGAGGAAGCCGAGGTACTCGGGTGAAGACCGGAAGCGAGGCTACAAGGTAAGCTCGTGTGAAAGCGAAGCAAGGATGTTAAGCGTAGATCCGACCCAATACCTCCAATGGAAGGTCTAGGTCGAGATCAGTTGGTTAGAACCATCGTACTTTATATTTTAAGCTAACTTGTACTGCAGTCCAAAACCCTTTGACCATGCCAACTACTACGATCAACTGGTCTAGTTCCAAATAGAAGAGCTCGAATTTCAAGGGGGTGAATTTGGACTTGACTCGTGTTTTGGTACAAAGGGTGATGTGGCATCAAGGTGGACATCCAAACCATCACCAAGCTTGGACCCCCAAAATTAGGTGATGTGGCATCAAGGTGGACATCCAAACCATCATCAAGTTGGACGCCCAAAATGAGGTGAGTTGGCACAAGATGGTTGGCAAACCACCATCAAGCTTGGCGCCCAAAATGAGGAGAGTTGGCACAAGATGGTTGGCTCCCATGATGTGGCACAAGTTGGATGGCTCCAACAAGTTGGCGTGAAGGCCTCCTTGAGGTGGCACAAGGTGGTTGGATGAGCACCTCATCCTTGAGTTGTGGCACAAGGTGGTTGGATGAAGCACCTCATCCTTGAGTTAGGCGCAAAGGATGTGGATGAGCAAGACTTGGGGATAAGAACCTCACCTTGGACACTACCTATGTCTAAATTCATAGATCAATATCCATAAATAGACATGTTCACGCCAAGCAAAATATAAGAAATCAAGAGCTCTCAACACGCCGTAACGCGCTACTACTACTCACATTTGCTACGACAGTGCCGACAACGAAAGCTACATCTTCTACTTATAAGAGTTGTCGGTATATTTATTTAAGTTCTACTTCTTTAAATTGTCTTTGTGCTTTAATCGTAACAAGGAAAGGGGAGTGTCCTTTGCCTTGATTTCTTTTGTGATCGTTGCTCCTACTTCCAACGAGGAGGAGTGGTTTTAGTGAATTGCCCTCATGCGTGATCAAGGATCACTAGGGCCGTGGATTAGCAATCGAAGATTGTGAACCACGTAAAAATATCTTGTCTACTTTATATTTCCATGTGCACTCTCTACTTGCTTTTACTTATTGCAAAGTTTTTTTAACGACACCGTATCGCTATTCACCCCCTCTAGCGACACTTTCGATCCAACAATTGGTATCGAGTCGGGCGCTAAGATTCGTGAAACCACCAATCTAGCTTTGTTTTCTTTTTTCATAGATTTTTATTTATTTATTTCTGTTTTATTATAATTATTTCACTTGATTATCTTCTCCTACATATAGAATTGCATTAGAGGCTTTAGGATCCGGATAAGGTTGTCCTTGGGTTAGATCCGAGTAAGGTTGTCCTCGGAACTTCAACGACATTCGCATTTGATTGTTTATTTATTTTTTCAAGTTACATTTTATATATATTTTTTTAATTCAATAACAACTAATCCAATAACAAAGTCTTGGAATATTCTTTCCTTGTGTGTTTTGCAAGATACTTTTAAATCGTTCTTCTTCTTGTTTTTAAATGGCCCATCTCGAAGGGTTTAGCACCGCCCGACCCCTGTTTTACAACGGTAATGACTTTCGTTATTGGAAGGGTCGGATGGAATGCTTTCTTAAAACCCAAATCGAGATGTGGATCGTAATCCAAACCGGTTTCACACTTCCTATTAATGAAGATGGTGAATCTTTGGGTTACGATCAATGGTCAAATTCCATGAAAAAACAAGTAGAAGCCGATGCCAAGGCAACTCAAATCTTGCAATGTGGGTTGTCCAAGGAAGAGCTCAACCGCGTCGGCCCCTTCATTAGTGCAAAGGACTTATGGACCAAGCTAGTGGAACTACACGAAGGCACCGACGACACGAAGGTATGTAAAAAAGATTTACTTTTAAATAAATTGTATAACTTGAAAATGCAGGAAAAAGAGACCGCAACTCAACTACATGCTCGTATCCAAGACATCGTCAACCAACTCCATGCCATCGGACAAAAGGTCGAGAATCGCGACCTTATCAGGTATTCTCTTAACTCGTTTCCTAGGACCACCTTGTGGGCATCCATGGTCGATGCCTACAAGGTCTCCAAGGACCTTTCTAAAATTAGGTTAGACGAATTGTTTTCGGAACTTGAATTACATGAGCAAACTAACGTGGTCGGTGCCGAGAAGAGTATTGCGTTAGTTGCGAGTTCCAAGAAGAAGAAGCCGCAAGCAAGCCACCCCAAGGAAGAAGACGAGTCCGAATCGGAAGTAGACTCGAAATAGAATCCGAACTAGTCAATCTAGTTCGGAAGATGATCAAGAGGCACGACCAACAACTCAAGGTAAGCCTAAACCTAATTCAAATACTTCTAATTTTAGATGCTATGAGTGCAGCGAGTTCGGTCACATCAAGTCCGAGTGCCCAAAGCTAAAGAATAACGCATCAAAGACCAAGAAAGCGCTAAACGCTACTTGGGAGGAGTTGTCGGAGGAAGAAGACGATATCCAAGCTCTAATGGCCAAGCCGACCGAGCACGACTCCGAAACCGAAGAAGAGTCCGAGTCCGAATCCGATGATGAGCTTCCATTCAAGACAAGCCACGGATCCGTATCCGGTTCAAAAGAATCATTAAGGGTAAGTCGGTCGTTACTTAATACTTTGTATGGTGCAATTAAATTTTTAAATAAGAAACTAGCTAAGTCCGAGTCCAAGGTCGAGACCCTAATTGAGGAGGTTAACCTTCTCAAACATGAGGTCTCCCTAACCTCTTCGACTACTCGTATTCAAGAGGAGTACTCAACTCAAGTTGAAAAGCTTGAAGTTGAGAACTCGCTTTTGAAAACACAAGTCGAAGACCTTAGGAACACGTTGGAAAGGTTCACTTTGGGATCCAAGGGACTTGACCTCTTACTTGGATCACAAAGGGCCGTGTACAACAAGGCCGGACTCGGGTTTAACTCAAATACAACCAATAAGTCATATATGTCTATAGTAAACCAACATAAGAAAAATGTCCAAGCATGGGTCCCTAAGATCACTTTGATTTCAACTTTAGGATCTAACATGTATTGGGTTCCCAAGGACCAAATTCACTATGTGAATAGACCCACTCGATTCAATGGTCCAGGGGGAGCCAATACAAAATGTATTTTTGTTAAGTCTTAGAAATTGCATGCTTAGTTTTTCCTTTATTTTTAGAATGGTTAGATAGGACTCATAATCAACTAAAATCCTACGAAAAGATTGAGCCTCGGGGAGCCTCTTTTCAAAAATAACTAGTTAGACCAAGATGTAGTCTCAAGTAAGTCGAGTTATCAATTTCTTGAAATTAGCTTTGTCTAAGGAAGTGGTCGTTGTTCCGATCAAAGAAGGCCTCTGTGCTTCGCCACGACCTGGAAGCTAATCTCTTGAAAAGATTACTTGATGAGCTTAGACTAAATCCGAATCTAACCTAATGTTGGTTAATTTAAATTCATTAAAATTAATCAAGTAAAATTGAAAGTCATCTCACAATAACACATAGGAATAACATGTTTTGATCATGTAGATATTGGTGAGATGATTTAGGTTTAAAAACTTACAAACAACCCTTTAGTAATTCCAATATCCGATCCAACTACCTTATATGTAGGATCAATGGATGTTGGACAGTGGTTGCTCCCGACACATGACCGGGGATCAACTCAAATTTTCGAAGTTACGATTCAAACGACAAGGATCGGTAGCCTTCGGAAATAACGGCAAGCTCAAAATCATCGGATCAGGTGATATTGAGCTCAACTCTAACTTTACAATTCAAAATGTCTTATTAGTAGAAAACTTTCAATATAATTTACTTAGTGTAAGCCAATTGTGTGATAACAATTATAAGGTCATATTTCTAGAAAATGAATGCGTAATCAAGATAAATGCAACATCTAAAATAATACTTAAAGGAACTAGGAATAGCAACATCTACACAATAAATTTACCCAACTCCTCAACCAAGTGTCTTATGACACAGCAAGAGGAATCTTGGTTATGGCACCGAAGACTCGGACACTCGCACCCAAGACTCGTCCACAAGATGAGTCAGAGTGGCTTGGTTATAGGTTTGCCTAAACTAAACAACTTGGATAATAAAATATGTAATGTTTGTCAACAAGGTAAACAATCTAGGACACAACATCAATTAACTAATCAAGAACGAACCAAAAGTGTTCTTGAGCTCCTACACATGGATCTATTTGATTCACATGGAGCTAAGTCACTCAATGGTAGTCAATTTTGCTTAGTCATAATTGACGACTATTCTAGATTTACTTGGGTTAGGTTTATCAAACATAAAAATGATACTCTAGACCAACTAATCAATCTTTGTAGGTTAATCGAAAATCAAAAGAACCTTAAGATTAAAAGACTTAGAAGCGATCATGGTGGTGAATTCGAAAACCACAGTTTCTGATTTACGTAACCTAAGCGGATACCACCATGAGTTTTCATGTCCTAGAACCCACAACAAAATGGGTTAGTCGAGCGGAAAAATAGAACCCTACAAGAAGCCGCTAGGACAATGTTAAACAGTATAACCTACCCGATAGATTTTGGGCGGAGGCCGTTAGTATGCGGCTTGCTATGTCCAAAATAGGATCCTTATGGTAAAGAGGCACCAAAAGTCCTCAGACGAGATTTATCACGATAAAATACCGAACATCAAATACTTTAGGGTATTTGGATGCAAGGTACATATCTTAAACACTAAGGATTACCTAGGAAATTCAAATCCAAAACCTCTCTGGAACCTTTCTAGGATACTCAACCACGAGAGCTTATAGGGTATACAATCACGACACTCTTAGAGTCGAAGAAACCATTAATATAGTTTTCGACGAAGGACACGAACCCCGTTCAATCCTTAACAAAACCAACTAGCAAATCAACTTATAGCAAACCCGACTGATCTTGAACTTGAATCTCGTCCTAACCCAAGTCATCCTATCGACCAAGTGATAGATGACCCTAACCCAAGTCATCCTATCAATCAAGTTATAGGTGATCCAAATTTAGGAGTTCGAACTAGAGCTTCATACCGAAACATTAGTCAAATCTCGTTAATTTCCAAAATCGAACCCAAAACTATTGAACAAGCACTTCTTGATCCCATTGGATTATTGCTATGCAAGAAGAGCTAGCTCAATTCACTAGAAATGAAGTCTCAGGAATTAGTACCACCACCTAAAGAAAAATCAATTATTGGAACAAGGTGGGTATTTGAAATAAACTTGATGATAAAGGTGAAGTAGTTAGAAATAAAGCTAGGTTAGTCGCAAAGGGTTTAGTCAAGTCGAAGGTTTAGATTACGATGAGACCTCGCCCCCGTAGCAAGACTAGAGTCCATCCGAATGTTGTTAGCATATCTTGCACATCGAGGTTTTAAATTGTTTCAAATGGATGTCAAGTCAGCATTTTTGAATGGATACATTAAGGAAGAAGTTTTCGTCAACCTCCGGATTCGAAAATCTAGATAAACTGACCATGTCCTTAGACTTAAGAAAGCCCTATATGGACTCAAACAAGCCCCAAGAGCTTGATGCGAAGGCTTTCGATCTATCTTAAGTCCAAAGGATTCAACCAAGGTTTAGTCGACCCAACCTTATTCGTAAAACCGTAGGAAAAGAAATCTTTATAGCCCAAATCTATGTAGATGATATAATTTTTGGAACTACCAACTCGATCACCTTTAAGCGAATTTATCTCACTTATGGAAAGTGAATTTGAAATGAATTTAGTAGGAGAGTTAAGTTTCTTCTTAGGTTTACAAATTAAACAAACTAAAGATGGAATATATTTACATCAACAAAAATATACTAAGGACTTAATAAATCGATTTGGAATGCAAGATGCTAAAATAATTAATACGCCTATAGCAACTAATGTTAATATAAACGAAGATGTAGAAGGAAAACCCGTTGACCTAAAATACTATAGGAGCGCAATAGGAAGTCTCCTATACTTAACCGCGAGCTGACCCGACATTTTATTCGCGGTAAGTATGTGCGCAAGGTTACAAACCTGTGCCAAGGAGTCTCACCTAACCCTAGTCAAGCGTATCCTTAGATATCTAAAGGGCACGCTAAACGTAGGTATTTGGTACCCTAGATCTACCGAGTTTAATCTAATCGGCTACTCCGACTCCGACTATGCCGGTAGTAAACTCGATAGAAAGAGCACGAGTGGTTGTTGTCAAATCCTCGGCTCGAGTCTAGTGAGTTGGTGCAGTAGGAAGCAGCATTGCGTTGCCTTATCTACCACCGAAGCCGAATACGTTGCGATGGGTGAGTGTGTCTCTCAGCTCCTGTGGATGAAGCACACTCTCCAAGACTTTAGCTTAATCTTTAACAACATTAAAACCTACATAGATAACATCAGTTCAATTAACTTAACTAAAAATCCAATATGTCATTCTAGGACAAAACATATAGAAGTTAAACACCACTTCATTAGGGAACATGTAACTAATGGAACTATACAACTAGAGTATGTTGAGTCCAAATCAAACCTAGCGGACATCTTCACCAAACCACTACCCGAAGCCGAATTTAGTTTATTAAGACGAAAGTTAGGTATATGCGTAATAGAGTAGGATTTAAATTTCTCTATATATGTACTCTATTTTTGCTTCTTTTTATGAAATTAGCCTAAGTCTTACCTTAGAAATCATATACCTATAGATTTAAGGAGCCAACACATCTCACAACACATAGGACTAATGTGTTTGTGTACTTAGCCACGTAGGACGGGCGTGAGATGTTAGGACCTTACTCACAGTTCCGATGTAGATTCGCATCGATATGAACCATGGAGTATAATTATTTAAAATTAATCAACTCCTTCAAGACTTATTGATCATTCTATATCAATCAAGTCCAACCAGAGTTGTACATTTTAGATGAACATATTTTCAAGCTTATTATTATTTAAAAATATATATATATATATATATATATATCTATATATATATATATATATATATATATATATATATATATATATATATATATATATATATATATATATATATATATATATATATATATATATATATATTGGGAACTTGCTTGGACTTACAAACCCTAAAATATATTTACAAACTTTTTGAGTTAAGGCAAAGGAGAAAGTCACAAAAGTAACCAAAATTAACCAAAATTAAAGGGAAGAAAGTAAACAAAATTATTACCTTTTATATTAAGTAATTCCGATTACTTAAGCAACTATTAAGGGGAGTAAAATTATTTTCAAGAACTCACCTTCGTCGAGGAGGTTACCTCAAAGGGGAGAACTTGAAACAATAATATCTATATTTAATCATTATGCTAGCTCATTCATATTTAATCTTTATGCTAGCTCATTCATGCTTAATCATTATGCTAGTTTAATTTTTCCTTAACTTTTAGGTCTTTGCGCCATGAATCAAAAGGGAGATTGTTGGTGCAAAGGCACCAAAGTCGAACCAGTATTTTGATTATGGCAAAAGGCTCAATAGTTAAGGGTATATTTGTTATCTTACGAGCTCAATTAAGTGTGCAGAAATGCTAAAGTTGAGCGGAAGGTCTGCGACACCCGGTGGGAACCGAGGTGGTCGGGCAACGCCAGAGGGATTTCGGAGGAAGCCGAGGTACTCGGGTGAAGACCGGAAGCGAGGCTACAAGGTAAGCTCGTGTGAAAGCGAAGCAAGGACGTTAAGCGTAGATCCGACCCAATACCTCCAATGGAAGGTCTAGGTCGAGATCAGTTGGTTAGAACCATCGCATTTATATTTTAAGCTAACTTGTATCGCCAAAACCCTTTGACGTACTATACCAATCGCTAGTCTAGTTCCAAATCGAGAAGAGCTCGAATTTCAAGGGGGTGAATTTGGACTTGACTCGTGTTTTGGTACAAAGGGTGATGTGGCATCAAGGTGGACATCCAAACCATCACCAAGCTTGGACCCCAAAATTAGGTGATGTGGCATCAAGGTGGACATCCAAACCATCATCAAGTTGGACGCCCAAAATGAGGTGAGTTGGCACAAGATGGTTGGCAAACCACCATCAAGCTTGGACGCGCAAAATGAGGAGAGTTGGCACAAGATGGTTGGCTCCCATGATGTGGCACAAGTTGGATGGCTCCAACAAGTTGGCGTGAAGGCCTCCTTGAGGTGGCACAAGGTGGTTGGATGAGCACCTCATCCTTGAGTTGTGGCACAAGGTGGTTGGATGAAGCACCTCATCCTTGAGTTGGCGCAAAGGATGTGGATGAGCAAGACTTGGGGGATAAGAACCTCACCTTGGACACTACCTATGTCTAAATTCATAGATCAATATCCATAAATAGACATGTTCAAGCCAAGCAAAAATATAAGAAATCAAGAGCTCTCAACACGCCGTCGTAACGCCGCTACTACTACTCACATTCACTGACAACGAAAAGCTACATCTTCTACTTATAAGAGTTGTCGGTATATTTATTTAAGTTCTACTTCTTTAAATTGTCTTTGTGCTTTAATCGTAACAAGGAAAGGGGAGTGTCCTTTGCCTTGATTTCTTTGTAATCGCTGCTCCTACTTCCAACGAGGAGGAGTGGTTTTAGTGAATTGCCCTCCGTACGTGATCAAGGATCACTAGGGCCGTGGATTAGCAATCGAAAGATTGTGAACCACGTAAAAATATCTTGTCTACTTTATATTTCCGCTGTGCACTCTCTACTTGCTTTTTACTTATTGCAAAAGTTTTTTTTAACGACACCGTATCGCTATTCACCCCCCCCTCTAGCGACACTTTCGATCCAACACTTGGCAGCATAAGTCCAAGCTTGTAGTCTTGGCGGCGTAAAGTCCAAGCATTTGGCAACCCAAGACATGACGAAACCGAAGGAAGTTCTTGGAAGCAAAGCGCAAAGGATGAACAAGTTACGGACTCGGAGGGATCCTGGAGGCACAAGGCTTAATGAGGAGCTAGAAGGTTGAGTCTAGGTCTAGGGTGTAAAATCAAGTGTGAATTACTCATACTTAATGAGTATCAGTCGACTGATACAATGTATCGATCCGAGTCGTCGGCTCGATCGAGTCGGGTTGAAACCACGACCATCGATCGGCTGCGTTAGCGATGGCGATCGATTGATGTTACCATCACCGACCGCCAGCGGGCGATCGGCCGATCGATCAACGCAAAAATGAGCACAGAATGTAGTTGCACTCGACTGCGGCCTGCAATCACTCGACTGATCGCTCCATCAGTCGATTGATCACCTGGCCGTTGGAAATTGCGGCTACGAATCTCCGCGGAGATCTCGGTTCAGAAGCTGTTGGCTTCGGCGGCAGTCGACTGATGGAAAGCATCAGTTGACTGATCGAGGCCCAATGGGAAAAACAACCCCTCTTCTATAAAAAGGGGCCTTGGGGAGCTTGGTGAAGCTAGTGCTCTCATTCCTAACTACACCCTCGTGCTCACCAAGCTTTCCCAAGTGTTTTAGCAATTCAAAACCTCCTCTTCTCTAGTTCTTAATCATCCATCATTGTAAAGAAGAGAAGAGCATTGTAAGAAAGGTTTCTCCACCTTGGTTCATCCAAAGGAGAATATAGTGAAGCTTGGCTAGGACTAATCCACCTTACGGATTGCCGTGGAGTAGGAGTGTCATCTCCGAACCACGTACATCGAGTGTTAGCATTGCTTTCATCGTTTTCTTACTTGTACTCTTATTCGTATTTGTATTGCTTCTGCTAACTTGCTTGTAGAAACGAAGAAAGGCTAATCACCCCCCCTCTAGCTGTTACAAAGATCCTAACAAGTGGTATCAGAGCCCGGATAGCTTGGAAGATCTCACCATCAACCAAGGCATCAATGGCTCTTCAAGAGGGATATAGCACCGCCAAGCCACCGCTCTTCGATGGGAGTCATTTTGCGTATTGGAAAGGTAGGATGAAGTACTATCTTATGAGTAACATTGAAATTTGGCATAGTATTGTAGATGGCTTCGAGGAACCGGTGGATGAACATGGAAACCCTATTCCGAGCAAGGATTGGATGAGGGAAATAAACCGGAAGTTCGAATCAAATGCCAAGGCAGTACTCACCATCCAATGCGGCATTACAATGGAACAACTCAACAAGGTGGGGCCTTTCGAATCCGCCAAGGAGTTATGGGAAAAGCTCATTGAGCTAAATGAAGGTTCCAAGGAGTCAAAGAGGGCCAAGAAGGACCTACTAATTGGACAACTTCAAGCTTTCCAAATGGAGATGCATGAAACCGTAAGCCAAATGCATGGAAGGTTCAAGGAGATTGTGAATGGACTTCACATCATAGGTGAGCGAGTTGACAACCGGGACTTGGTAAGATACATACTTCAAGCATTTCCTAGAAATTCTTTATGGACTTCTATCGTTGATGCCATTAAGGTAACTAGGGATCTTTCTCAAATTAAAATTGATGAATTATTTTGTGAGTTTGAATTACATGAGCAAACTAACATGTCCTCTAAGGAAAAGGCGCTCTATTTGTTGAGAAGAAGGAAAAGAAGAAGAAGGAAAGAAAAGAAGTATCATCATCATCTGAATCGGAGCATAACTCAAGTAGTGATGAAGACTCATCTAGTGAGATGGCCAATTTTGTCAAGAAGCTCTATAGGAAATCAAAGGAGTTCAAGAGTAGAGAAGCAAGGAAGGGGTCTCATTCTTCAAAAGGTAAGCTTAGTGGTAATTCAAGTTTCAATAACAATGTGATTTGCCATGCTTGCAACAAGAAGGGGCACATAAAGCCAAATTGCCCGGAGCTAAAGAAGAAGGAGGAAAAAGAAAAGAAAAAGAAGGACAAGAAGGAGAAGAAGAAGAAGGAAGCTATAGTAGCTCAAACCACATGGGACACACTAAGTGTTGAAGACTCCTCCTCCGATGATGAACTTTGCCACATCACACGCCATGTGACACTCATGGCCCTAGGAGATGATTCCGATACATCAAGCCAAGAAGACTCCTCAAGTGATGAATCGTCATCTAGTGACGATGAGGTAATGAACTCTCCCAAAGTTAAGCTTATCTATAAATCAATTGTCTATCTTAAAGAAGCTCTAGATAAGTCTAAATCTAAGGTTAAGAGCATGAAGGTAGAACTAAAGGCCATTAGGAATGAAAAACCTTCACATGTTGATTCTTGCATGCTTAAGGAAGAAAATGACAAACTTAAGGATGAGGTTAGTGAATTAAAAACATGTTTAGAAAAATTTTCAAATGGCTCAAAATGTCTTGATATGATCCTTAGTCGACAAAGAGCCGTGTACAACAAGGCCGGTTTAGGATATAAGCCAAAAGAAAAAGAAGTTGCTTATATTTCATTGATTAATAGGAAAGCAACCATTAAGGGAAAGGTTAAGAAAGCATGGGTACCTAAGAATTTTTTACTTAATGTTACCGGTACAAATGTTTGGGTACCAAAAGCTTGTGTTTTTCATGTGATTTAGGTAGGAGAGCAAGGTTTGTGGATTGTGGATAGCGGTTGCTCAACACATATGACTGGTGATGTGAGCAAGTTCTCCACAATTAAGTATGTAAAGAAGGGAGCGGTATCTTTTGGAAATAGTGGAAAACTCAAGATATTAGGTAGAGGTACAATTGAGGTATCCCCCAAAATTGTCATTCACAAAGTTTTACTAGTTGAAAATATGAAATTTAATTTATTAAGTGTTAGTCAACTTTGTGATGCAAACTATCATGTCTCGTTTGAATCCTCTAAATGCATGATTAGGCACAAGGAATTAAATGATTGTATGTTAGTGGGATATAGGAAGTCAAATATTTATTATGTTGATCTTTCATATGCTTCTAACATTTCTACTAAGTGTCTTGTTGCAAAAGAAGAAGAAAGTTGGCTATGGCATAGGAGATTGGGGCACATCACATGAAAAACATAGCCAATGTAGCCAAGTTGGAGTTGGTCAAAGGGCTACCAAAGATCAAATATGTCAAGAACAAAATGTGTGATGCATGCCAAGAAGGAAAACAAACAAAGGCATCACACAAAGGTAAAACCCTAACTAATACCTCTTTACCGTTAGAATTATTGCATCTTGACTTATTTGATTGCCATAGCACTCCCTCTTTAAATGGTAACAAATATTGTTTAGTTATAGTAGATGATTTTTCTAGGTATACTTGGGTCTACTTTATGAAACATAAGGATGATACCTTAGAAATAATCATAGGATTTAGTAAAAGGGTTGAAAATGAAAAGAGTCTCAAAATCAACCGGATCCGTAGTGATCATGGTGGTGAATTTGAGAAGTCTAAATTTTCACAATTTTGTTTAGAACAAGGGTACAAGCATGAGTTCTCTTGTCCTAGAACACCCCAACAAAATGGGGTGGTGGAAAGGAGAAATCGTGTCCTACAAGAGGCGGCTAGGACTATGCTTAATACATATTCTCTACCTAGCTACTTGTGAGCGGAAGCGGTTAATACCGCTTGCTATATCCAAAATAGGGTTCAAATTCATAGGTTTTTATGAAAGACACCATTTGAATTATGGAATGAGACTATTCCCACAATTCACTATTTCAAAGTCTTTGGATGTAAAGTTTATATTTTAAATACCAAAGATAATTTAGGAAAATTTGAATCCAAAGCGGATGAGGGAATCCTAGTTGGATACTCATCCACAAGTAGAGGGTATAGAGTCTACAATAAGAGAACCCAAGGAATTGAGGAATCTTCTAATGTTCAATTTGATGAAACCACTAGTACCTACCCTAGAAAGTCCTCCATTGATAAGGATATTAATGACAATAATCAAGGCATTACCCAAAAACTTCAAAATTTGACCATAAGGGGTAATGATCAAGGGGGAGGAAGAGGAGATTCCTATGATGAAAGGAGGGTAGAAGATAATAATGATCAATTTGAAACCCCTTCTAGAACCCTAAGAGTTCATCAAGATCATCCACTTGACCAAGTAGTAGGAGATCTATCTCAAGGAGTAAGAACTAGGTCATTTCATAGACCTCTTACTAGTCAAGTAGCTCTTATTTCACAAATTGAGCCCAAATCGATCAATGATGCATTACATGATCCGGATTGGATTTTGGCAATGCAAGATGAATTGGCCCAATTTGAGAGAAGTCAAGTATGGGAATTAGTACCTAGACCCAATGATAGCACCATAATTACTACAAGATGGGTCTTTAGGAATAAGCTAGATGACTAAGGAAATATCACTAGAAATAAGGCTAGGTTGGTTGCTAGGGGATTTAATCAAGTTGAGGGGCTTGACTATGATGAGACTTATGCCCCGGTTGCTAGGTTAGAATCTATTAGAATTCTCTTAGGGTATGCTTCCTATATGGGATTTAAACTTTACCAAATGGATGTTAAATCGACATTCTTAAATGGTTATATTAAGGAGGAAGTATATGTAGAGCAACCACCTGGATTTGAGAACATAGATTATCCAAACCATGTATGTAAGCTTAGGAAAGCATTATATGGGTTAAAACAAGCTCCTCGGGCATGGTATGAAAGATTGTCATCTTTCTTAATTTCTAAGGATTTTAGAAGAGGCCAAGTAGATCAAACGTTGTTTATAAAGTCAACATTCAAGGATATATTCATAGCCCAAGTATATGTTGATGACATCATTTTTGGGTCAACAAATGATGATCTTCTTCAAGAATTTATAAAAAATATGGAAAATGAATTTGAAATGAGTTTAGTTGGAGAGCTTACATTTTTCCTAAGTTTACAAGTCAAGCAAACCAATGAAGGGATTCACATTTATAAACCAATGAAGGGATCCATTCACTAAGGCCCTTCCAGCGAAAGCGTTTGATAGGCATGTGGAGGACATGGGGATCAGATGTATGGTAGAGAGAGGACGACATAGTCTTTTAGTATAAGTGGGAGATTGTTGGAATGTATACTGAAAGCCTAGCTCTTTTTGTATGAACATTTTATCTTGGAATAAGAATCACATGATCATTGTTTGCACTTTATATATTTATTATATATGTGTGCATATTGTCTAATATTTTACATTGTAAATAACATGGTGCTTGGTGTGGCACAGAAGATCATGTTATCAGTCCCTTGTAAAATATAAGTAGAGGCTCACGACCAAGATGGTTTTGGACAAACCATTGGCATGGTTGTAGTGTTGCTTGGTATTGTTTTGTCTTGAACATAAAGTTACACTAGTACACTTAGGTGTATTGAGCAGGACCGACATAGAGGTGATTCAATTTAGTACTGACTACATAATTGAATCGGACCTTGGATATTATGTTGTGCATGCTCTTAATCCCGATATAATAACGGGCACATGTACTTAGTATTTATTTCTTTGATTTACCAGAGGGTGAGATTTAGATGGATTAAATCAATATGTCCGGTAAGTTGGGAAATGATATTATTTACATGGTGTGTCGTTGATTATAGGAGGAAACCGTGTCCTATATATTAGGTTGATGATGTCCCCTTGAGGAGCTCATAAGGTTCATCATGTAAACCCAACTGGTTGACTTAGTCAACATGATGATAAGGTTGAGTGGTACTACTCGAGAAACTAGATGTTAATTAATTGATGGTCAGTAAATCAATTAATTGACGGACATTCGATATCTTAAACACGGGGAGATTAATGTACGAATAATATATGGAGCCCATATTAATTTATGGGGGTTGGTGAGGTAGTTCAATGATGATCCTCTAGTGGAATGGAACATCATTGATGGATCAAGTTTGTGTGGTTCCGATCCATCGGGTGGCCAAGATCCAACTCCTCCTTATGGTCCCTATCGTAGCCTAATATAATCCTTGTGAAGTCTAGATCCAAGAATGTAAAACAAAACCCTAGAACCAACGGTTGGGATTAAATCCCTAAGATCCGATGGTTAGGATGAAACCCTAGAACCAACGGTTGGGATTAAATCCCTAAGATCCGATGGTTAGGATGAAACCCTAGATCCGACGGTTGGGATGAAATCCTAGATCCGACGGTTGGGAAAACCCTAGATCCGACGATGGAGATTAAATCCCTAGATCCGACGGTGGAGATTAAAGGAGGCTTAAGCCCAATTCTATAAATAGAGGCTTAGGCTTGGGCGGCAAGAATAAGAAAGAGAATTAGGGTTTGGCTCTACCACAAGTGGGCGGCTAGGGTTTTAGAGCAAAACAAGTGGGCGGCAACCTTCTTCCTTCTAGTTGATTGCCGGCGCCCATCCTCCTCCATCAACACTTGGCCGACGCCCATCCTAGAGGCCTCTCCCTTCTTCCTTGGCCGGCGGTTCTCCTACCATTGGTGGCCGGCGTTCATCTTCCTCCCTTTCTCCTTGGTGGCAGCAACCTTCTTCAAGTTGGCCGGCGCTTCATCCATTTGATCCTTGGCCGGCGGTTGCACCAAATTCCCTAATTTGGTGGCCGGTTCTAGAAAGGATAGGTATTTTTTGGTTCTTCTCTTTGTTCGCAGCGGACAAGGTAGAGGAGAACGCGATCTAGAAGGCTTCTACTCATGGAGGATCTTCGTCCACACGTCGTCCACGAGAAGGATAGGACATACAGTAGAAGATCGTAAGGTATAAAGTTTTATTTTAACTTTAATTACAGATCTGAGCATGTTCTTTTATGTTTTGATTATACATGTGTGTGTATGAAAATATATTGTATAATCATGGACCCCGAAGACAAACACAAAAACCGGCGATCCGTCCGTCGTCTCTTCTGCGGCTAATCAACTAGAAGAGTTGTGTTACTTGAACAACTAGTTTGTTCAAGCGACCACTCAAGTTGTTAGCATGACGACGAAATGGTTGTGCTAAGGAAGCTCATCCCATCCAGATTAATTCTTTCATTAGTGAAAATTTTAATCTGGGGACATGGGAGCCAATGAGCCTCCGAAGCAACTCCCTTCAAGTGGTATCAGAGCCACGGTTTCCGGTTTTGTGTGTTTAGGATTCGGTTAATTTTTTATGCATTTTTCATATATTAAATGTGTCGGATAATAGTAGGATATGCGTAGTTTAACTCTTTGGTTGCAGGCATAAGATCCGACTATTATGGCCATGTGTGTGTATGTGAATGGATGTGTGTAAAAATTTATTATTTGAATCCTCGGGGTTGACGAGGCTAGATTAGTATTTAATTTTTGTAATTAAATACGGCATTGATTAGCCACTCATTTTAGTTTACTTTCGATCTAGATTATTTGTACACTCCTTCATGGAGTATAGGATTGATGGATGTAAATTAAAATGTTTTATCTCGGCTCGGAACTCTTTGGTGACTTGCGCACGGGAAAAGATGGAGCGGACGAGGTGGTGACACGACGGGATGCATATTGGAGGACAATGCCATAATAGTTGGAAAAATTCTGTTTTTTTCATATTTATTGCTTATTTGTTTTATATGCATGTTGTGTATGTTTTAAAATTCCTCATTTTCAATTAACTAAGTGGGAGAGGGACATTTTAAAAAAAAAATTCCCGCGGCCTCCATTACAATTTGACGTGTGATGCAACAAACTTGTGTGTTGGCTCTGAGTGCCTTCCTCCCTGCGGACGGGTTTGTTTGAGGATCACTAGGTCAAATAATGGTTATAGGAAATTATCTAGGAGCATGTGTACTTCCACAGCGGTAAGGCACATAATCCGAAATAATTCCCTTAGTATCGTGTAATGGTGCACACTTAGATGTAAATAGAAGTATCCTCCCCATCGGAGTCACTGCTTTTATTTGTAGGGCCAAAGAGGAACCAACTATTAATTTTATTTGTCAAAAAGTAAGGTTGACAAGATAATAAAATTAATGGGTAAAACCTCCTCTTACAAATGTAGAATTCGTATACGTCCACACAGCGTGGCATGCGATCTTCTCGGTGATTTGAGGTGTTGGTTGATTTCGGGATTTTATTGTTTTGAGGAATCAATAATATTTGAAATCTAATATTTTGATCATTGTGATTTTTAGGATTTTCAAATGGCTTTCAACTCACTTGCTGTGATTTTAAAAGAAAACAAACTTACTGGTCCAAACTACATTTATTGGAAAAGAAACCTGAATATTGTCTTAACTGCGGAGGAGTACAAATTTGTACTCTTCGAGGTCTTTCCTCCTAAGCCCACCGATGACTCTGATGAAAAGGAGAAAGAACGTTATAAGAAATGGGTCAAGGCAGATGAGATGGCGCGGTGTTACATTTTGGCATCTATGTCAAATGTGCTGCAACATCAGCATCAAGCCATAGCCACAGCTTATGACATGATGTTTAATCTCAAGAAACTTTTCGGACATCAGAGTAGGGCGGCTAGGCAGGAGGCAATGAGAAACTTGATGACGACCTCCATGATCGAGGGAACACCCGTTAGGGATCATGTTCTCAAGATGATGGCTCATCTTAATGAGATGGAAGTCCTAGGAGCTGAGATCGATGGGGAAACCCAGGTCGATATCATTCTCCAGTCTCTGCCTAGGATTTTTGAGCAGTTTCACCTCAACTACAACATGAACAAAAGGTTGTATTCGTTGGCGGAGCTTCTGACAGAACTCCAGGCGGCAGAGGGGATTTTCCGTCAGAGTGCTCAAGCCATGGTCGCTCAGAAGGTTTCTTCCTCTAAACCGAAAGGTAAGAAGAAGAAGAAACAAGGTGGAGCGAAGAAAGTGGCAGTGGGACCTCAGGCAGGAGTGAAGAAGCCGAAAGGCAAGTGCTTCACTTGCAAGCAGACTGGACATTGGAAGGCGGACTGTCCTCGCCGAAAGAACAAAGGTATATCTTCTTATTTAGTTGTTGAAACATGTTTAGCGGTGTTATCTACCAGTGCCTGGTGTGTAGATACAGGAGCCATTGATCATGGCTGCAATACTTTGCAGGGGTTCCAGGAAACCCGACGACTAGCTGAGGGAGAGATTACCGTCTTCATGGGCAATACTTCAAAGATGGCGGCTATTGCAGTGGGAGACGTTTATTTATCTTTTGATAGGAATAAAGTTTTGGTTTTGAGAAATTGTCTTTATGTACCTACTTTTAGAAAGAATTTAATTTCAGTTTCTAAATTGTTTATGGATGGATATTCTGTTTCTTTTAATGACAAAGTGGTTATAAAAAGGAATAGGGAGATTATCTGTTCTGGTACATTGGTTGGCAATTTATATACTCTTGAACCAAAAACTCCCACGATGCATATAGAAATCAATAACTCATCTTCTAAGTCTAATAAGAGAAAAGAACCTTCGCAAATGAACCAAACATATCTTTGGCATCTAAGGCTTGGTCATATTAACCTAAGCAGAATTCAAAGGTTGATAGCTGATGGACCTTTGGGTTCATTAGTGGTGGAGGATCTCCCAACCTGCGAATCTTGCTTGGAAGGTAAAATGACCAAGAGGCCTTTTAAGGCCAAGGGGTATAGAGCCAAAGATGTGTTAGAATTGGTTCATTCTGATTTGTGCGGTCCTATGTCTATCCAGGCAAGAGGTGGCTTTGAATACTTCGCCCTTTTATGTATTTATTATTCAAGGTATGGATACATTTACTTGATGCGCGAAGTCCAATGCTTTGACAGTTCAAAGAATTCAAGGTCGATGTGGAGAACCGCCAAGGTAAAAGTATCAAGACATTACGATCCGATCGTGGTGGTGAGTACCTCGGGAGAGTTTAGGAATTACTTATCAGAGGCTGGGATTCAATCCCAATTGTCTGCACCTGGCACACCCCAGCAGAATGGTGTAGCGGAGCGAAGGAATAGGACTCTTATGGAGATGGTCAGATCGATGATGAGTTATGGTATGCTCGGATACGCACAATGTACACTCAACTTGGTTCCATCTAAATCGCACTTCTACCCTGTAGAATTGTGGATCGGGCGAAAGCCTAGTCTAAACATATTCGGATATGGGGGAGTCCAAAGACATGTGCCAAAGTCGATGCCGTAAGTTGGAACCTCGCATGTATGTGCATGTTTGTTGGCTACCCTAAGGGAACGAAGGTGGTTTATTTTATAATCCTAGAGATCGAGGGGTGATCGTTAGCACGAACGCCGATTTCTAGAGGAGGATTATGTAATGAACCACAAGCCCAAGAGTAGGATTGTTGAGGAGTCGACAGGAAGTCCCGACTTCAGCACTCACCGCATACAAGAGGAGACACCACAAGTCATCGCACCGCATGGTCACAGAGCATACACAGGAGGCACTGTCAGAGTGGAGGGTTGTTAGACAACCCGATAGATTCATGTTTTTGGGAGAGTCTTCGGACTTAGTCCCCGGTGAACATGAACTCGATCCTCGACATATGACGAGGCAATCCAAGACAGAGATGCGATCTTGGCAAAGAGCGATGAATTGTAGATAGAATCTATGGATTCTAATCAGTCCGAGCTAGTAGAGCCACCCGATGGTGTAAAACCATTGATGCAAGTGGATCTACAAGAGAAAGAGAGGAGTAGACGGAAGGTTGAGACCTTCAAAGCTAGGCTTGTTGCGTAAAGGGTATACTCGTAAAGAGGGTATCGATTATGAGGAGACCTTTTCAGTAGCTATGCTTAAGTCTATTCCGATTCTCTTATCTATAGTGCTCATATGGATTATGAGATTTGGCGATGGATGTCAAGATAGCTTTCCTTAACTAAGTCTTGAGGAGAACATCTATATGCAACTGAGGGATTCATTGCTAAAGGCAAAGAGCATCTTGTATGTAAGCTTAATCGGTCCATTTATGGATTGAAGCAAGCTTCTAGATCTTGGAACATCCACTTTGATGAGGTAATCCAGTCATATGGATTTATTCAAAGTCCGGATGAGCCTTGTGTATACAAGAGATGTGACGGAAACGTAGTGGTGTTTCTTGTACTATACGTAGATGACATTTTGTTAGTTGACAACAATATCAAAGTGTTATCAGACGTAAGGGTATGGTTGTCCAAATAGTTTGATATGAAGGACTTGGGAGAAGTGGGACACATCCTTGGGATCAAAGTTATAAGGGATCGCAAGAAAAGGATGTTGTGCTTGTCTCAAGCTTCATACATTGACACTATCCTTGCTCGTTTTAGCATGCAGAACTCCAAGAAAGGTTTTCTACCTTTTAGGCATAGAGTCCCTTTATCTAAAGAGATGTGTCCCAAAACATCAAAGGAGATAGAGGACATGAAGGCGGTTCCTTATGCTTCGGCAGTAGGAAGCCTTATGTATGCTATGCTATGTACGAGACCGGATATCTGCTTTGCCATGGGCATGGTTAGTAGATATCAGAGTAATCCTGGACAGGGACATTGGACTGTGGTAAAGCATATATTGAAGTACCTGAGAAGGACTAGGGATTATATGTTGGTTTACCGGGCAGATCAATTAGTCCCTGTGGGTTACACGGATTCGGATTTTCAATCAGATAGGGACAAGAGTAAGTCTACCTTGGGGTTTGTGTTTACTTTTGGAGGTGGAGCCATAGTATGGAGGAGTGTCAAGCAGAAATGCGTGGCGGACTCTACCATGGAAGCTGAGTATGTGGCAGCCTCTGAGGCAGCCAAGGAAGCTGTATGGCTCAGGAACTTCTTGATGGACTTAGATGTGATTCCTGGTTTGCCCAGAACTATCACAATTTATTGTGATAACAGTGGTGCAGTTGCAAACTCGAAGGAACCATGAGCCCATAAGGCGATTAAACACATAGAGCGCAAGTACCACCTTATACGATATATCGTAAAGCGAGGGGAAGTTGTTGTCGCTAAGATTGCATCAGAGGATAACCTGGCGGATCCATTCACTAAGGCCCTTCCAGCGAAAGCGTTTGATAGACATGTGGAGGACATGGGGATCAGATGTATGGCAGAGTGATGACGGCATAGTCTTTTAGTATAAGTGGGAGATTGTTGGAATGTATACTGAAAGCCTAGCTCTTTTTGTATGAACATTTTATTTTGAAATAAGAATCGCATGATCATTTTTTGCACTTTATATATTTATTATATGTGTGCATATTATCTAATATTTTACATTGTAGATAACATGGTGCTTGGTGTGGCACAGAAGATCATGTTATCAGTTCCTTGT
The DNA here is from genome assembly GCA_025175895.1 of Wurfbainia villosa. Classification (NCBI taxonomy): domain Eukaryota; kingdom Viridiplantae; phylum Streptophyta; class Magnoliopsida; order Zingiberales; family Zingiberaceae; genus Wurfbainia; species Wurfbainia villosa. Next base: position 76,909,981 of record CM046005.1, read on the forward strand.
AAAATATAAGTAGAGGCTCACAACCAAGATGGTTTTGGACAAACCATTGGCATGGTTGTAGTGTAGCTTGGTATTGTTTTGTCTTGAACATAGAGTTACACTGGTACACTTAGGTGTATTGAGCAGGACCGACATAGAGGTGATTCAATTTAGTACTGACTACATAATTGAATCGGACCTCGGATATTATGTTGTACATGCTCTTAATCCCAATATAATAATGGGCACATGTACTTAATATTTATTTCTTTGATTTACCAGTGGGTGAGATTTAGATGGATTAAATCAATATGCCCGGTAAGTTGAGAAATAATATTATTTACATGGTGTGCCGTTGATTATAGGAGGAAACCGTGTCCTATATATTAGGTTGATGATGTCCCCTTGAGGATCTCATAAAGTTCATCATGTAAACCCAGCTGGTTGACTTAGTCAACGTGATGATAAGGTTGAGTGGTACTACTCGAGGAATTAGATGTTAATTAATTGATGGTCAGTAAATCAATTAATTGACGGACATTCGATATCTTAAACACGGGGAGATTAATGTACGAATAATATATGGAGCCTATATTAATTTATGGCGGTTGGTGAGGTAGTTCAATGATGATCCTCTAGTGGAATGGAACATCATTGATGGATCAAGTTTGTGTGGTTTCGATCCATCGGGTGGCCAAGACCCAACTCCTCCTTATGGTCCCTATCGTAGCCTAATAAATCCTTGCGAAGTCTAGATCCAAGAATGTAAAACAAAACCTAGAACCAACGGTTGGGATTAAATCCCTAGATCCGATGGTTAGGATGAAACACTAGAACCAACGGTTGGGATTAAATCCCTAGATCCGATGGTTAGGATGAAACCCTAGAATCGACGGTTGAGATTAAATCCCTAAATCCGACGGTTGGGATGAAATCCTAGATCCGACAGTTGGGATGAAATCCTAGATCCGACGGTTGAGATGAAACCCTAGATCCGACGGTTAGGATAAAACCCTAGATCCGACGGTGGAGGTTAAATCCCTAGATCCGACGGTGGAGATTAAAGGAGTCCTAAGCCTAACTCTATAAAAGGAAAGCTTAGGGTTGGGCGGGAAGAAGGAATTTGATTGAGGAATTAGGGTTTTGGCTCATCCAAAAGTGGGCGGCTAAGGTTTTTGGGTGGCTAGGGTTTTGGAGCAAAACAAGTGGGCGACCACTCTTCCTTCTAGTTGATTGCCGGCGCCCATCCTCCTCCATCATTCCTTGGCCGGTGCCCATCCTAGAGGCCTCTCCCTTCTTCCTTGGCCGGCGGTTCTCCTCCCATTGGTGGCCGGTTCTCATCCTCCTCCCTATTCTTCAAGGTGGCCAGCGGTTCTCCTTCATTTGGTGGCCGGCGCATCATCCATTTGATCCTTGGCCGGCGGTTGCACCAAATTCCCTAATTTGGTGGCCGGCTCTAGAAAGGATAGGTATTTGTAAGTTCTTCTCTTTGTTCGCAGCGGACAAGGTAGAGAAGAAAGCGATCTAGAAGGCTTCTACTCGTGGAGGATCTTCGTCCACACGTCGTCCACGAGAAGGATAGGACATACGGTAGAAGATCGTAAGGTATAAAGTTATTTTAACTTTATTTACAGATCTGAGCATGTTCTTTTATGTTTTGATTATGCATGTGTGAATTAGTAAATATATTGTATAATCATGGACCCCGAAGACAAACACAAAAACCGGTGATCCGTCCGTCGTCTCTTCCGCGGCTAACCAACTAGAAGAGTTGTGTTGCTTGAACAACTAGTTTGTTCAAGCGACCACTCAAGTTGTTAGCACGACGACGAAATGGTGTTGCTAAGGAATCTCATCCCATCCGGAATAATCCTTTCATTAGTGAAAATTTTAATCCGGGGACATGGGAGCCAATGAGCCTCCGAAGCGACTCCCTGCAAGTGGTATCAGAGCCACGGTTTCCGGTTTTGCGTGTTTAGGATTCGGTTAATTTTTTATGCATTTTTCATATATTATATGTGCTGGATAATAGTAGGATATGCGTAGTTTAACTCTTTGGTTGCAGGCATAAGATCCGACTATTATGGCCATGTGTGTGTATGTGAATGGATGTGTGTAAAAATTTATTATTTGAATCCTCGGGGTTGACGAGGCTAGATTAGTATTTAATTTTTGTAATTAAATACGACATTGTTTAGCCGCTCATTTTAGTTTACTTTCGATCTAGATTATTTGTACACTCCTTCGTGGAGTATAGGATCGATGGATGTAAATTAAAATGTTTTATCTCGGCTCGGAACTCTTTGGTGACTTGCGTACGGGAAAAGATGGAGCGGACGAGGTGGCGACACGACGGGATGCATATTGGAGGACAATGCCATAATAGTTGGAAAAATTCTGTTTTTTTTCATATTTATTGCTTATTTGTTTTATATGCATGTTGTGTATGTTTTAAAATTCCTCATTTTCAATTAACTAAGTGGGAGAGGGACATTTTAAAAAAAAAAAATCCCGCGGCCTCCATTACAATTTGACGTGTGATGCAACAAACTTGTGTGTTGGCTCTGAGTGCCTTCCTCCCTGCGGACGGGTTTGTTTGTGGATCACTAGGTCAAATAATGGTTATAGGAAATTATCTAGGAGCATGTGTACTTCCACAGCGGTAAGGCACATAATCCGAAATAATTCCCTTAGTATCGTGTAATGGTGCACACTTAGATGCAAATAGAAGTATCCTCCCCATCGGAGTCACTGCTTTTATTTGTAGGGTCAAAGAGGAACCAACTATTAATTTTATTTGTCAAAAAGTAAGGTTGACAAGATAATAAAATTAATGGGTAAAACCTCCTCTTACAAATGTAGAATTCGTATACGTCCACACAGCGTGGCATGCGATCTTCTCGGTGATTTGAGGTGTTGGTTGATTTCGGGATTTTATTGTTTTGAGGAATCAATAATATTTGAAATCTAATATTTTGATCATTGTGATTTTTAGGATTTTCAAATGGCTTTCAACCCACTTGCTGTGATTTTAAAAGAAAACAAACTTACTGGTCCAAACTACATTGATTGGAAAAGAAACCTGGATATTGTCTTAACTGCGGAGGAGTACAAATTTGTACTCTTCGAGGTTTGTCCTCCTAAGCCCACCGATGACTCTGATGAAAAGGAGAAAGAACATTATAAGAAATGGGTCAAGGCAGATGAGATGGCGCGATGTTACATTTTGACATCTATGTCAAATGTGCTGCAACATCAGCATCAGGCCATAGCCACAGCTTATGACATGATGTTCAATCTCAAGGAACTTTTCGGACATCAGAGTAGGGCGGCTAGGCAGAAGGCAATGAGAAACTTGATGACGACGTCCATGATCGAGGGAACACCCGTTAGGGATCATGTTCTCAAGATGATGGCTCATCTTAATGAGATGGAAGTCCTAGGAGCTGAGATCGATGGGGAAACCCAGGTCAATATCATTCTACAGTCTCTGCCTAGGAGTTTTGAGCAGTTTCACCTCAACTACAACATGAACAAAAGGTTGTATTCGTTGGCGGAGCTTCTGACAGAACTCCAGGCGGCAGAGGGGTTTTTCCGTCAGAGTGCTCAAGCCATGGTCGCTCAGAAGGTTTCTTCCTCTAAACCGAAAGGTAAGAAGAAGAAGAAACAAGGTGGAGCGAAGAAAGTGGCAGTGGGACCTCAGGCAGGAGTGAAGAAGCCGAAAGGCAAGTGCTTCACTTGCAAGCAGACTGGACATTGGAAGGCAGACTGTCCTCGCCGAAAGAACAAAGGTATATCTTCTTGTTTAGTTGTTGAAATATGTTTAGCGGTGTTATCTACCAGTGCCTGGTGTGTAGATACAGGAGCCACTGATCATGTCTGCAATACTTTGCAGGGGTTCCAGGAAACCCGACGACTAGCTGAGGGAGAGATTACCGTCTTCATGGGCAATGCTTCAAAGGTGGCGGCTATTGCAGTGGGAGACGTTTATTTATCTTTTGATAGGAATAAAGTTTTGGTTTTGAGAAATTGTCTTTATGTACCTACTTTTAGAAAGAATTTAATTTCAGTTTCAAAATTGTTTTTGGATGGGTATTCTGTTTCTTTTAATGACAAAGTGGTTATAAAAAGGAACAGGGAGATTATCTGTTCTGGTACATTGGTTGGCAATTTATATACTCTTGAACCAAAAACTCCCACGATGCATATAGAAATCAATAACTCATCTTCTAAGTCTAATAAGAGAAAAGAACCTTCGCAAATGAACCAAACATATCTTTGGCATCTAAGGCTTGGTCATATTAACCTAAGCAGAATTCAAAGGTTGATAGATGATGGACCTTTGGGTTCATTAGTGGTGGAGTATCTCCCAACCTGCGAATCTTGCTTGGAAGGTAAAATGACCAAGAGGCCTTTTAAGGCCAAGGGGTATAGTGCCAAAGATGTGCTAGAATTGGTTCATTCTGATTTGTGTGGTCCTATGTCTATCCAGGCAAGAGGTGGCTTTGAATACTTCGTCTCTTTTATAGACGATTATTCAAGGTATGGATACATTTACTTAATGCGCCGCAAGTCTGAATACTTTGACAGGTTCAAAGAATTCAAGGCTGATGTGGAGAACCGTCAAGGTAAAAGTATCAAGACATTACAATCTGATCGTGGTGGTGAGTACCTCTTGGGAGAGTTTAGGAATTACTTATCAGAGGCTGGGATTCAATCCCAATTGTCTGCACCTGGCACACCCCAGCAGAATGGTGTAGCGGAGCGAAGGAATAGGACTCTTATGGAGATGGTCAGATCGATGATGAGTTATTCTGAGTTACCTGTTTCATTTTGGGGGTATGCACTGGACACGGCAATGTACACTCTAAACTTGGTTCCATCTAAATCAGTACCTTCTACCCCTGTAGAATTGTGGACTGGGCGAAAGCCTAGTCTGAGACATATTCGGATATGGGGGAGTCCAAAGACATGTCCAAAGTCCGTCGTAAGTTGGAACCTCGCATGTATGTGCATGTTTGTTGGCTACCCTCAGAGAACGAAAGCTGGTTTGTTTTATAATCCTAGAGATCAGAGGGTGATCGTTAGCACGAACGCCAGATTTCTAGAAAAGGATTATGTAATGAACCACAAGCCCAAGAGTAGGATTGTTCTTGAGGAGTTGACAGGGGAAGTCCCGACTTCAGTACCACCGGTACAAGAGGAGATACCATAAGTCACTGCACCGCATGTCACAGAGCATACAGGAGGGGCACTGTCAGAGTGGGAGGTTGTTGGGACAACCCGATAGATTCATGTTTTTGGGGGAGTCTTCGGACTTAGTCCCTGGTGAACATGAACCTGATCCCTGGACATATGACGAGGCAATCCAAGACAGAGATGCGGTATCTTGGCAAAGAGCGATGAATTCAGAGATAGAATCTATGGATTCTAATCAGGTCTGGGAGCTAGTAGAGCCACCCGATGGTGTAAAAACCATTGGATGCAAGTGGATCTACAAGAGAAAGAGAGGAGTAGACGGGAAGGTTGAGACCTTCAAAGCTTGGCTTGTTGCGAAAGGGTATACTCAGAAAGAGGGTATCGATTATGAGGAGACCTTTTCGCCGATAGCTATGCTAAAGTCTATCCGGATTCTCTTATCTATAGCTGCTCATATGGATTATGAGATTTGGCAGATGGATGTCAAGACAGCTTTCCTTAACGGAAGTCTTGAGGAGAACATCTATATGCGGCAACCAGAGGGATTCATTGCTAAAGGCAAAGAGCATCTTGTATGTAAGCTTAATCGGTCCATTTATGAATTGAAGCAAGCTTCTAGATATTGGAACATCCGCTTTGATGAGGTAATCCAATCATATGGATTTATTCAAAGTCCGGATGAGCCTTGTATATACAAGAGATGTGACGGAAACGTAGTGGTGTTTCTTGTACTATACGTAGATGACATTTTGTTAGTTGGCAACAATATCAAAGTGTTATCAGACGAAAGGGTATGGTTGTCCAAACAGTTTGATATGAAGGACTTGGGAGAAGTGGGACACATCCTTGGGATCAAAGTTATAAGGGATCGCAAGAAAAGGATGTTGTGCTTGTCTCAAGCTTCATACATTGACACTATCCTTGCTCGTTTTAGCATGCAGAACTCCAAGAAAGGTTTTCTACCTTTTAGGCATGGAGTCCATTTTTCTAAAGAGATGTGTCCCAAAACATCAAAGGAGATAGAGGACATGAAGGCGGTTCCTTATGCTTCGGCAGTAGGAAGCCTTATGTATGCTATGCTATGTACGAGACCGGATATCTGCTTTGCCGTGGGCATGGTTAGCAGATATCAGAGTAATCCTGGACAGGGACATTGGACTACGGTAAAGCATATATTGAAGTACCTGAGAAGGACTAGGGATTATATGCTAGTTTACCGGGCAGATCAATTAGTCCCTATGGGTTACACGGATTCGGATTTCCAATCAGATAGGGACAAGAGTAAGTCTACCTCGGGGTTTGTGTTTACTTTTGGAGGTGGAGCCATAGTATGGAGGAGTGTCAAGCAGAAATGTGTGGCGGACTCTACCATGGAAGTTGAGTATGTGGCAGCCTCTGAGGCAGCCAAGGAAGCTGTATGGCTCAGGAACTTCTTGATGGACTTAGATGTGATTCCTGGTTTGCCCAGAACTATCACAATTTATTGTGATAACAGTGGTGCAGTTGCAAACTCGAAGGAGCCACGAGCCCATAAGGCGAGTAAACACATAGAGCGCAAGTACCACCTTATACGATATATCGTAAAGCGAGGGGAAGTTGCTGTCGCCAAGATTGCATCAGAGGATAACCTAGCGGATCCATTCACTAAGGCCCTTTCAGCGAAAGCGTTTGATAGGCATGTGGAGGACATGGGGATCAGATGTATGACAGAGTGATGACGACATAGTCTTTTAGTATAAGTGGGAGATTGTTAGAATGTATACTGAAAGCCTAGCTCTTTTTGTATGAACATTTTATTTTGAAATAAGAATCGCATGATCATTGTTTGCACTTTATATATTTATTATATGTGTGCATATTGTCTAATATTTTACATTGTAGATAACATGGTGCTTGGTGTGGCACAGAAGATCATGTTATCAGTTCCTTGTAAAATATAAGTAGAGGCTCACAACCAAGATGGTTTTGGACAAACCATTGGCATGGTTGTAGTGTAGCTTGGTATTGTTTTGTCTTGAACATAGAGTTACACTGGTATACTTAGGTGTATTGAGCAGGACCGACATAGAGGTGATTTAATTTAGTACTGACTACATAATTGAATCGGACCTCGGATATTATGTTGTACATGCTCTTAATCCCAATATAATAACGGGCACATGTACTTAGTATTTATTTCTTTGATTTACCAGTGGGTGAGATTTAGATGGATTAAATCAATATGCCCGGTAAGTTGAGAAATAATATTATTTACATGGTGTGTCATTGATTATAGGAGGAAACTGTGTCCTATATAGTAGGTTGATGATGTCCCCTTGAGGAGCTCATAAAGTTCATCATGTAAACCCAGCTGGTTGACTTAGTCAACGTGATGATAAGGTTGAGTGGTACTACTCGAGGAATTAGATGTTAATTAATTGATGGTCAGTAAATCAATTAATTGATGGATATTCGATATCTTAAACACGGGGAGATTAATGTACGAATAATATATGGAGCCCATATTAATTTATGGGGGTTGGTGAGGTAGTTCAATGATGATCCTCTAGTGGAATGGAACATCATTGATGGATCAAGTTTGTGTGGTTCCGATCCATCAGGTGGCCAAGACCCAACTCCTCCTTATGGTCCCTATCGTAGCCTAATAAATCCTTGCGAAGTCTAGATCCAAGAATGTAAAACAAAACCTAGAACCAACGGTTGGGATTAAATCCCTAGATCCGATGGTTAGGATGAAACACTAGAACCAACGGTTGGGATTAAATTCCTAGATCCGATGGTTAGGATGAAACCCTAGAATCGACGGTTGAGATTAAATCCCTAGATTCGACGGTTGGGATAAAACCCTAGATCCGATGGTTGGGATGAAATCCTAGATCCGACGGTTGGGATGAAATCGTGCTTCGTTCGGTTACGTATTGCTCCTAGATCCGGCCGGTTGGGATAAAACCTAGATCCAGAGTTGGGATAAATCCTAGAATCGTCGACAGTTGGGATTAAAGGAGTCCTAAGCCTAACTCTATAAAAGGAAAGCTTAGGGTTGGGCGGGAAGAAGGAATTTGATTGAGGAATTAGGGTTTTGGCTCATCCAAAAGTGGGCGGCTAGGGTTTTTGGGTGGCTAGGGTTTTGGAGCAAAACAAGTGGGCGGCAACTCTTCCTTCTAGTTGATTGCCGGCGCCCATCCTCCTCCATCATTCCTCGGCCGGCGCCCATCCTAGAGGCCTCTCCCTTCTTCCTTGGCCGGCGGTTCTCCTCCCATTGGTGGCCGATTCTCATCCTCCTCCCTATTCTTCAAGGTGGCCGACGGTTCTCCTTCATTTGGTGGTCGGCGCATCATCCATTTGATCCTTGGCCGGCGGTTGCACCAAATTCCCTAATTTGGTGGTCGGCTCTAGAAAGGATAGGTATTTGTAAGTTCTTCTCTTTGTTCGCAGCGGACAAGGTAGAGAAGAAAGCGATCTAGAAGGCTTCTACTCGTGGAGGATCTTCGTCCACACGTCGTCCACGAGAAGGATAGGACATACGGTAGAAGATCGTAAGGTAAAAAGTTATTTTAACTTTATTTATAGATCTGAGCATGTTCTTTTATGTTTTGATTATGCATGTGTGAATTAGTAAATATATTGTATAATCATGGACCCCGAAGACAAACACAAAAACCGGCGATCCGTCCGTCGTCTCTTCCGTGGCTAACCAACTAGAAGAGTTGTGTTGCTTGAACAACTAATTTGTTCAAGCGACCACTCAAGTTGTTAGCACGACGACGAAATGGTGTTGCTAAGGAATCTCATCCCATCCGGATTAATCCTTTCATTAGTGAAAATTTTAATCCGGGGACATGGGAGCCAATGAGCCTCCGAAGCGACTCCCTGCAGAGGGGACATTGAACTAAATTATGTAGAATCTAAGTCCAACCTTGCCGATATCTTCACCAAAGCTCTTCCCGAAACTGAATTTTCATCATTAAGGAGAGAGCTTCGTATGTGCTTTGTAGAGTAAAATTCTAGGTATGCATGATCCTATATTTATATGTTAGCATTATACCTTGATACATCTTACAAAAGCCTTAAGAAACCTTGATTTTTGTATTGAGACACTTAGAAACATGTGAGATAATAGGGAAGGTGTACTTGGCTCATCATGCTTGTTATGATGCATTACTATGAGCAAATGACACACCTAGAGACATGAATACCTTATGGACCAATCATTGGGAAGGCTTGTATTCAAGTAATGAATACATAGCTCTAAGAACATGGTTGAAAATTCCAAATACTATATATTTTAAACTATGTTCATTATATTTTGAAAAATAGTTTTCAAGTGGAACACAAAAGTGATACAAAGTGTGCAAAATCTTTAGAACTTTTGTTAGGTTCCAAGTTTGTATCAATATTGAAATCTGGAGAACATATATTTTTAAAACTATTTTTCCTTAATAAAGTATGATCTCAGAAATATGTATACAAAATTTTGTGATTTTTCTAGGTTTCTAGAATTTCTAACGCATTTTTGAAGTTGGGCTAAAAGGCTGAAATTTCGATTTCAGGCGTATCAGTCGATTGGTTCAAAAACCAGTCGACTGATACACTGTATTTTCTGATAAAAAGCTCCATTTTCTGATATTTAGTGTATCTTTGATATCCTAAAACTATAGTATGATAATATTACGTATACACAAGTTTTAGGACTGTTTAATGCAATGTTTTAGGGGGAGTTTCATATATTATATCTTTTTCATCCCCAAAATCCATTGTTGGTGCAAAGTTAGGACTTAATTTTTTTTTATGCTTTGCTTCAAATATTGTTTACACATTATAAAGCATATCTTGGATTAAGGGGGAGATTAATTTCAATCTTATACCTTAGTCCAAGATCCAACACATTAATTCTTTCATGTTTGCATCCTTCTCTTTTTGATGTATGTCAAAGGGGGAGAAGGAGTGTTTAAGTTATAATTCATATTGAAAATATGATTATGTGTGTATCTTTAAAGACCCAACTTAAATGATTGCCAAAAATCAAAAAGGGGGAGATTGTTGGTGCAACAATGCTCCAAGCATTTATATATGTTTTGATGTTTGGATAATCATCTAAGTTAGGCAATGTTTTGTGATCTAATTATGAACATGTGTAAGTGACAGGAAAATCCAAGGATGAAGACTTGGTAAAAGAGAAGTCCAAGTATGATCTTGGCAAAGAAAGTCCAAGGGACGGACTTGGCAGCATAAGACCAAGCTTGTAGTATTGGCAGCGTAAAGTCCAAGTGAACCTTGGCAAAGGAAGACCAAGTATGATCTTGGCAAAGGAAGTCCAAGGGATGGACTTGGCAGCGTAAGACCAAGTTTGTAGTCTTGGCAGCATAAAGTCCAAGTGAACCTTGGCAGAGGAAGTCCAAAGTAAGATCTTGGCAGCATAAGTCCAAGCTTGTAGTCTTGGCGGCGTAAAGTCCAAGCATTTGGAAACCCAAGACATGACGAAACCGAAGGAAGTTCTCGGAAGCAAAGCGCAAAGGATGAACAAGTCACGGACTCGGAGGGATCCTGGAGGCGCAAGGCTTAATGAGGAGCTAGAAGGTTGAGTCTAGGTCTAGGGTGTAAAATCAAGTGTGAATTACTCACACTTACCGATACAATGTATCTCGATTGAAACCGACCATCACCGATCAAGGCTGCGTTAGCGATGGCCGATCGATGATGTTACCATCGGCCGATCGACCAGCGGCGATCGATCAACGCAAAAACGAGCACAAAATGTAGTCGCACTCGATCGGCTCGCGATCACTGATCGATCGCTCCATCACCGATCGATGGAGGGATCACCGATCGATTACCTGGCCGTTGGAAATTGCAGCTACGAATCTCCGCAGAGATCTCGGTTCAGAAGCTATTGGCTTCGGTGGCAGTCGACTGATCGAGGCCCAACGGGAAAAATAACCCCTCTTCTATAAAAAGGGGCCTTGGGGAGCTTGGTGAAGCTAGTGCTCTCATTCCTAACTACACCCTCGTGCTCACCAAGCTTTCCCAAGTGTTTTAGCAATTCAAAACCTCCTCTTCTCTAGTTCTTAATCATTCATCATTGTAAAGAAGAGGAGAGCATTGTAAGAAAGGTTTCTCCACCTTGATTCATCCAAAGGAGAATATAGTGAAGCTTGGCTAGGACTAATCCACCTTACGGATTGTCGTGGAGTAGGAGTGTCATCTCCGAACCACGTACATCGAGTGTTAGCATTGCTTTCATCATTTTCTTACTTGTACTCTTATTCATATTTGTATTGCTTCCGCTAACTTGCTTGTAGAAACGAAGAAAGGCTAATCATCCCCCCCCCTCTAGCCGTTACAAAGATCCTAACACAGCTACCAAATGTCTTCTTTTTGCTCCGAAAGTGCGCCGTTATCTCCACGAAATGCTATCATACACACAAAAGTATACAGAGCAGATCTCTGAGCCAGAAAATAGGAAATGCATGGAAAACAAAGTAAAATATGCATGAAACCAACATAAAATGAGATGAGATGTGAGCGAAAACTACTCCTAAAATCCTATATGTTTTGCTCACATCACCTTCCCTCCATAGTAGTCCTCCCGATACACTGCTGCTCCTTCCCCAAAGTCAATGGTCGCACATGCTGATGCAGAATTTATAGAGTCTAATCGTCTGCTAAACGCTTCCATTCTCGCTGCTAGGTGGTCTACAGAGTTGACAGCATACTGTCTCACTTTAGGAGCTGAGTGAATACATTTGGAAGCCCATTGATGGTGGTTTTGGGCCACCTCTTCTATCAGCTCCTCTGCTTCCTCGATAGTCTTGTTTATAATGTTGGATCGAGTGGATCGCTAGAGGGGAGGTGAATAGCGATAAAAGATTTTTCATCGAATTCGTTTCAAAATCACAAGTAAATGCAGCGGAAAGATAAAATGAACACAATAGAGTTTTACTTGGTTCGTAGCCTTACGGCTACTACTCCAAGGCCCTAGTGGTCCTTGACCATTCACGGAGGGCAAATCACTAACGAACTCCTCCTCGTTGGAGGTAGGAGTTAATCGAATGCACAAAAGACAAAGCTTGAGGTAGAGGGACACTCCCCCTCTCCTCGTTGTAATAAAAACTCGTAGAGTAGAAAGAAAATACAAGAATTAATAGACGACAAAAAAAACTTTTTTCGATGACCAAAAGGATGGAGGCTTAGGCTTGTGTCGTCGGCGTTTCTGTAGCACTTCGTCGTCATGGAGTCATTGGAGTGTCGTCACATTACGGAGGCTTTAGGTCACTTTAGAATTGATGAAAAACCTTTAGAGAAACCCTCCTTTTATAGTTTTTGAGCCCCTCATCGAGGGGATCTTCAGCTAATCAAAACTAGGCACAAAGCTCCTTGGAATGAGGTGATAAGGCTTGACTCCTCGAAGCTGATCCTTGACCATTAGTCGACTGATGGCCATCATCAGTTGACTAATGGCAGCGTCAGTCGAGTCGCAACACTTAGCAGTCGAGTGCCTCTTGTGGGCAATCGACTGATGCTTGCTAAAATCACAAGTTAGCTTAATAAAAACATAATTTCGATGGTCGCCGACCGTCCGATCTCGACCTAGACCATCCATGGAATGTCTTTGGTCGGATCTATGCTTAAGACCATCCCTGTAAGGAGGATACGACCTCACTTACGCTCACACACACACGAGCTTACCTCGATACTTACTTTCTAGCTCTCGCTTTCGGCTTTCCACTCGAGTGTCGCCCGACCACCGCGGATTCCTCCGGGTGTCGCTAGCCTTCAGCTCCAGCTTTAGCACTTTTTTGCACACTATATTTAGCTCATGAGATAACGATATGAGCTTAACTTTGTATCATTTGTTATAATCAAAACTCAGATTCGACTTAGGTACCCACTGCACCAACAATCTCTCCCTTTTTAATCCATGGCAAACCCACATACAAAGTTAAGGAAATAATATGCATGAAGAATAAAAGATTAAGTAGGAGTAATAGAGACTTTCTTCCAAGTACTCCCCCTTGAGGAAACCTCCCCCTTGACCGAGGGTGAGTTCTTGAAAGAAGATCTTAATCTCCCCCTTGACACTTGCTTCTCTAGAAGAGTTTTTTAAGTAATTAACAATTACTTAAAGTTTTGGCCATAGTATTAAAAATAAGTTTAAGTTGAGAATTTTCTTAATTTGGCCTTTCTCTCCCTTTTGTTAACTAAAACATTTACTTAACTTGAGAATAAGTATGAAGTACTAAGTTAAGTTATAAAAAAAATGATCCCTTAACTTTGGCCTTTTTCTCCCCCTTTTGCTATAAATCGGAAAGAGGGGTTTTGTACGAAAAATATAAGTACTAGGTTTAAGTTCCAAGTCCAAGCATGTTCCATATTATTTTGAAAATAATATACTGAAAATAAGCTCATCTATTGAATGTTCAACTCTTATTTGACTTGATTGATATAAAGGATCAACAAGTCCTGGTCAGAGTCGGTTAATATATATGATTATACTCCGTGGTTCATGGCGATGCACTAGCTCTACATCTGGAACCAGGACTAAGGTCCTAACATCTCACACCCATCTACGTGGCTAAGTACACAAACACATTAGTCCTATGTGTTGTGAGATGTATTGGCTCCTTAAATCTATAGGTACATGATATCTAAGATAAGTCCTAAGCTAGTTCCATGAACATGAAAAGTAAAAAGTAGTAATAAGGAAATATAATTTGTAAATTCCTACTCTACTATGCACATCCTCAATTTTCATCTTAATAGACTGAATTCGGCTTCGGGTAGGGGTTTAGTAAATAGATCTGCCAAGTTGGACTTCGATTCGACGTATTCGAGTTGTATGGCTCTGTTGGCCACATGTTCTCGAATGAAATGGTGTTTGACCTCTATATGTTTGGTCCTAGAGTGACATATTGGATTTTTAGTTAGGTTAATTGAACTAATGTTATCTATGTGAATTTTAGTGTTTGTAAAGTCTAACTTAAAATCTTGGAGAGTGTGTTTCATCCAAAGAAGCTGAGTGACACGCTCACCCATTGCGATGTATTCGGCTTCGGTGGTAGATAAGGCAACACAGTGTTGCTTCCTATTGTACAAACTCACTAGACTCGAGCCGAGAAGTTGACAACAACCACTCGTACTCTTTCTATCGAGCTTACAACCGGCATAGTTCGAGTCGGAGTAGCCGATTAGTTCGAACTCGGTAGATCTAGGATACCAAATACCGACATTAAGTGTACCCTTTAGATATCTAAGGATACGCTTAACTAGAGTTAGGTGAGATTCCTTGGCATAGGTTTGAAACCTTGTGCACATACTTACTGCAAATAAGATATTAGGTCGGCTCGCAGTTAAGTAAAGGAGACTCCCTATCACGCTCCTATAGTATTTTAAGTCAATTGAATTTCCGGTTGCATCTTCTCCTATATTTACATTTGTTGCCATTGTAGTATTAATAATTTTAGTGTCTTGCATTCCAAAACGTTTAATTAATTCCCTAGTATATTTGCATTGGTGCAAGTATATTCCATCTTTAGTTTGTTTAATTTGTAGACCTAAGAAGAAACTCAACTCACCTACTAAATTCATTTCAAATTCACTTTCCATAAGTGAAATGAATTCGTTTAGTAGGATCGAATTGGTTGTTCTGAAAATGATATCATCTACGTAAATTTGAGTTATAAATATTTCCTTACCTACGGTTTTTACAAAGAGGGTTGGATCGACTAGGCCTTGGTTAAACCCTTTTGACTTAAGATAAATTGAAAGCCTCTCATACAAAGCTCGAGGAGCTTGTTTGAGTCCATAAAGAGCTTTCTTTAGTTTAAGGACATGATCGGGTTTATCTAGGTTTTCGAATCCGGGGGGTTGACTAATGTATACCTCTTCCTTAATAAGTCCATTCAAAAATGGTGACTTGACATCCATTTGAAATAATTTAAATCCTCGATGTGTAGTGTAGGCTAACAGCATTCGGATGGACTCTAATCGAGCTACTGGGGCATAGGTTTCGTCGTAATCTAAACCTTCGACTTGACTAAACCCTTTAGCGACTAATCTAGCTTTATTTCTAACTACTTCACCTTTATCATCAAGTTTATTTCGAAACACCCACCTTGTTCCAATGATTGTTTTATCTTTAGGTGGTGGTACTAATTCCCATACTTCGTTCCTAGTGAATTGAGCTAGCTCTTCTTGCATTGCAACAATCCAATCGGGATCAAGAAGAGCTTCTAGTAAATTTGCGGTCATTAATAATTACCAATGGAAATTTAATTCCGTCGCTAATTTACGTATTACTCGATTACTTCTAACAAGTTTGCCTAGTCGTCGAGAGGTGGTAGCCGGAGGTTACCTCAAAAGCGGAGAAAGATCATCGAGTTGGCCCTTAGCGAATTGAATACACCTCTTCTTGCGTTATAATTATCCAATCGGGATCAAGAAGAAGCATGTTTTTGTGTAGTGTTGGTCAATGGTTTTGGGTTCAATTTTGGAAATCAAGGAGATTTGACTAAGGTTTCGATATGAAGCTCTAGTTCGAACTCCTAGGCTTGGATCACCTATCACTTGGTCGATAGGATGATTCGTTTGAGTCCTAGTTTGACTTGGGTTAGAGTCACCTATCACTTGGTCAATAGGATGACTTGGTTGACTTATGTTAGGATTAATACTAGACTCGATCTCAAGATCGGAGTCGAGTCTGGTATGAATCGGCTCGCTAATTGGGGTTGCTAGGGGTTTTGTAGGTTCGTGTCCTTCATCAAACACTATATTAATAGTCTCTTCGACTCTAAGGGTTTCATGGTTATATACCTTATAGGCTCTACTTGTAGTTGAGTATCCTAGAAAGATTCCGATAGAGGTTTTGGATGTGAATTTCCCTAGGTAATCCTTAGTGGTTAAGATATGTACCTTACATCCAAATACTCTAAAGTACTTGATGTTAGGTATTTTATCATGATAAATCTTACGAGGTCTTAAGGTGCCTCTTTACCATAAGGATCCTATTTTGGACATAGCAAGCCGTACTAATGACTTCTGCCCAAAACCTATCGGGTAGGTTATACTCGTTTAACATTGTCCTAGCGGCTTCTTGTAGGGTTCTATTTTTACGTTCTACTAGGCCATTCTGTTGTGGGGTTCTAGGGCATGAGAACTCATGGTGGTATCCATTTAGGTTACAGAATTCTGTAAACCCGTGATTCTTGAATTCACCACCATGATCACTCTTAAGTCTTTTTATTTTAAGGTTTTGTTGATTCTCTATTAGTTTAAATAGGTTGATTAATTGATCTAGGGTATCACTTTTGTGTTTGATGAACCTAACCCAAGTAAATCTAGAATAGTCGTCAATTATGACTAAGCAGAATTGACTCCCATTAAGTGACTTAGCTCCGTGTGAATCGAATAGATCCATGTGTAGAAGCTTAAGAACACTTTTGGTTCGTTCTTGATTAGTTAGTTGATGTTGTGTCCTAGATTGTTTACCTTGTTGACAAGCATTACATATTTTATTATCCAAGTTGTTGAGGTTAGGCAAACCTCTGACTAAGTCACTTTGACTCATCTTGTGGATGAGTCTTGGGTGCGAGTGACCGAGTCGTCGGTGCCACAACCAAGATTCCTCTTGTCGTGTCATAAGACACTTGGTTGAGGAGTTAGTTAAATTATAGTATAAATGTTGTTATTTCTGGTTCCTTTAAGAATTATTTTAGAGATTTCATTTGTATTAATTACGCATTCATTTTTTTAGAAATATGACCTTATAGTTATTATCATATAATTGACTTACACTAAGTAAATTATATTGGAAATTTTCTACCAATAAGACATTTTGAATAATAAAGTTTGCGTTGAGCTCAATATCACCTGATCCGATGATTTTGAGCTTGTCGTTGTTTCCGAAGGTTACCGATCCTTATCGTTTGAATCGAAGCTTCGAAAACTTGAGTTGATCCTCGGTCATGTGTCGGGAGCAACCATTGTCCAACATCCATTGATCCTACACACAAGGTAGTTGGATCGGATATTGGAATCGCTAAAGGTTGGTTGTAAATTATTAAACCTAAATCATCTCACCCATATCCACATGAGCAAGCATGTTATCCTTATATGTTCTTGTTAGATGACTTCCAATTTTACTTGATTTGAATTTAATGATTTGAACACTTGTCAACCTTGCATTAGATTCGGATTTGACTTTAAGCTCATCAAGTCACCTTTTCAAGATCATGGCTTCCAAGTCGTGGCGAGGCACAGGGGCCTTCTTTGATCGGAAAAATGACCACTTCCTTAGACAAAGCCATTTAAAAAAAATAGAGACTTGACTCACTTAAGACCACTTCCTGGTCTAACTAGTCTAGCATACGGCGAGGTAGCTTCAGCTAGTTCCACTCGGTCAAGTGCACCGAACTAGATACGCCTTATCTAGCCCGAATACACGAGACTCCGCTTTCCTAGCGTACTATCATCTCGCCGCGTCCTGGTACTATGTTACCAAGTATTGACGAGTTATAGTCCTATCTAACCATTCTAAAAAAAATAAATAAAGGACCTAAGCATGCAATTTCTAAGTTAGAGCACAAACAAATTTTGTACTGGCTCCCCCTGGACCGTTGAATCAATTCGGTCTCTCCACATAGTGGATTAGGTCCTTGGGAACCCAGTACTGGTTGGATCCTAACTTTGAAATCAAAGCGGTTTTAGGGACCCATGCTTGGACACATTTTTTATGTCGACTTACAATCGACATATACGATTTGTTGGTCATATTTGAGCTAAACCCTAGTCCGGCCTTATTGTACACGACCCTTTGTGATCCAAGTAGGAGGTCAAGTCCCTTGGATTCCAAAGTAAACCTTTCCAACATGTTCTTAAGATTTTCAACTTGACTTTTCAAGAGTGAGTTCTCAACTTCAAGCTTTTCAACCCGAGTTGAGTCCTCCTCTCGAACTTGACTAGTTGAAGAGGTTAGGGAGACCTCGTGTTTGAGGAGTTTAACCTCCTCAACCAGGGTCTCGACCTTTGACTCGGACTTAGCTAATTTCCTAGTTAAGAATTTAATTGCACTATAAAGAGTACTAATAAGAGATCGACTTACCTTAAGTGTATCTCTTGAACTGGATGCAGATCCGTGGCTTGTCTTGAATAGTGCTTCGTAGTCTGATTCATCTTCGGGTTCAGACTCATGCTCTGGTTCAGATTTTGTCTCCGATTCAGCTGGTTTATCCATGAAGACGTGATCGTCATCTTCTTCCTCTGACACTTCTTCCCACATAGCGTTGAGTGCCTTCTTGAGTTTCGGTTCTTTGCTCTTGAGTTTCGGACATTCGGACTTGATATGTCCAAACCTGTTGCATTCGTAATACCTAACATTAGAACTTTTAGGCTTACCTTCATTGGATTGAGTGACGGTTCGCTTTTGGCCCTTGACCATCCTCCGAACTAGGTTGACTAGTTCAGTCTCCAATTCCAGGTCGACCTCCGAATCAGACTCATCTTCTTCCTCCTTCGGGGGTGGCTTACTCGCAGTCTTCTTCTTCGAACCTGCAAAAAGTGTTATACCCTTCTCGGGTTCCGAGTTGGACTGTTCATGGAGTTCAAAATCCGAAAACAATTCATCTAATCTAAGTTTTGAAAGATCCTTAGAGACCTTGTAGGCATCGACCATGGATGCCCACAAGGTGGTTCTAGGAAACGAGTTTAGTACGTACCTGATAAGGTCACGATTTTCGACCTTTTGTCCGATTGCGTGTAGGTTGTTGATGATATCTTGAACCCGAGTGTGTAGTTGTGTTGCCGTCTCATGTTCCTGTATTTTTAGATTATACAACCTATTGAAAAGGAGATCACGCTTACATACCTTGGCTTCGTTGGTCCCTTCGTGTAGCTCCACTAGTTTGGTCCACAAGTCCTTTGCACTGATGAAGGGACCGACGCGATTAAGCTCCTCCTTGGACAAGCCGCATTAGAGGATTTGAGTCACCTTGGCATCGGCTTCAACTTGTCTTTTTGTAGCATTGGTCCATTGGTCATAATCCAAAGGTTCACCCACTTCGTTAGTCGGAAGTGTGAATCCCGTTTGGATTATAATCCACATCTCGATTTGGGTCTTAAGGAAGCACTCCATCTGACCCTTCCAATAATGGAAGTCATCTCCACTGTAAAACGGAGGTCGGACGGTGCTAAAACCCTCGAGATGGGCCATTGATACAAAAAGAGCAAGAAAATGAAGACAAAAACGTAGCAACGACAAAAATGAGCGGAATGTACCAAGACTTGCGTCTTGGATTAGTAGTGCGAGAGAAAAACTAAACGAATGAAAGAGCTTATAAAAAATTCGAAATAAATATAAATAAAAAAATAAAAAAATATGTAGAAAAGCTAGATTGGTTGTTTCACTAAATCTTAGCACTCCCGGCTCTGATACCAATTGTTGGATCGAGCGGATCGCTAGAGGGGGGGGTGAATAGCGATAAAAGCTTTTTCGTCGAATTCGTTTAAAAACACAAGTAAACGCAGCAGAAAGATAAAATGAACATAATAGGATTTTACTTGGTTCGTAGCCTACGGCTACTACTCTAAGGCCCTAGTGGTCCTTGACCACGCACGAAGGGCAAATCACTAACGAACTCCTCCTCGTTGGAGGTAGGAGTTAATCGAATACACAAAAGCCAAAGCTTGAGATAGAGGGACACTCCCCCTCTCCTTGTTGAAATAAAAACTTATAGAGTAGAAAGAAAATACAAGAATCAATAGACGACAAAAAAAACTTTTACCGACGACCAAAAGGATGGAGGCTTAGGCTTGTGTCATCGGCGTTTCTGTAGCACTTCGTCGTCGTGGAGTCATTGGAGTGTCGTCACGTTACGGAGGCTTTAGGGCACTTTAGAATTGATGAAAAACCTTTATAGAAGCCCTCCTTTTATAGTTTTTGAGCCCCTCATCGAGGGGATCTTCAGCAAATCAAAACTAGACACAAAGCCCCTTAGAATGAGGTGATAAGGCTTGACTCCTCGTAGCTGATCCTTGACCATCAGTCGACTGATGGCAGCATCAGTCGAGTCGCAACACTCAGCAATCGACTGATGAAGGCAGTCGAGTGGCCCTTGTGGGCAATCGACTGATGCTTGCTGAAATCACAAGTTAGCTTAATAAAAATATAATTTCGACAGCCGCCGACCGTCCAATCTCAACCTAGACCATTCATGGAATGTCTTTGGTCGGATCTACGCTTAAGACCATCCCCGTAAGGAGGATACGACCTCACTTATGCTCACACACATGAGCTTACCTCTATACTTACTTTGTAGCTCTCGCTTCCGGCCTTCCACTCGATTCCTTCGGCTCCCTCCGAAGTCACTCGAGTGTCGCCCGACCACCGTGGCTTCCTCCGGATGTCGCTAGCCTTTAGCTCCAGCTTTAGCACTTTTCTGCACACTCGATTCAGCTCGTGAGATAACGATATGAGCTTAACTTTGTGTCGTTTGCTATAATCAAAACTCAGGTTCGACTTAGGTACCCACTGCACTAACACATAAGTGCTCCTCCTGCAGCAAAATCGAGGGACACCTTTGTGGCATATGTGATCCCATTGTAGAAGATGTGGATCACCAGCCACCTTTCCAATCCATGGTGGGGTCATTGGTAAAGTAGCCTCTTGTAGCGATCCCAAGCTTCAAATAGAGACTCCCCCTCCTTCTGACGGAAGCTTGTGATCAGATGGCGCATGTGAGAAGTTTTGCTTGGTGGGAAGTATTTGTTCAAGAACTGCTGCTCACATTGCTCCCATGTAGTAATGCTTCCCGAAGGCAAGGAGTGAAGCCATGCCTTAGCCTTATCCCGCAATGAGATCGGGAATAGGCTCAGGCGGATCGTGTCTGCAGGGACTCCATTTATCTTCATCATCAAGTAGATTTCCAAGAATAACTCCAGGTGCCGGTTCGGGTCTTCAGTCGCAGCTCCCCCGAATTGACTCTGCTGGACCATATGTATGAGTGATGGCTTCAGTTCAAAGTTGTTTGCCGAAATGGATGGTCCAGCTATACTCGACCTAAATCCTCTAACGCTAGGGGTTGCGAAATCCCACAAGGGTCGGCAACCTATATTCACTTCAGATGCAACTTGGTCCTCCATCCTCTTCTGTTCGACTTTCCGACGGTGATAGGTTCGTTCGATTTCTAAATTGATCGAAATCAGGCCTTCCGATCCTAAGCGTCTAAGTATACAAAGAACCGAGCCACAAAATTAGGAGTATTTACTTAAGGTTTAGAAACAGGAAATAAACTAATATTGCTAACTAAATCGAAGAGCAAATAAGAAATTGAGAATCACTGCTAAAATAAAATAAAAACTAAATCTAGATATGGAAAATATAAAAATTCAAATAAAATAAAAATAAGCAAGTAAATAAATCTAACCTAAGTCTGATCCAACTATCCACTTTCTTGATTCGATATCGAATCAATCAGTCCCCAGCAACGGCGCCAAAAACTTGATGCACGTGAATGCGACTTCAAATCTCGCGACGGAGATCATCGAGGACTCGAAGTGTGCACTCGTGCTCAACGCCCGTAAGTGCACGGATGTCGTCAAGTAATAAAGAATATCAATCACACAGGGACTGAGATTTTGAGTATCGGTCTATCCAGTGGATGTGTTGTTGTTCGAATTGGTAATCTGAGGGTTCACGAATGAGAGGTCATCAGTGGTACGAACTCAGTACGGTGTCACACAGAAGAAGAAAAAAGTTGCTACGAGGATTTGGATTGGATTCTAGGACTTCGGTTTCGTTTGTGTGTCGCAGAACATGTTATGAATTGAATGTATCCAGATTTTCTAGCTAGGGTTTTGTGGAAAGGACAACATACACTATGGTACGAGGATGCCGAATTGATCCCTGCGACGAGCCAGAAACGATACACATTATCGACTCTATCGTATCCTTCTATCCACAGTTGCAGGTGATGAGGCCAACCTCTAGGTTCCTCCTAATATCCCCTAAATCTTAGATATGAGGACTGCCCCCTCCTCGTATCGTCTACGCACAGAAGATAGAAGACCAAAACACAAAGCTATAGATCTAAACAATCATTCAACTGCAAATACGATTTCAAGAACAGAAACTTATTTGAAATAGCAATGTTCTACTCGATACAAACTACTCCATAATCCTAGAATTGGAGAATCTACTCCATGAATACGAGAAGAGAGTCACAATACATTATAGAATTCATGAGTAAAACGATAAACGTGCAAGAAATATGAATTACAATGTAATTACAGCTCTTCCCTCTGGCGTTGTGATGTGGATCTTGATCCTCGAGCGGCTCTCTCCTTCCCCGATGCGAGTTCCCAAAGATTTTTAGGGCTTCGGAGTGTCATCCCGACCGGCGTGCCTCTCCTAGGGTTTGGGGCATAGCTTTCCTTATATAGACATCACGCCGGTGTTGGAACGTCGGTAGCCGGCTAGAGGGGGGTGAATAGCCTTAAGTCGTCATAGAATGGAATTCGATCGTTTGTTCGTCTACACATTAGGGTTAGCACAGCAGAAATAAAACTAAACAACAATAAAGATAAACAAGATAAAAACAATGCTAACAAAGCGATATAACGTGGTTCACGACCCTATGCCGCTAATCCATGGTCCAATTCGTCTCCGGTGAATCACTCCGAAACTAATCCAATATGGTCTCTCCCTTTAGCCAAAGCAAGGTGGAGGTAAACCTTCTTACAACACAAAACCACTATTTCTTACAATGGATTTGAAATAAGAATAAGAGAAAGAGTTTAAAGCTTGTGGGGCACTTGGATGATCAATTGGAGCATAAGCATTAGGCACCCCAAGTGTCAAAGGGCTCCTTCTTATAGAGAAGAGCCCATTCTTCCCGTTAACACGGCGGCAGTCGACTGATGCCCCGATCAGTCGACTACCCCTGTAGTCGTTGCCCTATAACGGCTTCTTCCATGTTGGATTCCAACCAATGGCTCTCACATCAGTCGACTGATCATCCCATCAGTTGACTGATGGAGCCAACAGTTGAGTGTCGGAAGTGAGCATTCGACTGATAACCATTCTGTGCCCGAAACCCTTACGATCAGTCGACTGATGCCAACATCAGTCGACTGATGGTTTCGACAGTCAACTACCAACCCTTGGCAGTCGACTGCTATGACACAAATCAAACTCAAACACCAGTCGAGTCCCAGTCGACTTGGAGCAATCGACTGCCCATTCACAGCAGTTGACTGATTTCGGGTAAACCTCAAACTTTATATCCATTTGAGCATCCGGCGGTCGGGTAAAACCTCAACCCTCACGGTTGAACATCCGACACTCCACTTCGTCGGGTAAAACCTCAAACCAATGTTTGAGCTTCTGACTAAACCATTTGTCGGGTAAAACCTCAACCCTTCGGTTGAGCCTCCGACATTTAGCCATTTCGGCCAAGTTCACCTAATGAGCTACTTACAGTTCACTCATTCTCTCATCTCACTTGAAGTCCCTCACCGAATCTCTCTTCGTTCGCGGCCACGTCCCTCGGCAACACCAAGTACACAGCTTCGCAATGTTCCTTCGTGTCTCTTTCCCTCGAAGTCTGCTTCCTTGGCTTCGCTTCAAGTCATCTCGTCCGGCGGTCCCTTGGATGCATCAAGCGTACGACTTCGCAATGCTCCTTCGCCGACTCAAGCATGAGGTTGTGAGTTGGTGATCTTACCAATGCTATTCATCATGTGTGCGAATTACTAAGTCCTGCATGACTTCAACACACATATTAAATCCACAATAATATCCTAACTTAAACCTTTGTCACACACATCAAAACCATAATCCAAACCATAACTTGGGTCGAATGTCCTAATAATCACCCCCTTTTTGATGTGTGGCAACTACGTTTAAGTTAGGTAAATTATAAACAAAATAACATAAGCAAGGAAAGCATGTAAACAATTCATGAGCATCAAACTCCCCCTAAATACATGCAACTCCCCCTTAATCCATGCTAATCTCCTTCCTAGCATGATTAAACTTAAACATCCCTATTTCTCCTCCTTTGACACCATCAAAAACATTAACATAATATCATAATCCAAGGCATCAAAGTCTAAGGGTCGAAAAACCATCAAAACAACCTGAAAACACAAAAAATAGGCTATAAACAGTTCCACTAGTCGACTAAATCAGACATCACGATCGCATCTGTTTCAGAATTTCGATTTTCGCATCAAATCTGTAAATGCATCAGAAATTCTAAAAAATTCAAAAAATTATGAAATTTTGAAAACACATTTCTTTTAAAGTCATTTATTAGTGAAAAATGAGTTTTCATGAAAATTACTTATATTTTCAATGATTTGCCAAAAATCCAAAAGTTTCAAAAATAACTAGTATTTGATCAGGTTTGTATCAATTTTAACACCTAGTTTTGCTTTAGATTGTTTCAAAACATGAAAACACAGATTTTAAAGTAAGGAATGATTTTGAAAACATATGAAGTATCCAACCATGATCTTTGGGCAATATGTCTATGAATTAAACATAAGCCTTCCCCATGATTGGTCTATTATTACTATTTTGATACTTTAAATGACCATCTAAATGTCATAGGCATTAGTGGACCATTAGTATCATCCTAACATCTCACCCATGCTAAGTTTTCAATCAAGGTTATCCTTATAGTGAGTGCGAGATGTTCCTAAAGGTATTTATATACTTAACCTTCAAATTCATGCAATTCTACACATGGTTAAGTATCACTCTAACATACCACATGATCATAAAGACATATATGCATTGATTTCACATTATGATCATGAAACAAGTGTATTAATCAATTTGTAATCATGCATTAGGTATAAAATCATGATAATAAGTCAAGTATCACCCAAAGCATGATTTAAGCTATTTATGGGTGCATTATTATCACCCAACACTATTTCAAAAATTAAGTCCCGATCATTCTAAGTCATAAGCATGTATCATTATTCAAATCAAGTATATGATTCTAACATTATAATCACTTCATCCATCATGCTTATAAATTAAATTTCACTACCCACATCATCCTAAGTCAGCCATATAATATAATATAAGTGAAGTCCACTTATGGTTGACTATCCTAGGGTTTTTCTAACCCTTAAGGATGGACTTAGGAACCCAATATAGATTCTTTCTAATAGGGTTCACTAAGTATTCCTTTAGAATCCATTTCCTAGCTATCATTGTTGTTTTAGATTGACCCCTAGTAATTAAACAATGATATGCTTTCTCATTCTTGGATCCCTTGTAACCTAACCCCTTCTTGTTAAAGCTAGCCCTTTGGCTCCCTATGATCATGTTCAATGTGTTGGAGCCAATGGTAAATTTCTCTAGGGCCTTAGTTAAATGATCTACCTTTTTCCTTAAGGCCTTGTTTTCATCCATACATGCATCACTAACATTTAGAGGCATATAATCATTATGTGAGCATGTATCATCATTAACATTTAAGCATGCTTTTTCTAGTTTTTCTCCTAGGGCCTTAATTTGATCAAGCATACTCTTATTTTTCTTTTTAGCTCTAAACAAATCCCTAGTTAAGCTAGAAATCATGGCAACTACTTCTTGAGTGGGAAGGTGTTTTACCATAGTTATCATGTCTTCTTCTTCGGATGGTGAGGATGATGATAAGCCTCCCCCTTCACTTGAGCTCTCCTCACTTGAGCTTGTTTCTTCTTTTTCGGAGGAAGTGGTGTCCACATCTTCTATTGCCATTAGAGCTAGATTTGTAACAAAGACATTTTCTTCCTCCGATGATGATGATGAAGGATCATCCCATGTCCTTGCTTTGAGTGCTTTGGCCTTCTTCTCCTTTTCTTTTTCCTTGGACTTCTTCTCTTCTTCCTTTTTCTTGCTCCCCTTCTTCTTTTCTTCTTTTCTTCTTCTTTGTTCCTTGATCTTGTTCAAGAGCGGACAATCATCCCTCATGTGTCCCTCTTGTTGGCAATTATAGCAAATGAACTTCCTCTTGTGCCTTCTCTTATAATAAGATTTGTTAAATTTTAAATTTCTTAAAGCATGTCTTACCTTCCTTACCATATAAGCATCTTCATTTCTATTCATGGAGGATGAGGAGGATGCTTCGTCAGAGGAGGAAGGTGGTGTCTCCTTCTTCTTCTTCTTCCCCTTTTCGGCTATCAAGGCTACTCCTCTTGATGGTTGAATTCTTGGCTCTTCTACTACTCCTTCAAGCCTTGTTTCGTGGAGCTCCATGGTTGAGAAGAACTCCTCTAAGGTTCTAACTTCTAGTTTCTTTGAGATATAGAAGGAGTCTACCATTGAGCTCCATTTCAATGACCGGGAAAAGGCGTCGATTGCTTTCATAATCATATCCCAGTTCGAAAGTTTTTTCTCCTACACTCATTAGTCCATTTAAAATTTCTTTAAAATGAGAGTGTAATGAGGTTACCTTTTCTCCCTTTTCAAGTTTGATATTAGTTAGTTGGGAGTGGAGGAGGTCTCTTCTTGCAAGCTTGGCCTCCAAGGTGCCTTCATGAAGCTCTATCAATCTCTCCCACATCTCTTTGGTGCTCGCACACTCCCTTATATGGTTGATTTCTTGTTGAGGGAGTACGTTATAGAGATGATGTTTGGCTTTTGAGTTTGCCAAGTACTCCTCCCGTTGCTTTTTGGTTCATCTTGTCTTCTCTATTTGCTCCTCATCTTCATCCCTAGGTATCTCGAAACCATTTTCCATTATCAATAAAATTTCGAAGTTGATTTTGAAAAATACCTCCATTCGCTTTTTCCACCAAGCGAATTCCCCCTCGAACTTTGGTGGATGAATATTTGAGTCGGCCATCCTTGATGTAGTGCTTGTTGTGGTGGTGAGTCTGTTGACAAGCGACCTTGCTCTGATACCACTTGTTGGAACGTTGGTGGTCAGCTAGAGGGGGGTGAATAGCCCTAAGTCGTCGTAGAATGGAATTCGATCGTTCGTTCGTCTACACGTTAGGGTTAGCACAGCGAAAATAAAACTAAACAACAATAAAGATAAACAAGATAAAAACAATGCTAAAAAAGAGATATAATGTGGTTCATGGCCCTATGTCGCTAATCCATGATCCGATTCATCTCCGGTGAATCACTCCGAAACAAATCCAATATGGTCTCTCCCTTTAGCCAAAGCAAGGTGGAGGTAAACCTTCTTACAACACAAAACCACTCTTTCTTACAATGGATTTGAAATAAGAACAAGAGAAAGAGTTTAAAGCTTGTGGGGCACTTGGATGATCAATTGGAGCATAAGCATTAGGCACCCCAAGTGTCAAAGGGCTCCTTCTTATAAAGGGCTCCCCTACCTACCACTATAGAGCCATCTCATTCTCATTCCCCTATTTCCAATTCTGATCCTTTTGCCCCCACTTTACCCTTGGAAGAACCTTCACTTCCTATGGGAGATATTATCCCCTTAAATCCTCCAACTACCACTTTGAGATCTACGCTCAGGATCCGTAGTGTAGAGGAGGTAAAAATCTTCAACTAGTCCAGTGTGCAAGGCCCTTACGAGCGCCTACACAAGCACCTAGCAGAGGTATACTCTCTTACCCTTTTTTGTACTTAAAATACTCTAGTGCTCACCTTCACAATGTATTTTCCATTTTTCCAGGTAGTCATCGATTTCAATGAGACAACACAACACTTGGTAGACTACCAATCCCCAATGGCCACTCGCTATAATGCCTCCCTAGCCCAATAGAAGAAATTAGCTCAACAGCTAACTGAGAGCAAGCAAAGGGAGGCTACCTTAGCTGCACGTTGTGAAGACTTAATGACCCAATTAGCAGCAGTTAGGAGTGAAAAGGAAGAAATCTTTAAGAAAAATGATGCCCTTAACCATCAGTGATGAACACAAACACGACCTCAAATCTCGCGACGGAGACCGTCGAGGACTCAAAGCGCGCACTCGCGCTCAACACCCGCAAGTGCACGGATGTCGTCAAGTAATAAAAATATTTTCGATCCCACATGGACTGAGATTTGAGTACCAATTTGTTCAGTGGATGTTATTGTTCGGGACTAGAATCTAAAGGTTGCAATTAGGAGGGTTGTCGGCGGTCCTAACTCTAATACGGTGTCACACGGAGGAAAAGAAGGGTCGCTACGGGTCTTTAGATGTAGGATTTTGGTTTCGTTTGTGTGCCACAGAACACGTTTTCAATTGGGTTTTGCTTAGGTTTCTAGTTATGGTTTTGTGGAAAGGACATCATACACTCCCCCGATGAGCCTTCGTGTCTATCGGAAGCTACCTCTGCCATACCAGGTCAACCCCTGCTTTAGGATGGGATACTCGGTACGAGGATGCTGAATCGATCCCTGCGATGAGTCAAAAATGAGGTGCATTTTCTACTCTATCACATCCTTCTACCCACAATTATCGACGATGAGGCCAACCCTTAGGTCCCTCTTTAATTCCCCTAAATCTTTGATACGAGGGTTGTCACCCCTCGTATCGACTAAGCACAGTGACTAGAAAACCAAAACGATAACTATAGATCTAAACCAAAACACCAATTACAAATATAAATTCAAGAACGAAAAGATATTTGAATTAACATGTTCCAACTCAACACAAACTACTCCTTAATCCTAGAATCAGAGAGTCTACTCCATAGATATGAGAGAAGAAACACAAGGCATGATCATATCCGTATAAACAATAGAATTTACGCAAAGAATAGGATTTACAATGCAATGTAGGTCTTCTCCTCGGCGTTGAAGTGCAGAATCTTGACCTTCGACGGCGTTCTTCCTCCCCGTTGTGAGTTCCCGAAGCTTTTTAGGGCTTCAGAGTGTCGTCCCAACCATCGTGCCTCCTCCTAGGGTTTGGACGGAGCTTTCCTTATATAGACATCACGTCGGATCACTGTGAAATTTGGAAAAAACCCTAGTCGCGTCAATTTGTTGGGCCGCCACATGGTCGTGTGTGGGCACAAGCCATGGCCGTGTTCCCTTCTGCGTCCAGCTATCAAATGTCTTCTTTTGCTTCGAAATTGCACCGTTTTCCCTATAAAATGCTATCCTACACACAAAAATAAACAGAGCAGATCTCTGAACAAGAAAATAGGAAATGCATGCAACATAATGTAAAATATGCATGAAACGAACATAAAATGCTATGAGATGTGAGAGAAAACTACTCCTAAAACCCTATATATTTTGCTCACATCAATTCCCCCAGACTTAAATCTTTGTTTGTCCTCAAGCAAACCTCAGTGCCATGAAATTTTAAAAGGTATTGTTCCATGCTTAGCATGTTAACTAGATTTATCAAGTGGTATTTGCAATCAAAGCAAAATAGTTATGTTCTAGAAATTCACTAAGTTAGCTCCTCGTGCTCGTGCTAAGCGAATCTTCTTAGGGGATACTCGTTCCATGGTGAGTTAAGTCGTCATCCTATAGCTTTCATAAGGTCTCCAGCTCTTAGGCACTTACCTGTCCAAAGCGAGGGTCGTTCCCTAGATCTAGCACAAAGTCACAAAGGCATGCTCGGTATTGAGAGAAATTGATAGGTATTTCCCCAGTAACCTAACTCGGTCTCAAAGGGGCACCTAACCATTTCCACCCATGACAGCTATTTTTTATCTCTCATAATTGTTTTTTTCTTTCTTTTCTTTTTCATTTCTTTTTCTCTCTCTTTTTTTTTCTTTTATTTTTTGGCTCACTGGGATTTTGATTTTTCCGAATGGGCTTACACAATCCGAGCATCTCCAATAACTAAAATGTTAAACTTAGGGTCACCTATGGATTCCAAAGTACTAGACTACTGAGATGAATCATAACTAGGTATGTACTAGACTCTCCCTATCAGAAAGTTCATCATGTGTATGTGTAAAATAAAAGCTAACCAGTGTAAGTCTAGAATATTCATTCAAAGCCAATAAAATAAAATATCACGAGATAAATGAAGTTACACTACTCATGGAAATAACTCATGAAGAAGACTTTTAAAAATACTACTGAGGCGGCTTATAGGTAGGAAAAACTAAGTGCTGAAAGAAACTAAACAACTAATGCATGAATAAATGAATGCTAACCAAAATACAAACATTAGGAAAGAAACTACTGCTAGAAACAAAATAAAACTTGGGGTCCTCCCAGACTTAAGTGAAGCATACCTCTAGTATGGTGGACGAGGTGGAAAGTCTGGTGGCCTCGGCATCTCGGGGTCCTGGGAGAACCTACTACTGAGCCACTGATGTCACATGTACATGTGGTCGATCTGAGAGCTAGTGAATGCAGTGGCTACTCGATGCTCCTCCTCCCTAGCCCACTGTGCCTGCTGGGCTCACATATGCTGTCGCATCTCCTGGTGGTAGGCGACCTTCGCCTGGCGACGGGTAGCCTCCTCCTGGAAGTAGATGCGGGCCTCGTCGTAGAACTCCTTGGCGCACTGGAAGTGCTCCCGGAAGCCCTGAAACTTCGCCTGTGTATAGGCGCTCTGCTTCTCCCATCGCTGCCCCTATGTCTGCTGCTCGACATATATGTCATCGAGGCACGATCGGAACTCCAAAAAATCATAGGCAGATGTACCTGCATCCTATTCAAAAGTAGAAAAAGGTGGTGGTGCAGGTGCAGGCTCATGTCAACGTGGACTAGGCGGGCTCCTATGCATGTGTTGACTGGAGGGAGAGTGATGCAAAGGGGGAGAGATGGGCGTCGATGTGGATGGTCCTTCATATGGAGGGGACTCCACTATCAGGTCTAAGCGACCGTTGGCGTGTGTGGTGATGATGGTACGATCGGGGTCAGGGAGCCTAAGGGTCGTCAGGTTTTTTCTTACAAAGCATAAGGAGTGCCCTCTTACAATCATCTTCATGGCCATACACACTCCCAGGTCGATCCTAGGGCTCCCCTCTATGCTATCTAGCGCAGTGTAGTCGTACCCCATCCTATGGAAAATGTGGGTAAGCAGGCCCCCCACATTAATCTCTTCTCTCGCTGCTTTGCCCATTTTCACTAAGTGTCTAATGAAGTGGGACCCTACATCGATTCTACTCTTTTTCTATAGTATGTCCCATAGGCAAAGTAGCTCGCTAGCTCTCACTACACCGTAACTCTCCCCACGACCAAAAATAGTGCTTGCCATGATTCAGTGGAGGTATTCGGAAAATGGGGTTTTGGAGGTGTGATGCTTTGGCCCTAGAAGGGTCGTAAGTGTGCTCTCCTGTCAATTCAGTCCAAAAGATTCGAGAGTTAAACCCAATAGGGGTTCTTCTATCTTCCCCACTCGACAAGCCAAAGCATGAATTTCAATGGTGAAGTGTCCATTCATGCTCAATGTTAAATATCCTAAAGGTAATCCTACCCTCTTCGCTCTCTCTACCTGTTAAAATATCCGCTTCTAAGGAACTCAAAAATTCTAAAACTATCCTAGGGTAGGTTGGGTGTCTTATTCTCATTATCTCTTCCCACCCCATTTTTGTAAATAGGGCTTGAATGTCACCCAACAACCCTAAGGACTCTAGCAAATCTTCATCAAGATACCTAGTTGCAGTGAGTTTACGAGTAGAAAGCAGGTTATATCTATCACTATGCTCATTGTTGCAAAAAAGAAGGGTTGAAAGAGTGTTACCCTCCTCCGGAGCTTGAGGGAATTTGACCTGAAGAATGGTGTTAATGTCGGGCAGGCTGTACTGGTCTTTATTTGTTAGATCGTTTAGTCTTTTGAAGTTGAAGACCATCCTTTCTTTTCCTTTGGTCTCTTTCCCTGTCTTGGGGTCAATCATTGTTCCAGAGTTGACAATTATAGCCTTCGTCCTGTGACGCCTGGAGCTTGGTCTGATAACCCCAATCTCTAGCAGAGCTTTTACATGCTTGGTGAAGGTCGTCTTTTGAGCTGGGGTGAGTTGTTTTAATGGTCGGTCTTCAATGGTAAAGTCAGGATTTTTGATATCCAACTTACAAGTGATTTTGTTTTTGGACCAGTGTTGAAGGGGGTTCTCCCCAATGTATCCTTGCTCTTTGAGCTCCTTGATGAGTGGTCCGAAATCGTTGAGCCCTGATGGTCCTCCCACGTAGTATACCATTTCCTTTATTTGGAGGTACTCCTCCTCCTCTAGGTCCAGTTCTTCGATTGCTGTTGTAGTATTTGCTGTAGGCAATGTTTGAATAGTTGTAACATTCTTATATATTGTCATGGTGTTACCTTCTATTCGGATACCGCCTTGCATGGCTCTGATGAAATTTGCCCCGATGATCATTTGGATGTCATCCCCTAGCATCATGGGGAAGCTGTAGGTGTACGGGATTCAGAAGGTGTTAGCTTCTATCAAAAATTTTCCCAGCTTCAGTTTCATTTTAGCCGTTTTCCTGGAGTTTATGCCACTGAAATG
Source organism: Wurfbainia villosa (assembly GCA_025175895.1). NCBI lineage: Eukaryota > Viridiplantae > Streptophyta > Magnoliopsida > Zingiberales > Zingiberaceae > Wurfbainia > Wurfbainia villosa. The sequence goes on from CM046005.1 coordinate 76,942,528, forward strand.
GACTTCATAGGTCATTTCTTCCAAGGTTGCCCTTGGCACTGATCTTAGGTCTACGCAGCATGTGGTTGCACCTGTATCTAGTATGGCTTTTAGAGGGAACCTTGGGACTCCCTGTATGTCAATTTCTAATTTAAGGTTGTAGAGAATGTTCTTTACCAACCTTGGGACTTTTGCCTACTGTGGTCTTTCCTTCGGGGTTCCTTGGGTGACTACATTGATTAGGACATTCAGGTTGTTTTCCTCCTCATCCTCCTCATTGTTAGGGCAATCTCTTGCCGTAATATGGTTTTGATGGTGTGGCAAAGGGTTTAAGTTAGTTTGATATGTTGATTTGATATGTGCGTTGAAGTCGTACAGGACTTAGTAATTCGCACATGGAGTCGTGGCGAGTTTCACATCTCATGACTCGTGCCTTGAGTCGGTGAAGGATAGCTTTGCGGAAGCCGTGCGCTTGGAGCATCCGAGGGACCGCCGGACGAGAAGCTTGGAGTGAAGCCGGAGGAAGTAGACTTGAGGCAAGAGACGCGAAGGAGCATTGCAGAGTCGTCGATCGCCGAGGGGCGTGGCCGAGAATGAAGAGAACTTGAGGCGAGGACTCCGAGAGATGAGTGGCGATTGTAACCCGGGAAGGGTAGCTCTTAGGTGAAACTTGGCCATTTGGCCAAGTGTCGGATGGGTTTTTCGACACGATCGCCATGTCATGGCGATCGGCGCTTCGTCGAGTGAGTTCGACCGTGGTATCGACCAGATTGGCAGCGATCGATCGCATCGTAAGGCGATTATTCGCCAAGACCATCGTCGATTACGAAAGCGGCCGATCGGTAGTCAATAAGGGTTTCGACCACAGAGCATTCGTAGCCGTAGGCGGTCGACTACGGAGCGGCGATCGGTGATGAGGTCCATCGATCAAGCCCTCTCTATAAAAAGAGAGGGTGTGAGCCTTTGGGAGGCTAATGCTTATGCTCTAAGTGATCTTCCTAGTGCCCCACAAGCTCTAATCTCTTCTTACTTGTTTTTACTTCATTCTATTTGTAAGAAGAGTGATCTTGATTGTAAAGGTTACCTCCACCTAGCTTGGTGCAAAGGAGAGACCAATAGTGATTGGCTTTGGAGGAGTGATTCACCTCGGATGAATCGGGATCCTGGATTAGCGGCGTAGCCGTGAACCACGTTACATTCTTTGTTAGCGCTTGTTTTCTCGTATCTCTATTTGCTTGTCTTTATTAGTCTTCCGCTTGCGCTAATTAGTCTTGTAGACGAGCAAATACCGGCATCCAAACGAAAAGGGCTATTCACCCCCCTCTAGCCGGCCGTACCGATCCCCTATAAGTGGTATCAGAGCCGAGGAAAGCTTGTCGAGGACTAACCGCCACAACAAGCAACTTTCAAAATGGCCGGCTCCAACATCCATCCTCTGAAGTTTGAAGGAGAATTCGCTTGGTGGAAGAAGAGAATGGAGGTATTTTTCGAAACGGATTTTGACATTATGATTACAATGAAATCCGGTTTCGTTTTGCCTAGGGATGAAGAGGGGAAGCCAATAGAGAAATCTAGGTGGACCAAAAGGCAAAGGGAAGAGCACCTTGCAAATTCGAAAGCCAAGCATCATCTCTTCAATGTGCTCCCCCAACAAGAAATCAACCGAATAGGAGAATGCCTAAGCGCCAAGGAGATGTGGGAGAAGCTAATTGAGCTTCATGAAGGCACATCCGAGGCAAAGCTAGCAAGGAGAGATCTTCTCCGCTCCCAACTATCCAACATTAAATTAGAAAAGGGAGAAAAGGTAACTTCTTTACATTCTAGATTTAAAGAAATATTAAATGGACTAACAAGTGTAGGATAAAGGCTCTCCAATCGCGATATGATAATGAAGGCCATAGATGCTTTCCCTCGATCATCCAAGTGGAGTTCAATGGTGGACTCATTTTACATTTCCAAGAATCTAGAGGTAAGTACTCTAGATGAATTTTTCTCCACTATGGAATTACATGAATCTAGGCTTGAAGGAATACAAGAAGAGCCAAAAATACAATCTTCAAGGGGAGTAGCATTGTTGGCAAATAAGGGGAAGAAGAAGATGGAAATCCCCTCCTCCTCCGATGACGAAGCGTCTTCCTCCTCCTCCATGGATAGCACCGAAGAAGCCTATATGGTAAGGAGGGTAAGACGTGCATTTAAGAATTTTAGATTTGATAAATCTCATGATAGGAATAGAAGACCAAGGGGGAAGGTCATATGCTACAATTGCCAAGGAGAGGGGCACATAAGGGACAATTGTCCTCTCCTAAACAAGAGCAAGGAAGAGAGGAAAAAGAAAGAAGAAAGGAAGAAGAAAAAGGGGAGCAAGAAAAAGAAGGAAGAGGAGAAGAAGACAAAAGAAAAGGGGAAGACCAAAGCTCTAAAGGCAAGGACTTGGGATGACCCATCCTCATCCTCCTCATCATCATCGGATGAGGAGAATGCCTTTGTCACCAATTTGGCCTTGATGGCCTTTGATGACTTGGATTGCTCTTCATCCGAAATGAAGGATCAAGCTCAAGGGAAAGCTCAAATGAAGGGGGAGCTTCTACATCCTCATCATCCGAAGAAGAAGAGGACATGGAAACTATGGTAACGAAAGCTTCTCCTAAGAAAATAGTTTCCATAATTTCTAGTTTAACTAAGGACTTATTTGGAATGAAAAGAAAAATAAAAGCATGCTTAATCAAATTAAGGCATTGGAAAATAAGCTAGAAAATGCATGCTTAAGTGATAATATTTCTTCTAGCTTAAATGATGCATGCTCACATGACCTTTATGTGCCATTGAATGTTAATGATGCATGCATAGAGGAAAATAGGGCCTTAAGGGAAAAGGTAGATTATTTAACAAAAGCCCTAGAAAAATTCACAATTGGCTCCAACACATTGAACATGATCTTAGGGAGCCAAAGAGCTAGTTTCAACAAAAAGGGCCTAGGCTACAAGGAAAAGAAAAATGAAAAGGCCTACAAATGCCTTATAGCTAGGGGACAAGATAAGAAGAAGGTAATAGCTAGAAAATGGATCCCTAAGGAATACTTAGTGAACCCAATAGGAAAGAACTTATTTTGGGTTCCAAAATCCATCCTTAAGGGTTAGGATAACCCTAGGGTAGTCAACCATATGGAATTAACCTATATCATATTTTGGTTGACTTAGGATGGCGGGACAACATTTTTAGAATAGTGTTGGGTGATGATAACGTGCCCATAAATAGATAATCATGCTTAAATCATGATGATTAATGTAATTGCTATGTATGTTTGAAATCATGATTTATGATTTTGATATTTGGCACATAATCATGGGAAATAGGGTTGAATCATGCTTTAGGTGATACTTTGCTTATTATCATCATATAATACCTAATGCATGACTATTATTTAATGAATACATGTATTTCATGATCATAATGTAGAATTCATTCATATATGTCATTATGATCATGTTAATTGTTAGGTTGATACTTAACCATGATAGAATTGCATGAATATATTGGTTAAGTATATACAAATACCCCCTAGGATGCATCTCACACTCACTATAGGCTAACTTGATTGCAAACTTAGCATGGGTGAGATGTTAGGATGATACAAATGTCCACTAATGCCTATGGCATTTAGATGGTCATTTAAAGTATCAACATAGCAATAATAGACCAATCATGGGGAAGGCTTATGTTTAATTCATAGACATATTGCCCAAAGATCATGGTTGGATATTTCATATGTTTTCAAAACAATTTCTTACTTTAAAATACATGTATTCATGTTTTGAAACAATTGGATGCAAGACTAGGTGTTAAAATGGATACTCTTATGATCAAAAACCTAGTAGTTTTTAAAGCTTTTGGATTTTTGGCAAATATGTAGAAATATAATGATTTTTCATGAAAACCTATTTTTTACTGATAGATATACTTAAAAGAAATATGTTCCCCAAATTTCATGATTTTTCGAATTTTTTGGAATTAATAGTGCATTTCTGAAATTCATCCAGAAAATCAAAAATTCGGATTCTTTTGTGCGATCATTGCCATAATCGATAGCAATGATCGATGGACTATGAACAAGTACAGTAACCTGATTTTATCAGGTTTTGACTGATTTTAGTGTATGTTTCTCTTTATACTTGATGCCATGAGCTTATAAATTAGGATTAATCTTTTTGATGGTGTCAAAGGGGGAGAAATGTATGTTTAAGTAAAGGGGAATATATTTAGGGGGAGAAATGATTATGCTAATGATAGGGGGAGAAATTAAGGGGGAGTTTCATGGATTAAGGGGGAGTTGCATGTTGCTATATCATGTTTATCTTTACATGCTTTCTTACCTTAGAATTTATATCAAATGTTTTTACCTAACTTAAACGGATTGTCACACATCAAAAAGGGGGAGATTGTTAGGGCAATCTCTTGCCGTAATATGGTTTTGATGGTGTGGCAAAGGGTTTAAGTTAGTTTGATATGTTGATTTGATATGTGCGTTGAAGTCGTGCAGGACTTAGTAATTCGCACATGGAGCCGTGGCGAGTTTCACATCTCATGACTCGTGCCTTGAGTCGGTGAAGGATAGCTTTGCGGAAGCCGTGCGCTTGGAGCATCCGAGGGACCGTCGGACGAGAAGCTTGGAGTGAAGCCGGAGGAAGTAGACTTCGAGGCAAGAGACGCGAAGGAGCATTGCAGAGCCGTGCGCGATCGTGCCGAGGATGTGGCCGAGAATGAAGAGAACTTCGGCGAGGACTCCAGAGATGAGAGTGGCGATTGTAACCGGGAAGGGTAGCTCTTAGGTGAAACTTGGCCATTTGGCCAAGTGTCGGATGGGTTTTCGACACGGTCATTGCCGCCATGTCATGGCGATCGCTTCTAATCGAGTGAGTTCGACTAGTATATCTCGATGGCCGGATTGTGGCCAGCCATCGCGATCGTAGGCGCCATATCGTGATCGGCGAAAAGCGCGATCGGCCAGTCGATAGGGTTTGGCCCGCAGAACCGTTCGTCCGTAGGCGGTCGACTACGAGGCGTGATCGGCCGATGAGGTCCATCGGTTGGCGCCAAGAGTTCAGCCCTCTCTATAAAAAGAGAGGGTGTGAGCCTTTGGGAGGCTAATGCTTATGCTCTAAGTGATCTTCCTAGTGCCCCACAAGCTCTAATCTCTTCTTACTTGTTTTTACTTCATTCTATTTGTAAGAAGAGTGATCTTGATTGTAAAGGTTACCTCCACCTAGCTTGGTGCAAAGGAGAGACCAATAGTGATTGGCTTTGGAGGAGTGATTCACCTCGGACGAATCGGGATCCTGGATTAGCGGCGTAGCCGTGAACCACGTTACATTCTTTGTTAGCGCTTGTTTTCTCGTATCTCTATTTGCTTGTCTTTATTAGTCTTCCGCTTGCGCTAATTAGTCTTGTAGACGAGCAAATACCGGCATCCAAACGAAAAGGGCTATTCACCCCCCTCTAGCCGGCCATACCGATCCCCTACACTCATTGTCTTCCCTTCCCCCGTTGAGGCCGAGACTCTGGAAGTCTCAGGCAAGGTCTTTTTCGAGAGCCATGTCTTTGTAGAAGGCCACTTCCTTCTTTAGCCACTCAATTTTGCCGAGACACCAGGCGATGTAGTAATTTTGTTATTCAATCAGCTGGTTCGGGAAGAATCTGGCCAGGGGTGCTGGAGCTACGGGGACCTGTCTGTTGAAATAGTATGGTCCGCATAAGTTGCAAGTAATGGTAAGGCATTGCTCACAGTGTATCCTGGCTCTTTGGAGGGTCGGTCTCTTGCAGCACGTGCAGGTGTTTGGCTGGGGCCACAGGATAACCTTATTGACCTTCCAATCGTGATTGCAGTTCAGTGTTTCTTCGGATACTCAGACTTGCGGTCTGTACCCTCCATCTATCTGGCCTAGCATGAATAGGGATTCATCGATCCGGATTGTTTGAATGGACCTGTGAAGGTCCTCGTCATCTTCTCCCTCAGAGATACTGAAGATGGCATCACTCTGGTCTTCTCCTTCTTGAACTGATAGAATGTCGCAGTCTTCCGGGAGTTTGAGTTGCTCGAATAGGGCTACCCTCTTGATGTTGCGATTGTCACTTGGGCATTCTCGAGCAAAGTGGCCCTCCTGGCCATAGAGGTAGAACTTACACTTCTTGCTTCGGACTAGGTGTTTTCGTTTCTTTATGCGCGCATGGGAGTCATGAGGTTTCCCTTTGTATGTGCGCGATTTTCTTACTCCCAGTTTCTTCTTTTCGTTCTGGTAGTATCCTGGTATTGGGATCTGACTGCAGAATGATAAATTCTTTAGTGACCTTTGGAAAGTAGTATCCTTGCACTCTTGCTCCAGATACTTGTAGGAGAAAAGAATTCTGGGAAATACTCCCACTATTAGGCCTGGGAATTTCTTGTCGAATGCAGCCTTGATTCTATTGCCCAAATCTCCGGGCATCTTCATCCATAGTTTCTCAGAGAGCTCTGGCCCAGTGTATAGTCTTCCCGTTTTTTCCGCCAACCTCATATAGTCATTCATGTACTTAACAAGGTCCTTCACGTTATCGCAAGATAGTCGCTCTAGATCTTTATAGGCAGCATCTTGAATTGCGGTCAAGCCCTGAGCAGGGTCTTCAGACGAGAATACCCTCCTCATCTAGGATAGGATGTTCTGTGTTCCTTCTCTTCCTTCTGCAGTACTAAGAAGCGCTTCATATTCCGTTGGGTAGCTCATCCTCCACTGGATCCAGGCGAGTTTCTCAATTTCTCCTAGTAGGTTCTCCATGTATTCTGCCTTGTCTCTTACATCAATAAACCCTTGGGATGATACATGGTTCTTTGTGATTGACTCCCATCGAGCAAATACATCATCAAAGAGTCCTAACTGTGTAGGGATGACGAATAGTGCTCCTACCTTCTGTTGCGCAGAAGGTAATGTCCACAGCTCATTATTTTCATCTCTTCTAAAGTGGGCATTGTATGGTCTCTGGGTTGTGGGGGTTGCTAATGGACCTGGGTCAGCATTCGCTCTCGTCGACGGGTACCTTGGTAATCCCATAGTTGCCTCATGTACGGGTGGTATATAAGGAGATGCTACCGTGCTTGACGAGTAGATATGTTGTTCTCCTCGTTGAGTATTTATTAGGCGTCTGAGAGCAGGGTACTCCATGCTGGATTCTACTCCGACCGCTAGCACTTCCTCTTGACTGGTGCTCGCAAAAGGGTTGTGTCAGTCATCCTCATCCTCGTATGAGTATTCATCCCATATGGTTTCGTGAACGATAGGGTTTACCAAATTCGCAAGGTACCGTATTTGATCTAGGTACTCATCATCTTGATCTGGGTCCTCAGGGTTACTAGCCATGGGCTGGAGTACAGTGGCCCCTGGGCTTGTAGCTCCTGCAAGGTAGTCCCCCTGATGCTCCAGGGAAGATGATGGTCATGTGGTTTCCACGAAGGTGTGGATGGCCAAATGTCCTTCCATCATGTCCTGTAGTGTCTTATAGCCTGGTCATTGTAGTGGTGGTGTGCTCCCTCTGATGTTGCATCCATCGTAGCACATGGTGCATCCGAAGCAGTTGGGGTCGTGTGTACTTGGGTCGGGTTCCTCCGGGTACTCAGCTCTTCCCTCCGGGTTTGGTATCCATATTAAGGGGTGACTGTAGCTGAAATGAGTCACAAGTTGAGCAACGATCTGACCCTGATAAACATATATTGGCAGGTCAGTCAAATTATAGACAGAAATTTTTGCTTCCCCGACGTAGTGACTATCTATGGTGCTTGTTTCGATGCTTAAGGGGTTGTCCCTGTAAGATAGGGACATGGCAGTTATCTGCCCATGCATCCCCTCCGGTAGCTTGAAACTTAGTCATGTTGAGATCTGCTTCTTTGTGTATGGGGTGATCTCGCAATCTTCATCTGACATCAGTGCATATCCTGCAGCTCCGCTGTGGTATTGTTTGGGCATACGAGCTGTGGAGGATAGTAATCTTACCAGGATACCTGGTTCATCTTGCTCAGGGACGTATGCGGCGTCTCCTTCTATCAGAACTGCAATAAAGTGCACCCTCGGTTCTTCCTCATCACTTTGTATTTCTTCGTCCCTTGCATTGTAACATAGTCTTCCGGAGATGGATGGGGTCGTATATCTATCAAAAGAGATAGACATCCTTCCATCAATCAGGTTTTTGCTTGTGATCTCTGTTGGTATTAGTGCGTTAGTGGCCTATGCGGGTTGTATGATCCAGCTAAGGCCCTGTAGTGTGGATGAAGAGTACCTTCTTCCTTGGAGCACCCTTACTCCATGGCTTACTAGATAGTCGACAACCCCTTGGACCTCATAGAGGAAGCCCACATTGGGGGTGTTGGATAGTCGGCCTATTAATCCTCTTGTGATCAGAAGGTTGGCTTCACCATTGTGCCATTGTTCGTATCCTCTTGTGAGTATAGATACCTGTGTGCTTTTGTAGAAGTCCCCAATTGTAAGCATGAGGTCGGGAATCACATATACCATCTGGGACCTGTGTGATAGGTCCACCTCCATGGCTGCTATAATGGCACGGTCGCCATGCCATCGATTATCCCTGAACAGGACGAGTGCCATGGTGCCTTCTTCTTGTCGATGGAGCATCTGGATTCTAACTTGTAGGATGCCCAAGTGGATGAACCTCATCCGGCTTCTCTGCAACTGCTGAAAGCTTCTTTCTTGTATGAAATTCCAGTCTTGCTGCTGACTATCTACGCACAGCAAGGCTTCTTCTGATCTGTGCATATATACCTATGATGGGCATCATCCCTTCTGGAATGATATAACACTTTCTGTTGCTTGCAAGGCTGATTGGTATGACTCAGTGCCCTTGGTGTGTATGTAATTGCCTCTACTCATGCGGAGGTCCACTTCTGGATGTTTTTGAGAAGTTCCTCGACCTGATTTGGTTTGGATGTGAGCTCTTCTGCTATCTTTAGAATGGCTTCTTCGGCAGGTTTTGGTTGTTCAGAGGTTTCCTCCATGGATTTTTGGGTTCTCTTCTCCCTTAGGAACAGATGGGTTAGGACCTTCGTGTTCTCTTCTAGGGCAGTGATTCTTGACTCAAGCCAGCTAATAGCTTCAAGGATCAACTTGAAGTGCTTTAGATGGACTTTTGAGGAAAGGCAAGTGCGATCATAGACAATGGCTAGGTTGTTGGCGAGTTGTGAGGTGGATACTTTGGTATTTAAAGATAGGTCAAGGTACCGCAACTGCGCAGTTCGGGATGTATTGTACCACTCTAAAATGGCCTCTTCCCACCTATCAGACATTCGCTTGAATCTATACCGATACTGTGATTTTGCTCATGCAGGTGTGCCCTTGGACTGAAAGCTTTTTTCTTATACCAAGTTAGGACCTGCCCTTTTGGAAATTTGATAGCAAAGATTAGAAAAAGCGGATGCCAGTGAGAAGTCGTGAATTCCTTCCCCAACTGTCACTGCCTTACCTTGACCCAGTAGGTTTTTAGGTTAGCATTATTTGTGTGGTAGCTCTGATACCAAAAAGGAAGCGTAATGAAATAAGCGAACAAGGAGAAATAATGAAAACTCACAAGTTCTTATTGCTGAGAAAGGAAATTAGAACAGGACTTTCTGAAAACTTCAGAGACTCTAACTTTAGAAACTAAAGTAAGGCTCAAGTAGTTAATGCTTGAATGCCCTGCAATGGTGAGGGGGGGATCCTTATATAGAGGTGAGCTTGATGTAGCTTCATGTCTTTAAGGGTATATTCCCCTCGGATTTGCTTTTATGAAAGCAAGATTTGCTTTCATTAAAGCCACGCACTACTTTCTACTTTACAGCACACTTGTGTATGATAAAGAAAATAAAGGCGACAAGGTACACTGATTTCCACCTTTGACAGCACACCTAATGTATGAAAAAGAAGTGGAAGGTGACAGGGCACACTAATCGCCACCTTTTGACAGCACGCTAAATGAAAAGGAATCTACAGCTGGAAATGTGACATGGTTCGTATGTGTTCTTTGATTAATATTACTGTTTCCTCCAGTTGTGTGTCTACCATCTTTGTAGTGGGGTACCAATCATGGCACCAGTTGTCTGGGGTGCTAAGCCTGGTACATTCCTGCAATTTCAGCGCATGTAATGACCGGAGTTGTCCAAGTGCTCGGACTGCGGTGTCGACCACCTGCTTCTGGATCTGGTGGAGTTGATTTCTGATGACTTGATCCTCCTCCACTCTGAATCCTCCTCCTCGGATTCTCCTTCTTCTGAATTGAAGTAAGGCCTCGTACTGTTGGCTAATTAAACGGTGGTTGAGTGCTTCCATGAGCTACCTCTGCATCTCTGGGTCTGGTCTGGCTTGGACCTCTTCCAGGGCTGGGTGAATTTGCCCAAGCTGCTCCATATGCCCTTTCTGCCATTCTGCACAAATTAAACAATTGATTAAGCGAGAAAAACTATTTCAATGAAATCCCGGCATACTATTTCAACAGACAGGTCCCCGTAGCTCGAGCACCCCCAGCCAAATTCTTCCCGAACCAGCTGATTGAACAGCAGAATTACTACATTGCCTGGTGTCTCGGTGAAATTGAGCGGTTAAAGAAGGAAGTGTCCTTCTACAAAGACATGGCTCTCGAAAAAGACCTTGCCCGAGACTTCCAGAGTCTCAGCCTCAACGGGGGAAGGGAAGACAATGAGGAGGATGAGGAGGAAAACACCCTGAATGTCCTGATCATTGTAGTCACCCAAGGAACCCCGAAGGAAAGACCACAGCAGGCAAAAGGCCCAAGGTTGGTAAAGAACATGCTCTACAACCTTAAAGTAGAAATTGACATACAGGGAGTCCCAAGGATCCCTCTGAAAGCCATACTGGATACGAGTGCAACCACATGCTGCGTAGACCTAAGATCAGTGACAAGGGTAGCCTTGGAAGAAATGACCTACGAAGTCCATTTCAGTGGCATAAACTCCAGGAAAATGGCTAAAATGAAACTGAAGCCGGGAAAAATGTTGATAGAAGCTAACACCTTCCGAATCCCGTACACCTACAGCTTCCCCATGATGCTAGGGGATGACATCCAAATGATCATCGGGGCAAATTTCATCAGAGCCATGCAAAGCGGTATCCGAATAGAAGGTAACACCGTGACAATATATAAGAATGTTACAACTATTCAAACATTTCCTATAGCAAATACTGCAGCAGCAATCGAAGAATTGGACCTAGAGGAGGAGGAGTACCTCCAAATAAAGGAAATGGTATACTACACGGGAGGACCATCAGGGCTCAACGATTTCGGACCACTCACCAAGGAGCTCAAAGAGCTAGGATACATTGGGGAGAACCTCCTTCAGCACTGGTCTAAAAAAAACTCACTTGTAAGTTGGATATCAAAAATCCTGACTTTACCATTGAAGACCGACCGTTAAAACAGCTCACCACGGCTCAAAAGACGGCCTTCACCAAGCATGTAAAAGCTCTGCTAGAGATTGGGGTTATCAAACCAAGCTCCAGCCGTCACAGGACGACGACTATAATTGTCAACTCTGGAACAATGATTGACCTCAAGATAGGGAAAGAGACCAAAGGAAAACAAAGGATGGTCTTCAACTTCAAAAGACTGAACGATCTAACAAATAAAGACCAGTACAGCCTGCCCGGCATTAACACCATTCTGTGAAAGGTCAGTAACAGCAAGATTTATTCTAAATTTGACCTGAAGTGTGGATTTCATCAGGTGGCAATGCACCCTGATTTCATAGAATGGACAGCATTTTGGGTGCTTGATGGCCTCTACAAATGGCTAGCAATGCCTTTCGGGCTTAAAAATGCGTGAGCCATCTTCCAAAGAAAGATGGACAATTGTTTTAAGGGGACTCAGGATTTCATTGCAGTCTACATCAACGACATCCTGGTGTTCTCAGAATATAAGACGTCTCATGCAAAACATCTGAAGATAATGCTGGATATATGCAGAGAAAATGGGTTGGTCCTTAGCCCAACAAAAATGAAGATTGCAGTCCCAAAGATTGAGTTCCTTGGGCCAATTTTAGGAAATCAGAAAATATAGCTGCATCCTCACATAATCTCAAAAATCTCAGATTTTGAAGAAAAGTAACTCCTCAACAAAAAAGGACTCATATCCTAGCTCGGGCTTCTCAACTATGCCAGGAACTACATCCCAAACTTGGGAAAGTTACTCAGCCTCTTATGTGCAAAGACTAGCCCAACAGGCGATAAAAGAATGAATGACCATGACTGGGCATTAGTCCAACAAATCAAGCACCTTGTGAGGAATCTGCCAGACCTAGAGGTACCACCAGAAGAATGTTACATAGTCCTAGAAACGGACGGGTACATGACTGGTTGGGGAGGCATCTGCAAGTGGAAAATCAGGAAGCACGACCCTAAAGCCACCGAGAGAATCTGTGCATACGCAAGTGGCAAGTTCAGCCCTCCTAAATCCACAATTGATGCGGAAATTTATGTGGTGATGAACACTCTTGAGGCTCTAAAAATTTACTTCCTGGACAAGTCCGAAATCACCATTAGAACAGACTGCCAAGCTATCATCAGTTTCTTTAACAAGACCTCTGGCAACAAGCCTTCCCAAGTTCAATGGCTAGGCTTCACTGACTACATTACTGGCACGGGAGTCACCGTCACCTTCGAGCACATCAATGGCCAGGACAACCAGCTGGCGGATAGTTTGTCTCGCTTAATCAATTGTTTAATTTGTGCAAAATGGCAGGAAGGGCATATGGAGCAGCTTGGGCAAATTCACCCAGCCCTGGAAGAGGTCCAAGCCAGACCAGACCCGGAGATGCAGAGGCAGCTCATGGAAGCACTCAACCACTTAACCGACAATATGAAGAGGTGTCCTGGCATGGGGACCACCATTCAATTAGCCAATAGTACGAGGTCTTACTTCAATTCAGAAGAAGGAGAATTCGAGGAGGAGGATTCAGAGTGGAGGAGGATCAAGTCATCAGAAATCAACTCCACCAGCTCTAGAAGCAGGCGGCCGACACCGCAATCCAAGCACTTGGACAACTCCAGTCATTACATGCACTAAAATTGCAAGAATGTACCAGGCTTAGCACCCCAGACAACTGGTTCCATGACTGGTACCCCACTACAAAGATGGTAGACACAAAGCTAGAGGAAACAGTAATATTAATCAAAGAACACATACGAACCAGGTCACATTTCCAGCTGTAGATTCCTTTTCATTTAGCGTGCTATCAAAATGTGGCGATTAGTGTGCCCTGTCACCTTCCACTTCCTTTTCGTACATTAGGTGTGCTGTCAAAGGTGGCCATCAGTGTACCTTATCGCCTTTATTTTCTTTATCGTACACAAGTGTGCTGTAAAGTAGAAAGTAGTGTGTGGCTTTAATGAAAGTAAATCTTGCTTTCAGAAAAGCAAATCCGAGGGGAATCTACCCTTAAAGACATGAAGCTACATCAAGCTCACCTCTATATAAGGATCCCCCCCCCCCTACCATTGCAGGGAATTCAAGCATCAACTACTTGAGCCTTACTTTGGTTTCTAAAGTTAGAGTCTCTGAAGTTTTCAGAAAGTCCTATTCTAATTTCCTTTCTCAGCAAAAAGAACTTGTGAGTTTTCATTATTTCTCCTTGTTCGCTTATTTCATTACGCTCCAAAGTACTAGTGAGATGAATCATCTCATGAATGTTCGACATCTGTAGGTGTAAAAATAGAAGCTAACCAGTGTAAGTCTAGAATATTTATTCAAAGCCAATAAAATAAAATACCATGAGGTAAATGAAGTTACACTACTCATGGAAACAACTCATGAAGAAAACTCTAAAAAATACTACTGAGGCAGCTTTACAGATAGCAAAAACTAAGTGTTGAAAGAAACTCAACCACCTATGCATGAACAAATGAATGCCAATAATGATGCAAATATCAGGAAAGAAATTACTTCTAGAAACAAAATAAAATTTGGGGTCCCCCCAGACTTAAATGAAAGTATACCTCTAGTATGGTGGACGAGGTGGAAAGTCTGGAAGCCTCGGCATCTCGGGATCCTAAGAGAACCTGCTGTTGAGCCACTGATGTCACATGTACATGTGATCGATCTGAGAGCTGGTGGATGCAGCGGCTACTCAGTGTTCCTCCTCCCTAGCCCACTATGCCTACTGGGCATGCATGTGCTGTCGGATCTCCTGGCGGTAGGCGGCCTCATCCTGGCGATGGGCAGCCTCCCCCTGGAAGTAGATGCGGGCCTCGTCGTAGAACTCCTCAGCCCACTGGAAGTGCTCCCGAAAGCCCTAGAACTCCGCCTGCATGTAGGTGCTCTGCTCCTCCCATCGTTGTCTCTGTGTCTGTTGCTTGGTGTATATATCATCGAGGCAAGATCGAAACTCTGAGAAATCATAGGCCGACGTACCTGCATCCTGCTCAAAAGTATAAAAAGGTGGTGGTGCAGGTGCAGTCTCATGTCGACGTGGACTAGGTGGGATCTTATGCATGTGTGGATTGGAGGGAGAGTGATGTAAAGGGGGAGAGATGGGCGCCGATGTGGATGGTCCCTCGTGTGGCGGGGACTCCACTATCAGGTCCAAGCGCCAGTTAGCGCGTGTAGTGATGGTGGTACGATCAGGGTCGGGGGGCCTAAGGGTCGTCATATTTTTCCTTACAAAGTATAAGGAGTGTCCCTCTATTACAATCATTTTCATCACCATGCACACTCCTAGGTCGATCCTAGGGCTCCCCTCTATACTCTCTAATGCAGTGTAATCGTACCCCATCCTATGGCAAATGTGGGTAAGTAGGCCTCCCACATTAATCTCTCCTCTTGCTGCTTTTCCCATCTTCACTAAGTGTTTGATGAAGCGGGACTCTATATCGATGCTACTCTTTTCTTGTAGCATGTCTCAGAGGCAAAGCAACTCACTAGTTCTTACTACACCGTCACTCTCCCCACAACCAAATATAGTACTGGCCATGATTCGATGGAGGTATCAGAAAACGGGATTTTGGAGACGCGATGCTTTGACCCTAGAAGGGTCATAAGTGTGCTCCCCTGTCAACTTGGTCCAAAATATCTGAGAGTTAAACCCAATAGGGATTCTTCTCTCTCCCCCACTCGACAAGCCAAAGCATGAATTCCATTGGTGGAGGGTCCATTCATGCTCAATGTTAAATATCCTAAAAGTTATCCTACCCTCTTTGCTCTCTCTACCCATTAAAATTTCCGCCTCTAAGGAACTCAAAAATTCTAGAACTATCCTAGGGTAGGTCGGGTGTCTTATTCCCATTATCTCTTCCCACACCATTTTTGCAAATAGAGCTTAAATGTCACCCAACAACCCTAAGGACTCTAGCAAATCTTCATTAAGGTATCTAGTAGCAGTGAGTTTATGAGTAGAAAGCATATTATATCTATCTCTATGTTCATTGTTGCAAAAAAGAAGGGTTGGTAGAGCGTTACCCTCCTCCGGAGCTTGAGGGGTGTCGGTTCTCCTTGCTTGTCGCTCTGAAGCACCAGATCGAGGTGTCACATGCTTGGTCCTCCTCATCCTTGCTTTTTTTGGCCTCCTTGGAGGTTAGAAAAACTTCTAGGTGGCGGGGAAGAAGAAACCACATGACTAGGGCAAGAGAAATCGAAGCACACGGCACAAATGGGGCGAAAACACATGGCTCGCCCTACTTAACCCTTGCACGACACGACCATGTGAAAACACACGGCCAGGCCATGTGCGCCTTGGGTTGATGGGGCACAGCCGTGGGAAAACACACGACTAGGCTGTGTGTCCCCTTTCTTCTCCCCTTTTTGCACCACGGTCCGAATTTCCTCATACGTCTCGCCGTGTAAGCTAATATTGATTTTATTTTTACCTAACAAAGTTCTTTTCTAGTTCTAATGCTAAATGAAATGGAAATCAAAGTTCAAATTAACTAATGCATGCAATACAATCAAAGGGAAACCTAAAAACTAAACTTGGGTTGCCTCCCAAGAAGTGCTTTGTTTAAGGTCGTTTAGCTCGACCTTATTCCTACGTTTCATTTGAGGCGTTTGAATCTTGCTCGTGGGGGAGCAAGATATTTGCTTACCTTATGCCTCCTCCCTTGTGGTCCCTTATCACCATATCTCTTAAATCTTGCTCGTGGAGGGGCAATATATTTATTAGCTGCCTTCCTTGGTTGAAGATTGAACATGCTTAGCCTTAAGTAATCATTAGGAGTTTGATCATAATATTCAATTTTGTCCAAATGTTGTAAATAATATAACTCACCATGGACATCCTCAACAAAAGATTGATTAGCAGATTCTATCATGTCGAATGAAATTTTATCATTACAAATCACTAAATGGGCTTCGTTATTGGTAGCTAAAGTTTCGGTGAGGGTTAAGGTAGGCTCTTCTAGATTCTTGAGGTTAGGAGGTGTTTTGATTGAAGCAATGCACTCCTCGATTAAAGTATCAATTAAATAATCCTCAAGTTCTTCTTCAAGTGGTGATTGAATGGATTGCCCTTCTTTACTTCCTATGTCATCTACGTCTTCCTCATCCATTCGCTCAAAGTGAGTCTCCGCCATATTAGGTGTAATCCAGTCATCAAAGGCACCTTCTAGTCGTTTAGTTTCTTCTTTTCGTTGCATAATCTCTGCGAATTGTAGACTATGCTCCTTGCATTCCCTAGTAGAATTGTCTAGCAAGGCTTCTAAGTGGGGACTTGATTCTGGATAAAATTCGCATGGTGATTCATAGCTCTCGTTCTCACTTGGGAAACAATATTGAGTCTTTGTCTGCGAATGCCGCCGTTGGAATTTAGTGTTCGCCGCTTGTTCTATTCGAATGAAATCTTCCATCATCTGCTCAAGTCGGGATTTAGGCGGACAATATTGAGGGTTTAAGTACCCAGGGTCATAACTATATGAATAGGAATCATCTTGTGGCCACTGGTAGTAATTGTAGGTGACATCTTCTTGTTCAAATTGTGAAGGTTCGAATATATCCGTACAATCGTTAATGGTATGCCATGTTTCACCACAATGTTCACAATAAATATTACCAAAACTTACAGCATTCAATTGACCATAATCATGAGTAAAAGCATGCATCGTTATACACAAGAAATTATAGATAAGGAAAGAGCAACTGAATAAACAAAACTGAAATAAAATAAAATAAAACAAAACAAAACAAGAAAAGTAAATCTATCCTAAGTCCGATTATCCACTTCTCAATTCGATATCGAATCAATCAATCCCCGACAACGATGCCAAAAACTTGATGCACGCGAACGCAATCTCAAATCTCGCGATGGAGACCATCAAGGACTCAAAGCGCACGCTCGCGCTCAACGCCCGCAAGTGCACGGATGTCGTCAAAGTAATAAAAGATTATCGATCCCACAGGGACTGAGATTCGAGTACCGATTTATTCAGTGGGTGAAATTGTTCAGAAGTAAAATCTAAAGGTTTCAATTGTGAGGGATGTCGGTGGACTAAACTCTAGTACGGTGTCACACGGAGGAAGAAAGGAGTGTGCCGAGATCTTTAAAAGGGATTCTAGGACTTCAGTTTCTCTTATGTGTCGCAAAA
The DNA here is from genome assembly GCA_025175895.1 of Wurfbainia villosa. NCBI lineage: Eukaryota > Viridiplantae > Streptophyta > Magnoliopsida > Zingiberales > Zingiberaceae > Wurfbainia > Wurfbainia villosa. The sequence continues at coordinate 76,960,101 of CM046005.1, forward strand.
CATGCTATCAACTGGGCGTTGTCTAAACATCTAGCTATGGTTTTGTGGAAGGGACATAATACACTCTCCTGATGAGCCACTGCATCTATCAGGAGCTATCTCTTGCTTACAAGGACGGGATAGGTGGTACGAGGATGCCAAATCAATCCCTGCGATGAACCGTTTCCAGTTCCATCGCATCCTTCTACCCACGGTTACAGGAGATCAGGTTTACCCCTAGGTTCCTTGTATAAATCCCCTAAATCTTAGATACAAGGGTTGTCACCCCTCGTATCGCCTAAGCACATCAGGTAGAAAACCAAATACACATAGATATTGGTATAAATAATTTCCAATTGCAAATTCAAACTCAAAAACAGAATTCAATTTGTAGCAACATGTCATGCGTACACAAGCTACTCCCTAATCATAGAATCTAAGGAACTACTCCATATATAGAAGAGGAGAATCACAAGTCATGTTCATGTTCGAATATATCAGAAATAAAATGCAAGAACAAGAGGTTACAATACCGATGTGGCCTTCTCTCCGGCGTTGAAGTGCAAAACTTGGATCTCCGACAACGTTCTTCCTCCCCGTTACGAGTTCCCGAAGCTTTTTAGGGCTTCGATGTGCCGTCCCAGCCATTGTGCCTCCCCCCTGGATTTGGGTGGAGCTCTCCTTATATAGACAGCACATCGGATCACTGCAAAATCTGAAGAAAAAAAAAATCCGCATCAATCTACTGGGTTGCCACACGGTTGTGTTTTTCCACACGTCCAAGTCGTGTGCGACTCTAGGGTGGCTGATCTCGCCCATTGGACACGACCGTGTGTAGCCATATGCCCTGGCAGTGTCCCATTCTGCGTCTAGCTGTAAATATCCTTCTTTTGCTCCGAAAGTGCGCCTTTTCCCCCTAAACGCTATCCTACACGCAAAAGTACAAAGAGCAGTTCTCCGAACTAGAAAATAGAAAATGTATGCAAAACAAAGTGACATACGCATGAAACTAACATGAAATGTAATGAGATGTGAGTGAAAACTACTTCTAAAACCCTATATGTTTTGCTCACACCATTATATAACTTTGAATGGTGCTCTTTATGCAACTGAAATTTTAAACAATGGAATCTACTCGTTAGATTTTTCGAATGAAGTATTCAATATCGAAAATAGTAACAAACATATTAAATTAGATAATCAATTAACCACCTATATGTGTCATTATCGTCTTGGTCATATAAGTAAGGATCGAATGTCCAAAATATACAAGTTGGGCATTTTGAAACCTTTTGAATTAGATTCCTTAGATACATGCACTTCATGCTTAAAAAGAAAAATGACAAAGTTAACTATTAAAGGAAAAGGTGATCGAGCAGTTAATGTTTTAGGTCTTATACATACTAATGTATGTGGACCAATGTCAACTCAATCACAAGGAGGTTATATCTACTTCATTGCTTTTATTCATGATTGTTCACGATATGGGTATGTGTACCTATTGAGGTACAAATCTGAAGCCTTTGAAAAGTTCAAAGAATCCATAAATGAAGTAGAGAAATAACTTGGGAAAAATATTAAAGTACTTTTATCGGATCGAGATGGAGAATACTTAAGCTAAGAGTTTCAAGATTATCTAAGGGGCAATGACATATTGTCTCAAAGGACTCCACCTTACAAGCCACAACATAATGGTGTGGTTGAAAGGCAAAATCGAATCTTGATAGACATAGTTAGGTCAATGATGCAACTTGCAAGTCCTCCTAAGTCCTTTTGTGGTTACAACTCGAGATTATTATTTACTTGCTAAACAGAGTTCCGACAAAGGTAATTTCTACTACTCCATATGATATATGGAATTTTAAGAAACCTCATTTGTCTTATTTGAAGACGTGGGATTGTCCTGCTTATGTGAAGAGGACAATATCAGACAAGCTAAAGGCTAAGTCTAATAAGTGTCTATTATTTGGTTACCCCATGAAAATAAATGTTTACCTATTCTATCATCCCTTGGAATAAAAGGTATTTGTTTCAAGGCATGTTGTAGTCCTAGAGAAGGAGTTTCTCTTATAGGAAAATAGTGGGGTGAGGCTGAACTAAATGTAATTCAAGAGACTCCAATAGACACTGAAGAGATGTCTAGTCAAGAACCATAGCCTATTACTGGTAGAGATGAAGTAGTGGTTGAACCTTTAGAAACATAACCTCCTCGTAAATCTAGCATGATACATCATATTCTTGAGAGATATAAATTTCTTGTAAGTGAATTGAATAACATATTGCTCATAGAAGATGATGATCCTACTAGTTATGAAGAAATTTTGAAAATTTCAGATAGGGAAAAGTGGCTTATAGCCATGAAGTTGGAAAAGGATTGCATGTACAAAATTTCAAGTTGGAAAAGGATTCCATGTACGAAATATCAATATTCCATGTACGAAAGGATGCCATGAAGTCGGAAAAGAATTCTCGTAAGTGAAATTTCAAGTGGGTTTTCAAGAAGAAAATCGACATGGATGGTAATGTAATTATCTATAAAGCTAGATTAGTGGAAAAAGAATATCGTTAAAGACAAAGTGTTGACTATGACAACAAATTTTCACGAATAGTTATGCTTAAATCCATTCAAATACTCCTTGACATAGCAGCTCATTATGATTATGAGATTTGACAGATGGATATGAAAATAATTTTCTGAATGGGAACCTATCTGAGGATGTATACATGATACAACCTGAGAGTTTCACATCTGTTAACAAGGATAAAGTATGCAAGCTTCAAAGATCCATTTATGGATTGAAGCAAACCTCCAAGAGTTGAAACATCCATTTTGATGAGGCAATCAAACATTTTGATTTCTCACAAAATCCAGATGAATTCTGTGTGTACAAGAGGATTAGTGGGAGTGTGATCATGTTCCTAGTGCTATATGTAGATAAGATATTGCTCATAGGAAATGATATTTCTGTCTTATAAACAGTCAATGGTTGGTTATCTAAAACTTTCTCTATGAAAGAAGCAACCTATATCTTAGGGATAAAGATTTATAGAGATAGATCAAATCGGTTTCTTGGTCTTTCACAGTCTACATACATAGATAGAGTGCTAAAAAGGTTTAGCATGGATGAATCCAAGAAAAGTTTAATTCCCATGAGATATGGGATTCACCTTTCAAAGTCTTGTGCCCTTGCACTGAAGATGAGAAAATTCACATAAGACAGGTCCCATATGCATTAGCTATAGGATCGATCATGTATATTATATTATGTACAAGGCCCGATGTATCGTACACTTTGAATGTTTCGAGTATATACCAATCGGATCCAAGTATGGAGCATTGGGTGGATGTCAAGGCAATCCTTAAGTACTTACGAATAACTAAGAATTTGTTCTTAGTATATAGAGGAGGTGATACGGTGATACGCAAGTATACTGATGTCGGCTTATAGATGAATAAGGATGGTTCCAAATCCCAATCTAGATACATATTCACCTTGAATAGAAGTGTGGTTAGTTAAAAAAGTTTCAAACAAGTGTTGATGCAGGGAGCATCACTCCTTAGTTTTGATGTATAAATCATTGTTAGAGTTAGGAATTACTTATGTTTTGATATTTGTGTTAAGTGTGCAGGATTAATAGGAAAGTCCTAGTAGGTCATGCAGACCGGATACTAGACAGAAGATTTGACATATCAGAAGGATCGGACACCGGGCAGGAAGTCCAGATGGGTCAAGAGACCAGACATCTAGCATGAAGATCGGTTAGGTCAGGAGACCGAACAATTGGCATGAAGTTCAGTTGGGTCAGGGAGATCGGACAGCTAGCGATAAGCCCTAGTGGGTCAGATCGGATGTCAAGCATGGTAAGTCTTGCTAAGCAGCCAACAGGTAAGCCTCGAGTGAAGAGGTGAGGCCGAATCCTCATGTGGGAACAAAGCTAGACGTCGATCCAATAGATAGTCCGCATGAGACTAAGAAGTCGAGATCGGATAGTATTACTACTACAATTTCATTTCATACTGTGTTTTGTACTAACACTATTTTGCAGGTATCGTGTCGATTAAGGTCCAGTAGACTGGGTATGGTCCAATCGACTGGGATGCCAAGTTGGCAACATAGGTTGGTGATCGATTGGAGATTTGGTGACCGAGATGGCAAGAACTCAAGTCGACTGGAATAGCAAATCTCCTGAACAATGCAAAAGCGGAGCCATGTGACTTGGAGTCGACTTGACCAAGTCTAGTCGACTAGAAAGTCTGAAATACCAAATCGATAGGATAATTTGGAGTCGATTGGACGGTGTTCCAGTTGACTAGAAAGTGCTTATAAAAGAAGTGGAGGACCATATCTAAATTATCAATCGCTCATACCTCGAAGTGATGTCGCCATCGTTCGTCACGCCAAACCATCAACCATCCTCCAACACAATGAACTTGACTTCCATTTGTACTAGTGTTGGTATACTTTCATTGCTTACTTTTTGCTTTGTTGTACTTAAATTTAAAGGATAGATAGTTGTACCTTTTCCTTTACTTTTTGTGAAGATCAAAATCCTACAAGTTTGAGAGTTCTCGAATCGGAGCACATTAGTGGATTGCCCATCAAGGTGACTCTCGGAGAATCGCGGACCTTGGACTAGTAACCCAGTTTGGGTTATGAAGCAAGTAAAAACAAATTGTGTATTTACTTTTATAGCTTTAAATTTCCGTTGCATACTCTTATTTTTTGAAAAGAAAAGTTTTAAAAGTGAAAAGAATTTTTTTATAGTTTCCGAGATTCACCCCCTCTCTCAGGAACTCTCAATCCTACAATTGGTATTAGAGCGGGGGCGCTCCGATTTTGATGAAACCACCAAAGAGCATAAAATTTTCTTTACATTTACCTCTACAATAATCTTAATTTTTGGATTAATTTTTCATATACTTGTCAAACTTGTTTAAGTATAAATTTCATTTTTGCACTAGTGTAACCTCACTTCATTTTTGTAACTCTAGGAATATTTTTTTATAAAATATTCTGTAATTTTTTAAAAAAAATCAAAAATATTGCATTTAGAGGGATATAGCACCGTTCGCCCTCCTCTCTTTAACAGAGAGGACTTTTCCTATTGGAAGAGCTGAATGAATGCTTCTTGAAAACTGACCTCGAGATTTGGTTTTCGATTAGGAAAGATTTCATTCCTCCGGTAGATGACTTGGAAGAGTTGTTAGATCCGGAGAAATAGACCGTGGACATTAGAAAATGATCTCAAGTCGATTACAAGGCTCTTAACACCTTGTAATGTGGACTAACCAAAGAAGAGCTCAATAGAGTCGGACCCTTTGAAAACTCTAAGGAACTTTGGGATAAATTAGTAGAATTAAATGAAGGCAATAATGATACTACGATAGCTAAAAGAGATATGCTTCTTAAAAAATTATTTAATTGCAAAATGTCATAAAATAAAAATGCAAGTCAACTTTACACTAGGATAAAAGACATATTAAATGGACTCCACCTAATAGGTCATCAAATTGAAAATAGGGATATAATTAGGTATGCCCTTAAGGCATTTCCTCGGAACACCTTATGGACATCCATCTCGATGCCTATAAGGTATCCCAGGATCTTTCCTTAATTGGACTATACGAACTATTCTGCGAACTTGAACTACACGAACAAGCTAACTCGGGTCAAACAAAGAATGGTATAGCTTTGATGGAAGGTTCGACTAGAAACGAAAAGAAAGCCAAGAGTTGTTAGGACCTCGATGGCCGCTAGAAGGGAGGTGAATAGCGTCGTTGCTTGTCGATGGATTACGATTGTGTGTTTGCTACAATTCGGTTAGTGCGTAGCGGAATGATAATAATAAAAACAATAACACAAATACAAGCACACACACACAACACCAAATATAACATGGTTTGGAACCTGAATGGTTCCTACTCCATGGATCGAGCTCAAACGAGCTCTAGCGATGTCAATCACACACCACTACTCAATAACTCTTTCTCAGAACAATCTGGAGGCGGAGAAATCTCGTACAATGTATTAAAACAGTAATAAAGACAAATAAAAGCTAATACAAGTAAAGAAATACTTTACAATTGTGAACTTGGATGCTTGCTTTGTGATTGCTTGAGTTTCACTTGGAGCCCCCGAATTGCAGCAGCGAATCGCCCCAAGTAAGCTCAAGAAACCTTGCCAAAAATCCTCCCCACGAACTGCTTTTATAACCTGTATTAGGGCTAATTTTTCATCTAGTAGTCGACTGATCAGAACCATCAGTCGACTGCCCCTGTAGTCGTTGTCTCACAACGGCAAGAGCCACGTTGGATAAGTTCCAACGGATAGACCATCAGTTGATTGATAGCTCAATCAGTCGAGTGCTCGGCCTGATCACTCGACTGGAGAGCTTTCTGTGCCCAAAAACCTGACCAACAGTAGACTGATCTCAAGATTAGTTGACTGCTCAGGCAATCAGTCGACTGCCCAAAGCTGGCAGTCGACTGCAAGGCCAATTCCAACAATCGAACTCTAGTCGACTCCCATCAGTCGACTGACCATTGTCCCAATCGACTGATATACCTCAAACATGAGGTTTTAACCCAAGTATGGTGCCCCCATACTTGCTAGACCACCCTTAGCCTCGACCTAAGCCTTCTAGCCACCTCCATCAGCCTTACGCCTATCGGATCCCTCCAAGTCATCCATGACTTTTTCATCCGTACGCTAGCCTTTAGGTGCTTCCATCAGCTATTGTCATGCTAATGTGGTCTACACCGCCAAGGCATATTGGACTTACGCTATCAAGACTCCGCTTGGACTTTACGCCGCCAACCATTGGACTTATGCTGCCAAGACTCCACCCTTGGACTTTACGCCGCCAATATTCCCCTTGGACTTTCCAATTACCAAGACCTATGCTTGGACTTTCCTTGCCAACCCATGTTGGACTTTCCATGCTAAGACTCAAGCTTGGACTTTCCCTTGCCAAGACCCATGCTTGGACTTTCCTTGTCAACCCATGTTGGACTTTCCAAGCCAAGACTCAAGCTTGGACTTTTCATGCCAAGTACACAAGACTTGGACTTCTGCCATGACAATGGTCAAACCATCGTCAAACATCAAATACTAACTTGGGTCGATTGCATCAGCAATCTCCCCAACACATGTCAGACATCAATATCAAACATCAAAACACTACTCGAGTAAAACTCGAGTTTGGTCAATCGTGACCTAGGCCGATTGCACCAACAATCTCTCCCTTTTTGATGTTTGACAAAAACACCCTTGAGTTAGGCGCCTAACTCAAATTTCCTTACCAATTATCCCAAATTGGTAATTCCATACATTCTTCCCCTTTTTGACATACATCAAAAAGGTTCACCCTAAGGAGGTCAATGTCTCATATCCAATGAGATCTTACAATCTCCCCCTTGGTCCAAAAATATCTAGGATGTCTACAATCTTCCTAGTGATAAGTCTCATATCACTTAAGAGAGGCAATCCTACAAACTCTCCCAATTTCCAAATTGGGCATCTCAAATTCCCATTTCTCCCGCTCATGAGGAAAAATACATCCATCATCCTATGATGGATACCTCCCCCAAAAGGCTTGCTCCCTCTTGACCATTGTACCAACAATGTCCTTGGGAAGTCCGTAAGCCAATAGAAACACTAAACCATCAAAAATAAGGTCCAAAGTTCAACATTGAACTTTTCCACACCTTAAAATTTATACATCACCCTAACAACTCTCTTAATCCATATCCAATGGATTTTCACCCTTTCTAATACTTTCCAAAGCATATCCTAGGGTTAGGAGTGGTTAGGGAACCTTACCATAGCTGAAATTGGGCTAAACAAATCTTGTTTACCCGAAATCAGCTTGGTAGTTGACTTTATCAGGCAACAGTCGACTGCCCCTCATCATCAGTCGACTGCCATCCATGGCAATCGACTGATAACTGAAAATTCTGATTTTCAGTTATTAGAAATGAATTTCAGAAATGCACAAGTAATTCTACGTGTATTGAAAAATCATGAAAATTCATACGTACATTACTTATAGGCAGTACAATGGGTGAAAAATATTGGAATAATAATTTACCTATAAAATAATAAAATTGATACAAAGTTCAAAAGTGAAGAAAAACTTCAATGTTTAAGCTCGCTTTGTATCAACATCATCAATGGTGACTTCTATCAAAAGATAGATTACACCGAGGTTTTTCAAAATTATTTTTAAATGGTTTTTTTAAACCTTATATTGGATCATGTTCTTTGGGCTCAATGTACATGGCTTGAACATAAGCTTTCCCAATGATCCAACAACAATATAAGATGAGTTTGACTTCATCTAGATGCAAAAACTATGCACCTTGAACTTTATTTCCTAGCATCGCACATGTATCTAGGGTGTATCAATACACATACATGTCAATATAATATGAGATGTGGATTTTGTTCATCTTAATCTAGGGTTTCATGCATTTTTCTAAGGCAACACTACTTGATTCCCTTATACATGGGACTTCAAGTCATGTCATATGTCCTTAACTCAATTTTTTATTAATGCATGAATGATTATGGCATTAATGATGATATAAATAAGCATGTGCTCATAATCATGATGTCATGGCATAAAATAGAATCTAAGCACACATGACATTTAATCTTAATTCTAAGCATGACATGACATATTATATAATTTAAATGAATATGATGTCATGACATATTATATGGCAAATCAAGCATGGCAAATAAAATGTAATGGTATATAATACCTAAATTTTGATATTAGTTGTCATTTGTCATTATTAAACCCATTTTGCCACATTATCAACTATCTCCCAAGTGTGTCAAAAACCCAAAATGGCACACTAAGACCTCTAAACCTAAGTTGTGCCAATTTAAATTATATTGGCACATCCTAAAATCTTTTAGGATTATAATCAAAACACATTTCCAAGGTACCCATGACCTTGAAAATGACCTAAGGTATCACCTTTACCTTGGTTAGGTTAACTACCCATCCATTTAAGGTTGGCACACCTAAACCCATTTAGCATGAATCGATCACGCTCCTAGGAACCCAATACCTATTGGAGCTCCTTGGGTTTACTAGGTATTCGCTAGGGATAACTTCCCTAGATACCCTCCTAATAACCCTCCTAGGCTTAGGAGCCTTGGTCATTGTGGTCTTAACTAGGTTAACCCTAGGGGTAACTCCTCTTGTAACCTTCTTAATGGCTTCTCTAGATTTCCTTGAAACCCTAGCTACTAGGCATACACCTTGGTTACCCTTAGGGAAGACTTCCCTAGTAACCTTGTCTTTCCTAGACCTAGGTTGTGTTCCATAATCGAATGGAACACTATGGTAGGTCTCCTTGGGCTTAGGTTTGTGACTCAAACCTTTCTTGCCCTTAGTTGACCCTTGTCTCCTAGGCCCTTGACTTTGACCATTTGACCCCTTAACTTGATTTTGTATAATCCTAAGGGGCTTCTCCATTTTCTCAAGCCTTGACCTCAAGACTTGATTTCCCTTTTCTAATTTCTCAATTTTTGATTTTTCATTAACTTTTGAGATATTCTTATCTCTAGGCATATGTCTAGTCCATTTAGGTTTGATGCCTAGGTGATTCTCAATTTTTCTAATGGTCTCCCTAGGAAGGATTTTTCTAGGGACATTAGTCCCAAATTTTTCCTTGATTGAAATAGGTCTAGAGCCATTATTTCTAGATTTGTCCTTAGACCCAAGGTCAACATGCTTAGTGTTGGGAAACTGGTCCAGATCTGATGTTCACAACATCGCAGGCGAATACTTCGCACAACCGCAGTGGAAATAATAATTATACCGGATCCCACCAGAGATCCATGCAAAACTATATAAATCGTTTTCTATCTAGTCTAGATCTTATCTAGAGGAGGAATATACCTTCGGTGCGTGCCCTTCACAATCCCGCTTTTCCAAACGCTGTCGGATCTCAATACGGTAAGGGTAACCGTATATCTATGGTATCCACACTGACACCCACACGAGCTTTGGAGTCACGTTGTGCTAGCAACCCCTAGCAAAACACCAAGAACTATTTGGAAGAAGAAGGAGAGGAAGGAGGAGATGAGAGAACACTTTCTCTCTAGGCCCTTTTGGCTTGCACGCCCAAACGCAAAAACCACCCAAGTTGTAATCCACGTGAAAACACCAAAAGAGGCCTTTTAATCCCATGCATCAAATGTCATTATCTCCTCATTAAGACATCTCTTAATACCAAGACCCTTGGTATTCTCCTTCATGAATTCTCATCATGAATACTAAGGCTCTTGGTATTCCCATGCATGATTAATCAAATTAATCATGCATGATGATGAATCATCTTCCATGGTTCAACTTGAGTCTAACTCAAGTTTAACCAGTTTGAGTCTAACTCAAATCTTGGCCATATGCTCAATTGTCCTTTTAGTCCAACTAAAAGAAATCATCTCTAAAATAGAATGTCATTTGTGTGTGACCCTATAGGCTCTTGTAACGTTGGCAATGTATCTAAAATCCTTTTTAGATACATAAGCAATGAGCGGCATCTAGCAATACATCATTTCTACCCAAGTTACAAGATCGTCGAGATCCAACAACCTTTTCGTGACTATTATCATGTATGACGGTGTCCTTCTATCTCTGATATCTTAGATCGATCAATGAGACATAGACCGTGTCATCCCCTTATCGATCTTTATGTTTCTTGATCCCCAAGTAGACTCACTCAAACAAATAAGCTCAATATCTCATATTGACTCATTTGAACATGCCCATGCATTTCGTAGTCCTACTCTATCAAGAGGCCAAAGATATCTCTCCTGTCATATAGGAGGGATATATCTCACCTACATCACTCACATCCCTCTGCATAATTTGTTGCATACTCAGTGATCGCCATTATAGTCACCCTGTTACGGTGTGACGTTAGATGATACCAAAGTACATAACTCCTTATGTAGGAAATCGTAGTGACTTCAGGTCTAAGGACTATTCATACCGATAGTCACATGAGAAAGTATATGACACTCATATAACGATCCATGATACTTTCTCATGGCGGGTCAATTCAGTATATATATTCTCCAATATATATACCCATGTGTCAATGTGATATCACATATCCATGACTTGTGAGATCAAGTCATCCATTGACCTATATGCTAGTCTCAATGTATTAATATTGTCCTTGTATATTAATACTTGACTAAGAATATTAAGAATAGTGTTCTCTACAGCTTCTCATAATCAATTCTACCAATTAATATACTCTAGATTAGAACCTACTATTCAAGGATATTATTATATTTATTTTAGCTAGCACATGCATAAAGTAAATATAATAAATAATCTTTGTCTTTTATTAATGAAATATGATACATATGATCCCTAATCAATCATCTCATGATTGGCACTAAGGGTTGACACTAACACTTAGCCCCTAAGCAATACTCCCTATTTCTAGCATGCCCTTTATGATAAATTACAAGATTGCTAAAATTATTTCTAGCATGCTTTTGCCTATAGCTTAAAGAATGAGCATTATTTAAATATACCTTAGGGTTTGCCTTAGAGGCTCCCCCTACATGTGTAGCTCCTTCTTGCCCCTTCTTCTTCCCTCTAGGGCATTGGTTTCTATAATATCCCAGTTGTTGGCATTTGAAGCAAATGACATGCTCCTTGCTCTTCTTAGCGGGGACACCAGCATCCTTGGCTTTTGGCGCCGGTTGAGGCTTCTTGACCTTCTTAGGGCACTTGCTCTTATAGTGTCCGGCTTCCCTACACTCCAAACAAATTATATGAATTTTATTTTGAATTAAATTGCTTGAGTTACCTAGAGTGGTGGTCGGTGCCGGAATCGATTCTTCACTTCTTCCGGAGGTTGAAGCGACTTCTTGATTTTGTTCCGGCTCCGACGTGGATGGTCTCTCCTCCCCCTCAATCCTAGAGGTGGAGACTTCTTCCAATTCCCCTTCTTTTTCCTTCTCGAATGTTGACTCCTCTTCAACTTCCGAATCCCCACTTTCTTGTGAGGATGAGCTAGCTTCTTCGACCTCTTCCTCTTGTGCCGAGTGAGACTCCTCATGGAATCTTGCCAATTTGCTCCATAGTTCCTTGGCATCCATGTAATACCCTAAGCTACACAAGATGTCATTAGGAATCAAATCAATAATAAATTTGACTACCTTCTTATTTTTATCAAACTCTTGGAGTTGCTCCTCGGTCCATCTCTTCATCTTGAGGAAGCCTCCCTTTGGTCCTCTTCGGTAGTTAAATCCCTCCATTAAGATGGATCATTCTTCAAAGTCCCTCATCATGATGAAGTCTTCAATTCTTCTCTTCCATGAATTGAAGCCTTCTCATCCATATAGTGCATACGGGACCGGCGTGTTGATATCCCATCCTAGTTGTTCTTCAAAATCCATCTCTTCACTTTCTAGCGGTGCTCTCTTGGTTGTTAATCCTTGAAGAGTGGTCTTGCTCTGATACTAATTGTTAGGACCTCGGTGGCTGCTAGAGGGGGGTGAATAGCATCGTCGCTTGTCGATGGATTACGATTGCATGCTTACTACAATTCGGTTAGTGCGCAGCGGAATGATAATAATAAAAACAATAACACGAATACAAGCACACACACAACACCAAATATGGTTCGGAACCAAATGGTTCCTACTCTACGGATCAAGCTCAAACGAGCTCTAGTGATGCCAATCACACACCACTACTCAATAACTCCTCGGAACAATCCGAAGGAGGAGAAACCTCGTACAATGTATTACAACAGTAATAAAGACAAATACAAGCTAATACAAGAAAACTACACAAATACAAGTAAAGAAATGCTTTACAATTGTGAACTTGGATGCTTGCTTTGTGATTGCTTGAGCCGCACTTGGACACCCCGAATTGCAGTAGCAAATCACCCCAAGTAAGATCAAGAAACCTTGCCAAAAATCCTCCCCATGAACTGCTTTTATAACCTACATTCAGGTTGATTTTTCACCTAGCAGTCGACTGATCGGGACCATCAGTCGACTGCCCCTATAACTGTTGTCTCACAACGGCATGAGCTACGTTGGATAAGTTCCAACGGATAGACCATCAGTCGACTGATCATACCCATCAGTCGACTGATAGCTTAATCAGTCGAGTGCTCGGCCTGATCACTCGACTGGAGAGCTTTCTGTGCTCGAAAACCTGACCAGCAGTCGACTGATCTCTAGATCAGTCGACTGCTAGGCCAATTTCAACAGTCGAACTCTAGTTAACTCCCATCAGTCGACTGACCATTATCCCAATCGACTGATACACCTCAAACATGAGGTTTTAACCCAAGTATGGTGCACCCATACTTGCTAGACCACCCTTAGCCTAGACCTAAGCCTTCTAGCCACCTCCATCAGCCTTACCTCTATCGAATCCCTCCAAGTCATCCATGACTTGTTCATCTATACGCTAGCCTTCAGGTACTTCCATCAGCTATTGTCATGCTAATGTGGTCTACACTGCCAAGGCACATTGGACTTATGCTGCCAAGACTCCGCTTGGACTTTACGCCACCAACCATTGGACTTATGCTGCCAAGACTCCACCCTTGGACTTTACGCCGCCAATATTCCCCTTGGACTTTCCAATTTTCAAGACCCATGCTTGGACTTTCCTTGTCAACCCATGTTGGACTTTCCATGCCAAGACTCAAGCTTGGACTTTCCCTTGCCAAGACTCATGCTTGGACTTTCCTTGCCAACCCATATTGGACTTTCCATGCCAAGACTCAAGCTTAGACTTTTCATGCCAAGTACACAAGACTTGGACTTCTCCCATGACAATGGTCAAACCATCGTCAAACATCAAATACTAACCTGGGTCGATTGCATCAGCAATCTCCCCAACACATGTCAGACATCAATGTCAGACATCAATGACAAACATCAAAATACTACTCGAGTTAAACTCGAGTCTGGTCAATCGTGACCTGGGTCGATTGCACCAACAAGAGTGAGTCCGAAGATGAGTCAGAATCAGACCTAAACGGAGAGGAAGAGATGGTAAACATGGTTCGAAAAATATTCAAGAAGAGGTTCACTTAAAGAGATGCCAAGAAGGTGGCCGAGAACAAGCCGAGACCCAGATCAGAAGTAACGTGCTACGAATGCAACGGGAAGGGCCACTATAAGTCAGAGTGCATAAACCTAAAAAGGGAAGAGAAGCCCAAAAAGAAAAAGAAGAAGAAGGCACTCAAGGTAACTTGGGATGAGTCATCCTCGGAGGAGTCGGGCGCAGAAGAGCCGAAAAGGAGATTCGTAGCATTCATGGTCATAGATGAGTCTTAGACCGAATCAAGTTTCGAGTTCGAGTCCAAAAGAAGTCACGGATCCGCATCCATTTTTGAATGACAAGACAAGGTAACTTCTCCCTCAGAAGATAGATGGTATAACATAATAGCATGCCTAGGTAGGAAATTAGCCAAGTCCGAGCATCGAGTCGAATCACTTCTTAAGGAAGTTCAAGTACTTAAGGAGCAAGTAAACTCGAAGACTTCGACTTGCCAAGTTGAGGATAGAGACTCAACTCAAGTTGCAAAGCTTGAGGAAGAGAACTCGGTCCTAAAAAGGCAAGTAGGAGATCTCACCAAAATGTTGGAAAAGTTCACCTCGGGTTCCAAGTATCTCAACATAATGCTTGGGTCTCAACGAGTCGTGTACAACAAGTTCGGGCTCGGATACAAAGCTAAATCATCCTACAAATCATACATGTTATTACTTAGCTGAAACGCTAGGAGTCGAGTCCAAGCATAGGTTCCTAAGTCTAGCTTAGTCAACCAAGAAAACCTAGATTGGGTGAGATGAATTAGATTAACTTAATCACACTAATTCAACTCTAATTCAATTTTTAATAAAAAAAACTCAATTCTAATCAACTCAACCCTAATTCAATTCTAATAAATTAAACCCTAATTCAACCCTAATTAATTAAACCCTAATTCAACTCTAAATCAACTTTAATTAATAAAACTTTAATTAATTCAACCCTTAATGAAATGAACCTTAACCAATTAAACCTTAATTAGGTAAAGCCTAATTGTTAAAAAAAAATTGAAAAATATTGATTCCAGTCGACTGGGAGTGTTCAGTCGACTAGACTAACTTTAAGCGACCGGACCATGTCCAGTTGCCTCAAATCCTTGGAACGGTAAAATTTGACTCCAGTCGACTGGAACCGATTAAGTCGATTGAAATACCCCCCCCCCCCCGGCAGTTAAGTGATAAGACTAACCCAGTTGACTTAATCCAACACAGTCGACTGGGGAGCAAGCATAGTAAATGGTAAAACGAACCTAGTCAACTAGACTAACTTTAAGCGACCGGACCATGTCCAGTTGCCTCAAATCCTTGGAACGGTAAAATTTTACTCCAGTCGACTGGAACTGATTAAGTCGATTGAAATACCCCCCCCCCCCGGCAGTTAAGTGATAAGACTAACCCAGTTGACTTAATCCAACACAGTCGACTGGGGAGCAAGCATAGTAAATGGTAAAACGAACCTAGTCGACTAGACCAAGTCCAGTCGACTCAAACTCAATCGACTTAAATGTTTCTAGGCGAGTGGATTCCTTTTATAAAACTAGTGTTGATACAGCGCCGAGTCGACTTAAAACTCTCCAAACCTCAGAAAAACATCAGTTTTTAGCTCTTTTAAGCGTTTAGGTTGTCAAATCTCTTATATAATATAGTCCTCAATGCCTAGGAAACGATTCTAAATCTTTTTCTTTTTAAATTACTTTTGAATAAATATTAAATTTTTACAAAATAATTAGGGGTAAAAGAAGAGCAGTTGAGGCGGAGACATCCTCCAATCCCAATGTGGACATTAGAATTTCCACTGAGGGACATAAGATTAGATTTAATACAACTACATATACTCCTATGCCTGCTAGGTATCTGAGTAGGTCATTTTTTAGTAGGTCATGCATACCAAGCATAGAGGTTATATAATATTATGGTTTAGATAAATTAGTTTATTGCAAGAACTCAATAAATGTAGACTTATGTGTTGAGTTCTGCAATAATTTCATTAGAATTGATGATCTTGCGTACTCCACTAGAGTACATGGTAGAGAGTTTATCTTTTCCCCTTCCATGTTGAGAGATCATCTAGGTCTTATGCATTCATCGTGTTCAGTTGTCTGTTTCCCTTCTAGGGAATTACCTTATGGTGATCCCTACTCTCATATCACAATAGATATGATACATTTGCATTTCTTTGGTGAGGAGAGGACTCCATCAGTGAGTATATTAAGTTCTATTAGACTTAGAGTACAGGACTATGTCCTATACAGAGTCATAGTGAACTGTATTTTTTCACTCACCACTAGGAACATCGTTATGATATGTCCATATCATTCATTTTTACTCTATGCACTTAATCACAGATTATACATAGATATTAGTTTACAGATGTTTCAGTCTATCATTCATCATTCTAGAGTCGTTACTAGTGGCAGGGCACATCTGCCCTACTACCATGTCATTACATCTCTATTAGCTATATTAGTGTTTGATGTTATCGCAGGTAATGTCAAACAACTCACTGAGTACGACATGATAGGCTCTAGATAATTTGCATTAACTAAAATAGGTCTAGATGAAAATAATGTCCTAACCTGGAGGAGGGATGGTCCACAGCCTCAGCCTGAGCCTGACCCGGAGCATCAGGCAGATAGGAGTAAGGAGCCACTATATTATGAGATTCATGGCTTATCTCCCTTTCTTGGACTTCCTGCTCCTCCCACAGTAGCCGAGAGATTATCCAGACTAGAGGATGCGATGCAACGTCCGGAGCAGTAGCATCTAAAGATGATGCAATGCTCCAACAGCATAGGGATGAGCACAGAGAGATGATGGAGATGCTTCGATCTTGGGGCATGAGCCATCCTCATCCACCTCCCTCTTCCTTAGATTAGGACTTTATAGTTGACTTACTACGGACATATGTAATTAAGATTTCAAATATTTATTTTATCTTAAGTCTTGATTATTGAATTAATAGTTAATTGAGGTTATGTTTGGTAGAAGAGGTTTTTTTAATGTTTTATCATTTCAAACCTATTTTTTTTACTAAGTAAATATTATTTTTCACTAAGAAAATTAAACTTGATCTAGCCTAGATCAAATTTAGACTTCATGATCCTACAGATCTAGGTAAGTCTTCGCATCTCACAAACATTTAGGACTACTTGTTTGTGTATTGAGCCATGAAGATAGGTGTGAGATGCTAGGACTACACCCCCTCGTTCCAGATGTAGACTCAGTACATCGACATGAACCAAAAGGGATTTAAAAGCAAATCAATCACTTCAGTGACTAACACTTGTTGAGAATTTGACCGTCGCTAGAGGGGGGTGAATAGCGTGTTTGATGTCGAAGATGGAAATCGATCGTTCGTCTCTACAATCATTGTTAGCACAGCAAAAATAATAATAACAATAATGAAAGATGATAAACACAACCACAACACGCAAATATAATATGATTCGAAACCTTAGGGTTCCTACTCCACGGGTTGAGCTCAACGAGCTCTAGTGATGCACTCGCCACTAATAAATACTCCTTCTCGGAATAATCCGGAGGCGGAGAAACCTCGTACAAGTGATTACAAAAGTAATACAAGGTAAAACAAGTAAATACAAAATGAATACAACAGTCTATGCAAAGAAAACTTTACAAATGCTCTTTTGAATGTTTGCTTGTTGATCACCTTGGACTAGCCTTGAAGGTCTGGATTGCAGCAACAAATCCCCTCCAAATTACCCAAGAAAATCGTTGGTTAAATCCTCCACGAGCTGCTCCTTTTATGCCTGCATCGGGCTAGATTCGCGCTTGGTAGTCGACTGTCGTAAGGCCCTAGTCGGCTGCCAATAGTACCGTTGTGAGACAACGGCTTAATCCACGTCGGCATCCAAGCCAACAATTACATTGGCAGTCGACTACCAGGGTCGTAGCCGACTGACCAGTCGGCTACCGAGCATTCTTCTCCTGCAACCCCGACCAAAATCGTATCGTCCATAGCGATCATTGCTCAGCCATCGATCATCTCTAATGTCGCAATCGATTGTCGAGCTATTTTCGCGCCAAATGTCGATCGAGTCCAAGCGGTTCATGACCATATAATCCCAATCAATCGTTGTAAATCGACTCAGCCAAGTGTCAAAACACTTGACGGTCATGTCCAAAGCCCGAGTTGACTGTTAACCTCAAACATGAGATTTAACCCCAAGTATGATACCCTCATACTTGCTAGACCACCCTTAGCCTAGACCTAAGCCTTCTAGCCACCTCTGTCAGCCTCACGCCTATCGGATCCCTCCAAGTCATCCATGACTTGTTCATCTATACGCTAGCCTTCAGGTTCTTCCATCGGCTATTGTCATGCTAAGTTGGTCTATCCTGCCAATGCACATTGGGCTTACGCTGCCAAGACTACCGCTTGAACTTTACACCGTCAACCATTGGACTTATGCTTCTAAGACTCCCGCTTGGACTTTATGTCGCCAATATTATCCCTTGGACTTTCCTTGCCAACCCATGTTGGACTTTCCATTTGCCAAGACTCATGCTTGGACTTTTCCTTGCCAAGACTCATGCTTGGACTTTCCTTGCCAACCCATGTTAGACTTTCCAATTGTCAAGACTCAAGCTTGGACTTTCCCTTGCCAAGACCCATGCTTGGACTTTCCATGCCAAGTACCCATGACTTGGACTTTTCATGTCAAGTACACAAGACTTGGACTTCTCCATCATATGGTCAACCCCATATCAACCATATAGTCAAACAATGGTCAAACCCTCGTCAAACCTCAAAATACCACTCGAGTCAAACTCGAGTCAGGTCAATTATGACCCGGGTCGATTGCACCAACAATCTCCCTAAAACATTGTCAAACATCAAAACACTACTCGAGTCCAACTTGAGTCTGGTCAATCGTGACCTGCGTCGATTGCAGTAACAATCTCTCCCTTTTTGATATTTGACAAAAACCACAAAACCATTGAGTTAGGCTACCTAACTCAAATCTCCTTACCAATTCTTCCAAAATGGTAATCTCAAATTCTCCCATAACTTCTCCCGCTAATTCTCTCCATTTTTGATATACATCAAAAAGGTTCTCCTCAAGGGTGTCAATGTCTCATATCCCAATGAGATCTTACAATCTCTCCCTTGGTCCAAAAACATTTAGGATGTCTTCACTCTTCCTAGTGATAAGTCTCATATCACTCAAGAGAGGCAATCCTACAAACTCTCCCAATTTCCAAATTAGGCATCTCACATTCCCATTTCTCCCCCTCATGAGGAAGACATATCCATCATCCCATGATGGATACCTCCCCCTAAAGGCTTTGTCTCCCTTGACTATTGCACCAACAATGTCCTTGGAGAGTCCCTAAGCCTATAGGAACACTAAACCATCAAAATTAAGGTCAAAAGTTCAACCTTGAACTATCATACACCTTAAAATTTGATATACACCCAAACAACTCTCCTAATTTATATCCAATGGATTTTCATCCTTTCCAATGCTTTCCAAAGCATATCCTTGGGTTAGGAACAGTTAGAGTAGTCTAACATAGTTGAAATCAGGCTAAACAAATCTTGTTTACCCAAAATCAGGTCTGGCAGTCCACTCTTACAGTCACCAGTCGACTGTCATTGATGCCAGTCGACTGCCATAAGTGGTAGTCTACTGATTTCTACAAATGCAAAATTTTAGAAATCAGAAATGAATTTTCAAAATACATAAGTAATTATACATAATTTAAAAAATCATGAAACTTCATACGTATAATACTTATAACAAATACAATGGGTGAAAAATATCAATTGGTTCAGGTTTACAGCATATCAATTGGTTGAATTGATAGTGAGACCCTGTATATATATATATATAACACTACTCTTAACTATTCCTAATCGAGTAGTAGGTTTGATGACTTAATCTCACAAGTCATGGATATGTGATATCGAGTTGACACATGGGTACATATTAGAGACTATGTACTGAATTGACCCGCCATGAGAATGTTTCATGGATCGTTATATGAATGTCATAAACATTCTCATGTGACTATTGGTATGAATAATCCTTAGACCTGAAGTCACTATGGTTCCCTACATAATGAGTTGTATACTTTAGCTTCATCAAACGTCACCTTTAACAGGGCGACTATAAAGCCGATCACTGGGTATGCAATAAGTTATGCGGAGGGATGTAAGTGATATAGATGAGATCTATCCCTTCCATATATCAGAAGTGATATTTATGGGCCCCTTGATAGAGTAGGACTACTAAAAATGCATGGTCATGCTCAAATAAGTCAATATGAGATATTGAACTTATTTGGTTGAGTAGTCTACTTGGAGATCAAGAAACTCATGATTGATAAAAGGATGACACAGTCTATGCCTCATTGATCAATCTAGATATCAAGGATAGAAGGACTAAGTCATACACGATAGTAGTCACGGAAAGGTTATGTCGGATCTCGACATTCTCATCACTTGGGTAGAAATGATGTATTGTTAGATGTCGCTCATTGCTTATATCTCTAAAAGGATTTTAGAAATATTGCCAACGTTACAAGAACCTATTGGGTCACACACTTAGGACATGTGAGTTGGAGATGGCTCATGTGATGAGTCATTGGGCCATCGGGTTGAGTCTAATGTAGATTAGACTCAATGAGTAGAACTCAAGGTATACCCAATGAATCTGACTCGAGTTAGACTCAAGTCAAATTCGAATTGAGTAGGACTCAATGTATACCCAATGAATCTGACTCGAGTTAGACTCAAGTCAAATTCGAATCGAGTGAGACTCACCATTAAGAGGGGTTGCATGATCATTAAGGTGGAATTAATTAATGATTAATTCCAAGCAAACCAAGAGTCAAAAACTCTTCATATTCAATGGTTGAATATAAAAGAGGATTTTTTTTATGAGACTTTGAGGTTTTTCGTGTGCATTAGTTTGGGGCTTGATAGTGATCATCTTCTTCCTCCTCTTCTTCCTTCTTGGACGAACCTATCTTGTGGCTAGCACCACAGTGTAGTTCTTCTCCACTTCACGGTTCGTGTGGATACCATGGAGGCACGGATATCTTGACCGCGCTGAGATCCGGATACTTTGAACAAAACTGTTGCTGTCGGGATTGCAAAGGACACGCATCGAAGGTAACTACGATTCTCATAGGGTAGAATCGATAACAACGAGTATGGTTTTCGCATGGATCTCTGGAGGGATCCAATTTTCCGCTGTGTAGTGCTTGTAAAATTGTTTCCGAGTGCGCTAAGATCCCTACACATTATTTCTTTGAGTATTTTTGCCCTTCCTAGGCATATGTCTGGAATTCTTGGAGTTAAAACCTAGATGGTTTTCTACCTTCCTAATAGACTCCTTAGGTAGAATTTTTCTAGGAATATTAGTCCCAAATTTCTCCTTATTTCTGAAGTTGACATGTTTATCTCCTAAGCAATAAAGCCTATATGTACTAGCATGTTTTTCATGAGTAATAGCAAGAGTGCTAAAAATATGCTTTTTAAACCTAGAACTAGAAAGTGCATTAAAATATACCTTAGGGTTTGCTTTGGAAGCTCCCCCTACTTGTGTAGCTCCTTCTTGACCCTTCTTCCTTACCATAGAACATTGACTCCTATAATGCCCCGGTTGTTGACACTTGAATCATACCACATGCTCCTTGCTCTTCCTAATTGGGGCACCGGCATCCTTTGAATTTTTGTTGACTTTAGTTGTCGGCGGAATCTTCTTGACTTTCTTAGGGCACTTGCTCTTATAGTGTCCATATTCTCTACACTCAAAACACATAATATGATTTTTATTATTAATTGAAGTGTTTGAGTTACCTAGGTCAATGGTGGTGGCCGGAGTAAGTTCTTCATCTCTCCCAGAGGTAGATGGCTCTTCTTGCTCTTGCCCTTGCTCCAGAGTAGATGGTCTCTCCTCCCCCTCAAACCTTGAAGTGGAGGCTTCTTCCACCTCTTCTACTTCTTCTTCCTCCTTGGACGTCGAATACCTTTCGACCTCTGATTCCTCAAGCTCTTGTGATGAAGATGATGTGCTCTCTTCTTCTTGAGCTTGAGAGGATGAGCACTCCTCATTGGACTCCGCTTCTACTTCATGAGTCGGTGATGGGTTTTTATGATATTTTGTCAACTCGCTCCAAAGCTCCTTGGCATCCTTGTATTCACCTAAGCTACACAAGATATCATTAGGAATCAAATCAACCAAGAATTTTATTACCTTCTTGTTCTTCTCAAATTCTTGGATTTGTTCCCCGGTCCACTTCTTCATTTTGAGAAAACCTCCCTTTGACCCTCTCGGATACTCAAATCCTTCCATCAATGCAGACCATTCTTCAAAATCCCTCATCATGATGAAGTCATCAATCCTTGCCTTCCACTGATTGAAGTCTTCTCGTCCATAAAGTGCATACGGGACCGGAGTGTTGATGTCTCATCCTAGTCTTTCTTCAAACTCCATCTTCTTCTTCACCCTCTAGCGGTGCTCTCTTGGCGGTTAGTCCAAATGAAAAGCGGTCTGGCTCTGATACCACTTGTTGGGAATTTGACCATCGCTAGAGGGGGTGAATAGCGTGTTTGATGTCGAAGATGGAAATCGATCGTTCATCTCTACAATCATCATTAGCACAGTGGAAATAATAATAACAATAATGAAAGATGACAAACACAACCACAACATGCAAATATAATGTGGTTCGGAACCTTAGGGTTCCTACTCCACGGGTTGAGCTCAACGAGCTCTAGTGATGCACTCACCACTAATAAATACTCATTCTTAGAACAATCCAGAGGTAGAGAAACCTCATACAAGTGATTACAAAAGTAATACAAGGTAAACAAGCAAATACAAAATGAATACAACAGTCTATGCAAAGAAAACTTTACAAATGCTCTTTTGAATGCTTTCTTGTTGATCGCCTTAGACTAGCCTTGAAGGTTTGGATTACAGTAGCAAATCCCCTCCAAATTTCCCAAAAAAATCACTGCCCAAACCCTCCACGAGCTGCTCCTTTTATGTCTGCATCAGGCTAGATTCACGCCTGGCAGTCGACTACCGTAAGGCCCGAGTTGACTGCCAAGAGTACCGTTGTGAGACAATGGCTTAATCCACGTCGACATCCAAGGCAACAGTTACACTGGTAGTTGACTGCCAACACCCAACAGTCGATTGCCAGGGTCGTAGTCGACTGACCAGTCGGCTACCGAGCATTCTAATCCTGCAACCTCGACCAGTAGTCGATTGCCATCCATGGTAGTCGACTGCTCAAGTTATCAGTCGATTGCCCAATGTTGGCAGTCGACTGTCAGGCTATTTCCTGCAGTCGAACACCAGTCGAGTCTAAGCAATTCGACCGGCCATAATCCCAGTCGGCTGCTGCAAGTCGACTAGGCTACCAAGTGTCAAAACAATTGACTAATCGACTAGTCCAAAGTCCCAGTCGACTGTTAACCTCAAACATGAGGTTTAACCTCAAGTATGATGCCCTCATACATGGTAGACCACCCTTAGCCTAGACCTAAGCCTTCTAGCCACCTCCGTCAGCCTCACGCCTATCGGATCCCTCTAAGTCATCCATGACTTGTTCATCCATACGCTAGTCTTCAGGTGTTTTCATCGACTATTGTCATGCTAAGTTGGTCTATCCTGCCAAGACTACCGCTTGGACTTTACGCCGCCAACCATTATACTTATACTGCCAAGACTTTCGCTTGGACTTTACGCTGCTAATATCACCCCTTGGACTTTCCTTGCCAACCCATGTTGGACTTTCCATTTGCCAAGACTCAAGCTTGGACTTTTCCTTACCAAGACTCATGCTTGAACTTTCCTTGCCAACCCATGTTGGACTTTCCAATTACCAAGATTCAAGTTTGGACTTTCCATGCCAAGCACCCATGACTTGGACTTTTCATGTCAAGTACACAAAACTTGGACTTCTCCATCATATGGTCAACCCCATATCAACCATACAGTCAAACAATG
Organism: Wurfbainia villosa; assembly: GCA_025175895.1. Lineage (NCBI taxonomy): Eukaryota > Viridiplantae > Streptophyta > Magnoliopsida > Zingiberales > Zingiberaceae > Wurfbainia > Wurfbainia villosa. The sequence goes on from CM046005.1 coordinate 76,984,174, forward strand.
GTCAAACCCTCGTCAAACATTAAAATACCACTCGAGTCAAACTCAAGCCCAGTCAATCATGACCCGGGTCAATTGCACCAACAATCTCTCCAAAACATTGTCAAACATCAAAATACTACTCGAGTCCAACTCGAGTCTTGTCAATCGTGACCTGCGTCGATTGCACCAACAACTCTTTCCCAAGACTTCATGATAAATATCATTTAAGTTTATCAAGAGTTAGAAATTTACTTTAAGGACAATTTTTAGTTGTGTATTTTAAATATATTATTCAATTATAAAGGGATTTATGCTTGGACAACTCTTATTGCATTTGCATCAATTTACAAAGCTTGAATTTTTAAAGTATTTTTGAAAAATTAGATATATTATTCTCAAAACAATAAAATATATTTTGAAAATTATAAGAACCATAGGTTAAGAGGGAGGTTGTATTTTCAAAGAATATTTTATTGCATCAATTTCTTTTCAAAGGCATGGAAGTTGTGGTTTCAAATAAATGCACTTGAATATTTGAAGTTTCATTTCTATAGTTAGTTTTGAAAAAATAAGTGATCATAAATTTAGGGAGAGTTTTGATAAATTAAAACAATTGTCAAAAATAGAGTTTTGAAATTTAAAAAAAACTTAAGTACTTTAAAATGCTTTGAGAAGCTTAAGTATGTTGAGACACTCAAGTACTTTAAAATGCTTTGAAAAACTTATGTATGTTGAGAAACTTAAGTACTTTAAAAATCTTTTAGAAGCTTATGTATGTTGAGAAACTTAAGTATTTTAAAATTCTTTGAGAAGCTTAAGTACTTTAAAATACTTTGAGAAGCGTAGGTACTTTGAAATACTTAAAAAAATTTATACACTTAGTTTTTATCTTAAATCAATCTTGCCTGTTTTGAAAGCTAATACTTTGAACTCACTTGTGTGAAATTCTCAAATCTTGATTTTTTACATTTTGAAGATAATTGTATTTTGATGTATGCAAAAGGACGAGAGAGAGGTTTAAAGTGAGTATCAAAAAAGAGAGAAGTAAAATTTAAAGCTAATACACTTACTTGATATTAAGAATGTATTTCATGGCTTCATTCATTGCATATGAATTTAAACTTTATACTTGAGCTTAATGCATTGCATATACGAATATGTGTTGAACTTGATGCATTGCAATTTGAAACTCCTAACCTTAACCAATGTGTTGTTGGTGCAGGGAGTATCACTCCTTAGTTTTGATGTATGAACCATAGTTAAAGTTAGAAATTACCTATGTTTTGATATGTGTATTAAGTGTGGAGGATTAATAGGAAAGTCCTAGTAGGTCAGGCAGACCGGATACTAGACAGAAGACTTGACAAATCAGAATGATCGAATACCAGGCAGGAAGTCCAGATGGGTCAGGAGACCGGACATCTGATATGAAGGTCGATTGGGTTAGAAAATCGGACAATCGACATGAAGTCCAGCTGGGTTAGGGAGATCGGACAGCTGGCAAGAAGCCCTCGTGAGTCAGATTAGATGTCAAACATGATAAGTTCGATTGAGCAACCGACAGATAACCTCGAGTGAAGAGATGAGGCTGAGTCCTCAAGTGGGGATAAAGCTAGGCGTCGATCTGACGGATAGTCTGCGTGGGACTAAAAAGTCAAGATCGAGCAGTATTACTATTGTCGTTTCATTTCATACTGTATTTTATGCTAAAACTATTTTGTAGGTTTCCAGTCAATTGGGTATGGTCCTGTCGACTAGAATGCCAAGTTGGCAACATAGGTTGGTGATCGATTGGAAATTTGGCGACTGAGATGGCAAGAACTCCAGTCGACTGGAATAGCAAATTTCTCGAACTACACAGGAGCAGAACAAGGTAACATGGAGTCGACTGGAAATCCTAAAATACCAAATCGACGGACTGATTTGAAGTCGACTGGAGGGTGTTTCTGTCAACTGGAAAGTGCTTATAAAAGAAGTGGAGGACTAGCTCCGAATTATCAATCGCTCATGCCTCGAAGTGTTGTCGCCATTGTTCATCACGCCAAAGCTTCAAACATCCTTCGACACTACAAACTCGACTTCTGGTTATGCTAGAGTAGGGGTGAATAGCAACTCGTTGATTTCTACTCTTCGATCATGTAGTGCTTATCTATAATCGTTAGTGTGCAGCGAAAATAAAGTAAAGCATGAACAAAATTTACAAACAAACAACACAAGGATATAACGTAGTTCGGAACCTAAGGTTCCTACTCCACGGGTCGAGATCAAGTGAGCTCTAGTGACACACACCGCCACTAAATCTTTTCCTTCTCAGTGACACACCGGACGTGGAGAAACCTCTTACAATAAATTAAAACAGTAATAATAAAGATACAACCAAATACAACAAGAGAACAAATGAAATACAAAGAAACACTTTACAAACTAGGACTTTTGAATGCTTGTTAATGTGGTTGCTTGGACGAGCTTGGAAGGTCTAGAATATAGCAGTAATTCCCCTTCAAGATCATCAAAAATCGGCTGTTAAATCCTCCCAGTCGAGCTCATTTTATGCCTCCGTGCGATCTGGATTTCCGCCTAACAGTTGACTGCCCACAGTGTTGTTGTCTCATAATGGACTAATCCACGTTAGCATTCCAACCAACGCATACCTTAATAGTCGACTGCCCTTACTAGCAATCAACTGTCAAACCCGTAGTCGACTGCTCAGTCGACTATCGAGCATTTTGTGCTCATGTCCGCAAACACCAATTGATTGACATCCATGGCAGTTGATTGCTCAAGTCCAGTCGACTGCCCACAACTAGAAGTTGACTGCCCGAGTCAACTAAACCTCCCAAGTGCTGAACACTCAGCCAGTTGACTGGCCAAAGCCATCAATCGACTGGCAACCCTCAACAATGAGGTTTATCCCAAGTATGATCCTCTCATACTTGATAACCACTCATAACCTAAACCTAAACCTTCTAGCCACCTCATCAACCTTACGCCTATCGGATCCCTCGAGTTCATGACTCTTCATCCTCGTGCTAGCCTTCAAGTTCTTCCGTCAACTTAGTCATGCTAACCGGGTCTACCTTTGTCAAAGTTCACTTGGATTTTACGTTGTCAAGACTACACACTTAGATTTATGCTATCAAGAATTTACCTTTGGACTTTTCCCTTGCCAAGTATCTATACTTAGACTTTCCTTGCCAACTCCATGTTGGACTTTCATGCCAAGACCCATGCTTGGACTTTCCATGCCAAGACCATTCTTAGACTTTCCATGCCAAGTACCCATGACTTGGGTTTTCTAATTGTCAAGACTCATGCTTGGACTTCCATTGTCAAGTACTCATGACTTGGATTTTCCCACCACAATCACTTTGTCAATCCATTTGTCAAACATCGAAAAACTACTCAAGTCCCACTCAAGTCTGGTCATTCGTGACCCGGGTCGATTGTACCAACAATCTCTCCCTTTTTGATGTTTAATAATACATTTAAGTTAGGCTATCCCATAAGCCCAACTCTTCGTGTCAAGTATCCATACTTGGACTTCTTATGCCAAAGCATAATAAAGGTTTATCTAACTTAAATCATTCATTTCTCTCTCCTTTAGCATATATCAAAAAGACAACCAAGGCTTTCAATGTTACATCTCTCAATGAGATCCTACATTCTCCCCCTTTGTTCAAAATCACCTAAGATGTCTTCACTCTTCATAAAGATAAATCTCATATCACTAAATGAGAGGCAATCCATACTTCTTCAATTTTCCCCCTTTGGTGAGCACAATGAAGGTTTCAAACCCTTCATTTCTCTCCTATTGAGGAATATTCATTCATTATCCCTAGATGGATAACCTCCCCCTAAAAACTTACTCCCCCTTGACCATTGCACCAACAATGTCCTTGGAGAGTTTCTAAGCCAATAGGAAACTGAAATCATCGAAAGTAAAGATAAAAGTTCAAACTTGAACTTTCACAACCCTTAAAAATTGATACTACACCCTAAACACCTCTCCTAATCATTTTCAATGATATTTCACTCTTCCCAAGTTTTCCAAATCATATCCTAGGGTAAGGAGACGTTCGGGTAACCTAAGGGTGTTGATAATTGGCTAAACAACTCTTATTCAACCAGTATTAGACACATTAGTCGACTGAAAACACCACCAGTTGACTGCTCTCTGATAGCAGTCAACTGGGCTCTAATTTTTCAGAAATAAAAGTTTTCATTCAAATTTTAAAAATTTATAAGTAAATATACATAATTTGAAAAATTCTGAAACTTTATATGTACATTACTTATATGAAATACAATGGGTGAAAAATAATTTTGAATTAAAATACCCATTAAACTAAGAGATTGATACAAAGTTCAAAAACATTGAAAATTTCAATATTTTGCAGCAGTCGACTGGTGCTTGCGTAGCCGACTGATCAGTCGACTATGGGAGGTTCTGCTCCTGCGTCCACTTATAGCAGTCGATTGTCATTCCTTAGCAGTCGACTGATGGTGGACCAATTGACTGCCAACCCTTGGCAGTCAACTGATAGGCCACAAACCCTAGCCGAACACCAGTCAACTAACAGTCGACTTGGACAAGTCGACTGATATCTATATCAGTCGACTGTTGTCGGGTAAAACCTCAAACAACAAGTTCTTTGAGCATCCGACCGTCGGGTAAAATCTCAAACACCATATTTGAGCATCTGACACTTGATCTTAGCCATTTGGCCAAGTTCACCTAACTTGAGCTACCCCGTCCCGGGTTACAATCGCTCAACTCTCATCTCCCATGGAGTCCCTCACCGAAGCTCTCTTCCTCCAGCCTACATTCCTCGGATGCACTAAGCTCGTGGCTTCTCCCGTGTCATCCTTCGCATCTTACCCTGAAGTCTGCTTCCTTTAGCTTCACTCCATTTTCTCCTTGTCTGACGGTCCCTTAGATACACCAAGCTCACAGTTTTTCCCCATGGCATCCTTCACTGACTCAAGGACCCAAGTCATGAGACGATGAACTTGCCAATGCTTCATCAAGTAAACCATGTATGATTCACCAAGTCCTGCACAACTTGAACACACACATCAAAACACATAACATCCTAACTTAAATCTTTTGACACACACATCAAAACCAAGATCATACTTGGATTGATTGCCCTAACACTAGCAACCCGGTTCGGATTGTGAACCAAGTAAAAAATAAATTGTGTATTTACTTTTTCTAGCTTTACATTTCCACTGCATACTCTTATCATTAGAAAAGAAAAGTTTTAAAAGTGAAAAGAAAATTTTTATAGTTTTCAAGATTCACCCTCCTCTCTCGGGAACTCTCGATCCTACAACAAGAGACTATTCTGATTCTACCACAGAGGCAGAGTATTAGTGAAAGCCCTAGAGTCAATCATATGATGATTGTTGTATGTACTTTATTGTATCATATTCCTATTTATAAAGACATGGTTATTATATTTACTTGTATTGGTGCCAAATAAACTAAGTATAATAACGTCCTTGAGTAGAAGGTTCTTATCTATATCAATCGATTAGTTGAATCGATAATGAGATGATATAGAGAACACTACTCTTAATCATTCCTAGTCAAGTATTAACATTCAAAGACAATGTTAATGTGTAGAGACTAGCATGTAGGTCAACTCGTTGACTTGATCTCACAAGTCATGGATATGAGATATCAAGTTGACACATGAATATGCATTAGAGAATGTATAATGAATGACCCGCCATGAGAAAGTATCATGAATCGTTATATGAGTGTCATATACTTTCTCATGTGACTATTAGTTCTTGGACCTGAAGTCACCATGGTTCCCTACATAAGGAGTTGCATACTTTGGCTTCGTCAAACGTCACCTGTAAATGGGTGGACTATAAAGGCGATTACTGGGTATGTAACAAATTATGCGGAGGGATGTGAGTGATGTAGATGGGATCTATCCCTCCTATATGATGGGAGTGACATCGTTATTCTTGATAGAGTGAGACCACGAAGTGCACGGTCATGCCCAAATGAGTCAATATGAGATATTGAGCTCATTTGATTAGAGTGAGTCTACCTAGAGTTCAAGATATAGATTGTACCGAGGATGATACGGTATATGCCTCAATTGGTCAATCTAGATGTCAAGGATAGAGGGACATTGTCACATATTATGAGAGTCACAATTAGTAGTCACAAAGGTGATGTTGATCTCAACATTCTTATAACTTGGGTAGCAATGATGTGTTGCTAGATACCGCTAATTGCTTATGTTCCTAAATCGGTTTAGGAGCATTGTCAACGTTACAATAACCTATATGGTCACACACAAAGGGCAATTAGGTGGAGATTAGGTTCATATGATGAACCATGAGGATTAGGTTCATGGGATGAACCAAATTGGATTAAGAGTAATTCAAATTAGACTAATTGAGTTAGACTCAATTTGATTCAAGTGTTGAATGAGTCTAATTTAGATTTGATTCATTGAGTCAATTTAAATTAATGAATAGAGATTCATTAAATCAAATTGACTTGAGTCAAGTGGTTAGATTTGATCAACCATGGGAGATAAGAGGTCAAGTTTGACTTGACTTGAGAGGGAAGATGAATGGTCAATTTTGACTTAACCAATTGCCATGTCATGATGACTTGACATGGGAGCCGGTCAATGATGGTGTTCCACATCATCATTGACTTATCATGTGGTGTCACCTCATGAGGGAGACCAAGAGTCATTGGCTCTTGGAGTTATATGCATGCATGTAACCCCCACCCAAATGAAGTGGCCGACCACCACTTTCATTAGATGAAAGTAATTTTGTGTTAACTCCATCTTCTTCTTCCTTGGGACTTCCTCTAAAGCTCTCTCTTCCAATCCTCTCTTTGGCCGAAACTCTCAAGGGTGCTAGCACACTCTAAGGTTTCTTCTCCACCATTTGTTCGTGTGGATACTTGTAGAGGAGTGCGCACTTGACACTCTTCGAGATCCAACAAAGCGTTTGAACAAGCGGGATAAGCGAAGGGTGTCGCTACGAGGGTAATACTCTCACCATTTAGATCTATGGTAGATCTAGGTTTTTCATAACACATACATGTAGTTTTATTTTTATACCTTCGCACGGATCCGTGGCAGGGCTTCCGAGGTTTCCGCAATGCAAAAAGCAGTTTTTGCGGCTCGGAAAGTCCAACAGTGGTATTAGAGCCACATGCGAAGCATGTATGTGTTTCATATTTGTAGTATTTGTATTAGATATAAAAATTACAGATTTTTAAGTTTCTATAAATTTCCTATTTTTATAGAATTTTTGGATATTTTTCTCGAAGAGTCGAAGCAACGAGTGTTGGGACACTTGTAGGCTTCAACCACCGAGAAAAATTCTCCGAAACGGCGAGTTCTCGCTTTAGGTTTTTGGGATAGCGACTTAAGTCGTTGTAAGATCTAGTAGGGACACTCACAAAGTTTATTTTGCGAGTAGGGGCGTTGTCCCTATCCCCAAAAGGGGCCTTGTCCCGCGATCGCGCCCGGAAACCGCTTAGCGGGACCGTTACGGAGAGGTGACTCATAAAATTGAAAAGAAATAGGAAAAATTATAGAAATTTTTTGTAAAATATATAATTTAGTATTATGTATAATTCTGTGATAGTCATGGCCCAAGAACCCCAATATGATTGGATGTTAATGTGTTGTAATTCATAATATGGCCTGCGTGTCATTTTTGTGATTGTGCTTGTTGTATAGGGTATGTGACCTGCGCGTCGTGCCCCTTCTTTTAAAATTCTAGTTGTAAATAGTTTTAAACTCGAATGTAACTCAAGTTTCATATTTGTAATGTACAAAATGGAGCGGTGGAAAGTCCACTAGTAGACGGAGTTACGAGAAGGGTGCCGACGACACATGGCGGTCAAAGGAGGCGCTTGGAGAAGCCGCTAGCCCTAGGTTGACCGTCCGATCTTCTTATTGGCTTGAGAATATCGTAGTAGGGTCATGACCTAATCACAATATATATATATATATATATATATATATATATATATATATATATATATATATATATATATATATATATATATATATATATATATATATATATATATATACATATATGTTTGTTATGCTTGTATGTATGTGATGCATGCTAGTAGTATAATGCTTGTATGTATATGATGCATGCTTGGATATTTTTTCTTGTATGTATATGATGCATGCTAGAATAATGCTTGTATGTATGTGATGCACGCTAGTATAGGATAATAAAGGCCTTAATGCGTATATGATACACATTACGATTAGATTAAATCTTAATCGAATCAACTCGAAAATGCCTACCAAATCCTTGATACCCATCACTACCTCGATCATTTGTAGTTGTTGAATTTGCCAAAGCAGAGCAACACATATTATCTTAGTAGGGTGCGGAGGGACAATCTTGATCCCGCCTTTCACAGCTTGGGTTAGAGTAAGCTCAATTAAATTGAGTAAAACTAGTTAACTCAATTGGATCGAGTAGAACTATAGGCATATTCCAACCATTGGAAAGATAGGATAAGATCGCATTTACACTAAATCTTGGGCGATTTAGCCAAAGCTAACTAAAGGTCTTTTGTAAATGTGGGTCTTGATCCTATAAACAAGAGTTGTATAGAGATGTAATCGGTAATGTGTTACCCACCGATCATACTAAGTCTTGGGCGATTTAGCCAAAGCTAACTCAAGACCTAGTATGATGTGCATCTTGTCCCATAAAAATTATAGCATGTTTGTATGAATCTAGTAATGTGGTTTGACCACATCCATAACTCGATTCTATAAAATTCCTATAATTCAGTGGGAGCATCATTTGATTAAAGGCCTAATTAAATGATAAAAGGAATATGATATTAATTTTCTGCATTGTGTATGTTGTAGATTACTGTGTCGACAAATACGAACACTCTCTCCCTGCGTTCTGTCCTTGAGAAGGACAAGCTCAATGGAGCAAATTTCCTGGACTGGTATAGGAACCTGAGAATCGTTCTCACCCAAGAAAAGAAATTGTACGTCCTGGAGCAGCCCATTCCGGAGGCACCTCCTGCCACTGCCTCACGAGCTGACAAAGATGCTTACAAGAAGCATCAAGATGATGCATTAGATGTGTCATGTTTCATGCTCGCGACCATGAACTATGAGCTTCAGAAGCAACATGAGTTCATGAATTCTTATGATATGGTTGAACATCTTCGTCAACTATATCAAGGACAAGCAAGGCATGAGAGATATGAGGTCTCTAAGGCATTGTTTCAGTCCAAGATGCAAGAAGGGACTCCCATAGGTCCATATGTACTCAAGATGATTGGGTACGTAGAAAACCTACAGAGATTGGGATTCCCCCTTGGCCAAGAGCTGGCCACTGACTTGATCTTGCAGTCTTTGCCACAAAGCTACAATCAATTTGTCATGAATTACAATATGAATGAAATTGATAAGCCACTGTCTGAGATGCTCAGCATGTTGAGAACTGCTGAGCTCAACCTTAAGAAGGGAAAATCTGACTCTATTTTGATGGTGCAAAAGAAGAAAGGCAAGGGCAAGCCTAAAGGTAAGGGAAAGTCCCAAGCCAAGGGCAAAGGCAAAGAACTAAAACCCAAAGGAGGGGTGGCCAAAGAAGGGGCTTGCTTCCATTGCAAGGAAGCTGGACACTGGAAGCGTAACTGCAAAGCATACCTGGAAGATCTTAAGAAGAAGAGAAGTAAGACTTCTACTTCAGGTATAAATGTTATAGAAGTCAACCTATCTATTTCTTCATCATGGGTATTAGATACCGGATGTGCATCTCACATTTGTACCAATGTGCAGGCGCTGAGAAATAGCAGGGCATTAACAAAGGACGAGGTGAACCTACGAGTAGGCAATGGAGCAAGAGTTGCTTCTATTACTGTAGGAACTTATGATCTATCTATGCCCTCTGGACTTGTACTAGAATTAGATGAATGTTGTTATGTGCCTTCTTTGACTAAGAACATAATTTCGATTTCTTGTTTGGACAAGAAAGGATTTACATTTATTATAAAGAACAAATATTGTTCAGTTTATTTAAATGATATATTCTATTGTAGTGCACCTCTAATGAACGGACTCTACTTTCTAAACTTAGAGAGCCCTATCTATAACATAAGTACCAAAAGGTTCAAGTCAAATGAGTTGAACCAAATCTATCTCTGGCATTGTCGCTTAGGTCACATAAATGAGAGTCGCTTATCTCAGCTCCATAAGGATGGGCTGCTAGACTCATTTTATTTTGAATCATATGAGACATGCGAGTCTTGCCTTTTAGGCAAGATGACCAAGACTCCCTTTAGTGGACACAGCGAAAGACCAATAGACTTGTTAGGACCTATACATAGTGATGTGTGTGGCCCTTTCAATGTCGTTGCTAGAGGTGGTTACAGGTACTTCATTACATTTACTGATGACTTCAGTAGATATGGTTATGTGTATCTAATGACACATAAATCAGAATCCTTTGAAAAGTTCAAAGAATTCAAGAATGAAGTACAAAACTAGCTTGGCAAGAGTATTAAGATACTTCGATCAGATCGAGGTGGTGAATACCTTAGCCATGAGTTTCGTGACTATCTAGTTGAGTGTGGGATTCTATCCCAACTCACTCCTCCTGGAACACCACAGTGGAATGGTGTATCCGAAAGGAGGAATCGTACCCTATTAGATATAGTATGATCTATGATGAGTCACACATATCTTCCTATATCCTTTTGGGGATATGCTCTAGACACAGCAGCCTTCACCCTTAATCGTGTATCATCCAAGGTTGTGATAAAGACACCATATACGATATGGACAGGCAGAAATTCCAAGATGTCTTTCATGAGGATTTGGGGTTGTGAGGCTTACGTTCGACGTCAAGTCTCAGACAAATTGGGACCCAAATTCGATAAGTGCTATTTTGTTGGATATCCCAAGGATTTGAAGGGATATTACTTCTACATTCTCAGTCAGCACAAAGTGTTTGTGGCAAAGACTGGGATTTTTCTAGAAAGGGATTTTGTTTCTAGAAAAACTAGTGAGAGTACGTTCGATCTTGAAGAAATTCAAGATAAGGACCATAGCACTGAGGCCTTAATGGAGGTTGAACAGGAACCACAAAGTGTTGTGGGTGATGAGATTGTTGCATAAAGAGTTGTGGAACAATCACCTGTTCAGGTAGACCTACCTCTTCGCAGGTCTGATAGGGTACGTCGTTAGCCTGAGAGATACTCATTTCTTTTGTCTGACCATGATGACGTTATGCTCATTGAGAATGAGCCTACCTCCTATCAGGAAGCTGTGATGAGCCCAGACTCTAAGAAATGGCTAGAGGCCATGAGATCCGAGATGGAATCCATGTACACTAACCAAGTATGGACTTTGGTTGATCCACCTGAAGGGGTCAAACTCATTGGGTGTAAGTGGGTCTTTAAGAGAAAGACTGACATGGATGGACTTATGCATACCTATAAGAGCCGATTGGTGGCTAAAGGTTTCAACCAAATTCATGGTATTGACTATGATGAAACCTTTTCTCCAGTGGTGATGTTTAAGTCCATTCGGATCATACTTGCTATTGCAACATACCACGATTATGAGATCTGGCAAATGGATGTCAAAATCGCATTTCTGAATGGAAACTTACTCGAGGATGTGTACGTGACACAACTGAGGGTTTTGTAGATCCACAGCATACTGGGAAAGTATGCAAGCTGCAAAGGTCCATTTATGGGATAAAGAAAGCTTCTCAGAGCTGGAATCTTCAATTCGATGATGCGATCAAACAGTTTGGTTTCATCAAGAATGAAGATGAACCCTGTGTCTACAAGAGGGTTAATGGGAACACAGTTGTCTTCCTAGTATTGTATGTGGATGACATACTACTCATTGGGAATGACATCCCTTCGCTACAGTCTGTGAAGACTTGACTGGGGATGTGCTTCTCAATGAAGGACTTAGGTGAAGCAGCCTGTATTCTAGGCATCAAGATCTATAGAGATAGATCTAAGAGATTGCTTGGCCTAAGTCAGAGTACATAAATTGACACGGTATTACTACAGTTTGTCATGCAGAATTTCAAGAAGGGACTTCTGTTGATGTCACATGGTGTGAGTCTTTCAAAGACTCAAAGTCCCTCTTTAGAGAGGAGAGAGACGGCATGCATAAGATCCCTTATGCATCTGCTATAAGATCTATCATGTACGTCATGTTGTGTACTCGTCCTGATGTCTCGTATGCTTTGAGCATGACGAGTAGATACCAGTCAGATCCAAGTGAGCGTCACTGGATAGCAGTCAAGAATATTCTTAAGTACTTGAGAATGACTAAAAAATATTTCTTGATATTTGAAGGCGATGAGAAGCTAGCTGTAAAGGGTTACAGTGATGCCAGCTTCCAAACTGACCAGGATGATTATAGATCGCAGTCAGGGTTCGTGTTTTGCTTAAATGGTGGCGTTGTGAGCTGGAAGAGTTCGAAGCAGGACACAGTTGCTGATTCTACAACATAAGCCAAGTATATCGTTGCATCTGAGGCAGCAAAGGAGGCAGTTTGGATCCGCAAGTTCATTACTGAGCTTGGGGTGGTTCCTAGCATAGAAGATCTCATAGAGCTCTATTGTGACAACAATGGAGCGATTGCACAGGCTAAAGAACCTCGCTCACACCAGCGGACCAAACACATACTACGGCGCTTCCATCTCATTCGAGAGATTATCGATAGAGGAGATGTGAAGATTTGCAGAGTACCCACAGAGGCTAACATCGCAGATCCCTTGACCAAGGCTTTGGCACAAAAAAAGCATGATGGTCACACTAAGTCATTGGGTATTAGATACTACGGTGATTAGCACTAGTGCTAGTGGGAGATTAGTGAAAGCCCTAGAGTCAATCATGTGATAATTGTTGTATGGACTTCATTGTATCATATTCCTATTTATAAAGGCATGGTTATTATATTTACTTGTATTGGTGCCAAATAAACTAAGTATAATAACGTCCTTGAGTAGAAGGTTCTTATCTATATCAATCGATTGGTTGAATCGATAATGAGATGATATAGAGAACACTACTCTTAATCATTCCTAGTCAAGTATTAACATTCAGGGACAATGTTAATGCGTAGAGACTAACATGTAGGTCAACTCGATGACTTGATCTCACAAGTCATTGATATGAGATATCAAGTTGACACATGGGTATGCATTGGAGAATGTATAATGAATGACCCGCCATGAGAAAGTATTATGGATCGTTATATGAGTGTCATATACTTTCTCATGTGACTATTAGTTTTTGGACCTGAAGTCACCATGGTTTCCTACATAAGGAGTTGCATACTTTGGCTTCGTCAAACATCACCCGTAAATGGGTGGACTATAAAGGCGATTACTGGGTATGTAATAAATTATATGGAGGGATGTGAGTGATGTAGATGGGATCTATCCCTCCTATATGATGGGAGTGACATCGTTATTCTTGATAGAGTGAGACCACGAAGTGCACGGTCATGCCCAAATGAGTCAATATGAGATATTGAGCTCATTTGATTAGAGTGAGTCTACCTGGAGTTCAAGATATAGATTGTACCGAGGATGACACGATCTATGTCTCAATTGGTCAATCTAGATGTCAAGGATAGAGGGACATTGTCACATATTGTGAGAGTCACAATTAATAGTCACAAAGGTGATGTTGGATCTCAACATTCTTGTAACTTGGGTAGCAATGATGTGTTGCTAGATACCGCTCATTGCTTATGTTCCTAAATTGGTTTAGGAGCATTGCCAACGTTACAAGAACCTATAGGGTCACACACAAAGGGCAATTAGGTGGAGATTAGGTTCATATGATGAACCATGAGGATTAGGTTCATGGGATGAACCAAATTGGATTAAAAGTAATCCAAATTAGACTAATTGAGTTAGACTCAATTTGATTCAAGTGTTGAATGAGTCTAATTTAGATTTGATTCATTGAGTCAATTTAAATTAATGAATAGAGATTCATTAAATCAAATTGACTTGAGTCAAGTGGTTAGATTTGATCAACCATGGGAGATAAGAGGTCAAGTTTGACTTGATTTGAGAGGGAAGATGAATGGTCAATTTTGACTTGACCAATTATCATGTCATGATGACTTGGCATGGGGGCCGACCAATGATGGTGTTCCACATCATCATTGACTTATCATGTAGTGTCACCTCATGAGGGAGACCAAGAGTCATTGGCTCTTGGAGTTACATGCATGCATGTAACCCCCACCCAAATGAAGTGGTCGGCCACCACTTTCATTAGATGAAAGAAATTTTGTGTTAACTCCATCTTCTTCTTCCTTGGGACTTCCTCTCAAGCTCTCTCTTCCAATCCTCTCTTTGGCCGAAACTCTCAAGGGTGCTATCACACTCTAAGGTTTCTTCTCTACCATTTGTTCGTGTGGATACTTGTAAAGGAGTGTGCACTTGACACTCTTCGAGATCCAGCAAAGCGTTTGGATGAGCGGGATAAGCGAAGGGCGTCGCTACGAGGGTAATGCTCTCACCATTTAGATCTATGGTAAATCTAGGTTTTTCATAACACATACATGTAGTTTTATTTTTATACCTTCGCACGGATCCGTGGCCGGGCTTCCGAGGTTTCCGCAACGCAAAAAGCGATTTTTGCGGCTCGAAAAGTCCAACACAGAGTACATTGCGAGTTCATAAATAGAAAAAGAAGTAGTTTGGATCAAGAAGTTCATTTCTGAAATTAGAGTTGTTCCAAGCATTGTTGAAGCATTACTAGTGTATTGCGATAATAATGTTGTCATTACACAGGCGAAGGAACCTCGGTCTCATTAGCAGTCCAAACACTCTCTAGTCAAGGAATTGATGAGATTGGATATCATCAATTCTGTTAGACTAGCACATGTTATACTCCTTAGTTTATCCAAGCATTCGGTATTCACTGAATTGAAACATAAGGATATTAAGAGTAAACATATAGATCCTAGTTAAGGGTAATGATGCACACGAACGTAACCTCAAATCTCGCGATGGGAATCGTCGATGACTCAAAGCGCACACTCACACTCAACGCCCGTAAGTGCACGGATGTTGTCAAGTAATAAATAAATTATCGATCCCACAGAGACTGAGATTCGAGTACCGATTGATCAATGGACGTTGATATTAGGAGTTTAGTTCTAAGGGTTGTAGTTTCGAGGTTGACGGTAGTCCTAACTCAAGTACGGTGTCACACAGAGGAAGGGAAGGTTGGTTCGAGGTTCAAAAAAGGAATCCTAGGACTTCGGTTTCACTTATGCAACATGGAACATGCTAACCAATTAAATGTTGTCTGGTTCTCTAATTAGGGTCTTGTGGAATGGGCATCATACCCTTTTTCGATGAGCTTTTACTTCTATTGGGAACTACCTATCCTTAACCAAGCCGACCCTTAAGTTAAGATAGGATAGACGGTACGAGGATGCCAAATCAATTTCTATGAAGAGTCGAAACGTGTCTTGTTCCCTACACCTTCATATCCTTCTACCTACGGTTATCGAAGATGAGGACAATCACTTGGTTCCTCCATAATTCCCCTAGATCTTTGATACAAGGGTTGTCACCCCTTGTATCGACTATGCACAATAGATAAAAAACTAAAACACAATCTTCATCAAATCAAACAAACACTAACTGCGAATAGAAATTCACAAACAGAATTAACATTCGATCTAGCATATTCTACGTACACAAGTTACTCTCTAATCCTAGAATCGAAGATTCTACTCTATAGACGGAAAAGAACGAACACAATGCATAATAAAAACAAGTCATTACAATGCAGGAGATGAATAGAAAGTAAATTGCAGTACTCTTAGTTCTTCTCTTCGACGTCGAAGCATAGGTTATGATCCTCTCGTCGTCTCCTTCCTCCCCGTTGTAAGTTTTCGATGCTTTTTAGGGCATCGGTGTGTCTTCCCAGCCGTCGTGCCTCCCCTAGGGTTTGGGCGTGGCTTCCCTTTTATAGACTTGAAATTGACGCTGCATAAATCTACGAAAGAACCCTAATCGCGTCGAAATAACCCAGGGCTACACAGTCATATGGATTCACACGGCCAGGTCGTGTGTGGCGCTGGGGTGGCCAACTCTGTGGTTTGGACATGACCGTGTGAATTCACACAGCTAGATTATGTCCCCTTCCGTTCCACCTACCAAATGTCTTCCTTTTGCTCCAAAAGTGTGTCATTTTCCCTATAAAATATTGTTCTGCACACAAAAACACAACGAGCAGATCTCCGAACCAGAAAATAGGAAATACATGCAAAACAATGTAAGATATGCATGAAACAAGTATAAAATGCAACGAGATGTGAATGAATACTACTCCTAAAATCATATATGTTTTGCTCACATCAATTCCCCCAGACTTAAATCTTTGTTTGTCCTCAAGCAAACCTCAGTGCCATGAAATTTTAAAAAGTA
The DNA here is from genome assembly GCA_025175895.1 of Wurfbainia villosa. NCBI lineage: Eukaryota > Viridiplantae > Streptophyta > Magnoliopsida > Zingiberales > Zingiberaceae > Wurfbainia > Wurfbainia villosa. The sequence goes on from CM046005.1 coordinate 77,000,632, forward strand.
TGGTTCCATACTTAGCATGTTAACTAGATTTATCAAGTGGTATTTTCAATCAATCAAAGCAAAATAGATATGTTCTAAAAGTTCACTAAGTTAGCTTCTTGTGCACGTGCTAAGCGAATCGTCTTAAGGGATACATCGTTCCATGGTAAGTTAAGTCATCATCTTATAGCTTTCCTAAGGTTTTCGGCTTTTAGGCACTAGTCTGCCCTAGGCGAGGGTCGTTCCCTAGATCTATCATAAAGTCTCAAAGGCGTGCTCGATATTGAGATAAATTGGTAGGTGTTTCCCTAATAACCTAACTCGGTCTCAAAGGGGCACCTAGTCATTTCCATTCGCGACAAACTATTTTTTTTTTACGAATAGAACTCTCGTTCTTCTCATACTCACGGGTGATTTTATTTTTTTCAAATGGGCTTACACAATCCGAGCATCTCCAGTAACTAAAATGTTAAATCTAGAATCACCTATGGATTCCAAGGTATTAGACTATTGGGATGAATCATAACTAGGTATATAATAAATCCTCCCTTTCAGAATATTCATCGAGTGTAAGTATAAAAATAAAAGATAACAAGTGTAAGTCTAAAACATTCATTAGAGCAATAAAATACCATGAGATAAATAAAGTTAGGCTACTTACGGAGACAATTCGTGCAGGAATCTTAAAAATATTACTAAGGTAGCTAAAAAATAGCAAAAACTAAGTTTTGAAAGAAACTAGACACTCTATGCATGAACAGATGAATGCCAAGAAAGAAAGTACTGCTAAAAACAAAACATATCAAAACTTAGGGTCCCCCAGACTTGTATGAAACAATACCTCTAATACGGTGGCCGAGGTGGGAAGTCCGGCAGTCTCGGCATATCGGGCTCCTGAGAAAACCTAGTGCTCAGTCGTTGATGCCACATGTACATGTGGTCGATCTAAGAGCTGGTGGATGCAGCGACTGCTCTATGCTCCTCCTCCCGAGCCCACTATGCCTGCTGGGCATGCATGTACTGTCGAACCTCCTGGCGATACATGGCCTTCTCCTGGCGATGGGTAGCCTCCTCCTGGAAATAGATACAGGCCTCGTCGTAGAACTCCTCGGCCCGCTAGAAGTGCTCCCATAAGCCATGAAACTCTGCCTGCGCTAAGGTGCTCTGCTCCTCCCATCGTTGCCTCTGGGTTTGGCCATGTGTGTGTCGTTGGGAGATTAGTCGGACGGGGCACGACCGTGTGTAAACACGGCGCTTTGGTGTGTCTTGCGCCAGGGGAGATGGTCGGACGGACACGCAGTGTGTAAACACATGGCTGGCCGGGTGCCCCCTCCCGTTTCTCTCCCAGAGCACACCACGTTCCGAATTCTCCCACACGCCTCGTCGTGTAGGCTCAAAATGTTTTTTATTTCTACTTAGAAAATTCTTTCTAGTCCTAAAACTATTTGCAAAAATGTAAATCACCATAAACCAAAGTCTAAATTATACACATGAATGCAATAAAATTAAAACAACTAAAGGCTAAACTTGGGTTGCCTCCCAAGAAGTGCTTTGTTTAAGGTCTTTTAGCTCAACCATACTCCATTATTTCAACTTGGCTCCGGAGGTTCTGTAAACCCTTCATTCGTCTCGAAAACTTTATACACGCTTTCTTCTTTTGCTCTGGCTAGAATAACGTACTTCCCTAACACAGGTCCCTGGCTTGTCGTGCTAGCAGGCTCAAATTTCATCTTATCATCTCCTACTGTTAAGGTCAACTTGTGATTCTTATTGGGAGTATGAGGAATACAATCAAAGTCTTACATTGGTAAGATATGGAAAAGATCATGTGCTTATAAGAAAAAAATATCTCTATTAGTATGAGGCCTTTTGGGTAAAGCCCAAAAATAAAATCATGAGGGCTTAGACCCAAAGTAGATAATATCATACCATTGTAGAAATATGTGAATCTTATAAGCACTAACAAGTGGTATCAGAGTTATGGTCCATGTCAAGCCATGAACCTCGAACGAAGGAAGTGGAGCTCCCATGTCCGAATCAAGAGAACTAAACACCAGGCTGGAAGTCCAATTGGGTCGGGAGGACCGAACAACTGGCAGGAAGTCCAGTTGGACCAGAAGGGCTGGACAACTGTTGGGGGAACGGTACCGTCAAGGGTGGTTGAGTTTTCACGGCAGAGTCCCGATCTATGTTTTTGACTTCTGTAAGGGATCGATATGGCCGGCTAGAGGGGGGGTGAATAGCCCTCGTACGTTGGACGTTGTAAATTGCTCGTCTACAAAATGTTAGCGCAAGCGGAATATATAACTATAAGTAAAGACAAGCAAAATATAAACAAGCAATACAAACACCGAGATATAACGTGGTTCACGGCTACGCCGCTAATCCACGGTCCGATTCGTCCACGGTGAATCACTCCGCCAAAACCAATCACTATCGGTCTCTCCTTTGCACAAAGCTAGGTGGAGGTAACCTTTACAACCAAGATCACTCTTCTTACAATAGGATTGAAGTAAAGACAAGTAAGAAGAGTTTAGAGCTTGTGGGGCACTAGGAAGATTGTTTGGAGTATGAGCATTAGCCTCTCAAAGGCTTACACCCTCTCTTTTTATAGAGAGGGCTAACTTCTTCCGTTTGCGCCATCGATCATTGCCGCCCTTGGCGATCATTGCCGTCACTCTACGGCCTCCGAACACGTCGGATCCGGCCTGTAGTCAGCGGAACTCTTGGCGGTCGGGATGGACCTCATCGATCATTTGCCTCCGTAGTCGGCCGCCCGATCGGCTGACGGTTCGTGTCCGAACCCTTATCTACCCGATCATTGCGCCTTGCCCGTGATGGTCTTGTCGATCGGCCGCCCGTATGGCGATCAGCTGGCCACAATCCGATCGATCATATACGGTCGAACTCACTCGACTCGAGCGATCGCTGCCATGACATGGCGATCGGCGTGTCGAAAACCCAACCGACACTTGGCCAAATGGCCAAGTTTCACCTAAGAGCTACCATTCCCCGCGTTACAATCGCTCACTCTCATTTCTCGGAGTCCCTCGCCATCGAAGTTCTCTTCGTTCTCGGCCACGTCCCTCGGCAGCATCAGGCGCACGGCTCTGCAATGCTCCTTCGCGTCTCTTGCCTCGAAGTCTACTTCCTCCGGCTTCACTCCAAGCTTCTCGTCCGTGGTCCCTCAGATGCTCCAAGCGCACGGCTTCCGCAAAGCTATCCTTCACCGACTCAAGGCACGAGTCATGAGATGTGAAACTTGCCACGGCTCCATGTGCGAATTACTAAGTCCTGCACGACTTCAACGCACATATCACATCAACATATCAAACTAACTTAAACCCTTTGCCACACCATCAAAACCATATTACGGCAAGAGATTGCCCTAACAATCTCCCCCTTTTTGATGTGTGGCAATCCGTTAAGTTAGGTAAAACATTGATATAAGTTCTAAGTTAAGAAAGCATGTAAACATAATCATGATATAAAAACATGCAACTCCCCCTTAATCCATGAAACTCTCTATGCAAATTTTCTCACCCTATCATATATTTCTCCCCCTACAATATATTTCTCCCCCTAAAGTGATTAACTTAAACATACTTATTTCTCCCCATTTGACACCATCAAAAAGATTAACACTAAGTTATAAGCTCATGGCATCAAGTATAATGGAGGGAAAAATATGTCAAGTTGATTTAAAAATTGGGTACCATTTGTTGATGGCATCAAGTATATTTCTACCACTTGTTGGTGGCATCAAGTATATTTCTACCACTTGTAGGAGGTTTACAAACTGAATTGACCTTCAATATTCTGATTTGAGCCACCACGATCATTCTATCGATATGGCGATCGGTAACAAAATCAAATTTCGATTTTACGAAATTCAGAAATGCATTATAAATTCCAGAAAATTTGAAAAATCATGAAATTTTGGGAACATATTTCTTTTAAGTATATCTATCAATGAAAAATAGTTTTTCATGAAAACTCATTATATTTTCTTGTTTTTGCCAAAAATCCAAAAGTTCTAAAAACCACTAGGTTTTTGATCATTCTAGTATCAAGTTAGCTACCTAGTTTTGCATCCAATTGTTTCAAAACATGAATACATGTATTTTAGGGTAAGAAATTGTTTTGAAAACATATGAAATATCCAACCATGATCTTTGGGCAATATGTCTATGATTAAACATAAGCCTTCCCCATGATTGGTCTATTATTGCTATTTTGATACTTCAAATGACCATCTAAATGCCATAGGCATTAGTGGACATTTGTATCATCCTAATATCTCACCCATGCTAAGTTTGCAATCAAGTTAGCCTATAGTGAGTGTGAGATATATCCTAGGGGGTATTTGTATATACTTAACCCATATATTCATGCAATTCTATCATGGTTAAGTATCAACCTAACATCCTACATGATCATAATGACATATATGAATGAATTCTACATTATGATCATGAAACTCATGTATCCATCAAATAATAGTCATGCATTAGGTATTATACGATGATAATAAACAAATTATCACCTAAAGCATGATTTAAACCTATTTCTAGTGATAACGTGCCAAATTTCAAAATCATAAATCATGATTTAAGACATACATAGGAATTACATCAATCATCATGATTTAAGCATTATTACCTATTTATGGGCACGTTATCATCACCCAACACTATCTAAAAATGTTGTCCCGTCATCCTAAGTCAACCAAAATATGATATAGGTCAAGTTCATATGGTTGACTACCCTAGGGGTTATTCTAACCCTTAAGGATGGATTTTGGAACCCAAAATAGATTCTTTCCTATTGGGTTCACTAAATATTCCTTGGGGATCCATTTTCTAGCTATTGCTTTCTTTTTATCTTGTCCCCTAGCTATTAGGCATTTGTAGGCCTTTTCATTTTTCTTTTCCTTGTAGCCTAGGCCTTTCTTGTTGAAACTAGCTCTTTGGCTCCCTAAGATCATGTTCAATGTGTTGGAGCCTATAGTGAATTTCTCTAGGGCTTTTGTTAAATAATCTACCTTTTCCCTTAAAGCCCTATTTTCATTTATACATGCATCACTAACATCCAAAGGCATATAATCATGTGAGCATGCATCATCTAAGCTAGAAGAAATATTATCACTTCTACTTGATTCACTTTACTTGTAAGCTCTTCGGTCGCCTTTAACAGGGTCTCTTCCGTAACCTTCGGGTGCTCGGAGGTTCCGGTCTTGGAACTCGGAGAATCAAGGTCCTTGATTAGCAGGTGGGTCAAGGCCTTTGTGTTTTCTTCTAAGATTGTAATTCTGTCCTGGAGCTTGTTGACGGCTTCAAGGATCTGCTTAAAATGTTTTAGGTGAACCTTCGAGGCTAAGCAGGTGCGGTCGTAGACGAGGGCTAGGTTGTTGGCGAGCTGAGAGGTTGAAACTTTGGGAGTTGTAGACAGGTCGAGGTATCGCAGATGTGTCGTTCGTGAGGTGTTGTATCATTCCAAAATTGCCTCCTCCCACCTGTCTGACATCCGACTGAGTTGCTCAGCGCGGAGGCCTTGCTCATGCAGGTGTATCCTTGCTCAGTGAACTCTTAGGTTATGAGCAAGTGAGGACCTGCCCTTTTGCAAATTCCTCTGCAGAGCGAACAATAGTGGGATGGAAGAAGGGGGGAACGGACGCCGTTTTTCCTCCGGCAATGCAATACCTCGCCCCGAGTGGTCTCTAAGCTAGCATTATTTTTCTCTGCTAGCTCTGATACCAAAAAGGAAGAAGGTACTCATCAACCACACTGCAGGGCCTAAGCTGGATCATACAACCCGCACAAACCACCAATGCGTTAAGGCCATCAGAAATTACCAGCAGAAATCTGATAGACGGACGAATGTCCATCTCTTTTGACAGGTATACAGCCCCTAGCACTTCTGGAAGGCCATACTACAATATGAAAGACGAAGAGGCACAGAGCGATGAGGAAGAGCTAAGGACGCACTCCCTCGCCGTCCTAATAGAAGGAGAAGCTGCGTTCGTTTCTGAAGACAAAGAACCAGGCATCCTAGTCAGACCGTTGACCCCTACAGCGAGGATGCCCGAACAACGCAGGAAATCCGCTGGATATGAACTAGCAGCCGACGAAGATTGTGAGATCTCCCCATACACAAAGGTGCAGATCACAACAGGCCTAAGCCTCGAGCTACCACAAGGCATGTACGGGCAAATAACTGCAAGGTCATTGGCAGTCAACAGTAAAAACCTGAGCATCGAGACGAGCATCATCGATAGCCAGTACAGTGGAGAGGTAAAAATAACTGCCTACAACTTATCCGACTCACCCATAAACATATACCAGGGGCAGGTCATCGCCCAGATGATTACCCACTACAGTTATGGGCACCCCCTGGCATGGGTATACCGAACAGAGAAGAACCAAGGGAGGCGAACCTCGATCAACACGACCCAAATTGCTGTGGATGCACCATGTGCTACGACGGTTGTAGCATCAGGAATGGCAGTAGCGACGAATACAATGACGAAATACCCTACCACTACCATGAAAGAAACTATGGTGAAGGACCCTCGACAGGAAACGAAGACTCAAGACCAGTCGGTACCCCAGCAATATTCGCCCAACTGCTACCAAGGGAAAAGGGCCAGGAGCCTGAGCATCCCCAGGATACTGCGCCTCCACAACGACCAGGGTACACAACACTACAAGACCTGATGAACAAATACTTAGCCATCCACGCCTTCGTGGAAAATACAGGACCCTCATCCCCCCTAGGGAATCCGGGCAACCCTCATGCAGGAGATACAAGCCCAGGGGCCACTGTACTCCAGCCCATGATGGGGAACCCAGAGGACCAGGACGACGATGAAGGGGACCTTGGGTACATCCAGTACCTAACATCACTAACAAGGCACCCAACGGTAAGCACCATATGGGATGAATACTCAGATGACGAAGACGAATGGCTCAACCCTTTCGCAGGCACTAGCCAGGAAGAAATCCTTGCAGCGGGAATGGAAGCTACAATGGAGTACCCCGCCCTCAGGCGCTTACTGAATAGCACCCAAGAAGGGCGGCAGCAGGTCTACTCGTCCAGTACGATAGCATCACCTTACGTCCCACCCATACATGAAGCTACTATGGGGCCGCAAGGATACGGGCCCGCAAGAGCAGAAGCAGCAGAGCCCGGGCCTTACCCCCCTTTCATAAACCAAAGGCCCACTAATGCCCGCTTCAGAAGAGATGAGAACAACGAGTTATGGATGCTACCCCCAGCCCAACAAAAGGGAGGAGCACTGTTTGTAATCCCTACACAATTAGGGCTCTTTGATGACGTCTTCTCTAGGTGGGAGTCCATCACCAAAAACCACGTATCCTCCCAGGGGTTCACAGATGTCCGAGACAAAGCAGAATACATAGAAAACTTGCTCGGAGAGATAGAAAAACTGGCCTGGATACAGTGGAGGATGAGCTACCCCACGGAGTACGAAGCGCTGCTGAATACAGCAGAAGGAAGGGAAGGGACACAAAACATACTATCCCAAATGAGGAGGGTATTCTCATCAGAAGATCCGTCGCAGGGATCAACCGCCATCCAGGATGCAGCATACAAGGACCTGGAAAGATTATCTTGCGATAACGTAAGGGACTTAATCAAATACATGAATGATTATATGAGGCTTGCAGCAAAAACAGGGAGGTTATACACAGGGCCAGAGCTCTCAGAAAAACTGTGGATGAAGATGCCTGGGGATCTGGGCAACAGAATTAAAACAGCATTTGACAGGAAGTTCCCAGGTCTAACGGTGGGCGTATTCCCCAGAATTCTCTTCTCATATAAATATCTGGAGCAAGAATGCAAGGATGCGGCATTCCAAAGATCGCTGAAGAACTTGTCATTTTGTTGCCAAATCCCGATACCAGGGTATTACCAGAATGAAAGGAAAAAGCTAGGGGTGAGGAGATCCCGCACATACAAAGGGAAGCCACATGACTCTCACGCCCGAATTGAAAAAAGGAAACACCTTGTTCGAAACAAAAAAATGTCGGTGTTATCTGTGCGGCCAAGAAGGCCACTTCGCTCGGGAGTGCCCCAGCGACAACCGCAACATCAAGAGAGTCGCCCTCTTCGAGCAACTTCAACTCCCGGAAGATTGCGACATTTTATCAGTACAAGAAGGAGAGGAACAAAGCGATGCTATCTTCAGCATCTCAGAGGGCGAGGATGATGAGGATCTACACAGATCCATCCAAACCATCAGGCTCAATGAATCCATCTTCATGCTTGGGCAGATCGACGGGGGCTATCGACCACAGGTAAAAGTGTCTGAGGAAGCAATAAATTGCAACCATGACTGGAAGCTCAACCAGACCATACCATGGCCTCAGCAAAACATCTGCACGTGCTGCAAAAGACCTACCCTCCAGAGGGCACGAATCCACTGTGAGTTATGCCTCACTATTGCTTGCAACCTCTGTGGGCCATACTATTTTGATAAACAGGTCCCAGTAGCACCAGCGTCACCCGCCAGACTGTTCCCAAATCAGCTGATTGAGCAACAAAACTACTTCATTACCTGGTGCCTGGGCGAGATCAAAAGATTAGAAAAAGAGGTAGCCTTCTATAAAGATAAGGCGCTAGAGAATGATCTGGCCCGAGATTTCCACAATCTCGGGCTGGGCAGGGCTGAACAAGAAGACGGAACTACAGAGGGCACCCTAAATGTCCTCATCAACGCAGTCACCCAGGGAACGCCTCAGCAGCCTAAGGGTCCAAGGTTGATCAAAAACATGCTCTACAACCTCCAGGTGGAGATCGACATACCAGGGATCCCCAAATTCTCGCTAAAGGCAATACTGGATACCGGAGCAACAACATGCTGCGTGGATCTACGATCAGTACCAGCAGCGTCCCTGGAAGAAATGGCCTACGAAGTCCATTTCAGTGGCATAAATTCCAAGCAGACAGCCAAAATGAAGTTCAAACCTGGAAGGATGATAATTGAAACTAACGTCTTTAGAATTCCCTATACATACAGCTTCCCCATGATGTTGGGGGATGACATCCAGATGATCATCGGGGCAAACTTCATCAGGGCTATGCAAGGGGGCATCAGGATTGAGGGCAATACTGTCACAATATATAAGAACATCACCACTATACAGACACTGCCAACTGTAAACACCACAGCAGCCATCGAGGAGCTGGACCTGGAGGAGGACGAATACCTCATGATCAAGGAAATGGTACATTACGCAGAAGGGCCGCAGGAAGGGATCAGCGAATTCAACCCTCTAATCAGAGAGTTAAAAGAACAAGGTTATATCGGAGAAAACCCCCTCCAACACTGGGCCAAAAACAAAATTACTTGCAGGCTGGATATCAAGAACACGGATTTCACCATTGAGGGCCAGAAGCGGCTCACCGCCTGTAAGGCCACATTCACAAAGCACATAAAAGCCTTAATGGAGATTGGGGTCATCAGGCCAAGTTCCAGCCGCCATCGGACAACGGCTATAATAGTCAAATCAGGGACGACCATCGATCCCAAAACAGGAAGGGAAACCAAAGGCAAAGAAAGGATGGTTTTCAACTACAAAAGGCTGAATGACGTGACGAACAAAGATCAATATAGTCTACCAGGCATCAATACCATCCTTAGAAAGGTGAGCAACAGTAAGATCTACTCAAAGTTTGATCTAAAGAGCGGGTTTCACCAGGTAGCGATGCACCCAGAGTCCATAGAATGGACAGCATTCTGGGTACCGGACGGCCTCTACGAGTGGCTTGCCATGCCTTTTGGCTTAAAAAATGCACCTGCCATCTTTCAAAGAAAGATGGACAATTGCTTTAGAGGGACAGAAGACTTCATAGCAGTCTATATCGACGACATCCTAGTATTCTCAGAAGATAAAGCATCCCACACCAGACACCTGAAGAAGATGCTAGGCATATGCAAGGAAAATGGGCTGATCCTCAGCCCAACAAAAATGAAGATTGCGGTCCCCGAAGTTGAATTCCTAGGCGCCATACTAGGGCACCAGAAAATCCGCTTGCAGCCGCACATAATTTCGAAAATCGCAGATTTTGAGGAGAAGGAGCTCCTCAACAAAAAGGGGCTGAGATCCTGGCTGGGCCTCCTCAATTACGCTCGAAGCTACATCCCCAATTTAGGAAAACTACTCGGCCCCCTCTACGCAAAGACAAGCCCAACAGGAGATAAAAGGATGAACCAACACGATTGGGAGCTGATCCGACAGATCAAGCACTTGGTAAAAGGATTGCCAGACCTGCAAGTTCCCCCTGAGGAATGTTACATCGTCCTCGAAACAGATGGATGCATGACCGGCTGGGGAGGTGTCTGCAAGTGGAAACCAAAGAAACAAGACCCAAAGGGGTCAGAGAAAGTGTGCGCGTACGCCAGTGGCAAATTCAGCCCACCAAAGTCCACCATCGATGCGGAAATCTATGCGGTCATGAATACCCTAGAGGCTCTAAAAATCTACATCCTTGACAAAGCTGAGATCACCATCAGAACGGATTGCCAGGCAATCATCAGCTTCTTCAATAAGTCCGCCAACAACAAACCATCTCGCGTTAGGTGGTTGGCATTTACGGACTACGTAACTGGAACAGGAGTCTCAATAACATTCGAACACATCAACGGCCAGGACAACCAGCTTGCGGACAGCCTGTCACGACTAATCAATTGCTTAATTTGTGCAGAATGGCAGGAGGAGCGCATGGAGCAACTGGGACAAATATTCCCGGCATTAGTGGAGGAACAAGCCAACCCGAACCCAGGAGTGCGAGAACAACTAGTGAGCATACTCAACCACTTAACAAACAGTATGAAGAAGTGTTCTGGCACGGGGACAATCGTACTGTTTGCCAACAATATGAGGCACTACTACAGTTCCGAAGAAGGAGAAGCCGAGAAGGAGGATTCCTGCTGGACGAGGATCGAGTCATCCGAACCCAACTCCATCAGCTGCAGAAGTAGTGCCCGACGCCGTTATCCAGCGTTAGGGCGCACTGCTCCACGATCCGAAGCTCCAGTGAATGCACGGCTTAGCACTCGGCAACCGGGTGCCACGATCGTACCCCACCACAAGGACAATAAATTATCACCAAGGAAGCAACAAATTTGGTTCGAAAAAATATCGAGCGATGTCGCATTTCCAGCTCTGAAAGATTCCCGAAGTACATAAGGCATCGTGTAAAAGGAGATAGATGAGTGTGCCCTGTCTCCTTTAGTTTACTTTTCGTACGCTTGTGTGCTGTAAAGGGAGATAGATGAGTGTGCCCTGTCTCCTTTAGTTTACTTTTCGTACGCTTGTGTGCTGTAAAAACTAGGGCTTTATCAAAAGCAAATCTTGCTTTAGGTAAAGCCAGATCCAAGGAAGTGACCTCCACTAAGGTATGAGTGCGATGGGGCCCCTAGCGCACCCGGCTCATCCCTATAAGAGGACTTCCTTCATACCATTGCAAGGCATCGGGAAACACTCTCAAGTCTTACTCTGGTAGAGAACTTGTAGCAGTCTCAAGATTTCAATTCAGAACTAGTGAGTTTTCATTATTTCTCTCCAGTTCTATTAGTTTTTATTACGCCCACCGTTAGGCCTGGGAATTTCTTGTCAAATGCTGTTTTAATCCTGTTGCCCAGATCCCCAGGCATCTTCATCCACAGTTTTTCTGAGAGCTCTGGCCCTGTGTATAGCCTCCCTGTTTTTGCTGCAAGCCTCATATAATCATTCATGTATTTGATTAAGTCTCTTACGTTATCACAAGATAATCTTTCAAGGTCCTTGTATGCTGCATCCTGGATGGCGGTTGATCCCTGCGAGGGATCTTCTGATGAGAATACCCTCCTCATTTGGGATAGTATGTTTTGTGTCCCTTCCCTTCCTTCTGCTGTATTCAGCAGCGCTTCGTACTCCGTGGGGTAGCTCATCCTCCATTGTATCCAGGCCAGTTTTTCTATCTCTCCGAGCAAGTTCTCTATGTATTCTGCTTTGTCTCGGACATCTGTGAATCCCTGAGATGATACGTGGTTTTTAGTGATCTAGGGCACCAGAAAATCCGCTTGCAGCCGCACATAATTTCGAAAATCGCAGATTTTGAGGAGAAGGAGCTCCTCAACAAAAAGGGGCTGAGATCCTGGCTGGGCCTCCTCAATTACGCTCGAAGCTACATCCCCAATTTAGGAAAACTACTCGGCCCCCTCTACGCAAAGACAAGCCCAACAGGAGATAAAAGGATGAACCAACACGATTGGGAGCTGATCCGACAGATCAAGCACTTGGTAAAAGGATTGCCAGACCTGCAAGTTCCCCCTGAGGAATGTTACATCGTCCTCGAAACAGATGGATGCATGACCGGCTGGGGAGGTGTCTGCAAGTGGAAACCAAAGAAACAAGACCCAAAGGGGTCAGAGAAAGTGTGCGCGTACGCCAGTGGCAAATTCAGCCCACCAAAGTCCACCATCGATGCGGAAATCTATGCGGTCATGAATACCCTAGAGGCTCTAAAAATCTACATCCTTGACAAAGCTGAGATCACCATCAGAACGGATTGCCAGGCAATCATCAGCTTCTTCAATAAGTCCGCCAACAACAAACCATCTCGCGTTAGGTGGTTGGCATTTACGGACTACGTAACTGGAACAGGAGTCTCAATAACATTCGAACACATCAACGGCCAGGACAACACATGGGACAACGTCACGTCGACTAATCAATTGCTTAATTTGTGCAGAATGGCAGGAGGAGCGCATGGAGCAACTGGGACAAATATTCCCGGCATTAGTGGAGGAACAAGCCAACCCGAACCCAGGAGTGCGAGAACAACTAGTGAGCATACTCAACCACTTAACAAACAGTATGAAGAAGTGTTCTGGCACGGGGACAATCGTACTGTTTGCCAACAATATGAGGCACTACTACAGTTCCGAAGAAGGAGAAGCCGGGAAGGAGGATTCCTGCTGGACGAGGATCGAGTCATCCGAACCCAACTCCATCAGCTGCAGAAGCAAGCTGCCGACGCCGTTATCCAGGCGTTAGGGCAGCTACAGACCCTCCACGATCTGAAGCTCCAGGAATGCACCAGGCTTAGCACCCCCGACAACTGGTGCCACGACTGGTACCCCACCACAAGGACAATAAATTATCAGCTCAAGGAAGCAACAAATTTGGTTCGGGAAAATATCAGGGCGATGTCGCATTTCCAGCTCTGAAAGATTCCCGAAGTACATAAGGCATCGTGTAAAAGGAGATAGATGAGTGTGCCCTGTCTCCTTTAGTTTACTTTTCGTACGCTTGTGTGCTGTAAAGGGAGATAGATGAGTGTGCCCTGTCTCCTTTAGTTTACTTTTCGTACGCTTGTGTGCTGTAAAAACTAGGGCTTTATCAAAAGCAAATCTTGCTTTAGGTAAAGCCAGATCCAAGGAAGTGACCTCCACTAAGGTATGAGTGCGATGGGGCCCCTAGCGCACCCGGCTCATCCCTATAAGAGGACTTCCTTCATACCATTGCAAGGCATCGGGAAACACTCTCAAGTCTTACTCTGGTAGAGAACTTGTAGCAGTCTCAAGATTTCAATTCAGAACTAGTGAGTTATTACGCTTCCTTTTTGGTATCAGAGCTAGCAGAGAAAAATAATGCTAGCTTAGAGACCACTCGGGGCGAGGTATTGCATTGCCGGAGGAAAAACGGCGTCCGTTCCCCCCTTCTTCCATCCCACTATTGTTCGCTCTGCAGAGGAATTTGCAAAAGGGCAGGTCCTCACTTGCTCATAACCTAAGAGTTCACTGAGCAAGGATACACCTGCATGAGCAAGGCCTCCGCGCTGAGCAACTCAGTCGGATGTCAGACAGGTGGGAGGAGGCAATTTTGGAATGGTACAACACCTCACGAACGGCACATCTGCGATACCTCGACCTGTCTACAACTCCCAAAGTTTCAACCTCTCAGCTCGCCAACAACCTAGCCCTCGTCTACGACCGCACCTGCTTAGCCTCGAAGGTTCACCTAAAACATTTTAAGCAGATCCTTGAAGCCGTCAACAAGCTCCAGGACAGAATTACAATCTTAGAAGAAAACACAAAGGCCTTGACCCACCTGCTAATCAAGGACCTTGATTCTCCGAGTTCCAAGACCGGAACCTCCGAGCACCCGAAGGTTACGGAAGAGACCCTGTTAAAGGCGACCGAAGAGCTTACAAGTAAAGTGAATCAAGTAGAAGTGCTCCTAAAGGGCATCCAGGAGTGGACCTCCGCATGAGCGGGGGTGACTACATACATACAAAGGGCACCGAATCATACCGCGAAGCCCTTCAAGCAACCGAAGGCGTTGACCCCCCTTCCGTGGGGATCACGAAGCCCAGCGACCACCCAGGCGCAGCCTCAAGTAACGCCGCCATCATCAAGCAAAATAACACGCAGATACAACTACTCGTGCAGATCTGCGAGTCCCTAAAAGAAATTAAGGAGGAACTGCGAGGCATCTCCCGGCAGCCCTCCAGTTCAGGGGTATTGCCTGAAGCCCTAGTCACCAAGCTCCAAAACCTAAACCTTGGCCCCGCGGAAAGACCCAAGGAGGCCCGCGGAAAACTCCGGGTCTTCAGGGACCCATATAGCATACTGAAGGAAGAGCAAGCAAAACTAAAAAGGCAATGGCAGCCAGAACCTTAACTCAAGAAACCACAGACACTGCCCAACCCCTCTTCGAGGACCAAATCAACGAATACAGGAGGCATCATCGACGGTTGCACAATGCGCGGCAGGCTTTCAGAAGGATTGGCGCGCGGATCACGGGGAGAAGCGCCTCAAGCACCCTGGAACAACAGCTCGACCCTCAGGTACAGTTGCAGCTCTCCATGCAGGAGCGAGCTACAATAGTACCAGCAGAAGTACTATATCACTCCCGGAGGGACGATGCCCATCATAGGGTATATATGCACAGATCTGAAGAAGCGCTGCTGTGCATAGATAACCAGCAACAAGATAGAAGTTTCATTCAGGAAAGGAGCCACCTCCAGCTACAAAGAAGCAGAATGAGGTTTATCCACCTAGGCATACTCCAGGTACGAATACAGACACTCCACCGACAGGAAGAAGGCACCATGGCTCTGGTCCTGTTCCGGGACAACCGATGGCAGGGAGATCGGGCAATAATAGCAGCAATGGAGGTGGATCTATCGCACGGATCACAGATGGTGTATGTGATCCCAGACCTCATGCTCACCATAGGCGACTTCTACAGGAGCATTCAGGTATCCATCCTAACCAGAGGATACGAGCAATGGCATAATGGCGAAGCAAATCTACTGATCACAAGGGGACTGATCGGTAGGCTCTCCAACACTCCCAACGTGGGTTTCCTTTACGAGGTCCAAGGAGTGGTCGACTACCTGGTAAGCCACGGGGTAAGGGCGCTACAAGGAAGAAGGTATACCCTTGCGGCCCCATAGTAGCTTCATGTATGGGCGGGACGTAAGGCGATGCTATCGTGCTGGACGAGTAGACCTGCTGCCGCCCTTCTTGGGTGCCATTCAGTAAGCGCCTGAGGGCGGGGTACTCCATTGTAGCTTCCATTCCCGCTGCAAGGATTTCTTCCTGGCTAGTGCCTGCGAAAGGGTTGAGCCATTCGTCTTCGTCATCTGAGTATTCATCCCATATGGTGCTTACCGTTGGGTGCTTCGTTAGTGATGTTAGGTACTGGATGTACTCAAGGTCCCCTTCATCGTCGTCCGATCTACTCAAAGTTTGATCTAAAGAGCGGGTTTCACCAGGTAGCGATGCACCCAGAGTCCATAGAATGGACAGCATTCTGGGTACCGGACGGCCTCTACGAGTGGCTTGCCATGCCTTTTGGCTTAAAAAATGCACCTGCCATCTTTCAAAGAAAGATGGACAATTGCTTTAGAGGGACAGAAGACTTCATAGCAGTCTATATCGACGACATCCTAGTATTCTCAGAAGATAAAGCATCCCACACCAGACACCTGAAGAAGATGCTAGGCATATGCAAGGAAAATGGGCTGATCCTCAGCCCAACAAAAATGAAGAAAACACAAGGTCCCCTTCATCGTCGTCCTGGTCCTCTGGGTTCCCCATCATGGGCTGGAGTACAGTGGCCCCTGGGCTTGTATCTCCTGCATGAGGGTTGCCCGGATTTCCTAGGGGGGATGAGGGTCCCGTATTTTCCACGAAGGCGTGGATGGCTAAGTATTTGTTCATCAGGTCTTGTAGTGTTGTGTACCCTGGTCGTCGTGGGGGCGTCGTATCCCGGGGATGCTCGGGCTCCTGGCCCTTTTCCTTTGGTAGCAGTTGGGCGAATATTGCTGGAGTGCCGACTGGCCTTGAGTCTTCGTTTCCTGTTGAGGGCCCTTCACCATAGTCTCTTCCATGGTAGTGGTAGGGTATTTCCTCATTGTATTCGTCGCTACTGCCATTCCTGATGCTACAACCGTCGTAGCACATGGTGCATCCACAGCAATTTGGGTCGTGTTGATCGAGGTCCGCCTCCCTTGGTTCTTCTCTGTTCGGTACCCATGCCAGGGGGTGCCCATAACTGCAGTGGGTAATCATCTGGGCGATGACCTGCCCCTGGTATATGTTTATGGGTGAGTCGGATAAGTTGTAGGCAGTTATTTTTACCTCTCCACTGTACTGGCTATCGATGATGCTCGTCTCGATGCTCAGGTTTTTACTGTTGACTGCCAATGACCTTGCAGTTATTTGCCCGTACATGCCTTGTGGTAGCTCGAGGCTTAGGCCTGTTGTGATCTGCACCTTTGTGTATGGGGAGATCTCACAATCTTCGTCGGCTGCTAGTTCATATCCAGCGGATTTCCTGCGTTGTTCGGGCATCCTCGCTGTAGGGGTCAACGGTCTGATTAGGATGCCTGGTTCTTTGTCTTCAGAAACGAACGCAGCTTCTCCTTCTATTAGGACGGCGAGGGAGTGCGTCCTTAGCTCTTCCTCATCGCTCTGTGCCTCTTCGTCTTTCATATTGTAGTATGGCCTTCCAGAAGTGCTAGGGGCTGTATACCTGTCAAAAGAGATGGACATTCGTCCGTCTATCAGATTTCTGCTGGTAAGCCTAATCTGAATACTAAATCAAATGTAGAAAATTTAAACTAAAGGTTAATGCAATGCAACTACTGAAATTAATCTAACTTAATCTAGATATTAAAAATCTAAAACAAAAGTAAATAAAATAAAAATAAAGCAAGAAAATGAATCTAAACTAAGTCCGATCCAACTATTCACTTTTTTATTTGATATCGAATCAATCAGTCCCCGGCAACGGCGCCAAAAACTTGATGCATACAAACGCGACCTCAAATCTCACAACGGGAACCGTCGAGGACTCGAAGCTCGCGCTCAACGCCCACAAGTGTGTTGGTGCAACAATGCTCCAAGCATTTATGTGTTTTGATGTTTGGATAATCATTTAAGTTAGGCAATGTATTGTGATCTAATTGCGAATGTGTTTAAGTGACAGGTAAAAGAGAAGTCCAAGTATGATCTTGGCAAAGGAAGTCCAAGGGATGGACTTGGCAGCATAAGACCAAGCTTGTAGTCTTGGCAGCGTAAAGTCCAAGTGAACCTTGGCAAAGGAAGTCCAAGTATGATCTTGGCAAAGGAAGTCCAAGGGATGGACTTGGCAGCATAAGACCAAGCTTGTAGTCTTGGCAGCGTAAAGTCCAAGTGAACCTTGGCAAAGGAAGTCCAAAGTAAGGTCTTGGCAGCATAAGTCCAAGCTTGTAGTCTTGGCGGCGTAAAGTCCAAGCATTTGGCAACCCAAGACATGACGAAACCGAAGGAAGCTCTTGGAAGCAAAGCGCAAAGGATGAACAAGTCGCGGACTCGGAGGGATCCTGAAGGCGCAAGGCTTAATACGGAGCTAGAAGGTTGAGTCTAGGTCTAGGGTATAAAAACAAGTATGAATTATGTATCGTCGTTTACCGAGTCGTGGTGAAACGACCATCACCGACCGCTTTGGACATGTCGGGCCGATCGATTTGACGATCACCGATCGCTATGGGAAACAAATGATCGATCAAGGAAAGAAATGCCACGAATGCACGCGCCTCACTGACTGCCGGTGATCACTCGATCGATCACTCCATCACGATCGATGGAGAGATCACCGATCGATCACCGCCGTTGGAGATTGCGGCACACGAATCTCCGCGAGATCGCGTTCGTAAGCCGTTTGGCGGCGGCGATCGATGGCATGCATCAGTCGACTGATCGAGGCCCAACGGGAAAAACAGCCCCTCTTCTATAAAAAGGGGTCATGGGGAGCATGGGGAGGCTAGTGCTCTAACTCCTAACTTCATCCTCGTGCTCACCAAGTTTTCTAAGTGTTTTTAGCAATCCAAAACCTCCTCTTCTATTGTTCTTCATCATCCATCATTGTAAAGAAGAGGAGTGTATTGTAAGAAAGGTTTCTCCACCTTGGTTCATCCAAAGGAGAAGATAGTGAAGCTAGGGCTAATCCACCTTACGGATTGCCGTGGAGTAGGAGCGTCATCTCCGAACCACGTAAATTGGGTGTTAGCGTTTGGTTTCTTATTTCGTATTTATATTTGTTTTGTATTTGTATTGCTTCCGCTAACTTGATTGTAGAAACGAAGAAACGCTAATCACCCCCCCTCTAGCGTTACAAAGGTCCTAACAAGTGGTATCAGAGCCCGGATCGCTTGGAAGATCTCACCATCAACCAAGGCATCAATGGCTCTTCAAGAGGGATATAGCATCGCCAAGCCACCACTCTTCGATGGGAGTCACTTCGCATATTGGAAAGGTAGGATGAAGTACTATTTAATGAGTAATATTGAAATTTGGCATAGTGTTGTAGATGGCTTCGAGGAACCGGTGGATGAGCGTGGAAACCCTATTCCAAGCAAGGATTGGACAAGGGAGATGAACCGCAATTTCGAGTCAAATGCAAAAGCCATCCTCACCATCCAATGCGGCGTCACAATGGAGCAACTCAACAAGGTGGGGCCTTTTGAATCCGCCAAGGAGCTATGGGAAAAGCTCATTGAGCTAAATGAAGGTTCCAAGGAGTCAAAGAGGGCAAAGAAGGACCTTCTAATTAGACAACTTCAAGCCTTCCAAATGAAGATGCATGAAACCGTAAGCCAAATGCATGGAAGGTTCAAGGAAATTGTGAACGGACTCCATATCATAGGTGAGCGAGTTGACAACCGGGATTTAGTAAGGTATATTTTACAAGCTTTTCCTAGAAATTCTTTATGGACCTCTATAGTTGATGCCATTAAGGTAACTAGGGATCTCTCACAAATTAAAATTGATGAACTATTTTGTGAGTTTGAATTGCATGAACAAACTAACATGTCTCCTAAGGAAAAGGGTTTGGCCCTATTTGTTGAAAAGAAAGAAAAGAAGAAGAAAGAAAGGAAAGAGGTGTCATCTTCATCCGAGTCGGAGCAAGAGTCAAGTAGTGATGGAGACTCGGCTAGTGAAGTGGCCCATTTTGTCAAGAAGTTCCTTAGAAAATCAAAGGAATTCAAGAATAGAGAAGCAAGGAAGGGGTTCCACTCATCAAGAGGTAAAAGTAGTGGTAATTCAAATTTTAACAATAATGTGATTTGTCATGCTTGCAATAAGAAGGGGCACATTAAGCCAAATTGCCCGGAGCTAAAGAAGAAGGAGGAAAAAGAAAAGAAGAAGAAGGACAAGAAGGAGAAGAAGAAGAAGGAGGCTATGGTGGCTCAAACCACATGGGACACACCAAGCGTTGAAGACTCATCTTCCGATGATGAGCTTTGCCACATCACTCGCCATGTGGCACTCATGGCACTAGGAGATGATTCCGGAACGTCAAGCCAAGTAGAAAGCTCCTCAAGTGATGAATCGTCATCTAGTGACGATGAGGTAATGAATTCTCCTAAAGTAGAACTTCTTTACAAATCAATTGCATATCTTCAAGAAGCTCTAGATAAATCTAAATCTAAGGTTAAGAGCATGAAGATAGAATTAAAAGCCATTAGGGATGAAAAACTTTTACATGTTGACTCTTGCATGCTTAGGGAAGAAAATGAAAAACTTAAGGATGAGGTTAGTAAATTGAAAACATGTTTAGAAAAATTTTCAAATGGCTCAAAAGGTCTTGACATGATCCTTAGTAGGCAAAGAGCGGTTTATAACAAGGCCGGTTTAGGATATAAGCCAAAAGAGAAAGAGGTTGCTTATATTTCATTAATTAATAGGAAAGGAACCATTAAGGGTAAGGTTAAGAAAGCTTGGGTACCTAAGAAGTTTTAATTAATGTTACCAGTCCAAATGTTTGGGTACCAAAAGCTTGTGTTTTTCATGTGATTTAGGTAGGAGAGCGAGGTATGTGGATTGTGGATAGCGGTTGCTCAACACATATGACCGGGGATGTGAGCAAGTTCTCCACAATTAAATACGTGAAGAAGGGAGCGGTATCTTTTGGAAATAGTGGAAAACTCAAGATACTAGGTAGAGGTACAATTGAGGTATCCCTAAAATTGTTATTCACAAAGTCTTGCTAGTTGAAAATATGAAGTTTAATTTATTAAGTGTTAGTCAACTTTGTGATGCAAACTATCATGTCTCGTTTGAATCCTCTAAATGCATGATTAAACACAAGGAATTAAATGATTGCATGTTAGTTGGATATAGAAAATCAAACATCTATTATGTTGATCTTTCATATGCTTCTAACATTTCTACTAAGTGTCTTGTGGCAAAAGAGGAAGAATGTTGGCTATGGCATAGAAGATTGGGGCACGTCAACATGAAAAACATAGCCAAAGTAGCCAAGATGGAGTTGGTCAAAGGGTTACCAAAGATCAAGTATGTCAAGAACAAAATGTGTGATGCATGCCAAGAAGGAAAACAAACAAAAGCATCACAAAGGTAAAACCTTAACTAATACGTCTTTACCATTAGAATTATTGCATCTTGATTTATTTGATTGCCATAGCACTCCATCTTTAAATGGTAACAAATATTGTTTAGTCATTGTGGATGATTTTTCTAGGTATACTTGGGTTTACTTTATGAAACATAAGGATGATACCTTAGAAATAATCATAGGATTTAGTAAAAGGGTTGAAAATGAAAAGAAACTCAAAATCAACCGGATCCGTAGTGATCATGGTGGTGAATTTGAAAACTTTAAATTTTCACAATTTTGTTTAGAGCAAGGGTACAAGCATGAGTTCTCTTGTCCTAGAACACCCCAACAAAATGGGGTGGTGGAAAGGAGAAATCGTGCCCTACAAGAAGCGGCTAGGACTATGCTAAATGCATACTCTCTACCTAGCTACTTGTGGGCGGAAGCGGTTAATACCGCTTGCTATATCCAAAATAGGGTTCAAATCCATAGGTTTTTAGGAAAGACACCTTTTGAACTATGGAATGGAACTATTCCTACAATTCACTATTTCAAAGTCTTTGGATGTAAAGTTTATATCTTAAATACCAAAGACAACTTAGGGAAATTTGAATCTAAAGCGGATGAGGGAATTCTAGTTGGATACTCATCCACAAGTAAAGGGTATAGAGTCTACAATAAGAGAACCCAAGGGATTGAGGAGTCCTCAAATGTTAAATTTGATGAAACTAAGTACCTACTACCTAGAAAGTCCTCCATTGATAAGGATATTAATGACAATAATCAAGACATTACCCAAAACTTCAAAATTTGACCATTAGGGGCAATGATCAAGGGGGAAGAAAAGAAGATTCCGATGATGAAAGAAGGGTGGAGGATAACAATGATCAATTTGAAACCCCTTCTAGAAACCTAAGAATTCATCAAGATCATCTACTTGACCAAGTAGTAGGAGATCTATCTCAAGGAGTAAGAACTAGGTCATTTCATAGGGCTCCTACTAGTCAAGTTGCTCTCATCTCACAAATTGAGCCTAAATCGATCAATGATGCACTCCATAATCCGGATTGGATTTTGGCAATGCAAGATGAATTGGCTCAATTTGAGAGGAGTCAAGTTTGGGAGTTAGTACCTAGACCCAATGATAGCACCATAATTACTACAAGATGGGTCTTTAGGAATAAGTTAGATGACCAAGGGAACATCACTAGAAATAAGGCTAGGTTGGTTGCTAGGGGATTCAATCAAGTTGAGGGGCTTGACTACGATGAGACTTATGCCCCGGTTGCTAGATTAGAATCTATTAGAATTCTCTTAGGGTATGCCTCCTACATGGGATTTAAACTTTACCAAATGGATGTTAAATCGGCATTTTTAAATGGTTTTATTAAGGAGGAAGTGTATGTAGAGCAACCACCCGGGTTTGAGAACATAGATTATCCAAATCATGTATATAGGAAAGCATTATATGGGTTAAAACAAGCTCCTAGGGCATGGTATGAAAGATTGTCATCCTTCTTAATTTCTAAGGATTTTAGAAGAGGACAAGTAGATCAAACCTTATTTATAAAGTCAACATTGAAAGATATATTCATAGCCCAAGTATATGTTGATGATATCATCTTTGGGTCTACAAATGATGATCTACTTCAAGACTTTATAAAAAATATGGAAAATGAATTTGAAATGAGTCTAGTTGGAGAACTCAATTTTTCCTAGGATTACAAGTAAAACAAACCAATGAAGGTATCCATATTTATCAAACCAAATATGCAAATGAAATGATCAAGAAATTTGGTTTGGAAAATGCCAAAATTGTAAGCACTCCTATGGCCACTAGCACTAGAATAGATAGTGATCATGATGGTAAATCAATCGATCTTAAACTTTATAGGAGTATGATAGGTAGCCTACTATACCTAACCGCTAGTAGACCCGATATTTTATTTGCGGTAGGTATGTGTGCAAGATACCAATCTTGTGCCAAAGAATCACATTTAGTAGCCAAAAGAATTTTAAGATATATTAAAGGTACTCTAAATGTAGGACTTTGGTATCCTAGAACTAGGTCATTTGAATTGCTTGGTTATACCGATTCCGATTATGCCGGTGCAAATTGGATAGGAAAAGTACTAGTGGTGGATGCCAATTTCTTGGGTCCTCCTAGTTAGTTGAGTAGTAGAAGCAACATTGTGTTGCTTTATCAACCACCGCGAATATGTGGCTATGGGTGGTTGTGTAGCTCAATTGCTTTGGATGAGACATACTCTTGTGGACTATGAGCTACACTACTCTAACATTAAGGTTTATTGTGACAATGTGAGTACCATCAACTTGACCAAAATCCTACATCACTCTAGGACAAGCACATTGAAGTGAAACATCACTTCATAAGAGATCATGTGGCAAGAGGGGACATTGAACTTAATTATGTAGAATCTAAGTCCAACCTTGCCGATATCTTCACCAAAGCTCTTCCCGAAAATGAATTTTCATCTTTAAGGAGAGAGCTTGGTATGTGCTTTGTGGAGTAAAATTCTAGGCTTGCATAATCCCATGATTATATGTTTATACCTTGTTACATCTCACAAAAAGCCTTAAGAACCTTGATTTTTGTATTGAGACACCTAGAACCATGTGAGATAATAGGGAAGGTGTACTTGGCTCATCATGCTTGTTATGATGCATTACTATGGGTCAATGACACACCTAGAGACATAAACACCTTATGGACCAATCATTGAGAAGGCTTGTATTCAAGTAATGGATACATAGCTCAAAGAACATGGTTGGAAATTCCAAATAATATATATTTTAAACTATGTTCATCATATTTTGAAAAACAATTTCCAAATGAACCACAAAAGTGATACAAAGGTTGCAAACTCTTTAGAACTTTTGTTAGATTCCAAGGTTGTATCAATCTTGAAATCTGAAAAACATATATTTTTCAAATTATTTTTCCTTCATCAAGTATGATTTCAGAAATGTGTACGCGAAATTTCGTGATTTTTCAAGATTTCTGGAATTTCTACGATTTCTAAAGTTAATGAAAAGGCAAATTTCGATTGTCTAGAATGATCGTTCGTAAACCACGATCGATACAATCGCGTTTTCTGATATTAAACTCCATTTTCTGATATTTAGTGTATCCTTGATGTCCTAAAACTATGGTATGATAATATTGCAATAAACAAAGTTGTAGGACAGATTAATGCAGTGTTTTAGGGGGAGTTTCATATATAATAGCGTTTTCTAACCTAAAATCCAATGTTGGTGCAAAGCTAGAACTTCATTGTAAATTCCTTGATATGCTTTGCTTCAAATATGGTTTACACATCATATCTTGGATTAAGGGGAGCCTAATTTCAATCTTATACCTTAGTCCAAGATCCAATACCCTTAACTCTTTCATTTATGAATCCTTCTCTTTTGATGTCACAAAGGGGAGAAGGAATGTTTAAGTTAGAATCTATATTGTAAATATGATTAAAAAGACCTAAATTAAATGATTGTCAAACATCAAAAAGGGGTAGATTGTTGGTGCAACAATGCTCCAAGCATTTATGTGTTTTGATGTTTGGATAATCATTTAAGTTAGGCAATGTATGTGATCTAATTGCGAATGTGTTTAAGTGGCGAGTAAAAGAGAAGTCCAAGTATGATCTTGGCAAAGGAAGTCCAAGGGATGGACTTGGCGGCATAAGACCAAGCTTGTAGTCTTGGCGCGTAAAGTCCAAGTGAACCTTGGCAAAGGAAGTCCAAGTATGATCTTGGCAAAGGAAGTCCAAGGGATGGACTTGGCAGGATAAGACCAAGCTTGTAGTCTTGGCAGCGTAAAGTCCAAGTGAACCTTGGCAAAGGAAGTCCAAAGTAAGGTCTTGGCGCATAAGTCCAAGCTTGTAGTCTTGGCGGCGTAAAGTCCAAGCATTTGGCAACCCAAGACATGACGAAACCAAGGAAGCTCTTGGAAGCAAAGCGCAAAGGATGAACAAGTCGCGGACTCGGAGGATCCCGAAGGCGCAAGGCTTAATACGGAGCTAGAAGGTTGAGTCTAGGTCTAGGGTATAAAAACAAGTATGAATTATTCATACTTATCGAGTATCGATCGATGACGATGTATCACCGACCGTCAGTCGTTTACCGAGTCGTGGTGAAACCGACCATCGACCGCCTTGGACATGTCGATCGATTCTACGATCGACTACTATGGGAAGCGATGATCGATCAAGGAAAGAATGCCACGCGACGCGGTCTCACTTTCGATTGCTGCCGGTGATCACTCGGTGATCACTCCATCACCGTGATGGAGAGATCGATCGATCACTGGCCGTTGGAGATTGCGGCTACGAATCCGCGGAGATCGTGTGGCCGTTGGCCGGCCGATGTGATGGCATGCATCAGTCGACTGATCGAGGCCCAACGGGAAAAACAGCCCCTCTTCTATAAAAAGGGGTCATGGGGAGCATGGGGAGGCTAGTGCTCTAACTCCTAACTTCATCCTCGTGCTCACCAAGTTTTCTAAGTGTTTTTAGCAATCCAAAACCTCCTCTTCTATTGTTCTTCATCATCCATCATTGTAAAGAAGAGGAGTGTATTGTAAGAAAGGTTTCTCCACCTTGGTTCATCCAAAGGAGAAGATAGTGAAGCTTGGCTAGGGCTAATCCACCTTACGGATTGCCGTGGAGTAGGAGCGTCATCTCCGAACCACGTAAATTGGGTGTTAGCGTTTGGTTTCTTATTTCGTATTTGTATTTGTTTTGTATTTGTATTGCTTCCGCTAACTTGATTGTAGAAACGAAGAAACGCTAATCACCCCCCCCTCTAGCGTTACAAAGGTCCTAACAAAGTGCACGAATGTCATCAAATAATAAATAGATTATCGATGTCACAGAGACTGAGATTCAAGTACCGATTGATCAGTGGACGTTGTTGTTCGAAATTTAGTTCTAAGGGTTGTGGTTTCGAGGTTGACGGTGGTCCTAACTCAAATACGATGTCACACGGAGGAAGGAAAGGTTGGTTCGAGGTTCAAAAAGAGGATCCTGGGATTTCGGTTTCATTTGTGTAACATGGAATATGCTAACCAATTAAATGTTGTCTGGTTCTCTAATTAGGGTCTTGTGGAATGGACATTATACCCTTTTCCGATGAGCTTTCGCTTCTATTGGGAACTACCTATTCTTCACTAGGCTGACCCTTTCGTTAAGATAGGATAGATGGTACAAGGATGTCAAATCAATCCCTATGAAGAGTCAGAATGTGTCTCGTTCCCTACTCCTTCATACCCTTCTACCTACAGTTACCGGAGATGAGGACAACCACTTGGTTCCTCCTTAATTCCCCTAGATCTTTGATATAAGGGCTATCACCCCTTGTATTGGCTATCACCCTTTGTATTGGCTATACAAAATAGATAGAAAATCAAAACACAATCTTCATCAAATCAAACAAATACTAACTGCGAATAGAAATTCACAAACAGAATTAATATTCGATCTAGCATGTTCTACGTATACAAGTTACTCCCTAATCCTAAAATCGAAGATTCTACTCCATAGACGGAAAAGAACGAACACAATGCATAATAAAACAAGTCATTACAATACAGGAGATGAATAGAAAGTAAATTGCAGTACTCTTAGTTCCTCTCTTCGATGTCGGAGCGTAGGTTACGATCCTCTCGTCGTCTCCTTCCTCTCTATTGCGAGTTTTCGATGCTTTTTAGGGCATTGATGTGTCGTCCCAACCGTCGTGCCTCCCCTAGGGTTTGGATGTGGCTTCCCTTTTATAGACTTGAAGTCGGCGCTGCATAAATCCACGAAAGAACCCTAATCGCGTCGAAATAACCCAGCGCCACATGGTCATGTGGATTCACACGGTCAGGCCGTGTGTGGCACTGGGGTGGCCAACTCCGTGGTTTGGACACGGTCGTGTGGATTCACACGGCTATGTCGTGTCCCCTTCCGTTCCACCTGCCAAATGTTTTCCTTTTGCTCCAAAAGTGTGTCGTTTTTCCTATAAAATATTGTCCTGCGCACAAAAGCCCAACGAGCATATCTCCGAACCAGAAAATAGGAAATGCATACAAAATAAAATAAGATATGCATGAAACAAGTATAAAATGCAACGAGATGTGAACGAAAATAGATCTTAAAATCCTATATGTTTTGCTCACATCAGGTAACTAGTTCATTGAAGTGACCTGCTTTGAAACTTCATATGTTCTTTATTGTTGGTGCAAGTATGCTCCAAGTATTAATCTTTTGATGTTTGGATAATCATTTATAGTTAGGCAATATTTGTAATCTCATATTGATATTGAGTAACAAGGATAAAGAAAGTCTAAGTGTGAAGGCTTGGCAAGGAAAGTCCAAGGGTAAAGTCTTGGTAAGAAAAGTCCAAGAATAAGGACTTCGCAGCGTAAGTCCAAGTGTATAGTCTTGACAGCAAAAATCCAAGTGGATATTGGTAAGGAAATCCAAGGATGAATTTTTGGCAGCATAAAGTCCAAGTGTGTAGTGTTCACGATATAAGTCCAAATGAACCTTGGCAAAGGAATATCCTAAAGCATGACAAAATCGAAGAAATCTTTTGAAGGCAAGCGCAAGGATGAAAAAGTTGCAGACTCGGAGGGATCATGAAGGCGTGAGGTTGATATAGAAGCTTGAAGGTAGTTTAGGCTTAGGGTTAGATTTCAAGTATGTGAGACTCATACTTGAGATGTACCAGTCTCTTAGACCAGTCGACTGGTCTTGGGTGCTCGGCACTCGAAGGGCCCAGAAGACTCGAGCAGACGACTGGCGAGAAGTCAACTGAGGGTCGACTACTGAACTATGCTCTGGCAATCGACTGGTGGTTTTCACTAGTCGACTGTCCACTGCCAAGATTGAAATTGAGCAGTGGATTGAAATTAAGTGAACAGGTCATAGAAGGTTTCGTAGTTGATTATTGGCTGACAGCAATCGACTGCTAGCTTGGGCAATCAACAGTTGTTATGAGCAGTCGACTGACCAAGTGGTCGTTGGGTGATGACGATCGCGATCAGACTTTGTCAGAAGCCATTGGATGCGATCACCAGTGTCACCAGTCGACTGGTGGTATGCAACAGTCGACTGGCGAAGCCCTTGACAGACAGAAATGGACAGACACTCATTTCTCTATAAAAGGGAAGGCTTGGGGCTTTGAAGAAGTTAATGTTCTTACACGAAATTCTTACTCTCTAAGCTCCAAATCTCTTCTTCCTAAGTTCACATCCACAATCTTGTAAGAAGAAGAGATTACCTTGTAAAGAAGGTTTCTCCACCTTGGTGTGCTCATCAAAAGGAGAGATTTTAGTGAAGGCTTGAAAGGAGTGATCCACCTTAAGAATTATCATGGAGTAGGAGCTTCATCTCTGAACCACATTACATCTTTGAGTTAATGTTGTTATTATTGTTATTTCCTTTCTAGCTTTTGATTTGTTTTTCTTTCGCTAATACTTTGTGTAGAAATCGAAAGAGAGCTTATTCACCACCCTCTAGTCATCACAACGAACCCCAACAAGTGGTATCAACGCCCGGCTCTCTCGAAAGATCTAATCATCAACCGGAGCATTTAGATGGTCTTTCAAGTGAGACATAGCACTGTACGCCCACCGCTCTTCGACGGGGATGACTTTGCATACTGGAAAGGTAGGATGGACCTTATGAACAACATTGACAATTGGTTTAGCATTGTAGATGGCTTCGAAAAGTCGATGGACGAATTTGGAGTGCCTCTTCCAACAAAGGATTGGTCTAGAGAAATGACAAAAAAGGCGCAAGCAAATGCCAAAGAAACGACCACACTTCTGAAGGGTTATAGCCGACGCGTAGATGTGCTTTTGTCATTTCACAAATGAACGCAGCGGAATAAAATATAATAATTTCCTAAATTATTACAACACATACATCCACGCATACAAGATTACAGCACGTGCGGATATATCCGTCAAATAAAATTTTACATTAAATTAAGAATAAAATCAATTTTATCCTAGGTATACCTTTCGGATGATATTGAGCCGGAAGGGCGTCAACCGTACGACGCTCGCGGAGCTTCGTCTCTACTCATGTCCACGTCGAATCTTCGAAGGGATGACTTTTCTAAGTCACGAGTTTGACCTTCTCTTCACTACTAGACGAAGCAAAAAGGTCGGGTGATCGGAGAGCAAGAAAGTCGACCCAATAAAATAGGAAACAACTCTTGTTTCCTTGGTGGCTGGCGGCAAGTTTCAAAACCCAACTCTCCTAGATTCGGCTAAGGGCACAAAGAAAGAAACTTTTGTTCCAAGCCTTAGCCAAAATTCCCCCACTCCCTTGGGGAGGAGTTGGCCAGACCTAAAGCAAAGATGGACTTGTTAGGGCCAGCGGCAAATAAAACCCCAACAACTATTGTTGGTGGCAAGAAGAGGAAGGAGAAGGAGTAGGCGGCAAGGAGAAAGAGGAGGGGATTAAGCACAACCATTAATTAGGTTTTAGCCTTTATAACTCTTTATATAGGCTCTAAACCTAATAGATTATGCGTTAATGGATCAAATCCATAAATCCATAACCATTAAGGCTTAATCTCATCCATTAAACCCTAACTGCGCCCTTAACCAAAAAAAGACTCATTTAATTAAAATCAAACGGATTTGGTTTATAATTAAACCTCTTAATGGTCAACCCGTCTTTATAAGACGTGCTCCTTTTGCATTTCTATCTTGATAAATATTTTCATATTTGTCATATGTTTGGTCCAACCAAACTTGATCTCTCTCGATCTTGACAATCCAATTCTCAAACTCGTTTTTAAGTCTCTTCGAAGGATTCGTTATGCGTGTGACCTTATAGGTTCTCGGTTTATGTTGGGCGTCTATAATTAACCATTAATTATAGAACGATCATGAGTGACACCTAGTAGTACATCATGATCCTCAATTAATCGAAAAATCAACGGTTGATCTCGGAACCATTTCCGAATCCGTCAGCAGCTATAATGAATCGTGTCTCATTTTTTTCACTCGTCTTATACTCATTTGGTTCAGGACATGGTCTATTATATGAGTCCCCACTAGGCTAACTACGTTACACCTAGCCCAAGTAATACTTCCTCATCCAGTGGATTCTAATTACTTTAGCATGTATCCAAGAGTATCATACTCTTCACATGCAATGTTTTAGCCAAAGACTTTGAGTAACAATCCGATGAGTAGTCATAGGGTATACATCTCCTTGCAAGGAACGGTGAATCCTTTGTTGGCTATTCAATCACCTTCACGCCCACCGCTCTTTGACGGGGACGACTTTGCATACTGGAAAGGTATGATGGAGTACTACCTTATGAACAACATTGACAATTGGTTTAGCATTATAGATGGCTTCGAAAAGCCAGTAGACAAATTTGGAGTGCCTCTTCTAACAAAGGATTGGTCTAGAGAAATGACAAAAAAAGCGCAAGAAAATGTCAAAGCAACAACCACACTTCTGAAGGGTTACAGTCGACGCGTAGATGTGCTTTTGTCGTTTCACAAACGAACGTAGCAGAATAAAATATAATAATTTTCTAAATTATTACAATACACACATCCACACATACAAGATTACAACACATGCGGACATATCCGTCAAATAAAATTTTATATTAAATTAAGAATAAAACTAATTTTATCCTAGGTACATCTTTCGGATGATGTTGAGTCGGAAGGGCATCAACCTTACGACGCTCGCAGAGCTTCGTCTCTATTCGTGTCCACGTCGAATCTTCGGAGGGACGACTTTTCTAAGTCACGAGTTTGACCTTTTCTTCGCTACTAGATGAAACAAGAAGGTCGGGTGATCGGAGAGCAAGAAATTCGGCCCAACAAAATAGGAAACAACCCTTGTTTCCTTGGTGGTCGGCAGCAAGCTTCAAAACTCAACTCTCCTAGATTCGGCCAAGGGCACAAAGGAAGAAACCTTTGTTCCAAGCCTTAGCCGAAGTTCCCTACTCCCTTGGAGAAGAGTTGGTCAGACCTGAAGCAAAAGATGGACTTGCTAGGGCCAACGGCAAGGAAAACCCTAACAACTATTGTTGACGACGAGATGAGGAAGGAGTATGCGGTAAGGAGAAAGAGGAGAGGATTAAGCACGATCATTAATTAGATTTTAACCTTTATAACTCTTTATATAGGCTCTAAACCTAATGGGTTATGAGTTAGTGGATCAAATCCATAAGTCCATAACCATTAAGGTTTAATCTCATCCATTAAACCTTAATTGGGCCCTTAACCAAAAGAATGCTCATTTAATTAAAATCAAATGGGTTTGACTTATAATTAAACCTCTTA
The DNA here is from genome assembly GCA_025175895.1 of Wurfbainia villosa. Taxonomy (NCBI): domain Eukaryota; kingdom Viridiplantae; phylum Streptophyta; class Magnoliopsida; order Zingiberales; family Zingiberaceae; genus Wurfbainia; species Wurfbainia villosa. The sequence goes on from CM046005.1 coordinate 77,031,844, forward strand.
ATGGTCAACTCATCTTCATAAGACGTGCTCCTTTCACATTTCCAACTTGACAAATATTTTCATATTTGTCATGTGTTTGGTTCAACCAAACTCGATCTTGACAATTCAATTCTCAAACTTATTTTTAAGTCTCTTCGAAGGATTCGTTATCCATGTGACCTTATAGATTCTCGGCTTATGTTGATCATCTATAATTAACCATTAATTATGAAATGATTATGAGTAGCACCTAATAGTACATCATGATCTCCAATTAATCGAAAAATCAACGATTGATCTTGGAACTATTTCTGAACCCTTCAGCAGCTACAATGAATCGTATCTTGTTCCTTTCACTCATCTTATACCCACTTGGTTCAGGATATGATCTATTGTGTCAGTCCCCACTAGACTGACTATATCACACCTAACCCAAGTAATACTTCCTCATCCAGTGGATTCTAATTACTTCGATATCTATCCAAGAGTATCATACTTTTCACATGCAATACTTTGGCCAAAGACTTTGAATAACAATCCGACGAGTGACATAAGGTATATATCTCCTCGTAAGGAGCGATGAATTCTTTGTTGACTATTCAATCACCTTCGGACACTTCAACTTATATTCAATCATCTCGTACTCACACCTCCTTAGAGATGTATCGACTAAAATGTTAAAGTATAGGTCTCCATGCCCCAGAAACAACCGTGAAAGAAAATAAAATAAAATATGTGACTGCCTTTTCATCGAATGAGAATGCACACCTGCCCCTTCGTCCGTGATGATTCTTCTTCCCACAATTAATAAACAGTAAACGGCTAGTATATTGGGTAATTGAAAAACTAAACCTGCTAACGCGATAAATTCATATAGCAAATACCAGCGAGAGCTTAGAAAGGCTCCGTTTTGTAACAAAAATAAAAAAGGAAAAAAAATGATGAAAGAGCAGAGGGCAGGAAAAAGAAAAAAGGCAACAAAATTGGCGCTTTTTATTGCAAGTTGTGAATATTTATAACACTTACGTGCAACGCATCAAGCATGCCTACACTTTGTCGCTGATTTAGCGATCCCTTTTCTAGTTGTATTGGAATAAGAATTCTCCATGGGAGCAGGCTTTGATGATGTACTAGGTTTCTTTGAGGATATAAGAGCTGAAGACAGCAGAGCTTCGACATCTGCCCTCTGTCGCTTCCTCCTTGCTATCAAATCTTTAGGTTCTTGTACAACACAAGATTTACTATCTGCTATCTTACCGCTACCTGAAGTCGATCCTGAAGGTGGGCAAATTGAACTTTGACTTGAAGTACTACACCTGGGATTTTCCGAAAATCTCCGAGCAGTTTTTGCCTTTTTTATCAGTGAACCAGGATCTGCTATCTTACTTCTACCCTGCCCCTGACTCGATTCATTTGAAGCCAGGGAAACTGCATCTGGACTTGAAGTGTTACACCTAGGAGTTGCGGAAAATCTCCGAGCTGTTTTTGCCTCTTTCATCAGAGAACCAGGATCTGCTATCTTGGTGCTACCCTGACCCTGACTTGATTCATTTGAAGCCAGGGAAACTGAATTTTGACTTGAAGTATCACACCTTGGATTTTCAGAAACTCTCCGAGCAATTTTAGCCTTTTCCATTAGAGGACCAATATTAGAATTCTGTTCCAAATGTATAGATTTATCTTCAAGTATAGCACAACTTGAATGTTTTCTTACTCTATTTTTGGAATCAGCTGAATCTTCACATTGCATCACAGGCTTTCTTTCACTCCTAGAAGCTTCTCTGGAAATAATATTCTTGGAGTATTCATATGCTTGCATTGGTGATAGTAAAGAACTGCTTCCCAACTTGTGTGTGCCAATGGAATTTGATGAACCACTATGGAAGGTGCCCCTGCTTGGATCATTGTTCGTGCTAATGCTGTGCTTTAATTCGACGCCAGTTTTAGTACAGTACCTCACAAATTTGTTACCGCGCTCTGCATTTTTCACTCTTGCAGAGCTATTATGGTGACCGGAATCCAAATCCGACTTAGAAGGGTTATTTTTGCAGGATGAAGACACAGCCTTAGTAAAGATCGAGTTATATGGCCTGGTAACTGAAGTAAACAAATCCCTTTCTTTGGAGTTCTCAATCAAAGCAGCCCAGTTGACATTTGTTTGCAATGTCCTGGCATTGCCAACTACCCATAAAGAGAATTTAGCTCTTGTTAAAGCAACATTCATGCGCCTGACATCTGCAACAAATCCAATACCATTGGAACTAGATTTTGGCGTTTCAGAACTAGAACCAGAAGCCCTAACAGTTGAGAGTACCAAGATATCCACTTCACGCCCTTGAAAACCATCAACAGTGTTAAATTCCATGTCAGATATTTGTTCTGGACCAAACGCAGAGGAGAACCGTGAACGTAATAGTGAAAGTTGACTCCGATAAGGTGTTACAACCCCAATTCTTCGAGAAGTAAATTCAAATGGGTATCTAAGAGAGTAGTACCAGAATAATGATTAGTGTTGCACAGTAACAGCACAATTTCATGGATCTTCCCAAGCAGAAAAGTCATGCTTACCTCTTATTTAAGAACTTCAATATATCAACAGCTGCTTCTGCCTCAGCCTCATTAAATAGGGATACAGAATTAGAATTCTTACCATGATGCTCATGACCATCAGCAATATCAAAGAACATGTACGGCCTAAGATAATTGTTTTCATGGAACAAAGCTGACCTATCTGCCACCTTAGCACCATTCAGTAACTTACTTTCATAAAAGTGCATTGAAGGAAATCTGCATATCTCAGGATGCATTCGATGCTACATAGAAATGGAAATATAACATTAAGTAAATTGAACAGCTATGCCCACTAAAAGTTCTTTCTCATGTAAAAGGTATCAAATTGGATCTTCAACTTTCTTGCTGGTAGCACCAAATTCAACAAGGATGTTTACTTTATTAAATAGTATACATTCTTAATCATCTTACATCTAGTGGTGGATAGCTATGTAAAAAGGTGACACCAATCAACTAAATCAAAAAAGGAAACCTGTGCTATGCAAAATAACTCCATAACACGTATATCATTACAAAGTCAGATACAAAGTTATCATTCATTTAAAAGTCTCAACTGCAATTTTAAGTTGAATTAAAGAAATGGGATAACTTCATGTAAAACATAAAGCATGGAACCTCCAGTACATGGTATCCACATGATATAGACATCTCCCATCAGAGAACAAGACATATATCTTATAGGAATAGAGTCATAGTACCCATAATTTTAAGAATACATTAACTTATGCAGACCACGACAAATACACACATTAATCGAGAGAAGAAAATCAAAAAAAACTTGATTAATAATGATAAAATAAGATAAAAATTTATTTAAATATAGATGAGAACATAGTAGAGTATCGAGTATAATGATGTAAGAGCATCCATAAAGCCGACCCACTTAGTGGATAGAGTGTGAAGCTATTAAGAAGCAACACATACAAAACAACTAATATACCAAAGATGAAAAATGTAAAGATGGATATAAAGTTACTAGAAAAATAAAATAAATATTTGTACCTCGAATAGATGAGTCAAACTCCTAAGTCATGTTGAAAGATAATAAATAAATTTCTATGGTTGAAAAATTGACTCTACTAGAGTGGAAGGTGCAAAATAGAAAGAGATAAAAGAAAATGTTAGTCAATAAAAAAGTCGTCTGGTGCACAAAGCGCCCACCAATGTGGAATTCCAAGGAAGAATTTATTGTATGCAGTCTTACTCTACTTTGCATGAGACTATTTCCATAATGTTAGTCAATATAATTTAAACAAATAAAGTCCTCAACATTGGTTAACAAATGGTCTTCGTGTTAAAAATTATATCTCCTTTCGGTTTAAGACCTTGGTGAAAATCTAAAGTATGATCTCATCACTGAGATCCAATGAAAAAAATAAAGTAACATTTTGGGAAACGAAAACAGATTTCCTTTTGGTCCGGCGTGAACCCTACCTTCTTTTTTTTTACCCATATATAAAGAACTCAAAAAAATATAAAAAATGTGAAAAAGAATTATTTTCTACCTCTAAAAGTAAAAGTTTCAAAACCATGGCTTATCAAAAATTTTCCAGTCCTAAAACTAATGATTGAACTCGAAAATGAAAACCCAATTTATTTATTTGAATTCAAGAAGGTGAAATTATATGAAGGAAATAAAAATGAAAAAGATTCAAAAGATAAGATTGGTGATGGTAAACAGCAAAAAGTTAAGTCAAAATCAAATTGATGATGATCATGATGATTAACATAGTCCTTGAAATTACATTCTTTCATAAATGCACACAAAGATTAAGATCTCAAAAATCTTTTATTGAAACATACAACACTTTTGGTGTCATCTATATTAATCAATGAATAAAACTTAGAACAAAATAAGGCGACATAAAGATTTCTTAAGTGGTATCTCTTTTAGTTTCCTTTAGCAAATAAAAGAGCTGAAAAAGAGGAAAGAAAGAAAAGGACTGAAAAATATCTTCTTCATTTTTTCATCTATAGTTTTTGTTTAATTTGGGCAGAAATCTCGTTATCATGTGCAGTAGAGCTTAAATTTGACTTTTAAAAAATTCAAAATTATTTTCTCTCATCTAAAAATTGTGAAATTTTGCGAATTATTTCCTATGAAGTTTTTTTCTCTAGCCTCTTTTCCGTAGTTGTTTCTTTCCCTAGTAGAAAAGGAGGCTTAAATGATGAATCTTTTTGCAGCACAATAATACACTAAAAAAACTAAGATTAGCAGTTTATATACCTAGCTTTTACTATATCAATATTGGTAATTTGAGTGACCTAGAACATTCTGTCTTAACTCCTGAACTGAAAACAATCAGGACTTGTGAACTTTTGTTTGCAAACAAGATTCAACTATAAGGTTCTTTTATATAATTTTACACATCGCCAAATCTAATTGAAAGTTGCCCAATTTTCAAATAAATAGTACTATAATGTATAGAAAAGTCCACTATTCTAATGTTATCAAAGTTTACCAAAAGAAAACAGAATCATGCATGCAAAACTGAAAAATTCAATGGAATCTGGATTTGGGACAAGGCAACGCTAAAAGAATAGTTTGTTTCTACAATTAGAAAGTATCCTTCGAATGTGATAGAAAACTTTTGAGACTATAGGTGAACATCGATGTCATTTCTTAGTTTTATAGATTTAAAATTTACAGAAAGATAAAGAAGTGATGACATTAAGAAACAGCTAATGATAATAAAAATGTAACCTTTAATGACGAATTTTAGAAGGGGACTAAAATTTTTAAGGTGAAACTGATGGAAAAACGAATTTATTTATGTGAAACTATGACATTGTTTAAGTTAATTTATCTTGGAAATTGATTACCAAAACCAGCAACCAAAGTCAATTACAAATTTAAAATTAAATCTTTAAAAAGGGTATTTAAGATGGATTAAAGATTTTAAATGTGGAATTTCATCAACCTATAGCTTAATTACCTGTTCATTAAGCATTATCACTGGATGACCAGCTCTTTGCAGCCGCTCAAACATACTGCACTCATACAAAAATTTACTAGCTACATCAGAAAATACAGTGGCAGGAAGCTGCTTGGGATCACCCACCTTCAAAAAAAGCCCATTAACTAAGTTATAAGTCAGATTGATACTCTATTACAGGAAGAATTATATAGTGATAACTACGCAGGAGATGATTAAGATAGTCACCATTATACATTTGGTTCCTTTGGACTTGAGTAGCTGAAGAGGAATTAATGTTGCAGGTTCAAGAGCCTGTAGTAAAATTCAACAAGTTTTCACATAATGTTGTTCAGCCATGTGATATTGAAGAAAAATAATAATAACGCTCAAACACTATAAACATACTTGAGCTGCCTCATCAATAATAACAGCATCGAACAAGTTGTGTTCAGAATGAACTCCAAATCTATTGTTAGAAGCAGATTCGGAGCACACACCATATATATCACCACCACATCCACTAAGTGTTGTTACAACAATTTCTGCTTCCTTAAGGATAGATTTTCGAATTTTCCGCTTGAGGGACCAACTTTCTTCAAAAACTTTCTTTTCTCGAGCATGAGCAGCAGCAAGATCTGCACAGATTGCTTTCTTCTGCCCGTACAACATATTGAGCTTGACACCAATTGTGGCATCAGAAATCTCTAATGAATCATTTTTTTTTAAAGATTTATCAACATTCAAATCATTGGTGTTCAATTCATTTTCTTCAATTTTAGCACGTTTAGATTCATAGTATCGGATATTGTCTACAACTTTTTCCAGTTTTGCACGAAGTGAACTCGAAGCTTCTACAATATTATCATTTTTGCCTCCAGTTTGGTTGTTGATTTCTTCTGCAAGCTGTCGTTCAACAAGTGTATCAATAAAGAAGGGTAGAGAACTAGGGTGAACTGTCTTTGAATTTCCAACTCGCACTAGATATGGTTTATAGGCCTTCCCATCATTTCCATAAAGTCCTTGACTGATTCTTGATACCAATTCATCAACTGCAGCATTTGATTGGGCACAGACAAGTATCCTCCCCCTTGGAGATCGTTCAGTTGGTGCAGAAGAATCATTTTCTGCATTATTAATTAATTGTTTAGCAAAGGCAGCATCCTGCCAAGCTTTTGCAACTGCAGCAGACTGACTGATAGGTGTTTTTTTCTGGTGAGATTCATTACTGGTCGACACTGAATGCATACTAGATATTCTGGAGCAAAAGTTCTTATAAACTCTAGGTAAAGCAAGCCATGCACTCACTAAGGCAACAATGGTTTTAGTTTTTCCAGTTCCTGCAGCATAAAATAAAGCTTAAGATTGTGCAAAAAATCTATGAGAAACTTTATCAACATCATCAGAGGTGAAATTGACAAACCTGGAGGACCCTGAATGAGAGAAAATTCAAAGTTTTCCTTAGACTCAGATGATCCGATGGCAAAGCTTATAGCTTGAAGTTGACTATCATTATATGATGATATCAAGATGTTCTGCAAGGACTGAGAAAGTTTTTCCAAAAACTTTTTAGATCCAGAATATCCAACAGCATGATTCACTGGATTTAAGATGATTGGAAGAACAGGGATGTCATTAAGTGCGGACAGGGCTTGAAATTCTCGAAGTTGAGGGGTTATACTCATAAGCCTACTTAAAAACCATTTACTTCGTTCTATGAGTAGTCTTCTCACTTTGTTGAATCTTGAAGAACCATTTGGAAGATATAGCCTGATTACAAGAACTATTGAATGACTTTTGTCTTTTTTTTCACGCCTTTCCACCTAAGAAAACAACATATGATAACACTTTGTAAGGCACTCAATTAGTTTTGAGTGAAAGATCAAATCATAACAATACCTTTCCGAGTACATGCACATTCTGAGCACAGTTTTGCAAAGGTTCCTTTGTAAGAAAAACCAAATCATTTTCTGTGCACATTCTTGATGCAACACTATCAGTTGAATCAAGACAGCCACGAATCAGATGAAAATCATCCACCCTTTCAACTGAAACTATACTTAAGTTGTTACAGCACATATCTTCCGTAGAAGTCTCTAAGTGTGCATTATGTAATTGGGCTTTGAACTCTTCCAATACCAATGGCCGGAAAATCTGCACATAATGGCTTGATGACTCAAAACATAAAGGAATCTTTTTTAGCCTAGTTGAAGATTTTCCATCATCAATGCCAGAGGTTAAACCCACAAGGGAAAAATAGTCTAACTCTAAGATGGGTCGATACCAATCATCTAGTTTGGGAGGTTTAAGCCTTCTGATCCCAGATTCTTGTCTATTAAGAAAACTTACTTTGTTTTTAGTTGGCAATTGAAGTTGAACAACTTGCCTTCTAGGTACAGATATGCTTTGCTTTGTTGGAAACAATTTCAAATGTGTAGATTTATTAAGTGCATGTTCTAGTACATCATCATCTTCACGTATCAACTCTTTGATAGCAGCAGCATCCTTTTCTTTTAATAAGGAAAATTTTTGAGCAGATGGCATTTTTGCTTGGCTAACTGACTTGTCTTTCCTAATGGATGAAATGCCCTCACTTGTATTAGATGACTTAGTTATTTCTTTCTCTGCTCCTAAGTTCTTTAAAGGAATCAAAGGTGTGCTTGCAGAGATGGATGACGCTAATGAAACCATATTACCACTAAACACATCATTCACTGGTATATGAGAAGAGAGCTGAGTGTTAGTAGAAGATATTCTTGAAGAAAAATTCTGAAGATTGTCACTTGGCAAAGTAGTATCTATCTGCTTATGGTGATCTGATGAGTTCCCTATGCCAATAAAGTCAGGAGAAGCTGTTTCTTCTATTTCATCATCTGAAAGTACAATAACGTTTTCATTCTTAGCTGACTGAGGCAAGGTCACCCCAGCACTAACATGATCATCACATAAACAAGTCTCGGGAACAGTTTTCTTTTCACGGAAAGGCTCAGAAAACAATAGCATTCCCCTTTGAATTTTATTTTCTGAAGCTTCTTGAGTAAGTGATATCTTGAGTTGACGAACTCTCTCTTTAAGCTTATCAATCGGCACAGTGGCTGGAATGCAAGAACAAGCACATAATTAAAATGAACTAAAAGCAAAGGGATACAAAACAAAAACCAACTGATAAATCTAACCCTGTAACATAATTTCTTGAATGACATCAAGATTGCATGATGTCCTAAGAGTCCGTGAATTTTTTAAGTGGTTGAGAAGGGAAAGTGTGCACTGCTTCCAATGCCTACTAACAACAATAAGAGATGATCCTCCCCATTCCACCAAATCAGACAGCCACTTAGGATCAAGGATATCATACGTTAGGCATGCTAAATTGCCAGACAACTCGGGTGAAGAGAAACTGAGGCTTTCAAAAACAGCAGGCAGTGCCTCGAGCAACCGTACACTTGTCATCTGCAATAACATAAAATATGAAAATTATAGAATAAAGCTTAGTCCGGTACACGAAGTTCTCGTCATGCGAAATCTCAGGGAAAAATCTATTGTATGTAGTCTTACCCTTCTTTGCAAGAGGTTGTTTCCAGATAAAAATTATAGAATGGATAAAAAAATATCCTCGATGAACAAAGGGAGTAAGAAAAAACAGTGAATTAAACCCAGGTTTATTCAGTATCCATCCGGAACTATACAATTTCAATGTCATGTCATGACAACACCAGGGCATGCTAAGGCATACTTCAAATCATGTTCTATTATCTACTCAAATGAGTTTTAATTCAATAATTCCCTTTCACTTAGCTTATCTACAAAAATAAAGTGTACTACAAGTCAATTTAATTAAGATTTTAGACAAATAAGCCCCAAAAATATAATAAGCATTTCAACTAATGATTATACCTTCTTTATATCAAAATAAGCATTCATGCATCTAAAGGGCAATCTAAAGGACAACCTGATGCACGAAGCTCCTGCCATGCGAGGTCCCGGAGAAGAATCTATTATGTGCAGTCTTATCCTACTTTGCAAGAAGTTGTTTCCAGGACTTGAACCCGTAATCTAGATCACAAGGTTTGCGCCAAAACTCCCCTTCAAAATAAGCATTCATGCATCAAATGGGAGAATTAGTTCTTGTGGCATCCTATAGAGATCAATTGCATAATTTTCCAAAACCATGTTAAATAATACTCCCAAAACAATTGGAATTGGAATTGATTTCTCTAAATATATAAATATATCTAGTTTAAATACTGGAAAGTGGATTTGCACAGACAATTGAAACCGAAACAGTTATAGGTACATCTTGATTTCTCTAAATCTGACCTCTTTTCTACTGCTAGTGTTCTGATTCATAGATCACTTCCCCTCCCCTCTCTTTTTAGTGTTTCATTTCCTCCCTTATGATCAACAGAACTGTTATTTTTGTAAAGAAGAACTTATTTATTACATGGGAGAAGTCCTATTTATAAAGTATAGGGTCTATAGATCAAACTCTATCCTAAGAAATAATGGATTAAACTTTATCCCAGGAGATAAAATAATTATCCCTAATCATATTTAGGGATATCAAATTATCCCTAAAATATTCTAACACTCCCCCTCAAACTGGAGCATATAAATTATATGCACCCAGCTTGTTATATATGTAGTCAATTAGGGGACCTTTCAGAAATTTAGTAAATATATCTGCTAGTTGATCATGTGAGTTAACAAAACTAGTAGATATTTCTCCAGATATGACTTTCTCTCTGACAAAGTGACAGTCGACTTCAATATGCTTTGTCCTCTCATAAAAAACAGAATTTGACGCGAAATGCATGGCGGTCTGGTTATCACATATGAGTGACATTTGTATAACATCTCCAAACCTTAGCTCCTAAAGCAATTGTTTGAGTCATATAAGCTCTTGACTGGCTATGGTCATAGCTCGATACTCTGCCTCTGCACTGGATCTTGCCACAATATTTTGCTTTTTGCTTTTCCAAGAAACAAGGTTACCTCCGACAAATATACAAAAACCAAAGGTGGATCTCCTATCAATGGGAGATCCTGCCCAATCTGCATCAAAATACCCTATAACTCGAGTATGTCCTTTGTTTTCGAACAAAAGACCCTTTCCTAGAACGCCTCTGATATATCGAATAATGCGAATCACAGCATCCCAATGTTCTTTACACGGAGAGTTGAAAAACTGACTTACTACACTTACTACAAATGAGATATCTGGACGAGTAACAGTAAAGTAACTTAGTCTCCCTACTAATCGTCTGTATCGTTCGGGATCTGGTAGAGGCTCCCCCTGATTTGGCAGGAGCTTGACATTAAGATCCATAGGGTTGCCAATTGTCTTTGAGTTTAACATTCTTGTTTCCTCTAGAATATTCATTGCATACTTCCTTTGGGATATAATGATCCCATTTCTGGACTGTGCTATTTCTATCCCCAAGAAATATGAGTCTGCCGAGATCCTTCGTCTGGAAATGTTTGAAAAGATGTTTCACCTATGAAATCCCGAGATTATCACTACCTGTGATGACAATATCATCAACATAAACCACTAGATGATCTGACCGGTAGATGAGTGGCGATAAAAGCGAGAATGGTCGATCTCGCTCAGGAGTCATGCGAACTCTTGAATTACAATCTTGAATCTACCGAACCATGCTCTTTGGGTATTTGCTTGAGACCGTATAAAAGCGTTACGCAAGTGGCGTACAAGGCCGGAAGACTCACGAGCAACAAAACCACGGAGGTTGCTCCATGTAGACTTTCTTGACGGTCACCATGTAGGAAACGCATTCTTGATATCAGTGATAAAGAGACCCGGTGTTGAATCGCGTGATGGACATGAATAGGCGTATAGAAGATATCTTAGCGAGGAAAAAGTGTCCTCGTAATCCAACCCGAGATCTGAGTATAGTCTTTAGCAGCGAGGCGAGCCTTAAGTCGATCGGCCAGTTAAAATGCGGAGACCTTCACCGTATATACCCATCGTGACAACCAACAGTGATTTTCTGTAGTGGTAGAGGCGAGGTCCCAAGTCCGCGACTCGTAAGGCACTCGTTTAAATCGGCCTTTGTTTCCATCTTGGATGGGCAAATGCATCTCCTGCATCTTGGAAGAAAGCAGAGGCAAGGAGGAAAGACAAGAATAATAGGAAGGAGAAAGACGATGGTAACTCATAGACACATAATGAGGAGAAGGATTACGAGTTAAATGTATACCTTTCCGAAGTGCAATGGGAATATCAGATTAAGAAGATTGTACCGGAGGAAGGGGCGGAGGACCTGGCTCCAGAGATGATTCCACGGCAGAGTCAGTGTTGGGCGGCGGCAAAGCAGACTGAGGACGACACTGATAAACCTGCAACGGAGGAGAAATTGAAGTTGGGGGTGATAGAGAATCCTCCAGAGGATAAAAGACTAGTGCAGGCACAGAAGGAGGAAACTCGGGCGACGACTCTGAAGGCCCAAAGAAAGGAACCGAATCAAAAAACCTGATATCAGCAGAGATGAAATACCGACGGAGAGTAGAAGAATAACACTTGTACCCTTTCTGAGACCGTGGGTACTCAAGAAAAATACATTTATGCGACCGAAGAGAGAGTTTATCAATGCCAGGATCACAAGCATGAGCAAAAACATGTAGAACGAAAGAGCCTATGCGGTAAAGGATGAAGGGACTGATTTAGATAAAGTACATGATAAGGTATTTGACCCTGTAAAGTAGAGGAAGGCATGCAATTGATGAGATAACATGCAATAAGTACGACTTCACCCCAAAACTGAAGAGGAACATGAGAGTGGTGGAGAAGAGTCCGAGTGGTCTCAAGAAGATGCGATTCTTGCATTCTGCAACTCCATTCTGTTGGGGAGTATGAGGACAAGGCATCCGATGTAATACGCCATGAGACGCTAAGAATGTCTGAAACGGAGTAGATAGATACTCACGTGCATTATCACTTTGCAACGATCGAAGAGGGATACCAAATTGTGTTTTGACTTCATTAAAGAAAGATTGGAAAATAGAAAACAATTCCGAACGATCCTTCATCAGATATAACCAAGTGCAACGGAAAAAATCGTCTATAAAGGTAACAAAATATCGTGACCCGAACGTAGAAGAAACACGACTCGGACCCCAAATATCGGAATGAACCAAAGCAAAGGGAGACGTAGCCCGACTTATAATGCGAGGAGAAAACGAACTACAGACATGCTTGCCTAACTGACATGACTCATAAGATAAAGACTTTAAGTGAGAAAGACTAGGATGTAATTGTTTTAACTTATCAAGACCAGGATGTCTTAACTGAGCATGAATAATAAGTGGAGATACCGCCACCGAACCAACAAGAGAGGCCTGGTGAAGTCGGTATAGGTCATTAGACTCACATCCGAAGTCAATCATCCTCTCCGTACTCCTGTCCTGTAATGACACAAAAGATTTAGTAAACGAGATGACACAAACAAGAGACCGAGTAAGCTGACTTGTTGATAACAAATTAAAGGGGCTCCGGGAACAGAAAGAACATTATGAAGGGAAAGAGACGGAGAAGGATGAACAATACCAATACCTTGAGACTGAATTAGAGAACCATTTGTCATGGTGACAAAGGGTAAATAACCGAAAGTAGATAATGAAGAAAAAAGATATCTATTACCAGTGATATGAGCTTAGATATGCCAAAGAAAGGAATTACTACTGGTAATCTAAGAAGAAGAGAATTAGACCTGCCGATCCTCATACCACGTAAATAGTTACTACATGCCATTAAACCCATATCTTAGATCTCGATAACTCGAAGACGGTCATTCACCGGGATTTAAGCGCTTACCAAACGCACCAATCGCTTCAATTAACTTGTTGTATCTATCAGGGGTAGCAAAGAACATCGCTGCAATAGATGTAGAAATATCCACTTTGGAACTAGGATTTTGGCCTGCTCCATACACAGCATCACCTCCATAGTAGCAAGATAAAGGGTATCCGTTTGGTTCGTTTGGTAAGTAGGGCATGCTTGCATCCTTATGATCCGGAAGTGGAGGAGACGACGATGGCGACCATTCCTCCGGCGAGGATGCCAAAGCCCTGCATCGTGAATACGACGGCGATGAACGCACCGCGAGTCTTCTTGCTCACAGATTCGGCTACGGATGGTGGAGAGAGCGTAGTTCCACTGCGTGGAGGCGACAAAGGAGGCGACGGGCCGACTACAGCGGGGGCGGGGAACCGGTCCTTGAAAGCAGAGGACCGCAAGAGAGACGGCCGCCATGAAATGATCTGCAGGTGTCGGAATCACAAAGGAGCTGGCAACTCGAGGAGGATTCGGTGGCTCTAAACTCTCGAAGAGGAGGAAGAGAAACCCTAGGAGAAGAGTAGAAGTGGGCGCCACCACAGGAGACGAGGGTAGGAAATAGAGGAGCGGAGCGGCGAGGCGGTCGGCGCTGTGGTGCTCGTGGCAAGGAGGTGGCGAGGAAGGGCGTGCCTGAGGCCGCAGCGAAGGCCGCTGTGCGCGCGTGAGAAGGAAGCGACGGGAAGAAAGAGGTCGCGAGCGTGAGCAGAGGTTGCGTCGCGGGGAAAGAGATCACGACGCGGAAGGAGCACGATGAGAAGCGTGCTCGGGAGAAGAACGTGCGGCGCGCTCGAGAGAAGAACGTGCTCGGGGCTCAACCCGAAAAAAAAAGTTGCGAAAGATGAAAACCTAATCTATGGCTCTGATACCATGTTATTTTTGTAAAGAAGAAGAACTTGTTTATTACATGGAAGAAACCCTATTTATAAAGTATATGGCCTATAGATCAAACTCTATCCTAAGAAATAATGAATTAAACTTTATCCTAGGAGATAAAATAATTATCCCTAACCATATTTAGGGATATCAAATTATCCCTAGAATATTCTAACAAGAACAAATCAAAGGAATCATAAGAAAAGAATCTTAATATCCAAACTGGTATCATGCATCGGTACTTCTCTTACCCTCCCTTATCATTATTGTTTCATCTCTTCTCATGATTGACAAACAATTAAAGGATGAGTCAGAATCTTTTTGTGTTGGTTGATTCTGGATGGTACTAGTGGAGGCAGGCAGTCCTAATTGATACCATCAAAATTGTGTTGGCATAAGAAGAATGGTGACATTTATTTGTGCAGTCATGTAGGTACCTATCTGCATCCAAAAACAATACATTTTGTCCATGCCGACTGATACCAATTGACACTTGGAACCATGAATGCAAAATTCAAAACCATCAAAAGTAAACAATTGTCAAATCTAACTAACAAATAATTGAAAAGGTCAAACAAGTTAGGACTATGAAACATAACAAGAAAATTGGAGAAAAGTACCTGACAAGATTTGGAATTGATTAGTTCCTTCCCATTCTCTAAGCATTTGACAATTGATGGCCATACAACTGCTGATAAAGAGTAACAAAACTTCTCCCAGGATTTCATGTCAACTGTCGTACCTGAGTTTGCATTTGATGTGTCTGGCAAATCTTCAAAGCACGGTTGATGCAAAAAACCCCCATGAAATGCATGATTTGCAGATTTCAAATCCTCTTTAAATGATATTAGATTGGTAGTAACTACTTCCTTTAAAAGTTTGCGGATGATGAAAAAGAGGTGATGAAGATTATGAAAGTTTTCAACGAGTGAATCAGTTAAGACCTGAGATAAGCATACACATTGTTGGTATAAATTGAAAGATTTTTTGAACTTTTGAGGCAATAAAAAAGGTACTAAAAGCACAAATTTGGGTTGTCAAACATGATAAACAGCACCATCCTCATCGTGATAAATAGTATAATAGTCAATATAGTTTCAAATGTTTAATCATGTTTAATTACATTGACCAGTTGAGTTGGTTTCCCTTTAACAACTAGTTGATTCAACCAGTGTATCTATGTTTATCGAACATTTTTTAATGTCTATACCACCTTAACTTATTTTGCGCAATTTTATCCTCTACTGCAGCTACCAAAGAAATAAATACCATAAAAAAATGTGACTTAGAGAAGTTCAAACTCTGAAATAATTTAACTCAAATTATCAAGAAATGCATCAGATTCATACAATTAAAGCTAACATACTTCAAAACAAAATTGGAAAAAACTGCTTGGTCAAGATCATTAGTTTGATTTCTACAAACATTTCAGGTAAAGTAAGATGTCATCTCAAAGTTTGAAGAAAGCCCACAGACACATGTTGATTATCAATTGAAATTACAAGCAAATCAAGCAGAACAGCTAGTGGTGTCTCAGAAATTAATTGTTACTAAAGGAATATAATACCAAAGTTCAAATAAACAAATGAATCATCCAAGTCTATGCAAACAAGAACACTACTCAAACATAACTAAACATTTGGGAAAACCAGTTAGTCAAAAACAAACATTTGGCTATGCATTTCAGTTGATGTCATAATAGAATGGCCTAGGGATCGCACCAAGAAAAACTTTTTTTTCCAATCACGCAATACAATGGAGATTAGTACCATGTTTGCATCAATTAGAAGAGACCATGATTTAACATATTGTACTACATGATTGTCAATATCAGTATCAGTATAAAAATTTAAAAAAAGCTAAATATCGAATATTAAATTATTGGAATCAATGAGATTGGTGGGATCTGAATCCATAAAAAATTCAAAAAAAATAAATATGCAAGGAAAATAATACAATAAAAGATATATAAAAATCTAAAATTCACGCATCTATATTTGATTAAATACAAATACTATATATTACAAAAGTGTAATTTTGTTTTGAGTTTAATAAAATTTACATTTTCAATTAAATTCTAATTTAATCAACTTCTTTTCTGATCAAAGCGTTTAATAAGTTTACTTAATTTTGGTACACTTAATCAATTCTAACTTAAATTAATTCTTTTTATTTAATCAAATTTAATTAATTTTAGTTCTACTTATTAAATTAATTTTAAATAATTTAAACTATAGTAGTTATTTAAATTAATTTAATTTTAATGAGATTAATTAATGTAAATATTAATTAGATTAATTAATTGAATTTTTAGCAGCCACAACTACTCCAATTCTTACACTAAGCACCATCAACTACAACCCAGACTTCGCAACTTCGCTACTCATATTCCTTCTTAAAAGTGCCTAATAAAAATGAGAACGAGAACAACTCACAAATTCCTCCTTGAGAACATTGAGGGACAATGGAGAATCACCTCACATCTCTTCTACTTAAAAATAAAAAATCGCGGGAAAGACTAGTTCAGAACTAGACACCATCCACGCATTGTAGTCAATTGAAAAAGAATCTTAATTGGAAAACCAAGGGTTATTTGGCTTCTCAGAGTGGAAAACATGGGCAAAACTCTTGTTTGTCCCCCACCACAGCAGTCAATTGGAAAAGATTCACGAGTAGGAAACACTGGGTTGATCATAAGGTACTTCTAAAGCTTGAAGAGAAATTTTACACAACAGTGGTTAAACTTATTATATTATATAGAGCTGAATGTTGAATTATGAAATAAACATACAGGCAAAGATAAGAGTCAGAAATAGAATATTAAAGTGGATGTACAAATATATAAAGATGAACAAAATAAAAAATGAGAATATTATAAAGAAAACCGAGATGATGCCTACTGAAAAAATACTCCAAGAGAAGCATTTAAGATGGTATGAATATATACCTAGATAATCAATAAATGTCTTAGTTAAGTGATGAGAGATTACGACAAATATGCATATTAATCGAGGAAGAAAGACCAAAAAAGACTTAGTTAGTAATGATAAAATAAGATAAAATTCAATAGATAGGGATATAATAGGAGATAGAATCTAATAACATAGGAGGATTTATATAACTCACCCCACTTAGTTGAATAAAGGGTTCGTTGTCGCGGTTGTTGACTAATTCTCTATTTACTTTGAAGTGTATATAGTGGAGGGTAAGTAATCACAAGCAAAAAAAAAACACCATAGGAAAGGAAGAGAAAGAAGAGGCAAAGATGGGATGAAAAGGAGGAATGCAAGAAGGAAAACGAAGAATGGAATATAGGTCTCACAACAACCACGATTAACGGTCCCAACCCATGGCCAAATAAGTCTTGCAGCAGTTTAGCCGTGAGCACGCAACCTCTATAACTGAGAACCATGACCACTGCAACCGTGAACCACAATGAAGCCGTTTGCTCGCTGAGGTGCAATGGTGAATCACTGCGAGGTTGCCTACTTGCAAACTACAAGGTTGCGAATCACAACCAGGTTGCAACCTCACACCTGCTATTTCATCGTTAATGTTGTTAATGATTGTTGTTGGTTACTGTTAGAATATTGTAGATATGATTAGGGATAATTGTTATCCCTAAATATCATTAGGAATAATTATTTCTTAGGATAGAATTTTGATTTATTCCTAGGATAAGGATTGATTTATTCTTTTGAATAAGCCCTAATCTTGTCTATAAATAGGGCTTCTTTCATGTAAGTTAGGTATCTCTAAGTTACGAAATAACTTGGTATCAGAGCTCTAGGTTTCCATCTTTCGTAATTTTTCCGCTGCTCCTCGCTCGCTCGCGTTCTTCTCCCGAGCGCGCAGTCTTTCCACGTCGCGATATCTTTCCCCGCGACGCAATTTCGCGAGCTTCTTCTTTTCCGCCAGCGCCTTCTCCGCAGCGGCCTTCTTCTTCGCCTCGCCGGACTCCGGACTCGAGCGCGGATTGCAGGTTCTCCACCGCCAACGCTCGCGTTCCTTCCCCGACTTCGTTTCTTCGCCGCGAAGGATCGCGATTCGCGTGAAGCCGACGGACCGGCGTCCTCCAGCCTCGGTGGGCGAACCGACACCTGCTCCGAGCCATTCGTTCCGACGAGATTTATCGGCACCGACCCGCCCTCCCCGGGCCTGCTCTCGTCGCCGCGCCGCTCGGCCGTGCCTACGCCGTCGTCATCCTACTCAACTCGGCTACCACGAGGTCTTCCTCCTCGTCCTCCGGTTCCTCTAGGCGAGGCCTCGGTGGTGCGCCGCAGGCACGAGCCCGCCGGCAGCCTTCGGGGCCGACGCCACCTTCGGGCCGAGGGCGCCGTCCCACGCCAAGACCGCAGATCCTCGCCGCCCAGCCTCTTCTTCCACGGTTCTTTTGCGGTCCAAAGATCGCTGTCACGGCCGCCAGCGTCGGCCCCGGCGCCAGCGCCTGGCGGCCCCTCCGCCGGCGAGTTCTTTTCTCCCTCCCGCAAGCGCGCGATCCGCAGGCCTGTACCCGTTCCTCCACCTTTCTCTCCCTTGGCGCCGACGCCATCTTCTCCATCAAAAAGTCCGCTGCCATCTTCCTCCAGCAAGTCCTCCGGAACAATAACACAGTACGGACCCTTTCCGACAACTCCAATACGCCAGATGGCCAGTTCTAATTCCCTTGCTGCTGTTACACAAGTTGGTATTTCCTTTATTGGTATATCTCGCTCTGCGAGTCCTTGGGTACTTGACTCTGGGGCCACCGATCATATCACTGGTAATAGATCTCTTTTTTCTTCACTATCTACTTCCGGTTATTTACCATTTGTCACCATGGCAAATGGTTCTCGAATTCAGTCTCAAGGTATTGGTATTGTTCATCCTTCTCCATCTCTTTCCATTCATAATGTTCTTTATGTTCCCGGAGCCCCCTTTAATTTGTTATCAATAAGACACTTACCTCTTGATCAAGGCTGCCTCATTTACTAAATCTTACGTATCATTCTGTAACCGGAGTACGGGGAGGATGATCGGCTTCGGATATGAGTCTCATGGCCTATATCGATTTCACCAGGCCTCTTGTTGGTTCAGCGGCGGCATCTCCACTTATTATTCATGCTCAGTTGGGACATCCTAATCTTGATAAGTTAAAACAATTACATCCTAGTCTTTCTCACTTAAAGTCTTTATCTTGTGAGTCATGGATTAAAGGCATGTTCGTAGTTCATTTTCTCCTCGCATTATAAGTCGGGCTACGTCTCCTTTTGCTTTGGTTCATTCCGATATTTGGGGTCCGAGTCGTATTTCTTCTACATTCGGATCACGATATTTTGTTACCTTCATAGACGATTTTTCCCGTTGCACTTGGTTATATCTGATGAAGGATCGTTCAGAATTGTTTTCTATTTTCCAATCTTTTTTTAATGAAGTCAAAACACAATTTGGTATCCATCTTCGATCCTTGCAAAGTGATAATGGACGTGAGTATCTATCTACCCGCTTCGCACCTTCAGCGTCAGACGTATTACATCGAACGCCTTGTCCTCATACCCCCCAACAGAATGGAGTTGCAGAACGCAAGAATCGTCATCTTCTCGACCGCCTGCACTCTTCTTCATCACTCTCATTTCCTCTTCGCTGGGGAGAAGTTGTACTATCGCATGTTATCTTATCAATCTAATTCCTTCCTCTATTTTACAGGGTCAAATACCTCATCATGTACTTTATCCAAATCAGTCCCTTCATCCTTTACCACCTAAGGTCTTTGATTCTACATGTTTTGCTCATGCTCTTGATCCTGGCATTGATAAACTCTCTTCTCGGTCGCATAAATGTGTTTTTCTTGGATATTCACGGTCTCAAAAAGGGTACAAGTGTTATTCTCCTACTCTTCGTTCAGATTTCATCTCTGTGATGTCACGTTCTTTGATTCGGTTCCTTTCTTTGGACCTTGAGTCGTCCGAGTTTCCTCATACTTACTCACGCCAGTCTTTATCCTCGGAGGACTCTTTATCTCCTCCACGAATTTCTCCTCCGTTGCAGGTTTATCGTCGTCTTGACTGCTATCGCCGCCAACACCGATTCTCTTTGTGGAATCATGTCCGAGCGATCCTCCGCCTTCCTCCTCATACAATCTTACGAATCGATATTCCCATATCAGACTTCGCAAAGGTATACGCTCAACTCGTAATCCTTCTCCTCATTATGTGTCTTTGAGTTATCATCGTCTTTCTTCTTCCTATTATTCTTGTCTTTCCTCCTTGTAAATGCATTTCTCTTAGAAAGCTGCAGGAGATGCATTTGCCCATCCAAGATGGAAACAGGCTATGCTGGACGAAATGAGTGCCTTACGGAGCTGTGGGACTTGGGACCTCGTTCCTCTACCACTAGGAAAATCAGTTGTTGGTTGTCGATGGGTATATACGGTGAAGGTTGGTCCAGACGGAACGGTCGATCGACTTAAGGCTCGTCTCGTTGCTAAAGACTATACTCAGATCTTTGGGTTGGATTATGAGGACACTTTTTCCCCTGTTGCCAAGATATCTTCTATACGCCTATTCATGTCCATTGATGCGATTCAATACTGGTCTCTTTATCAGTTGGATATCAAGAATGCGTTCTTACATGGTGACCTGCTCGAAGAAGTCTACATGGAGCAACCTCCGTGTTTTGTTGCTCAGGGGGAGTCTTCTGGTCTTGTATGCCACTTGCGAACGTTTTTATATGGTCTCAAGCAGTCACCCAAAGCATGGTTCGGTAGATTCAGTATTGTAATTCAGTAGTTCGTCATGACTCGGAGCGAGACTGACCATTCTGTCTTTTATCGTCACTCATCTACTGGTTGTATCTACCTAGTGGTTTATGTTGATGATATTGTCATCACAGGTAGTGATAATCTCGGGATTTCATAGGTGAAACAACATCTTTTCAAACATTTCGAATAAAGATCTCGTGAGCTCAAATATTTCTTGGGATAGAAGTAGCGGTAAATGGGATCATTATATCCCAAAGGAAATACGATGGATATTACAGAAGAAGCAGGAATGTTAAACTCAAAGACATTGTGACCCCCTATGGATCCTAATGTTAAGCTCTGCCCAAATCGGGGAGCCTCTGCGGACCGAACGATACAGCGATTAGTAGGAGACTAAGCTACCTTCGCATTACTCGTCCGGATATCTCATTTGTCGTAAGTGTAGTAAGTCGGTTTCAACTCTCCGTGTAAAGAACGTTGGGATCTTTGTGATTCGCATTGCTCGATATATCAAAGCGCTCGGAAAAGGTCTTTTGTTCGAAAACAAATGACATACTCGAGTTATATGGTATTCTGATGCAGATTAGGCGGGATCTCCATTGATAGGAGATTCACCTCGGTTTTGTATATTTGCCGGAGGTAACCTTGTTTCTTGGAAAAGCAAAAATGTTGTGGCGAGATCCGGTCGGAGGCAGAGTATCGAGCTATGGCCATAGTCGATCGAGCTTATATGGCTCAAACAATTGCTTCAAGAGCTCAGGTTTGGAGATGTTACACAAATGTAAACCGTATACGTGATAACGTGTCATGCATATCGCGTCAAATCCAGTTTTTCATGAGAGGACAAAGCATATTGAAGTCGACTGTCACTTTGTCAGAGAGAAAGTCATATCTGGAGAAATATCTACTAGTTTTGTTAACTCGCATGATCAACTAGCAGATATGTTTACTAAGTCTCTGAGAGGTCCCCGAATTGACTACGTATGTAACAAGCTGGGTGCATATAATTTATATGCTCCCGCTTGAGGGGGAGTGTTAGAATATTGTAGATATGATTAGGGATAATTGTTATCCCTAAATATCATTAGGAATAATTATTTCTTAGGATAGAATTTTGATTTATTCCTAGGATAGGGTTTAATTTATTCTTTTGAATAAGCCCTAATCTTGTCTATAAATAGGGTTTCTTTCATGTAAGTTAGGTATCTCTAAGTTACGAAATAACTGTTACCAAAGTTCATCTAGGGAGTTGTTGCGAGAAGAATGGAAACTCCATTCTGTCGATTTCAGGTGGATAAAAAATAAGGGGAAAAAATGATCCATGGATGGATTCACAATCCGTCAAAAAATTCCTTTTTATTTCCCATTTTTCATCCACCTAACATTGGGCAAAACAGAGTCTTAAGTAAGCGATCAATTCTTGGTATAACAAGGCATAAGGGTTCTAAACTATCTATTGTTAGGGGATCAATTGGCCGGCTAGAGGGGGGTGAATAGCCCTCGTTCGTTGGATGTCGTAATTCGTTCGTCTACAAAACGTTAGCGCAAGCGGAATATGCAAATATAAATAAAGACAAAGCAAAAGATAAACAAACAATACAAACACCGAGATGTAACGTGGTTCACGGCTACGCCGCTAATCCACGGTCCGATTCGTCCACGGTGAATCACTCCGCAATCTATCCACTAGATCTCTCCTTTGCACAAAGCTAGGTGGAGGTAACCTCTTTACAATCTCTCTTCTTACAATAGAATGGAATTAAAACAAGTAAGAAGAGTAGGGAATCGTGTATGGCACTTTGGAAGAAGTTTAGAGCTCAAGCATTTTTCTTCCAAAGCCCCATCCTCTTCTTTTTTATAGAGGAAGAGGGTTTCTTCCCATTGACACGGGAAGCGATCGGTGATGCCTCGATCAATCGGTGATCCGATCCGTAGGCCGATAACGGCCGCTTTCCACGCGTTGGATTCCATCCAGCGGCGTTGCGCATCAATCGGTGATATTACCATCGACGATCGGGTGCTCGATCAGTCGAGTCCTTAACGAGGTCGACTCCGTTTCGTGCCCGTGCGGTGCCGTGATCGTATCGTCCCTTGGCGGTCGGTCGATGTCGGCCAATGATCATTGCCGATCCATGCGATCGCTGGCCAAAATGCCCACGTAAGTCGGACACCGATCGAACCCGAATCGATCGGGCGATCATTGCCATTTCATGCGTGATCGGCAGTGCCGTCGAAACTCAAACTTAACATTAGTTTGAGCTTCCGACGATCGGATAAACCTTAACCATTGCGGTCGAGTTTAGACACTCATTCGTTCGGCAAGTTCACCTAACGAGCTACTTATATTTCACTCATTCTCGTCTCACTCAAGTCCTCGAAGCTCTCTTCGTCACGGCCACGTCCCTCGACAAGATCAGCGACGGCTCTGCAATGCTCCTTCACGTCTCTTGCCTCCGGTCTCGCTCCGCTTCGCTAAGTCATCTCGTCCGGCGGTCCCTGGATCGACGGCTCTGCGATGCTCCTTCTCCGGCTCGACCGCGAGGTTGTGAGTGGTGAACCCGCCAAGGCTCCGTGTCACCATTACTAAGCCTGCGTACTTCAACGCATGCATATCAAATCAACATAACAAACTAACTAAACCCCCTTTGCACACATCAAAATCTTATCATGGCAAGATATGTTGCCTAACAATCTCCTCTTTTTGATGTGTGGCGATCAATTAAGTTAGGTAAAAATATTCGATATAAAATTTTACTAAGAAAACATGTAAACATAAACATGATATAGCAACATGCAACTCCCCTTAATCCATGAAACTTTCTACAAATTTCTCCCTATCATAATTAACTTAAACATAATTATTTCTCCCCTTCGACACCATCAAAAGATTAACACTAAGTTATAAACTCATAGATCAAGTCTAATAGAAGGAAAATACCAAAAATTATTTTAAAACCTGAATTCGCCTCAACTAGTCTGATTAGCCACCAATGATCGTTCAGACTACCGATCCGCACGCTGAATTTGAACTTTCGATTTTCTGATTGAATTTCAAAATGCATTAAAAATTCTAGAAAATTCAAAAATCATGAAATTTGGGGAACATATTTCTTGTAAGATTCTTTATCAGTGAAAATAGGTCTTCATGAAAAATCATTATATTTTCATGTATTTGCCAAAAAATCCAAAAGCTTTAAAACCACTAGGTTTTGATCATGAGTATCAAGTTTAACACCTAGTTTTGGTTCCAATTGTTTCAAAACATGAATACATAGATTTTAGATTAAGAAATTGTTTTGAAAACATATGAAATATCCAACCATGATCTTTGGGCAATATGTCTATGAATTAAACATAAGTCTTCCCCATAATTGGTCTATTATTGCTATTTTGATACTTCAAATGACCATCTAAATGTCATAGACATTAGTGGACATTTGTATCATCCTAACATCTCACCCATGCTAAGTTTTCAATCAAGGTAGCCTATGGTGAGTGTGAGATGTATCCTAGAGGGTATTTGTATACACTTAACCATTTATATTCATGCAATTCTATCAAGGTTAAGTATCAACCTAACAATCCTCATGATCATAAAGGCATATATCAATTAATTCTACATTATGATCATGAACCTAAAGTATTCATCAATTAATAATCATGCATTAGGTATTATATCATGATAATAAGCAAAGTATCACCTAAAGCATGATTTAACCCTATTTCTCATGATTATGTGCCAAAAATCAAAATCATAAATCATGATTGCAAACATACATAGCAATTACATTAATCATCATGATTTAAACATTATTAACTATTTATAGGCACGTTATCATCACCTAACACTATTTAAAAATGTTGTCCCGCCATCCTAAGTCAACCAAGATATGATATAAGTCAATTGCATATGGTTGACTACCCTAGGGTTATCCTAACCCTTAAGGATGGATTTTGGAACCCAAAATAAGTTCTTGCCTATGGGGTTCACTAGATACTCCTTAGGAATCCATTTCCTAGCTATTACTTTCTTCTTATCTTGTCCCCTAGCAATTAGGCATTTATAGGCCTTTTCATTTTTCTTTTCTTTGTATCCTAGGCCCTTTTTGTTAAAGCTAGCTCTTTGGCTCCCTATGATCATGTTCAAGGTGTTGGAGCCTATAGTGAATTTTTCTAGGGCTTTTGTCAAGTAATCTACCTTTTCCCTTAGAGCCCTATTTTCTTCTATACATACATCACTAACATTAAATGGCATATAGTTATCATGTGAGCATGCATCATTTAAGCTAGAAGAGATATTATCATCATTTGAGCATGTTTTTTCTAGTTTATTTTCTAAGTCCTTAATTTGATCTAGCATGCTTTTGTTCTTCTTCTTAGCTCTAAATAAATCCCTAGTTAAGCTAGAAACCATGGAAACTATTTTCTTAGGAGTTAGATTCGTTACCATAGTTTCCATATCCTCTTCTTCTTCTTCGGATCAGGAGGATGTAGAGGCTCCCCCTTCACTTGAGCTCTCTCCACTTGAGCTTGATTCTTCATTTTCAGTGGAGGAGCAATCCAAGTCGTCGAAGGCCATTAAGGCCAAATTGGTGACAAAGGCATTTTCCTCTTCCGATGATGATGAAGAGGAAGAGGAAGGGTCATCCCATGTTTTTGCTTTGAATGCCTTGGCCTTCCCCTTTTCCTTTACCTTCTTCTCCTCTTCCTTTTTCTTCTTGCTCCCCTTTTTCTTCTTCTTTTCTTCATTCTTTCTCTTCTCCTCCTTGCTTTTGTTCAAGAGGGGAATGATTATCTTATGTGTCCCTCTCCTCGCAATCAGAACAAATGATCTTCCCCCTTGGTCTTCTATTCCTATTATTTGATTTGTTAAATCTAAAACCTTTTAATGCACGTCTTACCCTCCTTACCATATATGCTTCTTCCGTGCTATCCATGGAGGAGGAGGAGGCTTCGTCATCGGAGGAGGAGGGAATCTCTATCTTCTTCTTCCCCTTGTTTGCCAAGAATGCTACTCCTCTTGAAGGTTGGATTTTTGGCTCTTCTTGTATTCCTTCAAGCCTAGATTCATGCAATTCCATAGTGGAGAAAAATTCATCTAGAGTACTTACCTCTAGATTCTTTGAAATATAAAATGAGTCCACCATTGAACTCCACTTGGATGATCGGGGAAAAGCATCTATGGCTTTCATTATCATATCCCGGTTGGAGAGATTTTCACCTACACTTGTTAGCCCAATTAAAATCTCTTTAAACCTAGAATGTAATGAAGTTACCTTTTCTCCCTTTTCTAATTTTATGTTGGATAATTGGGAGCGGAGGAGGTCTCTCCCTTCACGGTTCAACCAATCTCTCCCACATCTCTCGCACTCGAGCATTCCCAATCGTTAATCTCTTGTTGGGAAGCACATCAAGAGATGGTGCTTGGCTTGAGCTGCAAGGTGCTCTTCCCTTTGCTGGGTCCACCTAGATTTCTATCGCTTCCCTTCTTCATCCCTAGGCAAAACGAAACCGGATTCCATCAGAATCATGATATCAAAAAATCCGCTTTGAAAAAATACCTCCATTCGCTTCTTCCACCAAGCGAATTCTCCTTCAAACTTCGGTGGATGAATGTTTGAGCCGGCCATTTTGATGTAGAGCTTGTTGCGGCGGTTAGTCCGGTGACAAGCAACCTTGCTCTGATACCACTTGTTAGGGGATCAATTGGCCGGCTAGAGGGGGGTGAATAGCCCTCGTTCGTTGGATGTCGTAATTCGTTCGTCTACAAAACGTTAGCGCAAGCGGAATATGCAAATATAAATAAAGACAAAGCAAAAGATAAACAAACAATACAAACACCGAGATGTAACGTGGTTCACGGCTACACCGCTAATCCACGGTCCGATTCGTCCACGGTGAATCACTCCGCAATCTATCCACTAGATCTCTCCTTTGCACAAAGCTAGGTGGAGGTAACCTCTTTACAATCTCTCTTCTTACAATAGAATGGAATTAAAACAAGTAAGAAGAGTAGGGAATCGTGTATGGCACTTTGGAAGAAGTTTAGAGCTCAAGCATTTTTCTTCCAAAGCCCCATCCTCTTCTTTTTTATAGAGGAAGAGGGTTTCTTCCCATTGACACAGGAGCAGTCGACTGATGCCCTCGATCAATCGACTGATCCTGTAGCCGTTGCCCAATAACGGCCGCTTTCCACGTTGGATTCCATCCAACGGCATTGGCATCAGTCGACTGATATTACCATCAGTCGACTGGTGCTCGATCAGTCGAGTCCTTAACGAGGTCGACTCCATTCTGTGCCCGTGCACAGTGCCATCACCGATCCGTCGTCCCTCGGTCGATCGATGATAACAATGCAACGATCATTGCCGATCCATGGCGATCGCAAACAATGCCCGTAGTCGACACTGGTCGAACCTAATCGACTCGAGCAATGATCGGCCGTGTGAAACTCAAACTTAACATTAGTTTGAGCTTCCGACGATCGGATAAACCTTAACCATTGCGGTCAAGTTTCCGACACTCAGTCATTCGGCCAAGTTCACCTAATGAGCTACTTACATTTCACTCATTCTCTCATCTCACTCGAAGTCCCTCGCCGAAGCTCTCTTCGTCCACGGCCACGTCCCTCGGCAGCATCAGGCGCACGGCTCTGCAATGCTCTTTCACGTCTTTTGCCTCCGAAGTCTGCTTCCTTGGCTTCGCTTCAAGTCATCTCGTCCGGCGGTCCCTCGGCAGCATCAAGCGCACGGCTCTGCAATGCTCCTTCTCCGACTCAGGCACGAGGTTGTGAGTGGTGAACCCGCCAAGGCTCCATGTGCGAATTACTAAGCCCTGCATGACTTCAACGCACATATCAAATCAACATAACAAACTAACTTAAACCCTTTGTCACACACATCAAAACCTTATCATGGCAAGAGATTGCCCTAACATCTATTATGTGCATCACGGGTTTGTTAACGGGTATAATACAATCTACAAAGGAAGAAATTAAAGCGTCCTAATGAGTGAATGGCACTTAACTTTCCTTGACTGTTGGATATGGAAAATAACACAATACGAATCTAGTAAAACTTCTATCAACTTATTGGTATAAATTTGCATGTTTTATTGTAAAATCTTATAAGATATTTCTCATTTCTTGATCCAGGTTAGCTGCAAAGCAAACCCAGCTCTTGCAAGCAAAATGTCAATAATATGGATATGGACGATCCATTATCCGAAAAATAGCAAGTCCACAATCGCCAAACAATAAGAAAACATGAAACACCCAAGTTCACCATCTGTTAATCTCTGAAGTTCTTAACCAGAAACCTGCATCATTTTATTTGATTGTGGTCATTCAGTCGATGTCAAGACAAAATCACAAAAATAAAAAAACAAAGGAAACACAGTAGCATGACAACTGATTTCAAAGAGATTGATCAAAAAATACTTTACCAAGATGAAGTTTTTTTCAATTGATAAATTTCAACTAAAATACAAAACAAATTGACAAAAGTTTTACTATCGGTGCAACAATATCACTAATATTTTCAATGATTAGATAAATATTAGACATCAAAATAACATTTTTGATGCATTACCAGATCATTAACACATTGCAAGTTGATGTGCCAGAAATTTATTTCTAATACATTAGAAAAGGAGTTTAGTGCATAATTACTGTGATGTATTATATATAATTGAAATGCCAGATTGCCAATTGAAAGTTGCATAAGGACAACAAAAAACAAATTCTACTCGTAAATATAGATGGGGCCAGTCAATTGAAGCAGGACTCCAAGTATTGTGCCAAAAAATGACATGTCATTTCAAAGCATACCTGTTGCAACACAAATCTCAACCCAGAAAAGATAGCAGACAGAGAAGCAGCACTAGAGCAAAGAAATTTAAGTCCTGAAGTCAAACCTCGAGTCCTTGAAACATGTTCCAATATAACTCTATCGACTTGTCTTATACCCTAACCAAAAGGATGAAAATGATTTAAGGATATACCTTCAAAAAATATATTATACTAAAATCATCACATATTTTGATATTGCATGTAGCCAACCTCAAATAGTTAAGAAAAATACAACTTGGTGAGGATGACAAAGTTTAGATGGCTCTAGAACATAGATAATAACATATGAGAATTATGCGTTTCCATTTCTTCTCTATTCTGCTAGCTTATTTTGGTGTCAAGTTAGGAGCTAGGTCAAGCAACATATTGCACCAAAATAGTCGTCATCATCTAAGCTTTATTTGTCCCAACCAAGGTTCAACATCTCGAATCATATTGAATCGTGCTGGAATTTGGATCTTTAATTCAAACAATATTATTTTGGTGTCATGTCAATGTTCCAGAATATGGTGACGTAGAAATAAGGTGAAAGGAGAAAGTGAAGACAATTTGTGTCCATCAACAATATGAACGCAAACTACAATAAAATTAACGAATATTATTTCAATTCATTATGTCATGCGTTATAGCATGCTAAGTTTTGTCGAATATCATATGAGATTTCAAATCATGGTCCCAACTGCTTTAGGTCGGGGACATAGAAATCCATTAAGCTCTATGCAAAAGCAATTAAATTATTTTTATTCAATCAACAAATTATTTCTTGGATCTTCCTCTATCCTTGCACCTCCCATTATAGCTTCAATTATTCTAACTATAGAATCTAATAATCATCTAAACATGTCTATAACATCTTGATCCATTTTTTTGCCATATTTAACATGGAAACATAAAATTGTTCTTGGATATCAGTATTCTTCTATTTTATGTTTTCCAGAACTTCATATCTATCATAGCATTTTTATCTCTACTAAATTAATATTTTGTGCATATTGTTTAGTAGTCCAACACTTCAATTTATTATAGTGGGTCGTACCAGTCTTAAAAGTTTTCTTTCAACTATCTCACAAAACAAACTACCATATCTTTGCCACTATCTTCGTTTATTAAATAATAGACCGAGATGTCTCTTATAGAAATTTTATGTTGACTCATCTGAATTATTTCATCAATTTTTTTATCATTGAAACCACATTACTTTATTCAGTTTTACATCATGGAAGAAAGCCAGAACTGCTAGTGCTAAGCCATACATGGTTATGTTGGTCAACACAGATTTACGTGTACGAAGTTTGACTTGTAAAAGACTCCATGCTGACTAGTGCTCCAATTGTTCAAGTCCATTGTCTCTGTAAATGTAAATCTGTGCTGACCGACATAACATGCCAGCATAGAACTAGTATGTTTCTCTCCCACCAATCCTAGAATGCATCTCTGTCACAATGAATAAAAGATTTTACGAAATTAAAATAAAATTGGAACCCTTACATCATCAGGATTTATAATCAAAAGTATCAAGCTCTCAGCCATTTTTGGCATCCAAGTCCACTGCTTATGAAGTTCATGTCGCTCTACTTGCAATACAAAATGGGCAGCAAACCTAATTAAGTGTCAGAGATCTGTTAGTGTTTATGACAGAAAATAGCAAGGAGATAAATAAGTTATTGTTGACACACTCCCATCACATGAAACATTGTATCATCAATTAATCAAACTGTTAAGAAAGGTATGAAACTATCATCAGAAGAACATTGCTATACCTCTTGAGTGTTTTTGTTAGAACCAATGTCCTAGATGAAGCCCTGACAGAGTTTCTACAATCCTTCCCATCGCCACCATCATCTGTTCCAGTAGGATTTTCCCAACCAAATGATGATGAAATTTCTCTAGCATTTACTGACAACCATTCTTCAATGGAGGATGATAATTCCATCGTAGAGGCAAACTCCAATAATGAGATGTGAGACAGAGCCCAGAAAACAGCCTTGGAAAAGGATATAGGAAGCATAGAGGGTTCTATTTTAATTAGAACTTCGAACCATAACATTGGGATACAGGCCCATTCTGTACATTCAAAAGAGGTAAGTTTGTTTTGGGTGCTAAATTCACTCCAACAGTTATCATCCTTCTCTTCAACATCATGAGAAAATAGTTGTTCATCCTCATCAATAACAAAAACTTGGCCGGTGGATTGACAGGTTGAAGTTCTATTCTTCAGTTTCCAAGAAACCAAAGCAGAAGCATCAGAAACTATTATAGTATTGATAAGATCAAATGCTGGCTGACGCAAAGAGGAATGCAGAGATGAATCCATCAATGAGTTGACCAAAGAGGGACCCCTGCCAAACAAAAGATATAGTGGACTAGTGATCATAGTAAAATTATGCAAAAAAGAAAAAAATGGTCAGATGAACATAAAAATGTATTCCTCAAAACAGAAAAGGAACTAAACAAAGCAAAACAAACCAAAACAAACAAACAAATAAATCATGTATCATTGTGCATGGAGTAAATGAGGCTAAGAATGAAACTTTAAAGGAAAAAAATACATTTATAGAATAACTAAAGCTAGAAAAAGAAAGATTAGAGATCTTGTCCAAATAAGATGCATTAAAGATGAATGAAATAGAGTACTAGTAGACAATGAGAAATAAAAGAACGATGGAAGAGACATTTTCATCAACTTTTCAATGAAAGTTTAGGTGATCAAATTAATTTAGGTAATTTAAGTAAGTCAAAAAAATATAAAAATTTAAACTTTTATCATAAAATTCAACCTTCAGAAGTAGAACAAACTTTAAATAGAATACAAAATAAAAAAACAGTTGAACCAGATGATATTCCGATAAAAATATAGAAGTGCCTAGTTAAACAAGATATTAAACAGCTTACAAAGTTATTCAACTTGATATTAAAAATGAAAAAAATATTTAATCAATAAAGGATAAGTTCTCCGGTTCCTTTATATAAAAAGGAAGCAAACATATAAAATTGTATAAATTATAGGGGTGAAACTATGGAAAAAAATAATAGAAAAAAAATTAAAGAATGAGACCACGGTGACCGAAAATCAATTTGGATTTACACCAAAAAGACCGACAATAAAAGTTATACATCTTCTTAAACAACTAATTAAAAAGTATCGAGAACGAAAACAAGATTTACACATGGAATTTATTGACCTTGAAAAAACTTATGATAGAGTCTCAAAAGAAATTATGTGGAGAATTTTAGAAAAGAAAGATGTTAGTCTATCATATATTGAAATAATTAACGGTGTATATGAGGATGTAACGACGGGTGAAAACATCAAGAGGATTAATCGAAGCATTTCTCATAAAGATAGGATTACATTAAGGATCTGCTTGAAGTCCTTATCTTTTTACACTAATCATGGATGA
This sequence comes from Wurfbainia villosa, assembly GCA_025175895.1. Lineage (NCBI taxonomy): Eukaryota > Viridiplantae > Streptophyta > Magnoliopsida > Zingiberales > Zingiberaceae > Wurfbainia > Wurfbainia villosa. Next base: position 77,064,023 of record CM046005.1, read on the forward strand.
CCATATTAAATACATCCAAGATATGGTACCATAATATCTGTTATTTACAAATAATATTATTTTGGTAGATGAGGCACATGAAAGAGTAAATGTTAAACTTAAATCTTGGAGAGAAACACTAAAAGTGAAAAGTCTTACACAAGTAAAAACATAATATATGAAATTTAAATTCAATAATGTTAGATACAATGAGACAATTGTTAATTTAAGAAATAATGAGTTGTCTGTAACTAAAAATTTTAAATATTTAAGATCAATTTTGTAAAAGGATGAAGGGGTTGAGAATAGAATATAATCAAGATGATTGAAATAAAAGAGAGCATCAAATACTCTTTGTGGTTGTAAGATACCTTTAAAACTTAAAAGAAAATTTTACAAAACGACAATTAGATCTGCTATATTATATGGAGTTGAATGTTAAGCTATAACTCGAATACATAAGTAGAAAATGAGAGTTGAAGAGATGAGGATGTTGAGATGGATGTGTGAATATATTAAGCTATAACTCGAATACATAAGTAGAAAATGAGAGTTGAAGAGATGAGGATGTTGAGATGGATGTGTGAATATACGAGGATGGATAAAATAAGAACAACAATTTATTGTTTCACGTTCTAAAAATTGGAAAATACCGAAATCGCGTACGTAACTTTCATAATTACCAAATCGCGTATCACTTTCCGAATTTACCCCTCCGCTCAATATTCCATTTTTTTAATTAATGGAATAGCTCCATCAGCCAGTTTCGGACGAAACCGGTTGATGGACCTAAACAGCTCGAAATCACATGATTTGAAAACCTTTATGCTCCTCTCGCACTCCATAATACATACATAACTTCGGAAAGCATTGTGATACACTATATTGGGAGCAGCGATTTTTGAAACTTCAATTTTTTTTAATAGAATAACTTCATCAACCGATTTCGTCCGAAACTGATTGATGGACCTAGATAGCTCGGAATCACGTGATTCGAGACTCATGTGCTCCTCTCGCACTCCATAATACTTATGTGATCTCAAAAAGCATTGTGATACACCATGTTGGGAGCAGCGATTTTTGAAACTTCGAATTTTTTTAATGGAATAGCTCCATCAGCTGATTTCATCCGAAACCGACTAATGGACCTAGATAGCTCTGAATCACATGATTCGAAGACCCATGCGCTGCTCTCACACTCTATAATACGTGCGTGACCTCAGAAAGCATTGCCATAAACCATATTGAGAGCGGCGATTTTTATCGCTCGTGCCCCATATGTGAAGTATGGTCGAAAGAACATTTCAAATGTTACGATGACGATACCCACCGGATGAAGTCATCAATGAGTTCCTTGGACTCCCTCACTCGTGCAGATATAAAACTTCAAATTTTTTTAATGGAATAGCTCCATCAGTCGGTTTTGTTCGAAATCAGTGGATGGATCTAAATAGCTCGGAATCACATGATTCGAAGACCTTTGTGCTCCTCTCGCACTTCATAATATGTACGTGTTACTTGGGCTAGTGGAGCTATTCCATTAAAAAAATTCAAAGTTTCAAAAATCGTTGCTCCCAACACGATGTATCACAATGCTTTCCGAGATCACATACATATTATGGAGTACGAGAGGAGCACATGGGTCTCGAATCACATGATTCCGAGCTGTCTAAGTCCATCAACCAGTTTCGAACGAAACCGACTGATGAAGCTATTCCATTAAAAAAAATCGAAGTTTCAAAAATCATTGCTCCCAATATGGTGTATCACAATGCTTTCTGAAGTCACGTACGTATTATGGAGTGCGAGAGCACAAAGGCCTTCGAATCATGTGATTCCGAGCTATTTAGATCCATCAGCCGATTTCGCCCGAAACCGACTGATAGAGCTATTCCATTAATTAAAAAAAATGGAATATTGAGCGGAGGGGTAAATCCCGAAAGTAATACACGATTTGGTAATTATAAAGTTACGTACGCGATTTCGGTATTTCCCAATTTTGAGAACGTGAAACGGTAAATTGTCGTAGAATACTAGAGCGAAAGTTAAAGTTGCATCTATCGAGGAAAAACTTCAGAAGACACGTTTAAAATGATATGGATATGTACTTAAACGATCAGTAGATGCTTTAGTTAGACAATGCAAAACTATTACAAATATACAAATCAAAAGAGAGACTAAAGAAGACTTAGTTAGCAATGATAAAACAAGATAAAATTTATTTTAATATAAATGATGATATAGTAGTGGATAGAGTCCAATGGTGTAGGAGGATCCATATAGCCGACCCACCAAATGGGATAAGACTTGATTGTTGTTGTTGTTGTAGTATTGTGCATTCTGCATAAAAACCATTAGGATACCAATTCCAACATGAGCCACTATTAGCAACCCACAGAATGGGATCCAGTACTATGTGAAAAGCTTTGCAGTTGTAATTGATGAGTGGAAAAAGATGAATTTAAAGCTTGAATTGCAGGGAGGAAATCACAAGTTTAAAGTTCTAAGTGAAACTAAACTAAATATAAGAGGTGCAAAAAATTGAGAGAATAATTTAGATGGGAGGATATGAAAGAGATACTGATGAATATATTATTATTGGATAAGAATGAATGCTTAAATTGAAAGTTGTGTGCCCCTTAGGCTAAAATCTAATTTTGCAAGACTATAGCATGACTATTCATGTTTTATGAATTAATGTTAGGCTGATAGGAAGTAAAATTAATAAAAGTAAAGATGAAAATTCTAAGATGAGTGTGATTAATAAAAAAAGATAACAGCAAAGCAAAAACTTTATCATTGGATATAGGAACAGAGCAGATGTTTTCATAGATTACACAATCGTAAAAATAGTACAAGGTCAAGGAAATGGAAAATTTAGAACAATTATCACAGATAGAAACAATTACCAAAAGGCATAAATTTGCCCATTGCTTACCACATGTGGGCGCATTCAGAAGGTGGGCATGGAGGATTCATCATATAACCACGATGTACAATAAGAAGAGAAATCTGAATAAAGTAGAGAAATAAAAAACACAAACGAGTATGATAATAGATTCACTAAAAACCAATACAATAAGGAACTAAAGTTGATCAAAGTCATGTGAATCTAGAGATCAGCCCACCTTACAAGCATTCTTTCTCATTAAATTGCTGAAGTTTCTACTCTGAGTTACTTGATGAAGAAGAAAATAAAGAAAATGCCTTCGTTGTTTTTCATACTCGCCATCTTGCAAAGATTCAAGAGACTGGAGTAAGAATTTAAACACAAATCAGATGGTTGAATTAGCTATTAAATGAAGAAAAATTTAGGAATGGAACTAAAACAAGGACTGCTGTCAATCAAAATAAGAACATTAAATATTTACAGTACCAAGTAGAAAGATGGTAATGAAAAACCTGTAGAAAAGGTAGAAAAAGATCAAATATTTCTTTATGACTTTTCTCATTACGAGTGTGAAAGCATTGTCCCAATAGAGTGTTGCGCATCATACTGGGAGACAGTGTCGTTCTCAACCACAACTTACATCCTAGAAATGAAAAGTAATGAATCATAATCATGTCTCATGCTAGTTATGAACTTTTCTAACATTAAAAATCAAGTAAAATACTGACCAAGCATTTCAAATAGTGTCCTAAGGCAAGCAACAGCAAATGAGAACTCAGTTGTGTCATCACTAACATGGTTGAGTACTATACTTAAGAAAATAGGATATTTCTCCAGTATCCCATCTTCAAGGGCTTCTGCCTCAAGAAAGCCAAGCCTATAATTAAAAGCAAAATGTTCCACATAAAGAGCAACCATGGAAATAAATCTATGAAGCATGTAACGTATAAGGGGGAAGCTTAATTTAGCATCCAATAAAAAAATCACATACAATGTTTTAAAGCCATTCCATACATTTATGCGCTCGTGCTGCACTCTTGGCCTTAACATATCTGAGACTGATGGCAAAACATCTGCTTCTAGAAACCCAATATACTTCTGTAATAAAGTTTGGATAGGCTCTAGATCTGCTGCTCTCCTAAATATGATATAGTATCATGAGTCTGTTTTCAATCATGTAAAATTCTGAATGGAAAATCTATTGTTGCGAAAAAGAATTGGCAATGATTTTATAGCTAATTATTTGTAATATCAAGCAGGAATGGTAATGGACAACAGCAGTGTGATGCATTAACTTTCAATACTAAGCACTAAATGACCATTTGTTATTAAAGAACTGACTGAGATTTCCTGTAAAAGAAGTTGCAAATCAGGTATAGAAAACATAATAACGAAACCATTTGAGCATACAACAAACAAAGTTTTTTTTTTAGCTGAAATAGGTTGGAAAGAGTTAAAACATGTTTCTGAAGTAAATAAAGGCATGATAAGGATTTAATAGTATTTGCATACCAATCTTCCATGTAATATAGCCCAAGGTTTTAAATCTCGACTCGTATCGGAATTTCGGTCTGCGACCGGAACGATACGGTTTCGGTATCGTATCGTCCGTACCGATACTATTTCGGTATTTTTTTTAAACATTAATATTAATTATTTGATTTTTTTTTTATTTTAGTTAATTTTTAAAAAAGAATTTAAGATTTAATTTTACCTAAATTATAAATTCAAATTTAGAATTTTAATTAAAATATTTTTTATTTTTTTATTTTTATTTAATATATAAATTAATTAATAATTTATTTAATTAAATTTTACAGTTTAATATATATATATATATATATATATATATATATATATATATATATATATATATATATTTATTATTTATTTATTTTTAGAAAATTAAAAATTTCACGCGACGCGATCGCGATGACCGCGATCGCGATCGCGGTTTCTCTCCGCGATCGCGGCTGCGATCGGAAGCGCGATCGCCTTCCCGATCAGCGAGCGATCGCCTTCCCGATCGCACTGCGCGATCGCGTCCGATCGCGATCGCGATCGCGATCGCGCTGCGATCGCGAGAATGCGATCGCCATGTCGATCGCCTCGTCGCCGCCGCTGGCGCCTCTGCGTCGTCGCCCGCCGCCTCTGCGTCGTCGTCATGCGCCCGCGCCGCCTGCTCGTCGTCGCCGCCACGGTGCGGTCGCGTTTCGATTTCGTAATTTGTTTTGATGATTTCGTCAAAGCGGCTCGAAATTTAAAACCTTGATATAGCCATCATGAATTCCAGAAGATGACGATACAGTATATTTTTGTGCTTCTGTCAGAATAACTGCAGCAATCTAAATATGTATTTTTATAGACCATATAAAAATCTTTATGTTGCTAGCATATTCAGGCTCCTAATTATGTTTATGATTATTTACATTTTGTTATTGTCTTACTGGAAAATGTGATAACTATCCTTTATTATTTATATATTTTGTGTCAATCGCGTAGGGAAAAATATCAGCTGAAGCATTTTTGTTTCCATTAGTTAAGCCTAATAGTTTTGACATGAGATAATGACTAGTGAAGGAAGCAAGTACACACTCATCCTAATAGTCTTAAATCTCTGCAAACAGAGCCATCTATCAAGGTTAGCACCTCGATAGAAAAATTTGTGTTGAATCCCAAATAATCATTATGGAAAATTACCTCAGCTTTCCCATGCATCCAGCCAAACGAAACCCAACAGCTCGAGCTCTCCCACTTTTAAGAAAAAGTAGAGCATAAATCCCCTGTTATATGCACACAATCATTTATCAGAGTAAGACAAATTGAAAAGAAGAGATGAAAGCACATCCCAAGTCCTGCTGGTAAATAAAGAAATGATGCAGCAAATGAGAACTATAGAGACAACAACAACCAAGTTTTATCCCACTAAGTGGAGTCGGCAAATGAGAACTATAGAGACCACAAGAAAATTACTGGGTACTGTTGATTGCTTGAGAGAGTAACTTCATGAGATTCATCAACTGCCTCAATAAAAAATTGGAACTCATTAGCTAGTAATTGGTCATCCAACAATAGAGGAAACATTAGCACCTGCAAAATTAAAATATGACAGGTTATAAAATTTCATGATTAACAAAAAAATTGTTAAGAAACATCATGGATTAAAAGACAAAATATCAACAAATAAACACTCAAAATGCATAAATCCATAAAAACAGTTAAATTATGTTTGCCATCCAAAATAATAAACATTGCTTGAGAAAAACTAATGAAAAGATAAAATTTGCATGACATTTCTCATTGCATCAAATTTAGGAGATAAAAAGAGAGAAAAGTAATGAATTATGCTTGATATTTAATTTATATAAAAATTCAATGCAAACTCTTTTCTTTGATTAACATTTGCAAACTTTGAATTCAGATGAAACTCCACTTAAACTAAACAAGGACAAGAAGGGTATAAAGAAACATTCCTGATTCATGCAATAAATAAATCCACAAGCAGCTATTGAGGATGGAGTAACAAATAACATACTTCAAACATCACACCAACAATTTCTGTGCCCTGAGATTCTGGATTATATTCCTTGCAGCGGATTTTTGCATTAATATTTCTAAGATGATCTGTTACCCTTTCTTCATCAAGGCATTGCAATACGGTCAGTAGAGGATCAACAGAATCTGTTTCGTATTCAACATGGTAATATTCTTGAGCATGATGATGTTGGCATATACATTGGGTGCAGCAACCTAATTCTCGAGAAACTCGCTTCCACAAAATCTTAAGCAGTGAATCACAATTTGCATCTTTGAAATAATTATGGAATGTCTCCAAAAGAGGTACCATTAGGTCTGAGAAATCACACCAGATATGTTTTTCCTCTGGTAAATTGACCAAAAAGTTGAAGGAATCTGAAAACCTGGAATTCGAGTCAAACATGGGCAATTAGGAGATTTCATTAAAAATAAATAGTATATGCAACCCAAGTTGCTAAAAGAAAATTAACTGGTACCCAATAAACTCATCCCAATGTGCAATCTACCCAAATTTCCTCAACCAAAAACTTAGACAACTCAAACATGAATTAATTTAATGGCATTACTTCTAATTACAGGTTTGAGTAAATATTTAAAATCACAGTGGGAATCTTCCATCAGTTCCCTGCAGTTCATTTATGAGCCCAGGGCAAATTACTTTTTGCATACAACCACAAATGCTACATCTACATAACTGCAAAAGGATCACACATTAACCTAGGTGCAAACAGTTAGAACGCCTGCAACATATTGGACTAAAGTTGCAAGTAGTTTGGCATCTATAGATACCTACAACCAAACAAACAACCATTTTAAAATAGTTGTACTGCATGTCTTGTGATAAAAAAAATGTCAATGGCTGGAACACTACACAAAAAGGCAAGGTATACCAGCATTCACCACCCAGTCCTCTTAATCGAATCCTCCTCGTTGATGTCATCAGCATGTATGTGTTGCATTGTTTTCAAAGGAGGCTGCCTAGGCAATTATGGTAAGGGACAGCTTCGTTTAATTGTTAGGTGACTCTTTTAAAGAATGGCATCATCCACCAAAGTGGCCTAAGCATTTTTAAGGAAAAAAAGAATTATTTAATAAATTGTTGGTTCATTTAATATTAGAAAGTAACCATAATTTTCCCTGTTAGCCAACCCAATATTTATTGTCTGGTGAAGCCTCCCATTCCATGTGATTTTCACCTCTTCTTTGTCACCTATGTTAACGGCCTACATTAATTCTAAGTCATTTTCTGATCATCTTTTCTTCCTTGTCTTCTATATGTGTTCTTCCTCTTCGGATTTTTTTTCACATTTTAATCACTTAATCTCTGCAAACATAGAATCACTTTTTTTTTTCCAAATTGTAAGGTTTTTTTTATTTGGTCGCAATGTGAAAGATAAAATTTAATCATTATTGTGTTTTTACTGCTTATTTATTAATTTTGACATTCATTTGTAATTATAAACTTATTTTGAACATAGCTGCTATATATATCAATTAATATTGGTTAATTTTAACTTAATATAACTTTCTCTTCAATCTTAGTGTTATTTTAACATTGACTGTCTATTCCTAACTAAATGCTAGGCAATAGACCAGTCGTATATGGCCTAGAACTGCCTTTTAAACCTTACTCAGTATGTCCATACAACATCAAGACAATATTGTTTCGATCATGTACAAATACCCTTGCCTGAAACAATATTTTAGACCATGAGTCCAAAATCAACTAGTTGTAGAGCAAGGTCATAGGAGTTAGAACGAGTGTAAAAGAGTGACTATATGTAATGTTTATATAAAAGATGGAACCATTCCAGTGCAATCAAAATAATCCTCTAACCAGATACCAAATTGATTCCCTTAAAGAAATCAATGGGATCTAGGATTCTCAACATCTAAGTGAATACTAGCTGTCATAGTTCATGCTATACCCAATCCTGAATGTTTGTAACATCATAGTATCAATGCAAGCCAAGGGCAAAGCATTCATCTATCACCTAGGAAGAAATTGCTAGACCAACTCAATCAATTCCAAGTTTTACTGCAAAAATAAAATCACACCAAGGTTGTCCCTTTAATTATAACTCTCATTTTTCCTCCTCTTTTCCATTAAATGTCTTTCCCTTCACCCAAACCAGAGACTCAAGTGTAAGTCACTATTGGTCAAAATTAACATTCAGACAATTGGCACATTAGGACAATTGGCTTATATCAAGCATAAATGTCTCATCTCACCTGTGTCAAAACAATTTTTTATAGCATCGACCAAGATATGAAAATTCTATTTCCATGACTCATTCAATTTCATCTGTTGGTCACAAAAGGGGGAAATAAATGGCTGCAAAAGACAGGAGAAGAGAAAAGGGAAACCACCAACAGAAGCAAAGAGAAGTGATATCAAAATGGGAGAAACCATGCTTCCATGCTCCATACATATGTTTATTTAAATTTTAATTATGTTAGTTCAAGTTAAACCCGTAGTGATCATCCAAGATATACTTACAAATATGTGCACAATTTAGTTCCAATAGTAAATATATTGGAGCATCAAAACCAAATCTAAAAAAAATAAGGTTGACATCACTAATACAGTCATTTTGGCATTATGAAGTAATTATTAATTGACATGCTTGTTATATTTTTGTGAACTTTAATCCAATTGGCTTTTCAATTGTTGTTGACTTATATTTTAAGATAAACAAGTTACGTGGAAAATAATTGAATGATTGTAATTCATGTGAGTTTATCTAAACATTTTTATTATAATTGGACCAAATAAATAATTTTGCCTATCACATCTATAAACATATAAGATTTGCAGCAATAACTGGAACCAAGCAAATTTATTCAAAGTAATTTTACTCTAAGTCTCTAAAAAGATATGGATTATCTTCCATTAATGGATCCAAGGAAATAGGGTGATCTAGCATCTCCTAATCAATGCTAGTTATTCATCATCGGTGGCACTTGATAACATATAATTATCAGAGAGATCTGTTTCTATATACTTAATAGTGTAGACTTCCAAATGATTGATAGGGCACCCTCTAGAACAGACAAATTTTGCAAACAAAGCATGCAAAAATCTCAGGAACGATACAAGCATTTGAAAACTTTTTGTGAGAAAGGGAGAATCATAAAACAAAATTTTAAACTAAATCCAAGCACCATTCTATGGGTTGTTTCACTGCATTCTATTATTTAGAGGCAAAAGGCTCGGTTTCAACTCGCACCAAGCGCTGAGATATTGCTCTCCTGAACATCCCATAAACTGAATTGATGCAAATGAACATACGAACTTCTTCACCTAAACTATCATACTAAAAACTACTACCTGACTCGTTGGAGAAAATTCTCCACCTAGAAAACCAAGTAAAAGGAGCATGTAGTGAATCGAAATAAAAGATAAGCAGTATGAAAGAGAAAGGACCAATATCGAACCATTCCTCCTTCACTCGAAGGACACGCCGCTCGCTGGACGGCAAAGAATCGTCCCCCTCTTCCTGGATCGCGCTCCACCGGTCCAAGAGCTCCCGTAGGATACAACCCTTCTTCGACATAGCCAGAGGCGGCATTACCTCTTCGCAACCAAGTCGCTGCAGAGTTAACCGATATCGAACTAGGGTTTCGCCAGCGCTCCGTCGCCGTCTCGGTCTCGGTCTCGGTCTCGGGAGAAACGATGATGAACGGGTTTAGTTTATTTTAAATAAACAGAAAATCTCATTTTGCCTAAACAGGGTAGAAATTAAAAAGCAGTTCATCCTATCAATAAAAACAATCTAGGATTATGATTTTCTAAGAGCACCGTATTTTTATATTTAGCAACCTTTTCTAAATATCATTTTTTCATTAAAAAATAAAAAATATATAAAAATAATAATAATTTTCTATGGCAACCTTAGAGCATCTACAACTCACTCTCATTATAATACTCTACACCTCATTAAAAAACATATAATCCACTGTCACATACTCATTATAATAACATATCTCTTTTACTCATATCCCTTTTAACATTAACACTCATTACTTATGGGTCTCATAGTATACTCAATTATCTTAAAATTATATCATATTAAATAAATATATTTCAAAAATATTTTAAAATATTAAAATTATTATTATTATTTTTAATAATAATCTTACTTTAAAAAAAATACTATTTTTTAAAAAAAATATTAAAATTTTTAAATATATTTATTAAATAAAATAGATGTTTGTGAGAAATATCACAACAGAAGAAGTATTTAAACAAGGTGTGATATTTTTCCTTGAAGAGAACTTCAAACAGTCAAACCAGAAGAAGATTTAGCATAAGATGTGGAGCACCTAATGAAAACTAAACGGCTAAAATTACAAAGTTGGGAAAATGAAATTTATTTAAAATTACATGTAATTATGAAATTGAAATGCAACAATAACTTAGAATAAACCACACTATGATGAAATTAAAAATAATATATGAAATACGAATTCACGGATTATTATTATATTGCCCCCAAATATGGTCAACTAAGTCGGCGCGAAGTTGATGATGAACTTGAGTGTCATGTAGCTCAGAATTTGTTCGAAGATAATCCTGAAATCCTCGGTTTGAGTCATGGATAGGTTGTGCAAGTTCGTCATCTTCATCGTTGTACCAATTTGTCACGTGACCTCCCTCATCCTCAACAATCATGTTAGGTAAAATAATACATGCTAACATGATTTGTTTTAACTTTTTCCTATATCAATAACGAGTTGGACCTTTGACAATCGCCCATCGATATTGGAGCATCCCAAATGCCTGTTCGACATCTTTTTTTGCAGACTCCTGTCCTTCCTTGAACAACTTCCTCTTGGGATCCTCCGAGCAAGAAAAAGCCTTAACGAAAGTATCTCACTCGGGATATATTCCATCTGTTAGATAATAACCCTTGGTATATGTAGTGTCGTTCACCGTGAAATTAATCTCCGGCGTATTTCCTTGCAAGAGGTTGTTGACTATGGGAGATTCATATAACACGTTAATATCATTACGTGAACCAGCGATCCTAAAGAATGCATGTTATATCCACAAGTCATGAGACGCGACTGCTTCAAGTATGATTGTTGGTGACTCATATCCCCTTGTAAATTGACCTTTCCAAGCAACTGGACAATTTTTCCATTTCCAGTGCATACAATCAAGTCTACCCAACATGCTAGGAAAGTCATGTCTCTCATCATGCATTTGAAGAAGACGTTGAACATCATCAACATTTGATAGTCTCAAGTATCTATCACCAAATATTTCAACCACATATTTGTAGAACTTGAAAAGACACCTGATGCCAGTTGATTCACCCATACGTAAGTACTCATCAAGATGGTCGGTGGGGACTCCATAAGCCAGTTGACGAATCATATCAGTGCATTTTTGTAGTGGTGACAACCCTTTTCTTCGCACAGCATCATTCTTATGTTGAAAAAACGCTGAATGATTCTCTAATGCATTCACTATGCGGAGGAATAACACTCTTCGCATTCAAAATCGTCTTTGAAATATTTTATCGTGATACACTGGGTTTATAGAGAAATAATCATTGACGAGCCTCTCATGCCCGGATTCACGATTTCTTTGGACGAACCTTCTTCTTCTGCATGTGTCCCTCCTTTGATATGCTTCCATAAGTTGTTGGTGTTGTTAAAGAACTAATAACATCAGTTATTCACCCCGATCATAAGCTTGCTCATCGATTTCAACATAGACTTCGTCTTCACTTGTCGAGCTGGAACTAAGCTAGAGCTGCCTGTAGAATAAGACATTTTTGAAGGAAACACATTTTAGTATATGTGTTTGAGAAATAGTATGATAGTCGAATGAAAATCTCGTAGCACAATGTGTCTATATATATATTATTTTTCTCATGCAACGACTAGTTTGCAACGGCTAGATTGCAATAGCTAGTTGCAATGACTAGTTTGCAACAGCTAGTTTGTAATGCCTAGTTTGCAATAGTTAGTTTGTAATGTCTAGTTTGCAACGACTAGTTTCCGACAGATAGTTTCCAATGACTAGTTTCCAATGACTATTTTTCAAAATTATAATAATTGAAAATCACATTAATCAAAATGAGAAATACAATAATTAAAAATTATAATCACTCGAGAATACAATAATACTAGAAAATGAACATTGAGTAAACAATTTAGATATTCTATCTCGATCTAATATTCTAGCATAGACATTCATGTATGATAAGTTGCTCCTTTGTCATCTGCGAGGTGTCTTTGTTCAATATTTTATACTCCTTCAACTTCAAGTGATGACTCTTAGCTTCAGATTTGGACAAGACAGTTTTTGCCTTAATCTCTTCTACTTCGAATTATTTTTGCTTCGGATAGACTTCGGACTTCTTCGCGCTTGTGTACTCAGTGAACTTTGGGAAAATATTATTGTAGTTTATTGACAGATCCTTCGTGATCGATTTTACTGTCTTTTTACTTTCTTTTTGTTGCCTTCTGTCCCATTGGACGAGTATCTTCATCATCTAGTTTATACTCACATCTTGGTTGGAGGAGGTGTTGCTTGCTCCCGACTCTGATGTCCTCATCTTCTTTGTGACCACAAAGTGATCAGTGGATTGTGGAGTAAACATTGTACGGTCTTTGACAATTCTTCATACATGCTTGAGATTGAATGCAATGACATTGTTTTCAAATCAATATTTTTCGTACGCAGACCTCAATATATCTTCGTCACTATGACCACTTTGATATGAATTGTAAACACTATTGTAATTTGCGTTGAATCAATATACCTTCTTTTAGATTGTATTGTATCAATGTGATCATATAATATTTGCACTTTCAGTGTTTGAATCTGAGGGACGATTCTCATTGTAGTAGCTTGCAACACGTCCCCAAAAAGCATCCGCCTTTTGATCATTACTGATTATTGGATCATCATTGATAGTGACAAAACTTCTCGCAAAGTCCTCGTCTTCAACCTTTGTCTATCTTGAACGCTTTCTTGTACCCTCAGTATTTGAAATCGCTTTTTCAAAATTGACCACCTCAATTAGAGATTCACGGGCGGAAAGTTGAGTCTCTGGGACAAAAATCGGAGTTGTAGGTTCATTTGACATCGGAGGAGTGAAAGACAAACCAGTTTTGTATGGGGTATCATATCCATAAACAACCGACGACGTAAAATACGGATGACTCATGTTTTGCCAATATTCGACTGGAAGCGGTTGATATGGATCTTGAGGGGCATAATTCAGATGATTCATAGAATTTCCAAAACTTTGGAAATTTTGAAGATTTTGTGGAGGAAACAGTATATTTGGAAATGGATGTAGGTATTGATAATTTGGTGGAATTTATGGATTTTGAGAAGATGAATATTCCTGTGGGTTGCTGGTAGAATTCAAGAAATTTGTAAAAAATATCCTATTATTTTCATCCATTTTGGATAGAAAATAAGATTGTAGGAACCTAAAAAAAAATAAATGAGGAGGATATTTAGAGAGTAGAATTGGAGAGTATAGTGAGTTGGAATGAAAATATGTGTATACATTGATGGATATATATAGATGGAATTTCGAACTAGCCGTTAAAAAATAACCATTAAAAAACTAACCATTTTATTGCTGGCCCACCCCACGTTCCACTTGAACGTGTTCAATGCCTTGAACGCATTCAAGTGGAGGGGTGTTATAACACCCCTCCACAACGCGTTTAACACCAAAGGAAGGGGGGGGGGTGTTAACGCGTTGCAGATGCTTTTAGTCGGGCCCATATGGTTGCATGACAACCCTAACCAAGTGACTTGGATGCTAGGCCTGCCCGCACAACGATTTTAGTCAAACGACCTAACTGCCCAGTCGAATTCATTTGTACTTATCTATCCATGAGTTGTGTAGCGGAAGTAAAGAAATAAAATAGAAAATAAGCATGACAAATACAAATCAATTTTATATGGTTCGAAATTTTTAGTTCATACTCCACAATATAACTCCTAATATAGCTGTCATTGTTAATTTTTTTCTCCTACTCGAATACTTTTCAAAGGTGGGAGAAACCTCTTACAACACATGTTCTTTACAAACAAGCACAATAGAAAAATTGAAATGCAACCTAAATAACAATTTACATAAATTTTTGCTTGCTTATTACTTGGTTGTTTTGAAATGTCTCTTGAAGGTTTGGAATATAACAACACTTTCTATTCAAAGTCACTAAGAACCAACTTATTAAAATCACCACAAAACTCTCTTTTATAGAGTTACTTCGAGATGATTTCTGCTAATCAGTCGACTACCTTTTGCCATCAATCGGCTGCTCCACTATAAATTCGAATGTTATTATGACCTGTTAACTTAATGATTCTATCCAAATTAGCATTAGTCGATTGTTATTCACCATTAGTCGACTGGAACCAATTTAGTTAAGTCCATAGTTGATTACAAAACCTTATGTGCTCTGCTACAATAACACTAGTCAACTATCATCCTTACCGTTGATTGATCTCTAGCAATTAACTGATGAAATCTATCAATTGACTACTCTCACCCTGAAACTCCCTCAAAACCCTTTCAAGCCCCTGAATTCAGGGTTTAGGATTTACCAATCGATCAATCCACCTTGAGATATTAAAACTTTTCATCTCATGCTAAGTGCCCCATCAACCGCGACTCACTTGAATTTTTCACTTGCAAACGGTCATGTTGGACTTCTGGCCACCAAGTGTCTGATCCTCCATGATCCACTTGAATTTTTTTATCTCATATAAAGTGTTTGGTTAATCGTGCCCCACTTAGATTTTTCTACCTATCAAGTATCGGTCAACTTTAACCTACTTGACTTCCTGCTCAACCAACTAACATCGAATCCTATATCCATCACGACCAATTTGATCCAATAATGATTATACTAATAATCTCTCTTCAATACTCTCCACCTTAATCACATATTATTCAAACATCAAAACTCAACTCGAACTAGGTCAACCTTAATCATAGGTCGATTGTATTGGTGCAATCATGCCCTACATATGATGTTTTAATGGTTGACACTATTTAAGTTAAGGTAGATCATGGAATCTCACTTGTGTAACAAGTATGTGTTGGTGCAATAGGCCCCGGGTCAATATTGACCAAACTCGAATGAGACTTGAGTAGGATTTTGATGTTTGACAATGAATTTAACCATTGTTTAACTATATGGTTTGACTATATATTGACCATATGACTAATGGATTATTGAGATATCTAAAGTCATATGAGGGAGATTATTTGGAGGAGATTGTTAGAGCAATCAACCTCAAAAATCTAAGTTTGGGTACTTAGCAAGGAAAGTCCAAATATGGATATTTGGCAAGGGAAGTTCAAAGATAAAGTCTTGGTAGTATAAGTCCAAGTGTGTAATCTTAGCGGCGTAAAGTCCAAGTGAACTTTGGGAATTGAAAAGTCCAACATGGAGTTGGCAAGGAAAGTCCAAGCATGGTCTTGGCATGGAAAGTCCAAGTCATAGGTACTTGGCAATTGAAAGTTCAAGTTTGTAGGTTTGACAGCGTAAAGTCCAAGTAAGATGTTAGAGCGGAGATGAGTTGAGCAGGACGTCGGAGTCTGAGCGGCAGGACGTCGGAGCGGAGAAGGGAGTCAGAGCGGTAGGACGTCGGAGACTAACCAGTAAGAGTTGGAGTGATTGGAAGCGGGGGAATTGTCGGAGTAGGGGAGTCGGAGCGGAAGAAACGTCGGGAGCGGACGAATCGTCGGAAGAGAGGAGTCGCGCAGATTTTTGGGGGAAATCGACGGTGGGGAGGGTTTTTTACGTATCTTAGCGACGAAATATATTATTTCAACGCTAATATGATGATTAGTAGCGATGAAATAATATATTTCGTCGCTAATATATATTATTTTAGCGACGAACATTTAAATGTTCGTCGCTAATATTTTTATATTGGCGATGAACAATATATATCTTCACAAAAATAGGCACATCAGTCGACTGGTGATATACACCAATAGATTGTCGATAATTTGCCCGACTACAAAATCTAGTTTACTCGATTGGTCAATCGACTGAATAGTTTGCGACAAATATTTATTTATTTCGTCGCTAAGTATCAGTCGACTGGTGATATATACCAGTCGACCACTAGTATTGGCTATGAATTAATAAATGTCGTTGCTAAACTTAAATATATTAGCAATGCAATATAAATTTCGTCGCTAATACTCATTCTGAATATAGGCTAGTGATGATTTTTTTTAATTCGTCTCTAATATATTTTATATTTACGACGAAATATTACTCTTTCATCACAAATGTGATATTATTTATGACGATCAAGAGATTCGTCATTAATTCCTCGTTTTAGCACAAATTATCAATTCGTCGATAATAAATTGTCATTATTTGGTTGATTTCTTGTAGTGCCACGACACGCTGTAGTCGTGCACGGTCGGCAGCAGCGACACCGCAACACACAACAATTGCATGCGACCTATAGTAGCGATGCTGCGGCATGTGACAGATGCACGCAGGCGATAATAGTGACGTCGTGACACGCGATAGTCGCTCGCAATCGACAATAGCAATGTTGTGGTACGTGGCAGTCGACACGTCGGTGGTAATGGTGTTTTAGCGTGCAGCTAGCCACACGAGTGAGAGGGCACAGTGTTGACAGAGGCACACAAGGAGGCGAAGGGTGACAGACGATCGCTGGTGGATTACAACAAGAATTGAGGAGCAGCGGTCAGGCGATCGAAGGCGATAGCTCAACGCTCGCATCAAGGAAGAGGCCAACGAAGCTTCCGGTGAGAGACGAGGAAGGTAGAGAAGTGGGCAGAAGAATGGGGGCAACCAATAAGCCGCGGGCAATGGCGACATCGATGCGGCACGTGTGCATGTGGAGGAAGCCTTGGAGAGAGAAGCATTTTTTTTTTCCAAATCAAAACTTTAGTGTTTTGATTAACTCCTCTCCTTTGCACTTATTAATTGAGTTCTAATTTACTCCTCTCTACAACGGGGAGACTAATATGACGGTTTTATTTTATTTTTTAATATTTTGATTAAAAACATCATCAAGAGTTAGGATAAAATAATTAGGATTAATGAAATGCCTAATTCAACTATCCTTTTATCTAAATATTTTTTTTTATAAAATATTTTTTGAAAATAAATAAATAAATAAAATATTAATAATTTTTTTATTTTTTTTATTTTAATTTATTTTTTAATCTCAATTAAACCACAACTAATAAAATATAATAGTATTATAATTTTTTCTCTTTATTTTCAATATATGACATACCTAGTTACACCATATTATCTTTGGTCACTTAACAACTTTACTGGAATACACTTCTAGCTTCACCTATTAAACTTTTGTATCGGCAAACTTGACATATTATATTAGATCTTCAAACATCTTAATTTGAAACTCTATTCCATATATCAAAAATATAAGTTTGATCTTATTTGTTGTATCTCCGACACCAACATCATCCAAACTGTGATGAACTCTTTGAGCAACAGAGGCACGTCGACATGCACGATAATGACTTTGACCACTGATATAATCACAACCTTAGTTGCGACAATGGGTACGATTATTGTCCCAACCCCGACCATACATAATTCTCTCTCATGACATTGCCTACAAAATCAAATAAAATTTCACAAAAATTTATAATCAAAATATTTAAAACAACAAATAAAGGACTCTTAAATCCTATGACTTAGATATACTACTCAATTTTCATTTAAATCTATTTTTATTAAAAATCAAATCACTAGATTAAAAATGAAAAAAATCCAAAACCTTAAAACCTACCGAAGAAATTGAAAATCAAATTATGATATTACCTAAAACTATCACGTCCTAAGGGTATTATGCTAGTGCAGGGGCACCAGATAATCAAATTTAGATTTTAATAATGACAAAAATTCAAGTTAAGTTATTTTGTTATCTCATGTGCTATGTTAAGTGTGCAAGTAATATATTAGACTTTGCTAAGGTCAAAGACGCCAGGAGAAATCTCGGTGATCGAGTGATCGAAAGCTAAGTAACATATTAAAAGGACCAAAGATAAGCAACATAAGAACCTTGTGTGGAGAGAACATGTCGCGTCCTCAAGTACGAGGACAACTGTAGGTGACGATATGATTAAAGCTTCCGGAGGAAGGCCGAAGTCGAGATCGAACGGTCAAAGGACTATCACACTGTATGTCATTATACATTTCGTGTGCTAACCTTGTATTGCAGGTGTCAGGTTGGAACCTTAAGTGTAGCAGTCGACTATCAATAGGAGCAAGCGACTGATGTGCGTATGAAGAGCCAAGTGTCACCTCAAGGATAAGATTTGTTGATAAAGTTTTATCTAGATCTTGATCCAGATCTAGATCTCAACATGCTAGGGTTTGGAAAGCTGTAAAAGAAGAGGTGAGACACCCCTAATCATCAATTAGAAAGCTCCCAAAGTGCTCCATCAACCTAAAGTTCTCATCGCCACGCCACAATGTTGTAACTCCGACTGAGCTTCCGTCATTCATCTTAAAAGTCAGTAGTTTTCTAAATTGTTATTTCTTTTGTTTATTACTTGCAAAGAGGAAAGGTAGACGTGTTACCTTCTCCTCTACATTCTTGTATTACTTCATATCTCTTACCTCTAACGAAGAAGAGAGTTTTAGTGATTTGCCCTTCGAAGGCGATCAAGGATCACAGGACGGACTAGCAGCCAGTTGGTTGTGAACCATGTAAAAATAAATGTGTCTTTTTGTTTTTATCTTTATGTTATTTTCCGCTGTGATTTACTTTATTTTTAAAAGAAAGAAAAGCTTTTTTTAATACGCTATTCACCCCTCCCCCCTCTCTAGTGTCTTTCTCGATCCTACATTTGGTATCAGAGCAGAGGCGCTTAGATTCGGTGCAACCATCGGTCAAACATTTTTTCTTTTCTTTTTATTTATTTTTTGCTTAAGTTTTTACTTCCCACACTACTAATCCAAGACCAAGTCTTGGTACATTACTTTTTTGTTTATGTGTTGTTGGGTTTCCGACACCGCGACGAGTGTGTTTTCGAACATGATTGATAAACATGTGCATAGCGGATGAAATAAAAAGCAATAAATCTAATTTATTACAACACACACACCACACGCATGCATAGTACAACATGTGTAGACATAATCGTGTTAGTAATATATGAGAGATATCCTAAGGCAATCGCCTTATGTTTGAACTATTTATATGATAAATGAAGATTCACTATTTGAGTATATATATTTTCATGTTTTTGATTAGATATTAAACTCATTTACTGAATGTCCACGATATAATTCATAGCATGAGAGAATTTGTGATTGAATCACAACTAGTGAGTATCTCTACATGTGTAATTGTGATGTATCAGAATTATCCCTAGTCGATGAATTGATGGATTTGGACACCATCAATTCTGTCGAGACTAGCACGAGGTATACTCCTTGGTGTATCCAAGCAGCTGATTCTCACTGACTGGAGACATTGTGATGTCCGGAGTTAATCGTGGATGCTAATTATGGTAACTAGTTCATTGGAGTGACCAGCCGTAAGACTTCATATGGTTCTCTGCATATATAAATATGTCAATGAAGTTCTTACTACATCTTAAGTGCGATGTTCGTTTGACTTACGGTATTCAAGTCATCTTGGTCATGAAGGCTTATGCTTTGACATCTTAAGTAAGCATCTCTGAGGAGATGTGAACTCGGGATGATTGGGCATAAGCCAAAGTGATCGAAGGTGTTTGAATAGCCTATAAAGGATTCATCACTTCTTGCGAGGAGATGTATACCCATGGCCTCTCATCGGATTATTACTAAAGTCTTTGGCCAAAACATTACATGTTTAGAGTAAGGTACTCTTGGATACATGTGCAATAACTAGAATCCGTAGGACGAGGAAATGATACTTGGGCTAGGTGTGACGTAGTCAACCTAGTGGGGACTGACACTATAGATCATATCCTGAACCAAGTGGGTATAAGATGCATGAAGGGAACGGGGCACAATTCATTGTAGATGCTAAAGGGTTTCAGAAATAGTTCTGGATCAACCGTTGATATTTCAGTTAATTGGGGATCATGATGTACTACTAGGTGTCACTCATGATCGTTCTATAATTAATGGTTAATTATAGATGTCCAACATAAACCGAGAACCTATTTGGTTACACATACAACGAGTGTAATCCGAAGGATTTAAAATGAGCTTGAGAATGAGATTCTTAGACCGAGAGAAACTAGGTTTGGTTGGGCCAAACAAGGAGCGGGCATGAAATCATTTTAGTCGCAATGGAAGCGTGGATGGGCCGTGTCTTATGAAGACATGATGGATGAACTAAATTGGTTTAGTTCTAATCCAATGGTGAAGAATAAATCAAAGGGGTTCGGTTTGTTTTAAACGAATGAACCAAAGTTGGTTCGGTTCATTTTAACTTAAAATAGACCAACTCGGTTCGGTTTATTTTAACTTAAGTTATTGGAGAGGGTTAACGGTTTATGGTTATGAACCAATAACCATTAGGAGAATGTGTTCTCTATAAAAACATGACTTAAGGGTTTTTCGTTGATAACTTTTGGTGTTGGAAAACCTAGCCACCCTCTCCCTCTCTTCTCCTTGCTGCCGCTCAACAAGGTTACCGCCCAACCTTGTTTCCGCTCAGCTTTGTGCTGCCGTCCAAGATGCTGTCAACGTCCAAGCTTTTGCTGGAGATCCTCCGGCGACCCTTCGGTGACTTCCCTTAGCTTAGGTGACCAAGGTGCAGCCGACCATCCTCTTTGGACTGACACAACCCCTCCACCAATCTGTCCAGAATTCTGGACAGCTTTCTCCCTTCGTGTCGGAGCATTGTTTGGACGACGTTTGGAGCTCCAACAACGGCTACCTTGTCGGGAATTTGATCTCCGGTAATCCTCATAGGTGGAGGACGAAAGATTCGTCAAACGATTGACGAATATCTCTCCGAAGAAGCGAGTTTTGGGGACTCGTTTTTGAATCTGAATTTTGATTCGGATTGTGATATTCTCTCGATCACATCGTCTTCGACACGAGGCTAGTGACTCCTACGAAGACGAGGCTCATGGCTTTGTGAAGCCATCCTGACGATACTCGGCGTTGATATAGATAGAGGCGATTCTAGCGAGAGTTGCTCCGGTTGATGTCTTTCCCGCTGCACGTGATACGTCAGGTATACCTAGAATAATTTTCTTTTATTGCAAAATTTGAAGCTACGATTATGTCTACACATATTGTACTATTCATGCGTGTGGTGTGTGTATTGTAATAAATTAGATTTATTGCTTTTTATTTCTTCCGCTGCGCACATGTTTACAAAACATGTTCGAACATACACTCGTCGCGGTGCCGGAAACCCAACAGTGGTATCAGAGCCCAGGTTGTGTTTCGACATAATCGTAAAATTATTTTGCGATAGTCGTAATTGTATTTATGGAAATTTTCTACTTTTGGAAAGTTTAGAAGTATTTATGGAAATTTTCTAATTTTGAAAAGTTTAGAAGTATTTATGGAAATCTTCTACTTTTGGAAAGTTAGAAGTATTTATGGAAATTAACACTTTTCATAAATAAAATATTTGATTAGATTTGGAATTTTTTTTTCTAATTTAATCATGATTTGATTTGGGAAATCAAATTTAAAATATATTTTATTTCCATAAATAGTTTTGAAAATTTAGGAAATTTGTTTCCTAAATTAAATTTGACTTTCCTTAATTGAGACATTCCATAAATAAAATATGTGATTAGATTTGGAAATTTATTTTCTAATTTAATCATGATTTGATTTTGGGAATCAAATCTCAAACATATTTTATTTCCATAAATAGTTATGACATATAAGGAAATTTTGTACATGCCATAATTATATGTCATGTAATTATATTAGATGCATATCATTATGTCATGCGTGTCATGACATATAGATGTATGTCATGTCATATAGATAATAGTTATTTACATGCAAAGAAGATGAGACATAAAAACCCTTACTCAATATTAAAGCCTACACCTTCTATTAATATGGTTAGAACCGGAGTTCTGTTTCTTGTTTGGGTTGTTAGACTCTCTTCAAGCCCGGCTCGAACCTGAACATGTTCAAACCATAGAATAGTTTAATACTAATATGGTAAGAGTCAGAGGTCAATCGTTAGCTTTGGTTGCTGGACTCTCTCCAAGCGGGGTTAATTGGTTGAATGCGCTCTAGCCATATTAAAACTATTTCTTGATTAATGGGTTGACTTTAACCTGGAGCATCGGCTTGTAGGACTCTCTCCAAGGTCGATGTGAAGGGAGGTGAAGTTGGGTGTTATGCATATGATGCATACTTGTTAATGAGTTAACAATCCGATGTATGTGTGAATATTCAATTAGTTGATAGCACATTGTGATAGTTGCATATATGTGATATGCAATCGGTATATATGATATCTACCATTATAGCTATGAATGACTTGTTGGGCTCTCTCCAAGGTTGTTCATATCTATGTTGGATATCAACCCATTCGGAGATGGACCTATGATCTCCCGAAGTGATTTTGGGGTTTTTGAAATTCGAAAAATGAATGGGATTAATAAATGTATGTTAATGCATTTTAAATCATCTTTATCATATATGCTCGATTTGTATTTCTAGGTTAATCGATTGATCATGATGTCTTTGAATTTGCACTCTATTTTGGATTCAAATAAATTGACTAGGTCGAACTTCTAGGACTGACTTTTGGATTCAACCTGAGAATTGTTCTCAAGGTTGAAAATCTTGTGAATGTCCTCGAAGCTGTTGGGTTTCCGACACCGCGACGAGTGTGTGTTCGAACATATTTCGTAAACATGTGCGCAACGAAAGAAATAAAAAGCAATAAATCTAATTTATTACGTCACACACACCACACGCATTCATAGTACAACATGTGTAGACATAACCGTAGTTTCAAATTTTGCAATAAAAGGAAATTATTCTACGTATACCTGACGTATCACGTGTAGCGAGAAAGGCATCAACCGGAGCGACCCTCGCTAGAATCGCCTCTATCCGTATCCACGCCGAGTATCTTCGGGATGACTTCACAAAGTCATGAGCCTCGTCTTCGTACGAGTCACTAGCCTCGTATTGAAGATGATGTGATCGAGAGAAGATCACAATCCGAATCAAAATTCGGATTCAAAACTGAGTCCCTAAAACTCGCTTCTCCGGAGAGGTATTCGTCAACCGTTTGACGAATCCTTCGTCCTCCACATATGAGGATTACCGGAGATCGAATCCCTGGCAAGGTAGCCGCTGTCGGAGCTCCAAATGTCGTCCAAACGATGCTTCGACAAGAAGGAAATAAGCTGTCCAGAAAACTGGACAACTTTGGTGGAGGATGTTGCGCCGGCCAAATAAGGAAAGCTAGATGCTCACCTTGTCGCCGGAGCCAAGGAAGATCACCGGAGGGTCGCCGGAGGATCGCCAGCAGGAGCTTGGACGTCGGCAACAACTTGGATGGCGGCACAAGGGGTGGGCGGCGGCAAGGGCTTGGGTGCTGACTACAAGGAGAGGAGGGAGAGGGGCGGCAAGATTAGATTAGGTTTTCACAAAATTCTTAAGCCCTATTTTTATAGAGAATAAATTCTCCTAATGGTTATTGGTTCATAACCAAAAACTCGTTAACCTGCTCCATTAATTTAAGTTAAAATAAACCAAATCGATTTGATCTATTTTAAGTTAAAACGAACCGAACCAACTTTGGTTCATTCGTTTAAAACAAACCAAACCCCTTTGATTTATTCTCCACCATTGGATTAGAACCAAACCAATTTGGTTCATCCATCATGTCTTCATAAGACACGGCCCATCCACGCTTCCATTGCGACTGAAACGATTTCATGCTCGCTCCTTGTTTGGTCCAACCAAACCTAGTTTCTCTCGGTCTGAGAATCTCATTCTCAAGCTCATTTTAAATCCTTCGGATTACGCTCATTGTGCGTGTGACCAAATAGGTTCTCGGTTTATGTTGGTCGTCTATAATTAACCATTAATTATAGAACGATCATGAGTGACACGTAGTAGTACATCATGATCCCCAATTAACCGAAAAGATCAACGGTTGATCCAGAACTATTTCTGAAACCCTTCAGCAGCTATAATGATTCGTGCCCCATTCCCTTAACTCATCTTATACCCACTTGGTTCAGGACATGGTCTATAGTGTCAGTCCCCACTAGGTTGACTACGTCACATCTAGCCCAAGTATCATTTCCTCATCCTACGAATTCTAGTTACTGCACATGCATCCAAGAGTACCTTACTCTAAACATGTAATGTTTTGGCCAAAGACTTGTAACAATCCAACGAGAGACCATGAGTATACATCTTCTCGCAAGGAGTGGTGAATCCTTTATAGGCTATTCAAACACCTTCGATCACTTCGACTTATACCCAATCATCCCGGGTTCACATCTCCTCAGAGATGCTTGCTTAAGATGTCAAAGCATAAGTCTTCATGATCAAGATGACTTGAATACCACAAGTCAAAGGAACATCACACTTAAGCTGTATTAAGAACTTCATTGACATATCTATATATGCAGAGAACCATATGAAGTCTTACGGCTGGTCACTCTAATGAACTAGTTACCATAACTAACATCCACAATTAACTCCGGACATTATAATGTCTCCAGCCAGTGAGAATCAGCTGCTTGGATACACTAAGGAGTATACCTCGTGCTAGTCTCGACAGAATTGATGGTGTCCAAATCCATCAATTCATCGACTAGGGATAATTCTGATACATCACAATTACACATGTAGAGATATTCACTAGTTGTGATTCAATCACAAATTCTCTCATGCTGTGAATCGTATCGTGGATATTCAGTAAATGAGTTTAAGAATTAATCAAATACATGAAAACATATATACTCAAATAGTGAATCTTCATTTATCATATAAATGGTTCAAACATAAGGCGATTGCCTTAGGACATCTCTCATATATTACTAACAAACTCCCACTTGGCCTAATGCCAATCGCTACGGTATCCAATACCATAAGCTCTAACATGACCCTCAAACTTACTTTGAGGTAATGCTTTAGTCTAAGGATCCGCTGAGTTCCTTTCAGTGGAGATTTTCTTGATTTGTATTTCCTTCCTACTAATGATCTCTCTGATCAAATGATAGCGGCGAAGCACATATTTGGATCGTTGATGAGACCTTGGCTCTTTCGCCTGCTCCATTGTTGTCGTAGTAGATCGGTATTGCTTCAACAATGGTTGGAACCACACCAAGTTCATAAATGAACTTCTTGATCCAAACTGCTTCCTTTGTTGCTTCCGAAGTTGCAATGTATTCTGCCTCAGTGGTAGAATCCGCTACAGTGGCTTGTTTGGAACTTTTCCAACTCACTACGCCCCCATTCAAGGTGAACACGTACCCAGACTGAGACCTGGAATCATCCTTTTCTGTCTGAAAGCTGGCATCCATATACCCGCGTATCACCATGTCCCCTTCTCTATATATTAGGAGCACATCCTTAGTTCTTCTTAAGTACTTAAGGATCGTCTTAACAACCGCCCAATGATCCATTCCTATATTAGACTGGTATCTACTCGTGACACTCAGAGCATACGATACATCGGGCCTCGTACATAACATAACATACATGATAGATCCTATTGCGGATGCATAGGGAATCTTACTCATGCAAATCCTCTCGTCTTCTGTGTGCGAACACATAGACTTCGAAAGGTGTATCCCATGCCTGATGGGTAGGAAACCTTTCTTGGATTCCGACATGCTAAACCTCTTTAGCACTCGGTCTATATATGTAGACTGCGAAAGACCAAATAACCGTTTCGATCTATCTCTATAGATCTTAATCCCGAGGATGTAGGTTGCTTCTCCCAGGTCTTTCATGGAGAATGTCTTGGACAACCAAATCTTAACTGACTATAAGACTGAAACATCATTTCCTATAAGTAATATGTCATCGACATAAAATACTAGGAACATGACTGCACTCCCACTAACCTTCTTGTACACACAAGGTTCGTCTGGATTTTGTGAGAAATCAAACTTTTTGATTGTCTCATCAAAACGGATATTCCAGCTCCTGGATGCTTGCTTCAATCCATATATGGACCGTCGTAATTTGCATACCTTGGTTTTATCAACCGATGTGAAATCCTCAAGCTGTATCATATACACGTCCTCGAGCAGATTTCCATTAAAGAAAGCTATTTTCATATTCATCTGCCATATCTCATAATCATAATGAGTCGCTATGGCCAGGAGCATCCGAATGGATTTAAGCATAGCAACAGGCGAATAGGTTTCGTCATAATCAACACCTTGCTTTTGACAATATCCTTTCGCCACCAATCTAGCCTTATAGGTAATCACATTACCATCCATGTCAGTTTTCTTCTTGAAAACCCACTTGCACCCTATAGGCTTTATGCCTTCAGGTGGGTCAACCAAGTTCCAAATTTGGTTTTCATACATGGAATCCATTTCCGACTTCATGACTTCAAGCCACTTATCCCTTTCTGAACTTGTTAGAACTTCTTCATAACTGGTAGGCTCATCATCATCAATGAGTAACACGTCATTCGATTCACTTACGAGAAATTCATATCTCTCAGGAATATTGCGTGTTCTACCAGATCTACGAAGATGTGGTGTCTCAATAGGTCCAGCCGATGGCTCATCACTATGAGTGATTGGCTGTGATACTTCACCAGGTATCTCATCAATGTCTATTTGAGTCTCTCGAGCCTCCTCAAGCTCAACGACACTCCCACTATTTTCTTGTAAGAGAAATTCTTTCTCTAGAAACACAGCATGCCTTGAAACAAACACCTTTTGTTCCATAGGATGATAGAATTGGTAACCCCTTGTTTCCTTAGGGTATCCAATAAATAGACATTTATCAGACTTAACATCCAATTTTTCTGATACAGTTCGCTTCACATAAGCAGGACAACTCCATATCTTCAAGTAAGATACATGAGGTTTCTTACTATTCCATATCTCATATGGAGTAGTGGAGACTACCTTGGTTGACATTCTGTTTAACAAGTAAACAACTATCTGAAGTGCATAGCCCCAAAAGGACTTGGGAAGATTCGCATGATTCATCATTGACCTAACCATGTCCAACAAGATCCGGTTACGCCTCTCAGATACACCATTATGTTGTGGTATATATGGCGGAGTCCATTGAGACAATATACCATTGTCTCTTAGATAA
This sequence comes from Wurfbainia villosa, assembly GCA_025175895.1. Lineage (NCBI taxonomy): Eukaryota > Viridiplantae > Streptophyta > Magnoliopsida > Zingiberales > Zingiberaceae > Wurfbainia > Wurfbainia villosa. Next base: position 77,091,696 of record CM046005.1, read on the forward strand.
TCTAGAAACTCTTGACTTAAGTATTCACCACCTCGATCCGATTGAAGTATTTTAATACTCTTGTCATGTTGTTTCTCTACTTCATTTCTGAATTCTTTGAACCTTTCAAAGGCTTTAGACTTGTGTTTCATCAAAAATACATACCCAAACCGTGAGTGATCATCGGTGAAGGTAATGAAGTAGCTATAGCCTTCTAAAGCTTGAGTTGACATAGGTCCACATACATCAGTATGTATTAGACCTAGCAACTCTCTCACTCGTTCACCTTTTCCTGTAAAAGGTAACTTAGTCATCTTGCCTTTTAAGCATGATTCGCATGTATCATATGAATCCAATTCAAACGATTCCAGAATTCCACATCGGTGTAATTTGGACATGCATTTCTTGCTTGCATGGCCAAGACGACAATGCCACATGTAGGAGTCTAATTGATTATCCTTTCGAGCACGCTTGTTGCTCGCTTCGATATTGAAAATGTCACTGGATACGTCCAACGTATAAATACCATTGCTCAAGGTTCCAATCACATAAAGTACGCCATTCAAAGTTATATAACAACAATTGTTACTAAACGTCAAATGATAACCATTTCTAGTTAAGCAGGAAATAGAAACAATGTTCTTTATTAGAGAAGGAACACAATAGCAATTGTCCAGTTCTAAAACTAGTCCACTAGGGAGCTTCAACAAATAAAGTTCCGATGGCGACCGCAACAACCTTTGCTCCATTGCCAACTCACAAATTTGACTCCCCTCTGACGAGTCTTCTTCTATTCCTTAGCCCCTGTATGTTATTACATATATGTGAGCCACACCCAGTATCCAATACCCAAGTGTCTAAGAAAATAGAATGATAATCAATAACAAAGATACCTGAAGAGGATGGGGCATCAAATGCCTTCTTCTTCTTCACGGACTCAAGATAAATCTTGCAGTTTCTTCGCCAGTGGCCTTCCTTGCTACAATGATGGCAAGTGCCCTTTTGTGCTGATTCTACCTTCTTAGCCTTCTTATTCTTCCCTTTCTTCTGTTCCTTTACTTTCCTCTTAGAACCTTTCTTCGAGGAATCAACCAACAGAACCGCCTTCTCCTCATGCTTCACAGAAGGCTCAACAGTCTTCAGCATATTGAGGAGATCAGGAATAGTGGATTCTAATTTGTTCATCTGATAGTTTATCACAAATTGTGAGAAACTCTTGGGCAAACAATGCATAATTAAGTCAATACTTAATTCATGATCCATCATAAATCCGAGGGTGGCCAGCTGCTCGATGTACCCATTCATCTTTAGTACAAACTGCACTACAGACGAACCTTCTTGCATCTTAGAGGTGAAGAGGAGCTTGGAGACTTCGAACCTTTCGGATCTCGCTTGCTCATCAAACAACTCATGAAGATGGAAGACTATGGTATTAGCATCCATATGCTCATGTTTCTTTTGCAGCTCGGGTACCATCACGGCTAGCATGATGCAACTCGCCAGTTCAGAATCTGCCATATGTTTATGATAGGCCAACAATTGGTTTGGAGTTGCATCGTCCCTAGGACGGTTGGGAAGAGGCTCTTCAAGGATATACGCTAGCTTTTCTGTCTTGAGAACAATTCTCAAGTTTCTAAGCCAGTCCAGGAAGTTAGACCCAGTCAATTTGTTTGAATCCAAAATAGTGCGCAAATTCAAAGACATCATGATCAATCGATTAATCTAGAAATACAAAATGAGCATATATGAGAAAGATGATTTAAAATGCATCAATATATATTCATAAATTTCATTCATTTTTCGAATTTCAAAAATCCTAAAATCACTTCGGGAGATTGTAGGTCCATCTCTGAATGGACTGATATCCATCATAGATATGAACAACCTTGGAGAGAGTCCAACAAGCCATTCATAGCTACGACCATAGGTATCAAATATACCGATTGCATATCACATATATGCAACTATCACAATGTGCTATCAACTAATTGAATGTTCACACATATATCGGGTTGTTAACTCAATAAAAAGTATGCATCATATGCATAGCACCCAACTTCACCTCCCTTCACATCGACCTTGGAGAGAGTCCAACAAGCCGATGCTCCAGGTTAAAGCCAACCCACTAATCGAGAAATAATTTTAATATAGTTAGAGTGCATTCAACCAATTAGCCCGGCTTGGAGAGAGTCCAACAACCAAAGCTAACGATTGACCTCTGATTCTTACCATATTAGTATTAAACTATTCCATGGTTTGAACATGTTCGGGTTCGAGCCGGGCTTGGAGAGAGTCCAACAACCCAAATAAGAAACAGAACTCCGGTTCTAACCATATTAATGGAAGGTGTAGGCTTTAATATTGAGTAAGGGTTTTATGTCTCATCCTCTTTGCATGCAAATAACTATTATCTACATGACATGACATACATGACATACATCTACATGTCACGACACGCATGACATAATGATATGCATCTAATACAATTACATGACATACAATTATGACATGTACAAAATTTTCTTATATGTCATAACTATTTATGGAAATAAAATATGTTTGAGATTTGATTCTTCAAATCAAATCATGATTAAATTAGGAAACAAATTTTCAAATCTAATCACATATTTTATTTGTGGAAAGTGTTGATTAAGGAAAGTCAAATTTAATTTAGGAAATAAATTTCCTAAATTGTCAAAACTATTTATGGAAATAAAATATATTTAAGATTTGATTTCCTAAATCAAATCATGATTAAATTAGGAAACAAATTTCCAAATCTAATCAAATATTTTATTTATGGAAAATGTTAATTTCCATAAATACTTCTAACTTTCCAAAAGTAGAAGATTTCTATAAATACTTCTAAACTTTCCAAAATTAAAAATTTCCATAAATACTTCTAACTGTCCAAAAGTAGAAAATTTCCATAAATACAATTACGACTATCGCAAAACAATTTTACGATTATGTCGAAACACAACCTAGGCTCTGATACCACTGTTGGGTTTTCGACACCGCGGTGAGTGTGTGTTCGAACATATTTCATAAATATGTGTGCAGCGGAAGAAATAAAAAGTATTAAATCTAATTTATTACATCACACACACCACACACATGCATAGTACAACATGTGTAGACATAATCGTAGTTTCAAATTTTGCAATAAAAGGAAATTATTCTACGTATACTTGACGTATCACGTGTAACGGGAAAGACATCAACCGGAGCGACTCTCGCTAGAATCGCCTCTATCTGTATCCACGCCGAGTATCTTCGAGATGACTTCACAAAGTCACGAGCCTCGTCTTCGTACGAGTCACTAGCCTCATGTTGAAGACGATGTGATCGAGAGAATATCACAATCCGAATCAAAATTCGGATTCAAAACTGAGTCCCCAAAACTCGCTTCTCCGGAGAGGTATTTGTCAACCGTTTGACGAATCCTTCGTCCTCCACCTATGAGGATTACCGGAGATCGAATCCCTGGCAAGGTAGCCGCTGTCGGAGCTCCAAACGTCGTCCAAACGATGCTCCGACAAGAAGGAAACAAGCTGTCCAGAAAACTGGATAGCTTTGGTGGAGGATGTTGCGCCGGCCAAATAAGGAAAGCTAGATGTTCACCTTGTCGCCGGAGCCAAGGAAGATCACCGGAGGGTCGCTGGAGGATCGCTGGCAGGAGCTTGGACGTCGACAACAACTTGGACGGCGGCACAAGGGGTGGGCGGCGACAAGGGCTTGGGCGCCGACTACAAGGAGAAGAGGGAGAGGGGCGGCAAGATTAGATTAGGTTTTCACAAAACCCTTAAGCCCTATTTTTATAGAGAATAAATTCTTCTAATGGTTATTGGTTCATAACCAAAAACCCGTTAACCTGCTCCATTAATTTAAGTTAAAATAAACCAAACCGATTTAATCTATTTTAAGTTAAAACGAACCGAACTAACTTTGGTTCATTCATTTAAAACAAACCAAACCCCTTTGGTTTATTCTCCACCATTGGATTAGAACCAAACCAATTTGGTTAATCCATCATGTCTTCATAAGACACGACCCATCCACGCTTCCATTGCGACTGAAACGATTTCATGCTCGCTCCTTGTTTGGTCCAACCAAACCTAGTTTCTCTCAGTCTGAGAATCTCATTCTCAAGCTCGTTTTAAATCTTTCGGATTACGCTCGTTGTGCGTGTGACCAAATAGGTTCTCGGTTTATGTTGGTCGTCTATAATTAACCATTAATTATAGAACGATCATGAGTGACACGTAGTAGTACATCATGATCCCCAATTAATCGAAAAGATCAACGATTGATCCAGAACTATTTCTGAAACCCTTCAGCAGCTATAATGATTCGTGCCCCATTCCCTTCACTCATCTTATACCCACTTGATTTCGGACATGATCTATAGTGTCAGTCCCCACTAGGTTGACTACGTCACACCTAGCCCAAGTATCATTTCCTCGTCCTACGGATTCTAGTTACTGCACATGTATCCAAGAGTACCTTACTCTAAATATGTAATATTTTGGCCAAAGACTTTAGTAACAATCCGACGAGAGGTCATGGGTATACATCTCCTCGCAAGGAGTGGTGAATTCTTTATAGGCTATTCAAACACCTTCGATCACTTCGACTTATACCCAATCATCTCGGGTCCACATCTCCTCAGAGATGTTTGCTTAAGATGTCAAAGCATAAGTCTTCATGATTAAGATGACTTGAATACCGCAAGTTAAAGGAACATCGTACTTAAGATGTAGTAAGAACTTCATTGACATATCTATATATGTAGAGAACCATATGAAGTCTTAAGGCTGGTCACTCCAATGAACTAGTTACCATAACTAGCATCCACGATTAACTCCGGACATCACAATGTCTCTAGTCAGTGAGAATCATCTGCTTGGATACACCAAGGAGTATACCTTGTGCTAGTCTCGATAGAATTGATGGTGTCCAAATCCATCAATTCATCGACTAGGGATAATTCCGATACATCACAATTACACATGTAGAGATACTCACTAGTTGTGATCCAATCACAAATTCTCTCATGCTGTGAATCGTATCGTGGACATTCAGTAAATGAGTTTAAGATCTAATCAAATACATGAAAACATGTATACTCAAATAGTGAATCTTCATTTATCATATAAATGGTTCAAATATAAGGCGATTGCCTTAGGACAACTCTCATATATTACTAACAGAAGCGTCTCTTCTCGCCCGTCCTAGTGACAATGCAACTCTGGATCAATTATTGGCCTATCAGAAACATGTGATTGATTCTGAAATGGCGAGTTGCATCATGCTAGCCGCGATGGTACTTGAGCTGCGGAAGCAGCATGAGCATATGGATGCTCATACCATAGCCTTTCATCTTTACGAGTTGTTTGATGAGAAAGTGAGATTCGAAAGGTTTGAAGTCTCCAAGCTCCTCTTCACCTTTGAGATGCAAGAAGGAGCATCTGTGGTACTGCTCAACATGCTGAAGACTATGAAGCCTTCTGTGAAGCATGAGCAGGGGACGTCGCTGTTAGTTGATTCCTCGAAGAAAGGTTCTAAGAGGAAGTCAAAGGAACAACAGAAGGGGAAGTAAAAGGCTAAGAAGGCAGAATCAGCACAAAAAGGCACTTGCCATCGTTGTGGCAAAGAGGGCCATTGGTGAAGAAATTGCAAGATTTATCTTGAGTCCGTGAAGAAGAATAAGGCATCGGATGCCCCATCTTCTTCAGATATCTTCATTATTAATTGTAATTCTATTTCCTCAAACACTTGGGTATTAGATACTGGGTGTGACTCACATATATGTAATGATATACATGGGCTAAGGAATAGAAGAAGACTCGTCAGAGGGGAGTCAAATTTGTAAGTTGGCAATGGAGCAAAGGTTGCTGCGGTCGCCATAAGAACTTATTTGCTGAAGCTCCCTAGTGGACTAGTCTTAGAACTGGACAATTGCTATTATTAAATGAACATATCATTTAAATTGTACTCAATATGAACAAATCAAAGAGCAAAAATATCATGCATCATGTAGAGTTAACAACATAAAATGAACATATCATTAAATTAAACTTGCTGTACATTGTCAACACATAACAAAGATAACTCTACTAAGAATGTTACATATAACATTCTTCCTACTCATAACTGAAAAAAAAAATTAAACAACTAGATAGATAATCATTACTCCCACTAGGACAAACACTAGTGCAAAGAATGATCCGTATACGCCCAATCTTCAACTAGGACATCCCCCGCTGAGATGCTCTCAAGATGATGCCAGGATGCAGAATCTTCTGAAGGACACCTTTGAAGCGATCCAAAAGGAAAGATTCCATCAGGGTCTTCTTCCGAATCTTCCTCTGGATCTTCACGATGCACTTCACAGTCTTTGTAGTGAAGCAGCTCAGCGCATAACTAGGTATAAGAGATGCATCCCTCATAGCACCCCCAAATCTGATGTGCTATGTCACTCAGGTGCTGTGGCAGTGAGCGAACTAGAGACCAAATTCTGTAATTCTCCAGAATCGAAAACTCCTGTATCTCCAGTCTCCAGAACAATCTATCAAGTCTCCCCATGTGCCACCCGACTCCATGAGCTAAGTCATACTCTATCCCCTGGATAGCCTCTCTCAGCCGATTACATAACACATCGCGTCTCGTCATAGTGGTAATCATCCGTGCCATCTGAAAATTGATATTAATTAAGTTAGTACAAAACTGACAAACTAGTACTTATATCGGCTTAATTCAATTTATATATATAGGCATAGATCCATCACAATAAATCAAGAATAAATTTCCTTGATTTTATGGAGAATTGTTGACATACTTACTTAGACCAGTCAATTAGTACTTTTACCAATTGATTATCATCTAGGTTTAGTCGACTAGTACCATAAAGACTCAAAATTGACCGTGAGAGTCCAAACACCACTCAATTTGCTCCGAGTACCCTAGGCACTCAAGCAATATGCATAGTATTCTTTTTCTTCTCATTGTTCCTAGGCATCAACTCTAGTTCATTTGATCTATCTCTAAGTTGTTTATATCAAGTCCTAATTGTTCCAAACAATTACTTGATTATTGAGTCATGAGTTAAGTTGACCATTGTCAATTTTAGCAAGTCAGTCAATACCGACTTCTAAGCATTGTGTTTAACTCAGCCTGATCCAAGTCTAACCACGACTGACTCAGCTACAACTGATTCAGCCAATGTCAAATCATGCTAATCAACGCCAAACTGGACAAATCCAATTCGGTCAATTTGTTAAAGCATGATCAAGTCGAACCAAATTAGAGTTGAGTTAACCAAGTCCAAATTACACTTGGTCGTGCCAGAGCACTTAACACAACACTTGTTTGAGTCAATTGGACACTAAACTTTCATTGAAATCCAATTAAATTGAATCTATGCCCAAATTAATTAAAGCCTTAGTCCAATTAATTAATTTCAAATTAGGCCTCTCTAATTGAAAGCCAAATTAGAAATCTAGCCCAATCAGAAATCCATTGCTCGACCCATCTAATTAGGCCCAATTAGAAATTCAGCCTAATCAAAAACTTATGGGCGCAAGAATCACATGACAGGCGGCTATCGCTCTAAACCGCCGCAGCGATAAATCGCCATGGCAGGTCGTAAACCGCCTCGGCAAAGCAGAACTACCTCGCAGCGGTAAAACCGCTCGACAGCGCAGAAAACTTCCGGCCGCAGAACAATCTCGCTCGCAGGGAAACCACCCGACACGGCCAATCGCCTACCGACGATTCAACCGCCGCGCTTCAACCGCTTTCGGTGACTAAACTTCGCAAAGCGGTGAACCGCTCGTCGACAAGCTAACCGCTCGGCGGCGTGAAACCACCGGCCGGTTAAACCGCCTACCGACGGTGAATCGCCTCGGTAGTAATATCGCTCGCCGGCAGAAACCGCCTAATCGACAGAATATCGCTCGCCGGGTTGAATCGCCGCCGACAGCTTATCGCTCGCCGGCAGAAACTTCTCGCCGAAGAAATACCGTCACCGATGGTAAAGCCGCCCGGCAGCCAACCGCCTCGCCAATGGTGAAACTACCCTTCTCGCTAGGGCAGTTAGTGCTTCCAGACCGGTCTAACTGCCCGGCCAGTTAATCCAGAGTGGTTTTCCACTCGACAAACCACTCTGGAATGGATAGGGTAGTTTGTCCAGAGTGGTATTCCACTCGACAGAAATAGTGTTCAGCACTGTTTATCTTCTTCGCGCGATTTCGCGATGAACAGTTAATTTATAGAAAAAAACTTTCTAATCTCTATTAGATGCTTTCCAACAAGGGCTCTGATACCAATGTTAGTAGTTTTAGCATCTAATTGAGATTATCTAAACAAAAATAATGGAAAATTGAAGCTGGAAAAACTGAAAAATAAAACTTACAGAACCTTCTCGCGTCCGAGTAGTAATGGAAGAAGATGACTCTATATCTAAGGAACGATCACAACGAAAGCTCCTCCTCCTCCACAAGCCTGTAGGAATGTCGGTGGCCGGCTAGAGGGGGGTGAATAGCCCTCAATCATCGTATGATGAAATTGCTTGTCTACAAAGAATATTAGCGCAACGGAAACAAGACTAAACAAGCAATTAAGATAAGCAAAAACAAAATCAATGCTAACACGCGATATAACGTGGTTCACGACCTCGCCGCTAATCCACGGTCCGATTCGTCTTCGGTGAATCACTCCGAAACCAATCCACTATTGGTCTCTCCCTTTAGCCCAAGCAAGGTGGAGGCAAACCTTTACAACAATAAGAACACTCCTTCTTTTACAATAGATATGAAAGAAAACTAGAAGAAGGAGTTTCAGCTTTGTGGGACACTTAATAGGATGTTTAGAGCATGAACATTAACCATCTAAAAGCCCCCACCCTCTCTTTTTATAGAGAGGAAGCAAATCTTCCTGTTGGACACTATCAGTCGACTGATGTCAACTCCAACGACTTCTGACCAGGTCGAATTCGTGGGATCCGTGGCCGCCTTCTCCAACAGTTGGATTATCAGTCGACTGATGTCGACTCCCAGTCGAGTGACGACTAGCTTCTGTGCACATGCACAGTGCGATCAGTCGACTGCTTCCCTTAATCAGTCGACTGATCGACTTGGTTCCGCAGCCAGACACTAGTCGATCCACGATCGACTTGGAGCAGTCGACTGCCATGACATGACAGTCGACTGATGCCGGGTAAACCTCAAACTTTACATCCGTTTGAGCATCCGACGATCGGGTAAACCTCAACCCTTGCAGTCGAGCTTCCGACACTTAGCCATTCGACCAAGTTCACCTAATGAGCTACTTACATTTCACTCATTCTCTCATCTCACTCGAAGTCCCTCGCCGAAGCTCTCTTCGTTCGCGGCCACGTCCCTTGGCAGCATCAAGCGCACGGTTCTGCAATGCTCCTTCGCGTCTCTTGCCCTCGAAGTCTGTTTCCTTGGCTTCGCTTCAAGTCATCTCGTCCGGCGGTCCCTCGGATGCATCAAGCGCACGAATCTGCAATGCTCCTTCGCCAACTCAAGCATGAGGTTGTGAGTTGGCGACACTTGCCTAAGCTCCATGTGCGAATTACTAAGTCCTGCAAGACTCCAACGCACATATCAAATCCAATCATCCTAACTTAAACCCTTTGCTACACACATCAAAATCATATCACATGGGTTGATTGCCTTAACAATCTCCCCCTTTTTGATGTGTGACAATCCGTTTAAGTTAGGTAAACAACTAACAATAAACATAAGCAAGGAAAGCATGTAAGTAAAAATATGAGTATAACAACTCCCCCTTAAGACATGCTAAATTTTCCCTTTTAGCATAATTAACTTAAACCTATCAATTCTCCTCCTTTGACACCATCAAAAACATTATCCAAATGTTATAATCCAAGGTATCAACTCTAAGGAGGAAAAAATTCCAAAAACCAAACAAAACCTGATAAAATCAGGTTCGTTTCATCAGCGATACATCACGACCGGTTCGGACTACTACCAATGACCGACATGTAAATTTCGTGTTTTCGATTTTAAATTAAATAAATGCACTAGAAATTCTAGAAAATTCAAAAAATCATGAAATTTTGAAAACACATTTCTTTTAAAGTCCTTTATTAGTGAAAAATGAGTTTTCATGAAAATTACTTATATTTTCAATTATTTGCTAAAAATCCAAAAGCTTCAAAAATAACTAGTATTTTGATAATGTTTGTATCAATTTTAACGCCTAGTTTTGCATTAGATTGTTTCAAAACATGAAAACACTGATTTTAAAGTAAGGAATGGTTTTGAAAACATATGAAATATCCAACCATGATCTTTGGGAAATATGTCTATGAATTAAACATAAGCCTTCCCCGTGATTGGTCTATTATTGCTATTTTGATACTTAAAATGACCATCTAAATGCCATAGGCATTAGTGAACCATTTGTATCATCCTATCATCTCACCCATACTATGTTTTCAATCAAAGTTATCCTTATGGTGAATGTGAGATGTTCCTAAAGGTATTTATATACTTAACCTTCAAATTCATACATTTCTACCCATGGTTAAGTATCACCCTAACATACCACATGATCATAAAGACATATATGCATTGATTTTACATTATGATCATGAAACAAATGTATCAATCAATTGTAATCATGCATTAGGTATAACATCATGATAATTCAAGTATTACCCAAAGCATGATCTAAACTATTTATGGGTGCATTATCATCACCCAACACTATTTCAAAAATTAAGTCCACGCCATCCTAAGTCAACCAATCAACATGATATAAGTAAATTCCATATGGTTGACTATCCTGTTAGGGCAATCTCTTGCCGTGATATGGTTTTGATGGTGTGGCAAAGGGTTTAAGTTAGTTTGATATGTTGATTTGATATGTGCGTTGAAGTCGTGCAGGACTTAGTAATTCGCACATGGAGCCGTGGCGAGTTTCACATCTCATGACTCGTGCCTTGAGTCGGTGAAGGATAGCTTTGCGGAAGCCGTGCGCTTGGAGCATCCGAGGGACCGCCGGACGAGAAGCTTGGAGTGAAGCCGGAGGAAGTAGACTTCAAGGCAAGAGACGCGAAGGAGCATTGCAGAGCCGTGCGCCTGATGCTGCCGAGGGACGTGGCCGAGAACGAAGAGAACTTCGAAGGCGAGGGACTCCGAGAAATGAGAGTGAGCGATTGTAACCCGGGAAGGGTAGTTTTAGGTGAAACTTGGCCATTCGCCAAGTGTCGATGGGTTTTTCGACACCGCCGATCGCTACGTCATGGCAATGATCGCTCCGAGTCGAGTGTAGCTCGACCGTATACGATCGATCGTTTGCAGGCGAGCCGATCGCCATACGCTGGCGCCGATCGAAGATTAGCAATGATCGGCCAAGGCGCAATGATCGTCAATAGAGGTTTTGCCATAGACCGCCGTAGCCGATCGGGGCCGACGATGGGTCGCAGCCGATCGGTGAGGTCCAGAATGATCGCTAAGAGTTCCGCTGATAACAACGGCCCAGATCCGACGTGTTCGAGGCCGCTAGAGATCGGCAATGATCGCCATGGGCGGCAATGATCGATGGCGGCCAACGGAAGAAGTTAGCCCTCTCTATAAAAAGAGAGGGTGTGAGCCTCGAGAGGCTAATGCTTAAGTTCCAAACAATCTTCCTAGTGCCCCAAAGCTCTAAACTCTTCTTACTTGTCTTTACTTCAATCCTATTGTAAGAAGAGTGATCTTGTAAAGGTTACCTCCACCTAGCTTTGTGCAAAGGAGAGACCGATAGTGATTGGTTTTGGCAAGTGAGTGATTCACCGTGGATTTAATCGGACCGTGGATTAGCGGCGTAGCCGTGAACCACGTTATATCTTGGTGTTTGTATTGCTTGTTTCTATTTTGCTTGTCTTTATTTATATTTGTATATTCCGCTTGCGCTAACGTTTTGTAGACGAGCAAAATACCGCCATCCAAACGAACGAGGGCTATTCACCCCCCTTCTAGCCGGCCATCCGATCTCTCACAAGTGGTATCAGAGCCAAGGAAAGCTTGTCAAGGACTAACCGCCACTACAAGCAACATTCAAAAATGGCCGGCTCCAACATCCACCCACCGAAGTTCGACGGCGAATTCTCTTGGTGGAAAAGGAGAATGGAGGTATTCTTCGAAACCGATTTCGATATTATGCTTATAATGGAAAATGGTTTCGAGTTGCCTAGGGATGAAAGGGGTGAGCAAATAGAGAAGTCAAGGTGGAATAAGAAGCAACGAGAGGAGCACCTTGCAAACTCAAAGGCAAAACATCATCTTCTCAATGTGCTCCCTCAACAAGAGATCAACCGGATCGGAGAATGCACTAGCGCCAAAGAGATGTGGGAGAAGCTTGTAGAGCTTCATGAAGGCACCTCGGAGGCCAAGCTTGCAAGAAGAGACCTCCTCCGCTCCCAACTATCCAATATAAAACTAGAAAAGGGAGAAAAGGTAACCTCACTACACTCTAGGTTTAAAGAAATTTTAATTGGGCTGACAAGTGTAGGTGAGAAGCTATCGAATCGACATGCTCATGAAGGCTATAGATGCCTTTCCCTGTCCCTCAAAGTGGAGCTCCATGGTGGACTCCTTCTACATGTCCAAGAACCTAGAAGTGAGTACCTTGGAGGAGTTCTTCTCAACGATGGAACTCCACTTAAACTAGGCTTGAGGAATTCAAGAAGAGCCAAGAATTCAACCCTCAAGAGGAGTAGCATTGTTGGCAAACAAGGGGAAGAAGAAGATGGAAGTACCCTCCTCCTCCGATGATGAAGCCTCCTCCTCCTCCATGGATAGCACCGAGGAAGCCTACATGGTAAGGAAGGTGAGGCGTGTATTTAAGAATTTTAGATTTGATAAATCTAATGATAGGAATAGAAGACCAAGGGGGAAGGTCATATGCTACAATTGCCAAGGAGAGGGACACATAAGGGACAATTGTCCCCTCCTAAACAAAAGCAAGGAAGAGAAGAAAAAGAAAGAAGAAAAGAAGAAGAAAAAGGGGAGCAAGAAAAAGAAGGAAGAGGAGAAGAAGACAAAAGAAAAGGGGAAGGCCAAAGCATTCAAGGCCAAGACATGGGATGATCCTTCCTCATCCTCCTCCTCATCATCGGATGAGGAGAATGCCTTTGTCGCCAATTTGGCCTTGATGGCCTTTGACGACTTGGATTGCTCCTCCTCCGAAAATGAAGGATCAAGCTCAAGAGGAGAGAGCTCAAGTGAAGGGGGAGCCTCCTCCACATCATCATCCTCCTCATCATCCGAAGAAGAAGAAGAGGACATGGAAACTATGGTAACGAAAGCCTCTCCTAGTAAAATAGTTTCTATGATTTCTAGTTTAACTAGGGATTTGTTTAGAGTAAAGAAGAAAAATAAAAGCATGCTTAATCAAATTAAAGACTTAGAAAATAAGTTAGAAAATGCATGCTTAAATAATAATGATACTTCTTCTTGCCATGATGATGCATGCTCACATGATAATTATGTGCCTTTAGATGTTAGTGATGCATGCATAGAGGAAAATAGGGCATTAAGGGAAAAGGTAGATTATTTAACTAAAGCCCTAGGAAAATTCACAATTGGCTCCAATACCCTTAATATGATCATTGGGAGCCAAAGGGCTTTCAACAAAAGGGCCTAGGATATAAAGAGAAGAAAAATGAGAAGGCCTATAGATGCCTAATAGCTAGGGGACAAGACAAAAACAAAGTAATAGCTAAGAAATGGATCCCCAAGGAATTTCTAGTGAACCCCATAGGTAAAAATCTATTTTGGGTTCCAAAATCCATTCTTAAGGGTTAGAAAACCCCTAGGGTAGTCAACCATATGAACCTAATCTATATCATATTTTGGTTGACTTAGGATGACGGGACAACATTTTTAGATAGTGTTGGGTGATGATAACGTGCCCATAAATAGGTAATAATGCTTAAAATCATGATGATTAATGTAATTTCTATGCATATGTGTAATCATGATCTATGATTTTGATATTGGGCACATTATCATGAAAATAGGTTTAAATCATGCTTTAGGTGATAACTTATTTATTATCATCATATAATGTCTAATGCATGGTTATAATTTGAAAACATGTATTTCATGATCATAATGTGAAATTAATTGATATATGTCATTATGATCATGTAGGTTGTTAGGTTGATACTTAACCATGATAGAATTGCTTGAATATATTGGTTAAGTATATATATATACAAATACCCCCCTAGGATGCATCTCACACTCACTATAGGCTAACTTGATTGCAAACTTAGCATGGGTGAGATGTTAGGATGATACAAATGTCCACTAATGCCTATGGCATTTAGATGGTCATTTAAAGTATCAAAATATCAATAATAGACCAATCATGGGGAAGGCTTATGTTTAATTAATAGACATATTGCCCAAAGATCATGGTTGGATATTTCTAATGTTTTCAAAACAATTTCTTACCTTAAAATACATGCATTCATGTTTTGAAACAATTAGATGCAAAACTAGGTAGCTAACTTGATACTAGAATGCTCAAAAACTAGTGGTTTTTCAAGTGTTTGGATTTTTGGCAAATCTTGTAAAATATAATGATTTTTCATGAAAACTATTTTTCCTTGATAGATATACTTAAGAGAAATATGTTCCTAATTTCATGATTTTTAGAATTTTCTGAATTTTTAATGCATTTGAATTTCATCCAAAATCGAAAATCTTCTTTGTGCTACCGACCGCCATATCGATAGCAATGATCGGTGGCCTAAATCAGAATATTGAAGGCCAATTCAGTTTATTAAACCTCCTACAAGTGGTAGAAATATACTTGATGCCTCCTGCTTTTTAAATCAACTTGACATATATTTTTCCTCCATTATAATTGATGCCATGAGTTTTTAACTTAGTGTTAATCTTTTGATGGTGTCAAAGGAGAAATAAGTATGTTTAAGTTAATCACATTAGGGAGAAATATATGTAGGGGAGAAATATATGATAGGGGAGAAATTGCATAGAGAATTTCATGGATTAAGGGGAATTGCATGTTGTTATATCATGTTTATCTTTACATGCTTTTCTTACCTTAGAAATTATATCAAATGTTTTTACCTAACTTAAGCGGATTGCCACACATCAAAAGGGGAGATTGTTAGGCAATCTCTCGTGATATGGTTTTGATGGTGTGGCAAGGGTTTAAGTTAGTTTGATATGTTGATTTGATATGTGCGTTGAAGTCGTGCAGGACTTAGTAATTCGCACATGGAGCCGTGGCGAGTTTCACATCTCATGACTCGTGCCTTGAGTCGGTGAAGGATAGCTTTGCGGACGCCGTGCGCTTGGAGCATCCGAGGGCCCGCCGGACGAGAAGCTTGGAGTGAAGCCGGAGGAAGTAGACTTCGAGGCAAGAGACGCGCAGGAGCATTGCAGAGCCGTGCGCCTGATGCTGCCGAGGGACGTGGCCGAGAACGAAGAGAACTGGCGAGGACTCAGAAATGAGAGTGAGCGATTGTAACCCGGGAAGGGTAGCTTTAGGTGAAACTTGGCCATTTGGCCAAGTGTCGGATGGGTTTTCCGACACCCGATCGCCATGTCATGGCATGATCGCTCCGAGTCGAGTGTAGCTCGACCGGTATCTATCGATCGGTTTGTGCGCGTGATCGATCGCCATCGTTAGCGATCGAAGACTAACGATCGGGCCGAAGGCGATCGGTAGTCAATAGGGTTTAGCCCGACGCTCGTAGCCGGGCGGTCGACTACGGGTCGAATGATCGGGTGAGGTCCAGGCCGATCGCCAAGAGTTCCGATTGGACAACGGCTCGGCATCCGACGTGTTCGAGGCCGTTGTAGTACAGCGGCGATCGCCATGGGCGGCAATGATCGATGGCGCCAACGGAAAGTTAGCCCTCTCTATAAAAAGAGAGGGTGTGAGCCTTTGAGAGGCTAATGCTTAAGTTCCAAACAATCTTCCTAGTGCCCCACAAGCTCTAAACTCTTCTTACTTGTCTTTACTTCAATCCTATTGTAAGAAGAGTGATCTTGGTTGTAAAGGTTACCTCCACCTAGCTTTGTGCAAAGGAGAGACCGATAGTGATTGGTTTTGGCGGAGTGATTCACCGTGGACGAATCGGACCGTGGATTAGCGGCGTAGCCGTGAACCACGTTATATCTTGGTGTTTGTATTGCTTGTTTCTATTTTGCTTGTCTTTATTTATATTTGTATATTCCGCTTGCGCTAACGTTTTGTAGACGAGCAAAATACCGCCATCCAAACGAACGAGGGCTATTCACCCCCCTTCTAGCCGGCCATCCGATCTCTCACATATCCTAGGATTTTCCTAACCCTTAAGGATGGATTTTGGAATCCAATACAAGTTCTTTCCTATGGGGTTCACTAAATATTCCTTAGGGATCCATTTTCTAGCAATTGTCTTGTTCTTGGCTTGACCCCTAGCAATCAAACATTTATAGGCCTTTTCATTTGTCTTTCCCTTATATCCTAGGCCTTTTCTATTGAAGCTTACCTTTTGGATCCCTATGATCATATTAAGGGTATTGGAGCCAATTGTAAATTTTTCTAGGGCTTTAGTCAAATGGTCTATCTTTTCCCTTAACATCCTATTTTCCTCAATGCATGCATCATTAACATCAAAAGGCATATAGTTATCATGTGAGCATGCATCATCATCATTAACATTTAAACACGCTTGTTCTAATTTATTTTCTAGGGCCTTAATTTGATCTAGCATGCTCTTATTTTTCTTTTTGGCCCTAAATAAATCCCTAGTTAAGCTAGAAATCATGGAAACTATTTTCTTGAGAGTTAGATTCGTTACTATAGTTTCCATATCTTCTTCTTCGGATGAAGAGGATGATGATGAGCCTCCCCCTTCACTAGACCTCTCCTCACTTGTGCTTGATTTTTCACCTTCGGAGGAGGTAGAGTCTAGATCATCAAATACCATCAATGCAAGGTTTGTGACAAAAGCATTTTCTTCCTCCGATGATGATGATGAGGAAGGATCATCCCATGTCCTTGTCTTGAGTGCTTTGACCATCCCTTTTTCTTTGACCTTCTTCTCTTCTTTCTTCTTCTTGCTCTCCTTCTTCTTTTCTCCTCCTTTCTTCTTTGCTCTTGTTCAAGAGGGGACAATCATCTCTTATATGTCCCTCTTGTTGGCAATTATAGCATATGATCTTCCTCTTGTGTCTTCTCCTATCATAAGATTTGTTAAATTTTAAATTTCTTAAGGCACACCTTACCTTCCTTACCATATAAGCATCTTCATTGCTATTCATGGAGGATGAGGAGGATGCTTCATTGGAGGAGGAGAGAGTCTCTATCTTCTTCTTCTTCCCCTTGTTGGCTACTAAGGCTACTCTTCTTGATGGCTTGATACTTGATTCTTCACTTATTACTTCAAGCCTTGTTTTATGGAGTTACATGGTTGAAAAGAACTCCTCCAAGGTGCTAACTTCTAAATTTTTGGAGATGTAGAAGGAGTCCACCATTGAGCTCCACTTCGAGGACCGGGGAAAGACATCTATAGCCTTCATTATCATATCTCGATTTGATAGCTTTTCTCCTACACTCGTTAGTCCAATTAAAATTTCTTTAAAACGAGAGTGTAATGAGGTTACTTTTTCTCCCTTTTTAAGTTTGATATTTGTTAGTTGGGAGCGAAGAAGGTCTCTCCTTGCAAGCTTGGCCTCGGAAGTGCCTTCATGGAGTTCTATGAGTTTCTCCCACATTTCCTTGGCGCTTGCACATTTCCCTATCCGATTTACTTCTTGTTGGGGGAGTACGTTGTAGAGGTGGTGCTTTGCCTTTGAGTTCGCCAAGTACTCTTTGTAGGGGATCGATTGGACGCTAGAGGGGGGTGAATAGCGCGTTCCCGTTCGTTGATGGAATTCGATCGTGATCGCGTCTACAAATCGTGTTAGCGCAGCAGAATAATAATAATAAAAGCAATAACACGAAACACAATCACAAACACAAGATGTTTAACGTGGTTCGGAACCGAACGGTTCATACTCCACGGATTGAGCTCTAGCGACGCCAATGCAATCACTAATCACAAGTACTCCTTCTCGACACAAGTCGGAGGCGGAGAAACCTCGTACAAAAGATTACAATAATAATCTAAATGGATACAAGCAAATACAATAATAAAATACAATGAAAGTAAAGAAAACTACAAGAAAAGATCCATCGCTGAAAAATCCAACGGATCTGGACATCACGATCGATTGTGCAATAAGACTTCACTGACCGCCACCACTATGGCCACTCGACTCTTCTGATCGCGCAATCGATCAGACGCCGATCGATCACAAGATCTCGACCGCTTCCAATAAGCACCTAATCGCAGCATTAGTAAATAGGCATAACTCGTCGACTCAACCACTAATCCTACATAATGCCGCCGATCGCAACACTCAAACATGAGGTTTCAACCCAAGTATGGTGCCCCATACTGCTAGACCACCTTAGCCTAGACTCTAAGCCTTCTAGCCACCTCCATCACCACACGCCTCGATCCTCTCCAAGTCATCCATGACTTGTTCATCCATCGCGCTAGCCTTCAGGTGCTTCCATCGGCTATGTCATGCTAACGGTGTCTACACCACCAAGGCACATTGGACTTACGCCGCCAAGACTCCGCTTGGACTTTACGCCGCCAACCATTGACTTATGTCGCCAAGACTCCACCCTGACTTTACGCCGCCAATATCAAACCCCTTGACTTCCAAATGCCAAGACTCAAGCTTGATTTCCTTGCCAACCCATGTTGACTTTCCATGCCAAGACCCATGCTTGACTTTCCCTTGCCAAGACTCATGACTTGACTTTAAATGCCAAGACCCACTTGACTTTCCATCACGGACAACCCATGTCAATTGACTTTACTCATGCCAAGACCCATGCTTGGATTTTCTAATCACATGGTCAATTGACTTCTAGTCATGCCAAGTACAAGACTTCTGACAATTATAAACAGTCCCAAAATGTTTTGTCAAGAACATCAAAACATTCTCATGACTAAGTCACATGTTGGACCTCTAATACATCTCCACTTAATGCCACAAAACTAACAAAACCATTTGAGTTAGACCCATCTAACTCAAATTGTCTTACCAATCTTCAAATTGGTAATCAAACAGAAATTCTCCCTTGACATACATCAAAAAGTTTTCTCCAAGGAGGTCAATGTCTCATGTCCCAACGAGATCTTAACAATCTCCCTTGTCCAAAAATACATAGGATGCCTATTCTTCTAGTGATAAGTCTCATATCACTCAAGAGAGGCAATCCTAACACTCTTCCCAATTTCAAATACTCAAAATCTCATACTTGATCTTCATGACAAATGACATCCATCATCCCATGATGGATTGCTCTCCCTAAAGGCTTGCTCCCATGTACCATCACAACAATCTAATGGGAAGTTTGTCAATAGGAAAAAAACCATCAAAATAAGGTTGTTCATGAACTTTCCATACCTTAAATTTGATACTAGACCCTAACAATCCTCCAATCCATATTCCAATGATTTTCCCCTTAAAATGCTTTCCCAAAGCATATCCTAGGTTAGGAGTTAGGAACCTCCAAAATGTAAATGGCTAAACAAACCTTGTTTTTCCGAATCTAGATTTCACGATACTTTTCAAGGCAAATCGATCGCATTACATCGCCGATCGCCATAGGGAACAAATCGATTTCAATCTAAAATTTAAAAATCTATCCTAATCCATTCTTGAAAATCATGAAGTAATTCATATGATGAACTTATGACAATACAAATGAAAATGATATATAATATGAATTCTTACAAGAATCAGGTTTGATATTAATGAAAAGTGTATATACTTAAAGTTTTCCTATTTTTATAAATCACATTATGATAGCTATCAAAAGATTTCCAGAAACTGAAAAATTGTTACATGTTTTTCAAAATTTATTTGTATCATATTCTGGGCTCAATTTACATGACTTGTAAAAATGCTTACTTCACCTTTCAAATGATTTTGGTTATCTAGATAAACCATGCGGAGTTTCTTGCAACCTAACTCAATTATCATGGAACTCAATTAGGTATCCTAGGGCCTCCGCCAGATACATTCCCAATGACCCTCCTAGGCTTGTTAGCCTTGGGCATTGTGGTCTTACCTAGGTTGACTCTAGAGGTAACTCCCCTTGCAACCTTCTTAGTGGCCACCCTAGGTTTCCTAGAAACTATAGCCACTAGGCACAAACCTTGGTCAACTCTAGGGATGACTTCCCTATTGATCTTGGTCTTCCTAGACCTAGATTGTGTTCCATAATCAAATGGAACACTATGATAAGCCACCTTAAGCTTAGGTTTGTGACCCAAACCTTGCTTGCCCTTGGTTGACTTTTGTCTTTTAGGTCCTAAGTGTTGACTTTGAGATTTGGACCCTTGACTTTGACAATTAGACCCTTTAAATTGATTTTGTATATTCCTAAGGGTCTTCTCAAGTTTTTCAAGCCTTGACCTCAAGGCTTGGTTTTCAATCTCTAATTGCCCAATTTTGAAATTTTGATTTGGTCTTTGGGCATTATCCTTTCTAGGCATATGCCTAGTCCATTTAGAGTTAAGACCTAGGTGTTCTCCTATTTTCCTAATAGATTCCCTAGGTAAAACTTTTCTAGGGATATTAGTCCCAAATTTCTCCTTCTTTGAAATATTAACATTTTTGGCACCTAAACAAATATATTTGTTATTCCTAGCATGCTTTTTATGATAAATAGCAAGATTGCTAAAATTAGTTCTAGCATGTTTTTGCCTATAATTGAAAGAAAGAGCATTATTTAGATATACCTTAGGGTTTGCCTTAGAGACTCCCCCTACTTGTGATGCTCTCTTTTTCTCTCCCTTTGGACATTGACTCCGGTAATGCTCTTTTGAATTGCACTTGAAGCATATGATATGCTCCTTGCTCTTTTGACTTTGAGCACCGACATCTTTGATCTTTGGAGCCGGAGGAGTCTTCTTGACTTTCTTTGGGCACTTACTCTTATAATGCTCAAATTCCCTACACTCAAAATACATAATATTATTTTTATTTTGAATTACCGTGTTTGAGTTACCTAGGGTGGAGGTGAGGTTCTCTTGAGCTTGCTCTTCCTCTCTATCGGATGTAGATGGTTCTTCTTGTTGCTCCGGTGTTAAGGATGCTCTAGTCTCCTCCCCCTCAATCCTTGAGGTGGAGGTCTCCTCCGATTCTACTTCCTCTTCCTCCTTGGATGTTGATGATCTCTCAACCTCCAAGTCCTCACTTCCTTGTGAGGATGATGCATTAGCCTCTTCGGTCCCTTCCTCTTGGATCGGTGATGGGCTTTCATGGAGTTTGGCCACTTGGCTCCATAGCTCCTTGGCATCTACATAATTACCTAACATACACAAGATATTGTTAGGTATTAAATCAATTAAAAACTTCATTACCTTATCATTTTTCTCGAAGGCTTGGACTTGCTTTTTGGTCCATCTCTTTTTCTTGAGGAATCCACCTTTTGGTCCTCTTGGATAGCTATATCCCTCCATTAAAATAGACCATTCTTCGAAGTCTCTCATCATTAGGAAGTCCTCAATTCTCGCCTTCCATTGTCTAAACCCTTCTTGTCCATAGAAGGTGTAGGAAATCGGTGTGTTGATATCCCATCCTAGTTGCTCTTGAGCTTCCATCTTCACCCTCTAGCGTGCTCCCTTAGTTGTTAAACCTTGAAGAGCAGCCTCGCTCTAATACCACTTGTAGGGGATCGATTGGACGCTAGAGGGGGGGGGGGTGAATAGCGCATTACCGTTCGTTGATGGAATTCGATCGTGATCGCATCTACAAATCGTGTTAGCACAGCGGAATAATAATAATAATAGCAATAACACGAAACACAATCACAAACACAAGATGTTTAACGTGGTTTGGAACCGAACGATTCATACTCCACGGATCAAGCTCTAAAGAGCTCTAGCGACGCCAATGCAATCACTAATCACAAGTACTCCTTCTCGACACAAGTCGGAGGTGGAGAAACCTCATACAAAAGATTACAACAATAATCTAAATGGATACAAGCAAATACAATAATGAAATACAATGCAAGTAAAGAAAACTACTTTATAATTGCTCTTTGAATGATTGATCACTTGGTTGCTTGAAATCAACTTGGAGACCCTGATTTGCAACAGCAAATCGCCCCAAAAGCCCTCAAGAAACCATGCTTTTTTGCTCCATCACGAGCTCCTTTTATATCTTCAACCTGTGCTGGAAAAAGTCGATCAGTCGACTGGTCAGGACCATCAGTCGACTGATGCCACTGTTGTCGTGAGACAACGGCTAGATCCATGCTGGATAAGTCCAACGGATCCATCATCACGATCGAGTCAAGCCTCCACTGACCGGCCGACCGCAATGTCCGAGTGGGACTCCATTCCCGTGGCCAAACACCGAGCATCACGATCGATCACATTATCGACGCCCATCTCTCGCAATGATCGCTAGGCCACTTCCCGCAGTCAAACCCTAGTTGACTCAGGCTAGTCGACTGTCATATGACACCAGTCGATTGACACACCTCAAACATGAGGTTTTAGCCCAAATATGATTTCCCTATACTTGCTAGACCACCCTTAGCCTAGACCTAAGCCTTCTATCCACCTCCATCAGCCTCACGCCTCTCGGATCCCTCCAAGTCATCCATGACTTGTTCATCCATCGCGCTAGCCTTCAGGTGCTTCCATCGGCTATGTCACTCTAACGGTGTCTACACTGCCAAGGCACATTGGACTTACGCCGCCAAGACTCCGCTTGGACTTTACGCCGCCAACCATTGGACTTATGCTGCCAAGACTCCCGCTTGGACTTTACGCCGCCAATATCCCCTTGGACTTCTCAAATGCCAAGACTCAAGCTTGGACTTTCCCTTGCTAACCCATGTTGGACTTTCCATGCCAAGACCCATGCTTGGACTTTACATTGCCAAGGCCCATGCTTGGACTTTCCCAAATGCCAAGTGTCCCACTTGGACTTTCCAGGCCAAGTACCTAAGACTTGGACTTTCCCATGACAATTACATTGTCATATGTTTTTGTCGAACATCAAAACATCTCTCGAGCCAAGCTCGAGTCCTGGTCAATCGTGACCTGGACCGATTGCACCAACACTCTTCCCTTTGTCTCTTTGTCCATCTAGTCTTGTAACACACCAAATTTTAATTCCTATATTTTTATTAGAGGAAAATAGAAATAAGAATAAGAATAGAAATAATAAAAATAGGAATAGAATAATAATAATAATAATAAAATAGAAATAATTAAGAATAGGAATAAAAAAAAAATTAGTTCGTTAGCCGAGGCTCGAACCATGAACCGTTGGTTTGGGGGAATAGACTTCCCACCACTAAGTCATAAGATTACCAATGGATAGGATATAACAAAATATATCTATAGGCGAAAAAAAGGAAAGATTGATTAATTTGACTAATTATTTAAATGGGTAATTAGGTTAAGAAAAATTCTAATTTATATATATATATATATTTTTCCTTATCTCTCTATAAAATCTCACGCCTCCTCTAATTTTCTTTATTTCCAAGCCGCTTCTCTCTCTCTCTCTCTCCCTCACGCCGCCTCTCTCTCTCTCTCTCTCTCTCTCACCTCTTTCTCTCTCTCGATCTCTCGTGTTCCAGCCGTTGGAGCAAGGAAGAAGGTTGTCTTTCCTATGGATAATTCAAGAGGGGATTTTTTAAGTGGAATTTCCTCAAGGACTTAGTAGAGGATCACGATAAAGCAAAGGAACATGTAGAAGGTCTTCTCTTTACGAAATCTAACGGTATAAATTGATGAAAAAGCATAGGAGGTAAGTATTGCTCACCTGCAGTATAAGTAGTTATCGTATATCATTGATATGTTTTATGTGCATGTTATTTTCAGTTACGTGATTTTACCGTCATGTTATGGGTAATTCAGCATCATGTTTAGATCCATGATAAGAATGTGAATTATAATCACGCATGTTGTAGATGAGTTGTAGCTTACAATTATATGCATGAGGTAAAGTAAGATGTAAAAATATTTCCTTTATAAAGAAAATTTAAAAATGCTCCTCGTTCGAATTGGGGATTAAGAGCACAACGATCTTCAGTATGCTCCCTATTTCAGTTTTGGGGGTCAAGAGCATAATGATCTTTATGGTGCTCCCCATTCGTGATTTAGGGGATTAAGAGCATTTCCTTCAGTATGTATAAGAATATAAGTATAAAATAAGTATTTTACTTTTTGACAGGGCATGTACCGCATCGCTTTGTACTGCCGAGACCTTCAGCCAGCACTCCTAGTAGGTTCGGTTGGTCCACCCGCTTATTAGGAATGCGCTGATTAGTACTATACCGGCCCATATCCGTGATGATTATTATTTCAAGTATCGATCGATAAGTATAAGTAAAAGTTTTCAAAGTTAATCATTCCATTCGGATATATTAATTGACAAGTTTTAAAATACTTAAGAGCATGATTTATACAAGAGACAAGTAATCAGAGTTATGATTTCCAGTTATGTTTGCATGTGTATCAATGTATCCAGGACAAGAGAACTAGTTGCATGATTTCATAAAGTGCATATTTTTGTGAGCATAGAAAGTACTTACTAAGCGTTATTGCTTATAGTTTGCATTTCCTTATACTACAGATAAAGGTAAAGAAAAGTTTCAGTGAGGTGGCATGGCGGACGAAGTGCTTGGTGTGTGTGGCGACGGAACAGTGGAAATAAAAGATCCTAAGTGCAGATGTCTAACCCAGATTTTTAGTTTTTAATTGTTTTCTTTTTTATATTGTTGAAGTTCAACTGGATTACTTATGGTTGAGACCAAAGAATGCTAGAGTCATGTTGGGTTAGTCTTAATACTTGCATGTCATGTGAAGATCTTGAAATGGTTATTATTTAAGTGATGTCAAGGTCCTTATGATCATGTTAGTTGTTAGCATATTGCGTTAGTATATTGCATGAATTTAAGAATAAGACAGTAAAATAGTAACATCTCCCCTGGTAGAGAGTGGAAAGACTAGGAGGGGTGTTACAAGATGGTATCAGAGCGAGTTTCTGCCCTTCCGTCACACACACATCGAGCATCAGTCATGTCGCCTCCAAGTAAGCAAGTATTTATCTGCTTTATTTACTTTATGAGTAGTAAGGAATGCTTCTTTTAAGTTAAACATGATCACCTAGAATGTTCTCTTTGAGTTAAACATGCTTGCATATATATATATATATATATATATATATATATATATATGAAGATGATAGACAGTATGTAATAGAGCATACCTGGATATGTATGTGAAGATGGAAAAAAAAGTAGTGATAATAGCCTTATAGTGGTTTCACTTGATCATCTTATGATGAGTTCACGGAGTTCCGACAAGGAAATTTATCAGTAGACAAAGTGGTAAAGAGATTCAATAGGTTGACTTGCCTATGTCCGGAACTGGTCAGTATTGAGAAGGAAAGAGTTAGGTTGATGCTAAAGATGTTGAGACCGAAGATAGCTTTGAATGTAGTTGGTGGAATTAATAGATCACAAACCACTGAAGAGCTAGTCAGTAGTGCTCTAATCATGGAGCATTAAATGAATAGTATCAAGCACCAAAAGCTAGCCCCGATAGAAAGCACAATCCAGGGAAGTTCAGGAGGCCAGAAATCTCAGAGCGGTAATTCGAACTGGAAGCGAAACAACAATGAAATAATGCAAAGGGAGATTTAGCCAGTAAGCAGCCTACGTATCCTATATGTTCTAAGTGTGGGAGGAAGCATCCAGGAGTTTGCCGCTAGGGCATGAGCGGGTGTTATATATGTGGTGTCGATGTTGGGTTTTCGGCACCGCGGCGTGTGTGTGTTCGATCATGTTTCGTAAACATGAACATAGCGGAAGCAATAAAAATAATAAATACTCCTATTTATTACAACACACACAACACACGCATGCATATTACAACCAGTGTAGACATAACCGTAAATTTAAATTTGCAATAAAAGGAAATTTATCTACGTTATACCTTTCGTATGACGTGTAGCGGGAACGGCATCAACCGGAACGATCCTCGCTAGAATCGTCTCTATCCGTATCCACGCCGAGTTCCTCGGGATGACTTCGCTAAGCCACAAGCTTCGTCTTCGTACGGGTTACTAGCCTCGTGTTGAAGACGACGTGATCGAGAGATGATCACGATCCGAATCCAAATTCGGATCCAAAACGAGTCCTAAAAACTCGCTTCTCCGGAGAGGTATTCGTCAACCGATTGACGAATCCTTCGTCCTCCACCTCAGAGGATTACCGGAGATCGAATCCCCGGTAAGTTATCCGCTGTCGGAGCTCTAACCGTCGTCCAAACGACGCTCCGACGAGAGGAGAAGAAGCTGTCCAGAAAACTGGACAGCTTGGTGGAGGAGTAGGCGCCGGCCAAAAACAAGGAAGCCAAGTGCTCACCTTTTCACCGAGGCCTAGGAAGATCACGGAGGGTCGCCGAGGATCTGAAGCTTGGTCGCCGGCAAGGAGCTGGACGCCGACACAAGGGGCTGGGCGGCCAAGGAGCTTGGGCGGCACACCTAGGTTGGGCGGCACAACTAGGTTGGGCGGCAACTCCAACTAGGGTTTTGGATTAGAGCTTAATTATCCATTAAGCCCTTTTTTATAGAGAACTAATTCTTTTAATGGTTATTGGATCATAACCATTAGGCCCGTTAACCCGCTCCATTAAGATAAGTTAAAATAAACCAAACCATGATGATTTATTTTAAGTTAAAACGAACCGAACCAACTTTTGGTTCATTCGTTTAAAATAAACCAAACCCTTTGGTTTATTCTCCTCCATTGGATTAGAACCAAACCATTTTGGTTCATCCATTATGTCTTCATAAGACACGGCCCATCCACGCTTCCATTGCGACTGAAATGATTTCATGCTCGCTTTATGTTTGGTCCAACCAAACCTAGTTTCTCTCGGTCTGAGAATCTCATTCTCAAGCTCGTTTTAAATCCTTTGGATTACGCTCCAGCGTGTGACCAAATAGGTTCTCGGTTTATGTTGGCCGCCTATAATTAACCATTAATTATAGAACGATCATGACACCTAGTAGTACATCATGATCCCCAATTAACCGAAAAGATCAACTAGTTGATCCGTAACTATTTCAAACCCTTCAGAATGAATGATTCGTGCCCCATTCCCTTCACTCATCTTATACCCACTTGGTTCAGGACATGGTCTATTGTGTCAGTCCTCACTAGGCTGACTATGTCACACCTAACCCAAGTATTATTTCCTCGTCCTACGGATTCTAGTTACTCAACATGTATCGAAGAGTACCTTACTCTAAACATGTAATGCTTTGGCCAAAGACTTTAGTAACAATCCGACGAGAGGCCATGGGTATACATCTCCTCGCAAGGAGTGGTGAATCCTTTATAGGCTATTCAAACACCTTCGATCACTTCGACTTATACCCAATCATCCCGGGTCCACATCTCCTTAGAGATGTTTGCTTAAGATGTCAAAGCATAAGTCTCTATGATCAAGATGACTTGAATACCGCAAGTCAAAGGAACATCGCACTTAAGCCACAGTAAGAACTTCATTGACATATCTATATATGTAGAGAACCATATGAAGTCTTACTACCGTCACTCCAATGAACTAGTTACCATAACTAGCATCCACGATTAACTCCGACATCACAATGTCTCACTCCAAAGTGAGAATCACCGCTTGATACACCAAGGAGTATAAGTCTCGACATGTAATCGATGGTGTCCAAATCCATCAATTCATCAACTAGGATAATTCCGATACATCACAATTACACATGTAGAGATACTCACTAGTTGTGATCCAATCACAAATTCTCTCATGCCGTGAATCGTATCGTGACATTCAAGAAATGAGTTTAAGATCCAATCAAATACATAAAACATGTATACTCAAATAGTGAATCTTCATTTATCATATAAATGGTTCATACATAAGGCGATTGCCTTAGGACATCTCTCATATATTACTAACAGACTCCCACTTGGCCTAATACCAATCGCCACGATATCCAATACCATAAGCTCTAACATGACCTCAAACTTACTTGAGGTAATGCCTTAGTCAAAGGATCCGCTAAGTTCCTTTCAAAGGGGAATTTTCTCGATTTGTATTTCGCTCCTACTGATGATCTCTCCGATAAGATGATAGCGCGGCACATGTTTGGATCGCCGATGAGACCTTGGCTCTTTCGCTCGCAATTGCTCCATTGTTGTCGCAGAGACCGTATTGCTTCAACAATGGCCGAATCACACCATTTCATGAGCGAACTTTTTGATCAAACCGCTTCCTTTCTTTGCTTAGAAGGCTGCAATATATTACTCGATGGTAGAATCGCTCTGATCTCTTGTTTGGAACTTTTCCAACTCACTTTGCGCCCCATTCAAGGTGAACATTATCGGTGAGACACAGGAATCATCCTTGTCTGCAGGTGGCATCCGTATACCGCGTATCACCATGTCCCTTCTCCGTATATTAGGAACACATCCTTAGTTCTTCTCAAGTACTTAGGATCGTCTTAACAAAATGATCCATTCTGGATCGGTGGTATCTGCTCGTGACACTCGAGCATACGATACATCGGGCCTCGTACATAACATAGCATACATGATAGATCCTATTGCGGATGCATAGGGAATCTTACTCATGCAAATCCTCTCGTCTTACGTGCGCGGACACATAGACTTGAAAGGTGTACCCCATGCGATGGGTAGAAACCTTTCTTGGATTCGACATGCTAAACCTCTTTGCTTTTCGGTCATATATATGTAGGCTGCGAAAAGACCAAGCAGCGTTTGATCTATCTCTATAGATCTTAATCCGAGGATGTAGGTTGCTTCTCCCGGGTCTTTCATGGAGAATGTCTTGGATAACCAAACCTTCCTTGTTGTAAGATTGAAACATCGTTTCCTATAAGTAGTATGTCATCGACATACAATACTAGGAATCTGTTGCCTCCCACTAACCTTCTTGTACACACAAGGTTTAAATGCGGATTTTGTGAGAAATCAAACTTTTGATTGTCTCATCAAAGCGGATATTCTAGCTCTGGATGCTTGCTTGATCCATAAATGGATCGTCGCAATTTGCATACCTTGGTTTTATCAACGATGTGAAACCCTCGGTGTATCATATACCGTCCTCGGCGAGTTTCCATTAAGGAAATTTGTTTTCACATCCATCTGCCATATCTCGTAATCATAATGAGCGCTATGGCGGGAGCATCGAATGGATTTAAGCATAGCTACTGAGCGAATAGGTTTCGTCATAATCAACACCTTGTTTTTGGCGATATCCTTTCGCCACCAATCTAGCCTTATAGGTAATCACATTACCATCCATGTCGGTTTTCTTCTTGAAAACCCACTTGCACCCTATAGGCTTTATCGCCTTGGTGGGTCAACCAAGTTCCAAACTTGGTTTTCATACATGGAATCCATTTCCGACTTCATGGCACCAAGCCACTTATCCCTTTCTGAACTTGTCAGCACTTCTTCATAACTGGTAGGCTCCTCATCATCAATGAGTAACACATCGTTCGATTCGCTTACGAGAAATCCATATCTCTCAGGAATATTGCGTGTTCTACCAGATCTACGAAGATGTGGTGTTACAATAGGTCCAGCCGATTGCTCATCACTATGAGTTGTCGGCTGTTATGCTTCACCAGGTATCTCATTAATGTCTATTTGAGTCTCTCGAGCCTCCTCAAGCTCGACGACACTCCCACTGTTTTCTTGCAAGAGAAACTCTTTCTCTAGAAACACAGCATGCCTTGAAACAAACACCTTTTGTTCTATGGGATGATAGAATTGGTAACCCCTTGTTTCCTTAAGGTATCCAACAAATAGACATTTATCAGACTTAGCATCCAATTTGTCTGATACAGTCCGCTTCACATAAGCAGGACAACCCCATATCTTCAAGTAAGATACATGAGGTTTCTTACCATTCCATATCTCATATGGAGTAGTTGAGACTACCTTGGTAGGCATTCTGTTTAACAAGTAATTAGCTGTCTGAAGTGCATAGTCCCAAAAGGACTTGGGAAGAGTTGCATGATTCATCATTGACCTGACCATGTCCAACAAGGTCCGGTTACGCCTCTCAGATACACCATTATGTTGTGGTGTATAGGGCGGAGTCCATTGAGACAATATGTCATTGTCTCTTAGATAATCAAGAAACTCTTGACTTAAGTATTCACCACCTCGATCCGATCGAAGTATTTTAATACTCCTGTCATGTTGTTTCTCTACTTCATTTCTGAATTCTTTGAACCTTTCAAAGGCTTCAGACTTGTGTTTCATCAAGAACACATACCCAAACCGTGAGTGATCATCGGTGAAGGTAATGAAGTAGCTATAGCCTCCTAAAGCTTGAGTTGACATAGGTCCACATACATCGGTATGTATTAGTCCTAGTAACTCTCCCACTCGTTCACCTTTTCGGTAAAGGTAACTTAGTCATCTTGCCTTTTAAGCATGATTCACATGTATCGTATGAATCCAATTCAAACGATTCCAGAATTCCACATCGGTGTAATTCGGACATGCGTTTCTTGCTTATATGGCCAAGACGACAATGCCACATATAGGAGTCTATTTGATTATCCTTTCGAGCACGCGTGTTGCTCGCTTCGATATTGAAAATGTCACTGGATACGTCCAACGTATAAATGCCATTACTCAAGGTTCCAGTTCCATAAAGTACGCCATTTAAAGTTATATAACAACAATTGTTACTAAATGTCAAATGGAAACCATTTCTATTTAAACAGGAAATAGAAACAATATTCTTTATTAGAGAAGGAACATAATAGCAATTGTCCAGTTCTAAGACTAGTCCACTAGGGAGCTTCAGCAAATAAGTTCCGATGGCGACCGCAGCAACCTTTGCTCCATTGCCAACTCGCAAATTTGACTCCCCTCTGACAAGTCTTCTTCTATTCCTTAGCCCCTGTATGTCATTACATATATGTGAGTTACACCCAGTATCCAATACCCAAGTGTCCAAGGAAATAGAATGACAATCAATAACGAAGATACCTGAAGAGGATGGGGCATCGGATGCCTTCTTCTTCTTCATGGACTCAAGATAAATCTTGCAGTTTCTTTGCCAGTGGCCTTCCTTGCCACAGTGATGGCAAGTGCCCTTTTGCGCTGGTTCCGCCTTCTTTGCCTTTTTGTTCTTTCCTTTCTTCTGTTCTTTTGCCTTCCTCTTAGAACCTTTCTTTGAGGAATCAACTAACAGAACCGCCTTCTCCTCATGCTTCACAGAAGGCTCCACAGTCTTCAGCATATTGAGGAGCTCGGGAATGGTGGATTCCAATTTGTTCATCCGATAGTTCATCACAAATTGCGAGAAACTCTTGGGCAAATAATGCAGAATTAAGTCAATACTTAACTCATGATCCATCACAAAACCGAGGGTAGCTAGCCGCTCGATGTACCCGTTCATCTTTAGCACAAACTGCACTACAGATGAACCTTCTTGCATCTTCGTGGTGAAGAGGAGCCTAGAGACCTCGAACCTTTCGGATCTCGCTTGCTCATCGAACAACTCATGAAGATGGAAGACCATAGTATTAGCATCCATATGCTCATGCTGCTTTTGCAGCTCAGGTACCATCGCCGCTAGCATGATGCAACTCGCCAGCTCAGAATTTGCCACATGCTTCTGATAGACCAACATTTGGTCTGGAGTTGCATCGTCCTTAGGACGGTCAGGAAGAGGCTCTTCAAGGACATATGCAAGCTTTTCCGCCTTGAGAACAATTCTCAGGTTTCTAAGCCAGTCCAGGAAGTTAGGCCCAGTCAGTTTGTTCGAATCCAAAATAGTGCGCAAATTCAAAGATGTCATGATCAATTTATTGACCTAGAAATACAAAACGAGCATATATGAGAAAGATGATTTTAAAATGCATCAATATACATTTATAAATCCCATTCATTTTTCGAATTTCAAAAAACCCCAAAATCACTTCGGGAGATCGTAGGTCCATCTCCGAATGGGCTGATATCCATCATAGTTATGAACAACCTTGGAGAGAGTCCAACAAGCCATTCATAACTACGACGGTAGGTATCTTCTATACCGATTGCATATCACGTATATGCAACTATCACAATGTGCTATCAACTAATTGAATGTTCACACATACATCGGGTTGTTAACACATTAACAAGTATGCATCATATGCATAACACCCAACTTCACCTCCCTTTACATCGACCTTGGAGAGAGTCCAACAAGCCGATGCTCTAGGTTAAAGCCAACCCATTAATCGGGAAATAGTTTTAATATGGTTAGAGCGCATTCAACCAATTAGCCCAGCTTGGAGAGAGTCCAACAACCAAAGCTAACGATTGACCTCTGACTCTTACCATATTAGTATTAAACTATTCCATGGTTTGAACATATTCGGGTTCGAGCCGGGCTTGGAGAGAGTCCAACAACCCAAACAAGAAACGGAACTCTGGTTCTAACCATATTAATGGAAGGTGTAGGCTTTAATATTGTTTAAGGGTTTTTATGTCTCATCCTCTTTGCATGCAAATAACTATTATCTACATGACATGGCATACATGGCATACATCTACATGTCACGACACGCATGACATTATGTTATGCATCTAATGCAATTACATGACATACAATTATGTCATGTATATATTTCCTTATATGTCATAACTATTTATGGAAATAAAATATATTTAAGATTTGATTCTCCAAATTAAATCATAATTAAATTAGGAAACAAATTTCCAAATCTAATCACATATTTTATTCATGGAATTATTTGATTAAGGAAAATCTATTTAGGAAACCAATTTCCTAAATCATTAAAACTACTTATGGAAATAAAATATTTTAAGATTTGATTTCCCAAATCAAATCATGGTTAAATTAGGAAACAAATTTCCAGAATCTAATCAAATATTTTATTTATGGAAAATATCAATTTCCATAAATACTTCCAACTTTCCAAAAGTGGAAGATTTCCATAAATACTTCTAGACTTTCCAAAATTGAAAAATTTCCATAAATACTTCTAAATTTCCAAAATTAGAAAATTTCCAGAAATACATTATGACTATCGCAAAACCATTTTTACGATTATGTCGAAATACAACCTGGGCTCTGATACCACTGTTGGGTTTCCGGCACCGCGGCGTGTGTGTGTTCGATCATGTTTCGTAAACATGAACACAGCGGAAGCAATAAAAATAATAAATACTCCTATTTATTACAACACACACAACACACGCATGCATATTACAACCAGTGTAGACATAACCGTAAATTTAAATTTGCAATAAAAGGAAATTTATCTACGTTATACCTTTCGTATGACGTGTAGCGGGAACGACATCAACCGGAACGATCCTCGCTAGAATCGTCTCTATCCGTATTGATGCGAGTGCGGGGGAAAAATCCGTTCGCTCCGTTTTCAAGGCGATGAGGCGATGAGGGAGGTCTCGGAGTATTCTCCCCCCGACAGCGATCAGTAAAGAATAAGAAAATGAAGTAGACGAAACGCGAAAACCCGACACCAGCAATCGAGATTCAGACACGAGATGTAACGTGGTTCGGAATAAGGATTCCTACTCCACGGGGGTGAGGTTGCTCACCAGATGCGGTGCCTAAGCACTTTTCACTACGAAAATCCTCCTTTGCAGAAAGCAAGTTTCCGAAGGTGGAGGAGAAATGACCTCTTACAATGATGTTACAAGATGAGGAAAATACAAGAGACTTAACAAACAGCAGATCTCCGTCCTCCTTCTCCGGCGAGACCGCTCTTCCTTTTTCTCCTCGTCTCCTCTTCTCTCTTGCTGGATGTGAATGATTGCGGATCCCTCTCTCTTGCCTCCTTCTCTCCCTTTTATCTTCCCTTCTCCTTCAACGTAACGTCGCGGATTATCTCCATTGTACACGTGGCCACCTCCTCTTCCGGGAGAATAATTCTGTTACAAATATGAGGAACGAGGACTCCCCCGAATATTGCGTGGGGCCCCCCAAGCCGTTGCATAGCACCTTTTCCTTTACTTTTTCAGGCGACGAGGTTAACCTGTTTCTCTCACCTCTCTGCTTTGGGTGAAGTTAACTTAGGCCCCTATACCATAGGTGACCTAGCCTTAGGGTTTCTCCCTAAACCGAACCAATTCTCCTTTTTCCCGTACCAAACTTCTTTCGCGTCGATTAGGTTGAGTTGACCCTTCCTCCATCCCATTGGATTCCGGACTTGCTTAGTTGAACCAGTTCCTAGTCCTCTGTTAGCTAAGTGCCTTCCGCCTCTTTTCCACCTGCGTTCCTTGTTTCTAGCATTCGCCGCGTCGATAGCTCTCGCTACTTGCCCGTGCCGATGACCTCTGGTACTTGCGCCCGTGTCGATTACTTCCGATAACTCTCGCCCGTGTCAATGGCTTCTGATAACTCTCGCCCGTGCCAATGGCTTCTGATAACTCTCGCCCGTGCCAATGGCTTCTGATAACTCTCGCCCGTGCCAATGGCTTCTGATAACTCTCGCCCGTGCGCTAATGGCTTCGATAACTCTCGCCGACGGTTTACGATAACTCGCCCGACGGTTTCCCCTTTCGTTTGAACCGGTGTTTTGGGGGCGGGTCACGTCACCTGACTCTTCTATTGGGAATTAGGTAGAAAAAGTACCATAGTATCATTAGTCAACCCCGAAAAATAGTCAAGCGGTTATAAGCTTGACTTTCGGATAATGTAAAGTTTATGCCCTATTCTTCATTCCTCCGTTTGAATCCACCTTTTCCCTTATAACTCCTTTGTGTGCCTTCGAGGCGGCCTGATGGGCCCATGGGCTCCGCTTCTCCTTCTCTCTCCGTGAAATTGAACCGTCACGGGAAACCCTATATAATCCTCCGCCTTCTCCTCTTAGGTATCCTTTAGCGTGCCTAACAATCCAGTCTGTTCTTCTTCCTCCGTGATTTTCACCATTTGCTTGGTCCTCCCCTTCTCACGCGATTCTCCCTTTCACCCGAGTAAGTGCTCTGTTTAGTTTAACGCCCATGGCTCCTAGGACCACCCTTCCACCTGCCTGGTACGAACATACCGTAACTCAGTTAGATTGCAACCATTACTTCTTTAACATTAAGAACGACTACATGACCCCCTCTATAAAATGCTGCTTCACAACTAAAATACATCGACCTCACAACCCTCCTCCTGGCCTGACCTGCTTTTTCTCCGAACAATTTCTTAACGGCCTATCCCTGCCGGTACCCTCGGTCTATTTGGACCTGCTATATTTTTATGGACTACCCCTGAACCAATTCACTGCAACTCCTTGATTCTATCGGGAGCCCATATAGTGTTCCAACATTTGAACCTCCCTTTGACCCCAGAACTATTCCATTGCTTCTTCTAATTAAAGTCTTCTAAGGCAGGCCTCTTCTATTTGTCTAGTCGTTCGGACTGCAAATTCCTGGTGAACCTGCCTACCTCCCACAAGGGCTGGGAAGCACTATACTTCTTTGTACAACTTCCTGAGTCTTTACCTTATTCTGATACTTGGAAGGTAGACCTTCCCGAATTACCTTCCTTCCGGGACATGAGGACCAAATGTCCTTTCCCAGAGGTGTACAAAGTTTTAGGAGAGATGCACTCTTTGCTCGAATCACCGCTAGAGACTCCCCTCTTGCGTCATTTTGGATTATCCCCTCTACCTCTGACGACTTCGGTTGCTGTAGGTAGGGTATTATTTAACTGGCAATAGGACTTCTTTTCTACATTATTCATCTTTCCTGACAACATACCTTGCAGATAATCTGATGCAGAAGGCTTTGGTAGAAGGGGAGGCGATTGAGGCCGAGAAGAAGAAGAAAACCTCGACCAAAAGAGGTAAATCAACCGCAGCTCCATCATCTCCTCGTAAAAAGCTACGGCTTATTAAGAAAGGAGCCTCGAGTTCCTCGGCTCTTCCTCCCTCATCTTCGGACCCGCTAGAGTCTCAACCCCTGACCATTTATGAACCACGAAGAGAAGGTACTACCTCCCCTGTCTATTCTCCATCTCCTCAAGGAGGGGATTCTCCTTCTCATTTTCTTCACTCCTCCCCCTCGGCGCAAAATTCACCTCCACCTTCTCATGTGGAGCCACTCCAAGCTCCTGTTCCTTCGGACCTAAGGGCTGCTCCCTCCCCCCTTCGCCGTATAAGGCCTCCAACCTCCTCCGAAGGGGAAGACCCCTCCCTTCCTATTCCTCCGAGGGTCACGTTAGGGTCCCTGTAAATTCGGCACCCCTGAGGTGAAATTCTTTAATCGGCCCAGCGCATAAGGCCCATGCGAGCAAGTGGGCAAGCTACTTACTGAGGTATCTCTTATTTCTCCCTTTTCTCTTTACCGCAAGTATTACTATATGCCAATTTGTAATGACAGTTTCTTTCCCGCAGCCGCTCAAAGATGATAAGATGGTCACTCGGCCCGCTTCAATCTACCATGGAAACTCGCCTTCGCCTCCGTGTCACAATGTAAAAGCTCGTTGAATCGAGCAAGCAAGAGGCGAAGGAAACCGATATGAGGGGCCAATGCGAGCGATGATGCAAATGCTAGCCTGCGGAGCGAAAGAGGAGAGGCTGCTGAAGAACGAGGACTTGGAGTAGAGGATTTTCTCCAATCCAAAGGAATCGCAACAAGTAGATGAATTGGCTCGGGAGTTGAAGGAATACAAAAGATATCTTATGGATGCCATAATCAAGGATGCTGACTCTGCGGCTACTATCTCACAGCTTCAACAAGAATGCAACCGCCTTAA
Source organism: Wurfbainia villosa (assembly GCA_025175895.1). Classification (NCBI taxonomy): domain Eukaryota; kingdom Viridiplantae; phylum Streptophyta; class Magnoliopsida; order Zingiberales; family Zingiberaceae; genus Wurfbainia; species Wurfbainia villosa. Next base: position 77,128,585 of record CM046005.1, read on the forward strand.
CACGGAGCGCCAAGCACAGGCCATTACTCGAGAATCTGTGCAAAGAAGTGTCAGGCACTTTCCTCTGCAATAACGGCTCTTCCCCGAACCTTATCACCGGTGGCCCAGCAGCAATCCACCCTCCAACAGGAGTATCTTGAAGCCCTTTCAGCCTTAGGACAGCGAGCTATAAAGGCAACCACCGAGAGAGATGCTTTGGCGATCAAATTGGCGGAAAGTCAAACTCAGGTGGCTCAATATCAGGACCAATTAAAGGAGCAGGAAGCCGACCTCAAGAGGCGCTATGTCAAGAAAGGGGTAGATCTCTTTATATTAGGCTTCGAGGGGGCTGTAGCTCAAAACGCCGAACAAGGATATCCGCCTCCTGGCGCGAACACTAGTTACTTAGATCCTGTAGCGGCGTTGGCTAACTGTTCCCCCGAACGATTTGAATCAGAACCTCCAAGATCGTCTTTTCAGAATAACTCTTTCTTTACTGTTAAGAGCTGACTTTTATCAATATGTCTGTCCTTGCGGGTTCCCTAACGAGTCGGGGTTTCTGGGCCAATTTTGAGCTTCCCCTCGTCATTTCTTTACCCGTACCACATAACGCTCTCGCCTGGCTGGCTCGGTGTCTCTCTTACAGGATTTTGCCTACTAGTATCCATATCCGCCCCGATTTTGGTTCGGACGTCACTTTAAATGACCTTTTGCCTGTTGATTTTCCCTATCCTTCCTCCTGCTTCGGAAAAGATGCCAGCCTCTTCGTCTTCTCCCCCTTCCCCAGAACTTTTTCGCCATTCTCCTTCCATTATAAATCCTTCGTCCCCCTTGTCTTCGTCTTGCTATCTTACCATCATGGCTTCAGCAGGGCATCCCATTGAAATTTCTTCGGAATCAGAATCTTTTGAGATACAGGACTGGATCTCTGAAGATGATGCAGATTCGGAGACACAGTCAACCGCCACTTCAGTCTTCAATCCCCTACCTTTTCCGCCTTCCGGTCCAACTCCCACCCCTCCAGCGGGGAGATCCTTCCGCTCCTTTCCCTCCTTCCGCCCAGGTGTGGAATCCTCCCTTCACGTGGGAGTATACGGTGGGAGATCCTCATGCGGCCGTTGATCTTCCTCCACTTCCGCCAGCATTGGCTTTCGTGCCGGTTCCTTCAGCGAGGACTCGTCCTTCCCCTTTCGATGAAGGTCCACCAGTTCTTCCTCCACCTCAAGGCGAGCGTTTCCGAGTCATATTGGCTCCTTCTCCCCCCAAAGAGACATCTCCCGTCTCATCTGTTAAGAGTAATCGGGGAAAGTCTGTATAAATCAAGCCAATGTAATTATTTCAAGTATATTAATGAAACAAAGAAGGAAAACTTTCTGTTTTCAGAAGGATGGTACCCGGATCCGAACACACACTTTTCTGTCAGTTCTCAGGGATTTGGACCCTCTTAATTACGGTTGTCTTCCCGCCGACCTTCCCACTACCGCCTACACGTTTCCCTTTCTTTTCTGGCATTTATGGTCCCTACCTCTTCCGCCAATAAATGCATTCCTCCCCTTCCTTGCTATAAAAATCCACCGACCTTTACCTGATAGTCTCCACCATTCTCCATTTCCCTTAGCTTGTTATGGACAGAATATCGGAACAAGGTAGCAGTTCCTCGCCTTCTAAAGAACAGATAAATGACCGCCGGTACATAGTCATTCTGGAGGAACAAGTGAAGTGTTTACAACAACAACTAGAGGAAACCTCCGCCAACAATCGTTCCTTGCGCCAACAACTGGTCGGGTCCCAAAAAGAACTGTCCAAGAAAATCTTCTTGAAGCAGTCTTATCTTCAACAGCTACTGTGCCAACCCCGACCGCGCAAAGAAATTCCATCCGTTCCGCCTAACAAAGAATTGTAATACCCTAGATGTATTAGGGTTTCTCTTGTTGTTTCTCCTTGTAGATGACTGGGAGTATGTAGTTCTCCCGTATCATCGAACTTCCCTAGTTTATCTCTTTCCTCCAGGACCTTCTGAGTTGTACTACTCTTTACTCCTTTTGTATTTACATGTAATTTGGGGCATATTTCGGCTCTTCCGTCTTTTTCAATCTGCGGGGTGTATAGACCCCTTAGACGAGCTGACTCTGCTATTGCACAAGAATACAATCATATAAAGTTAGTTAATATAGGACAAATAATAACCGAGGAATTTCATGGGATAAACTTCCTTTCTGCTGAGATAGCATTTCATATATAGAGTAAATAGTAACAGAGGAGTCTCGGTTCTTCCATTCCACCACCACACGGGGATAAACTTCCGCTCTGCGGGGATAGCATTTTGTATATAAAGTAAATAGTAACCGAGGAGTCTCGGTTCTTCCGTTCCACCACCACACGGGGATAAACTTCCGCTCTGCGAGGATAGCATCTCATATATAGAGTAAATAGTAGCAGGAGTCTCGGTTCTTCCGTTCCACCACCACCACGAGGATAAACTTGCTCTGCGAGGATAGCATCTCATATATAGAGTAAATAGTAACCGAGGAGTCTCGGTTCTTCCGTTCCACCACCACACGGGGATAAACTTCCGCTCTGCGGGGATAGCATCTCATATATAGAGTAAATAGTAACCGAGGAGTCTCGGTTCTTCCGTTCCACCACCACACGGGGATAAACTTCCGCTCTGCGGGGATAGCATCTCATATATAGAGTAAATAGTAACCGAGGAGTCTCGGTTCTTCCGTTCCACCACCACACGGGGATAAACTTCGTCTATGCGGGGATAGCATCTCATATATAGAGTAAATAGTAACCGAGGAGTCTCGGTTCTTCCATTCCACCACCACACGGGGATAAACTTCCGCTCTGCGGGGATAGCATCTCATATATAGAGTAAATAGTAACCGAGGAGTCTCGGTTCTTCCGTTCCACCACCACACGGGGATAAACTTCCGCTCTGCGTGGATAGCATCTCATATATAGAGTAAATAGTAACCGAGGAGTCTCGGTTCTTCCGTTCCACCACCACACGGGGATAAACTTCCGCTCTGCGGGGATAGCATTTTGTATATAGAGTAAATAGTAACCGAGGAGTCTCGGTTCTTCCGTTCCACCACCACACGGGGAGAAACTTCCGCTCTGCGGGGATAGCATCTCATATATAGAGTAAATAGTAACCGAAGAGTCTCGGTTCTTCCGTTCCACCACCACACGGGGATAAACTTCCGCTCTGCGGGGATAGCATCTCATATATAGAGTAAATAATAACCGAGGAGTCTCGGTTCTTCCGTTCCACCACCACACGGGGATAAACTTCCGCTCTGCGGGGATAGCATCTCATATATAGAGTAAATAGTAACCGAGGAGTCTCGGTTCTTCCGTTCCACCACCACACGGGGATAAACTTCCGCTCTGCGGGGATAGCATCTTGTATATAATGGGCTATTTAGGAAAAAATAAATCCTTCTTTCCCTTTCACTACCGGCGCGAAGCCCATTAACAGCTGCAAGCCCATTCTTCCTCCTTTTATAGGGGACCCTTTCGCCTTCGTCCCCTTGTCTTTTGGTTTCCTTCTTCTTCGTCTGCTTGCTCCTCCGCCGCCAAATTTCGTTTCTTCGATCTTTTCTTCCCGGTTCCTCGTTTTTCGTTGTTTTCAGATATCCGAGATGCATTCCACCTTCTTTCAGGAAATAGCGGGCCGCTACGCGAACCGCCAACGGGGTATCAGTCAACCCTTAGCTCCTTCTTCTTCTTCACCTCCTTCGATCACCACCATACAGGGATCACCTCATCGTTCTCCCTCCCCTCCTTCGGTGACTTTCGCTACCCCCATCCCGAAGGAAGCCGGGGTCATCAGTCCCTCTTCACTCCCTCTTACCTGTACAAGCCCTAACTTTCCCCCTTTGCCTCCTTCTGTTAACGATATTCAGAAATTGCCCTCTTCTTCCCCGCAACCTGGGGAGGCATCTGGGAAGGGGGTGCTTTCATGTCCGCCAATAATAGAGGTTATACCGCCCCTGTCTTCTCCTTCCTCGGCCCATCATTCCTCTCCTGAACCCATGGCGGTTGACATTCCTTCGCTGCCAACCTCCCCCTTCGCTTATCGCCCGAAAAGTCCTCCTCTTCCTGTAGGCCCTAATCAGGAGCCCTCTACTTCTAAAATTCTCATTGAAGGCTTCCCTGACCCAGTGCTCATCATCTCATCTTCTTCAAGACCTTCCTCCGATCAGCCTCCTCCGATTTTTCCTTCCGACTTCACCTCCCCGACAAATGTGACGCCCGTTCTCCCTGCATCTCCGGATATGCCATCCTTGACCACCACTTCCACGGGCCTTTTGAATGAGACTCCTCCCTCTCTCCGTTCTCCACCAATGAATACCGCCTCCATTCTCCCCTTTGCAGGTGAAATTCACCCTCCGACGTCATCCGTCCCATCTTCCTCCCTTTCTCCCAGAAGTCTTGGATCTCGAACTTAGAGGAGATGACTCGTATGGAAGGCTGCGTCATGCTTTGGACTCTGCACGCTTTCTTAGTCAACTTCCTTATCTTTGTTTAACTGACCCATTTCTTTTCTCCTCAACCGGTATGTAGGCCCTGACCAATCATCAAGAATTGGGTTGTTCCCTTCACCAATACCGGGCTCAAGCCCAAGAATGGGAACGACAGCAACGGGAAGACTTGGCGAATGCTCAGAGCCGAGAACAACTTCTATCACAACAATTGCGCTTGTGCCAGGAGCAATTAATCAAGCTCGCCACAGAATTCAAAAGATCTTGACATTATCGCAGTATTAAAGGAACAACCAGGTCCGGGGGCGGGGCCACTTGTCCCTCAGCAGGAAATCCCATCAAGTTTTCTTGACATGGAATCATCCTCAGCTCAAGAGCTATTGCGTCTTCGAGGGCAGGTAGCAGAGCTCCTCAAGGGGAAGCAACAGGACGCGGACACCATCGCTCGCCTTCAAGTTCAATACCAACGAGCACAGGATAAGATAGGGGACCTCCGCAGCGCTTGTAAGGAGGTACAAGAAAACTCCTCCTCCTTATAAATTCCCGGCGCATGCTCATGCCCGCTACGCAGTGCAAGAGACTTCCCTTGAGAGGATGAACACGAACTCGTCGGACGGATCTTATTCTCCGGTGGAAGGGATTTCGCCTCTATGCGTCGGAATATGGTGGAGATGGACGCATCTTGTGCAAGAGACCAAAGCTCGAGCCGATGATGTTTCCACTCCGACGCGCAATTATGGAGGTGTCACGGCGCTATGTGGACGTAAGGCCGAAACCTTCGCGTGACAGAAGAAAGGTGCCCATAAGCGGATCGGAACGAAGCCACGACCGCCGAACCGCCAGGAGTGACTCGTTATTTTAATGCGCGCCACTTATCAGGACGGATTTAATGATGCAGTTAGACAATATGCCGCTCGTGATTGCCTCCAACTCATCCTTCATTTTCTTTAAATTGGGAGGCTGGGTTCAAACGTTATCCTCCTGAACGATTTAAGCTGTAATACAATATCTCATTTCGAAACGGGAATTTCCTTTCTGTTTTTCTGTTTTTCCTTCAATACTCATTGGTAATACCGTATTGCCCTTGTAAATAACCCCTTAATGAAATTTAGAGAGCATTTGGCATTCCATCGATATAATCAATTCAATAAACACCCCTTCTGAGTTTCATAATCTCTCCCTTTTTATTTCATATTTCTCATACAGTGTGAAAGAGCTTCAAGTGAAGGGCGTTCCAAGGTCGTGGAAGCTCTTTGCCTTGGTCGTCTTTCAGATAATATGCTGACCCTGCTACGCAGCGCGTTATCTCGTAAGGTCCTTCCCAGTTGGGAGCCAACTTTCCAGGATCTCCAGCGGGATTGACCTTACGCAAAACCCAATCTCCTTCTTGAAATCTCCGAGGCACCACTTTCTTATTAAAGGCTCGCTGAACTCTCTGCTTGTAAAATTCCGCTCGCCTCCGGGCCATCTCCCGCCTTTCCTCCACCAGATCTAATTCGGTGCTTCGGATAAGTTGGTTCTGATCTGGCTTGTATGCTTTTACCCGAGCGCTATCCAACAAAACTTCCGAATAATAGCCTCCGCCCATATACCAAACTAAAGGAGTCTCTCCCGTCAGCCTTAGGTGTGGTTCGATAGGCCCACAGGACGCCTGGTAGCTCTTCCACCCAGTTTCCTCTCTGAGCACCCAACTTGGTCTTTAATCCTTGAATGAGGATCCTGTTAGTTACCTCCACTTGTCCATTCGCTTGAGGATGAGCTACCGAAGTGAAAGCTTGCTGAATGTTGAGACTTTGGCACCATTCTTGAATCTTTTTCCCCTGGAATTGTCGCCCATTATCACTAACTATTTTCTGAGGGATACCGTACCGACAAATGATATTTCTCTATAAGAACTGTATTACGGCATTCTCAGTAATTTTGGCTAAGGGCTCGGCCTCTACCCATTTGGAAAAATAATCCACAGCGACCAATAAAAACCTCTTCTGTAAAGGTGTCGTTGGCATCGGACCCACTATATCCATTCCCCATTGATTAAAAGGACAGGAAGAGACTACAACTTTCATTAACTCAGCCGGTCGCTCAGAACGGTTGCTATGTTTCTGACAAGCGATGCAACTTTGCACTATACGAGCCGCATCTTGTTGAAGAGTAGGCCAAAAGTATCCGGCCAACAAGGTATTTCTTGCTAAAGCTCTCCCTCCTAAATGATTCATGCGCAGATCCTCATGGATCTCTCGGAGTACCCATTCTGCATCCTCCTTTCCTAGGCATTTTAACAAGGGTCGCCCGAAAGAGGTCTTGTATAGGTCTTCATTTAAGAGGATGAACCGTTTGGCTCGGTGTATTAAAGTAGATGCCGTAATTTTTCCTTCAGGAATCTTTCCGTGCCGTAAATAAGCTATGATATCAGTTCTCCAATCAAGAATTAGGCTTGATTCTATGTTGCATATTGCTAAGGAAGTGTGAATTCTCGCCTGGATCGTCTCCGATGATTTCATTCCTCCCACAGCACTAGCCATCCGAGCCAATTCATCGGCCTTCTCATTGTGCTCCCGCGGGATTTGCTTCAAGAGGACTTGATGGAATTGAGCTTTTTCTCTCTCAAAAGCTTTCAAGTATTTGTGCAGCCTTTCCTCCCGAACCGCAAAAGAACCTTGAAGTTGGGATATTACCAACTGGGAATCCGAGTGGATCACAATGGAAGAAGCCCCTACCGCTTTAGCAGCCTGCAATCCGGCTAGGATAGCTTCATATTCCGCTTCATTATTAGATGCCTGATATTCCAGGCGAACGGCTAATCGAGTTTCTTCACCCTCCGGGGTAATTAATAGAACACCAACACCACTGCCTGTAGATCCTGAGGAGCCATCTACGAATATATTCCATGCCTTTGGTTCTCTCTCCTTCATAGCTGAACCTTCTTCCGAACCACAAGGTACCTCGGCCAGGAAATCAGCGAGTGCCTGGGCTTTGATGACCGTGCGAGGTTGGTAGTGTATATCATACTCGCTTAGCTCTATCACCCATTTGGCTAATCTACCCGAGAAATTTGGCTTAGTGACGACCTTGCCCAATTCGCTGTGTGTTAAAACGGTGATAGGATGAGCCAAAAAGTATGGCCTCAATTTGTGGGCGGTTAGCACTAAGATATAAGCCAGCTTCTCTAACTCCGTATAACGGAATTCTGCTCCCTTCAGAATATGGCTGGTATAGTAAATAGGTTTCTGGTGAGAACCTTCTTGTTTTGATACCAACTAACGGCTCTTCTGAGACGGCCAGATACATCCATAGTGGTTCTCCCTGTATTGGTTTAGCCAATAACGGGAGTCCAGCCAGATATCTCTTCAACTCCTGGAAAGCTTGTTCACATTGATCGTCCCACTGAAATTTAGTAGCTTTGCGCAAGATCTTGAAGAAAGGTAGCCCTTTGTCCGCCGATCCGCTATGAATCGGATAAAGAAACAATTCGCCCACTAACCGGTCTCTTGCAGTTAGTAGGTGACTTCATGTTGCATAAGGCCTTCACCTTCGGGGTTGGCTTGCAACCCCTTCTCGACAATGTACCCCAAGAACTTGCCACTTTTTACCCCGAACAAGCATTTGTTAGGGTTTAGCTTCATATTAAATCGCCTCAATGTAGCAAAGGTTTCATTCAAGTCTCTGACTAGATCCCGAGTGACCTTCGACTTGACCAGGATGTCATCCACATAGACCTCCACATTCTTCCCTTTCTGCTCGCAAAAATTTTGTCCATAAGACGCCGATATGTAGCCCCGGCGTTCTTCAATCCGGACGGCATGACCACATAGGCATATAATCCTCCCGCAATACAAAGCTAACCCTCTTCGATCCTCTTGGCCAAAGGTATTTGATGATATCACGATAGGCATCCATCGTGAAACCACTTCATATCCTACGAGAATCCACCAATCGATCAATACGAGGCAAGGGGTAGCACTTTAGGGCATGCTTTATTCAAATCACGGAAATCGATACACATCCTCCATTGCCCAGAAGGCTTGGGGACCAAGACTACATTAGAAACCCATTCGGGAAACTGGATTTCCTTTACGTGGCCCGCTTTTAGTAGCTTATCCACCTCCTCGGCTATGATCTTGTCTTTCTCGGGTCCAAATGTCGCCTCTTCTCAGAGGACGGTGGGCTCCTCTAATGATGTTGAGGTGGTGTTCCGCTACTTGAGGATGGATACCATGAGATCATGCACATCTCTTGCAAAGATGTCCTCATTCTCCTTTAAACAAAGCCACCGGCTCTTCTTTGATATCCAATCAGCTGTCTTATCCGTGGCCTTTCCCGGAGCGATCTCCACCAGTTCTCCCTCCTCTATCTTATCAGCCTTGGGGGGAGATTCCTCCAGGACGCAGACGTCGGTAGCGATGACAGCTTTGCCTTTTAGGTCTTCAGTCCTGGCCTTCTTTTGATCGTCCGAACCATTTGCACATAGCGGCTCGGAAGCCTTACATTCTCCACGAACTTCTCCCACCAATCATGTCCCACAAAATTTCAGACTCGTGGTATGGGAAGCCACGACCTGAAAAGGGTGAGGAAAGGGCGCCTGAATAGCGTTATAAGTGGATGGAGCATCCACGATAAGGAAAGGAATTATACTAGTTTTTTGGCGGGGCTTTTCACCCAGAGTTAAAGGCAATGAAATCCCACTGGGTGGACCATATGCCCTGCGAATCCGAAAAGGGGAGTGGACACATCTTCTAGCTGGGCATTTCCCAGTTGCATCTGCTTGAAGGCCTCCTGGAAGAGGATGTTGACAGAGCTCCCCGAATCAACTAGCACCCGGGCCACTTCATAATTAGCCAGGGATATACGGATAACCAAGGCGTCTCAGATGAGGCGTGAGAACACCTGCAGATCTTCTCGAGCAACGAAACGGGCGGCGCCCGCTTGCGACAAACTCTCCATAAGACGGGCGTATGACTTCCGCCCGATTAGAGTCCTCACAAGAGGTCCTCCGGCTATCACATGGATAACTCCCCGAGGGGGAAGGTCATCTGAAGCGGAGGAAGGGCCCTCACCTGATGGGCCTTCTTGGGAGACCACCTCTCGGGACGGCATTTGGGGGAAAGTGACCCGAGGTTGTTGATTATACGGCCCCGGACGGGCGACATTGGTTCGGGGGCCTCGCCGTGCCGTTCCTCCGGCTGGATACCTCAATTGCGGATATGCAACATGGAGGCGATCTAGTTCTTCTTGCACGAAACATCGATTGCTAGTGTGACCATACTCTGTATGATACGCGTAAGAACGGGTCGGGGATTACGCGATCCTCTATGTCCCAAGGGTCGCCTGTAGCACTCGCTGATCGTAGAACTCCATTTCACGTTCTTTCCAAGTCCTCACAGGAGGAAGCACTTCAGCAGCCATGATTTGCAATGGAGGGGCGGGGCGAACTCCCTGTAGCATTGGTCGAGGCCTCGGAGCCTCGTGCCGAAAAGGTCTTGTATACTCCCGTCGAGGAGGAGCTTGAGGAGCAGCGGGACGAGCCCTTTCAGTTGGGACTGTTGCGGCAGTTCGCTCGGCTCTCATCACCCTTAATCCTTCTTCTTCGCGGATAAACTGCTCTGCACGGCTCAGTAGCTCTTCATAGCTATCCGTAAGGTCGCCTCAAAGAAGGAACTAAGGAAGGGGCCCTCCTTCAGCCCGTGCTGAATGGCACCCCGGAAGGATTCAGATCGGGCTGCGGGGATTCCCCTAGTTGCTGAGGTGAATCGATGGATATACCCCCTAAGGGATTCTGAAGGTCCCTGGGTGATATGCATTAACATAGATGCGTCTTGCTTATACGCCTTACAGCTGACAAATTCTCGACTGAATATTCTCTGGAAGTCAGCGAAACAGGTGATTGATCCCGGTGGCAGAGTAGTGAACCACTTTTGCGCCGAACCAATCAGGGTGGTCCGGAAGACTCGACACTTGAGAGCGTCAGTATAACAGTGAAGCGAGGCCACTCCGTTAAATTGCGATATGTGCTCTTCCGGATCCGTCGAACCGTCGTACTTACTGACCTGAGGATTTCGGAAGTAGGATGGAGGGAGCTCCGAAAGAATGTCCATCGTGAAGGGGCTAGGTTCGTAGAACTCCGGAGGTCTGGTTGATTGACTTTCACCCTGTTCCTCCCGGCGCATTTGGGTGAAGGGCGTAGTATTCTGGGGTGTTCTTCCCCCGAGTCCGCCTCCAGGCAACACCTCACCATGGGCGGCGGTTCGGGAAGGAGGAGGCATTTCTGGGAGGGGATCTCTGGAAGAAGGTTCCCCGGAGTGCGGATGCAGATATCCGGTCCTTCTCCTTTCTCTAGCGAGGGCTTCTGTGATAGCATCATCCATTAAGGCCTTTAGTTGCGATGGTAGAAGGGTGATGGGGCGCTCCTCCGCCGCAGATATCGAGTTGTTGCATTTCTTACGGATTGCATCTCGACGTCGGCTCAAATGTTCCACAGACGGCGCCAATCGTGTGCAGTGGGGAAAAATCCGTTCGCTCCGCTCAAGCGATGAGGCGATGAGGGAGGTCTCGGAAGTATTCTCCCGGCGTGATAAAGAATAAGAAAATGAAGTAGACGAAACGTGAAAACCCGACACCAACAATCGAGATTCAGACACGAGATGTAACGTGGTTCGGAATAAGGATTCCTACTCCACGGGGGTGAGGTTGCTCACCAGATGCGGTGCCTAAACACTTTTCACTACGAAAATCCTCCTTTGCAGAAAGCAAGTTTCCGAAGGTGGAGGAGAAATGACCTCTTACAATGATGTTACAAGATGAGGAAAATACAAGAGACTTAACAAACAGCAGATCTCCGTCCTCCTTCTCCGGCGAGACCGCTCTTCCTTTTTCTCCTCGTCTCCTCTTCTCTCTTGCTGGATGTGAATGATTGTGGATCCCTCTCTCTTGCCTCCTTCTCTCCCTTTTATCTTTCCTTCTCCTTCAACGTAACGTCGCGGATTATCTCCATTGTACACATGGCCACCTCCTCTTCCGGGAGAATAATTCTGTTACAAATATGAGGAACGAGGACTCCCCCGAATATTGCGTGGGGCCTCCCAAGCCGTTGCATAGCACCTTTTCCTTTACTTTTTCAGGCGACGAGGTTAACCTGTTTCTCTCACCTCTCTGCTTTGGGTGAAGTTAACTTAGGCCCCTATACCATAGGTGACCTAGCCTTAGGGTTTCTCCCTAAACCGAACCAATTCTCCTTTTTCCCGTACCAAACTTCTTTCGCGTCGATTAGGTTGAGTTGACCCTTCCTCCATCCCATTGGCTTCCGGACTTGCTTAGTTGAACCAGTTCCTAGTCCTCTGTTAGCTAAGTGCCTTCCGCCTTTTCCACTGCGTTCCTTGTTTCTAGCATTCGCCGTCTCGCTACTTGCTCGTGCCGATGACCTCGTACTTGCGCCCATGTCGACATTCGATAACTCGCCCGTGTCAATGGTAGCCCGATAACTCGCCGCGCTGCCAATGGCTTCTGATAACTCTCGCCCGTGCCAATGGCTTCTGATAACTCTCGCCCGTGCCAATGGCTTCTGATAACTCTCGCCCGTGCCAATGGCTTCTGATAACTCTCGCCCGTGCCAATGGCTTCTGATAACTCTCGCCCGTGTTGATGGCTTCGTCTAACTCTCGCCCGAACGATTTCTGATAACTCTCGCCCGAACGGTTTCCCCCTTTGGCTGAACCAGGTGTTTTGGGGGACGGGTCACGGGTCACCTGCTGACTCTTCTATTGGGAATTAGGTAGAAAAAGTACCAGTAGTATCACGTATCCACGCCGAGTTCCTCGGGATACTTCACTAAGCCACGAGCTTCGTCTTCATACGGGTTACTAGCCTCGTGTTGAAGATGACGTGATCGAGAGATGATCACGATCCGAATCCAAATTCGGATCCAAAACGAGTCCTCAAAACTCGCTTCTCCGGAGAGGTATTCGTCAACCGATTGACGAATCCTTCGTCCTCCACCTCAGAGGATTACCGGAGATCGAATCCCCGGTAAGTTATCCACTGTCGGAGTTCTAACCGTCGTCCAAACGACGCTCCGACGAGAGGAGAAGAAGCTGTCCAAAAAACTGGACAGCTTGGTGGAGGAGTAGGCGCCGGCCAAAAACAAGGAAGCCAAGTGCTCACCTTTTCACCGAGGCCTAGGAAGATCACCGGAGGGTCGCCGGAGGATCACCGGCTGAAGCTTGGTCGTCGGCAAGGAGCTGGACGCCGACACAAGGGGCTGGGCGGCCAAGGAGCTTGGGCGGCACACCTAGGTTGGGCGGCAACTCCAACTAGGGTTTTGGATTAGAGCTTAATTATTCATTAAGCCCTCTTTTATAGAGAACTAATTCTCTTAATGGTTATTGGATCATAACCATTAGGCCCGTTAACCCGCTCCATTAAGATAAGTTAAAATAAACCAAACCATGATGGTTTATTTTAAGTTAAAACGAACCGAACCAACTTTTGGTTCATTCGTTTAAAATAAACCAAACCCTTTGGTTTATTCTCCTCCATTGGATTAGAACCAAACCATTTTGGTTCATCCATTATGTCTTCATAAGACACGGCCCATCCATGCTTCCATTGCGACTGAAACGATTTCATGCTCGCTTTATGTTTGGTCCAACCAAACCTAGTTTCTCTCGGTCTGAGAATCTCATTCTCAAGCTCGTTTTAAATCCTTTGGATTACGCTCGTTGTGCGTGTGACCAAATAGGCTCTCGGTTTATGTTGGCCGTCTATAATTAACCATTAATTATAGAACGATCATGAGTGGCACCTAGTAGTACATCATGATCCCCAATTAACCGAAAAGATCAACGGTTGATCCAGAACTATTTCTGAAACCCTTCGGCTCGAATGATTCGCGTGCCCCATTCCTTCACTCATCTTATACCCACTTGGTTCAGGACATGGTCTATTGTTTGATCCCACTAGGTCGACTACGTCACACCTAGCCCAAGTATTATTTCCTCGTCCTCATTCTAGTTACTCCACATGTATCGAAGAGTACCTTACTCTAAACATGTAATGCTTTGGCCAAAGACTTTAGTAACAATCCGACGAGAGGCCATGGGTATACATCTCCTCGCAAGGAGTGGTGAATCCTTTATAGGCTATTCAAACACCTTCGATCACTTGACTTATACCCAATCATCCCGGGTCCACATCTCCTTAGAGATGTTTGCTTAAGATGTCAAAGCATAAGTCTCCATGATCAAGATGACTTGAATACCGCAAGTCAAAGGAACATCGCACTTAAGCCACGAAGAACTTCATTGACATATCTATATATGCAGAGAACCATATGAAGTCTTACCTGGTCACTCCAATGAACTAGTTACCATAACTAGCATCCACGATTAACTCCGACATCACTATGTCTCCGGCCAAAGGAGAATCACCGCTTGGATACATGATGGAACGATTAATGAATTGTCGCAATACTGCTTCCCAAATTATTTACTAACCCCTAACTACACTAATGCAAGATAGGATCGACTGGTCATCTCCCAACGAACCTAATGGTCGCTTGTTTTTAAGCAGTAAACATTGGGGGTTATTACAGTTATCAAAACAATTATTCAAAGCTAACCTAATGCAAGAACGATTCAACCTTGCACCGCACTGTCACTATACTATGCAATGGTCAAACAATTCTGGTAAACAAACCAACATAGAAATTAAATCTGCAGGAAGTAAATCTAACTAATGCGCAAAAGTAAGTAATCACGCACCGCACTGTCACTATACGGTACAATGATCACGAAACAAATGTGAACAACTTAACCATGTACCGCACTGTCACTATAACGATAGTCAAAGTCACTACTAAAATTGCAATAAATGAAATGCAATAATCGAAAGCAATTACCGCGACACCGCCTTTGTCACTATCGCAATCGAATGTAAATGAAATCTAATCTAATAATGAAAGCACTCCAACCAGACACCGCACTGTCACTATACGATGCATGGATTGGACAATTTTAATTGATAACTAACCTAAACATGATCAACATAACATAACAAATTAACCGTAACAAAACAAACATGATAAAGTAAATATCCAATTAAATGGACTGAATGCAAATATAAGTAATCGGTAACCCCACGATGGCGACAATAAACCGAACAACTCCTCCGTCGATGGATTACGGATGCGGTCCTAATCCGCATCGCGCAAAGATCGAATGCGAGGAATGTGAACACCGCTCGACGGCCGTGGATGGCGAGCTCCTAGTCCCATTAGCTAGTGGATGGAATGTCGGCGGTGCGGCCTAATCCTTGGCCGGAAGGAATGGAATCGCGAATATGAAAGGGACCTTCACCGGTGGAGATGGAGCTGTCCTAAACCGGCGCAGCTGTGTGGGTGGCTCCGGCGAGATGGAAAGGCCTTTCCCAGCCGCCGGAATGGAGTGAACGCCGGTGAAGGGTGTACTCGCCGGAATCCCACGCTTGCCCCTCTTCCAACTAGCTGTCCGAATCACGGCATCTGATCGTCCGCTGAGGCTCGCCTGGGATCATCGCCGACTGTCGGAGGGGAGGTCGCCGGAAGGGGATGCCGGACTGTCGCCGCCGATCGTGGGGAAGAAACTCTGCCGCGCGTGAAAATGGGGAAAAAACGCCTCGGCTCGAGTTGCTGCTGCTCGTCGCGACATGGGAGGACCTCCTTCTGCGCGTCGCCGGCGAGCCTCGCAGGCCGCCGCCGCCGCCGGCAGAACGGACCGACGCCGCTGCCGCCCCACGAGGAAGAAGACGCTGCTACCGGTGAAGTTCTCAGGATCCGCTTTCTACGCTGCCGCCGCCGGCCGCTCAGGTAATCCCGGCCACGGCCGCGACGGCCGCGGAAGAAGCCGCCATTGCCGCCACGAGGAAGAAGACCGAAAGTTAGGTTTTATTAAATGAATTCTTTAGCCGTCCGATCTCGAGCTTCATCCGATCCCACCATCCATTTGAAGCTAGGGCTTGATGATATATTAATCGCTTAATTAGGTGCTCCATCCAACTGAAATCGGTCGATTTGCGATGGACCGGATCCGATCTGAAGGTATAATCACGATCCAACGATCCGGATGAACGGCCAAGACGTGTAGATCTTAATGTACGGGCCGGATCGCTCCAGATCTAGATGGATGGCTCAGAATCAATCACTTTCTTCGGATGGTCTATAATGCTCAGATATGAACCCTTGATTTGATTTGCCTTCTAATCTGGATGAAGGGCTCAGATTAAATCATTTTGAAATGTCCATTACGACCCCAGATGAAGCCATATTTGATCTAACTTGAGTCTAGTCCAATGGCTCATCTCGATCTCCTACAAATAAAGATAACATTCGCAAATAAGTCCAAAATATAGGAGAATTTACAAAAAGGTCCAAAATGAATCCAAACTCATAAAACATACAAATAATCAATAATAAATCACTCGAGAGGATAAAAACAGTGATATTAAGGACCAAAATAATACAACAAAATGGCAGTTATCAATACACCAAGGAGTATACCTCGTGCTAGTCTCGACAGAATTGATGGTATCCAAATCCATCAATTCATCGACTAGGGATAATTCCGATACATCACAATTACACATGTAGAGATACTCACTAGTTGTGATCCAATCACAAATTCTCTCATGCTGTGAATCATATCGTGGACATTCAGTAAATGAGTTTAAGATTCAATCAAATACATAAAACATGTATACTCAAATAGTGAATCTTCATTTATCATATAAATGGTTCATACATAAGGCGATTGCCTTAGGACATCTCTCATATATTACTAACAGTCGAGGGACACTTCGCCAAACAGTGCCCTACCAAGACAAATCTACCTCCGCCACAGTATACTCAGTATAAAGGTAGACCAGCTTAGCTACATCAGATGCAGGGAGAACTGGAGGGTCCTTACATCAGCCAAGGAAGATTGGAGGCCCCATCAGTTACACCTAATGCCTGGATCTTCTCCCTCACCAAGGAAGAGGTAGCAAATATTTCTACAGTAGTCACAGGTCAGATACCTATCCTTAGTCAGCATGCTACCGTAGTGTTTGATACTGGGGCAACCCATTCTTTCATGTCTATGGTATTTGCTAAGAAGATAGATATAACTCCGGATATCTTAGATATTCAGTTTTTAACAACCCTATCTTTGGGTGAAATAATGACATCTACACACTGGTTGCGTGCCGTACCGGTCAGAATTTCAGACAAAGAGCTTATAGTGATCTGATCTTGCTGGACATGCATGCCTATGATGTCATCTTTGGAATGGACTTTCTTAGCAAGTACGGTGCTTCCATTGAGTGCCGTAAACGAAGAGTAGTATTCTAACCCGAGACCGAGGCCAACTTTGAGTTTATTGGAGAACCAAGGAAGAAGACTAAGAAGTTCTTGTCTGCCATGGAAGCTCAGAAGATGTTAGCTGGTGGATGCACTGGGTATTTAGCACATATAGTTGATACTAAGCAAGAAAGAAGCCAAAAGTTGGAAGACGTCCCAATTGTATGTGACTACCCGGGAGTATTTCCTGAAGAGCTACCAGACTAGTACCTAGAAGGGAAGTTGAGTTTGAGATTGAGCTTATTCCTGGTACCAACCCAATCTTAAAAGCACCCTATCGTATGGCTCCAGCTAAATTGAAAGAGCTTCAGGAACAATTACGGGAGTTATTAGATAAGTGATTCATCCACCCTAGTCATTCCCCATGGGGAGCTCCAGTGTTGTTCGTGAAAAAGAAAGATGGATCTATGAGGATGTGCATAGACTATTGAGCCTTAAATCAGGTGACGATCAAGAACAGATATCCTCTGCTAAGGATAGAGGATTTATTTGATCAATTGAGGGGAGCCACAGTTTTCTCCAAGATTGACTTGCGGCCAGGTTATCATTAAGTAAGAGTTAAAGAGGATGATATACCGAAAATAGCCTTCTGAATGAGGTATGGACACTATGAGTTCGTGGTCATGCCCTTCGGAGTGACAAATGCACCCGCTATGTTTATGGACTTGATGAATCGGATATTTAAGGAGTACCTTGACAAGTTTGTGGTTGTTTTCATTGACGACATCCTTATCTACTCGAGAACCCAGGAAGAACATGTCAAACACTTGAAGACAGTCTTGCAAACCCTTCAATAAAGACAATTATATGTAAAGTTCTCCAAGTGTGAGTTTTGGCTTGATCGAATATCGTTTCTGGGTCATGTTATTTCAAAAGAGGGAGTTATGGTAGACCCGACAAAGATAGAAGCAGTCGGTAATTGGGGTCAACCAAAGAATGCCAGTGAAGTCAGAAGTTTTCTCGGATTAGCAGGGTACTATCGAAGGTTTGTGGAAAACTTCTCAAGGATAGCTTCACCGTTGACGGTTCTTACCAGAAAGAATAAGAAGTTCGAATGGACCGAAGATTATGAAAAGAGCTTCCTTGAATTAAAGAGGAGACTCACAAGTGCTCCAGTGCTTACCCTTCCAGAAAGTAATGAGGGATTTGACCTGTATAGTGATGCATCCAAGATGTGACTCGGAGTAGTGCTTATACAGAAGGGTAAAGTCATTGCTTATGCATCTAGACGACTCAAGGACTACGAAAAGAATTACCCTACTCATGATCTTGAGTTGACAGCAGTGGTCTTTGCTCTGAAAGTTTGGAGACATTACTTATATGGAGTCTAATGCAAGATTTACACAGATCACCAGAGTCTGAAGTATTTCTTCACTCAAAAGGATTTGAATATGCGACATCGCAGATGGCTTGAGCTAGTAAAAGACTATGACTGTGAAATCCACTATCATCCTAGAAAGGCAAACAAAGCAGCAGACGCGCTGAGTAGAAAATCATGCGCCACTTTGATGTCCCTAGCAATACTATCCCAACCACTGGAGAAAGAGATAATGAATTTTGGAGTTGAGATCATTTCTGGACAGCTCTCCTCCTTGACCATAGTACCTACACTGTTTGAGGATATATTAGCGAGACAGAACAAAGATCCTAGCATCCAAAGGATCAAGCAAGAGATTCAAGAAGGGAAGGATGAAGGATTCCGTGTCTCTGATAGTGGGGTATTATATTTGGGTGAATGCCTATGTATCCCCAACGACCCAGACTTAAGAAAGAAAATCCTAGAAGAAGCTCATGGGACCCCATATTCGATGCATCCTGGATCCACCAAGATGTATCAAGATATGAAAGGGAAATTATGGTGGCTTGGTATGAAGAGGGACGTGACTAAGTATGTTAGCACTTGTCTGACATGTCAGAGAGTGAAAGTCGAACACCAGAGACCAGGAGGAGTTCTACAGCCTATCCAGATTCCAGAATGGAAGTGGGAGGAACTGACCATGGATTTCATAGTAGGACTGCCCAAAACAACCAATGGCTACAATTCTATTTGGGTAGTTGTCGATAGATTGACAAAGTCTGCTCACTTCATGCCTATCAGAATATCATACTCCATGGAATAGTTAGCCCAGTTATATGTCAAGGAAGTGATTAGACTGCATGGAATACCTAAGACCATTATCTCAGATAGAGACAGTCGCTTCACTTCACACTTCTGGGAGTGTGTTCAGAAAGCCCTCGGCACTAAGTTACGATTCAGCACTGCATTTCATCCTCAGATAGATGGGCAAACAGAAAGAGTGAATCAGATTTTGGAGGACATGCTTAGAGCTTGTGCCTTGGATTTTAAAGGAAGCTGGTGCAAATATTTGTGTTTGGCAGAGTTTGCCTATAATAATAGTTATCAAACCACAATTGGAATGACACCTTATGAAGCCTTGTATGGAAGGAGATGCAAATCGCCTATTTGTTGGTATGAGGGTGGCGAGAAGAAAAAAATGGGACTCAAGACTGATTTTATAGATGACGCCACCAAAGCTATAAAGAACATACGTTAAAGGATAGAGACTGCCCAAAGTCAGTAGAAGAGTTACGCCGATGTCCGACGCAGACCCCTAGAGTTCCAAGTCGGAGATTCAGTGTTCATTAAGGTAGCTCCTATGAAAGGGGTAATGAGATTTGGGAAGAAAGGCAAGTTAAGTCCCAGATATGTATGTAGGATATTTGATGCTGCTAGAGGGGGGGGGTGAATAGCGTGTGACGGTTCGTAGATGGAATTCGATCGCGTGTTCGTCTCTACAATTTCGTTAGTACGCAGCGGAATAGTAATGAAAACAATAATGAAACAATTAACAACACGCAAACACAATTGTTTAATGTGGTTCGGAACCGAATGGTTCCTACTCCACGGATCGGGTTCGTACGAACCCTAGCGATGTCAATCACACACCACTATAATAAATACTCCTTCTCAGAACAATCCGGAGGCGGAGAAACCTCGTACAAGATGCTTACAACAATAATCAAAAGCTACAAGCAAATACAATGAAATACAAAGCAAAACTAGTAAAGAAAAACACTTTACAAATGCTCTTGAATGCTTGATCGCTAGGTTGATCGAGTAGCACTTGGAGACTCTGAATTGCAGCAATAACTCGCCCCCAAATCGCCTCAAAGAACCATGCCATTTTCCTCCATCACGAGCTCCTTATAAAGCTTCAACTCAGATCGAAAAGTCGATCACCGATCGATCGAGACCATCACGATCGATGCCATCGCTGTCGCGGAGACAACGGCTAGATCCACGCCGATAAGTCCAACGGATCTACCATCACCGATCGATCATACCCATCACCGACCGATGGTGTCCTCACTGACCACCGAGTCTCGACTCCATTCTGTGGTCGATTTTCGAGCGCCACCGACCGATCACACGATCACCGATCGCTGAGCCATCACCGACCGCCCACCGCAATGACTTCAGGCTACTTCCCGTAGTCAAACCCTAGTTGATTTCGGTCCAATGACCGCCACATGACACCACCGACACACCTCAAACATGAGGTTTTAGCCCAAGTATGGTTCCCCATACTTGCTAGACCACCCTTAGCCTAGACCTAAGCCTTCTAGCCACCTCCATCGCCTCACGCCTCGGATCCCTCCAAGTCATCCATGACTTGTTCATCCATCGCTGCTAGCCTGTGCTTCCATCGGCTATGTCATGCTAACGGTGTCTACACCGCCAAGGCACATTGGACTTACGCCGCCAAGACTCCGCTTGGACTTTACGCCGCCAATATCAAACCCCTTGGACTTCAAATGCCAAGACTCAAGCTTGGACTTTCCCTTGCCAACCCATGTTGGACTTTCCATTTGCCAAGACCCAGGCTTGGACTTTCCCTTGCCAACCCATGTTGGACTTTCCATGCCAAGACCCATGCTTGGACTTTTCCATGCCAACCCATGTTGGACTTTCCATTTGCCAAGACCCATGCTTGGACTTTTCTCAAATGCCAAGTGTCCCACTTGGATTTCCCATGCCAAGTACCCATGACTTAGACTTTTCCCATGACAATTACATTGTCATATGTTTTTGTCGAAACATCAAAACATCACTTGAGTCAAACTCGAGTCCTGGTCAATCGTGACCTGGGCCGATTGCACCAACAATCTCCCCCTTTTTAATGTTTGACAAAAACCAAAAGAAAACATTGAGTTAGAACACTAACTCAAATCCTTTACCAATTATCCCAAATTGGTAATCTTAGACATTCCCCCAAACATTCTCCCCCTTTTTGACTAACATCAAAAAGGTCTTCTCTCCAAGGAGGTCAATGTCTCATGTCCCAATGAGATCTTACAATCTCCCCCTTGGTCTAAAAATACCTAGGATGCCTACCATCTTTCTAGTGATAAGTCCCATATTACTCAAGAGAGGCAATCCTATTCACTCTCCTAATTTCCAAATTGGGTATCAAAAACCCATCAATTTTTCCAATTGATGATACTCTCCCAATAACTTCTCCTCTTTAAGGAAAAAAATACATCCATCATCCCAAGATGAATACCTCCCCCTAAAGGCTTGCTCCCCCTTGACCATTGCACCAACAATGTCCTTGGGAAGTCCCTAAGCCACTAGGAACTCTAAGCCATCAAAATTAAGGTTAGAAATTCAACATTGAACTTTCTAACACCTTAAAATTGATACAAACCCTAAACACCTCTCCTAATCCATATCCAATGGATTTTCATCCTTCATCATGCTTCCCAAAGCATATCCTAGGGTTAGGAGTGGTTAGGGACCGTAACCACAGCTGAAATCGGGTTAAACACCCTTGGTTACCCTGAAATCAAGCTATCAGTCGAGTGATTCAGAAATTAGTCGACTGACACGCTCATCGATCACCGCCACCTAAGGCCGATCGACATCAAAATCTGGATTTTCGCTTATCGTAAATGAGTTTTCCTATATCGAAAAATCACGAAATTTGATACGTATAATACTTATGATCAATATAATGGGTGAAAAATGTTTAAAAAATATTTTACCCATAAAATAGCGAAATTGATACAAAATCCAAAAGTGACTAAAAACTTTAAAGTTAAAGCTCACTTTGTATCAATCTCATCAATGGTGATTGCTATCAAAAGATAGACTTCACCAAGGTTTTTCAAAATGATTTTAAAATATTTTCAAAACCCTATTTTGGATCATATTCCTTGGGTTCTATGTACATGACTTGTACACAAACTTTTCTAATGATCCACATTGAAATTAAATGAGTTTCAGTTCATCTAGATGCAAAAACTATGCACCTTGAACTCAACTCATATCCTAACATCTCACATATATCTAGGGTGTATAAATACACATACATGTCAATTAGATGTGATATGTGGGTTTTTGGTTCATTTAATCTAGGGTTTCATGCATTTCCTAGGCAACCCTACTTGATTCCCTTATAAATGAGACTTCAAGTCATGCTATTGTCCTTAAATCAATTTTATTCAATTAAATGCATGAAATGATCATGGAATAATAATAGAAAATATAAATCATGGCCAATGATCATGATGTCATTACATATGATATAAAAATAAAATACATGACATTAACCTAAAACCTAAGCATACTCATGACATATAAAATGATTAAAAATAGACATGATGTCATGACATGTTATATGGCAAACAAAGCATGACATATAAAATATATAGGTATAATAATACCTAAATCTTAATATTAATTGCCATTTGATATAATTCATCATATTTTGCCATATTTCTACTTTTCTCCCAAGTGTGCCAAAAACCCAAAACGGCACACCAACCTCTAAACCTAAATTGTGCCAATTTGATCATTTTATCAAACTTCTCAAATAATATTGGCACATCCTAAAATCTTTTAGGATTAAGACTCAAATGTATTTCCAAGGTGACCCTAACCTTGAAAATAACCTAAAGTGCCATCTTTATCATGGTTGAGTTAACTACCCATCCAATCAAGGTTGGCACACCCTAACCCCATCTAGTGTGAATCAATCACGCTCTTAGGAACCCAAAACCGATTTGAGCTCCTAGGATTAATTAGGTATTCGTTAGGGATAACCTCCCTAGATACCTTCCTAATGACCCTCCTAGGCTTGTTAGCCTTGGTCATTGTGGTCTTACCTAGGTTGACTCTAGGGGTAACTCCCCTTGCAACCTTCTTAGTGGCCACCCTAGGTTTCCTAGAAACCCTAACCACTAGGCACAACCTTTGGTTAACCCTAGGGATGACTTCCCCATTGACCTTGGTCTTCCTAGACCTAGTTAGTGTTTCATAATCAAATGGAACACTATGGTAAGCCACCTTAGGCTTAGGTTTGTGACCCAAACCTTGCTTGCCCTTGG
Source organism: Wurfbainia villosa (assembly GCA_025175895.1). Taxonomy (NCBI): domain Eukaryota; kingdom Viridiplantae; phylum Streptophyta; class Magnoliopsida; order Zingiberales; family Zingiberaceae; genus Wurfbainia; species Wurfbainia villosa. The sequence continues at coordinate 77,151,808 of CM046005.1, forward strand.
TTGACTTTTGACTCTTAGGTCTTTGACTTTTGGACCCTTGAAATTGATTTTGGATGTTCCTAAGGGTCTTCTCAAGTTTTTCAAGTCTTGACCTCAAAGCTTGATTTTCTAATTCTAATTGCTCAATTTTAGAATGTTTATTTAAACTTTGAGCATTGTTTTTCTTAGGCATATGCCTAGTCCACTTGGGATTAAAACCTAAGTGTTCTTGTACCTTTCTAATTGTTTTCCTAGGTAGAATTGGTCTTGAGTTATTTGACCTAGGTTTGTCCTTAGATAAATTATTTTTAGGGACATTAGTCCCAAATTTCTCCTTATTCCTAAGGTGAACATCCTTAGCTCCTAAACAAATATATTTGTTATTTCTAGCATGCTATTTATGATAAATAACAAGATTGCTAAAATTAGTTCTAGCATGCTTTTGCTTATAATTAAAAGAAGGAGCATTATTAAAATGATATACCTTAGGGTTTGCCTTAAGGGCTCCCCCTACTTGTGAAGCTCCCCTTTGAGTCTTCTTCTCCCCCTTTGGGCATTGATTCCGGTAGTGTCCCGGTTGCTGGCATTTGAAGCAAATGACTTGCTCCTTGCTTTTGATAGTTGGGGGACCGGTCTCCTTGACCTTTGAAACCGGTTGAGCCTTCTTGACCCTTTTTGGACACTTATTCTTGTAGTGTCCGGATTCCCTACACTCAAAGTAAATTATATGATTTTTATTTAAACCTAAATTGCTTGAGTTACCTAGGGTATTTGTGGTGATAGGTGCCGGAGTTGGAGCTTCTCCATCTTGACCGGATGTGGAAGCTTCTTCTTGTCGCTCCGGAGTGGAAATCCTTTCCTCCCCCTCAATCCTAGAGGTGGATGCTTCTTCCACTTCCTCCACCTCTTCCGATCCGGATGTTGATTCTCTATCAACCTCCGAATCCTCAAGCTCTTTGGATGACAATGTACTTGCTTCTTTTTGAACTTGAGAAGGTGAGCACTCTTCTTCTTCTTCTTTTTCTTGGACCGATGATGAGTTTTCATGGAGCTTTGCCACTTGGCTCCATAACTCTTTAGCATCTACATAATTACCTAACATACACAAGATATTGTTAGGCATTAAATCAATTAAAAATTTTATCACCTTATCATTTTTCTCGGATGCTTGAATTTTCTCCTCGGTCCATCTATTCTTTTTGAGAAATCCACCTCTTGGTCCTCTTGGATATTCAAATCCGTCCATCAAAATTGACCACTCTTCAAAATCCCTCATCATTAGGAAGTCTTCAATCCTTGCCTTCCATTGCCTAAAACCTTCTTGTCCATACAAGGAGTAAGGAATTGGGGTGTTAATATCCCATCCCAATTGTCCTTGAACTTCCATCTTCTTCCTCTAGCGTCTTGACTCCGGGTTGTTAATCCGTAGAAGAGCCCCGGGCTTTGATACCAATTGTAGGATATTTGATGCCGATAGAGGGGGGGGGTGAATAGCGCGTGACGGTTCGTAGATGGAATTCTATCGCATGTTCGTCTCTACAATTTCATTAGTACGTAGCGGAATAGTAATGAAAACAATAACGAAACAATTAACAACACGAAAACACAATTGTTTAACGTGGTTCGGAACCGAACGGTTCCTACTCCACGGATCGGGTTCGTACGAACCCTAGCGATGCCAATCACACACCACTATAATAAATACTCCTTCTCGGAACAATCCGGAGGCGGAGAAACCTCGTACAAGATGATTACGACAATAATCGAAAGCTACAAGCAAATACAATGAAATACAAAGCAAAACTAGTAAAGAAAAACACTTTACAAATGCTCTTGAATGCTTGATCGCTAGGTTGATCGAGTAGCACTTGGAGACCCTGAATTGCAGCAGCAACTCGCCCCCAAATCGCCGCAAAGAACCATGCCATTTTCCTCCATCACGAGCTCCTTATAAAGCTTCAACCTGTGCTGGAAAAAGTCGATCAGTCGACTGATCGAGACCATCAGTCGACTGATGCCAGTGTTGTCGTGAGACAACGGCTAGATCCACGCTGGATAAGTCCAACAGATCTACCATCAGTCGACTGATGGTGTCCTCACTCGACTGATGGTGTCCTCACTCGACCAGTCAAGTCTCGACTCCATTCTGGCGGATTTCGAGCGCCCGATCGGTGATCACACGATCACGATCGGCTGAGCCATCATCGATCGCCCACCTCGGCAATGATCGCTAGGCCACTTCCCGCAGTCAAACCCTAGTTGACTCGGTCCAGTCGACTGCCACATGACACCAGTCGACTGACACACCTCAAACATGAGGTTTTAGCCCAAGTATGGTTCCCCCATACTTGCTAGACCACCCTTAGCCTAGACCTAAGCCTTCTAGCCACCTCCATCAGCCTCACGCCTCTCGGATCCCTCCAAGTCATCCATGACTTGTTCATCCATCGCGTTAGCCTTCAGGTGCTTCCATCGGCTATGTCATGCTAACGGTGTCTACATCGCCAAGGCACATTGGACTTACGCCGCCAAGACTCCGCTTGGACTTTACGTCGCCAATATCAAACCCCTTGGACTTCAAATGCCAAGACTCAAGCTTGGACTTTCCCTTGCCAACCCATGTTGGACTTTCCATTTGTCAAGACCCAGACTTGGACTTTCCCTTGTCAACCCATGTTGGACTTTCCATGCCAACTCATGTTGGACTTTCCATTTGCCAAGACCCATGCTTGGACTTTTCCATGCCAACTCATGTTGGACTTTCCATTTGCCAAGACCCATGCTTGGACTTTTCTCAAATGCCAAGTGTCCCACTTGGACTTCCCATGCCAAGTACCCATGACTTGGACTTTTCCCATGACAATTACATTGTCATATGTTTTTGTCGAAACATCAAAACATCACTTGAGTCAAACTCGAGTCCTGGTCAATCGTGACCTGGGCCGATTGCACCAACAATGTAGGTCCCTACCTGATCACCAAGAGAGTTGGTAAGGTAGCTTATGAGCTAGAGCTACCACAAGAAATGTCAGCTATCCACAATGTATTTCATGTTTCAATGCTTAAGAAGCACGTCCCAGACACCAACCAAGTGATTGAGCCACAGACGATACAGATTCAGAAAGATCTAAGTTATGAAAGTCGACCTATTTAGATAATAGATCGAGCAGTCAGGAAACTAAGAAATAAAGAAATACCATTAGTAAAAGTCTTATGATAAAGTCAAAGGGTTAAAGAAGCAACCTGGGAACGTGAGGATGACATGAAGCAAAAGTACCCTGAGCTTTTCTAAGTTTCGAGGACGAAACTTTTATAAGGTATAAGGGATTGTAACACCCCAAATTTTAATTCCTATATTTTTATTAGAGGAAAATAGAAATAAGAATAAGAATAGAAATAATAAAAATAGGAATATAATAATAATAATAATAATAATAATAATAATAATAATAATAATAATAGAAATAATTAAGAATAGGAATAAAAAAAAATCGGTTCGTTAGCCGAGGCTTGAACCATGAACCGTTGGTTTGGGGGAATAGGCTTCCCACCACTAAGTCATAAGATTATCAATGGATATGATATAACAAAATATATCTATAGGCGAAAAAAAAGGAAAGATTGGTTAATTTGACTAATTATTTAAAGGGGTAATTAGGTTAAGAAAAATTCTAATTTTTATATATATATATTTTCCTTATCTCTCTATAAAATCTCACGCCTCCTCTAATTTTCTTTATTTCCAAGCCGCTTCTCTCTCTCTCTCCCTCACGTCGCCTCTCTCTCTCTCTCTCCCTCTCCAACCGCCGAACTCTCACCTCTTTCTCTCTCTCGATCTCTCGTGTTCCAGCCGTCGGAGCAAGGAAGAAGGTTGTCTTTCCTTTGGATAATTCAAGAGGGGATTTTTTAAGAGGAATTTCCTCAAGGACTTAGTAGAGGATCACGATAAAGCAAAGGAACACGTAGAAGGTCTTCTCTTTACGAAATCTAACGGTATAAATTGGTGAAAAAGCATAGGAGGTAAGTATTGCTCACCTGCAATATAAGTAGTTATCGTATATCATTGATATATTTTATGTGCATGTTATTTTCAGTTATGCATGGTGTTTTCAGTTACGTGATTTTACCGTCATGTTATGGGTAATTCAACATCATGTTTAGATCCATGATAAGAATGTGAATTATAATCACGCATGTTGTAGATGAGTTGTAGCTTACAATTATATGCATGATGTAAAGTAAGATGTAAAAATATTTCCTTTATAAAGAAAATTTAAAGATGCTTCCCGTTCGAATTGGGGATTAAGAGCACAACGATCTTCAGTATGCTCCCCATTTCAGTTTTGAGGGTCAAGAGCATAATGATCTTTATGGTGCTCCCCATTCGTGATTTAGGGGATTAAGAACATTTCCTTCAGTATGTATAAGAATATAAGTATAAAAGAAGTATTTTACTTTTTGACAAGGCATGTACCGGGCATCGATTTTCGCCCGCGAGACCTCGATTGATTACCCTAGTAGGTTCGGTGGTTGGCCACCCCGGCCTATTAGGAATGCGCGCATTGGTACTATGCCGGGCTCATATCCAGGATAATTATTATTTTGAAGTATCAGTATCAGTATAAGTATAAGTAAAAGTTTTCAAAGTTAATCATTCCAGTTCAGATACACTGTTGATAAGTTTTAAAATACTTAAGAGCATGATTTATACAAGAGACAAGTAATCAGAGTTATGATTTCCAGTTATGTTTGCATGTGTATCAATGTATCCAGGACAAGAGAACTAGTTGCATGATTTCATAAAGTGCATGTTTTTGTGAGCATAGAAAGTACTTACTAAGCGTTATTGCTTATAGTTTGCATTTCCTTATACTGCAGATAAAGGTAAAGAAAAGTTTCAGTGAGGTGGCATGGCGGACGAAGTGCTTGGTGTGTGTGGCGACGGAACAGTGGAAATAAAAGATCCTAAGTGCAGATGTCTAACCCAGATTTTTAGTTTTTAATTGTTTTCTTTTTTATATTGTTGAAGTTCAACTGGATTGCTTATGGTTGAGACCAAAGAATGTTAGAGTCATGTTGGGTTAGTCTTAATACTTGCATGTCATGTGAAGATCTTGAAATGGTTATTATTTAAGTGATGTCAAGGTCCTTATGATCATGTTAGTTGTTAGCATATTGCGTTAGTATATTGCATGAATTTAAGAATAAGACAGTAAAGTAGTAACATCTCCCCTGGTAGAGAGTGGAAAGACTAGGGGGGGGGGGTGTTACAAGTCTTCTCTATTTGCTCCCCATTTTCATCCCTAGGTATCTCGAAACCTTTTTCCATTATTAATAGAATTTCAAAGTCGGTTTCGAAGAATACCTCCATGCGTTTCTTCCACCACGCAAATTCTCCCTCGAACTTCGGTGGGTGAATGTTAGAGATGACCATCCTTGATGTAGTGCTTGTTGCGGCGGTTAGTCCTCGAGAAGCTTCCTTGGCTCTGGTACCACTTGTAGGAACGTCGGTGGCCGACTAGAGGGGGGTGAATAGCCCTCAATCGTCGTATGATGAAATTGCTTGTCTACAAAGAATATTAGCGTAACGAAAACAAGACTAAACAAGCAATTAAGATAAGCAAAAACAAAATCAATGCTAACACACGATATAACGTGGTTCACGGCCTCACCGCTAATCCACGGTCCGATTCGTCTCCGGTGAATCACTCCGAAACCAATCTACTATTGGTCTCTCCCTTTAGCCCAAGCAAGGTGGAGGTAAACCTTTACAACAATGAGAACACTCCTTTTACAATAGATGTGAAAGAAAACTAGAAGAAGGAGTTTCAGCTTTGTGGGGCACTTAATAGGATGTTTAGAGCATGAACATTAACCATCTAAAAGCCCCCACCCTCTCTTTTTATAGAGAGGAAGCAAATCCTCCTGTTGGACACTATCAGTCGACTGATGCTTTCATCAGTCGACTGATGTTGACTCCAATGGCTTCGACGGTGCCGATTCACGGGATCTGGACCGTCTTCTCCAACGATCGGATTATCGATCGGTGATGATATCATCGATCGATGATGTCGACTCCCGATGAGTGATTTACTAACTCGTGATCGACTTGGTTCAGACGGACAGATCCACGATCGGCTTGGTTCCATGCCGACACTCATCGAAAACTTTACATCCATTTGAGTGTTCGGTGGTCGGGTAAACCTCAACCCTTGCGGTCGAGCCTCCGACACTTAGCCATTCGACCAAGTTCACCCAATGAGCTATTTATATTTCACTCATTCTCTCATCTCACTCGAAGTCCCTCGCCGAAGCTCTCTTCATTCGTGGCCACGTCCCTCGGCAGCATCAAGCGTACGGTTCTGCAATGCTCCTTCGCGTCTCTTGCTCTCGAAGTCTGCTTCCTTGGCTTCGCTTCAAGTCATCTCGTCCGACGGCCCCTCGGATGCATCAAGTGCACGACTCTGCAATGCTCCTTCGCCGACTCAAGCACGAGGTTGTGAGTTGGTGACACTTGCCTAAGCTCCATGTGCGAATTACTAAGTCCTGCAAGACTCCAATGCACATATCAAATTCAATCATCCTAACTTAAACCCTTTGCCAAACACATCAAAACCATATCACATGGGTTGATTGCCTTAACAAAGCCAAGTCCCGACGCGCCTTGGTGATCTGTCTCTTCACTCCGACAACACCTCTTGAACAACCTTTTGGCGTCACCTGATATCTTCTCCCTTTTTCATCCTTTGGACGCACACCCATATATAGGGAAAAAGGTAGCGCACGACTCCTTGAGTCGTGCATGCACACGTTGCTAGTTATGCAACGTGTGCAGTTGCAGAAACTACAATCGCAGTTTCACAAAACTGCGTATGGGGAAGGCAAAACTACAATCGCAGGATCACTTGGTTACCAGGATTCATAAACTTTAGTACTTAGCCTGGAGATCTAGAGTTCGAACCATGGGGAAGGCAAAAACCCATTTCCAGGGGTGGGAAGTCCAGGTGAGTAATGACAGGCCAACAGGGGCGACGGTCGTCGACCAATAGGGGTCGTCGAATTCCGCCAATAGGGGCCGAGTCGTTACATACCATGTATAAATATCATCAATGGTCTAAATATGATGAATTAACTAAATAGTGAATCACTAAAGTGTTGGTGCATGGGCACTAGATAATCGAACCTTGGTTTTGATGATGGCAAAGATTCAAAGTTAAGTTATTTTGTTATCTCATGTGATATGCTAAGTGTGCAGGAAGTGTTTAAGCTAAGCCAAAGGTCGAGCGACATCCGGAGAATCTCAAGTTGAGAAACCGTGGTGGTCGGATGACACCAAGAGAACCTCGGGGAGTCGAGGAACCTCAGTGGTGACCGAAAGCTAAGCGATAGGTTAAGAGGACCAAAGGTAAGCTCCATGTGTGGAGCGGTGGTAAGGACGCGCCCTCGGTTAGAGGACAATCCTAGGCGTCGATCCGACTCAGGCTTCCGGAGGAATACTGAAGTCGAGATCGGACAGTCAAATGACTGTCACACTGCATGGCATTATGCATCTATTGTGCTAATCTTGTATTGTAGGAATTCTCAAGTGCAGCAGTCAACTGGAGATGTCGGTAGTCGACTGAAGGCAGTCGACTACTAAGAGGATCAGTCGACTGATGTCGATGAATCAGCCCAGTACACAAGGTCAAAGAGATAGAGATTGATGCCACCACCTCAGGATAAGATAAGCCGCCACCTCAGGATAAGATAAGTCGCCACCTTAAGATAAGATAAGCCGCCACCTCAAGATAAGATCCACGAGTTTTGGATCTGGATCGGGACAAATTCCAAGGCACAAATCTATAAAAGGAGGGGAGGACTCACACCCAAATTCAAGAATCTCCCAAGTGCTCATGCTCTCTACAACGCTACTCCGACCGTGCGCCATCTTCTAATTAATTGTCGGTATTATTATTATCTTTTTGTACTTAATTTGTATAAGGACCGGTAAGGTTGTTACCAGCCTTATAATCATTGTAATCATCTTGTCTCTTACCTCCAACGAGGAAGAGACTTTTAGTGATTGCCCTTCAGAAGCGATCAAGGATCGCAGGGCCTTGGATTAGCAGCCGGTGGGTTGTGAACCAAGTAAAAAAGCTTTGTGTCTTTCTTGTGTTTGTCTTTTAGTTTTCCGCTGTGTACTTGGTTTTAATCATCGAAAAAGAAAAGTTTTTATGAACGCTATTCACTCCCCCCCTCTAGCGCTCATATCGATCCAACAATTGGTATCAGAGCCGGGGGCGCTTAGATTTGGTGAAACCACCAATCTAACTTTTTTTCACAGATTTGTTTTTCGTTCGTTTAAATTTTTCTCCCGCACTACTAATCCAAGACGAAGTCTTGGTACTCTTCGTTGTTAGGGCAATCTCTTGCCGTGATATGGTTTTGATGGTGTGGCAAAGGGTTTAAGTTAGTTTGATATGTTGATGTGATATGTGCGTTGAAGTCGTGCAGGACTTAGTAATTCGCACATGGAGCCGTGGCGAGTTTCACATCTCATGACTCGTGCCTTGAGTCGGTGAAGGATAGCTTTGCGGAAGCCGTGCGCTTGGAGCATCCGAGGGACCGCCGGACGAGAAGCTTGGAGTGAAGCCGGAGGAAGTAGACTTCGAGGCAAGAGACGCGAAGGAGCATTGCAGAGCCGTGCGCCTGATGCTGCCGAGGGACGTGGCCGAGAACGAAGAGAACTTCGAAGGCGAGGGACTCCGAGAAATGAGAGTGAGCGATTGTAACCCAGGGAAGGGTAGCTCTTAGGTGAAACTTGGCCATTTGGCCATGTGTCGGATGGGTTTTCCCGACACCAGTCGACTGCCATGTCATGGCAATGATCGCCTCGAGTCGAGTGAGTTCGACCGGTATACGACTAATCGGATTGTGGCATGATCGGCCGCCATACGTGGGCGATCGGTGACTATCGATCGGCCGAAAGCGTGATCGGGATAGATAAGGGTTCCGACCGCAGTAGCCGATCGGGCGGCCATTCGAGAGTCGACTCGGTCGATCGATGGACCTCATCGATCGGCTGCCAAGAGTTCCGTTGGACTACAATCGGGATCCGACGTGTTCGAGGCCGTTGTAGTAGCCCTCTCTATAAAAGAGGGTGTAAGCCTTTGAGAGGCTAATGCTCATACTCCAAACGATCTTCCTAGTGCCCCACAAGCTCTAAACTCTTCTTACTTGTCTTTACTTCAATCCTATTGTAAGAAGAGTGATCTTGGTTGTAAAGGTTACCTCCACCTAGCTTTGTGCAAAGGAGAGACCGATAGTGATTGGTTTTGGCGGAGTGATTCACCGTGGAGGAATCGGACCGTGGATTAGCGGCGTAGCCGTGAACCACGTTATATCTCGGTGTTTGTATTGCTTGTTTATATTTTGCTTGTCTTTACTTATAGTTGTATATTCCGCTTGCGCTAACGTTTTGTAGACGAGCAATTTACGACGTCCAACGTACGAGGGCTATTCACCCCCCTCTAGCCGGCCATATCGATCCCCTACAAGTGGTATCAGAGCCGAGGTTGCTTGTCACCGGACTAACCGCCGCAACAAGCCCTACATCAAAAATGGCCGGCTCCAACATCCATCCTCCGAAGTTTGAAGGAGAATTCGCTTGGTGGAAGAAGCGAATGGAGGTATTTTTCGAAACGGATTTTGATATAATGATTACAATGGAATCCGGTTTCGTTTTGCCTAGGGATGAAGAAGGGAAGCCAATAGAGAAATCTAGGTGGACCAAGAGGCAAAGAGAGGAGCACCTTGCAAACTCCAAAGCCAAGCACCATCTCTACAATGTGCTCCCTCAACAAGAGATCAACCGAATAGGAGAATGCCTAAGCGCCAAGGAGATGTGGGAGAAGCTAATTGAGCTTCATGAAGGCACATCCGAGGCAAAGCTAGCAAGGAGAGATCTCCTCCGCTCCCAACTATCCAACATCAAATTAGAAAAGGGAGAAAAGGTAATTTCTTTGCATTCTAGATTCAAAGAAATTTTAAATGGACTAACAAGTGTAGGTGAGAAGCTATCAAACCGGGATATGGTAATGAAGGCCATAGATGCCTTTCCCCGGTCCTCAAAGTGGAGCTCCATGGTGAACTCATTCTATATCTCAAAGAATTTAGAAGTGAGCACCTTGGAGGAGTTCTTCTCAACAATAGAACTCCACGAAACTAGGCTTGAGGGAATACAAGAGGAGCCTAAAATTCAACCCTCAAGAGGAGTAGCACTATTGGCAAGTAAGGGAAGAAGAAGATGGAAATCACCTCCTCCTCTCGATGTGAAGCATCTTCCTCCTCCTCCATGGATAGCACCGAAGAAGCCTACATGGTAAGGAGGGTAAGACGTGCATTTAAGAATTTTAGATTTGATAAATCTAATGATAGGAATAGAAGACCAAGGGGGAAGGTCATATGCTATAATTGCCAAGGAGAGGGACACATAAGGGACAATTGTCCTCTCCTAAACAAGAGCAAGGAAGAAAGGAAAAAGAAAGAAGAAAGGAAGAAGAAGAAGGGGAGCAAGAGAAAGGAAGAAGAAAAGAAGGCAAAAGAAAAGGGGAAGGCCAAAGCATTCAAGGCCAAGACATGGGATGATCCTTCCTCATCCTCCTCCTCATCATCGGATGAGGAGAATGCCTTTGTCACCAATTTGGCCTTGATGGCCTTTGATGACTTGGATTGCTCTTCATCCGAAAATGAAGAATCAAGCTCAAATGGGGAGAGCTCAAATGAAGGGGGAGCTTCCACATCCTCATCATCCGAAGAAGAAGAGGACATGGAAACTATGGTAACCAATCTCTCACCTAGTAAAATAGTTTCTATGATTTCTAGTTTAACTAAGGATTTATTTAGGGCTAAGAAGAAAAATAAATGCATGCTTGAACAAATTAAGGAATTAGAACAAAAATTAGAAAAGGCATGCTTAAATGATAATATTTCTTCTAGCTTAAATGATGATGCATGCTCACATGATTATATGCTTTTAAATGTTAATGATGCATGCATAGAGGAAAATAGGGCATTAAGGGAAAAGGTAGATTACTTAACCAAAGCCCTAGAGAAATTCACTATTGGCTCCAACACATTGAACATGATCTTAGGGAGCCAAAGAGCTAGTTTCAACAAGAAAGGCCTAGGATACAAAGAAAAGAAAAATGAAAAGGCCTATAAATGCCTAATAGCTAGGGGACAAGATAAAAAGAAAGTAATTGCTAGGAAATGGATCCCCAAGGAATATTTAGTGAACCCAATAGGAAAGAACTTATTTTGGGTTCCAAAATCCATTCTTAAGGGTTAGAATAACCCCTAGGGTAGTCAACCATATGAACTTGACCTATATCATAATTTGGTTGACTTAGGATGACGGGACAACATTTTTTAGATAGTGTTGGGTGATGATAACGTACCCATAAATAGGTAATAATGCTTAAATCATGATGATTGATGTAATTGCTATGTATGTTTTAAATCATGATTTATGATTTTGAAATTTGTACGTTATCACTAGAAATAGGTTTAAATCATGCTTTAGGTGATAATTTGTTTATTATCATCGTATAATACCTAATGCATGACTATTATTTGATGGATACATGAGTTTCATGATCATAATGTAGAATTGATTGGTATATGTCATTATGATCATGTAGAATGTTAGGTTGATACTTAACCATGATAGAATTGCATGAATATATGGGTTAAGTATATACAAATACCCCCTAGGATACATCTCACACTCACTATAGGCTAACTTGATTGCAAACTTAGCATGGGTGAGATATTAGGATGATACAAATGTCCACTAATGCCTATGGCATTTAGATGGTCATTTAAAGTATCAAAATAGCAATAATAGACCAATCATGGGGAAGGCTTATGTTTAATTCATAGACATATTGCCCAAAGATCCTGGTTGGATATTTCATATGTTTTCAAAACAATTTCTTACCTTAAAATACATGTATTCATGTTTTGAAACAATTGGATGCAAAACTAGGTAGCTAACTTGATACTAGAATGATCAAAAACCTAGTGGTTTTTTAGAACTTTTGGATTTTTGTCAAAAACAAGAAAATATAATGAGTTTTCATGAAAAAATATTTTTCCTTGATAGATATACTTAAAAGAAATATGTTCCCCAAATTTCATGATTTTTCAAATTTTCTGGAATTTATAATGCATTTCTGAAATTCGTCCAGAAAATCAGAAATTTGGATTCCTTTGTGCGATCATTGCCATGCGATAGCTTGATCGGTGGCCTGTAAATCAGAATATTGAAGGCCGAATTCAGTTTGTAAACCTACAACAAGTGGTAGAAATATACTTAATGCCATCAACAAGTGGTACCCAATTTTAAATCAACTTGTCATATTTTTCCCTCCATTATACTTGATGCCATGAGCTTATAACTGTTAGTAATATATGAGAGATGTCCTAAGGCAATCGCCTTATGTATGAACCATTTATATGATAAATGAAGATTCACTATTTGAGTATACATGTTTTATGTATCTGATTGGATCTTAAACTCATTTACTGAATGTCCACGATACGATTCACAGCATGAGAGAATTTGTGATTGGATCACAACTAGTGAGTATCTCTACATGTGTAATTGTGATGTATCTGAATTATCCCTAGTCGATGAACTGATGAATCTGGACACCATCAATTCTGTTGAGACTAGCACGAGGTATACTCCTTGGTGTATCCAAGCAGCTGATTCTCACTGGCTGGAGACATAGTGATGTCCGGAGTTAATCGTGGATGCTAGTTATGGTAACTAGTTCATTGGAGTGACCAGCCGTAAGACTTCATATGGTTCTCTGCATATATAGATATGTCAATGAAGTTCTTACTGTGGCTTAAGTGCGATGTTCCTTTGACTTGCGGTATTCAAGTCATCTTGATCATGGAGACTTATGCTTTGACATCTTAAGCAAACATCTCTAAGGAGATGTGGACCCGGGATGATTGGGTATAAGTCGAAGTGATCGAAGGTGTTTGAATAGCCTATAAAGGATTCACCACTCCTTGCGAGGAGATGTATACCCATGGCCTCTCGTCGGATTGTTACTAAAGTCTTTGGCCAAAACATTACATGTTTAGAGTAAGGTACTCTTCGATACATGTGGAGTAACTAGAATCCGTAGGACGAGGAAATGATACTTGGGCTAGGTGTGACGTAGTCAGCCTAGTGGGGACTGACACAATAGACCATGTCCTGAACCAAGTGGGTATAAGATGAGTGAAGGGAATGGGGCACGATTCATTCGAGCTCTGAAGGGTTTGAAATAGTTACGGATCAAGCGTTGATCTTTTGGTTAATTGGGGATCATGATGTACTACTAGGTGCCACTCATGATGCGTTCTATAATTAATGGTTAATTATAGGCGGCCAACATAAACCGAGAACCTATTTGGTCACACGCCTGTGAGTGTAATCCAAAGGATTTAAAACGAGCTTGAGAATGAGATTCTCAGACCGAGAGAAACTATGTTTGGTTGGACCAAACATAAAGCGAGCATGAAATTGTTTCAGTCGCAATGGAAGCGTGGATGGGCTGCGTCTTATGAAGACGTAATGGATGGACCAAAATGGTTTGGTTCTAATCCAATGGATAAGAATAAACCAAAGGGTTTGGTTTATTTTAAACGAATGAACCAAAAGTTGGTTCGGTTCGTTTTAACTTAAAATAAACCATCATGGTTTGGTTTATTTTAACTTATCTTAATGGAGCGGGTTAACGGGCTTTATGGATATGATCCATTAACCATTAAGAGAATTAGTTCTCTATAAAAGTGGGCTTAAGGGATTGTTAAACCCTAACTAATCCAAACCCTAGCCCCCCCTTGAGTTGCCGCCCACTCCTTGGAGGAGTTTTCGGCGCCAATCCAAGAGCGTACGCCCCTTGTGCGCTGTCCAAGACCCTTGCCGGCGTCAAGCTCCAGCGGTGAACCTCCAGCGACCCTCGGTGATTCCTAAAGGTTCGGCATCAAGGTGAGCTTTTGTCTCCTTGTTTTGGCGGCGCCTATCTCCTCCACCAAGCTGTCCAGTTTTCTGGACAGCTTCTTCTCTCGGGCGTCGTTTGGACGACGGTTAGTGCTCCGACAGCGGCTAACATACCGGGGATTTGATCTCCGGTAATCCTCTGAGGTGGAGGACGAAGGATTCGTCAATCGGTTGACGAATACCTCTCCGGAGAAGCAAGTCTTGAGGACTTGTTTTAGGTCCGAATTTGGATTCGGATCGTGATCATCTCTCGATCACGTCGTCTTCAACACGAGGCTAGTAACCCATACGAAGACGAAGCTCGTGGCTTGGCGAAGTCATCCCGAGGAGCTCGGCGTGGATACGGATAGAGACGATTCTTACGAGGATCGTTCCGGTTGATGCCGTTCCCGCTACACGTCATACGGAAGGTATAACGTAGTTTAATTTCCTTTTATTGCAATTTTAATTTACGGTTATGTCTACACTTGTTGTAATAGCATGCGTGTGTTGTGTGTGTTGTAATAAATAGGAGTATTTATTATTTTTAATTGCTTCCGCTGTGCTCATGTTTACGAAACATGATCGAACACACACACGCCGCGGTGCCGGAAACCCAACATTGGTATCAGAGCCCAGGTTGTGTTTCGACATAATCGTAAAATGGTTTTGCGATAGTCATAATGTATTTCTGGAAATTTTCTAATTTTGGAAATTTAGAAGTATTTATGGAAATTTTTCAATTTTGGAAAGTCTAGAAGTATTTATGAAATCTTCCACTTTTGGAAAGTTGGAAGTATTTATGGAAATTGATATTTTCCATAAATAAAATATTTGATTAGATTCTGGAAATTTGTTTCCTAATTTAATCATGATTTGATTTGGGAAATCAAATCTTAAAATATTTTATTTCCATAAGTAGTTTTAATGATTTAGGAAATTGGTTTCCTAAATAGATTTTCCTTAATCAAATAATTCCATGAATAAAATATGTGATTAGATTTGGAAATTTATTTCCTAATTTAATTATGATTTGATTTGGAGAATCAAATCTTAAACATATTTTATTTCCATAAATAGTTATGACATATAAGGAAATATATACATGACATAATTGTATGCCATGTAATTGCATTAGATGCATAACATTATGCCATGCGTGTCGTGACATGTAGATGTATGCCATGTATGCCATGCCATGTAGATAATAGTTATTTGCATGCAAAGAGGATGAGACATAAAACCCTAACTCAATATTAAAGCCTACACCTTCCATTAATATGGTTAGAACCAGAGTTACATTTCTTGTTTGGGTTGTTGGACTCTCTCAAGCCCGGCTCGAACACGAACATGTTCAAATCATTGGAATAGTTTAACTCTAATATGGTAAGAGTCAGAGGTCAATCGTTAGTTTGGGTTGTTGGACTCACTCCAAGCCTGGCTAATTGGTTGAATGCGCTCTAACCATATTAAAACTATTTCGCGATTAATGGGTCGGCTTTAACTTGGAGCATCGATTTGTTGGACTCACTCCAAGGTCGATGTGAAGAGAGGTGAAGTTGGGTGCTATGCATATGATGCATACTTGTTAATGTGTTAACAACCCAATGTATGTGTGAACATTCAATTAGTTGATAGCACATTGTGATAGTTACATATACATGATATGTAATCGGTATACTTGATACCCACCATCATAGCTAAGAATGGCTTGTTGGACTCACTCGAGGTTGTTCTTATCTATGATGGATATCAGCCCATTCGGAGATGGACCTACGATCTCCCGAAGTGATTTTGGGGTTTTTGAATTCGAAAAATGAATGGGATTTATAAATGTATATTGATGCATTTTAAAATCATTTTCTCATATATGCTCGTTTTGTATTTCTAGGTCAATAAATTGATCATGACGTCTTTGAATTTGCGCACTATTTTGGATTCGAACAAAGTAGTGGGCCTAACTTCCTGGACTGGCTTAGAAACCTGAGAATTGTTCTCAAGGCGGAAAAGCTAGCATATGTCCTTGAAGAGCCTCTTCCTGACCGTCCTAAGGACGATGCAACTCCAGACCAAATGTTGGTCTATCAGAAGCATGTGGCAGATTCTGAGCTGGCGAGTTGCATCATGCTAGCGGCGATGGTACACGAGATGGATGCTAACACTATGGTCTTCCATCTTCATGAGTTGTTCGATGAGCAAGCGAGATCCGAAGGTTCGAGGTCTCTAGGCTCCTCTTCACCACGAAGATGCAAGAAGGTTCTGTAATGCGGTTTGTGCTAAAGATGAGCGGGTACATCGAGCGGCTAGCTACCCTCGGTTTTGTGATGGATCATGAGTTAAGTATTGACTTAATTCTGCATTGTTTGCCCAAGAGTTTCGCAATTTGTGATGAACTATCGGATGAACAAATTGGAATCCACCATTCGAGCTCCTCAATATCTTTGAAGAATGTGGAGCCTTACGTGAAGCATGAGGAGAAGGCGGTTACATAGTTGATTCCTCAAAGAAAGGTTCTAAGAGGAAGGCAAAAGAATGCGAAGAAAGGAAAGAAAAAGGCAAAGAAGGCGGAACCAGCGAAAGGGCACTTGCCATCCTGTGGCAAGGAAGGCCAACAGCGAAGAAAGCTGCAAGATTTATCTTGAGTCCATGAAGAAGAAGAAGGCATCCGATGCCCCATCCTCTTCGGTATCTTCGTTATTGATTGTCATTCTATTTCCTTAGACACTTGGGTATTGGATCGTGTAGCTCACATATATGTAATGACATACAGGGCTAAGGAATAGAAGAAGACTTGTCGAGGGAGTCAAATTTGCGAGTTGGCAATGGAGCAAAGGTTCTTTGCGGCGCCATCGGAACTTATTTCTTTGAAGCTCCTAGTGGACTAGTCTTGGAAGGACAATTGCTATTATGTTCCTTCTCTAATAAAGAACATTGTTTCTATTTCTGCTTAAATAGAAATGGTTTCCATTTAACGTTTAGTAACAATTGTTGTTATATAACTTTGAATGGCGTACTTTATGAAACTGGAACTTTGAGTAATGACATTTATACGTTGGACGTATCCAGTGACATTTTCAATA
This sequence comes from Wurfbainia villosa, assembly GCA_025175895.1. Lineage (NCBI taxonomy): Eukaryota > Viridiplantae > Streptophyta > Magnoliopsida > Zingiberales > Zingiberaceae > Wurfbainia > Wurfbainia villosa. The sequence goes on from CM046005.1 coordinate 77,168,890, forward strand.
TCGAAACGAGCAACACGCGTGCTCGAAAGGATAATCAAATAGACTCCTATATGTGGCATTGCCGTCTTGGCCATATAAGCAAGAAACGCATGTCCGAATTACACCGATGTGGAATTCTGGAATCGTTTGAATTGGATTCATACGATACATGCGAATCATGCTTAAAAGGCAAGATGACTAAGTTACCTTTCTTGGAAAAGGTGAGCAGTGGGAGAGTTACTAGGTCTAGTACATCGATGTATGTGGACCTATGTCAACTCAAGCTTTAGGAGGCTATAACTACTTCATTACCTTCACCGATGATCACTCACGGTTTGGGTATGTGTTCTTGATGAAACACAAGTCTGAAGCCTTTGAAAAGTTCAAAGAATTCAGAAATGAAGTAGAGAAACAACATGACAAGAGTATTAAAATACTTCGATCGGATCGAGGTGGTGAATACTTAAGTCAAGAGTTTCTTGATTATCTAAGAGACAATGGCATATTGTCTCAATGGACTCCGCCCTATACACCACAGTATAATGGTGTATCTGAGAGGCGTAACCGGACCTTGTTGGACATGGTCAGGTCAATGATGAATCATGCGACTCTTCCCAAGTCCTTTTGGGGTTATGCACTTCAGACAGCTGTTTACTTGTTAAACAGAATGCCTACCAAGGTAGTCTCAACTACTCCATATGAGATATGGAATAGTAAGAAACCTCATGTATCTTACTTGAAGATATGGGGTTGTCCTGCTTATGTGAAGCGGACTGTATCAGACAAATTGGATGCTAAGTCTGATAAATGTCTATTTATTGGATACCCTAAGGAAACAAGGGGTTACCAATTCTATCATCCTGTGGAACAAAAGGTGTTTGTTTCAAGGCATGTTGTGTTTCTAGAGAAAGAGTTTCTCTTGCAAGAAAACAGTGGGAGTGTCGTTGAGCTTGAGGAGGCTCGAGAAACTCAAATAGACATTGATGAGATACCTGGTGAAGCACAACAGCCGACAACTCATAGTGATGAGCAATCGGCTGGACCTATTGTAACACCACATCTTCGTAGATCTGGTAGAACACGCAATATTTCTGAGAGATATGGATTTCTCGTAAGTGAATCGAACGACGTGTTACTCATTGATGATGAGGAGCCTACCAGTTATGAAGAAGTGCTGACAAGTTCAGAAAGGGATAAGTGGCTTGGTGCCATGAAGTCGGAAATGGATTCCATGTACGAAAACCAAGTTTGGAACTTGGTTGACCCACCTGAAGGCATAAAGCCTATAGGGTGCAAGTGGGTTTTCAAGAAGAAAACCGACATGGATGGTAATGTGATTACCTATAAGGCTAGATTGGTGGCGAAAGGATATCGTCAAAAACAAGGTGTTGATTATGACGAAACCTATTCGCCTGTAGCTATGCTTAAATCCATTCGGATGCTCCTGGCCATAGCAGCTCATTATGATTATGAGATATGGCAGATGGATGTGAAAATAACTTTCCTTAATGGAAACTTGCTCGAGGACGTGTATATGATACAGCCTGAGGGTTTCACATCGGTTGATAAAACCAAGGTATGCAAGTTGCGACGATCCATTTATGGATTGAAGCAAGCATCCAGGAGCTGGAATATCCGTTTTGATGAGACGATCAAAAAGTTTGATTTCTCACAAAATCCAGACGAACCTTGTGTGTACAAGAAGGTTAGTGGGAGCGATCGTATTCCTAGTATTGTATGTCGATGACATACTACTTATAGGAAACGATGTTTCAATCTTACAGTCAGTGAAGGTTTGGTTATCCAAGACATTCTCCATGAAAGACCTGGGAGAAGCAACCTACATCCTTGGGATTAAGATCTATAGAGATAGATCGAAACGGTTGCCTGGTCTTTCGCAGTCTACATATATAGACCGAGTGCTAAAGAGGTTTAGCATGTCGGAATCCAAGAAAGGTTTCCTACCCATCAGGCATGGGGTACACCTTTCGAAGTCTATGTGTCCGCGCACAGAAGACGAGAGGATTTGCATGAGTAAGATTCCCTATGCATCCACAATAGGATCTATCATGTATGCTATGTTATGTACGAGGCCCGATGTATCGTATGCTCTGAGTGTCACGAGCAGATACCAGTCTGATCCAGGAATGGATCATTGGGTGACTGTTAAGATGATCCTTAAGTACTTAAGAAGAACTAAGGATGCATTCCTAATATATGGAGAAGGGTACATGGTGATACGTGGGTATACGAATGCCAGCTCCAGACAGACAAGGATGATTCCATGTCTCAGTCTGAGTATGTATTCACCGGGAATAGAGGCGCAATAAGTTGGAAAGGTTCCAAGCTTGACACTATAGCGGATTCTGCCACTAAGGCAGAATACATTGCAGCTTTGGAAGCAGCAAAGGAAGCGGTTTGGATCAAGAAGTTCATCTTTGAACTTGATGTGGTCTCATCGGCGATCCAAACATGTGCTTCGCCGCTATCATCTTATCAGAGAGATCATAAGTAGGAACGAAATACAAATCGAGAAAATTCCCACTGAAAGGAACTTAGCGGATCCTTTGACTAAAGCATTACCTCAAAGTAAGTTTGAGGGTCATGTTGGTGCTTATGGTATTGGATACCGTAGCGATTGGCATTAGGCCAAGTGGGAGTCTGTTAGTAATATATGAGAGATGTCCTAAGGCAATCGCCTTATGTATGAACCATTTATATGATAAATGAAGATTCACTATTTGAGTATACATGTTTTATGTATTTGATTGGATCTTAAACTCATTTACTGAATGTCCACGATACGATTCACAGCATGAGAGAATTTGTGATTGGATCACAACTAGTGAGTATCTCTACATGTGTAATTGTGATGTATCGGAATTATCCCTAGTCGATGAATTGATGAATCTGGACACCATCAATTCTGTTGAGACTAGCACGAGGTATACTCCTTGGTGTATCCAAGCAGCTGATTCTCACTGGCTGGAGACATAGTGATGTCCGGAGTTAATCGTGGATGCTAGTTATGGTAACTAGTTCATTGGAGTGACCAGCCGTAAGACTTCATATGGTTCTCTGCATATATAGATATGTCAATGAAGTTCTTACTGTGGCTTAAGTGCGATGTTCCTTTGACTTGCGGTATTCAAGTCATCTTGATCATGGAGACTTATGCTTTGACATCTTAAGCAAACATCTCTAAGGAGATGTGGACCCGGGATGATTGGGTATAAGTCAAAGTGATCGAAGGTGTTTGAATAGCCTATAAAGGATTCACCACTCCTTGCGAGGAGATGTATACCCATGGCCTCTCGTCGGATTGTTACTAAAGTCTTTGGCCAAAGCATTACATGTTTAGAGTAAGGTACTCTTCGATACATGTGGAGTAACTAGAATCCGTAGGACGAGGAAACGATACTTGGGCTAGGTGTGACGTAGTCAGCCTAGTGGGGACTGACACAATAGACCATGTCCTTGTTAGTAATATATGAGAGATGTCCTAAGGCAATCGCCTTATGTATGAACCATTTATATGATAAATGAAGATTCACTATTTGAGTATACATATTTTATGTATTTGATTGGATCTTAAACTCATTTACTGAATGTCCACGATACGATTCACAGCATGAGAGAATTTGTGATTGGATCACAACTAGTGAGTATCTCTACATGTGTAATTGTGATGTATCGGAATTATCCCTAGTCAATGAATTGATGGATTTGGACACCATCAATTCTGTCGAGACTAGCACGAGGTATACTCCTTGGTGTATCCAAGCAGCTGATTCTCACTGGCTGGAGACATTGTGATGTCCGGAGTTAATCGTGGATGCTAGTTATGGTAACTAGTTCATTGGAGTGACCAACCGTAAGACTTCATATGGTTTTCTGCATATATAGATATGTCAATGAAGTTCTTACTGTGGCTTAAGTGCGATGTTCCTTTGACTTGCAGTATTCAAGTCATCTTGATCATGGAGACTTATGCTTTGACATCTTAAGCAAACATCTCTAAGGAGATGTGGACCCGGGATGATTGGGTATAAGTCGAAGTGATCGAAGGTGTTTGAATAGCCTATAAAGGATTCACCACTCCTTGCGAGGAGAAGTATACCCATGGCCTCTCGTCGGATTGTTACTAAAGTCTTTGGCCAAAGCATTACATGTTTAGAGTAAGGTACTCTTCGATACATGTGGAGTAACTAGAATCCGTAGGACGAGGAAATGATACTTGGGCTAGGTGTGACGTAGTCAGCCTAGTTGGGACTGACACAATAGACCATGTCCTGAACCAAGTGGGTATAAGATGAGTGAAGGGAATGGGGCACGAATCATTCAAGCTGCTGAAGGGTTTCAGAAATAGTTCTGGATCAACCGTTGATCTTTTCGGTTAATTGGGGATCATGATGTACTACTAGGTGCCACTCATGATCGTTCTATAATTAATGGTTAATTATAGACGGCCAACATAAACCGAGAACTTATTTGGTCACACGCACAACGAGTGTAATCCAAAGGATTTAAAACGAGCTTGAGAGTGGGATTCTCAGACCGAGAGAAACTATGTTTGGTTGGACCAAACATAAAGCGAGCATGAAATTGTTTCAGTCGCAATGGAAGCGTGGATGGGCAGTGTCTTATGAAGACATAATGGATGGACCAAAATGGTTTGGTCCTAATCCAATGGATGAGAATAAACCAAAGGGTTTGGTTTATATTAAACGAATGAACCAAAGGTTGGTTCGGTTCGTTTTAACTTAAAATAAACCATCATGGTTTGGTTTATTTTAACTGATCTTAATGGAGCGGGTTAACGGGCTTTATGGATATGATCCATTAACCATTAAGAGAATTAGTTCTCTATAAAATAGGGCTTAAACCCTAATCCCAAACCCTAATCCAAATAGTGGCCGCCCAACCCATCCTCCTTGTTGTTGGCGTCAACAACAAGGGCTGCCGCCCAACTTGATTGAGCTGCTGCCATCTCCTTGTCGGCGTCCAAGTTTCGGCCGGTGAACCTCCGGCGACCCTCCGGTGATCTCCCTTGGGTTCGGTGTAAAGGTGAGCCTCCATCTCTTCTTTAGCCGGCGCCTATTTCCTCCACCAAAGCTGTCCAGTTTTCTGGACAGCTTCTTCTCCTCTCGTCGGAGCGTCGGTTGGACGACGGTTAGTGCTCCGACAGCGGATAACATACCGGGGATTTGATCTCCGGTAATCCTCTGAGGTGGAGGACGAAGGATTCGTCAATCGGTTGACGAATACCTCTCCGGAGAAGCAAGTCTTGAGGACTTGTTTTAGGTCCGAATTTGGATTCGGATCGTGATCATCTCTCGATCACGTCGTCTTCAACACGAGGCTAGTAACCCGTACGAAGACGAAGCTCGTGGCTTGGCGAAGTCATCCCGAGGAGCTCGGCGTGGATACGGATAGAGACGATTCTTACGAGAATCGTTCCGGTTGATGCCGTTCCCGCTACACGTCATACGGAAGGTATAACGTAGTTTAAATTTCTTTTATTGCAATTTTAATTTACGGTTATGTCTACACTTGTTGTAATAGCATGCGTGTGTTGTGTGTGTTGTAATAAATAGGAGTATTTATTATTTTTATTGCTTCCGCTGTGCTCATGTTTACGAAACATGATCGAACACACACGCCGCGGTGCCGGAAACCCAACAGTGGTATCAGAGCCCAGGTTGTGTTTCGACATAATCGTAAAATTGGTTTTGCGATAGTCATAATGTATTTCTGGAAATTTTCTAAATTTTGGAAATTTAGAAGTATTTATGGAAATTTTTTCAATTTTGGAAAGTCTAGAAGTATTTATGGAAATCTTCCACTTTTGGAAAGTTGGAAGTATTTATGGAAATTGATATTTTCCATAAATAAAATATTTGATTAGATTCTGGAAATTTGTTTCCTAATTTAATCTTGATTTGATTTGGGAAATCAAATCTTTAAAATATTTTATTTCCATAAGTAGTTTTGAAGATTTAGGAAATTGGTTTCCTAAATAGATTTTCCTTAATCAAATAATTCCATGAATAAAATATGTGATTAGATTTGGAAATTTGTTTCCTAATTTAATTATGATTTGATTTGGAGAATCAAATCTTAAACATATTTTATTTCCATAAATAGTTATGACATATAAGGAAATATTGTACATGACATAATTGTATGACATGTAGTTGCATTAGATGCATAACATAATGCCATGCGTGTCGTGACATGTAGATGTATGCCATGTATGCCATGCCATGTAGATAATAGTTATTTGCATGCAAAGAGGATGAGACATAAAAACCCTTAATCAATATTAAAGCCTACACCTTCCATTAATATGGTTTGAACGAGTTAGTTTCTTGTTTGGGTTGTTGGACTCTCTCCAAGCCCGGCTCGAACCCGAACATGTTCAAACCATGGAATAGTTTAATACTAATATGGTAAGAGTCAGAGGTCAATCGTTAGCTTTGGTTGTTGGACTCTCTCCAAGCTGGGCTAATTGGTTGAATGCGCTCTAACCATATTAAAACTATTCTTGATTAATGGGTTGGCTTTAACCTGGAGCATCGGCTTGTTGGACTCTCTCCAAGGTCGATGTTAAGGGAGGTGAAGTTGGGTGCTATGCATAAGATGCATACTTGTTAATGTGTTAACAACCCGATGTATGTGTGAACATTCAATTAGTTGATAGCACATTGTGATAGTTGCATATACGGGATATGCAATCGGTATAGATGATACCTACCGTCGTAGTTATGAATGGCTTGTTGGACTCTCTCCAAGGTTGTTCATAACTATGATGGATATCAGCCCATTCGGAGATGGACCTACAATCTCCCGAAGTGATTTTGGGGTTTTTGAAATTCGAAAAATGAATGGGATTTATAAATGTATATTGATGCATTTTAAAATCATCTTTCTCATATATGCTCGTTTTGTATTTCTAAGTTAATATATTGATCATGATGTGTTTGAATTTGCGTTCCATTTTGGATTCAAATAAATTGACTGGGCCGAACTTCTTGGACTAGCTTAGAAACTTGAGAATTGTTCTCAAGGTGGAAAAGCTTGTGTATGTCCTCGAAGCGCCTCTTCCCGCCCGTCCTAGTGACGATGCAACTTTGGACCAATTGTTGGCCTATCAGAAACATGTGAGTGATTCTGAACAAATGAGTTGCATCATGCTAGCCACGATGGAACCCAAGCTACGAAATCAGCATGAGCATATGGATGCTCATATCGTAGTCCTTCATCTTTGTGAGTTGGTTGATGAGCAAGTGAGATTCGAAAGGTTCGAAGTCTCAAAGCTCCTCTTCACCTCTGAGATGCTAGGAGGTTCATCTGTGGTACTGCTCAATATGCTGAAGACTGTGGAGTCTTCTGAGAAGCATGAGCAGGGGACGGTGCTGTTAGTTGATTCCTCGAAGAAAGGTTCTAAGAGGAAGTCAAAGGAACAGCAGAAGGGAAAGAAGAGAAGGGCTAAGAAGGTAGAACTAGCACAAAAGGAAACTTGCCATCATTATGGCAAGGAGAGCCATTTGCGAAGAAAGTGCAAGATTTATCGTGAGTCCGTGAAGAAGGATAAGGCATCGGATGCCCCATCTTCTTCAGAAATCTTCTTTATTGATTGTCATTCTATTTCCTTACACACTTGGGTATTGGATACTGGGTGTGGCTCACATATATGTAATGACATACATGGGCTAAGGAATAGAAGAAGACTCGTCAAGGGAAAGTCAAATTTACGTGTTGGGAATGGAGCAAAGGTTGCTGCACTCGCCATCGGAACGTATTTGTTGAAACTCCCTGCAGGACTTGTCTTAGAACTGGACAATTGCTTTTATATTCCTTTGTTGATAAAGAACATCATTTCTATTTCTTGTTTAAATAGAAATGGTTTCCATTTGACGTTTAGTAACAATTGTTGTTACATAACTTTGAATGGGGTTCTTTATGGGACCGAACTTTAAGCAATGGTGTTTATACGTTGGACGTATCCAGTGACATTTGCAATATCGAAGCGAGCAACAAGCGTGCTCAAAAGGATAATCAAATAGACTCCTACATGTGGCATTGTCGTCTTGGCCATATAAGCAAGAAACGCATGTCCGAATTACACCGATGTGGAATTCTGGAATCGTTTGAATTGGATTCATACGATACATGCGAATCATGCTTAAAAGGCAAGATGACTAAGTTACCTTTTACTGGAAAAGGTGAACGAGTGGGAGAGTTACTAGGTTTAGTACATACTGATGTATGTGGACCTATGTCAACTCAAGCATTAGGAGGCTATAGCTACTTCATTACCTTCACCGATGATCACTCACGGTTTGGGTATGTGTTCTTGATGAAACACAAGTCTGAAGCCTTTGAAAGGTTCAAAGAATTCAGAAATGAAGTAGAGAAACAACATGACAAAAGTATTAAAATACTTCGATCGGATCGAGGTGGTGAATACTTAAGTCAAGAGTTTCTTGATTATCTAAGAGACAATGACATATTGTCTCAATGGACTCCGCCATATACACCACAGCATAATGGTGTATCTAAGAGGCGTAACCGGACCTTGTTGGACATGGTCAGGTCAATGATGAATCATGCGACTCTTTCCAAGTCCTTTTGGGGTTATGCACTTCAGACAGCTGTTTACTTGTTAAACAGAATGCCTACCAAGGTAGTCTCAACTACTCCATATGAGATATGGAATGGTAAGAAACCTCATGTATCTTACTTGAAGATATGGGGTTGTCCTGCTTATGTAAAGCTTGTATCAGAGACATAAATTGGATGCTAAGTCGATAAATGTCTATTTATTGGATACCCTAAGGAAACAAGGGGTTACCAATTCTATCATCCTGTGGAACAAAAGGTGTTTGTTTCAAGGCATGCTGTGTTTCTAGAGAAAGAGTTTCTCTTGCAAGAAAACAGTGGGAGTGTCGTCGAGCTTGAGGAAACTCGAGATACTCAAATAGACATTGATGAGATACCGGTGAAACTGCGTAGATAACTCATAGTGATGAGCAATCAATTTGGACCTCTTTGTAACACCACATCTTCGTAGATCTGGTAGAACACGCAACATTCCTGAGAGATATGGATTTCTCATAAGTGAATCGAACGACGTGTTACTCATTGATGATGAGGAGCCTACCAGTTATGAAGAAGTGCTGACAAGTTCAGAAAGGGATAAATGGCTTGATGCCATGAAGTCGGAAATGGATTCCATGTATGAAAACCAAGTTTGGAACTTGGTTGACCCACCTGAAGGCATAAAGCCTATAGGGTGCAAGTGGGTTTACAAGAAGAAAACCGACATGGATGGTAATGTGATTACCTATAAGGCTAGATTGGTGGCGAAAGGATATCGTCAAAAACAAGGTGTTGATTATGACGAAACCTATTCGCCTGTAGCTATGCTTAAATCCATTCGGATGCTCCTGGCCATAGCGACTCATTATGATTATGAGATATGGCGGATGGATGTGAAAACAGCTTTCCTTAATGGAAACCTGCTCGAGGACGTGTATATGATACAGCCTGAGGGTTTCACATCGGTTGATAAAACCAAGGTATGCAAATTGCGACGGTCCATTTATGGATTGAAGCAAGCATCCAGGAGCTTGAATATCCGTTTTGATGAGACGATCAAAAAGTTTGATTTCTCACAAAATCCAGACGAACCTTGTGTGTACAAGAAGGTTAGTAGAGTGCGATCGTGTTCTAGTATTGTATGTCGATGACATATTACTTATAGGAAGCGATGTGTCCATCTTACTGATCGATTAAGGTTTGGTTATCAAGACATTCTCCATGAAAGACACAGGAGAAGCAACCTACATCCTTGGGATTAAGATCTATAGAGATAGATCGAAGCGGTTGCTTGGTCTTTCGCGTCTACATATATAGACCGAAAAGTGCTAAGAGGTTTAGCATGTCGGAATCCAAGAAAGGATATCCCGCCCATCGGGCATGGGGTACACCTTTCAAGTCTATGTGTCCGCGTACGAGAAGACGAGAGGATTTGCATGAGTAAGATTCCCTATGCATCCGCAATAGGATCTATCATGTATGCTATGTTATGTACGAGGCCCGATGTATCGTATGCTCTGAGTGTCACGAGCAGATACCAGTCTGATCCAGGAATGGATCATTGGGCGACTGTTAAGACGATCCTTAAGTACTTGAGAAGAACTAAGGATGTGTTCCTAATATATGGAGAAGGGGACATGGTGATACGCGGGTATACAGATGCGGCTTCGGACGACAAGGATGATTCAGTCTCATGCGGATCGTGTTCACCTTGAATGGGGCGCAGTGAGTTGGAAAAGTTCCAAACAAGAGACTGTAGCGGATTCTACCACTGAGGCAGAATATATTGCAGCTTCGGAAGCAGCAAAGGAAGCGGTTTGGATCAAGAAGTTCGTTCATGAACTTGGTGTGATTCCGGCCATTGTTGAAGCAATACCGGTCTACTGCGACAACAATGGAGCAATTGCACAGGCAAAAGAGCCAAGGTCTCATCAACGATCCAAACATGTGCTTCGCCGCTATCATCTTATCAGAGAGATCATCAGTAGGAACGAAATACAAATCGAGAAAATTCCCACTGAAAGGAACTTAGCGGATCCCTTGACTAAAGCATTACCTCAAAGCAAGTTTGAGGGTCATGTTAGAGACTATGGTATTGGATACCGTAGCGATTGGCATTAGGCCAAGTGGGAGTCTGTTAGTAATATATGAGAGATGTCCTAAGGCAATCGCCTTATGTATGAACCATTTATATGATAAATGAAGATTCACTATTTGAGTATACATATTTTATGTATTTGATTGGATCTTAAACTCATTTACTGAATGTCCACGATACGATTCACAGCATGAGAGAATTTGTGATTGGATCACAACTAGTGAGTATCTCTACATGTGTAATTGTGATGTATCGGAATTATCCCTAGTCAATGAATTGATGGATTTAGACACCATCAATTCTGTCGAGACTAGCACGAGGTATACTCCTTGGTGTATCCAAGCAGCTGATTCTCACTGGCTGGAGACATTGTGATGTCCGGAGTTAATCGTGGATGCTAGTTATGGTAACTAGTTCATTTGAGTGACCAACCGTAAGACTTCATATGGTTTTCTGCATATATAGATATGTCAATGAAGTTCTTACTGTGGCTTAAGTGCGATGTTCCTTTGACTTGCGGTATTCAAGTCATCTTGATCATGGAGACTTATGCTTTGACATCTTAAGCAAACATCTCTAAGGAGATGTGGACCCGGGATGATTGGGTATAAGTCGAAGTGATCGAAGGTGTTTGAATAGCCTATAAAGGATTCACCACTCCTTGCGAGGAGAAGTATACCCATGGCCTCTCGTCGGATTGTTACTAAAGTCTTTGGCCAAAGCATTACATGTTTAGAGTAAGGTACTCTTCGATACATGTGGAGTAACTAGAATCCGTAGGACGAGGAAATGATACTTGGGCTAGGTGTGACGTAGTCAGCCTAGTGGGGACTGACACAATAGACCATGTCCTGAACCAAGTGGGTATAAGATGAGTGAAGGGAATGGGGCACGAATCATTCAACTCTTGAAGGGTTTGAAATAGTTCGGATCAACCGTTGATCTTTTGGTTAATTGGGGATCATGATGTACTACTAGGTGCCACTCATGATCGTTCTATAATTAATGGTTAATTATAGGCGGCCAACATAAGCGAGAACCTATTTGGTCACACGCGACAACGAGTGTAATCCAAAGGATTTAAAAGCGAGCTTGAGAATGGGATTCTCGAGAGAAACTATGTTTGGTTGGACCAAACATAAAGCGAGCATGAAATTGTTTGATCGCAATGGAAGCGTGGATGGGCGTGTCTTATGAAGACATAATGGATGGACCAAAATGGTTTGGTCCTAATCCAATGGATGAGAATAAACCAAAGGGTTTGGTTTATATTAAACGAATGAACCAAAGGTTGGTTCGGTTCGTTTTAACTTAAAATAAACCATCATGGTTTGGTTTATTTTAACTTATCTTAATGGAGCGGGTTAACGGGCTTTATGGATATGATCCATTAACCATTAAGAGAATTAGTTCTCTATAAAATAGGGCTTAAACCTAATCCCAAACCCTAATCCAAATAGTGGCCGCCCAACCCATCCTCCTTGTTGGCGTCAACAACAACAAGGGCTGCCGCCCAACTTGATTGAGCTGCTGCCATCTCCTTGTCGGCGTCAAGTTTGGCCGGTGAACCTCCGCGACCCTCGGTGATCTCCCTTGGGTTCGGTGTAAAGGTGAGCCTCCATCTCTTCTTTAGCCGGGCGCCTATTTCCTCCACCAAGCTGTCCAGTTTTACGGACAGCTTCTTCTCTCGTCGGGCGTCGTTTGGGCGCGACGGTTAGTGCTCCGACAGCGGATATCATACCGGGATTTGATCTCCGGTAATCCTCTGAGGTGGAGGGCGAAGGATTTCAATCGGTTGACGAATACCTCTCCGGAGAAGCAAGTCTTGAGGACTTGTTTTAGGTCCGAATTTGGATTCGGACCGTGATCATCTCTCGATCACGTCGTCTTCAACACGAGGCTAGTAACCCGTACGAAGACGAAGCTCGTGGCTTGGCGAAGTCATCCCGAGGAGCTCGGCGTGGATACGGATAGAGACGATTCTTACGAGAATCGTTCCGGTTGATGCCGTTCCCGCTACACGTCATACGGAAGGTATAACGTAGTTTAAATTTCTTTTATTGCAATTTTAATTTACGGTTATGTCTACACTTGTTGTAATAGCATGCGTGTGTTGTGTGTGTTGTAATAAATAGGAGTATTTATTATTTTTATTGCTTCCGCTGTGCTCATGTTTACGAAACATGATCGAACACACACACGCCAACCGAAACCCAAAAGGTATAAGATGAGTGAAGGGAATGGGGCACGATTCATTCGAAGCCATCAAGGGTTTCGTAAATAGTTCGGATCAACCGTTGATCTTTTTTTAATTGGGGATCATGATGTACTACTAGGTGCCACTCATGATCGCTCTATAATTAATGGTTAATTATAGACGGCCAACATAAACCGAGAACCTATTTGGTCACACGACAACGAGTGTAATCCAAAGGATTTAAAAGCGAGCTTGAGGATGAGATTCTCGCATCGAGAGAAACTATGTTTGGTTGGACCAAACATAAAGCGAGCATGAAATTGTTTCAGTCGCAATGGAAGCGTGGATGGGCTGCGTCTTATGAAGACATAATGGATGGACCAAAATGGTTTGGTTCTAATCCAATGGATAAGAATAAACCAAAGGGTTTGGTTTATTTTAAACGAATGAACCAAAAGTTGGTTCGGTTCGTTTTAACTTAAAATAAACCATCATGGTTTGGTTTATTTTAACTTATCTTAATGGAGCGGGTTAACGGGCTTTATGGATATGATCCATTAACCATTAAGAGAATTAGTTCTCTATAAAAGTGGGCTTAAGGGATTGTTAAACCCTAACTAATCCAAACCCTAGCCCCCCCTTGAGTTGCCGCCCACTCCTTGGAGGAGTTTTCGGTGCCAACCCAAGAGCAGCCCGCCAGCCTTGTGCCGCCGTCAAGACCCTTGCCGCGGCGTCAAGCTCCAGCCGGTGAACCTCCGGCGACCCTCCGTGATTCCTAAAGGTTCGGCATCAAGGTGAGCTTTGTCTCCTTGTTTTGGCCGGCGCCTATCTCCTCCACCAAGCTGTCCAGTTTTCTGGACAGCTTCTTCTCCTTCGGAGCGTCGTTTGGGCGACGGTTAGTGCTCCGACAGCGGCTAACATACCGATTTGATCTCCGGTAATCCTCTGAGGTGGAGGACGAAGGATTCGTCAATCGGTTGACGAATACCTCTCCGGAGAAGCAAGTCTTGAGGACTTGTTTTAGGTCCGAATTTGGATTCGGATCGTGATCATCTCTCGATCACGTCGTCTTCAACACGAGGCTAGTAACCCGTACGAAGACGAAGCTCGTGGCTTGGCGAAGTCATCCCGAGGAGCTCGGCGTGGATACGGATAGAGACGATTCTTACGAGGATCGTTCCGGTTGATGCCGTTCCCGCTACACGTCATACGAAAGGTATAACGTAGTTTAATTTCCTTTTATTGCAATTTTAATTTACGGTTATGTCTACACTTGTTGTAATAGCATGCGTGTGTTGTGTGTGTTGTAATAAATAGGAGTATTTATTATTTTTAATTGCTTCCGCTGTGCTCATGTTTACGAAACATGATCGAACACACACACGCCGCGGTGCCGGAAACCCAACAATAACTTAGTGTTAATCTTTTTGATGGTGTCAAAGGGGGAGAAATAATTATGTTTAAGTTAATTATTTTAGGGGGAGAAATATATTGTAGGGGGAGAAATATATGATAGGGGGAGAAAATTTGCATATAGAGTTTCATGGATTAAGGGGGAGTTGCATGTTACTATATCATGTTTATCTTTACATGCTTTCTTACCTTAGAACTTATATCAAATGTTTTTACCTAACTTAAACGGATTGCCACACATCAAAAAGGGGGAGATTGTTAGGGCAATCTCTTGCCGTGATATGGTTTTGATGGTGTGGCAAAGGGTTTAAGTTAGTTTGATATGTTGATGTGATATGTGCGTTGAAGTCGTGCAGGACTTAGTAATTCGCACATGGAGCCGTGGCGAGTTTCACATCTCATGACTCGTGCCTTGAGTCGGTGAAGGATAGCTTTGCGGAAGCCGTGCGCTTGGAGCATCCGAGGGACCGCCGGACGAGAAGCTTGGAGTGAAGCCGGAGGAAGTAGACTTCGAGGCAAGAGACGCGAAGGAGCATTGCAGCCGCACCGATCGCCAGGGGCGTGGCAGAACGAAGAGAACTTCGAAGGAGAGGGACTGCGAGAACTGAGAGTGCGCGATTGTAACCCAGGGACGGTTCGCTCTTAGGTGAAACTTGGTCATGTGGCCAAGTGTCGGATGGGTTTTCGACACCACGATCGCCATGTAATGGCAATGATCGCTTCCGAGTGAGTTCGGGGTATCGATCCGGATTGGCGATCGATCAGCCATCGCCATACGTCGGCCGATCGAAGACCATCGATCACGAGCGGCGATCGATAGATAAGGGTTCGCCATTGCCGTTCGTAGCCGAGCCGGGCGATCGACTACGGTCGTGATCGTGATGGACCTCATCAGTCGACTGCCAAGAGTTCCGTTGGACTACAACGGTCGGGATCCGACGTGTTTGGAGGCCGTTGTAGTGACGGCAGTCGACTGCCAAAGGCGGCAGTCGACTGATGGCGGCAAACGGGAAGAAGTTAGCCCTCTCTATAAAAAGAGAGGGTGTAAGCCTTTGAGAGGCTAATGCTCATACTCCAAACAATCTTCCTAGTGCCCCACAAGCTCTAAACTCTTCTTACTTGTCTTTACTTCAATCATATTGTAAGAAGAGTGATCTTGGTTGTAAAGGTTACCTCCACCTAGCTTTGTGCAAAGGAGAGACCGATAGTGATTGGTTTTGGCGGAGTGATTCATCGTGGACGAATCGGACCGTGGATTAGCGGCGTAGCCGTGAACCACGTTATATCTCGGTGTTTGTATTGCTTGTTTATATTTTGCTTGTCTTTACTTATAGTTGTATATTCCGCTTGCGCTAACGTTTTGTAGACGAGCAATTTACGACGTCCAACGTACGAGGGCTATTCGCCCCCCCTCTAGCCGGCCATATCGATCCCCTACATTCGTTTGATTTTGTTTTGCAAGTATTCGCTTTTGGAGTAGCCGACGGTCAAACGGGCATAACTTTTCGTACAAGTTGACCCACGACACGGTCTACCTACCAAATCGAAGCTCTCGTAGAGATCTTGTCACGCCCCGAGAGCATGCCGAACCGAAAATCAAACGGACAGCACCTCCCCTGTATGTGGCAACATTTCGGGTTAATACAAGGCCCGTAGGCCCACAATAACAATAATATATATGTATAAAAACAAAACTACACAAGACACAGTGGAAACAAACCACAACAATACAACAATCTCACACATGCATACCGGTATGACTAACACACCCCAACAACATAACAAAACTACTACGACAAATACACAGCGGAAACGATACAACAACAATACAATGTAACACACGGGCAGCAGGCCCAAAACAAAATACGGAAGCCTCGTGAGATGAGATGACGTCAGCCGACGATGCTCCAAGCTGCCACGAAGTCTTCTACTGCTACCGGGCCATGAATATCACCCGAGTGGTCCGTGGTGGTGGTGAGTAAAACTCAGCAGGTAATCAGAGAAAAACATGTATATATGTAATATCACATGTAATTCAATGACATATCTAGATGTACAACAGGTATATCAGCATAGTATATAAATACAAGCATATACCGTCTAACTGAATGAACGATATAAAAATGCAGACATACCTGAAGTCTGCTACGCTACTCTGATCCAACCTGAACATATATCCAATATATATATAACAGGAAGAGTAATACCAACACATAATCTACTCATGCTACAGGGCAAGGTATCTATGGTCTATCTAACACATATCAATATCCGACACAAGTGTATAACATATGCAAGAAACATGCATGAATATGATGTCCACCCAAATGCAGCAAGCATAGTACAAACAAATGCAACATCACAATAATCAGATATATATATATATATATAGACTGTATCCATATATATATTAATCTCAACCATCCATATATATATATATATATATACATGCATATATGTATATATATATATGGTAATATGCAAAACGCCATCAGATACGGCAATGCAGCATGCATGGTCATGTCGGCTCACCCTAAAGCTACCACGACCCCAGTGTGGCCTCGGTGGCTCGAGCATGACAACTTTCCCAACTCAACACCAACCACTACTCTCGAGTGGCCGAATGGGCAGTATGATCGAGTAGCATATAAGCGTAAAGAGCAAGCTACACGATGGGGTCCTCGCCTGGTCACCCGACAAATACTACCCATGAGTGGTCGAGTACCACACACGCAGGACTACGGCACGCAAATCCAACTACCACCGTCTATAGTGATAGAGTGCGGCACCTCAATGCTCTGCCCTCACACGGGTGACTCCTCCTATGAGTAACCGTGGAGGCAGGATGACTGGCGACACTCTCAACCACAAGGGAGACCTTGTCGCCAGCGTGCATGTAAATGCATGAATGCAATGTCTCACATACCGACATCCACCATAGACTCTCTGTTCTACAGAGAATCATACTAACCAGATCTACGCACTCTCTATCCTGTAGAGAGTCATACTCAATCGATCATAATACTCTCTGTTGGATCGAAAGTGTCGCTAGAGGGGGGGGGGGTGAATAGCGATACGGTGTCGTTAAAAAACTTTTGCAATAAGTAAAAAGCAAGTAGAGAGTGCACAGCGGAAATATAAAGTAGACAAGATATTTTTACGTGGTTCACAATCTTTCGATTGCTAATCCACGGCCCTAGTGATCCTTGATCACGTACGGAGGGCAATTCACTAAAACCACTCCTCCTCGTTGGAGGTAGGAGCAACGATTACAAAAAGAAATCAAGGCAAAGGGACACTCCCCCTTTCCTTGTTACGATTAAAGCACAAAGACAATTTAAAGAAGTAGAACTTAAATAAATATACCGACAACTCTTATAAGTAGAAGATGTAGCTTTCGTTGTCGGCGGCACTTCGTCGTAGCAAATGTGAGTAGTAGTAGCGGCGTTACGACGGCGTGTTGAGAGCTCTTGAATTCTTGTTGTTTGCTTGGCTTGAACATGTCTATTTATGGATATTGATCTATGAATTTAGACATAGGTAGTGTCCAAGGTGAGGTTCTTATCCCAACTCAAGGATGAGGTGTTTCATCCAACCACCTTGTGCCACCTCCAACCTTCTTGTGCGCCAACTCAAGGATGAGGTGTTTCATCCAACCACCTTGTGCCACCTCCAACCTCCTTGGCGCCTAACTTGAGGATGAGGTGTTTCATCCAACCACCTTGTGCCACCTCCAACCTCCTTGGCGCCAACTTGAGGATGAGGTGTTTCATCCAACCACCTTGTGCCACCTCCAACCTCCTTGGGCGCCAACTTGTTGGAGCCATTCAACTTGTGCCACATCATGGGAGCCAACCATCTTGTGCCAACTCACCTTATTTTGGGCGTCCACCACAAGGAAGCTTGGTGATGGTTTGGATGTCCACCTTGATGCCACATCACCCTTTGTACCAAAACACGAGTCAAGTCCAAATTCACCCCCTTGAAATAAGATCTCTTATAGAGGCTGTAACTAGAATAGCAGTTGACTGTAGTCAAAGGGTTTTTGAATCAGCAAGTTAGCTTAAAATATAAAGTACAATGGTTCTAACCATCTCGATCTCGACCTAGACCTTCCATTGGAGGTATTGGGTCGGATCTACGCTTAACGACCTTGCTTCGCTTTCACACGAGCTTACCTTGTAGCCTCGCTCGGTCTTCACCCGAGTACCTCGGCTTCCTCCAAGTCCTCTGGCGTTGCCCGACCACCTCGGTTCCCACCGGTGTCGCACCTTCCGCTCAACTTTAGCATTTCTCGCACTTAATTGAGCTCGTAAGATAACAAATATACCCTTAACTATTGAGCCTTTTGCCATAATCAAAATACTGGTTCGACTTTGGTGCCCTTGCACCAACAATCTCCCCTTTTGATTCATGGCAAACCGACACAAAAGTTAAGGAAAAATTAACATAACGAAGCTAGCATAATGATTAAGCATGAATGAGCTAGCATAAAGATTAAATATGAATGAGCTAGCATAATGATTAAGCATGAATGAGCTAGCATAAAGATTAAATATGAATGAGCTAGCATAAAGATTAAATATGAATGAGCTAGCATAAAGATTAAATATGAATGAGCTAGCATAATGATTAAATATGAATGAGCTAGCATAATGATTAAGTATGAATGAGCTAGCATAAAGATTAAGCATGAGTGAGCTAGCATAAAGATTAAGCATGAGTGAGAAATATTATTGTTTCAAGTTCTCCCTTTGAGGTAACCTCCCCTTGACCAAGGTGAGTTCTTGAAAAATAATTTTTACTCCCCCTTAATAGTTGCTTAAGTAAACGGAATTACTTAATATAAAAGGTAATAATTTTGTTTACTTTCTTCCTTACTTTTGTGACTTTCTCCCCCTTTTGCCTTAACTCAAAAAGTTTGTAAATATATTTTAAGGTTTGTAAGTCCAAGCAAGTTCCCAATATAAATATATATATATATATATATTTTTTTTAAATAATAATAAGCTTGAAAATATGTTCATCTAAAATGTACAACTCCGGTTGGACTTGATTGATATATAATGATCAATAAGTCTTGAAGGAGTTGATAAAAATTAAATAATTAAACTCCATGGTTCATGTCGATTCACTCAATCTACATCGAACCTGTGAGTAAGGTCCTAACATCTCACGCCTGCTCACGTGGCTAAGTACACAAACACATTAGTCCTATGTGTTGTGAGATGTGTTGGCTCCTTAAATCTATAGGTATATGATTTCTAAGGTAAGACTTAGGCTAATTTCATAAAAAGAAGCAAAAGTAGAGTACATATATAGAAAAATTTAAATCCTACTCTATTACGCACATACCTAACTTTCGTCTTAATAAACTAAATTCGGGTAGTGGTTTGGTGAAGATGTCCGCTAGGTTTGATTTGGACTCAACATACTCTAGTTGTATAGTTCCATTAGTTACATGTTCCCTAATGAAGTGGTGTTTAACTTCTATATGTTTTGTCCTAGAATGACATATTGGATTTTTAGTTAAGTTAATTGAACTAATGTTATCTATGTAGGTTTTAATGTTGTTAAAGATTAAGCTAAAGTCTTGGAGAGTGTGCTTCATCCACAGGAGCTGAGAGACACACTCACCCATCGCAACGTATTCGGCCGGTGGTAGATAAGGCAACGCAATGCTTCCTCTTGCACCAACTTACTAGACTCGGTAGGATTTGACAACAACCACTCGTGCTCTTTCTATCGAGTTTACTACCGGCATAGTCGAGTCGAGTAGCCGATTAGATTAAACTCGGTAGATCTAGGGTACCAAATACCTACGTTTAGCGTGCCTTTAGATATCTAAGGATACGCTTGACTAGGGTTAGGTGAGACTCTCGCAGGTTTGTAACCTTGCGCACATACTTACCGCGAATAAAATGCCTCGGCTCGCGGTTAAGTATAGGAGACTTCCTATTGCGCTCCTATAGTATTTTAGGTCAACGGGTTTTCCTTCTACATCTTCGCTTATATTAACATTAGTTGCCATAGGTGTATTGATTATTTTAGCATCTTGCATTCCAAATCGATTTATTAAGTCCTTAGTATATTTTTGTTGATGTAAATATATTCCATCTTTAGTTTGTTTAATTTGTAAACCTAAGAAGAAACTTAACTCTCCCACTAAATTCATTTCAAATTCACTTTCCATAAGTGAGATGAATTCGTTTAGCGAGGATCGAGTTGGTAGTTCCAAAATTATATCATCTACATAGATTTGGGCTATAAAGATTTCTTTTCCTACGGTTTTAACGAATAAGGTTGGGTCGACTAAACCTTGGTTGAATCCTTTGGACTTAAGATAGATCGAAGCCTTTCGCATCAAGCTCTTGGGGCTTGTTTGAGTCCATATAGGGCTTTCTTAAGTCTAAGGACATGGTCAGGTTTATCTAGATTTTCGAATCCGGGAGGTTGATTGACGTAAACTTCTTCCTTAATGTATCCATTCAAAAATGCTGACTTGACATCCATTTGAAACAATTTAAAACCTCGATGTGCAGCATATGCTAACAACATTCGGATGGACTCTAGTCTGGCTACGGGGGCGTAGGTCTCATCGTAATCTAAACCTTCGACTTGACTAAACCCTTTTGCGACTAACCTAGCTTTATTTCTAACTACTTCACCTTTATCATCAAGTTTATTTCGAAATACCCACCTTGTTCCAATAATTGATTTTTCTTTAGGTGGTGGTACTAATTCCCAGACTTCATTTCTAGTGAATTGAGCTAGCTATTCTTGCATAGCAATAATCCAGTCGGGATCAAGAAGTGCTTGTTCAATAGTTTTGGGTTCGATTTTGGAAATTAACGAGATTTGACTAAGGTTTCGATATGAAGCTCTAGTTCGAACCCCTAAATTTGGATCACCTATAACTTGATTGATAGGATGATTTGTTTGAGTCTTAGTGTGACTCGGGTTAGGGTCATCTATCACTTGGTCGATAGGATGACTTGGGTGAGTTCTAGTTTGACTTGGGTTAGAGTCATCTATCACTTGGTCGATAGGATGACTTGGGTTAGGACGAGATTCAAGTTCAAGATCAGATTCGGGTTCGCTATAAGTTGATTTGCTAGTTGGTTTTGTTAAGGATTGAGCAGGTTCGTGTCCTTCGTCGAAAACTATATTAATGGTTTCTTCGACTCTAAGAGTGTCGTGATTGTATACCCTATAAGCTCTCGTGGTTGAGTATCCTAGAAAGGTTCCAGAGAGGTTTTGGATTTGAATTTCCTAGGTAATCCTTAGTGTTTAAGATATGTACCTTGCATCCAAATACCCTAAAGTACTTGATGTTCGGTATTTTATCGTGATAAATCTCGTACGAGGTCTTTTGGTGCCTCTTTACCATAAGGATCCTATTTTGGACATAGCAAGTCGTACTAACGGCCTCTGCCCAAAATCTATCGGGTAGGTTATACTCGTTTAACATTGTCCTAGCGGCTTCTTGTAGGGTTCTATTTTTCCGTTCGACTAACCCATTTTGTTGTGGGGTTCTAGGACATGAAAACTCATGGTGGTATCCGTTTAGGTTACGAAATCAGAAACCTGTGGTTTTGAATTCACCACCATGATCGCTTCTAAGTCTTTTAATCTTAAGGTTCTTTTGATTTTCGATTAACCTACAAAGATTGATTAGTTGGTCTAGGGTATCATTTTTATGTTTGATAAACCTAACCCAAGTAAATCTAGAATAGTCGTCAATTATGACTAAGCAAAATTGACTACCATTGAGTGACTTAGCTCCATGTGAATCAAATAGATCCATGTGTAGGAGCTCAAGAACACTTTTGGTTCGTTCTTGATTAGTTAATTGATGTTGTGTCCTAGATTGTTTACCTTGTTGACAAGCATTACATATTTTATTATCCAAGTTGTTTAGTTTAGGCAAACCTATAACTACCAAGCCACTCGACTCATCTTGTGGGCGAGTCTTAAAAGTAGTGTCCGAGTCTTGATTGCCATAACCAAGATTCCTCTTCGTGTCATAAGACACTTGGTTGAGGAGTTGGGTAAATTTATTGTGTAGATGTTGCTACTCCTAGTTCCTTTAAGTATTATTTTAGATGTTGCATTTATTTTGATTACGCATTCATTTTCTAGAAATATAACCTTATAATTGTTATCACACAATTGGCTTACACTAAGTAAATTATATTGAAAGTTTTCTACTAATAAGACATTTTGAATTGTAAAGTTAGAGTTGAGCTCAATATCACCTGATCCGATGATTTTGAGCTTGCCGTTATTTCCGAAGGCTACCGATCCTTGTCGTTTGAATCGTAACTTCGAAAATTTGAGTTGATCCCCGGTCATGTGTCGGGAGCAACCACTGTCCAACATCCATTGATCCTACACATAAGGTAGTTGGATCGGATATTGGAATTACTAAAGGGTTGTTTGTAAGTTTTTAAACCTAAATCATCTCACCAATATCTACATGATCAAAACATGTTATTCCTATGTGTTATTGTGAGATGACTTTCAATTTTACTTGATTAATTTTAATGAATTTAAATTAACCAACATTAGGTTAGATTCGGATTTAATCTAAGCTCATCAAGTAATCTTTTCAAGAGATTAGCTTCCAGGTCGTGGCGAGGCACAGAGGCCTTCTTTGATCGGAACAACGACCACTTCCTTAGACAAAGCTAATTTCAAGAAATTGATAACTCGACTTACTTGAGACTACGTCTTGGTCTAACTAGTTATTTTTGAAAAGAGGCTCCCGAGGCTCAATCTTTCGTAGGATTTTAGTTGGTTTATTTTTGAAAAGAGGCTCCCAGGCTCAATCGTTTCGTAGGATTTTAGTTGATTCTCAGTCCTATCTAACCATTCTAAAAATAAAGGAAAAACTAAGCATGCAATTTCTAAGACTTAACAAAAATACATTTTGTATTGGCTCCCTGGACCATTGAATCGAGTGGGTCTATTCACATAGTGAATTTGGTCCTTGGGAACCCAATACATGTTAGATCCTAAAGTTGAAATCAAAGTGGTCTTAGGGACCCATGCTTGGACATTTTCTTATGTTGGTTTACTATAGACATATATGACTTATTGGTTGTATTTGAGTTAAACCGAGTCCTACTTGTTGTACACATCCAAGTAAGAGGTCAAGTCCTTGATCCCAAAGTGAACCTTTCCAACGCAGTTCTAAGGTCTTCGACTTGTGTTTTCAAAAGCGAGTTCTCAACTTCAAGCTTTTCAACTTGAGTTGAGTCCTCCTCTTGAATCTGAGTAGTCGAAGAGGTTAGGAGACCTCATGTTTGAGAAGGTTAACCTCCTCAATTAGGGTCTCGACCTTGGACTCGGACTTAGCTAGTTTCTTATTTAAAAATTTAATTGCACCATACAAAGTATTAAGTAACGGACTTACCCATAATGATTCTTTTGAACCGGATACGGATCCGTGGCTTGTCTTGAATGGAAGCTCATCATCGGATTCGGACTCGGACTCTTCTTCGGTTTCGGAGTCGTGCTCGGTCGGCTTGGCCATTAGAGCTTGGATATCGCCTTCTTCCTCCGACAACTCCTCCCAAGTAGCGTTTAGCGCTTTCTTGGTCTTTGATCGTTATTCTTTAGCTTTGGGCACTCGGACTTGATGTGACCGAACCTCGCTGCACTCATAGCATCTAAAATTAGAAGTATTTGAATTAGGTTTAGGCTTACCTTGAGTTGTTGGTCGCTTTCGCCTCTTGATCATCTTCCCAACTAGATTGACTAGTTCGGATTCTATTCGAGTCTACTTCCGATTCGGACTCGCCTTCTTCCTTCGGGTGGCTTGCTTGCGGGCTTTTCTTCTTGAACTCCGCAACTAACGCAATACTTTCTCGCCCGACCACGCTAGTTTGCTCATGTAATTCAAGTTCAAAACAATTCGCCTAACCTAATTTTAGAAAGGTTCTGGAGACCTTGTAGGCATCGACCATGGATGCCCACAAGGTGGTCCTAGGAAACGAGTTAAGAGAATACCGATAAGGTCGCGATTCTCGACCTTTTGTCCGATGGCATGGAGTTGGTTGACGGCATGTCTTGGATACGAGCATGTAGTTGAGTTGCGGTCTCGCTTTCCTGCATTTTCAAGTTATACAATTTATTTAAAAGTAAATCTCTTTTACATACCTTCGTGTCGTCGGTGCCTTCGTGTAGTTCCACTAGCTTGGTCCATAAGTCCTTTGCACTAATGAAGGGGCCGACGCGGCTGAACTCTTCCTTGGACAACCCACATTGCAAGATTTGAGTTGCCTTGGCATCGGCTTCTACTTGTTTTTTCATGGAATTTGACCATTGATCGTAACCCAAAGATTCACCATCTTCATTAATAGGAAGTGTGAAACCGGTTTGGATTACGATCCACATCTCGATTTGGGTTTTAAGAAAGCATTCCATCCGACCCTTCCAATAACGAAAGTCATTACTTGTAAAACGGGTCGGGCGGTGCTAAACCCTTCGAGATGGGCCATTTAAAAACAAGAAGAAGAACGATTTAAAAGAATCTTGCAAAACACACACGAAGAATATTCCAAGACTTTCGCCTTGGATTAGTAGTGGAAGTAAAAAAAGATATATAAAATGTAACTTGCAAAAGAAATAAACAATCAAATGCGAATGTCGCTGAAGTTCCGAGGACAACCTTACTGGATCTAACCCAAGGACAACCTTATCCGGATCCTAAAGCCTCTAATGCAATTCTATATGTAGGAGAAGATAAGCAAGTGAAATAATTATACGAAAACAGAAATAAATAAATAAAAATCTGTAAAAAAGAAAACAAAGCTAGATTGGTGGTTTCACGAATCTTAGCGCCCGCTCGATACCAATTGTTGGATCGAAGTGTCGCTAGAGGGGGTGAATAGCGATACTGTCGTTAAAAACTTTGCAATAAGTAAAAAGCAAGTAGAGAGTGCACATGTGAAATATAAAGTAGACAAGATATTTTTACGTGGTTCACAATCTTTCGATTGCTAATCCACGGCCCTAGTGATCCTTGATCACGTACGGAGGGCAATTCACTAAAACCACTCCTCCTCGTTGGAGGTAGGAGCAACGATTACAAAAAGAAATCAAGGCAAAGGGACACTCCCCCTTTCCTTGTTACGATTAAAGCACAAAGACAATTTAAAGAAGTAGAACTTAAATAAATATACAGACAACTCTTATAAGTAGAAGATGTAGCTTTCGTTGTCGTGGCACTTCGTCGTAGCAAATGTGAGTAGTAGTAAGCGGCGTTACGGCCAGTGTTGAGAGCTCTTGAATTCTTGTTGTTTGCTTGGCTTGAACATGTCTATTTATGGATATTGATCTATGAATTTAGACATAGGTAGTGTCAAGGTGAGGTTCTTATCCCAACTCAAGGATGAGGTGTTTCATCCAACCACCTTGTGCCACCTCCAACCTTCTTGTGCGCCAACTCAAGGATGAGGTGTTTCATCCAACCACCTTGTGCCACCTCCAACCTCCTTGGGCGCCAACTTGAGGATGAGGTGTTTCATCCAACCACCTTGTGCCACCTCCAACCTCCTTGGGCGCCAACTTGAGGATGAGGTGTTTCATCCAACCACCTTGTGCCACCTCCAACCTTCTTGTGCGCCAACTTGTTGGAGCCATTCAACAATGCCACATCATGGGAGCCAACCATCTTGTGCCAACTCACCTTATTTTGGGCGTCCACCACAAGGAAGCTTGGTGATGGTTTGGATGTCCACCTTGATGCCACATCACCCTTTGTACCAAAACACGAGTCAAGTCCAAATTCACCCCCTTGAAATTCGAGCTCTTCTCGAGGCTGGAACTTGACTAGCAGTTGACTGTAGTCAAAGGGTTTTGGACTGCAGTACAAGTTAGCTTAAAATATAAAGTACAATGGTTCTAACCATCTGATCTCGACCTAGACCTTCCATTGGAGGTATTGGGTCGGATCTACGCTTAACGACCTTGCTTCGCTTTCACACGAGCTTACCTTGTAGCCTCGCTT
Organism: Wurfbainia villosa; assembly: GCA_025175895.1. Taxonomy (NCBI): domain Eukaryota; kingdom Viridiplantae; phylum Streptophyta; class Magnoliopsida; order Zingiberales; family Zingiberaceae; genus Wurfbainia; species Wurfbainia villosa. Next base: position 77,195,197 of record CM046005.1, read on the forward strand.
CCGGTCTTCACCCGAGTACCTCGGCTTCCTCCGAAGTCCCTCTGGCGTTGCCCGACCACCTCGGTTCCCACCGGGTGTCGCAGACCTTCCGCTCAACTTTAGCATTTCTGCACACTTAATTGAGCTCGTAAGATAACAAATATACCCTTAACTATTGAGCCTTTTGCCATAATCAAAATACCGGTTCGACTTTGGTGCCCACTGCACCAACACTCTCTATCCTGTAGAGAGTCATACCAATCTAAGCGACACACTCTCTATCCTGTAGAGAGTTGTACTCAACTAATGGACACTCTCTATCCTGTAGAGAGTCGTACTTATCTGATTATAACAAGCTAGGACCATCGGTCCGTAGTGATACCCTAAGTATCATTCCTCTGACCATTTACACAATACATGTTCCGTGGTAACATACAACCTAAGGGTACTAGAACTAATCCTAGGTTAAAGACATTATCTACCTACGGATGACTTTTTTTACCCAAAGTACAATCAGGTTGTCATTCGGACCTTACTATTTGCACTTAACTTAAACAAATTCTAAGTTATTTACATCATCTATATGTATAACTCCTAATCATGATAAAATAAACATGATATCAACAATGGAGTTAATAGCCGACGGTAGAAGATCAAGCATACGATAAAAAGAACATGGTCAAGGTAATATGAACACCTAACATGCTCATATCAATGACTAAAATCTGAATGAAATACAACTACCCGGACCAGGTAGGAAATTACCCACCTGCTTTGTAGACACCAGTCGTCTCCACGTCCGCGAATATCTCGAACCCAAAATCCTGCAAACAAACATATATGATCCAATCATATATCAATTATGATATTAGGATCAAATCATAATCCTACATCAACTTTATTTCCCGATCAACTAGGTTGATCTAGTTATCCAATTAACCTGATCAATCCTCCAATTCAATTACAACTTAATTCACAGCTAAATCACCTACACCTACACTACAGCCTATGAACAGCCACGTTGACCCCATAGACTCATTCATGACAAAAACACAAACACCTCACAGATCCATTTGCTAACAACCATATACACCGAGAAATATGAATCTAATACCAGCCATACCTTCTATTCCACCCGTAAATCACTCTGGACAGAAGAGAGAAAAACAAAAATGAGAGTTATACCGGAATTTGGTGTCTTCTCCAGCTGCACTCCCCCAATATGTTTTGTTCGCAGGAAAGATTCCTTACTGCATATTCCATCCACAGCCACTTCAACCGAATGAAATTCACTAAGCTCAAAAAGGGAGAACTGACCTTGCTTACCTACACTTGAAGCTTCACCGACAGTAAATCCTCACCGGCATCAACTCCACCAACCCGGCCACGTTCACCATGCGACCAACACTCACGATCCTGCCCATACACCCAAAATCGCTCAACCAAGGAAATCAAAGCAAGGGATTAGACAAGGAGAAATTGGCGCCTTACCTAGCACTCCATAAAGGATCGCCAAGACTGACGGCAGAGGAGATCAAAGAACTCGCGAAAAGACCAAGGTAGCTTGTTCTAGCGATTATCGAAGTACGACACCGATCGACTCACCACCACCCAAATTCGCCATGTGGCCGACGCTGCCGCCCTCCGCTTACACCGGATCTCCCACCAACGAACGATCGGCACGGGTCACCGGTGCGCGATGGAGTCGAGGCAGAGAAATCACTAGAGGCCAAGAGGAGAGGCGATGACGGCGAGAAATCAAGAGGGGGAAGATGCAAGGGGTCGAGGAGATCGGCGTTGTCGATGACGAAATGAAGCAGGGTAATAGGAGATCGGGATCAAGGGGAAAGGGAAAGTTGCGGTGGCAAATCGAGCTTGGGCTCGGCGGCGACGGTGAAGAGAAGGAGAAAGGGGAGCGGCGGTGCGGGAGAAGGAAGTTCGCGAAAGGGAATTCGCGAAATAGGAACCGACGGGGAATGAAAGGTTTCGGTTTAATTACCATTTAATATCTCAGCAGAAGATAGTCTAAATAGGCTTTTCAAAAGCCTGTTCAGTTTATCCCCATGAAACATCCATAAACCTTCCGTTTAAATCTAGAAAAATTTCTAAAAAATTCCATAAGGTATTCTCCCAATTATCCAACATTTTATTTTATTTTGTTTTATAATTTTTTTTTTTGCGGTATTTTACAGATCTACACTTCTTACAGGGGTTTACCCCTGTAACAAGCTGTTTTCATCCTCAAAAAACGACGTTTAGTAGCCTTTCGGGGACATCGAAGGTTGTGAGTACTTACTTTTTATTTAGTTTCTTATTTCTTTGCTTAACTTTCTATTTTTCGTTTATTTCTTTTTATTTCCCGCACTACTAATCCAAGACGCAAGTCTTGGTACTTTCGTGTGTTTTTGTTGTTGCTAGGTTTTCATTTTAGTCTCCTTGTCTTTTTGTTCTAATGGCCCATCTCGAGGGTTTTAGCACCGTCCGACCTCCGTTTTACAACGGAGATGATTTCCGTTACTGGAAAGGTCGGATGGAATGCTTTCTCAAAACCCAAATTGAGATGTGGATCATAATTCAAACGGGTTTCACACTTCCGACCAATGAAGTGGGTGACTCCTTGGATTATGATCAATGGACCGTTGCAACAAAACGACAAGTCGAAGCCGACGCCAAGGTGACACAAATCCTCCAATGTGGCCTATCCAAGGAGGAGCTAAATCGCGTCGGCCCCTTCATAAGCGCAAAGGATCTTTGGACAAAACTAATCGAGTTACACGAAGGATCGGATCAAGCTAAGGTTTGCAAACGTGATTTGTTATTCAATAAATTGTACACACTAAAAATGCAGGAACACGAGTCCGCGACGCAACTCCACGCCCGTGTCTAAGACATAGTCAACAACCTACATGCAATCGGGCAAAAGGTCGAAAATTGCGACCTTATAAGGTATGTCCTAAACTCTTTTCCGAGGACTACCTTATGGGCATCCATGGTCGATGCCTATAAGGTCTCCAAGGACCTTTCTAAAATTAGGTTAGATGAACTCTTTTCGGATTTTGAACTTCATGAGCAGTCTAACTCGGAGCCCGAGGGTATAGCCTTGTTTGCAGGTTCAAAGAAGAAGAAAATCGCAAGTAAGCCACCACCAACCGAGGAGGAAGACGAGTCCAAGAAGAAGTTGATCACGAACTAATGAACCTAGCTCAAGGATAGCCAAGGGACGAAAGCTTAACCACGACTCGACCCAACCAAGGTAAGTCTAAAAGTTCTAACATTAGGTGTTATGAGTGTAACAGTTTGGACACATCAAGTCCGAGTGCCCCAAGCTCAACCACCAAGCACCTAAGCACAAGAAGGCCCTCAACGCGACATGGGAAGAAGCGCCATCGAAGAAGGCGAAGACCACGCTTCATGGCGGTCGATTGAGTCGACACGGAGACCGAACCTCGAACTTGAGTCGAACCTCGAGGATGACTCGGACCACGGCTTACCTTCAAGTCAAGCCACGGATATGCATCCTGGCTCAAAAGATACCCTTAAAGTAAGTCGAAATTTATTTAATACTTTACAAAATACGGTTAGGTTTTTGTCTAGGAAATTAGTTAAATCCGAGTCCAAGGTCGAGACCCTAGTTGAGGAAGTTAAACTCCTCAAACACTGTGTCTCCTAACCTCTTCGACTAGTCGAGTTCAAGAGAAGGACTCAACTCGGGTTGAAAAACTCAAGTTGAGAACTCTCTTGAAAAGTCAAGTCAAGATCTTAGGAACACGTTGGAAAGGTTCACCGGGATCCAAAGGACTTGACCTCCTACTTGATCTCAAAGGGCCGTGTACAACAAGGTTTGGACTAGGGTTTAACTCAAACGCGACTAATAGGTCGATATGTCGATCGTAAGTAGACATAAAAATGTGTCCAAGCATGGGTCCCTAAGACCACTTTGATTTCAACTCTAGGATCTAACTCGCATCTGGGTTCCCAGGACCAAATCCACTATGTGGATAGACCGAACCGATTCAATCTCCTAGGGGAGCCAGTACAAAATATGTTTGTGCTTTAACTTAGAAATTGCATGTTTTAACTTAGAAAGTTTGTGCTTTAACTTAGAAATTGCATGTTTTTAACTTAGAAAATTTGTGCTTTAAAACTTGTGAACTCTCTTAGAACACGTACATAACCAACTAAAATTCTTCGAAAAGATTGAGCCTCGGGGAGCCTCTTTTCAAATAACCAACTAAAAACCTTTGAAAAGATTGAGCCTCGGGGAGCCTCTTTTCAAAAATAACCAGTTAAACTAGGAAATGATCTTAGGTGAGTCAAGTCATCATTTTCTTGAACATGGTTTTGTCTAAGGAAGTGGTCGATGATCCGATAAAAGAAGGCCCCTGTGCCTCGCCACGACCTGGAAGCCATGATCTTGAAAAGGTAAACTTGACAAGCCTAGGGTTAAATCCAAATCTAACATAAAATTACTTGAACCTAAATCCACTCAATCAACTTAATTGAAAGTCATCTCAAAAAACACATAAGTATAACATGCTTGATCATATAGACTCCGGCGAGATGACCTAGGGTTAACAACTTACAACCAATTTTCTTAACAAAAAATCTAACATCCAATCCAACCACCTTGTGTGTAGGATCAATGGATGTTGGACAGCGGTTGCTCCCGACACATGACCGGGGATCAACTCAAATTCGCAAAGCTTCGATTCAAACGACAAGGATCGGTAGCCTTTGGGAATAACGGCAAGCTCAAAATCATCGGATCAGGTGATATCGAGCTTAACACGAATTTTGTTATTAAAAATGTATTACTTGTAGAGAATTTTGAATATAACTTACTTAGTGTAAGCCAATTGTGTGATAATAACTATAAGGTTATATTTCTAGAAAATGAATGCATAATTAATACCAACGAAACCTCTAAAACAATTCTAAGCTTCCAAAAAGTCTCCGCAAAGCTACCGACAACAACGTGCTTCTTCTTCTCCGACGTCTAGGTTTCATTTCCTTTATTTTTGTACGTCGATTTTAATTTTAGTGTCGTTGCTCATTTACATTCTTCGAAGCTATTTTTCTATCGTAACGAGGAGAGGGGGAGTGTCCCTCTACCTCAAGTTTTTTTGTATCGATTAACTCCTACCTCCAACGAGGAGGAGTTTGTTTAGTGATTTGCCCTCCGTGCGTGGTCAAGGACCACTAGGGCCTTGGAGTAGTAGCCTTCGGCTACGAACCAAGTAAATATCTTGTTTCTATTGTCTCCTTTACTTTTTGTTTTGCTTATCTTTCCGCTGCGTATATTTGTCTTGAAACGAATTCGAAAAAATTTTTTCTTTCGCTATTCACCCCCCCCCCCCTCTAGCGAACCGCATTGATCCAACAATGGAACTCTTTGGTTTGTGTTTTTTTTTTGCGAGTTTTAGAAAATCATTGACCGAGCAAACCATGGAAGAGTCTCCCACAAAGCATAAAGGTAACAATGTCAATTTAAATTTTAAATTTCATATTATTTGCTTTAAGTGCAGGGAGAGAGGACACTATAAAAATAAGTGTCCTACTCGGAAGACTCGAACGATGCAACCGACGGCAAAGGAGACACCATTGCTAGGAATCCAGAAGAACAAGGAGCACATCAAGTGCTTCGGGTGCGGAAGATTCGGTCACTACAAGAATCGGTGTCCGGAAAAAAAGGTTAGTAAAGTTAATAATTTTGAAAAGTTGAGTTTTAGAATAGTTGATAATTTAGATAAATTGTGTAATTGTTGTCAATTAATTAATACAATTAATAATTCAACTAATACAAAATTAATTAATTCAGATTTAATTAGTTTAAATAATAATAATAATAATATCATAGAAGAAAATGATCAAATTAATCTAACATTTGATAAAATTAACAAAGAGATTAATCAAATATTTAGTTTAATCAACATAGATCTAGATCAAGTCAAAGATAAAACCAACCTAGGACTTAATCAGAATAATCAAACACTTGATCAGAATAATCAAACAATAGGACAGAATCATCAAATCCTAGATCTAATTAATCTAGATAATTCCGAATTAAAAATTACATTTTGAAAAATTCAACCATAAAAAAATCGAAATTAACTTTAAAAAATTCTAAAGATAATCTAAATAATTCTAATAATAATTCTACCTTTAAAAACTCTAACAATTTTATCTTAAATAATTCTAATAATAATTCTACCTTTAAAAACTCTAACAATCTTATCTTAAATAATTCTACCTTTAAAAATTCTAACAATCTTATCTTAAATAATTCTAATAATAATTCTACCTTTAAAAATTCTAATAATCTTATATTGAATAATTCTAATAATTCTACCTTAAAAAATTCTAATAATTTTAATAATTCTATTTTTAAAAAGTCTAATAATATTATTTTAAAAAATTCTAATAATCCTATTTTAAATAATTCACAATCTAACTTAATTAAAAATTCAAAATTAGATAATCAAACCAATAAAATTAATTATAATAGAGTACCATTTGATTATACACAAATTAATAATCTAGTAATTAAACCTTCAACTTTTAAAAATTCAACTAATAAATATGTAGACTTGGGTTACAAGTCTAAGCTAACCAAAAATCAAGACACTAAAATTTGTAAACCTAATTATAATAAAGTATCTTATAACTATAGAACAAATAAAAGTCTACCCAAGAAAACAACCATTTCTTTAAATTGATTGAATGTAGCTTGCTCATGCATACATATCATTATCATGCTTATTTTGTCATGTCATACATACTAGTTTTAAATTCACTCTCATAGAATGGTTAGATAGTAAATAATTAATTAATCTTGACAACATAGTATCAGGATGCAGTGAGATGATAGTACGTTAAGGAAACGAAGTCAAGTGTATCCGAGTTGGATAAGGAGTATCTAGCTTGGTGCATTTAACTAAGTGGAATTAACTGAAGCTACCTCACCACATCCTAAACTAGTTAGACCAGGACGTAATCCTAAGTGAATTAAGTGTGTAATTTCCTAAGTTGGCTTTGTCTAAGGAAGTGGTCGTTGTTCCGATCAAAGAAGGCCCCTATGCCTCGCCACGATCTGGAAGCCCTCTTTTGAAATGTTCACTTAACTAACTAAAGGTGAAATCCAAATCTAACCCAAGATTAATTAAATTTCTAAGGCATTAAATTAAATTCATCTCACAATACCTATAAGAATAACTTGGTTGATCATGTAGAATGGGTGAGATGGTAAGGACAACAAATTAAAATTGATTTTGAAAACGATTTCAAAATTTATATACACATAAATAGATTCTTAAAACTATTTTTATTGGTTGCCATGATTATTGTGTGTAGTTATACGTAGTTTTCAAAACAACTATACTTCTTAAAATGATGGTTAGTTGACCAATACTGAACGTATAAATCCTTAGGTCAACTTTAGATACCTAGACCCTCTGGACACTTAGGTGAGCCTTCCTTATGGCCAACAAGGATGTCCTAAGAGTTTGTCAGACAAAAGGGGAGACCCTCTAGATATGCCTTCCTTGTGGCTAACAAGGATGTTAGGTTAAGGGGGAGGTTCTAATTGGATAATCATCATAGAAGTTGTTAAAAAATATTTTTTAAAAAAAAATCACCAATACTTTCTAAATTTAAATCCTTCTTTTGATAATATGCCAAGGGAGAGAGAAGACTTAAGTTGGACAAACTTAGTATCTAGCTACCTCCAGTTTGGCATAAAAACCAATAGACATGAGCCTTTAAAATATTTTTTTTAATTTTTTCTCAAAATTTTATAACAATGTTAAAGGTTAGGGGGTCACATTCTAACCTAGGATATACATTGTTGGTGCAGGATCTAGAAGCCTAAACTCCTAAACTCTTAAGTATTAAAGGGAGTTAAACATATTAAATCAACTTGATTAGCATGTTTAAAAATTCTATTTCTTGGCAATGTACCCAATATAAAGTTATTTTTGATATATGTCAAAAGGAGAGAGAGAATAAAGTTAAGAGATTACTTACTTTTTCTTTCCCAAAAAGTAATTGTTTTTCAAAACTCACCTACGGTTAATGGGGAGGTACCCTTAAGGGGGAGGTTTTGAAAAATGATTGTTCAATGCTTACTGCTTATTTTCTCTTAACTTTGAATTGGTTTGCCATAGATCAAAAAGGGGGAGATTGTTGGTGCAAGGGCACTAGATAATCGAACCTTGGTTTTGATGATGGCAAAGATTCAAAGTTAAGTTATTTTGTTATCTCATGTGATATGCTAAGTGTGCAGGAAGTGTTTAAGCTAAGCCAAAGGTCGAGCGACATCCGGAGAATCTCAAGTTGAGAAACCGTGGTGGTCGGGCGACACCAAGAGAACCTCGGGGAGTCGAGGAACCTCAGTGGTGACCGAAAGCTAAGCGATAGGTTAAGAGGACCAAAGGTAAGCTCCATGTGTGGAGCGGTGGTAAGGACGCGCCCTCGGTTAGAGGACAATCCTAGGCGTCGATCCGACTCAGGCTTCCGGAGGAATACTGAAATCGAGATCGGACAGTCAAATGACTGTCACACTGCATGGCATTATGCATCTATTGTACTAATCTTGTATTGTAGGAATTCTTAAGTGCAGCAGTCAACTGGAGATGTCGGTAGTCGACTGAAGGCAGTCGACTACTAAGAGGATCAGTCGACTGATGTCGATGAATCAGCCCAGTACACAAGGTCAAAGAGATAGAGATTGATGCCACCACCTCAGGATAAGATAAGCCGCCACCTCAGGATAAGATAAGTCGCCACCTTAAGATAAGATAAGCCGCCACCTCAAGATAAGATCCACGAGTTTTGGATCTGGATCGGGACAAATTCCAAGGCGCAAATCTATAAAAGGAGGGGAGGACTCACACCCAAATTCAAGAATCTCCCAAGTGCTCATGCTCTCTACAACGCTACTCCGACCGTGCGCCATCTTCTAATTAATTGTCGGTATTATTATTATCTTTTTGTACTTAATTTGTATAAGGACCGGTAAGGTTGTTACCAGCCTTATAATCATTGTAATCGTCTTGTCTCTTACCTCCAACGAGGAAGAGACTTTTAGTGATTGCCCTTCAGAAGCGATCAAGGATCGCAGGACCTTGGATTAGCAGCCGGTGGGTTGTGAACCAAGTAAAAAAGCTTTGTGTCTTTCTTGTGTTTGTCTTTTAGTTTTCCGCTGTGTACTTGGTTTTAATCATCGAAAAAGAAAAGTTTTTATGAACGCTATTCACTCTCCCCCTCTAGCGCTCATATCGATCCAACATAAAGTTGGTATCATCAAAGTATAGGTAACATCATCTATTGTATGAACTAAAAGCTCATTCACAAATGGAATCCAACAAATAATAATACAATGCTAAAGCTTAAGTAAATGTTGATCAGGGATGACAACATGTTACTATAAAACATTTGGACAATCAAATACTTTGATATAATATTAGATTCAGAATTTTCATTTTTAGTATTAAATTTTAATTCTTTGATCACACTTGTTCATCTATAAGAGTGTATCATATGGTTAATCTAAACGACCAATCAAAATTAACTTTTAATTTGAATCCATCAGTTAAGAGTTACTTTTGAGCCAGAACTATAATTGATCCATCTAGACTAGATGTGATGATTACAATTCTGGAGCCATAGTCCGTCAAACCGAGTCAATTGGTAACTAACATGTTGACCTAGTTAAAGTTCCAAGCTAAGTCTGGTTCACATCCGAATTGTGGGTGGATTTATTAAATGATAAGATCAGTTCCAAATATATTGTTATTACATTCAAGACTACTATGAGCAGAGTTGACCCGAATTTTAAAATTTTAACTCTGGGCTCTAGACGAAATATAGAAATTGAATTCCATTTTCTATTAAAATTTTTGAAAATTAAGCCCTTTCTATAAAAATTTTTTTTTTGGACCCTGGACGAGGACTCCGACAGCCCTCTCCCAGAGCCGGTTTTGACTGTGAGCCATCCAAAATGACCCAAAGTAAGTAAGAAATTCCTTTTGTAGTTTTTTAAATTCTTGTGCTTTAGTCGTTTGATTGTATTTTTTTATATTTTTGTATACATTGTATTTGCTACGAAGAATAAGAATTATATAAGATTTTTTTTTGGCTCAATAAGATATTTAAAGAGGAAAAAAGATAAGTGTTACTAAAAATTGGATCCACCGACAAATTATAAACCGTAAAGTAGAAAGTGAATGTTCTAACCTAAGTGTCATTGTGCTTGTTTTTATTTTTTATGTAAACTTTTATATTTTATGTTCTTATTACGTACTAATATTTTATACACAAACATGAAAAAAATATCTACAAAAAATTGCGTGTCTATTCACCCCTTTTAATCGCATAACTATTACAAAAAAAATAAATTATATCAAAAATAATTTAAAAAAAAAATTATATAAAATTAAAAATTATTAAAACCTTATCAGTACTTCTATATATCAATATGTTGCACTGAGATTTTCAAAAAGTATTTTAAAATAAATTTTTATTCATAATCTTTGCACTATGCACACACTCCGTAATTGGTAAGCGCCAAACCATGCGATGTTAATTTCTTAAATAAATTGAATATTTTTTCTCATAATTATAAATGATGAATAGAAGGATTTGAAATGCACCAAACAGTCAAAACATTGAGGCTGTTTCCCTTATTGCTAAAGCATCGATATCAAAATTATAAACACAAGCAAATTCATCAATAATTTTTCGCTACCATTTTTTTCCCAATGTAATATTTGTCGCTAATCAAGTATCCGAATAAAAGTGTAGAAAATTCCCAATGCTACTAAGCAATTATGCGATGCTCTTGAAAGTGTGATAGCCTACGCATAAAAACATCAACAATCTAACAATAAAAGTATCAGTAAATTTATAATTTGCTGCAGTGCCTCCTTTTATTTATATTTGATGAACTTTCACTACGTCCAATTCAATGTGATTGCGTATCTTATCTATCTTTACATTCTCAATACTGTAAGCCAAACGTTGCTGTAACACGTAAAGGCCTCACTTGGTCAGTTTCGACTGCAGCTGACAGCGTGTATATATATATATATATATATTTGGACATTACAACCGATGTTATAAGTGCCCGGCATCTAAGAGAACCTAGACCCTTCAACCTAAAGGAAAACAGGGTTTTTTTTTCTTCTTTCCTGAATGTTAATAAGTGCAAACATAAAAATGATTGCATCCACATACAATGGCTTATAAAAGCAAGACAAACAGCTGCCCGATAGTTCGCCCATCTGGTACCATTTGTTGTACATTGTAAGAATGTATATCAATTAGAGAGAGCTGATTGATTCATACATCTCCAAATTGTTTGGACCATATACAAATTTAAAGTCAGTGTTCCATATTTGACTACTATTCAGTGTTTTACCATTATAAAATAATTGAAACAATAGAATACTCCAACTATAAAGCTTTTGCACTAAAAAGGAGTATTTTGTATCGACTGACCATCAGTCCTCAGTATAGCCCTAAAAATTTCCACCAGAAAAAACCAACAGCTGACCATATTAAACCATTCACTAAAGCTGTTATAAAACCCATCCTAAATACATCAGGAAGATCCAAGTAACCCGCTGCCACAAAAGGGGAGAAGCATCAGACATTTATATTTCTATGATATTTTATACAAGTATATATTACTTAATAGTAAGACATTTAAAATGTGGGTGGGCATTTGAAACAGCATATAAAGGGTTCAATATATTTTCATCCAATCAAAAGAACATGCTTCCATGCACTCTCACCCACTATTAAGCCAACGATTGATAGCAAGCTTGTTGAAATTCAGCAAGTTTTATAGATCGAAGTATATTCTATCAATTTCTAATGTTATTTTATGTCACAGTTTGAGAACTATAAAATTATCAATCTTTTCTACGAAATATACGAGAATATCTCAAAATCATAGAACACAGTATACAAGAATGAAAGGTACGTAGAAGTAGAGTTTTACTATGCTCAAGATGCTTGCACTTCCACCTGGCTCATAATCCTTAGATGGGAGAAAAACAAAACAAATTTCATGGTAACATGCTCTTTTCCAAAAGGACTATACAATGGAACTAAACTTAATACTAAAATAAGATATTAGATTAATAAAATAATTTCTCAAGAGGACTTCCTCCCATATAGGAACTAAATGTTTAAAGTTTTATCATAAATCTATATATACCCATGTAACTATTATGTAATACAATATTTTTTTTTCTAAAATTTTACATGGTATGTAATATCAAAGCCTGTTTCCTAAGGTAAGATTTTCCAAAAGTGGCATTCCCTTGAGGGGAAGGCAAGCAATTCCTTTGTTCAATGCTAAGGTCGTTCTGTTAACGAGGGTGTCTTAAAAACAATCATATATGTATTTTAGGATTACACATTTATTTGAATAATCTTATTTTTTTTACATACTAATTATTGTAATAAAGTTTAAATAGTTTTATTGTATTAATGCATAAATCCATACAAAAATATTCACATAGCATTATTAAAGTTGCTAGTTGTATTAATGTCAAGAGTGGAGATTGATTTTATGTTAAGACTAGAGAATGATATATTTTTTGCTATTGGATTAGGGGTGCCAGTTCGTATTGTGTCATATTACTTCATAAATACATCAAATCATCAGAAACAATAAAGAAACTATAAGAGAAAAATACCATTGTTTTATTCTTCCTACACTCACTAGCAACTTAATCTCTAGCATCTCCATGTCATTCTTCTAGGCTCGTAACTAAGGGTGGGAAGAAACTAGATCTTACATAAAAAGAAAAAAAAATACAACCTAAGTAGTGGGGAGCAATGACACTATCGACATTTGCTCTCGATTCAAACCATCTACACCTCTGCTTGTTGTAAAGACTTCTAAGGGAAATAAACACCATCAGCAGCAGCCTATGCCTGCAATCAAACAATAAAAACACCAAAAATAGGCGAATGAGTGGAATTCAATTACTAGACTTTTCTTTCAATGTGCCCACTTGCTCTGGAGGTTTAAGGAATTCACACAAACACGAGCACCGCCGCTACCATCCTGTGCTTGCTAATCAACAGTTTATCACAATAAACCTCGCACAGGCTCGAATACTACCACTATCAGCCTCTACTTGTGACTCAATTTAACAACATATCCACACAGCACCTTATACAGATGCAAGCATCGCCACTACAAGCCTTTACTCACAATCCAACTTGTGTGCTCCATTAATTATTTACAGAGCTTTACATTAAAGGGATCCTAGGTTGTGCGTGTTGTTAACTATTCAAGTTTTATCTTGCTTGCTTACAAGAATTATGTTTTTGTTTCAATATTTTCATGTCTAGTATATGTTTTATCTACATAAGTTTCTCTAGTTCCACACTATAGCTTGAGAAGTGTTAGTTATTAGATTAGTAGGGTTATCTGGTGGACTTAGTTTGACATAGTAGTTCTAAGTTTAAGGTTTTATCCTGATTATAAATATATGTAAGAATCATAATAAGATAAATACAATATTTTCATTTTCCCTAAAAATTCTGCAATTTTAATCATATTAAATGGTCAAGGCTGCAAGAAATTTATTAGAGTGGAAGGTACAGAGGAAGATCACATATTGTTAAATGAAATAAACATAATTAAATTATTTCGATTATTAGATATAACTTTATATAGAATTCAATGGAAGGATAGCCGACCCTAATGTTGGAACAACAACGACTTAATAATGATGATGAGATTGTTTACTGAATCCATTGTGAAAGCTATATAAGAATGTGAAAATACCTCCAAAGTACACGGCAGCTTGACCACTGCTATAATGTGTCAAGGAACCAAATAGACTTGTATTATATGCCAAAGCAAGTGCTGCTAAGACATGGGGAACACCAGCTGCCAAGTGCAGAGCAAGAAATGCTGAATACAAGGCCCCAACATGTCCAGTCTGACTTGCAAAAAGGTAGTGAACAAAAAAGTATGATACTTGAAGAAGGCAGAATGCCGCAGGCCAGCTCAGTGAGAAATGCTGGAGAGATTCGGCAACATGTTCTGACATCCATGTCACAATTCCAAATTTTGAAAGTTGTTCAGCCATTCCGACAACAATCGCAAACCAAGCCAAGGTATCCCATGCAGATTTCTCATTGAGGCAATCGTCCCATTCCAGAACACCAAACAATAGGAGGATGGATAGGCCAAGCATTGCAGAAACCGCACTTGGTATACCAAAAACATCCCTGTACAATGAAGAGGTTCATAAGCAGTGACTTAATAATGAAACAAATTGTATATAATTGAGGTTTACTTCATGACCTGAATACAAGCCTTAAGGAGGGTTTAAAAAGGATATCATGATCAAACAAACAATTACTTGTAAGTGTTGGATTTCTTGCTTAGGCAACAAATCACGTGGAATTGATTTTTACTGGCTAACCAATGCACCTATGACCCTTGGACAAAATAAAGAGAGAAGCATACAATTATTAAAGAAAGTCTAACATATTCAGGCAAACTGTCTTCTGAAGAACTTTTAGTTGACCGGTAAAAACTACGAACATGCAGGCAGCAGCCATGTTTAATTAGGAGAGTGCTGATGCAAAGTCAAGACCAATATCTGACAAAAAAAAATCCTCGGTCATTGTCCTATGTTACCCACCAGTTACTGTTTAATTGTTTGAAAGGGATGTTCTAACATGCAAAGGATAATCTAGTATGTGAATTCAAGCCATGCATCTTCAAAAAATGCAGAAGTTTAAAAATGGTATGTAAACTAAAATCTTCAGATAGTATTTATGTTTTCATAGGTCATACTTAAGCAATGCAAGGTGGCACGCCTCGATCATTGATCTCACAACAAGAGAGAGAAGAGTGGAAGGGAATAGGTAAAGGAGATGCCAAGCCAAATAATATTTAATCTTAAAGTATGTCTATTATGTACATGGTTTTTCTCATGACTCATTATATCTTTATTCCAATAAATAAAACATTAAATTAAGAAAAAAAAATAAACTAAATTTTTGATACAAAGATAAAAGGAATGATAAACTAGGTGGGGTTAACTATATGAATCCTTCTATGCTATTGGACTCTATCCCCTACTATATTATAATCTATACTTAAATAAATTTTACTTATTTTATTGTTGCTCACCAAATCTTTTTTTGGTCTTTCTCTTCCTCGTTTGATGTGCATATTTGTCATCGTTTCACATTGCCTAACTGGAGTAATTATTGGTCATCTAAGTACATATATGATGCTGAATGTTGGGATACTTTTGCGCTATTAGGCTCTATCCCCTACTATATCATCCATTGATCAAACATTTTTTTTATTTTCAATATCATATTAAATAATTTTGTAAGCTATTCAATACCTTGTTTCCCTAGACACTTCCATATCTCTATTGAAATATCATTTGGTCCAATGACTTTTCCATTTTGCATCCCATTTAAAGCTTATTCTACTTCTAAAATTTGAATTCTACGATAAAAATTTAAATTTCTATACTCATTTGACCTATTTAAATTACCTAAATTAAATTAGTCACTTAAACTTTTATTAACAAATTGATGAAAATACTTTTTCCACCACTCTTTTATTTCTTCATCATTTACTAGTACCCGATTGCATTGATTTTTAATATATCTTATTTAGATAAGATCTTTTGTCTTTCTCTCTCTCAAATTAGCTATTTTATAAATGTCTCTTTACTTTTATTTTGTATCTAATTTTCGATATAACCGTTCAAAAGTTTCATTCTTAGCTTTATTCATTGTTTTCTTAGTCTCTTTCTTAGTTATTGTATATTTTTTCAAGTTTTTCTCGTTCTTATAAATATATAATTCTTTATAGGTTGTTCGTTTTTCTTTCACTTTCTCCTGTACTTTCTCATTCCACCACTAAGATTCCTTACTTGGTAGTACATGTCCTTTTGACTCACCAAGTACACTCTTCGCTATTATTTTCAACTTTAATATCATCTTATCCCATGTCATATTAGGATCACCATATATTTCAACTAATACTTGTACTCTTATCTTCTCCTTTAATATGTTCTGTTTTTCATCCTTTAACTTCCACCACTTAATTTTAAGAGTCGTATATATTTTCCTTCTATTAATATTATACTTGAGACATATCAAATATTACTAATCTATGTTGGATAGTTAAGCTTTCACCAGAGATGATCTTGCTATCTTTAGAAATTTTTTTATCTTTCTTCCTAACCATAAGAAAGTCAATTTGCGATTTATTATTCTCACTTTTGAACGTGACCAAATGCTCTTCTCTTTTATTTAAAAAAATGTATTAGTTATTATAAGGGCATATGCTATCGCAAAATCCAATATAGTTTTACTTTCTTCATTTATTATTCCAAACCCATGACATGCACCCTCTTATATTCCTCATTTTTCATTCTGACATGCCCATTTAGATCGCCTCCTATTAAAATCATTTTATTTGACGGAATATTTTGTATTACTTCATCTAGGTCATCTCAAAATTTTGATTTAGTATCTTCATCTAATCCTGCTTGAGGTGCATATACGCTAATTATGTTCATAGTTTCTTCCTCCATTACTATTTTAAGAGCTATAATTCTATTCCCCTTTCTAACTACTCCTACAACTTCATCCTTTAACGAACTATCTACAACAATACCCACTCCATTTCTTGTTTTACTCTTTTCTGTGTACCATAAGTTAAAATTTGAATTCTCTATCATCTTTTCCTTCCCGTCTATCCATTTTGTCTCTTGTATATACAAAATATTAATTCTTCTCCTAATCATCGTATCTACTACCTTTATTGCTTTACCAATGAGGGTTCCTATGTTTCATACTCTAAATTTCAGACTATTAATTTTCCTAAAATATTTGTTCTTACCCAACTTATGATGTGAGAATTCTTATTTATTTAATACTATAACTAAGTTCTTATAGAGATATAGTGGTCCTTGCTAATACATTACAATTGGACTCTTCAATGCAAACTCTTATATATTTATCACTACACTCAAGTGTTGGTGCACGGGCACTAAATAATCAAACCTGGATTTTGATAATGGCAAAGGTTCAAAGTTAAGTCATATTATGATATGATATTGTGTTAAGTTTACAGGACTTAACATGTAAAAGACTTAGCTAAGATCAAAGACACTAGGTTAAGGATTCGTGATGGGTCGACGTAGTCTGAACATCAGAAAGAAGTCGTGGAGGTCAAAGGATCGAAGGCTGTGGGAAAGTCCAAACAAGTCAAAGGACCAAGGATTTGGCAAAGGTAAACAAGGTAAGAACCTTGTGTGGAGTGATTCTTCTAGACAGAAGAACTAGTGAGGTTGCGTCCTCATGTATGGGAACAACCATAGGCATTGATCTGACCTAGGATTTCGAGGGAATGCCGAAGTTAAAATCAGACAGTTGGAAGACTGTCATTACTACTCTATGTTATTACTGTGCTAACTCTGTGATGCAGGAAGTTATCTATAGTTGGTTAACTGGAAGAATCCAGTGACTGGTTGGACTCCAATCAATCGGCGGTCTAGGCGACTGGATAAGGTCCAATCGACTGGAACAGGGATAATACTCATCGATTGAAACAAATCTGAATTAACAAGAGGAAACCACATCAACATTCCAGACGACTGGAATAGGGATAATTTTCATTGACCAAAGCGGGATCAAAGTTGAACCAGAGCAAGCCATGCCAACATTCTAGACGATTGGACCGGGTCCAAGCGCTTGGAACCCGATAAAATCCATTTGAGTCAGATCATATCTGGATGGAGCTGAAGGCGCCTAGACTTGGTCCAAGCGCCTAAAAAACTCTATAAAAGAACCCTCGAATAAAGAGCCCTAACATTGAATTCCAAGTGCTTGTGCTTTCTTCTCTCGTGTTCGACAGTCAACCTCAGTGTCGTAATGCTTCAATTCCGATCGTGTGCTCCATCTTCATCATCTCGTAGTCAGTATTCATATTTATATTTGTATCGTTTCTTTTGTACTTAGCTTTAAAAGGACGGTAAGGTTGTTACCGTTCCTTATCATTTGTAAGAAATGAATCTCTTATCTCCAACGAGAAAGAGATATTTAATGCTTGCCCATCGATAGCGGTCTTGGATCGTGGGTCTTAAACTAGCAACCTTTCGGCTGTGAATCAAATAAAAAATCCTTATGTCTTTTATTATTTTACTGTATTATTTCCGCTACATATTACTTTGAGTTTTTATGAGTTTTACGAAACAAAAAGAAAAGAAAAGGTTTACGCTATTCACCCCCCTCCTTTAGCGTTCTAATTGATCCTACAATAGGTATTAGAGCAGGAGCGCTCAGATCTGGTGCAACTACCGATTGAGCAATCGTTTTGGTTTTGTTTTCTTTTCGTTGTTATAAGCTTTTTCCTGCACTACTAATCCAAAACCAAGTCTTGGTACATTATTTTTTGTTTGTGTATTTTTGTAAGAGGTTTCTAAATGGCCCATCAAGAAAACTACAATATCATCCGACCCCCTTTCATTTGCTAAGATGATTTCGGATATTGGAAGGGTTGGATGGAATGCTTCTTGAAGACTCAGATAGAGATATGGATCGTCATCCAGACCGGATTTACTCTTCCCACCAACAATCTTGGAGAGTCGTTGGAGTGCGATAAATGGACGACTAGAATGAAGTGTTAAATTAAAGTGAATGTCAAAGCCACTCAAATTTTACAATGTGGACTATCTAAAGAAGAACTTAACCGAGTCAGACCGTTCATAAATGGCAAGGATCTCTGGGACAAACTTATGGAACTTCACGAGGATATCTTGGATGCATGAGTTTGTCAAAGCCACTCAAATTAACTATAAATGTAAAAGAGACTTGCTATTAAATACTTTATTTAATATGAAAATGTAGGATGGTGAGACGGCTAGCCAACTTCACGCGAGAATCCAAGACATTTTGAACGGACTACATTCTATCAGGCAAAACGTAGAAAATCGGGATGTGATCAAGTATACACATAAAGCTTTCCCGAGAACTACTTTTTGGGCATCTATGGTTGATGCATACAAATTAGTATCCCAGGACTAGTCAAAAAATTAAGTTGGATGAATTATTTTTTAAAATTTGAATTATATAAGCAGACTAACTCGGTCAAGGTCAAGAAAGATATTGCTTTGTTCGCAGACCAGGAGAAGGGCAAATTCAAACTCGAGTCCGATGAGTCCGAATCTGAACTAGACGATGATGTGACTTTCGAGCTAATAAACCTAGTTCGGAAGTTACTCAAGAAGAAACAAAGAACCAAGCAAACAAATTCAAGTCGAACCACCAAGTCAAAAACGGATGATGCCTGCTATGAATGCAACAAAAAGGGACACTTCAAAATCGATTACCTTAATCTAAAGTCCAAATGACAACAGTTGAAGAAGGCACTAAAAGCCACGAGATGAATCATCGGATGAGGAGGAGCAAGATCAAGCTACCAATTTAGTGCTAATGGCAAAACCCAAGTCCGAATCTGAGACTGATTCAAGCCACAAATCCGTATTTGGTTCAGAAGGTTACTATAAGGTACGCCCTTCATTAATTAAGAAATTATAAGTAATGATTACATGTTTAACTAAAAAATTAGCTAAATCCAATTCAAAGGTCAAGTCTTTACTTAAGGAGGTCGAAACCCTTAAGGAAAAGATTAACCTAACTTCTTTAACTAGTCAAGTTCAAGAAGGAAACTCAACTCAAGTCCAAAAGCTTAAGGAAGAAAATTCTTTGTTGAAATGACAAGTTCAAGAGCTTAGGGGAACGTTGGAAAAGTTCACATTGGACTCCAAGTGTCTAGATATGATGCTTAGGTCTCAAAGAACTATGCACAACAAGATCAGACTTGGATTCAAAACTAATTCAAATAATAGATCATATCTTTCATTTGTTAATCGTAACCATAAAAGAATCCAAGCATGGGTCTCTAAGTCAAGTTTAGTAAAACAATTAGGTTTAATCAAGTATTGGGTTCCTAAGGATCAAACTTCTTATGTGGGTAAATCATATCATGATCCAGGGGGAACTAATACTAAACTTGTATAGTTAATTAATTGAATAACATGATTGTTTTAGTTTATTTGCTTATTGCATGTTTAGTTTAATTTAATTGTTTATTATAGAACAGTTAGATAGAATCAAGGATTGATTGACACTTGACAACATAGTATCAGGACGCGATGAGATGATAGTATGTTAGGAAAACTCAATCAAGTGTATTCGAGTTGGATAAGAAGTATCTGACTTGGTGCACTTAGCTAGTGGAACTAACTGAAGTTACTTCATCACATCCTAAACTAGTTAGACCAGGGTTTCTCATTAAGTTAACTAAGTGTATAATTTCTTAAGCTAGCTTTGTCTAAGGAAGTGGTCGTTGATCCAATTAAAAAGATTTCTGTGCCTCGTCACGACCTGAAAGTTAACTTTAGAAATGATCATTTAATTGAATGAAGGCTAAACTCGAATCTAATCCAATGTCAAACAATCTTCTTATTTGAAAATCATCTCATAAAACTCATAAGGTTAACATGTATTGTTTGTATTGAAACATATAGAATGTGTGAAATGATAAGGACAATCAAATTAAAAATATTTTTAGAAATGGTCTTAAAATCTATAAATAAATATTTTTTTAAAATAATTTTTTGATATTCACGATTGTTGTGTATAATTATACATAAATTTTGAAAAAATATATTTTGATGATTGATTGACCAATACTAAGCTTATAGATCCTTAAATCAACTTTAGCCTCCTAGACCTTCTAGACACTTAGGTAAGTCTTTCTTATGGTTAACAAGGATATCCTAAGAGTGTATCAAATTAAGGGTAAGGTCTTGATTAAATGATCATTATTTATAGGAGCTTTTAAAATATATTTAAAAAATATTGCATTAAAAATTGAAAAATATTCCTTAAAAAAAATTCTAAACAATACTTTCAAAATTTTTAACGGTTTCAACATCCTTTTTATTAGTTAAAAATCTTTGAAAATTCAAATTGAAACCTCTTTAAAATCATTATCCTTTAAAAATTCTTTCTTTCAACTTTTGAAAAATAATTAGCTTTCAAAAGGATTTTGAAAATATATTTGTTAAATCTTTGAAACTTGTTAAATCATTTGTTTTCAAATGTATTAAAAAAAATTAAAATTAAAATTTTCATGGCATTAAAATTTTATTGAAAACTACTTTTTAAATCTTTTCTCTGGGACAAACTATTCAAGAACAAGGTTTGAATTTGTTTTAAAAATCTAATTTTTGTTGCTAAATACTTAAATATCTTATTTAATACTTTTTTATAAATGGCAGAGGGGGAGTAAAGTTGAAGTTAAGAAAACTTGAATTTCAAAACTTGTCATTTTAAGAGAGAGAATTTTAAAACTTTTGAACATTAAAACTTACCCTTAATTATCTGTTAATTTCCTTAACTTTGAGCAATGTTACCATAAATCAAAATGAGAGAGATTGTTGGTGCAGGAGCACCAGATAATCAAACCTGGGTTTTGATAATGACAAAGGTTCAAAGTTAAGTTATATTGTGATATGATATTGTGTTAAGTTTGCAGGACTTAACATGTAAAAGACTTAGCTAAGATCAAAGACACCAGGTGAAGGATTTGTGATGGGTCGACGTGGTCTAGACATCAAAAAGAAGTTGTGGGGGTTAAGGGATCGAAGGCTAAGCGGGAAGTCCAAATAAGTCAGAGGACTAAGAGTTTGACAAAGGTAAGCAATGTAAGAATCTTGTGTGGAGTGGTTCTTCTAGACAGAAGAACTAATGAGGTCGCGTCCTTATGTATGGGGATAACCATAGGCATTGATGTGACCTAGGATTCCGAGGAAATATTGAAGTCAAGATCAGACAGTTAGAAGATTGACATTACTACTCTATGTTATTATTGTGCTAACTCTGTAATGCAGAAAATTATCTATAATTTGTTGACCAGAAGAATCCAAGTGACTAGTTGAACTCCAGTCGACTGGCGGTCCAGTTGACTGGTAGTGATCCAATCGACTGAAACAGGGATAATACTCATCGGCTAAAACATATCTAAATTAACTAGAGGAAGCCACATCAGCATTCCAGCGACTGGACTACGTCTAGGCGATTAGAACAAGGATAATTTTCATCGGCCGAAGTGGGATCAGAGTTGAACCAAAGGAAACCACGTCAGCATGCCAGGTGACTGGACCAGATCCAAGCGCTTGGAACCTGATAAAATCCAATCGAGTCAGATCAGATTTGGATGGAGCTGGAGGCGCTTAGACCTAGGCGCCTAGAAAACTCTATAAAAGAACCCTCGAACAGAGAGCCCTAACATTGAATTCCAAGTGTATGTGCTTTCTTCTCTCGTGTTCGATGCTCAACCTCAGTGTCATAGTACTTCAACTCTGACCATGTGCTACATCTTCATCATCTCGTAGTCGGTATTTATATTTATATTTGTATCGTTTCTTTTGTACTTAGCTTTAAAAGGACGGTAAAGTTGTTACCGTTCCTTATCATTTGTAAGTGTTATTTTTGTAGAAAAGAAAAGAACTTCCCTTTATTACATGGAAGAAACCCTATTTATAAAGTATAGGACATATAGATCAAACTCTATCCTAGGAGATAAAATAATTATCCCTAATCAAATTATCCCTAGAATATTCTAACACTCCCCCTCAAGCTGGAGCATATAAATTATATGCACCCAACTTGTTACATATGTAGTCAATTCGAGGACCTCTCAGTGACTTAGTAAATATATCTGCTAGCTGATCTTGTAAGTTAACAAAACTAGTAGATATTTCTCCAGATATGACTTTCTCTCTGACAAAGTGGCAGTCGACTTCAATATGCTTTGTTCTCTCATGAAAAACTAGATTTGAGGCGATATGCATGGCGGCCTGATTATCAAATACAAGTGTCATTCATGTAGTATCTCCAAACTTTAGCTCCTGAAGCAACTGTTTGAGCCATATAAGCTCTTGACTGGCTATGACCATAGCTCGATACTCTGCCTCTGCACTGGATCTTGCCACAACATTCTGCTTTTTGGTTTTCCAAGAAACAATGTTATCTCCGATAAATATATAAAAACCAGATGTAGATCTCCTATCAATGAGAGATCCTGCCCAGTTTGCATCAGAATACCCTATGACTCGAGTATGTCCTTTGTTTTCGTACAAAAGACCATTTCTTGGAGCGCCTCTAATATATTGAACAATGCGAATCACAACATCCCAATGTTCTTTACATGGAGAGTTGAGAAACTGACTTACTACACTTACTGCAAATGAGATATCTGGACGAGTAACAGTAAGGTAACTTAGTCTCCCTACTAATCGCCTGTATCGTTCAGGATCTGGCCGAGACTCCCCCTGATTTGGCAGGAGCTTGACATTAGGATCCATAGGGTTGTCAACTGTCTTTGAATTTAACATTCCTGTTTCTTCTAGAATATTCATTGCATACTTTCTTTAGGATATATGATCTCATTTCTGGATTGTGCTACTTTTATCCCTAAAAAATATTTGAGTCTGTCGAGATTCTTCGTATGGAAATGTTTGAAAAGATGTTTCACCTGTGAGATCCCGAGATGATCACTACTTGTGATAACAATATCATCAATATAAACCATTAGGTAGATGCAACCAGAAGATGAGTGACGATAAAAGACAGAATGGTCAGCCTCACTCCGAGTCATGCCGAATCATTGAATTACAATCTTGAATCTGAACCACGCTCTGGTGGATCGCTGAGACCATATAAAGATTTTTGCCAGTGACACACAAGACCAGAAGACTCCCCCCGAGCAACAAAACACGGAGGTTGCTCCATGTAGACTTCCTCGAGCAGGTCACCATGTAAGAACGCATTCTTGATGTTCAACTGATAAAGAGGCCAGTGTTGCAATGGACATGAATAGGCGTATGGAGGACATCTTGACAACAGGAGAAAAAGTATCCCCATAATCCAATCCAAAGATCTGAGTATAGTCTTTAGCAACGAGACGAGCCTTAAGCCGATCAACCGTTCCGTCTGGACCAACCTTCACCGTATATAGCCATCACCAACCAACAACTGACTTTCCTGGTGGTAGTGGAACGAGGTCCCAAGTCTCACAGCTCCGTAAGACACTCATTTCGTTTAGCATAGCCTGTTTCCATCCTGGATGGGTAAATGCATCTCCTGCAGTCTTCGGAAGAGAAATAGACGACAAGGAGGAAAGACAAGAATAATAGGAAGGAGAAAGACGATGGTAACTCAAAGAAACATAATGAGGAGAAGGATTACGAGTGGAACGTATACCTTTCCGAAGTGCAATAGGAATATCAGATTCAGAAGACTGTACCGGAGGAAGGGGTGGAGGACCTGACTCTAGAGATGATTCCATGACAGAGTCAGTGTTGGCCGGCAGCAAAGCAGGCTGAGGACGACGTTGATAAACCTGCAATGGAGGAGAAATTGAAGCTGAGGGTGATAGAAAATCCTCCGGAGGATAAAAGACCGGTGCAAGCACAGAAGGAGGAAACTCGGACGACGACTCTGAAGACCCAAAGAAAGGAACCGAATCAAAGAACGTGACATCAGCAGAGATGAAATATCGACGGAGAGTAGGAGAATAACATTTGTACCCTTTCTGAGACTGTGGGTACCCAAGAAAAACACACTTATGCGACCGAGGAAAGAGTTTATCAATGCTAGGATCAAGAGCATGAGCAAAACATGTAGAACCAAAGACCCTAGGTGGTAAAGGATGAAGGGACCGATTTGGATAAAGTACATGATAAGGTATTTGACCCTGTAAAGTAGAGGAAGACATGCAATTGATGAGATAACATGTAGTAAGTACGGCTTCACCCCAAAAACGAAGAGGAACATGAGAGTGGAGGAGAAGAGTCCGGGTGCTCTCGAGAAGATGACGATTCTTGCGTTCTGTAACTCCATTCTGTTGGGGGGTATGAGGACAAGACGTCCGATGTAATACGCCATGAGATGCTAAGAAGGTCTGAAACGGAGTAGATAGATACTCACGTGCATTATTACTTTGCAAGGACCGAAGAGGGATACCAAATTGTGTTTTGACTTTATTAAAAAAAGATTGAAAAATAGAAAACAATTCCGAACAATCCTTCATCAGATATAACCAAGTACAATGGGAAAAATCGTCTATAAAGGTAAAAAAATATCGTGACCCTAATGTAGAAGAAACACGACTCGGACCCCAAATATCAGAATGAACCAAAGCGAAGGGAGATGTAGCCCGACTCATAATGCGAGGAGAAAACGAACTACGAATATGCTTGCCTAACTGACATGACTCGCAAGATAAAGACTCTAAGTGAGAAAGACTAGGATGTAATTGTTTTAACTTATTAAGACCAGGATGTCCCAACTGAATATGAATAACAAGTGGAGATGTCGTCGCCGAACCAACAAGAGAGGCCTGGTGAAGCCGGTATAGGCCATTAGACTCACATCCGAAGTCAATCATCCTCCCCGTACTTCGGTCCTGTAATGACACAGAAGATTTAGTAAATAAGATAACACAATCAAGAGACCGAGTGAGCTGACTTATTGATAATAAATTAAAGGGGGCTCCGGAAACATAAAGAACATTATGAATGGAAAGAGATGGAGAAGGATGAACAATACCAATATCTTGAGACTCGATTTGAGAACCATTTGCCATGGTGATCAAGGGTAAATAACCGGAAGTAAATAGTAAAGAAAAAAGAGATTTATTACCAGTGATATGATCGGTGGTCCCAGAGTCAAGTACCCAAGGACCCGAAGAGCGAAATATGCCAGTAAAGGAATTACCAACTTGTGTAACGACAGCAAGGGAATTAGAACTCCGTCGATCCTCATACCATTTTAGAAAGTCATCATAGGAAGGCGGTGCTACCCTGGGTGGCCTCACTAGCCCAGTCAACACCGAAGGTTGCAGACAAGAAGCGCGTGGAAGCCGTCCGATCGAGAGCGTGTGGGAGATCGGCGATGCACGGTGGGAGCCGCCGAAAGGACCTGGAGAGGCGGCGGAGCCGAGCACCCTTTGCTTGACCCATGGGATCTTCCAGAGAAGGTGCTGTTCGGGCAGCGGGAGTGGAGGGCGACGGTGGCGCTGAGGTGAGGGAGGTGCCCCTCGACGGGGAGCAGCTCCACGGTGGTTCGGCCTCCGAGGTGGTCCTTGAGGTAGAAGGCGACGGCGAGGGGGACCGAGACGTCCTTGGCGGTCTGGATGATGACGCAAGGAGACTTGACGAGGCCTAGCACCCATGCCGATCATGGTGGAGGAGTGGCCGACGAAGAAGCAGCAAGAGACTGTTGTGCCCGGCGAAGAAGGCAGCGGTGCGACGATGGGCTGCGGACGCGAGGAAGAGGAGACGCGGTGGGCGTCCGCGGGGCTGCTGGATGAGGTGCACGGGCGGCGGAGACAGGTGCACGCGCGACGTTGTGATTGCGGAGGTCGCGTCGAGGAAGCGGCGTCGAGGGAGTCGCGTTCGCGAGGGTAGAGAGGCACCGTCTTCGGCGTCCGCGAGGAAGAAGGTCGCGACTTCACGAGGAAGCGCCTGGTGCGTTTGCGGCGGAGGAGATCGCGACAAGAACCTGGTGCGTCTAATCTGGCGGCTGGATATCGTCGAGGTCGCGGCGGCGGATGCGAGGCGTCCGTGAGCAGCCGATCGAGGAGAGACGCGTTCGGGAGAAGAACGCGCGGCGCGAGGAGGAACGCGCTCGGTGCGTTCGGGAGCAAAACGCGCGGCGTGAGGGACGCGAAAAAAAAAAATCTCTAAAGGCGAAAACCTAATTTGGCTTTGATACCATGCTATTTTTGTAGAAAAGAAAAGAACTTCCCTTTATTACATGGAAGAAACCCTATTTATAAAGTATAGGGCCTATAGATTAAACTCTATCCTAGGAGATAAATAATTATCCCTAATCAAATTATCCCTAGAATATTCTAACAATAAGAAACGAATCTCTTATCTCCAACGAGAAAGAGATATTTAGTGTTTGCCCATCGATAGTGGTCTTGGATCGCGGACCTTGGACTAGCAGTCTTTCGGCTATGAACCAAGTAAAAAATCCCTGTGTCTTTATTGTTTTACTGTATTATTTTCGTTGCATATTACTTTGAGTTTTTACAAGTTGTATGAAACAAAAAGAAAAGAAAAGGTTTACACTATTCACCCTCCCTCCCCCCTCTAGCATTCTAATCGATCCTACATCGAGTTCTAGAGATATAACGGTTCTTGCCGAGACGTTACAATCGGACCCTGTAACGCGTTCCTTCCGAGGAACAACCTATCATTAGCACAATAGTTTAATGAATCCATTTATTGAACATTTGTCAACACTGGTTGGCAACCTAAGACAACTCTCCTCCTTTATCTGGCTTAAGATCAGCCATGAAAGAATTAACTCATCATGGACAGAGTATCTCAAGAAGATACCAAAAATATTTAAATCCATTCATGACATGTTGACACGCCGAATACATTACAATTATGTCATTATATAGACCTTTTTTCTTACTCAAAACAATAACATTAACAATAATAAATTAATAACTTGGCAGATTGGCAACTGGACTCTCCTCCATTACAGCACTCGATGAATAAATATTAAATACTAATGAAAATAATAAAATATTAACTTGGCAGTTTGCCTAATGGAGTCATTCTTCTTCATTACAGCATATAAAATCTAAAATCAAGGAAATCTAAATCTAAGCTTTTCTACCTGAGGTAAAAGGATAATGGTTAAATATAATGTAGCACTTCATTCTATCTTATTCTATCTTAATTAGAATAATTAATTATAAAACCTAGAAAACTCTATCTAATGTAATCAGAAACTTCTTCTCTTGCCAATAGTTCTCCCATGGAAAATTAATAGCACAGTTCAGCAACAAGTGAATCATTCTGGTACAGAAAACCTTCAGTAAAAAGAATGTGCAAACCTAACAAAAAGATGCACTCATATGGTTACTCTATCAAAAACTTTCTTGGAGAAACTTATAGTTAATTCACCTCTCTTGAAAAAAAGTTATAATGTTCTAGACTGCACATTTTCAATGGACATAATTAAAAATATTCTGATTCTTACCCAAAGATCCACAAGGAAATTGCAAGAATCATTGCACATATCATCACTTGCTCATTCTTTGTTAAGGGTCCCATTTGCTCCAGTTTCATTGCTGCCAGAGCAGGTGCTTCTGGTGTATCCTTAATTTCTGGAGGGAAGATCTTGTATAATATATATGGGCTAACTAGTAGAGAAACCAAGGCAGGTAAACTTGCAGCTTTGAACCATGACACCCATGGACTTGCAATACTGACTCCAAGTTCTTCGGCTAATTTAAGGCATAACAGATTTTGAGCTGCAGCAGTTAGGAAAAGTGCACTTGAATTACTGGAACACTGTAATCAATAAAGAAAAAAAATCTTGATTTCCATCTAGTATGAGGATCTAAAAGCATATTTGGTATTAAATTAATTAGGACATAAATATTTCATTAAAGAATGTGTAAAGTTGATGCTCTGTGACATAGAGGTCACAGGTTTGAGTCCTGAAAACAACCACTTGCAAAGCATAATAAGATTGCATACATTTGATCCTTCTCCGAAATCTCGCATGACGAGAGCTTCGTACACTAGGTTGTCCTTTTTTTTTTCCCTACAAATCCTAAGTAGTCCTCTAAGTCCAAACCCAAGATAGGCAGAGTCCTCTTGTTAATTAAAAAAACTTAATGAGTACTCTTATGATTTCTAGATTTAATGGCGTATTACATCTATACAAGGAGATGCAAACATAGAAAATCTAGCATGCAATGAAACAAAAGTTTCCTTTAATTCTCTCTTTCTCATTCTTTAGGATCCTATATTACACAAAACTTCTTCAAATAAATTTGGAATTCTATTTCCATTTAGTAGCATCATCCATATCCCTAATAAGCTCCACAAAATGTCTATCACCTCTACTTCAACCATATTTACATATATTTCAACAAAGTAGTAGTATTCGAAGAAATGCGTTATGACTATTGGAGTAATCAAATGTTCATTCCCTTCATCTCACAAAACTATGGAGCTTATCAAAAACATCCGAAGCAAAAAATAAAAAAAAAATGGAGATTGGACAAAGTATCCTACAAAAATACTGAAAGGAGAATGCCATCATGCAATCTCATTTTCATATCTCCAATAATAGTAAAGAATTTTTTTTCTTGTATTCTCAGTAAAGAGACTTGGGATTTTTTGAAAAAGAAAAATTCGAGGTAATTTTATGAATTAAGAGGTAAGAGAGAGAGAGAGAGAGTCCTACAAATAGAGCTAGAATATGCAAAAGAGGAAGGCAGAGAGAATATGCCTAGCAACAACATACTTGAATGCTCAAATTGGTACAAGTTCTAGCAATTGAAAAAGCCTTAATGAATATACCTACCTACACAAGAATATGTGCTACTATCTACACAAGATGGTAAGCACATATCCTACCACATACTATCACCTCAATGAAGGTGGGGAGCACTAGAAAAAAAAAAAAATAGAACGGTCACATTAGCGGCTCCCTCCGACTGCCCCTACCGGTGGGGAGCACTAGAGCTTCATGGTACGATGGAGCTGCCTCCCATCGAAAGAAGTGTTGATTGCTCATAAATAGGTGATCAAAGGTGTCAAATATCAAATTTGTCCCTATTTACATTTTTTACATCTTATTTTTTTTTATAATTTTTAGATGACGAAATAATTTGAACAAAGCCAACAAATTAAATTTTGGACATGGAGTTGAAGTTTAATTGGTTTAGATAGAACACATTGGATAGGGTCTATAATGATTAGCAGCGCATGGGCCCAAACCAATATTAATTTAAACTTATTTTAGTCAATTTAGGATTAAACAAAATTTATATTTGGGATACTCTTTATTTGATTCCATTGGGTTGAAGTTGGGTGTTATATATTCTCTCCCCCTCTCTCCAACCACTCTCACCTAACTACATCTCTCCCTCTTCACACGATATTGTTGCCTACACCACCTTTCTTATCACATAGGCATTGCCAACCTTAACTGCCACTATTGTCCACCACCACTTGTTCAACAGATGTCTCTCTCTTTCTCTCCCTTTTGCTTATGCGAGTAAAACCACTATTGCTCAAAGTTGAGATGAGCAAATGTCACAATCGTCACTCTCTTCTCTTTTCCCTCCCTTTTTTGAATCCAATTAATAAACACTCACCTTTGCACCTATCATCAATCCTTGTGTGCCGCCACCACAAGACCTAGTGCAAGCCTAAATCATTGGTCATTCCCTTACCTATTCTTGGACTCATTATATATTCATGTGTACGTGTATAAATTAAATGTAATAAAAATATTATACGTACGCTAAGACTCTTTTAAAAGGAGATTAAAACGGCATTCAATTAATAAAATGAGTTTTTAAAGAGTTGGACCATTGAAAATTAAATAAATGATCTTTTCTTACTATATACATGTAGGTGATCTAGACATATATGGAGATTAACATTGGAAGTGGTTGTTTTTAAAAAATAAATATTGATAAATTAATTATTCCTTGATTAACCATCAATGACCATCAGCTAATATATAGTTAAAGTAGTACAACTTTATTAAAAAAAGTGATTTAGGTTAGTCCCTCAGACTAATTGACAAGAAGTAAACTCAAGGTATAATAATTGTGGTAGCGCCCTCGAGCCTCGAGCAAGGTGGCTGTCGCGGCCTCGCCAGACACCTTGGCGCGGCTACCAATGGCCGGTGAAATGGGTCGTTGCCACGGCGGCCTCACGCGAGGCCGCCGACGAATCGCGGCCCGCGCGAGGCCACGGCCGACAAGAACGACGACTCCGTGAGAGGCTGCCACGACCCCGAGTGGGGCCCCGTTGTTCGGCAGAGGCCCGCCGCCGTCATTCATGCGTCTCGCAGGCGTGTCAGTTTCGGTGGCGCTTCAGATCGAGAAAAACCACCTATTTCGTCCGAAACGGGCCAGTATTTCAAACCTTGCTTCGGTCCGGTCGGAGTGCGTCGAAGAAGTAAATTCTTTTTGACCTATGAAGCGGGGAGAACTCTGCCTAACCGAGATAGTTCATAAGCCTTCGATCTGGCTGGGGTGCATCGAAGAAGTAAATTCCCTCGAACCTATGAAGCAAGGACTCTACCCAGCTGAGGCAGTTTGTAAGCCCTCGGTCCAGTTGGATTGCATCGAAAAAGTAAGTTCTCTCGGATCTGTGAAGCGGGGAGAACTTTGTCCAGCTGAAGCAGTTCGTAATCCCTTGGTCTAATTGGGGTGCGTCGAAGAAGTATAATTCCCTAGACATGTGAAGCGGGGAGGACTCTACCCAACCGAGGCAGTTCGTAAGCCTTCGGTCCGACTGGAGTGCATCGCAGAAGTATTAGGCCTAGCCGAGGAAGTTTATAAGCCCTCGGTCCAACTCAAGCATTTTTATTTTATGAAGTGTTGTTTGAAGCGAAGCATTTTCACTCACCCAACCGAGGTTGTTCGTAAGCCCTCGGTCCGACTAGGGTGCGTCGAATAAGTAAATTCCTCCGGACTTGTGAAGCAGGGAAGACTCTGCCTAGTCGAGGCAGTTCATAAGCTCTCGGTCCGATTAGAGTGCATCGAAGAAGTAAGTTCCCCCTGACCTGTGAAGCGGGGAGGACTCTGCCAAATCGAGGCAGTTCGTAAGCCCTCGGTCCGGCTAGAGTATGTTGAAGAAGTAAATTCCTCCGAACGGAGAGGACTCTGCCCAGCTGAGCCAGTTTGTAAGTTCTCAATCCGACTGGAGTGCGTCAAAGAAATAAATTCCCCTGAAACCTATGAAGCAGGGAGTACTCTGCCCAGCTAAGGTAGTTTGTAAGCCCTCGGTCCAGTTAGAGTGCGTCAAAGAAGTAAGCTCCTCCAGATCTGTGAAGCGGGGGGGACTCTGCCCAACCGAAGCAGTTCGTAAGCCCTTAATTCGGTTGGGGTGCGTCGAAGAAGTATAATTCCTCCGGACATGTGAAGCGGGGAGGACTCTGTCCAGCCGAGGCAGTTCGTAAGTTCTCAGTCTAACTGAAGTGCTTCGCAGAAGCATTAGGCATAGCCGAGATAGTTTGTAAGCCCTCAGTCCAGCTTGAACATTTCTTTTTATGAAATGTTATTTAAAGTGAAGTATTTTCACCCGCTCGACCGAGACAGTTCGTAAGCTCTCGGCCCGGCTCAAGCATTCTCTTAATGAAGTGTTGTTCAAAGCGAAGTATTTTCACCGCCCGGCCGAGGTTGTTCATAAGACCTCGGCTCGGCTTAGGTATTCTTTTTATGAAGTGTTATTTGAAGCGAAGTATTTTCACCCACCCCACAAAGACAGTTCGTGCGCCCTCGACCCGACTCGGGTATTTTTTTTATAAAGCATTGTTATGAGGCGAAATCTCCCACTTCGTCTAGAGTGTGGAAGAGAAGAAAAGTGTTGTCGTCTAACCAAGACAGCTCGTAAGCCCTCGGTCCGACTAAAGTAGGGCATATATGAGAAAGGACCTATTGACGTCAGACTTCTTCAAACCATCTAACTTAGATTTATTCGAATCGTCCGACTATTTCGAGGGGTGACTAATGATACTACTAGAAATGGATCCTCGACTAGATACCTGTAGACTTGGAGAATAGGAATGGTAGAGGAAAAGAATGAGGCTTGTGGAACCCGAGAGGGGCTCGATGATGCGGGAGCTCAGATACTTGGGAGCTTATGTACTCAGGGCCTCGGACATTCGGGAGTCGGAAGTATGGGAGGTCAAGAGCTTAGAAGTGGGGAACTCGTGAGCCAAGATTAGAAGAGTCGAGAGCTCGACTACTCAGGAGTCGAGAGGGTGGGAGTCAAGAGCTTGGCCACTCGGGAAGTTGAAGGAGTTGGGAGCTCAATGACTCGAGAGGTCGGAAGTCAAGAGCTCCACAACTCAGGATGTTGGGAGTCGAAGGAGGCGGGACCATGAGAAGTAGGGAACTCAAGATTCACCCAACAACCTCTCCCAATGATAACTCCTGAACACATAACATGCCAAGTGAAGATTTCCTATAACGGTTGCCCTCTAACAACCTATCAAAGGACACCACTAAGAGATAACTTTGATCGGCGAGAAGCCTCGGAGGTACAACATAAAGGCAGGTTGAGATAAAGAAAAGTTTGGTTACACTTTTTGTTTACTGGCTACATTCCACTTTTCATCTTCTCCTGTCTGACTTAAGCATCAGAGGGGCATCGTCGGAGTATCAACGTCCACTGACTTGTGTTGCATTTGATAGGATGTTGTTACGGCCGAATCAAACCCGCCTTCAGCGAAAGAGGGCCAAAAATTGATTGCATCAATTATAAATGGAAAAAATAAAAAATGAGTGAAAATATAGCTTGGGATTTTATCGAAGTACCTAACAACCCACATGAGAATATGATACTTAGATGTCACTTATAGTCATTATTTATTGATTTGAGAGCATTATGTTGTGTATCATTGGTGAGGGCTTTAGTCATACATTAGATGACATCATTTATTCTCTCAGTTGATTTATTGATAATGAATAAAAGGTGATAATTAAAAGTGATTTAATTTAAGATAATAGATGAAGAAAATTAAATGATTTATGGTGATAACTGTTGATAGATAAGTATAATGGATGGTGATACTAAATGGTGATAATTAAATAATATAAAGATAATCTCCTATGCAAATCTTTCCTACTCACCAACTCAGTATTTTATGCATACTTCCTATTTCTTTAGTCATTAATTTTGCAATCAAGGTGAATTGGTTTGAGTTGGTGTATAAAGTTGCTTAGATATTGACATGATTGATTCTTCGTTTGGTTTTACTAATATTTCTCATTTTGTTTGTTTGAAATTTTACTATTATATATCATTATTGTATGTTCATTTGAAGAAAGAAATCAACATATATATATATATATATATATATATATATATATAGAGAGAGAGAGAGAGAGAGAGAGAGGAATGATTCCCTACACAAACGATATGTGAGCACTCATGAGCACCTCCATTATCCATTGTCCGATCAGGTAAGCACTATAACCCAATCCTTGAACCCTAGGGAATCAGACGATGGATAATACAGGTGCTCACGGATGAGTTGTGTGTGTGTGTGTGTGTGTGTATAGGGTTATTTATCGTTATTTTAAATCTTGGTTATTTCTTATAATATCATCATTAAGTAGGGTACCTCTCGGTAAGTGGAATTTCGCCCTTAGATGGTGACAAAAGGTGTCCTAAAAGATTTGGGAGAAGAGAACCTCTTGTGTGAAAAAGACAATCCCAACAACCTAAATAAAGTATCCTAAAGAGAGCCTTGTAAGAATCATCAATATTTATAGGGTGAAAATCAAAAGGGTATCCCTTATTTTCATTATCATCAAAAGGCACCCCATTTTGAAAGAATATCAAAATGGCATCCCATATTCTTAAAATATATTTATCCAACGTTATTATAGTAGTTTTGATCAAAACTGCTTCAATTTTAACAAAGTTGCTCCAGCATGGAGAAGTTGGAGCAACTTTGACCAAAGTTGCTTCAATCAATTTTGGTGAACTGATTTATGTTGTAGCAACTTTGATTAAAATTACTCCAATTGTAACATTTTTCACAAAACTATTCCTATAGAATTTGATCAATTTTGACTAAGTTAGACTAGTTTTGACCAAATTAGAGTAATTTTAACAATGTTAAAGCAATTTTTACTATAATTACTTAGTAATTTTGAGCATGTTAGAGTAACTTTAGCCAAAGTTACTATAACAATGGTATTTTCGGGATGTGGAACACCCCTCTGATATTTTTTCAAAATACGATGCCCTTTTGATGGTAATGAAAATGAAGGACACCCTCTTTTATTTTTTACCAGTCTCCTGTAATCTTCATATTTGTCATACTTTCGCATCACCTAATTAGAGCATTTATTAATCGTCTAAGTACACATTTAAACCATTTTAAATGTGTCTCCCATATTTTTCCCTTAATAAATGCAACATTGACTTTCTCTCTAATGTTCTCATTTCTTATCATGTTCATCCTCATATATTCACATATTCACTTTAACATTTTCATTTATGCAACTCTCATCTTCTGCTGTGTGTTCGAGTTATAGCCCAACTTTCAACTCCATATAAGATAGTAGATCTAATCATCATTTTATAGAAATTCCTTTTGAGTTTTAGAGCAACTTTATGATCACAAAAAACACCAGACGCTTCTTTATTTCAATCATACTACTTGTATTTATATAAGATATCTCTCTCAACTCCTCTATCCTTTTGTAAAAACAATCATAAATATTTAAAGCCCTCAATTATAGGTAATTCGTAATCTCGTATCTTAACAATTATCTTACTATATCTAATATTGCTAAACTTAAATTTCATAAATTATGTCTTTACTCTACTAAGTCTAAAATCTTTTATTTACTTAATTTCCTACTAAGGTTTAAGTTTAACATTTACTTTTCACGTGTCTCGTCTTTTAAAACAATATCATTTTCAAACAACATGCACCATAATGACGTATTTTGAATGTGTTTAATGAGTTTATCCATAATTAGTAAAAAATAGAAACTTAGAGTTGATCCTTAATATAACTCTATCATTATAGGAAATACTTCAGCTAATCTTCATGGAATTTTCACTCTTGTCATTGCATCCTCATATATATCCTTAGTTGTTTCAATATATACTACGTTAACATCTTTTTTTTCTAAAATTCTCTACATAATTTCCCTCGAAAATCTATTATAAACTTTTTACATATCGACAAATATCACGTGCAAGTGTTGTTTTTGTTCTTAATATTTTTCATTAAGTTGTCCAAGAAAATGTATATCTTCTATTATCGACTTTCTAAGCATGAAGCTAAATTAATTTTCGATCATCATGGTCTCTTTTCTTAGTCTTTTTTCTATTACTCTTTCTCAAAGTTTCATAAGATGACTCATTAGCTTAATGCTCCTATAATTTAGACAATTTGATGCATCTTCTTTATTTTTATACAAGGGGACTAGAGTAGTTACCTTCCACTGATCGAACATTTCTTTTGTTTTCAATATCAAGTTAAATAACTTTGTAAATCATTCAATACCCCGCTTCCCTAGGCACTTTCATATCTCTATCAAAATATAATCTCATCCAACTAATTTTCAATTTTACACCCCGTTTAAAATGTATATTACTTCTGAAATTTTAAATTCTCTGATAAAAATTTAAATTTCTACACTTGTCTAATCTATTTAAATTACCTAAGTTAAGTTGATCATCTAAAATTCGTTAAAAAGTTAATGAAAACACCTCCGATTGCTCTGTATATTTCTTCATTGTTCACTAGTATGCATTCATTTTTAATGGATTTATCTGGATTAGATCTTTTATTTTTCTCTCTCTCATTGAATATTCCTTTCTCCTTTTTTTCTTCAACTGTCGATATAAGTATTTTAATGTTTCATTCTTGGTTTCACTTGACGGTAAGGTTAACACAATGGTAAGGTTGCTGCCTTGTAACCAAGAGGTCACGGGTTCATATCCTGGAAACAGCCTCTTGCAAAAAAAAGCAAGGTAAGAGGTCCGGGTTATAATTTTTATTCTTGGTTTCACTTACTGCTTTTTTGGCCTCTTTTTTAGTTATTGCATATTTTTTAAGTTTTCTTCATTCATACAAGTGTATAATAATTTATATGTTATTTATTTTTCCATTACTTCTTATGTACCTTCTCGTTTTACTATCAAGGTTCTTCATTTGGTAGTGTGCATCCTTTTGACTCACTTAATATGCTCTTGGCCATTATTTTTCAAATTTAATGTCATCTTATCCTATGTCATATTCGAATCACCATGTATTTCTCTTAATAATTATGCTCCTTCCCTCTCCTTAAATATACTTTATTTTGCGTTCTTTAACTTTCACCACTTGATTTTAAGAGTTGTGCATACTTTTCTTCTATCAATACTATGCTTCAGGCGCATATCTAATACTACTAATATATATTAGATACTTAAGTTTTCTCTAAGAATGATCTTACAATCTTTATAAATCTTTCTGTCATTCTTCTTGAGAATAAGAAAGTCAATTTACGATTTATTATCTCGCTTTTGAACGTAACTAAATATTCTTCTCTTTTTATGAAAATACTACCTCATCTAAGTCTTCCTAAAACTTATATTTGGTGTTCATATTTAATCATACTTAAGGTACATATATACTAATTACATTAATAATTTCTTTCGCCATCACTATCTTAAGAGTTTCAATCTTATCCCCTTCTAACTATCTACAATAATAATTACTCCATTTCTTATTTTACTCCATATATGTTATAACTTAAAATCTGAGTTCTCTATCATCTTTGCTTTATATCATATCCATTTTATCTCTTCTAAATATAAAACATTAATTCTTTTCTTAATTATTATATATACTACCTCCATTGTTTTACAAGTGAACATTTTTATATTCTATATTTCAAATCTAAGACAATTAATATTTTTATAATATTTATTCTTATCCAACCTACGACATGGGAACTCTTACATATTTAACACTATTCAAATTCTCGTGGAGTTGTAATGGTCCTTATCGAGACGTTGCAGTCA
This sequence comes from Wurfbainia villosa, assembly GCA_025175895.1. Taxonomy (NCBI): domain Eukaryota; kingdom Viridiplantae; phylum Streptophyta; class Magnoliopsida; order Zingiberales; family Zingiberaceae; genus Wurfbainia; species Wurfbainia villosa. The sequence continues at coordinate 77,232,849 of CM046005.1, forward strand.
GTCTACTCAGAGACCAATCTAGTATTAGCATAATAGTTTGTTAGATTCATTCATAAAACATTTGCATGACATTGGCTAGCAACCTAATGCAACTTTCAATATTTTCATTGGGCATGAGACCCGCATTAATGGATTTAACCTGCTAGTTAAAAATGTATATATAAAAATAACAAATTTGAACTCTGGAGAGTTAAAATGGTCACAACAAAGGTAACGAAAAGATTATTGTTTTTTGCTATCAAAATAAGGAAAATGATATTAGTTTTAGAGAATTAAACCAGGCGACAAGGAAGAGGAAGGTTTGACCTGGAATTGGGACATAATCAGATAGGACCCAAGCCTGCTGGCGGAACTATCCCCGGGTTTACTACCAGCAGAGAGCGACAGCGATTGGATGATGGGCAGGAAGACCCCACCGGCCCTCGCAGTGGTGCTGGGCATAGCAGGGGCGATGAAAGCCTCACTTACGGTTAGCCCATAAGAAAGCCCTAGAGTACTCTTTCCCAGCCACTTGACGAAGTAGGCGGCGATCCTATCCCCGAGACCAGTCTTGACGAAGCCCCTGGCGAAGAAGAAAGATATCACGATCAACCAGATTACCTCGTTCTCGAACGCATCGAACGCCTCTGCAAAAGTGAGCGTCTTTGTGATGACGGAGGTGGTGAGGCAGAGGAAAGCCCATGCACCGATGGGAAGCGGACTGAGCACGAGACCGGTAATGGTAGAGAGGAAGATGGAGAGGAGCTGCCAGGCCTGAGGGGCTATCTCGGTTGGTCTCGGGATGATGAAGCAGGTGGCGAGCCCGACGAGAATAGAAATTGCAAGGGGAACGGGCCTTGTGCCCTTATGAGGCGTCAAGGAAGTGGGAGGAGGAGGATCGGAGGGGGGGTCTAGAGAATCAGATTGTTGGGAGGAGGAGCAAGCAGGGGAACGAGCGGGTGGTTTTCTACGGCGACGCCGTCGCCGGAGGAAGAGGGCGCATGCGATCGGAGGCTGTGGAGAAGGGCGACTGAGGGAGACCGAGAGGAGGCAACGGCAAGGGAAGACGGGGAGTGCGAAGTAATGGGCGAAGAGCGGCGAGGCGATGGCTTCCATTGGCTCAGCTTGGAGCAGAGAGGCAGATGCAAGGCGTAACTGGCAGCGAACGATTTGATAACTGATGATTAAGGTTAGCCACTGCTGTCCATTTGCCGGGGCCACCTCGTATTTGAATTAAAAGATTTTCATATTCAAATCCACACTTACTTTTTATGAATAAAAATTATCGTTACTTTTTAAAAAGTTCATTAATTATTTTATAGTTATATGCACTTCGCCCAAAATGCAATTAACTTGACAAGTCTACTGTCGCCAACTGAATGAATAAATTATAAAAAATAAAAAGGATATATATCGATTTCATATTAGACTGATTTAAGTACTAATTACTTACAAATGTAGATTATCTAGATATAAATCACTTTTGAGAGTTAAATTCAGAAGAAACAGAGTGAGAACATATTGAAGAATCAATAATGAGAGATAATTCTAGGATTTCGATTTCACCATAATAATTATTAACACAATGTAAACTTTTTTCTATAAAAATAAGTTTTCCTAAAAGAGATCTATCCTAAGAAAATTAATGACCTCACACAACATATCTATTGAACACAATCCCTACCTTTCTCAATATTTGTACAAAAGAGATAAAAATCAACTAAGGAAATTTATCATGTAGCTCTCCGCAAGTCTACCTAGACTTACTATCATTACTTGGTAGGAATTGATTGGAATAAACCCTTTATGTTATGTGATAGTGTATGAAATCCTCGAGAGGTATCAATCTACTTTCATAATATCCATGCAAAGGAGATTAAAATTAGCTAAAGGAATCTGTCACGTAATTCCTCGCAAGCCCAACTTGACTAAATAAGATTTACTTAAAAATATTGAGTATTTTTTCAGTAACTAGTTAGCCTCAAAGGGGTATTCCTATGGGTGTTTTCCTAGTAACTACTTGATCTCAAAGGGGTACTCTAATAATAGTTTATCTTTTCTTTTTCAAAATATAAAACTCATGAACGGAGTGTTTCTCCAGAGTGTTTATGAGGGTCATCATGGAAAGTCAATTACTAGTCCAATAATGTAAACCTAGCTCTTCTTGGCTACTTCTACACTAGGAGTCGTATTAAATATGAAACAAGGTTTTTAATAGGTTAGCCAAAGGGAAATTCACAAGCCTAACTAATTCTCAGTTCATATTACTCTAGATGGTTAAAGAAGACAAACCACCAAAACTACACAATGCGCCTAGATGCATGAATGAATGCAACATGATAATGTAAATCCCAATATTGACAACACAAACATGCAAAACAAATATACTTATGATAATGTAAAACATAAACAAAACTACAAAAATCTAAAAAAATGAGTAACTGTTGCATATAATAGAATTCATCACCCTAAAGTTAAAATAAGCATTATCCTCAATGTTTAAAATCCTAATACGGGGGATCATCAGTAGGAGGAGGAAATATATATTGGTGCAATCGGCCCAAATTACGATTGACTGGACTCGAGTTTGACTCAAGTAGTATTCTGATATTTGACATTGATGTTTGACAAGGGAGTTGACTATTATTTGACAATGGGTTGACTATATGGTTGACATGGGATTGACCATATGATGGAGAAGTCCAAGTGGGACACTTGGCAAATGGAAAGTCCAACATGGGTTGGCATGGAAAGTCCAAGCATGAGTCTTGGCAAAGGAAAAATCAAGCTTGAGTCTTGGCAAATGAAAAGTCCAACATGAGTTGACAAGGAAAGTCCAAGGGTGGAGTCTTGGCAGCATAAGTCCAATGATTTGCGACATAAAAGTCCAAGCGGAGTATTGGCAGAGTAAACCCAATGTGCCTTGGCGATATAGACAAGCTTAGCATGACAATAGCCAATGGAAGCACCTGAAGGCTAGCGTATGGATGAATAAGTCATGGATGACTTGGAGGGATCTGATAGGCGTGAGGCTGACGGAGGTGGCTAGAAGGCTTAGGTCTAGGCTAAGGGTGGTTTAGCAAGTATAAGGGCATCATACTTGGGGTTAAACCTCATGTTTGAGGTTATCAGTCGACTAGGGCTCTGGACCAGTCGATTGGTCAAGTGTTTTGACACTTAGCGGTAAATTGACTTGTGACGATCATTGGGATTATGACGATCGAGTGATCGAGGAGTTGGGTGTTCGATTATAGAAAATAGTCGTAGTAGTTGGCGCCATTAGGCGATCGCACTCGCTATGGATGACATCATTATTGGTCGGGTTATGGGAGCGAGAATGCTTGGTAGCCGTAGTGGGTAATGGTAGTCGACTGTCAGTGTATCCGTTGGAACTTATCCAATGTGGATCGAGTCGTTGTCTCACACAATTCGAGGATCGATCGATAGATAGTGATCGATGATCGGCTAAGCGAATCCTAGCTCGTGGAAGACGTTTTTGCCATGGTTTTTTAGGGTGATTTGGGGCGATTTGCTGGTGCAATTCAGGGTCTCCAAGTGCAGCTCAAGCAACCAAACAAGCAAGCATCCAAAAGCATATTTATAAAGTTTTCTTTACGTATTTTTGTGCATTTCATTTGTATTTGCTTGTTGTATTTTGTTTATTGTTGTAAACACTTGTACGAGGTTTCTTCGCCTCCGATGTATTATCGAGAAGGAGTTTTTATTAGTGGTGAGTGAATCACTAGAGCTCGTTGAGCTCAACCCGTGGAGTAGGAACCTTGAGGTTCCGAACCACGCTATATTTGTGTGTATTTATTTCTACAATTGTATTTCTATATTCCACTGTACTAATGACGATTGTAGAGATGCAAGTACGAACGAATTCCATTGACGTATGACACGCTATTCACCCCCCTCTAGCGACGTCCAATTTCTAATAAGTGGTATCAGAGTGAGGTTGCTCTTCATTTGGACTAACCGCCAAGAGAGTACCGCTAGAGGGTGAAGAAGAAGATGGAGTTTGAAGAAAGACTAGGATGGGACATCAACACTCCGACCCCGTATGCACTCTATGGACGAGAAGACTTCAATCAGTGGAAGGCAAGGATTGAAAACTTCATCATGATAAGGGATTTTGAAGAATGGGCCGCATTGATGGAAGGCTTCGAACCCCCTAGGGATAAGAAGGGAGATGTTCTCAAACTAAAGAAGTGGACTCAAGAGCAACGTATAAAGTTCAAGACCGAAACTAAGGTAACAAAACTTTTAGAAGATTTGATACCTAATGATATTTTATCTAGACTAGGTGAATATCAAGATGCCAAGGAGCTTTGGAGCAAGTTGGCAAAGCTCCATGAAGGACCATCATCGACTTCAAGTGAAGAACAATCACAAGAAGCCGAAGAATGTTCATCGACTCAAGAAGAGGAGGAGGCTGAAGAAGCAAGTTCATCTTCCTCACAAGAAAGTGAGGATTTAGCGGTTGAGAGGTCATTAACATCTAAGGTAGAAGAACAATTGGAGTAAGCCTCCACCTCTAGGATTGAGGGGGAGGAGATTAGAGCGATGGAGTAAGGGCAAGAGCAAGAGGAAGCTTCTACCTCCGGGAGAAGTGATGAACAAACTCAAGAGACCTCTATTACCGCCCTAGGTAACTCAAGCATTTCAATCAAAAATAAAAATTATATTATATACTTTGAGTGTAGGAAAAATGGACACTACAAGAGCAAGTGTCCTAAGAAGGTTAAGAAGGCTCCACTAATGCCAAAGGTCAAGGAGACCGGAGCCCCAACCATTAAGAGCAAGGACCATGTGGTGTGCTTCAAGTGCCACCAAAGAGGGCACTATCGTCAATGTCCTATAGGGAGAAAGCAAACCAAAGGGCAAGGAGGAGCTACATATGTAGGGAGAGCTAAGGTAAACCCTAAGGTAACCTCTAATTATGTTCCCTCCTTAATCAATAGGCAAAAGCATGCTAAGAATTTTATTGCTATTACTCATGAACAAAAGCATGCTAAGAATAATAGGCTTTATTGCTTAGGGGCTAAGCATGTTGATTTTAGGTCTAAGGACAAGTCTAGAAATAATGACTCTAGACCTATTTCAACTAAGGAGAAATTTGGGACTAATGTCCCTAGAAAAATGCTATCTAAGACAAGTATTAGGAAAATAGAAGACCATCTAGGCCTTAATCAAAAGAATTCTAAGCATACGCCTAGGAAGGGCAAAAATGCTCAAAGAAACAATGGGCCCACAAAATTTGAGCAATTAGAAGTTGAAAATCAAGCTTTGAGATCAAGGCTTGAGAAGTTGGAGAAGACCCTTAGGAAGATGCAAAATTCAATTAAAGGGTCAAATAGTCAAAACCTAGGGTGTAAGAGGCAAGAACCATCTAAGAGGTAAGGTTTGGGTCACAAGCCTATGTCCAAGAAGGTAATGCCTACTTACCACAATGTTCCATTTGATTATGGAATTAGTACTAGGTCTAGGAAGGTCATGGTTACTAGGGAAGTCATCCCTAAGGCTAACCATGAAGTGTGCCTAGTGGTTAAGGTTTCGAAGAAACCTAGGAAAGCCACTAAGAATGTTACAAGGGGAGTCACCCCTAGAGTTAACTTAGGCAAGACCACAATGACCAAGGCTACCAAGCCTAGGAGGGTCATTAGGAGGGTATTTAGGAAAGTTATCCCTAAGAAATACCTATTAAATCCAAGGAGCTCCAATAGGTATTGGGTTCCTAGGAGCGTGATCGATTCACGCTAGATGGGTTAGGTTGTGTCAACTTTGAATGGATGAGTAGTTAACCTAACCATGGTAAAGGTGACACTTTAGGTCATTTTCAAGGTTATGGATACCTTAGAAATAGGTTGATCATATATCCTAAAAAATTTTAGGATGTCCCAATATTATTTAAGAAGTTTGATAAATTGATCTAATTGGCACAAATTAGGTCTAGAATCATAGTGTGCCATTTTGAATTTTTGGTACACTTGGGGGATTAGTAGTAATATGATAAAATTGGGTTTAATTCTAGAAATGACAATTTGTGCTTAACACTTAGGTATTTAATACCTTAGTATTTTACATTTGCCATGCTTTGTTTGCCTTGCCATGTCATGACATCATGTTTATTTTAATCATTTAATATGTCATGATGATGCTTAGGTTTAAGGTTTAATGTCATGTATGTTTAGGGTTTAATCATATGTCATGATATCATGATTATTGACATGCTTTATTTTTGCTATCATTTATGCCATGATCATATTTCATGCATTAATAAAATTGAGTTAAGGACTATGACATGACTTGAAGTCCATGTATAAGGGAGTTAAGTAGTGTTGCCTTAGAAAATGCATGAGACCTTAGTTTAAGATGAACCAAAATCCACATCTCACAATTACATTGACTTGTATGTGTTTGATACACCCTAGACATATGTGAGATACTAGGAAATGAGTTAAGTTTAAGGTGCATAGTTCTTGCATCTAGATGAACTCAAACTCATCTTATACCATTGTGTATCATGGGGAAAGCTAATGTGCATTGAGCCCATTGATCATGATCCAATATAGGTTTTCAAAAATATTTTAAAATTATTTTAGAAAATCTTGGTGAAGTCTATCTTTTGATAACAATCACCATTGATGAAGTTGATACAAAGTAGAGCCAAAACATTGAACTTTTTAATGGTTTTAAACTTTGTGTCAAACTCATCATTTTATGGATATTTTATTTTTTAAATATTTTTCACCCATAATGATTATTATAAGTAGTATACATATGAAGTTTCAAGATTTTTCAAAATCCATATATTTACTTATGTATTTTTAAAATTTAGATTATGATTATTGAAATTCTACATTTACAGAAATCAGTCGACTGTTGCTTATGGCAGTCTACTAGCGTCAACGATAGTCGATTGGTGACTGTAAGAGTCGACTGCTAGAGCTGATTCGGGTAAACAAAATTTGTTTAGCCTACCTTAACTGCTCCTAACCCTAGGATATGCTTTGGAGAGCATTGGAAAGGGTAAAAATCCATTGGATATGGATTAGGAGAGTTGTTGGGGTGTATATCGAATTTTAAGGGAGGTGAAAGTTCAATGTTGAATCTTTGCCCTTAATTTTGATTGGTTAGTGTTCCTATAGACTTAGGGACTCTCCAAGGACATTATTGGTGCAATGATCAAGGGGGAGCAAACCTTTAGGGGGAGGTATCCATCATGGGATGATGGATGTGTTCTTCCTCATGAGGGGGAGAAATGGGAATGTGAGATGCCCAATTTGAAAATTGGGAGAGTTTGTAGGATTGTCTCTCTTGAGTGATATGAGACTTATCACTAGGAAGAGTGAAGACATCCTAGATGTGTTCGGACCAAGGGGGAGATTGTAAGATCTCATTGAGATATGAGACATTGACCTCCTTGGGGAGAACCTTTTTGATGTATGTTAAAAAGGGGGAGAATTAACGGGAGAAGTTAATTGGATAATTTGAGATTACCATTTTGGGAGAATTGGTAAGGAGATTTTAGTTAGGTGGTCTAACTCAAAGGTGTTTGTGGTTTTTGTCAAACATCAAAAAGGGAGAGATTGTTGGTGCAATCGACCGAGGTCACGATTGATTTGACTAGAGTTTGACTCAAGTAGTGTTTTAGGGGTAGCCTAACTCAAAGGTGTTTGTGGTTTTTGTCAAACATCAAAAGGGGGGAGATTATTGGTGCAATCGACCCAGGTCATGATTGATCGGACTCGAGTTTGACTCGAGTAGTATTTTGATATTTGATATTGATGTTTGATGAGGGAGTTGACTATTGTTTGACAATGGGTTGACTATATGGTTAACATGGGATTGACCATATGATGGAGAAGCCCAAGTGGGACACTTGGCAAATGGAATGTCCAACATAGGTTCGCATGGAAAGTCCAAGCATGAGTCTTGTCAAAGGAAAGTCCAAGCTTGAGTCTTGGCAAATGGAAAGTCCAACATGGGTTGGCAAGGAAAGTCCAAGGGTTGATATTGGTGGTATAAAGTCCAAGGGTGGAGTCTTGACAGCATAAGTCCAATGGTTGACGACGTAAAGTCCAAGCGCAGTCTTGGTAGCGTAAGCCCAATGTACCTTAGTGGTATAGACCAGCTTAGCATGACAATAATCGATGGAAGCATTTGAAGGCTAGCGTATGGATGAACAAGTCATGGATGACTTGGAGAGATCAGATAGGCGTGAGGCTGACAGAGATGGCTAGAAGGCTTAGGTCTAGGCTAAGGGTGGTCTAGTGAGTATGAGGGCATCATACTTGGGGTTAAACCTCATGTTTGAGGTTATTAGTTGACTGGGGCTCTGGACCAGTCGATTGGTCAAGTGTTTTGACACTTGGTAGCTAAGTTGACTCGTGACAGTTGACTGGGATTATGGCCAGTCGAACTGATCAGAGTCGATTGGTGTTCGACTATAGGAAATAGCTTGACAGTTGACTGATGGCTTGAGTAGTCAATTACCATGGATGATAGTCGACTGCTAGTTAGGATTATAAGAGAAGAATGCTCGGTAGTAGACTGATCAGTCGGCTACGGCCCTAGCAGTCGACTGTTGGGTAATGGCAGTCGACTGCCAGTGTATCATTTGGAACTTATCCAACATGGATCGAGTCGTTGTCTCACAATGGCTATAGGAGCAGTCGACTGATGATCGCGATCAGTCGACTGCTAGGCAAAATCTAGCCTGAATGCAGGTTATAAAAGCAGCTCGTGGAAGTGGTTTTTGCCATGGGTTTTTAGGGCAATTTGGGGCGATTTGCTAGTGCGATTTAGGGTCACCAAGTGCAGCTCAAGCAAGCAAACAAGCAAGCATCCAAAAGCATATTTGTAAAGTTTTCTTTACGTGTTTTTGTGTATTTCATTTGTATTTACTTGTTGTATTTCATTTATTATTGTAAACACTTGTACGAGGTTTCTCTGCCTCCGACGTGTTATCGAGAAGGAGTTTTTATTAGTAGTGAGTGCATCACTAGAGCACGTTGAGCTCAACTAGTGGAGTAGGAACCTTGAGGTTTCAAACCACGTTATATTCGCGTGTATTGTGTTTGTATTTGTTTCTACAGTTGCATTTCTATATTCCACTGTGCTAACGACGATTGTAGAGACGTAAGTGCGAACGAATTCCATCGACGTACGACACGCTATTCACCCCCCTCTAGCAACGTCTAATTCCCAACAATATAGGGTAAGCTTTTAACTATACCAAGGTATTCGTGCCAACCGTGCATAACTCATATTGGTTGACAGGTTGTATTCATTTGGATTAAGTGATCTTCCTCCCTTTTCCATTGTTCTTCTTGGTTGCACCGATGTGCTTCTTCAACATGGAAGTAATTCTCCGCCTATGTGAAGAAGTTTTCATCCCTATCCATATACCACTCTACTATGTGGTATCTCTCCTCAGAGGTGTGGCTCTATTCCTCCTAAAAATTTTTATAATGTGTTCCGCTCGAATGCATCGATGGATGAGCGTAAATCAGAGAAATCATATGTAGAACACCCTGCACCTATAGAAGATTCACCAAAAGCAAAGGAATGCCTAGGCGGGTCAATTCTAGGGGCAAGGGCTCAAGGAATTCTATGGGTTAAGGGACTAGTGCTATATTTGATGTAATTGAGAGGTGTCCTAAGGCAATCGTCTTAGAAGTTATTAATAAAATTCACTATTTGAGTATACATTATCTATATATTTGATTGGATCTTAAACTCATGTATTGAAATCCACAATACGATGCATAACATAAGAGAAATTGTGATTGGATCACAGTTAGTGAGTATCTCATCATGTGGAAATATGCAAGTATTGAAACTATCCCTAGTCGATGAATTGATGAGATTGGACATCATCAATTCTGTGAGACTAGCACATGTTATGCTTCTTAGTTTATCCAAGCATTCGATACTCACTGAATGGAAGCATAGGGATGCTGAGAGTGAACATATGGATATTAATTATGGTAATTAGTTCATTGGAGTGACCTGCTATGATACTTCATATGGTTCTATATGTCATTGAAGATCTTATTACAGCTCGAGTACGAGCTTCCTTAGACTTGAGGTATTCAAGTCACCTTGATCATGATGTCTTATACTTTGACTTCTTTACAACCATCTCTATAGGAGGTGTAACTCCGGGATGATTGGGTATAAGCCAAAGTGATCGAAGGTGTTTGAATAGCTCATAGAGGATTCACCACTCTTAATAAAGGAGATGTATACCCTAGGCCTCTTGTCAGGATTGTTATTTAGAAGTCTTTGGTCAGAGTAAACATGTTAAGAAGATGGTCTTCTTGGGAACATGTAGAAGTAACTTGAATCCACAGGATAAGGAAACTAACTTGGGCTAGGTGTGACATAGTCAGCCTAGAGGGACGAACACATAGACCATGTCCTAAACTAACTGGGTATAGGATGAGTGAAAGGAACAAGGCACAAATAACTGTAGCTGTTAAAGGGTTTAGAAATATTCTGGAGTCGATTTAGACTTTCCCGTCAATTGGGGATCATGATGCACTGCTAGGTGCCACTCATGATCTATTCATAATTAAGGGGTTAATTATGAATGGACAACATAACTTGGAACTTATTGGGTCACACACACTATGGGTGATCTTGAGATGTAAAATAAGTTTAAGAATGAGATTCTTGATGAGAGAGGATATATCTGGTTGGACCAGACCAAGAGGGTGTGAAACGAAGGCTATGAAACCTCCTATAGCCTTGTCGGACTTAGCACGACCATATCACACCTAAATGAACTCAAACGGACCATACAGAGCCTCACACGGGCGTGCCTAACCAGGCACAGGCCATGCCTAGCTCTAGAAAAAATGGTCAAAGCCTGGGTGTGCCCAGATGGACACACGACTGGCCATGTGTCCTGGCACGACCGCACATTTTGGCATGGTTGGCCGTGTGTAAGACACACAGCCGTGTCACGTCTCCACCGTTTTTGGAGATTTCTCTTATGGAAATTTTTTGGGTTGTTCTTACCTTAATTATGGGATAATTATGGTAAGATAGGTTCCGTTTAAGACTCCTAAGATGCCCTACTCAAAAGATCTATAAATAGATCCCTTGATAATCTTTGGTCGAGGGATTCTAATCTCTTAGGTTTTCTTCCTTGGCAGTCATCTTCCTCTCTCTTCTTCTCTTGTCTCCGCCAGTTGGCTAGCACCAATCGAAGACAAAGGCTTATTGCTCTAGAAGTTGTCTTAGGTGATCCCGACTGGATACTGATAGAGGCAAGACCCATTGGTCTTGTTTGTGGTTTCAACAGATTCGAAAGAATCTCGAAGGTATAACTTCTCCTTCTCCTTTTGTGTGTTTACATGTGATTATGTCAAATCAAGTATTCTTGACTCCCAGAGGATGTCTGGGATGTAATAAAAATTATTTTATTCGCTTTATTCCGTTGCGCATTATCTCGGAATCTCCAACAAGTGGTATCAGAGCCACCTTATTTATTTGGCATAGATCGCATGTTGTAGGAGAATATTTAAAGCATGTTTGATGTTTTAATATACTTGTGCGATATTTTTCTAGATAATAGATTTGAGTATGCATGATTTTACATATAGGATATGTTTGTAAACAGAAAAGGAAATATCGAGGATGCTCTTAGAAACACCGAAGGTGTTAGCTGCGTTGTTAGAGCCTAAGCATAGACTAGCCATGTGTTGGGAATAGGTTGTGCAGTGCATGTATCTAATTCTTAAAACAACATGTGCATCATTTGTTCAGCTCATGTTCACATTGGGAAATTTATTTCCTAATGTGACCTTGGTTTTTCCATATGAAGATTTATTTTTTGTTATAGATGTGACCCATAATAACCTGAAATCCCTCGTGTAAATATTAAGGCTAACACCTTCCATTAATATGGTTGAACCAGAGTTCTTTTCCATGTTTGTGTTGTTAGACTCTCTCCAAGTCTGATATGACATCGAGCATGTTCAATTCATATGAAATTCTATGTTTATTTTAAATGTTAAGGACCAGAGGTCAATTTCAAGTTTGGGTTGTTGGACTCTTTCCAAGCTTGGCTTGTAAATTTGATGTGTTCAAACCATTTAAATTTGATCTCACAGTTAATGGGCTGACCTTAATTGAAAGCATTGATTTGTTGGACTCTCTCCAAGGTCAATGTGGATAGAGGTGCAATTAGGTGATATGCATTGGATGTATATATGTTAATGAGTTAACAATCTAATGTATATGTGGACATTCAATTACTTGATAGCATAAAGTGATAGTTATATATTTGATATATAATGAGTACTGTTGATATCTAACATTATGACTATGAATGACTTATTGGACTCTCTCCAAGGTTGTTCTTAGTCATAATGGATATCAACCCACTAGAAGATAACCTACAATCTCTCGAATTCAAAGTAAAGGCTCTTGGATTTGACAAAAATAGTGGGAGTTTCTTGTTAATGTAAATTATTTGCATTACTATAAATTCATCTCTCTTATACACCTTTTTGTATGTCTAGATACTAATTAGAATAGCATGTCGACCTCCATTAACTTACGTTCTATTTTGGACAACAACAAATTGACTGGGCTAAACTTCTTGGACTGGCTTCGCAACCTGAGAATTGTTCTCAAGGCTCAAGAGCTAGCTTATATCCTTAAAGAGGTTCTTCCCCAACCTTCTGCATACAATGCATCTGGTGATCAAAAGTTGACTTATCAGAAACATGTTGCTGACTCTGAGATAGTGAGTTGCATTATGTTAGCGTTAATGTCTCATGAGTTGCAGAAGCAACATGAGCATATGGATGATAATATAATTGTTTTCCATCTTCGAGACTTGTTCGATGAGCATGCGTGATCTGAAAGGTTCGAGGTCACCCAACTCCTCTTTCGATCAAAGATGCAGAAGGATTCATCTACAGTGCAGTTTGCACTGAGGATGAATGACTATATTGAGCGATTGAGATCACTAAGGTTTTTCATGGACCATGAATTAAGTATTGACTTAATTCTTCACAATTTGACGGGTAGCTATTCACAATTTGCAATGAACTATCGGATGGAAAGATTGACTCCACTATTCTTGAGTTGATCAATATGCTCAAAACAGTGGAGCCATCTATTGCTAAAGAACAGAAGGTGGTGATGCTGGTTGACTCCTCAAAGAAAGGTTCTAAGAAGAAGTCAAACACGAGAGCTAAAGGGAAGAAAAAGGTAAAGAAGGAAGAATCAACTCCCAAGGGCACCTGCCATCATTGTGGCAAGGATGAGCATTAGAAGAGAAACTGTAAGCAGTATCTGGAGTCACTGAAACAGAAAAAGACATCTGATGCCCAATCTACTTCAGGTATATTTGTTATTGAATGTCATACTGTTTCTACTAACACTTGTGTATTGGATACTGAGTGTGACTCACATATATGTAATGACATACAGGGGCTCAGGAACAGAAGAAGATTGGTTAAGGGAGAAGCATATATAAAGGTTGGCAATGGAGCAAAAGTTGCTATTATAGCCAAGGGAACTTATATGTTGCGACTTCCTATGAGACTAGTTTTAGAGTTAGATGATTGTTTTTATATTCCTGCATTAATAAAGAACATTATTTCTATTTCATGTTTGAATAAGAAAGGTTATTATTTGACATTTAGTAATAATTGTTGTTACATTACATTAAATGGTGTTCTTTATGCTACTGGAATGTTAAATAATGGAATTTACACGTTAGATACATCCAACGAGATATTCAATATCGAAACGAATAGCAAACATGCTAAATTAGATAATCAGTTAACCTCGTAATTATGACATTGTCGTTTTGGCCATATAAGCATAGATCGCATGACCAAACTACATAAGCTTGGTATTTTGGAGTCTTGTGAATCAGATTCATTAGACACATGCCCTTCATGCTTAAAAAGAAAGATGATGAAGTTACCTTTTAAGGGAAAAGGTGAACGAGCAGTTGAAGTATTAGGCCTTATACATATCGATGTATGTGGACCAATGTCAACTCATGACATAGGAGGTTATAACTACTTCGTTATCTTTATCGATGATTATTCACGATATGGGTATTTGTATCTATTAAGATACAAATCTGAAGTCTTTAAAAGGTTTAAAGATTACAGAAAAGAAGTAGAGAAACAACCTGGGAAAGGTATTAAAGTACTTCGATCAGATCGAGGTGGTGAATACTTAAACTAAGTGTTTCAAGATTATCTAAAGAACAATGACATCTTGTCCCAAAGGACTCCACCTTACACGCCACAACATAATGGTGTGGCTGAAAGGGGAAATTGAACCTTGTTGGACATGGTTAGGTCAATGATGCAGCATGCAAGTCTTCCAAAAACCTTTTGATTTTACGCACTTGAGACCACTATTTACTTGTTAAATAGAGTCCCTACTAAGACAATCTCTACTACTCCATATAAGATGTGGAATAGTAGAAAACCTCATTTATCTTATTTGAAGATATGGGGTTGTCCTACTTATGTGAAGAGGATAGTATAAGATAAGCTGGAGACTAAGTCTGATAGGTGTCTATTTATTGGTTACCCTAAGGAAACGAGGGGCTATCAATTCTATCATCTCTCGAAACAAAAGGTGTTTGTTTCAAGGCATGTTGTATTCCTAGAGAAGAAGTTTCTCTTACAGGAAAACAGTGGGAGTAAGATTGAACTAAGCGTAGTTCAAGAGACTCCGGTAGACATAGAAGAGATGTCTAGTTAAGAACCACGACTGATTACTCATTCGAATGAGGTAATAGCTAAACCTGATGATACACTACTTCCTCGTAGATCTAGTAAAATACGTAGGATTCCTAAGAGATATGAATTTCTGATAAGTGAATCTAATGACGTGTTGCTCATAGAGGATGAGGAACCCACTAATTATGAAGAGACACTGAATAGTTCAAATAGGGATAGATGGCTAACAACTATGAAATCAGAAATGAATTCCATGTATGAAATCCAAGTTTAGAACTTGGTATACCCACCCAAAGGCATAACACTTATAGGGTACAAGTGGGTTTTCAAGAAGAAAATCGACATGGATGGTAATGTTATTACCTATAAAGCTAGATTAGTGATAAAAGGCTATCGTCAAAGATAAGGTGTTGACTATGACGAAACCTTTTCACTAGTAGTTATGCTTAAATCCATTTGGATACTCCTGAACATAGTGACTCATTTTGATTATGAGATATAGAAGATGGATGTGAAAACAACTTTCCTTAATGGAAACCTATCTGTGGATGTATATATGATATAACCTGAGGGTTTCACATCCATTGACAATAACAAAGTATGCAAGCTTCAACGATCCATTTATGGATTGAAGCAAGCATCTAGGAGTTGGAATATCCATTTTGATGAGGCAATCAAACAGTTTGATTTCTCACAAAATCCTGAGGAGCCCTGTGTGTAAAAGAAGGTTAGTGGCAGTGTGATCATGTTCCTAGTATTGTATGTCGATGACATATTAATCATAGGAAACAATATTCCTATTTTGTAAATAGTCAAGGTCTGGTTGTCCAAAATATTCTCCATGAAAGACATGGGAGAAGCAACCTGTTAGGAGTATGTGGAATACAATCAAAGCTCTACATTGATAAGACATGGAAAAGATCATGTGCTTATAAGATAAAAAGATATCTCCATTAGTATGAGGGTTTTTGGGTAAAGCCCAAAAATAAAATTATGAGGGCTTAGGCCCAAAGTGGACAATATCATACCATTGTGAAGATATGTGGATCTTATATGCACTAATAATTGGTATCATAACCATGGTCCATGTTAAGCCATGAACCTCGAACGAAGGAAGTGGAGCTCCCATGTTTAAATCAAGAGAACCAGACACCAGGCAAGAAGTCCAGTTGGATAGAGAGGACTGAACAATTGGCAGGAATTTCAGTTGGGCTAGAAGGGCTAGACAACTGGTAGGAAGTCCAATTGGGTCAGGAAGACCAGACGGTTGGCAAGAAGTCCTGGTGGTTTGAGGATCAAACATCAAGCAGAGGAAGTCCTTTGAAGACGGATAAGCTTGAGGGGGGAGGTTTCAATGTGGTCCTTCATTTGAGGGGGGGGGGGATTCTTAGGAGTATGTGGAATACAATCAAAGTCCCACATTGGTAAGACATGAAAAAAATCATGTTCTTATAAGATAAAAAGATATCTCTATTGGTATGAGACCTTTTGGGTAAAACTCAAAAATAAAACCACGAGGGCTTAGGCCCAAAGTGGACAATATCATACCATTGTGGAGATATATGAATCTTAAAGGCATTAACACAACCTATATTTTGGGGATTAAGATCTATAGAGATAGATCGAATCATTTGCTTGGTCTTTCACAGTCTACATACATAGACAAAGTGCTAAAATGATTTAGCATGGATGAATCCAAGAAAGATTTCATTCCCATGAGGCATGGGATTCACCTTTCGAAGTCTATATGCTCGCGCACTAAAGACGAGAGAATTTGAAGGAGTCAGATCCCATATGCATCAGCTATATGATCGATCATGTATGCTATGTTATGTACGAGGTCTGATGTACCATATGCTTTGGGCGTTACGAGTAGATACCAGTCGGATCCAGGTATGGATCACTGGGTGGCTATCAAGACAATCCTTAAGTACTTGAGAAGGACTAAGGATTTGTTCTTGGTATATGGAGGAGGTGATATGGTAGTAAGCGGGTATGCTAATGCCAGCTTCCAGACATATAAGGTTGATTCCAAATCTCAGTCTAAATACATATTTATCTTAAATGGAGGTGCAGTGAGTTAGAAAAGTTCCAAACAAGACACTATTGCTGATTCTACTATGGAGGCAGAGTACTTTACAGCTTCTGAAGTAGCAAAGGAGGTGGTCTAGATCAAGAAGTTCATTATTGAACTTGGAGTAGTTCCGAGCATTTTTGAAGCATTAACAGTTTACTGTGACAACAATGACGCTATTGCATAGGCGAAGGAACCACGGTCTCATTAGCGATCCAAGCACGTACTACACCATTTCCATCTGATTAGAGATATCATAGGTAGAAGAGACGTACAAATAGAGAAAGTTTCCATTGATAGGAATCAAGCAGATTCCTTAACAAATCCTCTTCCCCAAGAAAAATTTGAGAGGTATATAAAGGCCTATGGTATTAGATACCAAGGCGATTGGTTATAGGCCAAGTGAGAGTTTAATGTAATTGAGAGGTGTCATAAGGCAATCGCCTTAGAAGTTATTAATAAAATTCATTATTTGAGTATACATTATCTATGTATTTGATTAGATCTTAAACTCATATACTGAAGTCCACAATACGATGCATAACATGAGAGAAATTGTGATGGGATCACAGTTAGTGGGTATCTCATCATGAGTAAATATGCAAGTATTGAAACTATCCCTAGTCAATGAATTGATGAGATTAGACATCATCAATTCTGTGAGACTAGCACATGTTATGCTTCTTGGTTTATCCAAGCATTCAGTACTCACTGTATCAGAGCCATAGTCTATGTCAAGCCATGAACCTCGAATGAAGGAAGTTGAGCTCCTATGTCCGGATCAAGAGAACCAGACACCAGACAGGAAGTCCAGTTGGGTCGGGAGGGGCGAACAACTGACAAGAAGTCCAGTTGGGCCAGAAGGGCTGGACAACTGGCAGGAAGTCCAGCTGGGTCAGGAGGACCAGACAGTTGGCAAGAAGTCCTGGTGGGTCGAGGATCGGACATCAAGCAGAGGATGTCCTTCGAGGACGGATAGGCTTGAAGGGGTCAATGTGGTCCTTCGTTTGAGGGGGGGATTGTTGGAGTATTGGGAATACAATCAAAGTCTTACATTGGTAAGACATGGAAAAGATCATATGCTTATAAGATGAAAAGATATCTCCATTGACATGAGGTCTTTTGGGTAAAGCCCAAAAATAAAACCATGAGGGCTTGGGCCCAAAGTGGACAATATCATGCCATTGTGGAGATATATGATTCTTATAGGCACTAACAATTGGTATCAGAGTTGCTAAACATTGTGGAAATTAGAAGAATATAAGTTGCGATTATATGAGGTATTGGATGGGAGATTTATCTTTCCTAGTATTTCTTCTTGAAAAGACTCGTAACTCTTTGTTAAGAGAGAGATGAACCTTGGAGGTTATGCATAAATTATCGATGGTGGTATGCAGTGGTTGTTGGAAATGATATTCTTCATTGTGGATAGATGATCTGTTTAGCTCAGCTAAAGGATACCAGGGTATACCCTAGGGTTGAGCTAGGATTGGAGTGTTGATATTGTAGTGACTTGATGTCATACAATTACCCTTGTGGGTGTGATGATTGAGATATCATCTGCTTGTAGTAAAAAGAATGCAGGTGTGTAGAAGATGACATTTCATACTTGGTATGAATTTTAGGAGATGTTGATAATGTTGTTAGACTTATCGACGATTTAGTCGTCCATGGACTTGAGGAATCGAATATTCTGGAAGCGATTGGACCAGTAGATGGTTGTCGTTTTAGATGAGATGGTGTTGGATATATTCAGAATCTTAAGGGAAGTTGTAGTTTCCCTAGATTGATTTGGTATTTACCATAGATATGGATAGGATACTCTGGCGTGACTATACCGCGGATTTGTTAGACCAGGAAGGTGATGGAAATCACTTGGTTAGAAGCTTTGGAACTAGGTTTCAAGTCCTAGACAATGATTGATTTCATAGCTTGATGTTGGTATGCCAACATGTAAAGGTGAAATATTAGTGACCAGTAGGGTTACGTACCGAGATGGAAGTAGGAGCCTAGTTTGATGGATTGTGTCGGGAGAGTATCTAGAATTCGGAAAGAATTTGATGTGATTTGGATAATCGATGATCGATTAGCTAGGTCCGCTAATTTTCTTCTGAGTTGTAGGGTGGATTTCTTTGGATCGCTTGATGGAATTATATCCATGGAGTATCCTTGAGTATCATTTTTGATAGTGATTCATGATTTACCTTACGGATCTGGCAAAGTCTCCCACCGGTCACGAGTATAGAGCTCCACTCTAGTATAGTATGTATTTTTTGATAGGTGAGCGATATGAAGGTGTTATTCAGACTTTAAAAGGTCTGTTAAGAGTATCCATGATAGATTTTAGAGGATCAGTATCCCACTTAGTCACTTGAGGTGTATGACTTTTCTCCAGATACTTGAGATGATTGCGTGACATCTCGTACTCGTACATGAGTCGAAAATTTGGGGACTAAATTTTTATAAGTGGGGGAGAATGTAAGATATAAAAAAAACCTTGTTAATTGGGAAATTATCTTATATAATTTCTCGGGAGTTCACAGAAATTTTTCGGATTCAAAAAGGAGTCCATACGAGGAAGATTTAAGCTTAAATGGGCGTTTGGATTAGCTTTGGGTTAAACTTGAGCTAGATCAACCAATTTGGGTCAATTTAGGCTAGCTTGGACTGAACCATAAGGAGACGATTAAAAATTGCCCGAACCCAATCACCGCAAACTCCATTTTCTCTTCGTCAAAATCCTGACTCGTCGATTCCTTCCTCATTTTCCCAATCTGAGCTGCTCCTTCTCGCTGAGAGCTCTCCGCCACTCCTCCCCCTTCCCTCAAGAATCGCCGGAGCGATCGCCAGCTCCATCAAATGGCTGCAGTAGCCACGACCGATTTCCTTCTTCCCTCTGCTTTATCACCGTAGCTTCTCTTCCAACGTCGACTTCGATCGACAATCGCCCTTGGATCGCAAAGCTCAGCTCGTCGGCGTCTCTTCTTCCTTGTGTTCTCAGCGTCGTTGGCTCTTTTCTTCCTCTGCGAATACTGATCGACCTCTTCCCTGGCTGCCAAATCTTCTTGAGGCACCTTAGATCGGAGACAGGGCATCACTGCCCTCTTCGCATCCTCGTCGGGAGTAGCTCTGCAGTCAATTGCCTTTGGCCGAACGTTGCCGGAGCTAGGGGTCGATGGTGGTTCTATCTGGTCTCTGATCGTGAGCTGTGCTTCACGATCTCTGCTGATGTTTGGGCAGTAATGATTGACATTGGGTTGTCTGGTGAGCAGAACAGATCGGAGAAGGGGGACTGGTTATATTGATTTGCACCGGAGGTTGGTGTGGGTTGCGTTGTGAGGTAGGTTTGTGTATTTTTGTTCACAGCAGTTGATGAGGATGGGTTATTGTTGTTCACAGTAACATTAAGCTTGGATAACTCTGTTTGCAACAGAGCTTGGACTTTCCAATAACAATCGGGGTCACTGAGCTATTTTCCCTATGGTGTGATCCGATCGGTGTGTGAGACTATATGGTAAGCTACTATTATAGCTTAGATTTAGTATTACTCGATTGTTAACATATATTTAGTTGATCGAGATACAAGGTTGATGTAGGATTTGATTCGATCATTAGATGTGTGATGATACTTAACTGTAATCTATTGTTACAGGAATTTAATTGTCATAAATACATGGACGTGGAGATGGATAGCACGGATTGCATATCAGGTGGGTAATATCTACCCTGGTTAGGTAGTTTTGACTAATTCCAGTGCATGAATTTAGACTTATGATGATACCTTTGATCTTAGATCCACTCTTATTTAATTATGTGTTTGTACTTAGCTTTGACCTTTGAGATATATTGTTGTTACTTCATCGTTTATCTATCACGGATATAAACTACAAACCCTATTGTGTGTTAGCTGTTGGATGTTCAGTAAGTACATGTGGTTAGGGTTATCTTTGTGACCTCAGATTGGGTTACTATGTTACATCACTAGAGTTAGGTGATGGATTAGATTATGGAGTCGATTGTTGTATCGTACACTTATTAGTTGTGCATCTATGGTGGATCTAGCTGTCTGTGCATAGATAAGTGTGTGGTTGCCAGTATGTGGCTATGGACTAGAGGTCCTAGCGTGATGGTATATCCATTATGGATTGTGTGCCTGTGTATGGTTATATGGACGGTCAATAGTATCTCGCTACGGACTAGAGGTCTTAGCGTGGTTGACTGTTAGATGTGTATGACTCTCTAAGTGATAGAGAGAGTCTTGTGGATTAGTAGTCCTTGCATAGTTGACTTTTGGTTGACCAGGACTCCCCGTGGGATAGGGAGTGTTGCGAGGATACTTGTGTGGAGCTATGCATCATTATATTGCATGCATGCTGGCGATTAGGTCTCCCTTGTAGTTGAGAGGGTCGCTAGTCATCCTGCCTCCCCGACCACTCGGGGTAGTGGTAGCAGGGTTGAGTGCAGAGCATTGTTGTGCGTGCTGTTCTCGACCACTATGGATGGTGGTAGCTAGAGATGCACACTTGGCCACTATGCGGAGTGGTAGTTAGCGCACTTACCCACTATAGACGGTGGTCATGTGATGTGCAGTTGTCCTGGGTGCGATGCTCATCTACTCATGGATAGGGACGGAGCGGCTAGTAGCAGGGACCCCCGTGTGAGTAGCATATAGCTCTATGATGGCTAGCTACTATTTCATACTACCCAACTCAGTCACTCGAGAGTGGTGGCAGCTGGAGTCGGGATAGTTGTCATGTCGTGCCACCCAGGCCATACTGGAGTCGTGGTTGGATGGGTCCGCAGACATGGCCATGCATGTGCATTGCTGATATATATGTATGTATGTATTCGATATATGTTTTACATATGCATGTGAGATGCTGTATTTGGTTGTTGCATATGTTTGTACATCATAATACTTGCCATTTGCATATTATATACTGCTATGTGTTGAGTATAATATATGTGTTGGTCTAGACTGTGGTATGCATTTGATTAGCGTCATGTCCTAGTATGGACCGGGATATTATTACATGTGATTATATACTGTTCGTATGTTTGAGTGTTGGTCAGGTATGAGATTGACCTTGTATGTTATATGGGTTATGTTATTATATACCTGTTCAGGATGATATAGCTCATGGTGTTGCAGATCGTCAGGTACATTAGTACATTACTTCATGTTCAATTGATCAGTTTAGTATACACATTGAGTATGTTTATACTGTGGTTACTTGTTATTACAATTAGGACTGTATGTCTATTGGACTCATTCTATATACTTGTAGATCTTTACCTGTATACTTGTGGATCTCTATATCCCTATATGTTATTCATGCACTTTCTATATATTACCCTCGAATTTATACTCACCACGCCGAACCCTGGGTTTCCTGTCGCCCAGGTAATAGGTAGAAGATTCCTTGGATGTTCGGAGCTCCGCCAGCTAATCCCATCTCACACCGAACGGATGGATGTTTATTACGATTTATGGTATTCTATTGGATTATTATTTTGAGATTTTATCTTGTATCGTTTCCGTATTTGTGGTTACGGATGTATTGTATGTATTTGACTTTTGTTGTGGTTTCTATTATGGTTCTTGTTGTGTCAAGTCACTCCAGAGTGCATAGTTGAGTCATTGTGTATTTATTATTTGTCAGTATCCTCCGCTGTGTTTTATGGATTATGTCCATATATATGTTATGTGATTGTGGCCGAAAGGGTTTATGTATATCAGGGAATTGTATCACGTACAAGGGAGATACTGTCCGATTATTTTCGGCTAGACATACTCTCGGGGCGTGACACACTGAATGGAAGTATAGGGATGCTGAGAGTGAACATGTGGATGCTAGTTATGGTAACTAGTTCATTGGAGTGACCTACTATGAGATTTCATATGATTCTATATGTCATTGAAGATCTCATTATAGCTCGAGTGTGAGCTTCCTTAGACTTGAGGTATACAAGTCACCTTGATCATGACACCTTATATTTTGACTTCTTTGTAGCCATCTTCATAGAAGGTGTAACTCCAGGATGATTGGGTATAAGGCAAAGTGATCGAAGGTGTTTGAATAACCCACAGAGGATTCACCACTCCTGATAAAAAAAAATATACCCTAGGCCTCTTATTAGGATTGTTATTCAGAAATCTCTGACCAGAGCAAACATGTTAAGAAGATGGTCTTCTTGGGAACATGTAGAAGTAACTTGAATCCATAGGATAAGGAAACTAACTTGGGCTAGATGTGACGTAGTCAGCCTAGTGGGGATGATCACATATACCATGTCCTGAACCAAGTGGGTATAGGATGAGTGAAAGGAACAAGACACGAATAACTATAGTTGTTAAAGGGTTCAGAAATGTTTTGGAGTCAGTTTAGACTTTTCGGTCAATTGAGAGTCATGATGCACTGCTAGGTGTCACTCATGATCTATTCATAATTAAAGGGTTAATTATGAATGACCAACATAATCGAGAACCTATTGGGTCACACACACACTACGCGTGATCTTGAGATGTAAAATAAGTCTGAGAATGAGATTCTCAATGAGAGAGGATATATCTGGTGGATCAGGCCAAGAGGGTGCGAAACGAAGGCTATGGAACCTCCTATGGACTTGTCGGACTTAGCACGACCATATTGCACCTAAACGAACTCAAACGGACCATACAGAGCTTCACATGGCTATGCCTAACCAGGCACGGGCTGTGCCTGACTCTGGCAAAAAATGGCCAAAACCTGGGTAATGCCCAGAAGGACATACGACTGCTTGTGTCCTAGCATGACCATGCCTTTTGGCACAGCTGCCCGTGTGTAAGACACACGGCCGTGTCGCGGTTCTGCCATTTTTAGAAACATCTCTTATGGAAATTTCTTGGGTTATTCTTATCTTAATTATGGGATAATTATGGTAAGATAAGTTCCATTTAAGCCTCATAAGATGTCCTAATTAAGAGATCTATAAATAGATCTCTTGATAATCTTTGGTCGAGGGGTTCTAATCTCTTTGGTTTTCTTCCTTGGTAGCCATCTTCCTCTCTCTTCATCTCTTGTCTCCGTCGATTGGCTAGAACCAATCAGAGACAAAGGCTTGCTGCTCTAGAAGTTATCTCAGGTGATCTCGGCGTGGATACTGATAGAGGCAAGACCCGTTGGTCTTTCTTGTGGTTTCGACAGATTCGAAAGAATCTCGAAGGTATAACTTCTCCTTCTCCTTTTGTGTGTTTACATGTGATTATGCCAAAGCAAGTATTCCTGACCCTCAGAGGATGTCTGGGATGTAATACAAATTATTTTATTTTCTTTATTCCACTAGACATTTTCTCGGAATCTCCAACAATATTGGCCATTAGTCAATTGGCTCAGTTTTTGATTGTGGTTCGGTCAAGATCTAGAAGTGAGAGTGACAATGTAGGATCATGAGTTCCGAGAGAGGGGGTGAATCTCGAAGTTATAAGAATTTTCTTTTTAATTCTTTTTATCAAAGTAAATGCAGTGAAAAATAAGATGCAAAAGACTCAAGGATTTACTTGGTTCACAATCCTAGCCGGATTGCTACTCCAAGACACGTGACTCTCCAAGAGTCACTTCGTCGGACAATGCACTATAATCCCTCCAACTCGAGAACTCTCGAACTTAGATGGGTTCACTTTTATAAAATGAAAGGGTAAGGTAACACTACCTTTCCTTTAAGCTATAAGTACAATAAACAAAATGCAATTAAAATAAATATATGTTGGTGCAATCGGCCCAGGTTGACTCGAGTTTGACTCGAGCAGTACTTTGATAGTATTTTGATGATAGACAAAACTCATGACATGGGATTGTCATGGGAAAGTCCAACATGGAGTTGGCATGGAAAATCCAAGCATGGGGCTTGGTGTGGGAAAATCCAAAGCATTGCGAAGCCGTGCACTTGGTGCTTGGTGAGAAATGCATTGCGAAGCCGTGCGCTTGGTGCATGTGGGAAGTCTTGAGGACTTGGCAAGTTCACTTGGCTCGGGGTCCTTGAGTCGGTGAAGGATGACATTGCAAAGCCGTGCGCTTGGTGCATCCGAGGGACCGTCGAACGGGGAGCGAATGGAGTGAGACCAAAGGGAAGCATACTTCGAGGGCAAGAGACACGAAGGATGGCGTTGTGAAGCCGTGCGCTTGGCGCATCCGAGGGACGTAGGCCGAGGGAAGAGAGCTTCAGTGGGGAACTCCATGAGGGATAAGGTGGACTTGGCCAAGTGGCTAAGACTGAGTGTCGGAGGCTCAAACTTGATGTTTGAGGGTTTACCCGATGGTCGGATGCTTAAACAACTTGGTGTTTGAGGTTTTGCCCGACAGCAATCGGTAGCACAGTGCGGTTCGTGATCGATCAAGTCGACTAGGGTTCGACCGAGTGTTAGGCATAGTTTTGTGCTTAGCGATCATTGCCATGGTGGAAGTCGATCGATGTCGATGATGGTCGACTAGGGATGTGATCGTGATGGGAATATCGCGAGCACAAAATGCTCCGTAGTCGACTAGGCAGTCGACTACTAGGTCACCAGTCGACTGATGAGCATCATCAGTCGACTGGTAGGTGATCCGTTGGAACTTGTCCAACGTGGATCTGGCCGTTGTGAGACAATGACTATAGGGCGGTCATTGGGGCCTTTTGCGTCGATTCTGGTAGCAACACTTGATCTGAGGTTATAAATGGAGCTCAAGTGGGAGGATTTCAAAAAGTCTTTAAGGAAGCTATTGGAGGGGAATTGCTGCTGCATTCCAGTCCTTCAAGAGCCATCCAAAGCAAGCTACAAGCAAAGAGTTCAAAACAAGCATTGTAAAGTATTCTTTACGTGTATTTCGTATTTGTCTTTGTATTGCTTGTATTTCATTACTTAGTGTAATTGCTTGTGAGAGGTTTTTCCACCTCCGACGTGTTGTCGAGAAGGAGTGGTTTAGTTAGTGCCGTGTGCAAAACTAGAGCCCGGTGAGCTCGCCCGTGGAGTAGGAACCATTCGGTTCCGAACCATGTATATCGTGTGTGTTTACGTATGCTTGTATTGTTGTTAGTATTATTATTGTTTCTATTGTTTCCACTGCGCTAACGACAATCGTAGGAAAGCAACGCAACGAGAATGAACGAATTCCACCATCGAACGATTGAGGGCTATTCACCCCCCTCTAGCCGGCCAACACAACCACATCGATCCCCTACAAGTGGTATCAGAGCCAAGACGCTTGTTGAGGACTAACTGCCAACACGAGCACTACAAGATAACCGGCTACAACCTCCAACCACCAAAATTCGAAGGAGATTTTCTATGGTGGAGAAGAAAAATGGAGGTATATCTAGAAACCGATTTTGATTTTATGCTAATCCTAGAAAACAATTTCGATTTGCCTAGGGATGAAAGAAATAGGTAAATTGAGAAGTCAAGGTGGACCCAAGACCAAATCAAGAACTTCGAGACAAATCTCAAGGTAATCGAATTACTTAGTGATTTGATTCCTAACAATATTTGGTCTAGGTTGGGTAATTTTAGGGATGCAAAGGAATTATGGGATAAAGTAATGAAATTCCAAGAAAATTCTCAATCGGCACAAGTAGAGGAGAATGCCGAGGAAGAAGCACCCATCACATTTGAAGATGTTGATGATTTGGTGGAGACCTCCACCTCTAGCATTGAGGGGGAGGAAAGGGTTTCTATTCCGGAGCAAAGTCAAAACGAAGCATCTACCTCTGGAAGATATGATCAAGAAGAATCCTTCACCTCCCTAGATAACTCAAGTGTTGTTATTTTAAATAAAAATCACATAATATGCTTTGTGTGTAGGGAGAAAGAGCATTACAAGAGCAAATGCCCAAAATTGGCTAAGAAGAAAACACCGACACCAAAAGTCAACCAAAAGTCAAAGGATGTCGGAGTCCCCACAACTAGAAGCAAAGAGCACATTGTGTGCTTTAAATGCAATCAAAAGGGACACTACCGAAGCCAATGCCCTAGAGGGAGGAAGAAAGGGCAAGAGGGTGTATCTCATGTAGGGGGAGCTTTTAAAGCTAACCCTAAGGTAAATTTAAATTATGCACCTTCAATTTGTTGGTGCAGTGAGGCACCGAAATTGAACCTGTGTTTTGATTATAGCAAAGACACAAAAGTTAAGTCTATTTTGTTTTCTCACGAGCTGAATCGAGTGTGCAGAAGATTGATATAGCTGGAGCTGAAGGCTAGCGACACCCGGAGGAAGCCGCGGTGGTCGGGCGATACTCGAGTTACTTCGGAGGGAGCCGAAGGAATCGAGTGGAAGGCCGGAAGCAAAAGCGACACGTAAGTATCGAGGTAAGCTCGTGTGTGCGAGAGTAAGTAAGGTTGTATCCTCTTTACGGGGATGATCTTAAGCGTAGATCCGACCAAAGACATCTTATAGATGGTCTAGGTCGAGATCGGATGGTCGACGACCATCGAAATTATGTTTTTATTGAGCTAGCGGCAAGCATCGGTCATTGGGAGGACTCATTGCAGGTGTATCGATCATTAGAAGGTCATCAATCGGCCGATCGCCATCGATCGGTGATGATGGCCATCAGTCGATTGATGGTCAATGATCAGATTCGAGGAGTCAAGGCTTATCACTCCACCTCAAAGCGGTTTGGTGTCCATTTGTGATTGGTTGAAGACCCACTCGAAAAGGGGCTCAAAGGCTATAAAAGGAGGGCCAAACCTAGGGTTTGATCAACAATTCTAAGCCTCCAAAAAGTCTCCGTTACGCTGCAACTCTCCGACAACGAAGTCCTTCCATTCCGACGTCTAGGTTTAACTCTTATTATTCTTGTACGTCGGTATTAGTTTTTCTTGTCATTTACATTTCTGGAGCTTTTATCGTATACGAGGAGAGGGGGAGTGTCCCTCTACCTCAAGTTTTTGTGGTTCCTTCTTGTATCGATTAACTCCTACCTCTAACGAGGAGGAGTTCCTTTAGTACTTTTGCCCTCCGTACGTGGTCAAGGACCACTAGGGCCTTGGAGTAGTAGCCTTCGGCTACGAACCAAGTAAAACCCTTGTGTCGATTGTCTCTTTTATTTTATATTTACATTTCCGCTGCAATTAATTTATTATCTCTCGAGTTTTGACGAACGAAAGAAAAAGAAAAGGTTTTTCGCTATTCACCCCCCCTCTAGCGAACCGCATCGATCCAACAATTGGTATCAGAGCCGGGGGCGCTTAGATTTGGTGAAACCACCAATCTAACATTTTTTTTACAGATTTGTTTTTCGTTCGTTTAAATTTTCCTCCCGCACTACTAATCCAAGACGAAGTCTTGGTACTCTTCGTTTGATTTTGTTTTGCAAGTATTCGCTTTTGGAGTAGCCGACGGTCAAACGGGCATAACTTTTTGTACAAGTTGACCCACGACACGGTCTACCTACCAAATCGAAGCCCTCGCATAGATCTACACTTCTCGCTGATGTTTACCCCCGTAACAAGTTGTTTTCATCCTCAAAAATCGATGTTTAGTAGCCTTTCGGGGACATCGAAGGTTGTGAGTACTTACTTTTTATTTAATTTCTCATTTCTTTGCTTAACTTTCTATTTTTCGTTTGTTTCTTTTTATTTCCCGCACTACTAATCCAAGACGCAAGTCTTGGTACTTTCGTGTGTTTTTGTTGTTGCTAGGTTTTCATTTTAGTCTCCTTGTCTTTTTGTTCTAATGACCCATCTCGAGGGTTTTAGCACCGTCCGACCTCCGTTTTACAACGGAGATGATTTCCGTTACTGGAAAGGTCGGATGGAATGCTTTCTCAAAACCCAAATTGAGATGTGGATCATAATTCAAACGGGTTTCACACTTCCGACCAATGAAGTGGGTGACTCCTTGGATTATGATCAATGGACCGTTGCAACAAAACGACAAGTCGAAGCCGACGCCAAGGCGACACAAATCCTCCAATGTGGCCTATCCAAGGAGGAGCTAAATCGCGTCGGCCCCTTCATAAGCGCAAAGGATCTTTGGACAAAACTAATCGAGTTACATGAAGGATCGGATCAAGCTAAGGTTTGCAAACGTGATTTGTTATTCAATAAATTGTACACACTAAAAATGCAGGAACACGAGTCCGCGACGCAACTCCACGCCCGTGTCCAAGACATAGTCAACAACCTACATGCAATCGGGCAAAAGGTCGAAAATCGCGACCTTATAAGGTATGTCCTAAACTCTTTTCCGAGGACTACCTTATGGGCATCCATGGTCGATGCCTATAAGGTCTCCAAGGACCTTTCTAAAATTAGGTTAGATGAACTCTTTTTGGATTTTGAACTTCATGAGCAGTCTAAATCGGGCGAGAGGGTATAGCCTTGTTTGCAGGTTCAAAGAAGAAGAAAATCGCAAGCAAGCCACCACCAACCGAGGAGGAAGACGAGTCCGAAGAAGAAGTTGACCCGGAGTTGACTGCCGAACTAATGAACCTAGCTCAAAGGATAGCCAAGGGACGAAAGCGAACCACGACTCGACACAACCAAGGTAAATCTAAAAGTTCTAACATTAGGTGTTATGAGTGTAACAGGTTTGGACACATCAAGTCCGAGTGCCCCAAGCTCAACCACCAAGCACCTAAGCACAAGAAGGCCCTCAACGCGACATGGGAAGAAGCGTCCATCCAAGAAGAAGGCGAAGACCACGTCTTCATGGCGAAGTCGATTGAGTCGACCGGAGACCGAACTCAACTTGAGTCGAACACGAGGATGACTCGGACCACGGGCTTACCTTCAAGTCAAGCCACGGATACGCATCCGGTTCAAAAGATACCCTTAAAGTAAGTCAAAATTTATTTAATACTTTACAAAATACGGTTAGGTTTTTGTCTAGGAAATTAGTTAAATCCGAGTCCAAGGTCGAGACCCTAGTTGAGGAAGTTAAACTCCTCAAACACCAGGTCTCCCTAACCTCTTCGACTAGTCGAGTTCAAGAGAAGGACTCAACTCGGGTTGAAAAACTCGAAGTTGAGAACTCTCTCTTGAAAAGTCAAGTCGAAGATCTTAGGAACACGTTGGAAAGGTTCACTTCGGGATCCAAAGGACTTGACCTCCTACTTGGATCTCAAAGGGCCGTGTACAACAAGGCTGGACTAGGGTTTAACTCAAACGCGACTAATAGGTCGTATATGTCGATCGTAAGTAGACATAAAAAATGTGTCCAAGCATGGGTCCCTAAGACCACTTTGATTTCAACTCTAGGATCTAACTCGTACTGGGTTCCCAAGGACCAAATCCACTATGTGGATAGACCGAACCGATTCAACGGTCTAGGAGGAGCCGACAAAAATATGTTTGTGCTTTAACTTAGAAATTGCATGTTTTAACTTAGAAAGTTTGTGCTTTAACTTAGAAATTGCATGTTTTAACTTAGAAAGTTTGTGCTTTAAAACTTGTGAACTCTCTTAGAACACGACATAACCAACTAAAATTCTTGAAAAGATTGAGCCTCGGGAGCCTCTTTTCAAATAACCAACTAAAATCCTTTGAAAAGATTAAGCCTCGGGAGCCTCTTTTCAAAAATAACCAGATTAGACTAGGAAATGATCTTAGGTGAGTCAAGTCATCATTTTCTTGAAAATGGCTTTGTCTAAGGAAGTGGTCGATGATCCGATAAAAGAAGGCCCCTGTGCCTCGCCACGACCTGGAAGCCATGATCTTGAAAAGGTAAACTTGACAAGCCTAGGGTTAAATCCAAATCTAACATAAAATTACTTGAACCTAAATCCACTTAATCAACTTAATTAGAAGTCATCTCAAAATAAACACATAAGTATAACATGCTTGATCATATAGACTCCGGTGAGATGACCTAGGGTTAACAACTTACAACTAATTTTCTTAACAAAAATCTAACATCCAATCCAACCACCTTGTGTGTAGGATCAATGGATGTTAGACGTGTTGCTCGACACATGATCGGGATCAACTCAAATTCGCAAAGCTTCGATTCAAGCGACAAGGATCGGTAGCCTTTGGGAATAACGGCAAGCTCAAAATCATCGGATCAGGTGATATCGAGCTTAACACGAATTTTGTTATTAAAAATGTATTACTTGTAGAGAATTTTGAATATAACTTACTTAGTGTAAGCCAATTGTGTGATAATAACTATAAGGTTATATTTCTAGAAAATGAATGCGTAATTAATACCAACGAAACCTCTGAAATAATTCTTAAAGGAACTAGAAATAACAACATTTATACGATCAATTTAACCAACTCCTCAACTAAGTGTCTTATGACACGGCAAGAGGAATCATGGTTGTGGCACCGACGACTCGGTCACTCGCACCCAAGACTCGCCCACAAGATGAGTCAGAGTGGCTTAGTCAGAGGCTTACCCAACCTCAACAACTTGGTTAATAAAATCTGTAATGCTTGTCAACAAGGAAAACAACCTAGGACACAACACAAGTTAACTAACCAAGAACGAACCTCAAGTGTACTTGAGCTCCTGCATATGGATCTATTCGATTCACATGGAGCCAAGTCACTCAATAGAAGTCAATATTGCTTAGTCATAATTGACGACTACTCCAGGTTTACCTGGGTTAGGTTCATCAAACATAAAAATGATACCCTAGATCAATTAATCAATCTATTCAAATTAATCGAGAATCAAAAAGACCTTAAGGTTAAAAGACTTAGAAGCGATCATGGTGGTGAATTCGAAAATCAAAGGTTCACCGACTTCTGTAACCTAAACGGATACCACCATGAATTCTCTTGCCCTAGGACCCCTCAGCAAAATGGCCTAGTGGAGCGGAAAAACCGAACTCTACAAGAAGCCGCTAGGACCATGTTGAACGAATACGACCTACCCGATAGGTTTGGCGGGGTTAGCACGGCTTGCTATGTCCAAAATAGGATCCTTATGGTAAAGAGGCACCTTAAGGCCTCGTACGAGATTTATCACGATAAAATACCTAACATCAAGTACTTTAGGGTATTTGGGTGTAAGGTACATATCCTAAACACTAAGGATTACCTAGGGAAATTTACATCCAAAACCACGACCGGAATCTTTCTAGGATACTCGACTACAAGTAGAGCTTATAGAGTATATAACCACGACACCCTTAGAGTCGAGGAGACTATCAATGTAGTATTCGATGAAGGACATGAACCTACAAAACCCCCGGCAACCCCAATTATCGAGCCGATTCATACTAGACCTAACTCTGATCCGGAGATCAGGTCTAGTGTTAATCCTAACCTAAGTCAACCTAGTCACTCTATTGATCAAGTGATAGATGACTCCAACCAAACTAGTGTTCAACCAAGTCACCCCATTGATCAAGCATTAGGTGACACAAACCCAACCCAATCTAGGACTCAGACTAACCACCCTATCGATCAAGTGATAGGAGATCCTAATCTAGGAGTTCGAACTAGAGCATCCTATAGGAACCTTAGTCAAATTTCCTTAATTTCAAAGATAGAACCCAAATCAATTGAACAAGCTCTTCTTGATCCCGATTGGATTATTGCAATGCAAGAAGAGCTAGCTCAATTTACTAGGAACGAAGTGTGGGAATTAGTACCACCACCTAAAGACAAAACGATAATTGGAACAAGGTGGGTGTTTCGAAATAAGCTTGATGATAAAGGTGAAGTAGTTAGAAACAAGGCTCGGTTAGTCGCCAAAGGATTTAGCCAAGTCGAAGGCTTAGATTATGACGAAACCTATGCCCCAGTAGCTAGACTCGAATCCATTCGAATGTTGCTAGCTTATGCCGCACATCGAGGATTTAAGCTGTTTCAAATGGATGTTAAGTCGACATTCCTAAATGGATACATTAAAGAAGAAGTTTATGTTAGCCAACCCCCCGGATTCGAAAATCTAGATAAACCCGACCATGTTCTAAAACTTAAGAAAGCTCTCTATGGACTTAAACAAGCTCCTCGAGGCTTGATGCGAAGACTTTCAATCCATCTTAAGTCAAAAGGGTTTAACCAAGGCTTAGTTGACCCAACTCTCTTCGTAAAAACCTTAGGTAAAGAAATATTCATAGCTCAAATTTACGTAGATGATATAATTTTGGAACCTCTAACTTTCGGCCTTACTAAGCGAGTTCGTTTCACTCATGGAAAGTGAGTTCAAATGAACTTGGTAGTTAAGTTTCTTTTAGGTCTACAAATTAAACAAACTAAGGATGGTATATACCTATATCAACAAAATACACTAAGGAGTTAATTAAAAGATTTGGAATGCAAGACGCTAAGATAATAAACACCCCAATGGCGATTAATGTTAACATAGGAGAAGACCTAGAAAGTAAGTCCATTGACTTAAAATACTATAGGAGTGTAATAGGAGTCTCACGTACTTAGCAAGCCGACGATATCTTATTTGCGATGAAGTATGTGCGGAGTTTCAAACTGTGCTAAGGAGTCTCACCTAACCCTAGTTAAGCGTATCCTTAGATATCTAAAGGGTACACTTAATGTCGGTATTTAGTATCCTAGATCTACCGAGTTCGAACTAATCGGCTACTCCGATTCGGATTATGCCGGTAGTAAACTCGATGAAAGAGCACGCAGTGGTTGTTGTCAACTCTCAGTCTAGTGAGTTAGTGCGATGAGGAAGCAACATTGTGTTGCCTTGTCTACCACCGAAGCCGAATACATCGCGATGGGTGAGTGTGTCACTCAGCTTCTTTGGATGAAGCACACCCTTCGCGACTTTAAGTTAGACTTTACGAATACTAAACTTCACGTAGATAACATTAGTTCAATTAATCTTACAAAGAATCCAATATGTCACTCTAGGACCAAACATATAGAAGTCAAACACCATTTCATTCGAGAACATGTGGCCAACGGAGCCATACAACTCGAGTACGTCGAATCGAAATCTAACCTAGCAGACCTATTTACTAAACCCCTACCCGAAGCCGAATTTAGTCTATTAAGATGAAAATTGGGCATGTGCGTAATAGAATAAGAACTTGCAAACTATATTTTCTTACTACTATATTTCATTTTGATGGAACTAGCATAGGACATACCTTAGATAACATGCACCTATAGATTTAAGGAGCCAGTACATCTCACAACACATAGGACTAATGTGTTTGTGTACTTAGCCACGTAGATGGGCGTGAGATGTTAGGACCCTACTCCAGGTTCCAAGATGTAGATCAAGTGCGTCAATATGAACCTCGGAGTATAAATATGCAACTAATATTAACCAACTCTAATTAGGGCTTGTTGATAATATCATTTCAATCAAGTCAAACTAGAGTTGAACATTTAGATGAATTATTTTCACATACTATTTTTAAAATCATCATGCTTGGACTTAGGGTTTTCTTAAAACCCCCCCACTTTTTCCTTGATTTATGTCAAAAGGGGGAGAAAAGGCCAAAGTTAAGGTTCAAGAAAAGGCCAAAGTTCAATTTCAAATTTTTGAAATTGATAACTTAACTTAAAACTTTGATTCTGGCCTAAGTTAAGGGGGAGTAAGGTTTAGGTTTCAACTCTTCGGAATTGAAAACTTTAAAGGCCCAAGTTAAGAAATCAAAAGTTAAACCTTTGAAATTGATAACTTAACTTAAAACTTTGATTCTGGCCTAAGTTAAGGGGGAGTAAGGTTTAGGTTTCAACTCTTCGGAATTGAAAACTTTAAAGGCCCAAGTTAAGAAATCAAAAGTTAAACCTTTTGAATAATTAACCTTTTGACTTAACTTTTGATTACTTAACTTGCACTTATTTTTGACTCTAAGAAGCCTAACTTAATTTTTGTGTTTGGAGAACTAAAAGTCTTTTTCAAGTACTCACCCTCGGTCAAGGGGGAGGGTTCCTCTAAGGGGAGAACTTGAGAAATATTTTTACTACTCCTACTTTTGCTTCTTGTCTTTACTGTTTCATGCACTTAATTTCCTTAACTTTGTGTGTTTTTGCCATATATCAAAAAGGGGGAGATTGTTGGTGCAGTGAGGCACCGAAATCGAACCTGTGTTTTGATTATAGCAAAGACACAAAAGTTAAGTCTATTTTGTTTTCTCACGAAATTTGAATCGAGTGTGCGAGAAGATTGATATAGTGAGTGAAGGCTAGCGACACCGAGGAAAGCCGCGGTGGTCAGGCGATACTCGAGTTACTTCGAGGAGCCAAGGAATCGAGTGGAAGGCGGAAGCAAAAGCGACACGTAAGTATCGAGGTAAGCTCGTGTGCGAGTAAGTAAGGTCGTATCCTCTTTACGGGGATGATCTTAGCGTAGATCCGACCAAAGACATCTTATAGATGGTCTAGGTCGAGATCGGATGGTCGACGACCATCGAAATTATGTTTTATTGAGCTAACTTTGACTTGCGAAGCATCACGATCGCTACTTGGAGGACTCGATGCCGGAGTATCACGATCGCTAGAAGTCATCAATCGACCGATGTCGCCATCACGATCGTGATGATGGCCATCGATCGATGGTCAATGATCAGATTCGAGGAGTCAAGGCTTATCACTCCACCTCAAAGCGGTTTGGTGTCCATTTGTGATTGGTTGAAGACCCACTCGAAAAGGGGCTCAAAGGCTATAAAAGGAGGGCCAAACCTAGGGTTTGATCAACAATTCTAAGCCTCCAAAAAGTCTCCGTTACGCTGCAACTCTCCGACAACGAAGTCCTTCCATTCCGACGTCTAGGTTTAACTCTTATTATTCTTGTACGTCGGTATTAGTTTTTCTTGTCATTTACATTTCCGGAGCTTTTATCGTATACGAGGAGAGGGGGAGTGTCCCTCTACCTCAAGTTTTTGTGGTTCCTTCTTGTATCGATTAACTCCTACCTCTAACCAGGAGGAGTTCCTTTAGTACTTTTGCCCTCCGTACGTGGTCAAGGACCACTAGGGCCTTGGAGTAGTAGCCTTCGGCTACGAACCAAGTAAAACCCTTGTGTCGATTGTCTCTTTTATTTTATATTTACATTTCCGCTGCAATTAATTTATTATCTCTCGAGTTTTGACGAACGAAAGAAAAAGAAAAGGTTTTTCGCTATTCACCCCCCCTCTAGCGAACCGCATCGATCCAACAAAATTCCTAAAGTTAAAAAGCATGCTAAAAACTATTTTATCTCTCTTGCTATTATTAATGAAAAGCATGCTAGTAGAAATAAATATTTTTTCCTAGGTGCCAAGCATGTTCATGTAACTAAGGACAAACCTAGGACTCATAATTCTAGAAATATTTTACCAAAGGAGTCCATTAGAAGAATTGAAGAAAATTTAGGTGTTAATCCCAAGAAATCTAGGCACATGCCTAAGAAGAAGAACATTTCCCAAAAGATAAATGAAAATTCAAAATTGGGAAGATTAGAGATGAAAAACCAAGTCTTGAGGTCAAGGCTAGAAAAACTTGAGAAGACCCTAGCAATAATCACAAATTCGGTTAAGGGGTCTAATGGCCAAAAGTCAAGACCTAGGAAACAAGAACGGTCTAAGGGCAAGAAAGGTTTGGGTCACAAACCTATGTCCTATCACAATGTTCCATTTAATTATGGAACAACATCTAGGTCTAGAAAAACCAAGGCTAATAGGGAAGCCATCCCTAAGTCTAGCCATGGTATGTGTTTAGTGGCTAAGGACTTAAGAAAATCTAAGAAAGCCACTAGGAAGGTCTTTGGGGGAGTTACCTCTAGAGTTGATCTAGAAAAGACCCAAAAGACTATGGCTTCAAAGCCTAAAAGGGTCATTAGGAAGATATCTAGGGAAGTTATCCCTAGTGAATACCTTGTTAACCCAAGGAGCTCCAATAGGTATTGGGTTCCTAGGAGCGTGATCGATTCACGCTAAAAGGGTTAGGGTGTGTCAACCCTAAGTGGATGGGTAGTTAACCTAACCATAGTAGAGTTGACATATTAGGATGTGCAAATATGCTTTGAGAAGTTGAAAAATGATTAAATTGACACAATTAGGTCTTAGAGGTATTGGTGTGCCATTTTGGGTTTTTGGCACACTAGGGGGAATGATGGTATTAAGGCAAAATAGAATTAATTCCTAAAAATGACAATTTGGATTTAACACTTAGGTATTTTATACCTTAGTATATTTTACTTGCCATGATTTATTTGCCTTGCCATGTCATGACATCATTTTCATTTTTATCTCTAAAAATGTCATGATCATGTTTAAACTTCTTCTTTATATGTCATGTATGCTAAAATGTCATTCACATGCCATGACATCATGATTTTGGCATATGCTTTTATCTATATCATATTTATGCCATAATCATCATCATGCATATAACTAAAATGAAATTAAGAACTATGGCATAATTTGATGGGAATCAAATAATATTGCCTAGAAATATGCATGAGACCATTAAAAGAACAAAAACCCACATCTCACTAAAAACTTGACTTGTATGTGTTTTACACATCTAGATATAAGTGAGATGTTTAGGAAAAAGAAATTAAAGGTTTCAATAACATTTTGAAAACATTTTGAAAAACATTGGTGAAGTCTATCTTTTGATAGCCATCACCATTGAATGGGATGATACAAAGAGGGCTCAATATTGAAGCTTTTCTTAACTTTTGGACTTTGTATCAATCTCTTAATTTAGTGGGTAAAATAATTTTCACCCATAATGATTGTGATAAGTAATATACATACCAAATTTCAAGATTTATCAACTTATGTATATTTACTTATGAATTTTGGAAAGTCATTTTTGAAATTCAGAAACGCAAATCTGATTATCGATCATTGCCATGTGGCTAGTCGATCGATGAAATGTGACCATTGATTTAATTCGGTAAACCTTGTTGGTTAGGCCCATGTTTAGCTAGGTTAAGGTCTCCTAACCACTCCTAACCCTAGTATATGCTTGGGAGAGCATTAGAAAGGGTGGAAATCCATTGGACATGGATTAGGAGAAGTGTTTAGGGAGAGTATCAATTTTAAGGTGGATGGAAGTTCATTGTTGAACTTTTCCTTAATTTTGATGGTTTTATGTTCTTATTGGCTTAGGGACTCTCCAAGGACATTGTTGGTGCAATGGTCAAGGGAGAGCAAGCCTCTAGGGGGAAGTCTCCATTATGGGAAGATGGATGAGTATTTCCTCATGGGAGGAAAATTGGGTTGCCTCTCTTTAAGTGATATGGGATCACTAGAAAGATTGTAGGCATTGTTCCTTCAAGGGAGAGATTGTAAGATCTCATTGGGATATGAGACATTCATACCCTTGGGGAGGACCTTTTTGATGTAATGTCAAAAAGGGGGAGAAGTTACCAAGTTACCAATTAGGGTTCGTTGGAATTCTCATTGGGATATGAGAATTGCCAATATGGGAGAATTGGTAGACTTGAGATGGTAGTTTTGTCAATCATCAAAAAGGGAGAGATTGTTGGTGCAATCGACCCAGATTGACTCGAGTTTGACTCGAGTAGTACTTTGATAGTATTTTGATGATAGACAAAACTCATGACATGAGATTGTCATGGGAAAGTCCAACATGGAGTTGGCATGGAAAATCCAAGCATGGGGCTTGGTGTGGGAAAATCCAAAGCATTGCGAAGCCGTGCGCTTGGTGCTTGGTGAGAAATGCATTGCGAAGTCGTGCGCTTGGTGCATGTGGGAAGTCTTGAGGACTTGGCAAGTTCACTATGCTTGGGGTCCTTGAGTCGATGAAGGATGGCATTGCTAAGCCGTGCGCTTGGTGCATCTGAGGGATCGTCGGACGGGGAGCGAATGGAGTGAGACCAAAGGGAAGCATACTTCGAGGGCAAGAGACGTGAAGGATGACGTTGTGAAGCCGTGTGCTTGGCGCATCCGAGGGACGTAGGCTGAGGGAAGAGAGCTTCAGTGGGAAACTCCATGAGGGATAAGGTGGACTTGACCAAGTGGCTAAGACTGAGTGTCGGAGGCTCAAACTTGATGTTTGAGGGTTTACCCGACGGTCGGATGCTCAAACAACTTGGTGTTTGAGGTTTTGCCCGACAGTAGTCGACTGACAAACTTGATGTTTGAGGGTTTACCCGACGGTCGGATGCTCAAACAACTTGGTGTTTGAGGTTTTGCCCGACAGCAGTGTGGCAGTCGACTGGTATCTGACAGAGTCGACTGCCAAGGCTGATTTCGGGAAAACTAGGTTTGGTTAGCCTGTGTTCAGCCATGGTAAAAGCCCCTAATCACTCCTAACCCTAGGATATGCTTTGGGAAGCATTATAAAGGGTGAAAATCCATTGGATATGGATTAGGAGAAGTGTTTAGGGTTTGTATCATTTTAAGGTGTTGGAAAGTTCAATATTGAATTTCTAACCTTAATTTTGATGGTTTAGAGTTCCTATTGGCTTAGGGACTTCCCAAGGACATTGTTGGTGCAATGGTCAAGGGGGAGCAAGCCTTTAGGGGGAGGTATCCATCTTGGGATGATGGATGTGTTTTTCTCCTTAAAGAGGAGAAGTTATTGGGAGAATATGACATCAATTGGGAAATTGATGGGACTTTTGAGTGACCCAATTTGGAAATTGGGAGAGTAAATAGGATTGCCTCTCTTGAGTGATATTGGGCTTATCACTAGGAAGATGGTAGGCATCCTAAGTATTTTTGGACCAAAGGGGGAGATTGTAAGATCTCATTGGGACATGAGACGTTGACCTCCTTGGAGAGAAAACCTTTTTGATGTTAGTCAAAAAGGGGGAGAATGTTTGGGGGAGAACATTTGGTGAGTGTTTACCAATTTGGGATAATTGGTAAGGGATTTGAGTTAGTGTTCTAACTCAATAATTTGTTTGGTTTTTGTCAAACATCAAAAAGGGGGAGATTGTTGGTGCAATCGACCCAGGTCACGATTGACCAGGACTCGAGTTTGGCTCGAGTGATGTTTTGATGTGTTTTGATGTTTCGACAAAAACATATGACAATGTCATTGTCATTTGGTAAAGTCCAAGTCTTGAGTACTTGGCATGGAAAGTCCAAGTGGGACACTTGGCATTGGGAAAAGTCCAAGCATGAGTCTTGGCAATGTAAAGTCCAACATGGGTTGGCAAGGAAAGTCCAAGCATGGTCTTGGCATGGAAAGTCCAACATGAGTTGGCAAGGAAAGTCCAAGCATGGGTCTTGGCAATGTAAAGTCCAACATGGGTTGGCAAGGAAAGTCCAAGCATGGTCTTGGCATGGAAAGTCCAACATGGGTTGGCATTTGAAGTCCAAGGGGTTTGATATTGGCGGCGTAAAGTCCAAGAGGGAGTCTTGGCAGCATAAGTCCAATGGTTGGCGGCGTAAAGTCCAAGCAGAATCTTGGCGGCGTAAGTCCAATGTGCCTTGGCGGTGTAGACACCGTTAGCATGACATAGCCGACGGAAGCACCTGAAGGCTAGCACGATGGATGAACAAGTCATGGATGACTTGGAGGGATCCGAGGGGCGTGAGGCTGATGGAGGTGGCTAGAAGGCTTAGGTCTAGGCTAAGGGTGGTCTAGCAAGTATGGGGGAACCATACTTGGGTTAAAACCTCATGTTTGAGGTGTGCCAGTCGACTGGTGCCATGTGGCAGTCGACTGGACCGAGTCAACTAGGGTTTGACTGCGGGTTATGGCCTAGCGATCATTGCGAGTTGTGCGATCGGTGATGGCTCGGCGATCGGCCCGATCGTGTAATCGATCGTAATCGACCGACCCGCGAAATGGGTCGAGACTCGAGCTCGACTCGACTGGTCGAGTGAGGACTCCATCAGTCGACTGATGGTCACAATCAGTCGACTGATGAAGGTTCCGTTGGACTTATCCAGCGTGGATCTAGCCGTTGTCTCACGACAACAGTGGAATCAGTCGACTGATGGTCCCGATCAGTCGACTGATCGACCTTTTCCAGCACAGGTTGAAGCTTTATAAGGAGCTCGTGATGGAGGATTTTGAAATCAGTTCTTGAGGGCTATTGGGGCAATTTGTTGGTGCAAATCAGGTCTCCAAGTGCAAGCAAGCAACCAAGCATTCAAGCAATCAAAACAAGTGTTGTAAAGTCTTTTCTTTACTTGTATTTCATATTCATTATTGTAATTTCTTGTATTTGTATCTTATTGTTGTAAGATTACTTGTAAGGGGTTTCTTGATGTGTTATTTTCCGTAAGTGCACGGT
This sequence comes from Wurfbainia villosa, assembly GCA_025175895.1. Taxonomy (NCBI): domain Eukaryota; kingdom Viridiplantae; phylum Streptophyta; class Magnoliopsida; order Zingiberales; family Zingiberaceae; genus Wurfbainia; species Wurfbainia villosa. Next base: position 77,273,735 of record CM046005.1, read on the forward strand.
TGTCGTCAAGTAATAAAAATATCGATCCCACAGGGATTGGAACAATTACCGAATGATCGTGATACCAAGTTATCTAGTAAATCGATTATTGGTTTAAGCAAAGAAACTGAGTAGTCAATAACAACGAATGAGAAGAACGAGCTAAAAGTCAAGAGTTGAGGAAAATCTCAGGATATGTGTTTCACCACGTCAACGATTTATAAGGTGATTTAATTCTTTCCTACCCCTAGTAGAGTTGTTTTGATGGAACCTATCCTAAGGTAAATCAACGGCCCCTTTCGAGGTCTACGCTAACTGTACCTATCAAACTCAACTTACCTGTCACGGTGTTCGAGCATAGGGGATTATAATCAGCTAAGGGGACCTGTCACGAGACCCCCGCAAACCTCCCTAGTCTTGCCTCCGTTACCTGGTAAAAACTGGATTTGATAGATCCATTAAGTCCATAAGAGTTCCGCTAGAGTCAAATTTCCTTTTCACGGTAGGTTTGCACACGGGACCATAATCAGCTAAGGGGACCTGTCACGAGACCCCCGCAAGCCCTCATAGATACACTACCGCTACTTGACAGGAGTTATTCCCTAGTTGATTTTGGGTTTCGGGAACTCGGGTTCACCGTTAGGTACTTCCCCTTAGCTCCTTAGGTTTATCAATAAGAATCCAAAAGAACCAGATCAAAACAAACAATAGTTCGAGTAGTATAGATTATATCATCCATCATAAATCGTCAAGGGCTACTCCCCCATCCTAAGATTACAAGACACTACTCCATAGTCTGACAAGAGTTGCTAGAGAAAGAAAATACAATACTGGATGCCATCTGCGTTCCTCTGCCGACTCCTTCTCTTTTGCTTCTTCTGTTGTCGATCCCTTTGCCGTCTTCTGTCCTCCTTTTTGACCATCCACCGTCCCCTTTTAGGGTTAGAATATCTTCTCTTTTATAGCTTTGGCCACCTCTTCAATTAAGGCAATAGATTTCCCTTTAATCGCGAAGATCCCGATTGCTCGCGAAAAGGAATCCTGGAGTCAGGCCAACACACCCGTGCCACATGAGGGCACAGGCGTGTCGCTGGTTTCCCACAGGGCGTGTTACGGTTTGAACTGGGGCGTGTCGCGGCTGCACTAGGGCGTGTCGGCTGCTGGAATCACTGACACGGGCGTGTTGTTCTTTGACTTGGGCATGTCGTCCGCTGGTTCTCATGACACAGGCATGTCGATTCCCAACACTGTTGTTTTGAACGCCTTCTTCTTTGCCTGTTAACACAAAAACACCCAAAAGCGTCTCTTCTTCCCAAAATATGCTAAACTTAATCAATCATGATAAAATACATGCCTAGGATATGAAATGAGATAAAATGCACATATATAAAGTAGTGAAAACATAGCATGATTTACACACATCAAAATCCCCTAGTCTTAAACTTTTGCTTGTCCTCAAGCAAAGAAAACTCAAAAGACAACTTATTTGTGGGAATACTAGACACCATCCAGAAGTATACAATCTGATCTTAATCTTTTCAAATCATTTCTAGTTGCCAAGTTTGAAAGATCCCTATATAGTGCACGTGAAAAGTTGGACTAAAGTCATTGGACACCAATCCGGATTTGCCATTCCTTCTATCGTAGAGCATTCTTATTTCCGGCATAGAGGCACTTACCTGCCTTAATGCATGGATCATTCTTACCTATCATCAAAAGGTCTCAAAGGAGCACTTTCTAAGAAGAGAGAAGGAAAGGAATTATAGAGAGCATTTCCCCAGTAACTAGTTAGTCTCAAAGGGGCACCTTTTAGGTGTTTCCCCAGTAACTACTTGGTCTCAAAGGGGTGCTTGAAAACAATTCCAGTCATTTTTTTTTCTTTTTTTTCTTTTTTTTTTTACCATACTTCTAGTGAAAGTGTTTCTCCAAGAACTAAGTTGCAGTAAGTCTCAATGGAAAATCGGGTACTCGTCCGATATGGGGGGTTTAAATCTTTTCTTTGGATACCTCAGACCTATAGACCGTGTTAGAGGTGAAATAGGGTTCTTATCAAATAGGCAAAAAGGAATTTCATGATCCGACCAATGTTCAGTTGTATTACGCTAGATGATATAAAAAATGCACTGTTATGATATATGAAAAGATGCAAATAAAATAGCAATAACCAAACTAAAAATCTAAGTAGAAACGGCATAAGCAGTAAAGGATGTGCATCAAAACTCACAAAATAGTTGAAGGTGGTCAATGGTCATCGTCTTCGCTACTAGCATCCTCCTCTGCCCACCTACGTCGCTGCTCCTGGTAAAACTCCCGGGACTCTTGTCGAAATCTATCATCATCTTCCCTCCGGGCGGACTCAGCAGTGAAAAACTCATCAGCTCTCCTGTAAAAATCAGCTGCCCTATCCAAATGTTGTGTCACCATGCGATGGTGCTCCTCTGTAGCTTGGGCATACCGATCCCACACACCAATGTGCGAGGTATGCTCGACCCTAAATGCTTCGAATGATGATCGGAATCCTGAAAAATCAAAAGAAGAGTACCTGCGAAACATTATGGGTAGGAAGCAGTGGGGGTTGAGAGTCGAATGTGATGGCTCAGGGGCTATGTGAGATGGCTCCCTAGGAGGGGGTGATGGAGCATGGGCAGTGGGGGTAGGAAAGGGTTCCTGGACATCTCTAAAAAGCCAATTGGATGAATTACGTACAGTCATCCGCTCAGGGTTCGGAAGAGGGATTTTAATTCCATTTTTTAACACCAAACGATATCCCTCGTCACATGCCTCAATCATCTTCATATTTATACAAGCATCCAAATCCAATCTAGGGCTAGCAGGACAATATTCAAGGTCATCCAAATCACATCCTAAGGCTACAGCAATCCTAGTGATAATACCCCCTATGACTATGACTCCGGATGGGCTATTACTAACCTTAACTAAATGCCTAACCATATGGGCTCCAGAATCAATCTTAACTTCATTTAGCATGACCCATAAAAATTGTAACTCACTCTGCCTAGCCACCCCTGCACTATCATATCTCCCTGAGATTGTATTAGCCATGAATCTAAGGAGATAACGGAAAGTAGGATTAGGGATGTTAAATGATTTAGATCTAGATGCATCGTAAGGGCGAGGTCATCGATTAATCTCCAAAATTGATGATCAATAAAATGTCTATGAATTTGCCTCTCCCCTCCGCTAGGAAAATCAAATATCATATTAAAATCACTTAGAGAAAGGGTAAATTCATGGTTCATTAATCTAAATTTTATTTTTCCTTCCTCACAATCCTTTCCTTGCAGTATTTCAGCGGACAGGGAGCTAAGGAATTCAAGAGTGATGCTAGGGTAAGTAAGGTGATGGTGTGTGATAAACTCGGTCCAGCCTATCCTATTTGTTAACCAAGTTATGTCATCTCTTAACCCTAAGGTGGTCAACGTGTAGAAGTCTATAGTTCTCATAGATACTAACTTCCTTTTTTCAAGCTTACTGAATTTAGTCTTCATAATATCATCCCTAAAAACAATTCCATAAGGATGGCTAGAGGTCGGAGGAGGTTCGTTACCCAAATCTGAGCTTTTCTTTTCCCTTGTCCTTTGCCGAGAGAAGAAGCTCCTCCTCTAGTCTTCACTCGCTTGCTCATGGCGTTGGGAATGGAGAGACAGCAGTTTGCTCCTCACGCTTGAGAGGGAGAGGCGTGTGCTTCAACCTTGTATCGCGAGTGGAAGATTAGGGCATGCTCGGGCTGGTTTTAGAGGGCTATTCGCAGCATAGGCGTGTCGGACATGCTCTTACGCAAATACCAGGCTTCGTTTAGGGTGCGACATAGGCGTGCTCGTCGCTCCCGAGCGTGTCGGATCCGGCCAGCGTGCCTAGGTTGAGAAGTGTGCGAAGGCGTGCTAGTCGGCCACGCCGCCTATGTTGTCTTGGTACCAACAACACGCTGTGTCGTTCGACAGGGTCGTATCAACGCAAAAAATAAAAATAGAATAAAGAATAAAATAAAATAAAATAAAATGACTAAAAAAAATGAAAATAGCATGGGTTGCCTCCCAAGAAGCGCTTGTTTAAGGTCGTTAGCTTGACCCCTCAGTTACTCCTTAGTTTTGGGGATATGGCTTGAGTATGCTCTTCCTCTCCTCATCTCAATCAACTCAACAGAATTATTTGCGAAGTATCTCTTAAGTCTTTGACCATTTACTTTAAAAATTCCCGTAGACTCACTAGATATATCAATAGCTCCATGAGGATAAACCTTTTCAATTCGATATGGCCCCGACCATCTGGATTTCAGCTTCCCAGGAAAGAGTTTCAATCTCGAGTTGAATAGTAATACCAAGTCTCCTTGATGGAATTCTCTATGCATGATATTCTTGTCATGCCACCTCTTCGCTTTCTCCTTATAAGACCTCGCATGTTCATAAGCATCAAGCGTAGTTCTTGAGTTCATTTAATGCTTTCTTTTCTCTCCGGCTTTCTTCAGGTCAAAATTAAGCCATTTAATTGCCCAATATGCCCTATTCTCTATTTCAACTGGAAGATGACATGGTTTTCCATAAACTAATCGAAATGGAGTCATTCCAATGGGTGTCTTATAGGATTCGATAGGCCCATAGAGCATCATCAAGTCTTAAAGACCAATCCTTCCTTGATCTTGATCGTTTTCCAAGATAGTCTTGATCTCCCTATTCGAAACTTCTACTTGCCCACTCGTTTGTGGATGATATGGTGAGGCTAGTTTATGGGTTACTCCATACTTCTTGAGAAGACTTTCAAATTGTCTTTCGATAAAGTGTGAGCCTCCATCACTTATTACTGCTCTCGGTATTCCAAATCTTGGAAATATTATACTCTTAAAGAGCTTAATGACTGTTTTTGCATCACAAGAGGGGGATGGTAGAGCCTCAACCCATTTAGACACATAGTCCACTGCTACCAGTATATAGGTGTTTTTATAGGAAGTAGGGAAGGGTCCCATATAGTCAATTCCCCATACGTCGAACAATTCGACTTCCAATATCGAATTTTGAGGCATCTCATGTCTCCTTGATACGTTCCCGGTCCTTTGACAGCGGTCACAAGTCGTCACATAATTCCGAGAGTCTCTAAAAATGTGAGGCCAATAAAATCCCGCTTGCAAAACCTTTGCAGCAGTCTTGTCTGTGCTCGCATGACCTCCATATGCAAAAGAATGACAGTGGTACAATATATCCTCAATCTCTTCTTCGGATACGCATCTTCGATATATAGCATCCGCCCCTTGCTTGAAAAGGAATGGTTCGTCCCACACATAATGCTTTACATCCGAAAGGAACTTCTTCCTCTGATGATAACTCATGTTAGAAGGTATTATCCCGCAAGCTAGGTAGTTGGCAAAATCAGCATACCACGGAGCCTTGATTGTTCGAACTGCTAGTAGCTGCTCATCCGGAAAGAAATCATTTATAGCAAGATCGTCGGCTCTTCCCGCATTTGGTTCTAGATGAAGCCTCGATAGATGGTCTGCAACTACGTTCTCCGTTCCTTGCTTGTCTCGAATTTCTAAGTCAAACTCTTGTAGGAGAAGTATCCACCGGATAAGTCTTGGCTTAGATTCTTTTTTACTCAGCAAGTATCTTATGGCTGCATGATCTGTATAAACTATCACCTTGGTCCCTATGATATAAGATCTGAACTTGTCGAAAGCAAATACTATAGCCAAGAGTTCCTTCTCTGTGGTAGCATAATTCATTTGTGCTTCATCCAATGTCTTACTAGCGTAGTAGATTGCATACACCTTGCGATCCTTTCTTTGTCCTAACACTGCGCCCACAGCAAAATCACTTGCATCACACATAATTTCAAAGGGGAGACTCCAATCTGGAGGTTGCATTATTGGGGCGGTTGTTAATGCTTCCTTTAACCTGGAAAATGCATCAAGACAAGGGTTATCAAAGTGAAACACAACATCTTTAGCAAGCAAATTAGTTAATGGCCTTGAAATTTTTGAGAAGTCCTTGATGAACCGTCGGTAGAACCCTGCATGTCCTAAGAAACTACGCACTCCCTTGACATCAGTTGGAGGTGGCAACTTCTTGATCACTTCAGTTTTAGCAATATCCACCTCGATACCACGGTGTGAAATTAGGTGTCCAAGTACTATGCCTTCTCGCACCATGAAGTGACACTTCTCCCAATTAAGCATTAAATTCATTTCCTCGCATCTCTGCAATACCTTGACCAAATTAGATAAACATATATCAAAATATGCACCATATACAGAAAAATCATCCATGAATACTTCCATTATATTCTCGATCATATCAGAAAAAATTGAAGTCATACACCTCTGAAAAGTGGCGGGTGCATTGCATAATCCAAAAGGCATTCTCCTGAAGGCAAAGGTACCATAGGGGCAGGTGAAAGTTGTTTTCTCTTGGTCATTAGGAGAGATAGGGATTTGATAGAAACACAGTATCCATCTAAATGTGAAATGCGAGTGTTTTGCCAACCGGTCTAACATTTGGTCAATAAATGGGATGGGAAAGTGGTCCTTTCTAGTTTCCTTATTCAATTTCCTATAGTCAATACACATTCTCCATCCCGTAACAGCTCTAGTGGGGATTAACTCATTCGTAGCATTCCTTATTACCGTTATCCCCCCTTTCTTTGGCACAACATGGACAGGACTTACCCATTCGCTATCGGATATTGGATAGATAATTCCTGCATCTAGCAATTTCATAACCTCTTTCTTGACTATCTCTTTCATGGCTGGGTTCAATCTTCTTTGATGCTCTATAGAGGTTTTAAAATTGTCTTCTAATAAAATCCTATGCATGCAAACCGATGGACTAATTCCTCTAATGACATCAATCTTGTATCCAATGACATTCTTATATATTTTCAATACCTAAATCAGTTTTTCGGTCTCTGCATTACTCAGATTAGCATTAATGATCACAGGGTAAGTAGAATTTTCGCCAAGAAACTCGTACCTGAGTGTCGATGGAAGAGGCTTAAGTTCTACCTGTGGCGTGAGATTGGAATCGGAAATCTCCGGTTCTTTATCTTCAAAATCCCCTCCGAGCTTATTAAGATGAGTTTGTTCTGGTGCTCCTTTTAGTGCTGTTGACTGGAAACTGTCAATCCTACAACAAACATAAAAAACAGAGGGTTGTTTAACAGCTTTTGAAAGGTCAAATTCAATTTTTTCGTCTCCAAATGCAAGTGAAAGTTTGTGGTTTTTGACATCTATCATTGCTCCTGCAGTAGCCAAGAAAGGTCTCCCCAAAATAAGTGGGATACATGGGTCTTCATCCATGTCTAGTACTACAAAATCTGCTGGAACAATAAAATTTCCCACCTGCACTAGTACATCTTCTAAGATTCCCAAAGGATATCTAATGGAACGATCGGCTAACTGCAAAGCCATAGTAGTTAGTTTCATTTCTCCCAAATCCAATTTCTTGCATATGGAAAGAAGGTATCATTTACCTGCGCCCAAATCGCAAAAGCCTTATCAAAATTTGAGTCATTGATTATGCAAGGTATAGAAAAGCTACGGATCATTTAGTTTGGGAGGTACCATGTTCTTAATTAAAGCGCTGCACTCCTCAGTAAGAGCCACTGTTACATGCTCCTCGACTTTTCTTTTATTGGTTAAGATGTCCTTCAAGAACTTAGAGTATGTAGGCATTTGTTGAAGAGCTTCTGTAAAAGGTATATTGATATACAACTTCCTAATTACCTCAAGGAACTTACCAAATTGTTCATCCAATTTTTCCTTAATCAGTCTTTGAGGGAACGGGATAGGGGGCTTATATGTTCTTGGTTCCCTATTCGACACGCCTGTGTTGTTTGGCACAGCCTGGGCGTGTTGTCTGCTGGAATGACCCGACACGGGTGTGTCGGCTGACACGCGCTCGTGGGCCTCAGGCGTGTTGAACAACACGCCCTGGGTCAGGGTGTGTCGGTTCCCTTTGCTGTTCAACCCAGGCGTGCTGCTGTCTTCTTCCAACTCCGACACGCTCGTGTCCCTTCTTTCTCCTTCTAAAATCCTTCCGCTTCTCAAACTTATGGAATTACAATGCTCAGCTGGGTTTACTTCTGAATTTCCAGGAAATCTGCCCGGTGTCCTTGCTGCTGAGCTGGCAATTTGGGAAATTTGATTTTCCAGCATTCTAGTGTGATTAGTCAAATTATCAACCTTGCCTCCCAATTGCTTGATTGCCTCGGTATTATTTTGATGTTGCCGATTTGATTCTACAATATGCTGTCGAAATTCATCATTTATCTTCCCCTGACACGTAATAAAATTTTCCATCATCTTTTCTAAGTTCGACTTTGGTCCCGGCTGAAATCCCGAAGGTGCTCCAAAGTTGTTCTGTCCAGAAGAATTTTGATGGGCTCTATACGAAAAGTTGGGATGATTTCTCCAAGCAGGGATTATGCGTGTTTGAGTAAGGGTTGCCACCATTAGGCTTCGATTAAAATTATTCAATGCATCAACTTGCTCAATCCCGACTTAGATGATGGTGCGTGTAGGATTTGGATTCATCGCTCGTGTCTGTTACACCACAGATCTACTTAAGTGACATTAGATGAGTTCTGGTGATACATTAAAATGTTCGAGCTTTTGAGTTAATGCATCGACTTTTGCACTGAGTAGATCAATGGTACTTACCTCAAACTTACCTGGCATTTTAGTTTGATATCCTCGTTCTGTAGCCCATTGGTGAGAATTCATTGCCACATTCTCGATGATCTCAAAATCTTTATCCAATGTTTTGTTCATAAGAGCTCCTCCTGCAGCAGAATCAAGAGAAACCTTAGTAGCATACGAGATTCCATTGTAGAAAGTATGAACAATGAGCCACTTCTCCAGCCCATGATGAGGGCATTCTTTGTAGTAATCCCTTAAATCATCCCGAGCTTCAAATAATGTTTCTCCATCCTTTTAAAATTAGTGATTTGATGGCGAAGACTTGCAGTTTCTTTGGGTGGAAAATACTTGTCTAAAAATCTTTGCTCGGTGATCCAGGTAGTTATACAATCTATTTGGAAGAGAGTGTAGCCAAGCTCTAGCTTTGTCCCGCAATGAGAAAGGAAACAAGCGTAATCTAATAGCATCAGCTGAGGCTCCATTCAGTTTTAAAGTCTCGCAAAATTCCAAAAATACTTCCAAGTGCAAATTTGGATCTTCAGTAGGTGCTCCTCCGAATTGATGCTGTTGGACCATAGATAGTAGCGCCGGTTTTAATTCGAAATTGTTTGCTTCAATAGGGGGTCTTCTAATACTCGATCTCAATCCTTGTACTAGGTCTTTGCATAATCCCTTAAAGGTTTATTTTCGTTACTGACCATGTGAGGTCGATTGTTTTCCGAGGTTCTTTGAAATCGTCTTCTAGCAAGGAAAGTTCTCTCTATCTCAGGATCAATATCGAGAATTTCCCTATTAAGTCTGTGCATGCAACAACAAGAGAGGCTCCCAAAATAAGAATTCAGAATAGATACAAAAGAAAAATAGGAACAATCAATATTCAGAACAAGAATTCAGAACAGAAATATAGATTAACTAAATCACGCTCACTTCAATATTGAGTGCCAATCACTACGGGCGCCAAAAACTTGATGTGTTATTTTCGCAAGTGCACGGTTGTCGCCAAGTAATAAAATATCGATCCCATTGGAACAATTAGAATGATCGTGATACCAAGTTATCTAGTAAATCGATTATTGGTTTAAGCAAAGAAACCGAGTAGTCAATAACCACGAATGAGAAGAACGACCTAACAGTCAAGAGTTGAGGAAAATCTCAGGATATGGGTTTCACCACGTCAACGATTTATAAGGTGATTTAATTCTTTTCTACCCCTAGTAGAGTTGTTTTGATGGAACCTATCCTAAGGTAAATCAACGGCCCCTTTCGAGGTCTACGCTAACTGTACCTATCAAACTCAACTTACCTGTCACGGTGTTCGAGCATAGGGGATCATAATCAGCTAAGGGGACCTGTCACGAGACCCCCGCAAACCTCCCTAGTCTTGCCTCCGTTACCTGGTAAAAACTGGATTTGATAGATCCATTAAGTCAATAAGAGTTCCGCTAGAGTCAAATTTCCTTTTCACGGTAGGTTTGCTGCACACGGGACCATAATCGCCTAAGGGGACTGTCACTGAGACCCCATGAGCCCTCATAGATACACTACCGCTACTTGACAGAGTTATTCCCTAGTTGATTCTGGGTTTCGGGAACTCGGGTTCACCGTTAGGTACTTCCCCTTAGCTCCTTAGGTTTATCAATAAGAATCCAAAAGAACCAGATCAAAACAAACAATAGTTCGAGTAGTATAGATTATATCATCCATCATAAATCGTCAAGGGCTACTCCCCCATCCTAAGATTACAAGACACTACTCCATAGTCTGACAAGAGTTGCTAGAGAAAGAAAATACAATACTGGATGCCATCTGTGTTCCTCTGCTGACTCCTTCTCTTTTGCTTCTTCTGTTGTCGATCCTTTGCCGTCTTGTCCTCCTTTTTGACCATCCGCCGTCCCCTTTTAGGGTTAGAATATCTTCTCTTTTATAGCTTTGGCCACCTCTTCAATTAAGGCAATAGATTTCCCTTTAATTCAGACGAAGATCCTGATTGCTCACAGAAAAGGAATCCTGGAGTCAGGCCAACACGCCCGTGCCACATGAGGGCACAGGCATGTCGCTGGTTTCCCACAGGGCGTGTTACGGTTTGAACTGGGGCGTGTCGCGGCTGCACTAGGGCGTGTCGGCTGCTGGAATCACTGACACGGGCGTGTTGTTCTTTGACTCGGGCGTGTCGTCCGCTGGTTCTCATGACACAGGCGTGTCGATTCCCAACACGGCTGTGTTGTTTTAATACGCCTTCTTCTTTGCCCTGTTAACACAAAAACACCCAAAAGCAGTCTCTTCTTCCCAAAATATGCTAAACTTAACTGAATCATGATAAAATACATGCCTAGGATATGAAATGAGATAAAATGCACATATATAAAGTAGTGAAAACATAGCATGATTTACACACATCATTTCTCCACCCTTGACTTGTGTCAAGAAGGAGTTTTATTGGTTAGTGGTGTTTGTGGCATCGCTAGGGTTCGTACGAACCCAATCCGTGGAGTAGGAACCGGTTCGGTTCCGAACCACGTTATATGCTCTTGTTGTGATTTGTGTTGTGTCCATTTCGTTATTGCTTTTATTATTATATATATTCCACTGCGCTAACGAAATTGTAGACATGAACGAGATTGAATTCCACGATCGGGCGAAATGCTATTCACCCCCCCTCTAGCCGTTCCAATATTTCTAACAGTTTTGCCCGACAGCAGTCGACTGACAAACTTGATGTTTGAGGGTTTACCCGACGGTCGGATGCTCAAACAACTTGGTGTTTGAGGTTTTGCCCGACAGCAGTTGACTGGCACAGGTGCCGGTTCGACTGATCCAAGTCGACTAGGGTTCGACTGGTGTTAGCTATGATTTATGCTTGGCGATCGATATTGACGATGAGTCATTGCCGAGGGATGACAATGATCCGATGGGAATGTCGCGAGCACAGAACACTCCGTAGCCGACTGGGCAGTCGACTACTAGGTTACCAGTCGACTGATGAGCATCATCAGTCGACTGGTAGGTGATCCGTTGGAACTTGTCCAGCGTGGATCTGGCCGTTGTGAGACAACGACTATAGGGGCAGTCGACTGGGGCCTTTTGGCAGTCGACTGCTGGGCGCGAAAATAGCTTGATGCAGGTTATAAATGGAGCTCAAGTGGGAGGATTTCGAAAAGATTTTAAGGAAGCTATTGGAGGGGAATTGCTGCTGCATTCCAGTCCTTCAAGAGCCATCCAAAGCAAGCGTTATAAAGTGTTCTTTATGTGTATTTCGTATTTATCTTTGTATTGCTTGTATTTCATTACTTAGTGTAATTGCTTGTGAGATGTTTCTCCACCTCCGACATGTTGTCGAGAAGGAGTAGTTTAGTTAGTGCCGTGAGCATAACTAGAGCTCGGTGAGCTCGCCCGTGGAGTAGGAACCATTCGGTTCCGAACCACGTATATCGTGTGTGTTTGCATATGCTTGTATTGTTTTTAGTATTATTATTGTTTCTATTATTTCTGCTGCGCTAACGACAATCGTAGGAAAGCAACGCAACGAGAACAAACGAATTCCACCATCGAACGATTGAGGGCTATTCGCCCCCCTCTAGCCGGCCAACACAACCACATCGATCCCCTACAATATATACCGACACTAATGGATTGAAGATGAGCACGTAGTGTCAGAGGTTGCGAAGTGTTGGTGTGAAAGAGCTTTTGCAGATGAGGAATCACGACGACAACACTTCAGAGTAGTAGGTATTATTTTTTCAGAGCTGACCCTCCATTTCTTTTATAAGCCATTTTCAGTTGCATAGACCACCCTTCAGTTGACTCTATATCAATCCCTCAATATGGTACACTGGCCTTTCCAGTCGACCCCAAGTCAGCTGGATCCGCTCCTCCGCAGTTCTGAAATTTTCTTTTCCCAATCTTCGAGACCGATTCCAATCGACTGGAACACCTGCCATCTCGGTCACAAGATCTCCAATTGAACAACAACTCGCTTGCCAAATCGACATCCCAGTCGCTTGGGCTTGGCCTAATTGACTGAGTTTGAGGCGCCTAGACTCCGTCTAGTCGCCTGGAGAACTGCAACACATAGTTAGCACAAAGCAAAGTATAATATCACTTGACAGTATGAATACTACTCGATCTCTACTTTTGAGTCCAACACGGACCCTTCGTCTTATTGACACTTACTTGTGTTTGAACGTCGGTGGCTAGCTAGAGGGGGGTGAATATCCCTCTTCGTACGATGATGGTAATTGCTTCGTTGATTGTCTACAAATTCTATTAGCGCAACGGAAACAAATCTAAACAAGCAATTAAGACAAAGTAAAGAAAGAATAGATGCAAACACTAACACCGCGATGTAATGTGGTTCACGACCCTTGTCGCTAATCCACGATCGATTCGTCCAAGGTGAATCACGCCTACACAATTCCACTAATCTCTCCTTTGCACAAAGCTAGGTGGAAGTAACCTTTCTTACACAAAATCACTCCTCTTACAATAAGATGAATATAAGCACAAGGAAGAGGAGGAAATTCGTTTGGACACTTTGGGAGATGTTTAGCATAGAAGCATTAGGCTCCCCAAGTGTCCAAAGGCCCCATTTTATAGAGAAGATCTCATTCTTCCCGTTGGGCGCCTGGCAATCGACTGATGCCCCGATCAGTCGACTGTTCTTGTAGCCATTGCTCAATAACGACTTCTTCCACATTGGATTTCATCCAACGACTCCCACATTAGTTGACTGATCGTCCCATCAATCGACTGATGGAGCTACCAGTCGAGTGCCGAAAGTGAGCACTCGACTGATCAACATTCTGTGCCCAAAACCCTTGACTGGCAATCCTTGTTAGTCGACTAATGTGACACAGACCAGAATTGAACACCAATCGAGTCACAGTCGACTTGGAGTAGTCGACTGCCATGTCATGATAGTCGACTGATGTCGGGAAAACCCATCCGACACTTAGCCAAATGACCAAGTTTCACCTACGATCTACCCCGTCCCGGGTTACAATCGCTCACTCTCATTCCCTTGGAGTCCCTCGCCTTCGAAGTTGTCTTCGTCCGACCACGTCCCTCGGATGCACCAAGCGCACGACTTCGCAGCGCCATCTTTCGCGTCTCGCCCTGAAGTCTACTTCCTCTAGCTTCACTCCAATGCTTCTTGTCCGGCGGTCCCTCGGATACCCCAAGCGCACGACTTTTACAAAGCTATCCTTACCGACTCAAGGACCGAGTCATGAGAGGTGATACTCACCAATGCTCCATGTGCGAATTACTAAGTCCTGCAAGACTCCAACGCACATATCAAATCCATATCAAACCTAACTTAAACCCTTTGCCACACACATCAAAACCATATCACATGGGTTGATTGCCCTAACAATCTCCCCCTTTTTGATGTGTAGCAATTCGTTTAAGTTAGGTAAACAAATAACAATAATAACATAAGGCAAGAAAGCATATAAATAATATGACTATCAAAACTCCCCCTTAAACATGCAACTCCCCCTTAAGACATGCTAAATTTACCCTTTTAGCATGATTAACTTAAACTTATCAATTCTCCCCCTTTGACACCATCAAAAATATTATCTAAATGTCATAATCCAAGGCATCAAAGTCTAAGGGTCAAAAAACTATCAAAACAACCTAAAAACACTGAAATCAGGCTATGAACAGTGCCACCAGTCGACTGGCACGCTGGTTTCAGCAATTTCTGATTTTCAGACCGAAATTTAGAAATGCACCAGAAGTTCCAAAAAATTCGAAAAATCATGAATTTTTGAAAACACATTTCTTTTAAAGTCCTTTATCAGTGAAAAATGAGTTTTCATGAAAATTACTTATATTTTAAATGATTTTTCAAAAATCCAAAAATTTCAAAAACAACTAGTATTTGATCAAATTTGTATCAATTTTAACACCTAGTTTTGCTTTAGATTATTTCAAAACATGAAAACACAGATTTTAAAGTAAGGAATGGTTTTGAAAATATATGAAATATCCAACCATGATCTTTGGGCAATATGTCTATGAATTAAACATAAGCCTTCCCTATGATTGGTCTATTATTACTATTTTGATACATTAAATGACCATCTAAATGCCATAGATATTAGTGGACCATTTGTATCATCCTATCATCTCACTCATTGCTATGTTCTCAATCAAGGTTATCCTTATGGTGAGTGTGAGATGTTTCTAAAGGTATTTGTACTTAACCAAAATTTCATGCATTTCTACCCATGGTTAAGTATCATCCTAAAAACCCAATCATGAACATGCATCAAGAATTATCAATCATGATCATAAATCATCAATCATTGCATATCATGATTATACATTATAAAATTGAGCATGAATCATGATTTAAACATTCAATTTATGGGTTATGCATTATCATCACCCAATACTATTTCAAAAATTAAGTCCCACACCATCCTAAGTCAACCAAATAATATGACATAAGTAAAATCTTTATGGTTGACTAACCTAGGGTTTTCCTAACCCTTAAGGATGAATTTAGGAACCCAATATAAGTTCTTTCCTATGGGGTTCACTAAATATTCTTTAGGGATCCATTTTCTAGCAATTGTTTTATTTTTGGTTTAACCCCTAGCAATTAGGTGATGCGCACGGGCACGACCTCAAATCTCGCGACGGATATTGTCGTGGACTCAAAGTGCGCGCTCGCACTCAACGCCCGTAAGTGCACGAATGTCATCAAGTAAAAAAGATTTATCGATCCTACAGGGACTGGGATTCGAATACCAATACACTAAGTGGTTGCGATTGTTCGGACAAAATCTCTGAGAGAGTCGGTTGGTGAGGACTATCGGTGGACCCTACTCTGTACGGTGTCACACGGAGGAGGAAAAGAGTGTGCCGGGGTCTTAAAAGGCGATTCTAGGACTTCGGTTTCGCTTGTGTACCACAGAACAATGTTGTCAATTGGCGTCATCTAAACGTCTACCTACGATTTTGGGGAAGGGATATCATACACTCTCCCGCAGAGCCGCCGCATTCACCGGGAGCTACTTCCACCCAAAAGGACGGGATAGAGGGTAAGAGGATGCCAAATCAATCCTTGCGGTGGACCATTTCCGATTCCACCGCTCCCTTCTCCCCGCAGTTACGGGAGGTCAGGCTTACCCCTAGGTTCCTTGGATCAAACCTCATAAATTTAGATTGCGAGGGCTGTTGTAGGATCGATGAAGTGTGGATGTGGCCGGCTAGAGGGGGGTGAATAGCCCTCTTTCGTTGGATGACGGAATTTGCTCGTCTAAAAAGAAATTAGTGCAACAGAAACAAACAAGACAAGAAAATAGAAATAAGAAAACAAACAATGCTAACACAGAAATATAACGTGGTTCACGGCTACGCCGCTAATCCACGGTCCCCGATTCGTCCTCGGTGAATCACTCCACAACCAAATCACTATCGATCTCTCCTTTGCACTAAGCTAGGTGGAGGTAACCCTTACAACTCAAGAACACTCCTTCTTTTACAATATATGTGAAAGAAAACTAAGAGAAGGAGTTTGAATCTTGTGGAGCACTTGGATGATCACTTAGAGCATAAGCATTAGGCATCCACAAGCCCATACCCTCTCTTTTTATAGAGAGGGATGATTTCTTCCCGTTGGCCGCCACCAGTCGACTGCCTCCCTTGGCAGTCGACTGCCGCCACTTCAACGACCTCCGAACACGTCGGATCCTGACCATTGTAGTCCAACGGATCCCTTGGAAGTGGACTGATGGATCCATCGATCGGCCGCCTCGTAATCGGCCCGATCATTTCTGGCGGTTACATACGCGACATCCTCTGCAGCGATTGGTAGTGCCGTGTGAAACTCAAACTTAATATTCGTTTGAGCTTCCGGCGGTCGGGTAAACCTCAACTCTTACGGTCGAGCCTCCGACACTCAGCCATTCGGCCAAGTTCACCTAATGAGCTACTTACAATTCACTCATTCTCTCATCTCACTCGAAGTCCCTCGCCGAAGCTCTCTTTGTTTGTGGCCACATCCCTCGGTAGCATCAGGCGCACGACTCTGCAATGCTCCTTCGCGTCTCTTGCCTCCGAAGTCTGCTTCCTTGGCTTCGCTTCAAGTCATCTCGTCCAGCGGTCCCTCGGCAGCATCAAGCGCACGGCTCTGTAATGCTCCTTTTCTGACTCAAGCACGAGGGAGTGAGTGGTGAACCTGCCACGACTCCATGTGCGAATTACTAAGTCCTGCAAGACTCCAACGCACATATCAAATCACAATAACAACCTAACTTAAACCCTTTGCCACACACATCAAAACCGTGTCACGGCAAGAGATTGCCCTAACAATCTCCCCCTTTTTGATGTGTGGCAATCCGTTTAAGTTAGGTAAAAATATTTGATAAAATATTAAGGAAAGAAAGCATGTGGATAACATGATTAGAAACTCTCCCCCTTAATACATGAAACTCCCCCTAAATATATTCCCCCTTACTTAAACATATAGTTTTCTCCCCCTTTGACACCATCAAAAAGATTAAACAAAGTTTATATATCATGACATCAAGTATAGAGAGAAACAAAAATTAAAATCAGTCAAAAACCTAATAAAATCAGGTTACTATGCTCGTTTACAGTCCATCAGTCGACTGCTATCAGTATGACAATCGACTGACACAATGAATTCCGAATTTTTGATTTTCTGGATGAATTTCAGAAATCCACTATAAATTCCATAAAATTCTAAAAATAGTGAAATTTGGGGAACACATTTCTTTTAAGTATATCTATCAATGAAAAATAGTTTTTCATGAAAAATCATCATATTTTCATAGATTTGCCAAAAATTCAAAAGCTTTAAAAACAACTAGTGTTTTGATCAAGTTTGTATCCATTTTAACACCTAGTTTTGCTTTGGATTGTTTCAAAACATGAATACATAGATTTTAAAGTAAGAAATTGTTTTGAAAACATATGAAATATCCAACCATGATCTTTGGGCAATATGTCTATGAATTAAACATAAGCCTTCCCCATGATTGGTCTATTATTGCTATTTTTATACCTTAAATGACCATCTAGATGCCATAGGCATTAGTGGACATTTGTATCATCCTATCATCTCACCCATGCTAAGTTTTCAATCATGGTAGCCTATGGTGAGTGTGAGATGTATCCTAAAGGTATTTGTATATACTTAACCATTATTTTCATGCAATTCTATCAAGGTTAAGTATCATCCTAACAATCCACATGATCATAAAAATGTATATGAATTAATTCCATATTATGATCATTGAAACACATGTATTCATCAAATTGTTATCATGCATTAGGTATTACATGATGATAATAAGGTAAACATTACCTAAAGCATGATTTATCTATTTATATGTGCATTATTATCACCTAACACTATTTCAAAAATATTGTCCCGCCATCCTAAGTCAACCAAAAATATGATATAGATAAAATCCTTATGGTTGACTATCCTAAGATTTTCGTAACTCTTTTGGATGGATTTAGGAACCCAAAATAAGTTCTTTCCTATGGGGTTCACTAAATACTCCTTAGGGATCCATTTTCTAGCAATTACCTTCTTTTTGTCTTGACCCCTAGCTATTAGACATTTATATGCTTTTTCAATTTTCTTTTCCTTATAACCTAGGCCTTTCTTGTTGAAGCTTGCCCTTTGGCTCCCAATTATCATGTTAAGGGTATTGGAGACTATTGTAAATTTTTCTAGGGTCTTGGTCAAATAATCTACCTTTTCCCTTAGAGCCCTATTTTCATCCATACATGCATTACTAACATTAAATGACATATATTCATGTGAGCATGCATCATTTAAGCTAGAAGCAATATTATCATTATCATTTAAGCATGCTTTTTCTAGCTTATTTTCTAAATCCTTAATTTGATCTATCATGCTCTTATTTTTCTTCTTTGCTCTAAATAAATCCCTAGTTAAGTTAGAAACCAATGAAACTATTTTCTTGGGAGTTAGATTTGTTACCATAGCTTCCATGTCTTCTTCTTCTTCGGATGAGGAGGATGGTGACGAAGCTCCCCCTTCACTCGAGCTCTCCTCACTTGAGCTTACTTCTTCATTTTCGGAGGAGGAGCAATCTAGGTCGTTAAAGGCCATTAGGGCAAGGTTGGTGACAAAAGCATTCTCCTCTTCCGATGATGATGAGGATGATGAAGAGGGGTCATCCCATGTCCTTGCTTTTAGTGCCTTGACCTTCCCTTTTTCTTTGGCCTTCTTCTCTTCTTCTTTCTTCTTGCTCTCCTTCTTCTTCCTCTTTTCTTCCTTCTTTCTCTTCTCCTCCTTGCTTTTGTTCAAGAGGGGACAATTGTCCCTTATGTGTCCCTCTCCTTGGCAATTGTATCAAATAATCTTCCCCCTTGGTCTTCTTCTCCTATCATTAGAGTTATTGAATTTAAAACCTTTTAATGCACGTCTTACCCTCCTTACCATATAGGCTTCTTCCGTGCTATCCATGGAGGAGGAGGAGGATGCTTCATCGGAGGAGGAGGGAGTCTCCATCTTCTTCTTCCCTTTGTGGGTCATCAAGGCTACCCCTCTTGAAGGTTGAATTCTAGGCTCTTCAACTATTCCTTCAAGCCTTGTTTCGTGGAGCTCCATTGTTGAGAAGAACTCCTCCAAGGTGCTCACTTCTAGGTTCTTGGACATGTAGAAGGAGTCCGCCATTGAGCTCCATTTCAATGACCGAGGAAAAGCATTGATTGCTTTCATGAGCATATCCCGGTTCAAAAGTCTTTCTCCTACACTTGTTAGTCCAATCAAAATTTCATTAAACCTAGAATGCAATGATGTTACCTTTTCTCCCTTTTCTAATTTGATGTTTTATAGTTGAGAGCGAAAGAGGTCTCTCCTTGCAAGCTTGGCTTCCGAAGTGCCTTCATGAAGTTCAACCAATCTCTCCCACATCTCCTTGGCACTTGAGCACTCCCCAATCCGGTTGATCTCTTGTTGGGGGAGTACATTGAAGAGATGGTGCTTGGCTTTTGAGTTTGCAAGGTGCTCTTCCCTTTGCTTTTTCGTCCACCTTGACTTCTCTATTAGTTCACCCTCTTCATCCCTAGGCATCTCAAAACCGTTTTTCATTATAAGCATAATATCAAAATCGGTTTCAAAGAATACCTCCATTCTCCTTTTTCACCAAGAGAATTCACCTTCAAATTTCGGAGGGTGAATGTTTGAGCCGGCCATCCTTGATTGTACTTGTTGTGGTGGTTAGTCCTCGACAAGCTTTCCTCGGCTTTGATACCACTTGTAGGATCGATGAAGTGTGGATGTGGCCGACTAGAGGGGGGTGAATAGCCCTCTTTCATTGGATGACGGAATTTGCTCGTCTAAAAAGAAATTAGCGCACCGGAAACAAACAAGACAAGCAAATAGAAATAAGAATACAAACAATGCTAAGACCGAAATGTAACGTGGTTCACGGCTACGTCGCTAATCCACGGTCCCCGATTCGTCCTCGGTGAATCACTCCGCAACCAAATCACTATTGGTCTCTCCTTTGCACTAAGCTAGGTGGAGGTAACCCTTACAACTCAAGAACACTCCTTCTTTGACAATAGATGTGAAAGAAAACTAAGAGGAGTTTGAATCCTGTGGAGCACTTGGATGATCACTTAGATCATAAGAATTAGGCATCCACAAGCCCATAGCCTCTCTTTTTATAGAGAGGGATGATTTCTTCCCGTTGGCCACCACCAGTCGACTGTCTCCCTTGGCAGTCGACTGCCGCCACTTCAACGACCTCCGAACACGTCGGATCCCAATTGTTGTAGTCCAACGGATCCCTTGGCAGTCGACTGATGGATCCATCAGTCGACTGCTGCCTCCGTAGTCGACTACCCAGTCGACTACAAGCGGTTCTGTGCCCGCGACATCCTTTGGCAGTCGATTGCTGGGCATAAACCCATCAGTCGGATACCAGTCGAACCGCGTTCGACTCGGCGATCGGCGGCCATTTCCTTAACATTCGTTTGAGCTTCCGACGGTCGGATAAACCTAAACCCTTGTGATCGAGCCTCCGACACTCACCCATTTGGCCAAGTTCACCTAATGAGCTACTAACAATTCACTCATTCTCTCATCTTACTTGAAGTCCCTCGCCGAAGCTCTCTTCGTTCGCGGCCACGTCCCTCGGCAGCATCAGGCGCACGGCTCTGCAATGCTCCTTCGCGTCTCTTGCCTCCGAAGTCTGCTTCCTTGGCTTCGCTTCAAGTCATCTCGTCCGACGGTCCCTCGGCAGCATCAAGCGCACGATTCTGCAATGCTCCTTCTCCGACTCAAGCACGAGGTAGTGAGTGGTGAACCCGCCACGGCTCCATGTGCGAATTACTAAGTCCTGCAAGACTCCAATGCACATATCAAATCACAATAACAACCTAACTTAAACCCTTTGCCACACACATCAAAACCATATCACGACAAGAGATTGCCCTAACAGTTGTCACCACCTCGTATCGCCTAAGCACAGCGGAAAGAAAGCCAAACTCACATAGATATAATAGAGAGAAACTACCAATTGTCAAATCAAACTTTTGGCCAGAATTTAATATGAACCAACATTGTTTATGTACACAAGCTACTCCCTAATCCTAGAATCAAAAGTGCTACTCCATAAATACGAAGGAAGAATCAAAAAACATGTTTAAGTTCGAATACAATAGGAATAAAGCACAGAAATAGAGATATACGATGCTTCGTGATCTTCTCTCCGACGTTGTATTGCAAGTTGTGGACCTCCGATGGCATTCCTTCTCCTCGTTGTGAGTTACCGAAGCTTTTTAGGGCTTTGGTATGCCGTCCTAGCCATCGTGCCTCCCCCTAGGGTTTGGGCAGAGCCATCCTTATATAGACTGTAGGATCGATGAAGTGTGTATTGGCCGGCTAGAGGGGGGTGAATAGCCCTCTTTCGTTGGATGGTGGAATTTGCTCGTCTACAAAGAATATTAGCTCAAGCGGAAAAGCAAAACAAGACAAGAAAATAAAAATGACAAGAATAAAACCAATGTTAACAAAAGGAATATAACATGGTTCATGGCTATGCCGCTAATCCACGGTCCCCGATTCGTCCTCAGTAAATCACTCCGCAACCAAATCACTATTGGTCTCTCCTTTGCACTAAGCTAGGTGGAGGAAACCCTTACAACTCAAGAACACTCCTTTTACATTAGATGTGAAAGAAAACTAAGAGAAGGAGTTTGAATCTTGTGGAGCACTTGGATGATCACTTAGAGCATAAGCATTAGCCATCCAAAAGCCCACACCCTTTCTTTTTATAGAGAGGACTGATTTCTTCCCGTTGGTCGCCACCAGTCGACTGCTGCCCTTGGCAGTCGACTGCCGCCACTACAACGGCCTCCGAACACGTCGGATCCCAACCGTTGTAGTCCAACGGATCCCTTGGTAGTCGACTGATGCATCCATCAGTCGACTACTTCCTCCGTAGTCGACTGCCCAGTTGGCTATGAGAGGTTCTGTGCCCGCGACATCCTCTGGCAGTCGATTGCGGGGAATAAACCCATCAGTCGGATACCAGTCGAACTGCGTTCGACTCAGAGCAGTTGACTACCATTTCATGGCAGTCGACTGGTGCCGTGTGAAACTCAAACTTAACATTCGTTTGAGCTTCTGACGGTCGGGTAAACCTCAACCCTTCCGGTCGATCCTCCGACACTCAGCCATTCGGCCAAGTTCACCTAATGAGCTACTTATAATTCACTCATTCTCTCATCTCACTCGAAGTCTCTCGCCGAAGCTCTCTTCGTTCGTGGCCACGTCCCTTGGCAGCATCAGGCGCACGACTCTGTAATGCTCCTTCGCGTCTCTTGCCTCCGAAGTCTGCTTCCTTGGCTTCGCTTCAAGTCATCTCATCCGGCGGTCCCTCGGCATCATCGGGCGCACGACTCTGCAATGCTCCTTCTCCGACTCAAGCACGAGGTTGTGAGTGGTGAACTCGCCAAGGCTCCATGTGTGAATTACTAAGTCCTGTAAGACTCCAACGAACATATCAAATCATAATAACAACCTAACTTAAACCCTTTGCTACACACATCAAAACCTTATCATGGCAAGAGATTGCCCTAATAATCTCCCCCTTTTTGATGTGTGGCAATCCGTTTAAGTTAGGTAAAAACATTTGATAAAATATTAAGGAAAGAAAGCATGTGAATAACATGATTAGCAACTCTCCCCCTTAATACATGAAACTCCCCCTAAATATATTCCCCCTTACTTAAACATATAGTTTTCTCCCCGTTTGATACCATCAAAAAGATTAAACAAAGTTTATATATCATGGCATCAAGTCTAGAGAAAAAAGAAAACTAAAATCAGTCAAAAACCTGATAAAATCAGGTTACTGTGCTTGTTCACAGTCCATCAGTCGACTGCTATCAGTATGGCAGTCGACTGACACAAAGGAATCAAGTTTTCTGATTTTCTGGACTAATTTCAGAAATGCACTATAAATTCCAAAAAATTCGAAAAATAGTGAAATTTTGAGGAACACATTTCTTGTAAGTATATCTATCAATGAAAAATAGTTTTTCATGAAAAATCATTATATTTTCCGAGATTTGCCAAAAATCCAAAATCTTTAAAAACAACTAGTGTTTTGATCAAGTTTGTATCCATTTTAACACCTAGTTTTGCTTTGGATTGTTTCAAAACATGAACACACAGATTTTAAAGTAAGAAATTGTTTTGAAAACATGTGAAGTATCCAACCGTGATCTTTGGGAAATATGTCTATTAATTAAACATAAGCCTTCCCCATGATTGGTCTATTATTACTATTTTGATACTTCAAATGGCCATCTAAATGCCATAGGCATTAGTGGACATTTGTATCATCCTAACATCTCACCCATGCTAAGTTTTCAATCATGGTAGCCTATGGTGAGTGTGAGATGCATCCTAAAGGTATTTGTATATACTTAACCATTATTTTCATGCAATTTATCAAGGTTAAGTATCATTCTAACAATCCACATGATCATAAATATATATATGTATGAATTCCACATTATGATCATGAACCAAATGAATTCATCAAATTGTGATCATGCATTAGGTATTACATCATGATAATTAGGCAAATATCACCTAAAGCATGATTTATCTATTTATAGGTGCATTATCATCACCTAACACTATTTCAAAAATATTGTCCCGCCATCATAAGTCAACCAAAAATATGATATAGGTGAAATCCTTATGGTTGACTATCCTAGGGTTTTCCCAACCCTTTAGGATGGATTTAGGAACCCAAAATATGTTCTTTCCTATGGGGTTCACTAAAAATTCCTTAGGGATCCATTTTCTAGCTATTACCTTCTTTTTATCTTGACCCCTAGCAATTAAACATTTATAGGCCTTTTCATTTTTATTTTCTTTATATCCTAGGCCTTTCTTGTTGAAGCTTGATCTTTGGCTCCCAATTATCATGTTAAGGGTATTGGAGCCTATTGTAAACTTTTCTAGGGCCTTGGTCAAATGATCTACTTTCTCCCTTAAAGCCCTATTTTCTTCTATGCATGCATCACTCACATCTAATGGCATATAAAGATCATGTGAGCATGCATCATCATTATTATCATCTAAACATGCTTGTTCTAATTTATTTTCTAAGGCCTTAATTTGATCTAGCATGCTCTTATTTTTCTTTTTGGCCCTAAATAAATCCCTAGTTAAGCTAGAAACCATGGAAACTATTTTACTTAGTGAGAGGTTTGTTACCAAAGTCTCCATGTCCTCTTCCTCCAATTCCGATGATGGTGAAGAAGCTCCCCCTTCACTAGAGCTCTCCTCACTTGTGCTTGATTCTTCATTTTCGGTGGAGGATGAGTCTAGGTCATCAAAGGCCATCAATGCCAAATTTGTGACAAAGGCATTTTCTTCCTCGGATGATGATGATGATGAGGAGGAAGGGTCGTCCCAAGTTCTTGCTTTTAATGCCTTTGCCTTCCCTTTTTCTTTGGCCTTCTTCTCTTCTTCTTTCTTCTTGCTCCCCTTCTTCTTCTTCTTTTCTTCCTTCTTTCTCTTCTCCTCCTTGCTCTTGTTCAAGAGGGGACAATTATCCCTTATATGTCCCTCTTGTTGGCAATTGTAGCAAATCACCTTCCCCCTTGGTCTTCTCCTCCTATCATTAGATTTATTAAACTTAAAACCTTTTAATGCACACCTTACCCTCCTTACCATATAGGCTTCTTTCGTGCTATCCATGGAGGAGGAGTAGGATGCTTCGTCGGAGGAGGAGGGAGTCTCCATCTTCTTCTTCCCTTTGTTGGCCATCAAGGCTACTCCTCTTGAAGGTTGAATTCTAGGCTCTTCAACTATTCCTTCAAGCCTTGTTTCGTGGAGCTCCATTGTTGAGAAAAATTCCTCCAAGGTGCTAACTTCTAGGTTCTTGGAGATGTAGAATGAGTCCACCATAGAGCTCCATCTTGAGGACCGAGGAAAGACATCTATAGCCTTCATGAGCATGTCCCTATTTGAAAGCTTCTCACCTACACTAGATAAACCGGTTATTATCTCTTTAAATCTAGAGTGTAGTGAGGTTACCTTTTCTTCCTTTTCTAATTTGATGTTTGATAGTTGGGAGTGGAGGAGGTCTATTCTTGCAAGCTTGGCCTCCGAAGTGCCTTCATGAAGCTCTACTAGCTTCTCCCACATCTCCTTGGCACTTGCACACTCCCCTATCCTATTCACTTCTTGTTGAGGGAGTACATTGTAGAGGTGGTGCTTGGCTTTTGAATTCGCCAAATACTCCTCTCTTTGTCTTTTACTCCATCTTGATTTCTCCAATAGCTCCCCTTCTTCATTCTAAGGCATCTCGAAACTGTTTTCCATAATTAATAAAATTTCGAAGTCGGTTTCGAAGAATACCTCCATTCTCTTTTTCCACCAAGAGAATTTGCCTTCAAATTTTGGTGGGTGAATGTTGGAGTCGGCCATTCTTGAATGTACTTGTTGTGGCGGTTAGTCCTCGACAAGCTTTCCTTGGCTCTGATACCACTTGTAGGATCGATGAAGTGTGTATTGGCCGGCTAGAAGGGGGTGAATAGCCCTCTTTCGTTGGATGGTGGAATTTGCTTGTCTACAAAGAATATTAGTGCAAGTGGAAAAGAAAAACAAGACAAGCAAATAGAAATGACAAGAATAAAACCAATGCTAACAAAAGGAATATAACGTGGTTCACGGCTACGCCGCTAATCCACGGTCTCCGATTCGTCCTTGGTGAATCACTCCGTAACCAAATCACTATTGGTCTCTCCTTTGCACTAAGCTAGGTGAAGGTAACCCTTACAACTCAAGAACACTTCTTCTTTTACAATAGATGTGAAAGAAAACTATGAGAAGGAGTTTGAATCTTGTGGAGCACTTGGATGATCACTTAGAGCATAAGCATTAGCCATCCAAAAGCCCACACCCTCTCTTTTAATAGAGAGGGCTGATTTCTTCCCGTTGGCCGCCATCAGTCGACTGCTGCCCTTGGTAGTTAACTACCGCCACTACAACGTCCTCCGAACACGTTGGATCCCGACCGTTGTAGTCCAACGGATCCCTTGGCAGTCGACTGATGCATCCATCAATCGACTGCTTCCTTCGCAGTCGACTGCCCAGTCGGCTATGAGAGGTTATGTGCCCGTGACATCCTCTAGCAGTCGACTGCCATTCCATGACAGTCGACTGCTGGGAATAAACCCATCAGTCGGATACCAGTCGAACCACATTCGACTCAGAGTAGTCGACTTCCATTTCATGGCAGTCGATTGGTGCCATGTGAAACTTAAACTTAACATTCGTTCGAGCTTCCGACGGTCGGGTAAACCTCAACCCTTGCAGTTGAGCCTCCGACACTCAGCCATTCGGCTAAGTTCACCTAATGAGCTACTTACAATTCACTCATTCTCTCATCTCACTCGAAGTCCCTCGCCGAAGCTCTCTTCGTTCGCGGCCACGTCCCTCGGCAACATCAGGCGCACGACTCTGCAATGCTCCTTCACGTCTCTTGCCTCCGAAGTCTGCTTCCTTGGCTTCGCTTCAAGTCATCTCATTCGGCGGTCCCTCGACAGCATCAGCCGCACGACTCTGCAATGCTACTTCTCTGACTCAAGCACGAGGTTGTGAGTGGTGAACCTGCCAAGGCTCCATGTGCGAATTACTAAGTCCTACAAGACTCCAACGCACATATCAAATCACAATAACAACCTAACTTAAACCCTTTGCCACACACATCAAAATCTTATCATGGCAAGAGATTGCCCTAACATAGACATCGCCTCGGACCGCTGTAAAATCCGAAAAAAGCCCTAGTTCTGCAAATCCGTCAGGCCGTCACACGACCATGTGTTTCCACAAGGCCAGGCCATGTGTGGCACTGGGGTGCTGTTCTTCGCCCATTGGGCACGACCGTGTGAATCCACACACCCTGGCCGTGTCCTACTCTGCGTCTAGTTGCGAAAGTCCTTCTTTTGCTCTGAAAATGCATCTTTTTCACCAGAAAAGCTAACCTACACACAAAAGTACAATGAGCAGACCTTCGAACCAGAAAATAGGTAATGCGTGCAAGAATATAGTAATATATGTATGAAACTAACACAAAATGTAACAAGATGTGAGCGAAAATTACTCCTAAAACCCTATATGTTTTCCTCACATCACTTCCCCCAGACTTAAATCTTTGCTTGTCCTCAAGCAAACCTCAGTGCCATAAAATTTTAAAAATATATTATTCCATGATTAACATGCTAACTAAATTTATCAGGTGGTATTTGCAATCAAAGCAAAATAGATATGTTCTAAAAATTCACTAAGTTAGCTCCTCGTGCTCGTGCTAGGTGAATCATTCTTAGGGGATGCCTGCTCCATGGTGAGTTAAGTCATCACCCCATAGCTTTCCTAAGGTTTCCAACTCGTAGGCACTTATCTGCCCAAAGCGAGGGTCGTTCCCTAGATCTAGCATAAAGTTTCAAAGGCGTGCTCGATATTAAGAGAAATTGGGAGGTGTTTCCCCAGTAACCTAACTCGGTCTCAAAAGGGCACTTAGCCATTTCCACCCACGACAACTATTTTTTATCCCTCATAATCTTTTTTTTTCAGCTCACAGGGATTTTGATTTTTCCAAATGGGCTTACACAATCTAAGCATTTCCAGTAACTAAAATGCTGAACCTAGAGTCACCTATGGATTCCAAAGTACTAGACTATTGAAGTGAATCATAACTAGGTATGTACTAGATTTTCCCTTTCAGAATGTTCAATATGTGTAAGTGCAAAAATAAAGCTAACCAGTGCAAGTCTAGAACATTCAATAGAGCGAATAGAATAAAATACCACAAGATAA
Source organism: Wurfbainia villosa (assembly GCA_025175895.1). Taxonomy (NCBI): domain Eukaryota; kingdom Viridiplantae; phylum Streptophyta; class Magnoliopsida; order Zingiberales; family Zingiberaceae; genus Wurfbainia; species Wurfbainia villosa. The sequence continues at coordinate 77,301,730 of CM046005.1, forward strand.
ATAGAGTTAAGCTACCTATGGGAACAACTCATGCAAGCAACTTTCAAAAATACTACTGAGGTAGCTTTTCAGACACCAAAAATTAAGTACTGAAAGGAATTAAACAACTCATGCATGCATGAACAAATGAATGAAAATACCAGAAAAGAAACTACTGCTAGGAAACAAAACAAAATAGATTTTGGGGTCTCCCCCCAGACTTAAACAAAAATATACCTCTAATATGGTGGATGAGGTGGAAAGTCTGGGAGCCTGGGCATCTCTGGATCCTGGGAGAACCTGCTGCTGAGCCGCTGATGCCACATATACATATGGTCGATCTAGGAACTGGTGGATGCAACGACTACTCGGTGCTCCTCCTCCCTAGCCCACTGTGCCTGCTGGGCATGCATATGCTGCCGCATCTCCTGCGGTAAACTGCCTCATCTTGGCGACGAGCAGCCTCCTCCTGGAAGTATATGCGGGCCTCATCGTAGAACTCCTCAGCCTGCTTGAAATGCTCTCGGAATCCCTGGGACTCTGCCTACTGGAAGGCACTCTGCTCCTCCCATTGCTACCTCTGCCTCTATTGCTCAGTGTAAATGTCATCGAGGCACGATCAAAACTCTGAGAAATCATAGGCCGATGTACCTGCATCCTGCTCAAAGGTAGAAAAAGGTGGTGGTGCAGGTGTAGGCTCATGTCGACGTGGACTAGGTGGGCTCCTATGCATCTGTGGATTGGAGGGAGAGTGATACAAAGGTGGAGAGATGGACATTGATGTGGATGGTCCCTCATGTGGAGGGGACTCCACTATCAGGTCTAAGCGCCAATTGGCGCGTATAGCGATGGTGGTACGATCCGAGTCGGGGAGCCTAAGGGCCGTAAGATTTTTCCTTACAATCATCTTCATGGCCATGCATACTCCTAGGTCGATCCTAGGGCTCCCCTCTATACTCTCCAATGCTGTGTAATCGTACCCCATCCTATAACAAATGTGGGTAAGTAGGCCTCCCACATTGATCTCTCCGTGTGCTGCTTTGCCCATCTTCACTAAGTGTCTAATGAAGTGGGACCCCACATCGATGCTACTTCTTTCTTGTAGCATATCCCATAAGAAAAGTAGCTCGTTGGCTCTTACTACACCGTCACTCTCCCCATGACCAAATATAGTACTGGCCATGATGCAGTGAAGGTATCGAAAGACGGGGTTTTGGAGGCGTGACGCTTTGGCCCTAGAAGGGTCATAAGCGTGCTCCCCCGTCAACTCAGTCCAACATTCCCGAGAGTTGAACCCAATAGGGGTTCTTCTCTCTCCCCCACTTGGTAAGCCAAAGCATGAGTTCCATTGGTGAAGGGTCCACTCATGCTCTATGTTAAAAAGCCTAAAAGTTATCCTACCCTCCTCGCTCTCTCTACCCGTTAAAACTTCCGCCTCTAAAGAACTCAAAAATTCCAAAACTATCCTAGGGTAGGTTAGGTGCCTTATTCCCATAATCTCATCCCACTCCATTTTTGCAAATAGGGTTTGCATATCACCTAACAACCCTAAAGATTCTAGCAAATACTCATCTAAGTACCTAGTAGCAGTAAGTTTACGAGTAGAGAGCATATTGTACCTATCTCTATGTTCATTATTGCGAAAAAGTAGAGGGGGTAGGGCGTTACCCTCTTCCGGAGCTTGAGGAGCATCGACTCTTCTTGTTCGTCACTCTGAGGCACCGGATCGAGATGCTACGGTCTTGGTCCTCCTCATCCTTGCTCCTTTTGGCTTCTTTAGAGGTTAGAAATGCTTCTAGAGGAAGGGAAAAGCAAAATCACATGGCTAGGGTAAGAACTTTTGAAGCACACGACGCAAATGGGATGAAAACACACGGCTCACCCCTTTTAACCTCGCATGCCATGTCCGTGTGAAAACACACGGCTAGGCCGTGTGCGCCTCTGGTCAATCGGGCATGGCCGTGGGAAAACACACGACCAGGCCGTGTGCCCCCATTTTTCGCCCCATTTATGCACTATGGCCCGAATTTGTTCATACACTTCGCCGTGTAGACTAATATGGGTCTCATTTTTGCCTAGCAAAGTTCTTTGCTATTCCTAACTCTAAATGTGATGGAAATCAAAACTAAAATCAAACAAATTTATGCAATACAATAGAAATCTAAAACTAAACTTGGGTTGCCTCCCAAGAAGCTCTTTGTTTAAGGTCGTTTAGCTCGACCGTACTCTTCTATCAACTCGGCTCTGGTGGTTTAGTGAACCTCCATTCATCCATCTCGGGATCTGCATCTGGAGGTTCCGACTTCAATCTGCTAATCGTGAAGCCGTCAAAGTAGAGAGCTCTGTGCTCCGAAAGGCTGAAAAGGATGATCTCTCCATCTACCTCCAGGGAAATCTGGTGTGCCTTCACATCTATGCACGCCCCTATGGTTGATAGAAAAGACCTTTTCAGAATGATGGGATTCTGGGGATTCGATCATGTGTCCAGTATGATGAAGTCTGTGGATATCACGAAATCCTCAATCATCACAGGAACGTGTGGTAACAGGCCAACAAGCTCCTTCACTGAATCATCCCCCATACGAATACCAAGATTTGCTGGTTGGAACTCGCTTTGTCCCATCTTCAGAAAATATGCGTAGGGCATCACACTGACTGATGACCCCAAGTCGCATAGTGCTTCGTCGAAGCTCTCCCCATAAATCAAGCAGAGAATAACGAATTTACCAGGGTCCTCAAGCTATATTGGAATCTTCTCTTCAAACTCAGCTTGGTCAGGTAGGGTGGAAATCATGGCTGCACACCCCTTTGCAAAATGGCTACTTTGCCCTACTCCTTCCTCCTTTCCTTGGCTCGCCGGAGAGTTCTTCACAGGTTGTGACACAGATTGGGCTATTTGGGCCACTTGTGTCTCCAACATCCGGGTATGACTTGCAAGGCCGTCAACGGTGGCCTTTAAGTCTCTCAGTGCTTCTTCAGACTTTTGATGTTGGTGACAGAATTCCTCATTGGCCTTAGTTTGGGTAGCGATGAAGTCCTCCATCATCTGTTCTAGTCTGGACTTCTATGGTCACTTCCCATTGCCCTGCTGTTGCCCATACCCTCCGGATGATTGGGGGTTTCCCGAGTTATTTTTGTAGGAGAAATTCGGGTGACTCCTCCATCCGGAATTGTAGGTATTAGAGTATGGGTTGTGGGGCCTTTGATCATAGTCCCCAATCACATCACAATGCTCAATCTACTCGTCTGAGGTCCCCTGCCCTCCATAGTGGTCCTCACGATACGCTGTCGCTTCTTCTCCAAAGTCAATGGTCGCGCATGTAGATGAAGGATTCAAAGATTCAAACCGTCTGCTGAGCGCGTCCATCCTTGCCGAAAGGTGGTCCATGGAGTTGACAATGTATCGTTCTGCCGCAGGTGTGGGTTGACCACGTTTGGAAGCCCATTGATGGTGGTTTTGGGCCACCTCTTCGATAAGCTCCTCTGCCTCCTCTATGGTCTTGTTCATTAGAGCTCCTCCTGCGGTAGAATCTAGGGACATCTTTGTAGCGTAAGCGATCCCATTATAGAAAATATGGATCACCAACCACTCTCCAGTCCATGGTGTGGGCATTGGTAAAGTAGCCCCTTGTAGCGATCCCATGCTTCGAACAAGGACTCCCCCTCCTTTTGGCGAAAGCTCGTGATAAGGTGGCGCATGTGAGCAGTCTTACTTGGTGGGAAGTATTTATTGAACTACCTGCTCTGCTGCTCCCATGTGGTGATGCTGCCAGAGGGTAGAGAGTGAAGCCAAGCCTTAGCCTTATTCCGCAGTGAAAATGGGAACAGGCTCAGGCGGATCGCATCAGAAGGGACTCCATTCAGTTTCATAGTTGAGTAGATTTCAAGAAAAGCCTCAAGATGCCGGTTCGGGTCTTCAGTCGCAGCTCCCCCAAATTGGCTCTGCTGGACCATATGTATAAGTGTCGGCTTCAGCTCAAAGTTATTTGCCGAAATAGATGGTCCAACTATGCTCGGCCTGAATCCTCTAGCGCTAGGAGCTGCATAGTCCCGCAGAGGTTGGCTTCCTATGTTCACCTCGGATGCAGCTTGATCTTCCATCATTCGCTGTACTCTCTCCGACAGTGAAAGGTTCGCTCAATCTCTAAGTCGATCGGAATTAGGCCTTCTGACCATAGTCTTCTAAGCATACGACGAACCAGACCACAAAAGTAAGAGTGCTACCCTAATGCTAAAAGCAGAAAATAAATAAATCTAGCAAATAAAAATCTAATATGCAATAAGTAAATAGGAAACTACTACTAAAAATAAAAACTAAATCTAAATATGGAAAATAGAACTAAGAAGATAAGATTAAACTAAAAGGAAAATAAAGCAAGAAAATAATCTAATCCTAAGTCCGATCCAATCCACCATCGTTCGATTTGATATCGAATCGACAGTCCCCGGCAACGATGCTAAAAACTTGATGTGCACGGGCACGACTTCAAATCTCGCGACAGATATCGTCGTGGACTCAAAGTGCGCGCTTGCGCTCAATGCCCGCAAGTGCATGGATGTCGTCAAGTAATAAAGATTTATCGATCCCACAGGGACTGGGATTCGAATACCAATACACTAAGTGGTTGCGATTATTCGGACGAAATCTCTGAGAGAGTCGGTTGGTGAGGACTATCGGTGGACCCTACTCTGTACGGTGTCACACAGAGGAGGAAAAGAGTGTGCCGGGGTCTTAAAAGGCGATTCTAGGACTTCAGTTTTGCTTGTGTACCACAGAACAATGTTGTCAATTGACGTCGTCTAAACGTCTACCTACGGTTTTGGGGAAGGGACATCATACACTCTCCCGCAGAGCCGTCGCATTCACCGGGAGCTACCTCCCAAAAGGATGGGATAGAGGGTATGAGGATGCTAAATCAATCCTTGCGGTGGACCGTTTCCGATTCCACAGCTCCCTTCTCCCCGCAGTTATGGGAGGTCAGGTTTACCCCTAGGTTCCTTGGATCAAACCTCCTAAATTTAGATTGCGAGGGCTATCACCACCTCGTATCGCCTAAGCACAGCGGAAAGAAAGCCAAACTCACGTAGATATAATAGAGAGCAACTACCAATTGTCAAATCAAACTTTTGGCCAGAATTTAATATGAACCAACATTATTTATGTACACAAGCTACTCCCTAATCATAGAATCAAAAGTACTACTCCATAAATACGAAGAAAGAATCACAAAATATGTTTAAGTTCGAATACAATAGAAATAAAGCGTAGAAATAGAGATATACAATGTTTCGTGATCTTCTCTCTTGCATTGTATTGCAAGTTGTGGACCTCCGACGATGTTCCTCCTCCCCGCTGTGAGTTACCGAAGCTTTTTAGGGCTTCGGCGTGCCGTCCTAGCCATCATGCCTCCCCCCTAGGGTTTGGGCAGAGCCATCCTTATATAGACATCACTCGGACCGTTGCAAAATCCGAAAAAAGCCCTAGTCGTGCAAATCCGTCGGGCCGCCACACGACCATGTGTTTCCACATGGCCAGGCCATGTGTGGCCCTGGGGTGCTGTTGTTTGCCCATTGGACACGATCGTGTGAATCCACATGCCCTGTCCGTGTCCCACTCTGTGTCTAGCTGTGAAAGTCCTTCTTTTGTTCCAAAAACACGTCTTTTTCACCAGAAAAGCTAACCTTCACACAAAAGTACAATGAACAGACCTCTGAACCAGAAAATAGGAAATGCGTGCAAGAATATAGTAACTTATGCATGAAACTAATACAAAATATAACAAGATGTGAGCGAAAACTACTCCTAAAATTCTATATATTTTGCTCACATCATTATGCAATGATAGACCTTTTCATTTTTATTTCCCTTATATCCTAGGCCTTTCCTATTGAAGCTTGCCCTTTGGCTTTCTATGATCATGTTTAATGTGTTGGAGCCAATAGTAAATTTTTCTAGGGCCTTAGTTAAATGATCTATCTTTTCCTTTAAGATCCTATTTTCCTCAATGCATGCATCATTCACATCAAAAGGCATATAATCATTAACATTAACGCATGCATTTTTAAAATTTTCTTCTAGTGCCTTAATCTCATTTTGCATGCATTTATTTCTATTTTTTATCTTAAATAAGTCCCTAGTTAAACTTGAAATCATGGAAACTATTTTCTTAGGAGAAAGATTCATTACCATAGTTTCCATGTCTTCTTCCTCCGATTTCGATGAGGATGAGGATGAAGCTCCCCCTTCACTAGAGCTCTCCTCACTTGTGCTTCTTTCTTCTTGGTCGGAGGAGGTGGTGTCCAAATCTTCTATTGCCATTAGAGCTAGATTTGAGACAAAGACATTTTCTTCCTTCGATGATGATGATGAAGGATCATCCCATGTCTTTGTTTTGAGTGCTTTTGCCTTCCCTTTCTCCTTGACTTTCTTCTCTTCTTCCTTCTTCTTGCTCCCCTTCTTCTTTTCTTCTTTTCTCCTCCTTTCTTCTTTGCTCTTGTCCAAGAGGGGACAATCATCTCTTATATGCCTCTCTCTTTGGTAATTGTATCAAATTATCTTCCTCCTTGGCCTTCTCCCCCTATCATGAGATTTGTTAAATTTAAAGCTTTTAAGTGCACGCCTTACCTTCCTTACCATGTAGGCTTCTTCTGTGCTATCCATGGAGGAGGAGGAGGAGTCTTCATCGGATGTGGAGGGAGTCTCCTTCTTCTTCTTCCCCTTGTTTTCCATTAGTGCCACTCCCCTTGATGGCTTGATGATTGGTTCTTCACTTATTCTTTCAAGCCTTGTTTCATGTAGCTCCATGGCGGAGAAGAATTCTTCTAGGGTGCTCACCTCTAGATTCTTCGATATGTAGAAGGAGTTCACCATGGAACTCCACTTTGAGGACAGGGGAAAGACATCTATAGCCTTCATTACCATATCCCGGTTGGAGAGCTTTTCACCTACACTAGATAAATCATTAAGAATTTCTTTAAATCTAGAATGTAGAGATGTTACCTTCTCCCCTTTATCAAGTTTTATGTTGTTGAGTTGGGAGCGAAGGACATCTCTCCTTGCTAGTTTGGCTTCCGAAGTGTCTTCATGAAGTTCAATTAATCTCTCCCACATCTCCTTGGCACTAGCACACTCTCCAATCCGATTTATTTCTTGTTGGGGAAGCACGTTGAAGAGGTGGTGCTTGACCTTTGAATTTGCAAGGTGCTCCTCCCTTTGCTTCTTGGTCCACCTTGACTTTTCTAGTGGCTCCCCCTCTTCATCCCTAGGAACTTCGAAACCGTTTTCCATAGTGAGCATTATATCAAAATCAGTCTCGAAGAATACCTCCATTCGCTTTTTCCACCAAGCGAATTCTCCTTCAAACTTCGGCGGATGAATGTTAGATCTGACCATCCTTGATGTTGTGCTTGTTGTGGCGGTTAGTCCGGTGATAAGCTCCTTGTCTCTGATACCACTTGTTGGAACGTCGGTGGTCGGCTATGTTGGGAGATCGGGATCGGTCGGCTAGAGGGGGGTGAATAGCCCTCTTACGATGGATGTCGGATTTTGCTCGTTTACAAAATGTTAGCGCAAGCGGAATATGCAAATACAAATAAATAAAGACAAAGCAAAAGATAAACAAACAATGCTAACAAGGATGTAACGTGGTTCATGGCTACGCCGCTAATCCACGACCCGATTCATCCTCGGTGAATCACTCCGCCAAAACCAATCCACTATTGGTCTCTCCTTTGCACCAAGCTAGGTGGAGGTAACCTTTACAATCAAGATCACTCTTCTACAATAGAATGAAGATTAGAGCAAGTAGAAGAGTGGAAAACCATTTAGGGCACTTTGGGAGTAGTTGGGCGTTTAAGCATTAGCCTCCCAAAGCCCCATCCTCTTCCTTTTTATAGAGGAAGAGGGTTTCTTCCCATTGACAGAGCGGATCGATGATGCCCTCGATCGATCGGGGTCCCGTAGCCGATGCAATAACGGCTTTCCACGTTGGATTTCATCCAGCGATCGCATCGATTGGTGATATTACCATCGATCGGGTGCTCGATCAGTCGAGTCCTCAATGAGGTCGACTCCATTCTGTGCTCGTGCACAGTGCCATCAGTCGACTGCTCCCCATGTCCAGTCGACTGATCAAGCCATCAGTCGATTGACCGTGTCGTCAGTCGACTGGTCAACTTGATTCAGATGACTTAAACCAGTCGATCGAACCATCGACTCAGAGCAGTCGACTACCATGACATGGCAGTCGACTGGTGTCGGGAAAAACTCATCCAACACTTGGCCAAATGGCCAAGTTTCACCTAAGAGCTACCCCTTCCCGGGTTACATTCGCTCACTCTCATCCCTCGGAGTCCCTCGGCTTCGAAGTTCTCTTCGTTCGCGGCCACGTCCCTCGGCAGCATCAGGCACACGAATCTGCAATGCTCCTTCGCATCTCTTGCCTCGAAGTCTACTTCCTCCGGCTTCACTCCAAGCTCCTCGTCCGGCGGTCCCTCGGATGCTCCAAGTGCACGACTTCCGCAAAGCTATCCTTCACCGACTCAAGGATCGAGTCATGAGATGTGAAACTCGTCACGGCTCCATGTGCGAATTACTAAGTCCTGCATGACTTCAACGCACATATCAAATCAACATAACAAACTAACTTAAACCCTTTGCCACACACATCAAAACCTAATCATGGCAAGAGATTGCCCTAACAATCTCTCCCTTTTTGATGTGTGGCAATTCGTTTAAGTTAGATAAGAACATTTGATAAAAATTTCTAAGGAAAGAAAGCATGTAAACATAAACATGATATAGCAACATGCAACTCCCTTTTAATCCATGAAACTCTCTCTCCCCCTATCATAATTTACTTAAACATAATCATTTCTCCCCCTTTGACACCGTCAAAAAGATTAACACTAAGTTATAAACTCATGGCATCAAGTATAATAGAAGGAAAATACCAAAAATTAGTCTAAAACCTGAATTCGGCCTTAACTAGTCTGATTTTCAGGTCACCAGTCGACTGGTTCAGACTACTAGTCGACTGGCACGCGAATTTCAGAACTTTCTGATTTTCGGACTGAATTTTAGAAATGCATTAAAAATTCCAGAAAATTCAAAAAATTATGAAATTTGGGGAATATATTTCTTGTAAGATTCTTTATCAGTGAAAAATAGGTCTTCATGAAAAATCATTATATTTTCACGTATTTGCCAAAAATCCAAAAGGTTTAAAAACCACTAGGTTTTTTGATCATGTGAGTATCAAGTTTAACACCTAGTTTTGGTTCCAATTGTTTCAAAACATGAATACATAGATTTTAAAGTAAGAAATTATTTTAAAAACATATGAAATATCCAACCATGATCTTTGGGCAATATGTCTATGAATTAAACATAAGCCTTCCCCATGATTGGTCTATTATTGCTATTTTGATACCTTAAATGACCATCTAAATGCCATAGGAATTAGTGGACATTTGTATCATCCTAACATCTCACCCATGCTAAGTTTTCAATCAAAGTAGCCTATAGTGAGTGTGAGATGTATCCTAGAGGTATTTGTATATACTTAACCATTATATTCATGCAATTCCATCAAGGTTAAGTATCATCCTAACACTCAACATGATCATAAAGACATATATGACTTAAATTCATATTATGATCATGAAACACATGTATTCATTGAATTGTTATCATGAATTAGGTATTATATCATGATAATAAGCAAAATATCACCTAAGGCATGATTTAAACCCTATTTCTCATGATGATGTGCCAAATTTCAAAATCATAAATCATGATTGCAAATATTCATAGCAATTTCATTAATTATCATGATTTAAGCATTATTATCTATTTATAGGCACGTTATCATCACCTAACACTATTTCAAAATGTTGTCCCACCATCCTAAGTCAACCAACATAAGATATAGGTGAAATGCATATGGTTGACTATCTTAGGGTTTTCCTAACCCTTAAGAATGGATTTAGGAACCCAAAATAAGTTCTTTCCTATTGGGTTCACTAAATACTCCTTGGGGATCCATTTTCTAGCTATTACCTTCTTCTTATCTTGTCCCCTAGCAATTAGGCATTTATAGGCCTTTTCATTTTTCTTTTCTTTATATCCTAGGCCCTTTTTGTTAAAGCTTGCTCTTTGGCTCCCAATTATCATGTTCAATGTATTTGAGCCAATAGTGAATTTTTCTAGGGCTTTGGTTAAATAATCTACCTTTTTCTCTTAAAGCCCTATTTTCATCCATGCATGCATCACTAACATTAAATGGCATATATTCATGTGAGCATGCATCATCATTATCATGACTAGAAGAATTATCATCATTTAAGCATGCTTTCTCTAACTTCTCTTCTAAGTCCTTAATTTGTTCAAGCATGCATTTATTTTTCTTCTTTGCTCTAAACAAATCCCTAGTTAAACTAGAAACCATGGAAACTATATTCTTGGGAGTTAGATTTGTTACCATAGCTTCCATGTCTTCTTCTTCTTCGGATGAGGAAGTAGAGGAGGCTTTCCCTTCACTTGAGCTCTCTCCACTTGAGCTTGATTCTTCATTTTCGGTGGAGGAGCAATCCAAGTCGTCGAAGGCCATCAATGCAAGGTTGGAATAGACTTGTTCCTCTTCTTCGGATGAGGATGAGGAAGAAAGATCATCCCATGTCTTGGCTTTGAATGCTTTGGCCTTCCCCTTTTCTTTAGCCTTCTTCTCCTCTTTCTTCTTGCTCCCCTTTTTCTTCTTCTTTCTTCTTCCTCTCTTCTTTGCTCTTGTTTAGGAGAGGACAATTGTCCCTTATGTTCCCCTCTCCTTGGCAATTGTAGCATATGACCTTTCCCCTTGGTCTTCTATTCCTATCATTAGACTTATTAAATCTAAAACCTTTTAATGCACGCCTTACCCTCCTTACCATATACGCTTCTTCCGTGCTATCCATGGAGGAGGAGGAAGAGGCTTCATCATCGGAGGAGGAGGGGATCTCTATCTTCTTCTTTCCCTTGTTTGCCATCAAAGCTACTCCTCTTGAAGGTTGGATTCTTGGCTCTTCTTGTATTCCTTCAAGCCTCGTTTCGTGGAGCTCCATTGTTGAGAAGAACTCCTCCAAGGTACTTACTTCCAAGTTCTTGGAGATGTAAAATGAATCCACCATGGAGCTCCATCTTGAGGACCGGGGAAAGGCATCTATGATCTTCATTACTGTAACGCCCGTAAAATTTCTAGCAATTTTACAAGAATTTTTGGCTTGACGATAATGGGCTTTATGTGGGCCTTTTCAAAAATAAAAGAAAATAAGCCAAAAAGGGATGCAAGGCCTAGGAATTGAACCCCAAACCTCTAGAGATAGCCAAGCCCTATAGATGCACCCACTAACCAAAAGCCCAATAGGATTTTATCATTAGAGGAATAGGGAAAATTATGGTTAAGTGTAAGGGAGATCAAGGGACTCTTCAAGTGAATAAATAGGGGAAATGAGGGGGCATGAGTTACACAATTCATTTTCTCCTCTCCTCTTCTTCTTCCTCACCGAATTCTAGAGCTCCCTCTCCTTTCTTGGCCGAAACTCATCCAAGCAAGAAGCAAGGGCTAGGTTTGGTTTTCCTTAGGACATCTTCCCACTAAAAGCAAAGCGAAGGATGTAAGTATCCTTCACCTGCATACGAGTAGCTTCGATTGATGTTTTGTACAAGAAACCCATATGATATATTCGGCCAACATGGATTTTAGTGTTTTGTTGAAGTTCTTTATCTTGTTTTACATGCAAATAATGATGTGAGGAAGTAGAATGAATTAGGTTAAAAGTTAACCCTAGGAACCCCCATGAACCATTCGACCAACTTGGATTTTTGGTATTTTATTGGAGTTCTATATCTTGTTTTACATGTAAATGATGATGTTAGGATGTAGAATGAATTAGGTTAAAAGATAACCCTAAACACCTCTATGAACTATTCGACCATCATGTATTTTTGGTGATTAATTGAAGTTCTATACTATGTATGGTATGCATATGGTGATGTTAGTATGTTAGAGGGATTAGTTTAAAAGTCTAACCCTAAAAGCCTACATGGACCATTCGGCCACCCTTGGTTTTTATGTTTCAATGAAGTTTTATACAATGTTTTATATGCATATGAAGTTGTTAGTATGTTAATTGGACTAGGATTAAAATACTAACCCTAAGAACCCCTTGAACCATTCGGCCACCTCTCTATTTTGATGACTCCATGAAGATTTAATCCATGTTTTATGTGCATATGAAGTTGATAGTATGTTAATTGGATTAGGTTAAAAGACTAGCCCTAAAAACCTACAAGGACCATTCGGCCACCCCCCTTGTATGGATGCTCCAATGAAGTTTTATTCCATGTTTATATGCATATGATGTTGTTAGTATGTTAATTGAATTAGGTTAAAAGACTAGCCCTAAAAACCTACATGAACCATTCGGCCAACCATTGTCCTTTAACATGCCTAGGTTAGGTTAACATGTGTTTTATGTTGGGTGAATCCATGTTGACTTGTGATATTAAATGATGCTAGATGAAGATAACATGCTTTAGGTTAGTGTTTACTTACTCTTGATGTTTATGCCTTATGCCATGCCCTATGTGTATGTGATATTTAAGCTATGTTATGAAATGAAATACGATATGATTATGAAATGAAAAACGATATGTTCATGAAATGAATATGATATGATTATGAAATGAAGTATGATGTGTTTATGAAATGAAATATGATATGTTCATGAAGTGAAATATGACATGTTATAAAATGAAGTATGATGTGTTTATGAAATGAAAGATGATATGTTCATGAAGTGAAATATGATATGTTATGAAATGAAGTATGCTATGTTTGCAAAATGAAATAAGCTATGTTATAATAAAAGCATATAAGTATTCTACCTTCTGCATGGCTTGTACCAAGACCTTAACAAGGTCCAAAGGGATGGACTCCTAAGATGCCCTAGGTCGATGGAGTAAGACTCGGGCCTAGGATGAGCCTCTATGTATGATTGCCCTTAGGTCGACGGACTAAGATCGGGCCTAGTACGGGATGGGCTCCAAGATGCCCTAGGTCGATGGAGTAAGACTCGGGCCTAGGATGGGCTTCTACGCTATGACGATTGCCCTAGGTCGACGGACTAAGATCGGGCCTAGTAACCTAGTAGGTTCGAGACTTGCTACCTCGGGTCTATTTAGGGATGCACGCTATGATAATGAAGAAGTGGTACAATGCCGGGCCCAAATATGTTGAGATTATGTTTACATACCTATAATATATGTTTTCAAAAGCATCCTGCATGTGTTTACATGATTTGATTGTTATGTTCACATGCTATATTGATATGTCCTATATATGTTGCATGTTATGTTTGATATGCCATGATATTGCTGCCATGTTACCTATGATATATGTTATGTTTGATATGTCATGTCATGTTATTGCTGCCATGTTACCTATGATATATGCTATGTTTGATATGTCATGTACATGTTGCTATGTTACATATGATGCATGTTATGTTTGATTAAGTCATATATATACATGTTATGCTGCTATGTCATAGATGATACATGTTATGTTTACTTATGTACTTATGCTACATGTTAAGTTGCTTACGCCATGTATGTTATACGTTATGTTGCTTATATGTTATGAATGTTACATGCCATGAATAATGTCGATGTATGGTTTTTGTGAGTAGGACAGGATCTTACTAAGCCTATGTGCCTATAGTTTATCTTTCCCTCGTACTGCAGATAAGGGTAAGGGATGGATAAACTAAAAGGAGCAGCAGGAGGGGCCAAATGTGTGTGGTAGTGGCATGGTGGAGAAGATCCGTTATGTCCTTAGATATATGTCTCCTTACGATGATGATGTTTATGAACTTGAACCAAGCACTAAGTATCTATATATGTTATGATGCATGCTCTATGCTAATAAGAAGAAGTAAGGAAGAAGTAAGAAGAAGTATCTATATATGTTATGATGCATGCTCTATGTTAAGAAGAAGAAGTATATATATATATGTCAATGCATGTTTATGTTGTAGAAGAAAAAAAAATATAAGTCTAAAGTCTTCCGCTGTAAGAAGTTCGAAATATGTATAAAGTCTTCCGCTGTAAGTAATGTATGTATGTACGATCGCGTCATGCGCCGCCCCTCCGGATTCTGGTTCGAAAAGGGCGGACGTGACAGGTTGGTATCAGAGCGGATCTGCCTTTCCACTACACACACATCAAGCTCCAAATCCTGCCGCTCCAAGTAAGAATTCTATGTCTACTCTAATTTAGCTTACTTTGTTCATGTATGATATGAAATGCCTTTAGCTTATTTTGTTCATGTATGATATGAAATGCCTTTAGCTTATTTTGTTCATCTATGATATGAAATGCCTTTAGCTTAAATATGCATGAATTCATGTAGGATAATCTTATGCTAGCCTAGCCTTAGTTTAAGTAATGCATGAATATACAAATGATAACTTTATGCTGGCTCTAGTTTAATTACGCGTAGAGAAACGAACGAAAAACTTATACTAGCTTCACAAGAAGTACTTGTGATTTGGTCAAAGGTAGACAAATTAGGTAAATCAAAATTGATCAGGGAAAAAAAAATTGACGATGGTCAATTTAAATAATAACCCAAGTGTCGAATAGTTGTTAATACAACTTGAATTTGGAAAAAAAAAACTAAGGAAGTCAATTGTTCAGTTGAACTCATCAACCAAAGAAAAAACTCCTAAAATTGTGAAGAATTGATTTTCGCAATTATTTGTGTAAGGTCTATGCTCATATAAATTGAATTAAGCCGGTTTCGTACTGGTTAGTCGGTTTTGTACTGACTTCATTTATTTCAATTTCAGATGGCACGGACGATGACTACAATGACTCGTCGTGATGTGTTACGAAACCAATTGAGGGAAGCTATTGAAGAGATAGTTTATAAACCTGATGGTGGGGTCATCGGACACATGAGAAGGCTCGATGGTCTTTTTAGGAGACTCGAGTAGCAGGAGTTTCCGTTACTGGACAATTATCGAATATGGGCCTTGGTACGCTCTCTGCCAAATGATTTCATGGTAGTTGCACATCACGTATGGGGCCGCTATGAAGGGCGGATAACATATCGAAGTTGTCTTTGAACTACTTGGAGCACAAGGTTCAAGAGAATCCTGTAGCTGGCCTCGAAAAGAATGAAGAGAGTTCTATAAGCAATAACTTATGGGCCACCTGAGACTACCCTAGTGAGGCCAAGGAAGATAGGACTAAAAATAATTACAAGCGCACTAGGGTTTGTCCTAGTGGGAGAATTAACTATAATGAACTATCTTCTCAAGTAGTTTTGTTTAGATTAGAAATAAGGAATGTTATATGTTAACATTTTTTTTTCTTCTGGAAGTATGAATAAGAAATGATAAGTTCGTTTCTTTTGAAATTAATGATTAGTTCATTGCATGGGATGTATATGGTATAGTTGACCAATGTCGGTTAGATTGGAACATACGAATGATGAGTGGAAACAAAGTTGCCACTTGATTTTGTAAACCAATTCAAATTTACATTGAGTCAATCAGAAACTGCATGTGACCTATCAGTCAGCGAAGCCGTGAAGAGATTCAACCGACTCGCACGCCTATGCCCAGAGTTGGTCAGCACAGAAAGAGAAAGGGTCAGACTCATGCTGAAGATGCTCCGACCAGAAATATCTCTGAATGTGGCCGACGGAGTTCATGGACCGCAGACTGCAGAGGGGCTGTGCAGTAGTGCCCTGATTACCGAGCATTACCTGAACATGAGACAACGTAGATGGCCCGAGCTCGTCAAGGATTATGACTGCGAGATCTTCTACCATTCGGGGAAAGCAAACAAGGTGGCTGATGCACTCAGCAGGAAGTCCTGTGCCACCTTGATGTCTCTAGCAGCGTTATCTCGGCCCTTAGAAAAAGATATTATGCGTTACGGGGTTGAAATCATTTCCGGACAGCTCTCGACCATGACGATATGCATTCGATGATATCTTTGGAAAAGCAAGGCCGTGACCCAAGCATTCAGAGGATCAAGCAAGAGGTCTTAGAAGGAAAGGACAACGAGTTTCGTATCTTTGATAGTGGAGTACTCTACCTCAGGGATCGCCTGTGTATTCCCGACGATCCAGAATTACGGAAGAAGATATTTGAGGAAGCTCACGGAACTCCTTATGCGATGCATCCTGGAACCACCAAGATGTACCAAGACCTGAAAATAAAGTTCTGGTGGTTCGGAATGAAAAGAGATGTGGCTCAGTATATCAGTACCTGCCTGACCTGCCAGAGGGTTAAGGCAGAACACCAGAGACCTAGAGGAACACTGCAGTCGATCCAGATTCCAGAATGGAAATGGGAAGACATTTCTATGGATTTCATCTCAGGATTGCCCAAGACGACAAACGGTTATGATGCTATATGGGTAATTGTGGACAGATTGACGAAGTCCGCCCACTTCTTAGCAATCAAGATGACCTATTCGACGGAGCAACTGGCTCAGTTATATGCTAGGGAAATTATCAGACTACATGGAATTCCTAAGACCATCATTTCTGACAGAGATGGTCGCTTTATTTACCATTTCTGGGAATGTGTTCAGAAGGCCCTAGGCACGAAGCTATTGTTCAGTACTGCCTTCTATCCCCAGACGGACGGACAGACCGAAAGAGTAAATCAAGTACTGGAGGATATGTTACGAGCTTGCGCCCTGGATTTCAAAGGTGGCTGGTGCAGATATTTATGTATGGCAGAATTCACCTACAATAATAGCTACCAAGCTACCATTGGAATGGCACCCTACGAGGCTATATACGGGAGGAAATGTAGATCTTCCATATGCTGGTATGAGGGTGGTGAAAAGAAGAGGATGGGACTCCAGACGGACTTCATCGACGATGCCACCCGAGCTATACGGAACATCCGTCAGAGAATTGAAACTGCTCAGAGCCGACAAAAGAGCTATGCAGATATGCAGCGTAGACCGTTAGAATTCGAAGTTGGGGACCTGGTATTCCTCAAAGTGGCTCCAAGGAAGGGAGCGATGAGATTCGGAAGGAAGGGTAAACTGAGTCCACGCTACGTGGGACCGTATCCGATATTGCAGAGGATTGGCAAGGTAGCTTACAAGCTGGAGCTGCCTCAAGAGATGTCAGCTATTCACAACGTGTTCCATGTCTCTGTGCTCTAGAAATGCATTTCCAGTGCGGACCAAGTGATCGAGCCACAAACAATACAAGTTTAAGAGGACCTGAGTATTGAAAGTTGGCATATCCAGATACTAGACCGAGAAGTCAAGAGACTAAGGAACAAAGAGGTGCCCTTAGTAAAGGTCCTGTGGCAGAATCAACGATACGAGGAAGCTACTTGGGAACGCGAGGAGGACATGAAGCAGAAGTACCCAGAATTGTTCTAAGTTTCGAAAACGAAACTTTTAAAAGGTATGAAGGATTGTAACGCCCGTAAAATTTCTAACAATTTTACAAGAATTTTTGGCTTGACGATAATGGGCTTTATGTGGGCCTTTTCAAAAATGAAAGAAAATAAGCCAAAAAGGGATGCAAGGCCTAGGAATTGAACCGAAAGGTCCTGTGGCAGAATCAACGATACGAGGAAGCTACTTGGGAACGCGAGGAGGACATGAAGCAGAAGTACCCAGAATTGTTCTAAGTTTCGAAAACGAAACTTTTAAAAGGTATGAAGGATTGTAACGCCCGTAAAATTTCTAGCAATTTTACAAGAATTTTTGGCTTGACGATAATGGGCTTTATGTGGGCCTTTTCAAAAATGAAAGAAAATAAGCCAAAAAGGAACGCGAGGAGGACATGAAGCAGAAGTACCCAGAATTGTTCTAAGTTTCGAAAATGAAACTTTTAAAAGGTATGAAGGATTGTAACGCCCGTAAAATTTCTAGCAATTTTACAAGAATTTTTGGCTTGACGATAATGGGCTTTATGTGAGCCTTTTCAAAAATGAAAGAAAATAAGCCAAAAAGGGATGCAAGGCCTAGGAATTGAACCCCAAACCTCTAGAGATAGCCAAGCCTTATAGATGCACCCACTAACCAGAAGCCCAATAGGATTTTATCATTAGAGGAATAGGGGAAATTATGGTTAAGTGTAAGGGAGATCAAGGGACTCTTCAAGTGAATAAATAGGGGAAATGAGGGGGCATGAGTTACACAATTCATTTTCTCCTCTTCTCTTCTTCTTCCTCACCGAATTCTAGAGCTCCCTCTCCTTTCTTGGCCGAAACTCATCCAAGCAAGAAGCAAGGGCTAGGTTTGGTTTTCCTTAGGACATCTTCCCACTAAAAGCAAAGCGAAGGATGTAAGTATCCCTCACCTGCATACGAGTAGCTTCGATTGATGTTTTGTACAAGAAACCCATATGATATATTCGAGCAACATGGATTTTAGTGTTTTGTTGAAGTTCTTTATCTTGTTTTACATGCAAATAATGATGTAAGGAAGTAGAATGAATTAGGTTAAAAGTTAACCCTAGGAACCCCCATGAACCATTCGGCCAACTTGGATTTTTGGTATTTTATTGGAGTTCTATATCTTGTTTTACATGTAAATGATGATGTTAGGATGTAGAATGAATTAGGTTAAAAGATAACCCTAAACACCTCTATGAACCATTCGGCCATCATGTATTTTTGGTGATTAATTGAAGTTCTATACTATGTATGGTATGCATATGGTGATGTTAGTATGTTAGAGGGATTAGTTTAAAAGTCTAACCCTAAAAGCCTACATGGACCATTCGGCCACCCTTGGTTTTTATGTTTCAATGAAGTTTTATACAATGTTTTATATGCATATGAAGTTGTTAGTATGTTAATTGGACTAGGATTAAAAGACTAACCCTAAGAACCCCTTGAACCATTCGGCCACCTCTCTATTTTGATGACTCCATGAAGATTTAATCCATGTTTTATGTGCATATGAAGTTGATAGTATGTTAATTGGATTAGGTTAAAAGACTAGCCCTAAAAACCTACAAGGACCATTCGGCCACCCCTCTTGTATGGATGCTCCATTGAAGTTTTATTCCATGTTTATATGCATATGATGTTGTTAGCATGTTAATTGAATTAGGTTAAAAGACTAGCCCTAAAAACCTACATGAACCATTCGGCCAACCATTGTCCTTTAACATGCCTAGGTTAGGTTAACATGTGTTTTATGTTGGGTGAATCCATGTTGACTTGTGATATTAAATGATGTTAGATGAAGATAACATGCTTTAGGTTAGTGTTTACTTACTCTTGATGTTTATGCCTTATGCCATGCCCTATGTGTATGTGATATTTAAGCTATGTTATGAAATGAAATACAATATGATTATGAAATGAAAAACGATATGTTCATGAAATGAATATGATATGATTATGAAATGAAGTATGATGTGTTTATGAAATGAAATATGATATGTTCATGAAGTGAAATATGACATGTTATGAAATGAAGTATGATGTGTTTATGAAATGAAAGATGATATGTTCATGAAGTGAAATATGATATGTTATGAAATGAAGTATGCTATGTTTGCAAAATGAAATAAGCTATGTTATAATAAAAGCATATAAGTATTTTACCTTCTGCATGACTTGTACCAAGACCTTAACAAGGTCCAAAGGGATGGGCTCCTAAGATGCCCTAGGTCGATGGAGTAAGACTCGGGCCTAGGATGGGCCTCTATGTATGATTGCCCCTAGGTTGACGGCCTAAGATCGGGCCTAGTACGAGATGAGCTCCAAGATGCCCTAGGTCGATGGAGTAAGACTCGGGCCTAGGATGGGCTTCTACGCTATGACGATTGCCCTAGGTCGACGGACTAAGATCGGGCCTAGTAACCTAGTAGGTTCGAGACTTGTTACCTCGGGTCTATTTAGGGATGCGCGCTATGATAATGAAGAAGTGGTACAATGCCGGGCCCAAATATGTTGAGATTATGTTTACGTACCTATAATATATGTTTTCAAAAGCATCCTGCATGTGTTTACATGATTTGATTGTTATGTTCACATGCTATATTGATATGTCCTATATTTGTTGCATGTTATGTTTGATATGTCATGATATTGCTGCCATGTTACCTATGATATATGTTATGTTTGATATGTCATGTCATGTTATTGCTGCCATGTTACCTATGATATATGTTATGTTTGATATGTCATGTACATGTTGCTATGTTACATATGATGCATGTTATGTTTGATTAAGTCATATATATACATGTTATGCTGCTATGTCATAGATGATACATGTTATGTTTACTTATGTACTTATGCTACATGTTAAGTTGCTTACGCCATGTATGTTATACGTTATGTTGCTTATATGTTATGAATGTTACATGCCATGAATAATGTCGATGTATGGTTTTTGTGAGTAGGACATGATCTTACTAAGCCTATGTGCTTATAGTTTATCTTTCCCTCGTACTGCAGATAAGGGTAAGGGATGGATAAACTAAAAGGAGCAGCAGGAGGGGCCAAATGTGTGTGGTAGTGGCATGGTGGAGAAGATCCGTTATGTCCTTAGATATATGTCTCCTTACGATGATGATGTTTATGAACTTGAACCAAGCACTAAGTATCTATATATGTTATGATGCATGCTCTATGCTAATAAGAAGAAGTAAGGAAGAAGTAAGAAGAAGTATCTATATATGTTATGATGCATGCTCTATGTTAAGAAGAAGAAGTATATATATATATGTCAATGCATGTTTATGTTGTAAAAGAAAAAAAATATAAGTCTAAAGTCTTCTACTGTAAGAAGTACGAAATATGTATAAAGTCTTCCACTGTAAGTAATGTATGTATGTACGGTCGCGTCACGCGCCGCCCCTCCGGATTCTAGTTCGAAAAGGGCGGGCGTGACAATTACCATATCCCAGTTGGAGAGCTTTTCACCTACACTTGTCAAACCGGTTATAATTTCCTTAAATCTAGAGTGTAGGGATTTTACCTTCTCTCCCTTTTCGAGTTTGATATTGGACAATTGGGAGCGAAGGACATCTCTCCTTGCTAGCTTTGCCTCGGATGTGCCTTCATGAATCTCTATTAATTTGTCCCACATTTCCTTGGCGCTAGCACACTCTCCTATCCGGTTGACTTCTTGTTGGGGGAGGACATTGTATAGGTGATGCTTGGCCTTTGAATTTGCTAAGTATTCTTCTCTTTGCCTCTTGCTCCACCTTGATTTCTCCAATGGCTCCCCATTTTCGTTTCTAGGCAACTCGAAACCGTTTTCCATAATTAAGAGAATTTCAAAGTCGGTTTCGAAGATTACCTCCATTCGCTTCTTCCACCAAGCGAATTCCCCTTCGAACTTCAGCGGATGAATGTTCGAGCCGGCCATCTTTTGATGAAGAGCTTGTTGCGGCGGTTAGTCCGGTGACAAGCAACCTCGCTCTGATGCCACTTGTTGGGAGATCGGGATCGGCCGGCTAGAGGGGGGTGAATAGCCCTCTTACGATGGATGTCGGATTTTGCTCGTCTACAAAACGTTAGCGCAAGCGGAATATGCAAATACAAATAAATAAAGACAAAGAAAAAGATAAACAAACAATGCTAACAAGGATGTAACGTGGTTCACGGCTACGCCGCTAATCCATGACCCGATTCATCCTCGGTGAATCACTCCGCCAAAACCAATCCACTATTGGTCTCTCCTTTGCACCAAGCTAGGTGGAGGTAACCTTTACAATCAAGATCACTCTTCTACAATAGAATGAAGATTAGAGCAAGTAGAAGAGTAGAAAACCGTTTACGGCACTTTGGGAGTAGTTGGGCGTTCAAGCATTAGCCTCCCAAAGCCCCATCCTCTTCCTTTTTATAGAGGAAGAGGGTTTCTTCCGCTGACAGGAGCTGATGCCCTCGATCAATGATCGGTCCTCGTCCGCGGCCGCCCAATAACGCCGCTTTCCACGCTGGATTTCATCCAATCCAGATCGCATCACCGACCGATATTACCATCACCGACCGTGCTCGATTAGTCGAGTCCTCAACGAGGTCGACTCCATTCTGTGCCCGTGCATAGTGCCATTAGTCGACTGCTCCCCATGAGCAGCCGATCGATCAACTCACGATCCGACGCGCCGTCGGTGACCGATCAACTTGATTCACCGATTTAAACCACCGATCGAATCCATCGATTAAAATGGCCGACCGCCATGACATGGCAGTCGACTGGTGTCGGGAAAAACTCATCCGACACTTGGCCAAATGGCCAAGTTTCACCTAAGAGCTACCCCTTCCCGGGTTACATTCGCTCACTCTCATCCCTCGGAGTCCCTCACCTTCGAAGTTCTCTTCGTTCGCGGCCACGTCCCTCGGCAGCATCAGGTGCACGGCTCTGCAATGCTCCTTCGCATCTCTTGCCTCGAAGTCTACTTCCTCCGGCTTCACTCCAAGCTCCTCGTCCGGCGGTCCCTCGGATGCTCCAAGCGCACGGCTTCCGCAAAGCTATCCTTCACCGACTCAAGGACCAAGTCATGAGATGTGAAACTCGCCACGGCTCCATGTGCGAATTACTAAGTCCTGCATGACTTCAACGCACATATCAAATCAACATAACAAACTAACTTAAACCCTTTGCCACACACATCAAAACCTAATCATGGCAAGAGATTGCCCTAACAGGCTAGAGGGGGGTGAATAGCCCTCTTCATACGATGATGGTAATTGCTTCGTTGATTGTCTACAAATTCTATTAGCACAACGGAAACAAATCTAAACAAGCAATTAGGACAAAGTAAAGAAAGAATAGATGCAAACGCTAACACCGTGATATAATGTGGTTCACGACCCTTGCCGCTAATCCACGACCGATTCGTCCAAGGTGAATCACGCCTACACAATTCCACTAATCTCTCCTTTGCACAAAGCTAGGTGGAGGTAACCTTTCTTACACAAAATCACTCCTCTTACAATAAGATGAATATAAGCACAAGGAAGAGGAGGAAATTCGTTTGGGCACTTTGGGAGATGTTTAGCATAGAAGCATTAGGCTCCCCAAGTGTCCAAAGGCCCCATTTTATAGAGAAGAACTCATTCTTCCCGTTGGGCGCCTGACAATCGACTGATGCCCCAATTAGCCGACTGTTCCTGTAGCCGTTGCCCAATAATGACTTCTTCCACATTGGATTTCATCCAACGGCTCCCACATCAGTCGACTGATCATCCCATCAGTCACCTAATGGAGCTACCAGTTGAGTGCCAGAAGCGAGCACTCGACTGATCAACATTCTGTGTCCAAAACCCTTGCGACCAGTCGACTGATGCCATCATCAGTCGACTGGCGGTTTCGTCAGTCGACTGGCAATCCTTGTTAGTCGACTAATGTGACACAGACTAGATTTGAACACCAGTCGAGTCACAGTTGACTTGGAGCAGTCGATTGCCATGTCAAGGTAGTCGACTGATGTCGAGAAAACCCATCCGACACTTAGCCAAATGACCAAGTTTCACCTAAGATCTACCCTGTCCTGGGTTACAATCGCTCACTCTCATTCCCTTGGAGTCCCTCGCCTTCAAAGTTGTCTTCGTCCGACCACGTCCCTCGGATGCGCCAAGCGCACGGCTTCGCAGCACCATCCTTCATGTCTCGCCCTGAAGTCTACTTCCTCCGGCTTCACTCCAATGTTTCTCGTCTGGCAGTCCCTCGGATGCCCCAAGCATACGACTTTTGCAATGCTATCCTTCACCGACTCAAGGATCAAGTCATGAGAGGTGAAACTCGCCAATGCTCTATGTGCGAATTACTAAGTCCTGCAAGACTCTAATGCACATATCAAATCCATATCAAACCTAACTTAAACTCTTTGCCACACATATCAAAACCATATCATATAGGTTGATTGCCCTAATAATGTCCCCAACTGAGGACTCGACCTTGTTGGATTGAGAAACATCGCTAGAGGGGGGGGAGTGAATAGCGAGCGTAAAACTTTCTTTTGTTTGTTCGATAAGAACAAGCACAACGGAAAAATAAATAACACAATTTATTTTTACTTGGTTCACATCCCATCGGCTGCTAATCAAAGGCCCCATGATCCTTGATTGCGTACGAAGGGGCAATCCACTATAGAGTCTCCTCCTCGTTAGAGGTAGGAGACAACGATCACAAAAACCGAAAACATGAGGATGAGGCAACAAGCCTACCTCATCTTGTTACTATTAAAATCATGAATACAATAATTAAATAGAAATAAACTTGCTATTGCTGTCGACAAAGAAGATGTAAGATTGCCGTTGCGTCGGTGTTATGACTGTGTTGGAACTTTGGCGTTGTTGGAGCACTTGAGAATAGTATTGATGATCTTTGGGTTGGAATCCTCTCCTCCTTTTATAGATTTTTACCTTGGAATAAGTCTTGATAGGAATCCTCAACTTTTGGAACTGATCACGAGATGACACCTTATCTTATAGCGAAGTAGCCGCGTCAAATATTATCCGTTTTGACCTAGTGCAAAAGGTTGATTCATCGCCATCAGTTGACTGATGCCTTCCATCAGTCGACTGATCTGCATCAGTCGATTGATCAATGACCAACAGTCGACTGCCAGCTTGGCCACTTCCCTGTAGTAAGAGGTTAGCATGGAAAATGTTAAATATGACGGTTTCTTACTGTCCGATCTTGACCTAGATCTTCCCATGGAAAGTCTTAGTCAGATCGCCACCTACGGTCGTCCCCGTATAGAGGACATGACCTTACCATCTCTCACTCACACGAGCTTACCTCAACCTTTACCTTTGAAGCTTCGCTTCCGGTCTTCACCTGAGTTCTTTGGCTCCCTCTGAAGTCCTCCCGGTGTCGCCGACCACCACGGTTCCCTCTGAGTGTCGCTGATCTTTAGCTTAGCTTAGCATTCCTGCACACTTGATTCAGCTTGTGAGATAAAAATATGACCTTAACTTTGAATCTTTTCCATAATCAAAACCTATGTTTGATTATCTAGTGCCCCTGCACCGACAGACCTCACCTCTCCATCGAGGCTTACCTGTCGGCTGTCTAGCTGGACTTATCTTTCTCGACATCCGATCTAACCCACCAAGTCTTCATGCTAGTTGTCCGGTCTCCCTGACCTAGTTGGGCTTCCTACCGGTTGTCCGGTCTCCCTGACCTAACTGGTCTTCTGCCAGATGTCTGGTCCACTCTACCCATCTGAACTTCATGCCTGGTATCCAGTCCTCCTGATCTGTTAAGACTTTTGTCAACACGACCTATTAAGACTTTTCTGTTAAGGCTACACACTGAACACATACATCAGATCACTATCGATTCCTAACTTTAAACCATGCTTTATACATTAAAACTCAGGAGTGGTGCTCTTTGCACTAACAATCTCCCCCTTTTTAATATATGACAGCACATCAGTTAAAGTTAGGAGGAAAATAACAAAATGCAATATCAAGTTCACATGCAATAAAATTCAATTATAACTTTAAATCTCACATTTTCTCCCCTCTGGCATACATCAAAATAATAAAAAAGAACAACTTGCATATGCCCAATTGTAAAGAAAATTTCAATGACTTTTGTAATAAATTTGCTATACATTTTCTATGTCTTTGAAGCATTTTCTCTCTTTTTCAAAAATGAAAATTTTGCAAAATAATTCTTTGAAAAAGAATACTTAAACATAGAGATAAATCTTTAAGTTCAATTTCAAAATTTTAACTAACAAAGTTCAAACTTTCCTAAACATTCTCCCCCCTTCAAAGTATATCTTTTTATGCTAAAAAGATTTTTTAAAAACTTTTTGAAGAATATTGAAACTCCCCCTTGTTATCTTAATTTAAAACTTTGAATTTTCAAAAACAATTGATGTTGCTCGAATTTTATGCCTCTTCTGAATGAGGGTGTCGAAGAGGCTTGGGGTCATCTCCGGCCGCAACAGTAGATAAGAAGATGATGACAAGAGATTTAATGTGGTTTGAAATGCAGATTCCTACTCCACGGGTGAGCTCTAGAGTGAGCTTCGATGCTATACACCTTTATTATAATCCCTTCTTCTTGGAAGTACTTCCGGAGGTGGAAAACCCCTTACAGATGAGAGTTTATACAAAGTAAAGAAAATAACACTCAGTTAGTTCTCCCTCCTTATTGCTCTGTCGAGGATGTTCCTTCTCCTTCCCAGTTTCCCTTTTGATCCTCCTCCTCCCCTGTTTTCCCGAACGAAGAGGAGATAGAAGAATAAAAATCCCCTAGGCACACCGACGTTCTCCTCCCTGAAGTAGAAAGTCTTGATTAAAGAAAAACTGATCCCCCTCTCTTCTTCCGTCTTCCTTTCACTACAACAAAAATGCTAAAAGACAACACAAAGACAACGATTTTAGGAGGAACCGTTGTGATTTTGATAAAAGACAACGGTTTTTGACAAAACCGTTGTCTTCGAGCGCCCATATAACACAAAAGACAATGGTTTTACACTATCCGTTGTCGTTGAGCATATTTTTTTTAATCAACAACATATTTTACAACGGTTTTCCAGAACTGTTGTCTTTAAGTTTTTTTTATCTTAACAACAGTTGGGACAACGGTGCAATCAACCGTTGTCAATGAGAATATTTTTGTAACGTTTAGCACAACGGTCAAAAATTGTTGTCGTTGTGATAATATTACAACGGTTTTAAACCGTTGTCAATGAAATTTTAAAAGTTTATAATACTATTTTTTTTAATTATTTTTACTATTTTTTAAAAATTATTAGAAATAATACAACGGTGATTTTTTTAATACTATTAAATTATTGGAAATAAGTTTTTTTTTTTAAAAATATAAATATATACGTTTCCAACAATATATTTAAAATGATATATATATTTTTTAAATAATATATTACAACAATAATTTTTTTAAAAGTTTATATATATTTAAAAATTTGTTAGGTTAAATAATTCTTCCCTAAACTTTTCCGTCATTCCTACTTCCCAAAAACCTCCGTCGTTCCTATTTCCCAAAAAACCTCCGTCATTCTCCGTTGCGCGCTCGTCCATCCCTTTTTCTTCCGCACCGCCTTCTCACGGTTGCTCGCCCTCTGTTCGTTCTCTTCCTTTTCCGTCGATCATTGCTCGACCTCCGTCCGTCGGCCTTCGTCCATCATTCAGCGTCCTGATTCCGTCCCAACAGGTTCAGCGTCATAAACTCTTGCTTTATGGTTATCATGTTGTGCCTTCAAACCTTTATTGGTTAAGAAGGTTTGAGTTGGATTGTTTGGTCAACCAAACATTCATAAATGAAAAAATTTCAAGAAAATAGGCTGAAATGGTATTTTCTTCATTTGTTTCTGTCCATTGAACATGTGGAATTAAGTTTAAAACCTAAATGGTCACATATGGAGAAATTCATTTGTTTCTGTCCATTGAACCTTAATCTCATTGTCACAGATAATCTGGTATCTGCTCATGCAGAAAATCCAGTTAGTATTCAACCTTATTCTTCATGAAGATTATTCACCTTATATCATCCTTTGTACATCGTATTTATCTATTCTAGAAGCCATTCTCTCGGTATTCTATAATATAAAATGTCTATTTCTAAATTTAGTTTAAATTTTTTACTTTATAGTGCCTTCCAACCCCTAAAATTTATATTTAATTCACTGAACAACTGCTTTGTCCTTATTTATCGTTAGTTTCTACTAAAGATGATATTTATCTGTCTTCATTGATCTTTATTTTAGTTTGAAGCCATTCTCTCCATTTTCTATAATATGAAAAGCCAATTTCTAACTTTAGCTTAGGTGGACAGCCAGATCATATACAAATTTAAGTTACTTCATATTACCTTCTTATCCTGGAAATATAAGTTTAATACATTGAACCATCTACTGCTGCTTTATTAATGATCTAGTGGTGTTAAGTATTATGAAGGTTTATTTATTTGTCAATTGATGTTTTTATGCACTATAATGGACAAAGAATGGATGTTCAAGGATAGATTATCACTTGAGTATGCGTATGGAGTAGAGTCCTTTTTGCAATTTGCAGTGCAAAATTCTAGTGATTCTAATGCAATATCTTGTCCATGTGCCATGTGTGGTAACCTAAGAAGGAACAATATTGATGTCACAAGGGCTCATTTAAGAAGTAATGGTATGGATTTAACATACGTAGTGTGGATATGACATGGAGAAAAACCCTCATTTACCAACTTAATGAATGATAGTGAACAAGGCCAACAAGGTGAACAGAATTTCTTTGAATAACAATAATGTGAATAATTGGTGTTTTACCTTAGTGTGGAAATTATATTTAATTTTAAATCCTACGTTAATGTTTTGGTTTGTCTTTGTGTCACCTTGTGTTACTTTGGACTGAAACTAGATTTTTTCCCCATAAATTTGCTATATCTTATGGGATTGCTTTATTTTATTTGTCACTCGATTATTTTTGTTTTGGTAGATGATACTGCTTTATCTATTATCTATTATATGTAAATGATACTCTTTATCCCATAAATTTGATGATGTTTTACCACACCGCCATCAAATCTGGTTTGGTAAATGATACTGCTTTATATGTCAGATCATTTTGCAACACAATCATGAAATGCCAGTTTGATCCTTTGTGATAGTCGCTGCACCTCCAAATTTACCGCTTTATATGTCAGATCATTTTACAACACAATCATGAAATGCCAGTTTGATCCTTTGTGATAGTCGCTGCACCTCCAAATTTACCAACCCTTAAAGGAGATTGTAAGAATTTTAACATTGTGTTGCTTACTTGTTATTTGTTTTTCTTAATATTTGCACATATTTTTTACAATTGTGTTGCTGTCAAGCTAATTTTATAATTTTTTATTTTCATCAATGCTGTGTTGCTATCTTTGAGACCATCAATGTTAACTGGCCTTGTCTTTAAATGTATAGGGGTGGATTGAATATAACTATTTCAAGTATTTATCATATTGATCAATAATAATAATGAAAATATCATCATGTAGGATGCATATGGCTTTAGTATTTAATGATTGGGTTTCCAATTCCAAAAGCACTAAATGAAGATACTTGTAAATAAAGTCAAGAAAATTACAGATGTTTTATTTTTATTTTATGTTATGTGGTAGCATAATTATGGAATACTCTTGCTATATATTGAGTTTCTTTCTTCAGAAGTCATTTATACGATGATTTATCAAATACAACATGGTAATGGTACTAACGTGCATTATTCATGACCATTTATAAGTTATCACCTCTTGTGATCTCAGCTGTAGCATTACAGAGTTCCATCATTCAGTTTTATTATATTAAATATTAATGCTCATAAATGGTGCTGCTTCGGATATAGTGGAGATAGTCAGATAGTGGGAAGTTCCTCAATGCTAGAAAATTTAAAGAAAAATGCTTAGAGTCTAAATTCAGAGGTACCAACTTCATTGCGATCAATGAATTCACCTGGTGTATTATTAAATTGCTCAATAAAATTTCGTGTATTTTCTCACTATGTTAACCTGATCAGGCTACCATTTGAAGCTAGAGTTTGAGTAAATATAAGCTTGCAAGATGTCTCAGTTGTCAATTGTCCTTGTCAGTTGTACTTTTTTCCTCAGCTCTTTAAATTATTTTCACTTTTTTCATTATTTTCTGAGTCACAAAGCAACAAGAAAGATTGGAGCTCATACACAACAAGTTCAAGGAGGAGGTAGGTGAGCACCTCCATGGCTGCAGAAACACTCTTGAGGAAATAGAATCATACAAGATACAGCTAAAGGGTGGTTTTGATAAGCAGCGTAAGTGTTTAAAATTTTATGTAGTTAGCACATGAAGTCAAATTTGAGAATTGTTAGGATAGGAGAATTAGACATTAAATAAACAAATAACAGGCTTATATGAGTGAGCAAGACTTATGCATCAGATGTAATGCCAGGTAAATGCATGATGGCACTAGTGGTTTGCCAAGTTTTCTTTCTTGTTGTTTTCCTAAAGCAAACCCTAGGTTCCGGCTCTAGACCCCTTATTATGTGGTTTTCTGGTACCTATTATTATCTTTTCAATCATGTGATAGGAACACGAAGCTTAAAGATGTCTGACTGCAACCAGATGCACATATACTATATCTGTTTGCTTAATGCAATGAAGAAAGCTTCGTGGAGAAATGACCATCAAATTTTTACTCGTGGAGAAATGACCATCAAATTGGAACGGTTACCAGTGAAGCTCAAGGAGTTAAATTCCAAAAGACTTTTACTCGTACTAGATGTTTCTCAAGGAATAACTACCAGCTTTTTTTGAACTCAAGTAGGGAAATTAAGGAGGTTATTAGATGTATAATTGAAAATAAAACAAATGCAACATTGAGGTGTTAATGTAGAGAATTTATTAATATAAGGGCATATAAGTTAAAGACGACAGAAAAAGAAATACAAAAACAAAAATTTGCGATATCAAATTTCCCTTATGACAACTTTTTTTCTTGTCGTGTGTAATTTATGTATCAAATTTTACTATCAGAATAACTACTATAATTTTTTCCATCACAGGTTCCCCTTCAACCGGATGGAGCTCAATGCGGTTATTTTGTTTTGCGATATATGAGAGAGATAATTGAAGGCGTCGCATCCTTTGACAAGTCTTCCCTACGATCAATAGTAATATTAGATATATTTTCAAATTTTCTTATTGATACCATAGTGTTTAATTACATTTTCATTCATTTATTCACATGCAGTTCGCAAAATTTGTGATAGCTGCAAAGGAAATTGATGAAGTACGTTCGGAGTGGGCTGAATGCATACAAGATCACATATCTGATGATTAGGAGAGATTTAAGTATACATACCTCTTTTGGTTACATGTGGTAATCTATAAGTGTTTTGCTTATTATGCATAATACTTTTGGTGCATATGATGTGTAGTTGTTTCTTTTAATATATATGTTTCTAAGAGTGATCATTTAAAATGTGATGTGACCTTGTACTTTACATTGCTACAAGTGCGAGTGTATATGTGTTTTCTATAATTCTTTTTGATGTTGTATGATTTATATTAAAAATGCAACACTATAAATCTACAACGGTTTATTGTGTTCTAGAGTAACTGTTGAGAAATGACGACAGTGAAAAATCATTGTCTATGAGCAAAAAAATCCGTGGTAAATCGGGGGTCGGTCAAAGACAACGGTGAAAGACCGTTGTAGATTTAAGGAAAAGACAACGGTGAAAAACCGTTGTCTATGAGCAAAAAATCCATGGTAAATCAACCCGTTGTGAAAAGTGGTTCGGTCAAAGATAACGGTTAAAAACCGTTGTCTTATCCTTGAAACGACAATGGTTTTTCACCGTTGCCTTTGCCCGAACCACTTTTCACAACGAGTCGATTTTCCACGGATTTTTTTGCTAATAGACAACGGTTTTTCACCGTTGTCTATTCGATTTTTTGTTGTAGTGTTTCTTTTATATTTGCTGTTCTTAAGGCCAACTGTCCTGTAACAAACTATCTGGCTTGTTAGGACCTGTGCACCCGCTAAAGGGAGCGTGAATAGCATCGTTCGTCGTTGCTTGATCGAATTCGATTGCGCTTGCCTATGATTGTTAGTATGCAGCGGAATATGGAAAATACAATACAAATACACAATCACAATATGCAAGAATATAACATGGTTTGGAACCTCAAGGTTCCTACTCCACGGGTTGGGCTCGAACGAGCCCTAGCAATGCAAATGCAACCACTAATCACTAACTCCTTCTCAGAACAATCCAGAGGTGGAGAAAACCTCTTACAATAGTTCTTATAATAATAAGAATGAAATACAAGTAATTACAAATGAATTACAATAAAATAATGTAAAGAAAACTTTACAATCGATCTTTTCGAAGTTTGCTTGTTGAATTCCTTAGACTAGCCTTGAAGACCCTGATTTGCACTAGCAAATTGCCCAAGAAAGTCTTGCCAAAAATTCTCCCCATGAACTGCTTTTATAACCTGCATTTGGGTTGATTTTCGCTTAGCAGTCGACTGATCGAGACCATCAGTCGAATGCTCCTGTATCCGTTGTCTCACAATGGCATGAGCCATGTTGGATAAGTTCCAACGGATAGACTATCAGTCGACTGATTGGGTCATCACTCGACTGTCAAACCCTAATAGTCGACTCGGGAATCTTTTGTCCCCAAATTCCCAACCAGCAGTCGACTGCTCAGGCAGTCAGTCAACTGCCTAATGTTGGCAATCAATTGCTAGGCCAATTCCAGTAGTCGAACTCTAGTCGACTCTCATCAGTTGACTGACTATAGTCCCAGTCAACTGATACACCTCAAACATGAAGTTTTAACCCCAAGTTTGGTGCCCCCATACTTGCTAGACCACCTTTAGCCTAGACCTAAGCCTTCTAGCCACCTCCGTCAGCCTCACGCCTATCGGATCCTTCCAAGTCATTCATGACTTGTTTATCTATATGCTAGCCTTCATGTGCTTCCATCAGCTATTGTCATGCTAATGTGGTCTACACTGCCAAGACACATTGGGCTTACGCTGCCAAGACTCTGCTTGGACTTTACGCCGCCAACCATTGGACTTATGCTGCCAAGACTCCACCCTCAGACTTTACGCTGCCAATATTCCACTTGGACTTCTCAATTGCCAAGACTCAAGCTTGGACTTTCCCTTGCCAACCCATGTTGGACTTTCCATGCCAAGTACACAAGACTTGGACTTCTCCCATGACAATGGTCAAACCATCGTCAAACATCAAATATGACTTGGGTCGATTGCACCAACAATCTCCCCAATGCATTGTCAGACATCAATGTCAAACATCAAAACACTACTCGAGTCAAACTCGAGTCTGATCAATCGTGACCTGGACCGATTGCACCAACAATCTCCCCCTTTTTGATGTTTGACAAAAACCAAACACCTTTGAGTTAGACCTAAACCCTAACTCAAATCTCCTTACCAATTATCCCAAATTGGTAGTTTCACTTTCTCCTCCTTTTTGACATATATCAAAAAGGTTCTCCCGAAAGAGGTCAATGTCTGATATCCAATGAGATCTTACAATCTCCCCCTTGGTCTAAAAACATCTAGGATGCCTACAATCTTCCTAGTGATAAGTCTCATATCACTTAAGAGAGGCAATCCTAACTTCTCCAAAATGCTCCACATTCTCCCCCTCATGAGAAAAAAAAATACATCCATCATCATCCCATGATGGATAACCTCCCCCTAAAGGCTTGCTCACCAACAATGTCCTTGGGAAGTCCCTAAGCCTATCGACACTCTAAACCATCAAAAATAAGGTTAAAAGTTTAACATTGAACTTTCCCACACCTTAAAAATGATACATCACCCTAACAACTCTCCTAATCCATATCCAATGGATTTTCACCCTTTCTAATGTTTTCCAAAGCATATCCTAGGGTTAGGAGCAGTTAGGGAATCTTACCATAGCTGAAACATGGGCTAAACATCCTTGTTTACCCGAAATCAGCTCTGACAGTCGACTCTGACAATAATCAGTCGACTGCCCTATACATCAATCGACTGCCATCAAGCGGCAGTCGACTAAGAACTGAAATGTTTGAATTTCAGTTATCAGAAATAAATTTTGGAAAAGCATAAGTAATTCTACGTATTTTAAAAAATCATGAAAATACATACGTACATTACTTATAAGCAATACAATGGGTGAAAAATATGTGAAAAATAATTTATCCATAAAATAATGAAATTGATATAAAGTTCAAAAGTGAAGAAAAACTTCAATGTTTAAGCTCACTTCGTATCAACATCATCAATGGTGATTGCTATCAAAATGATTTTCAAATTGTTTTAAAATGTTATATGGATCATGTTCTTTGGGCTCAATGCACATGACTTGAATATTAGCTTTCCCAATGATCCCTCCATGATATAAATGAGTTTTAGTTCATCTAGATGCAAAAACTATGCACCTTGAACTCAACTCATATCCTAGCATCTCACATGTATCTAGGGTGTATCAATACACATACATGTCAATGTAATGTGACATGTGAGTTTTGTTCATCCTAATCTAGGGTTTCATGTATTTTTCTAAGGCAATACGACTTGATTCCCTTATACATGAAACTTCAAGTCATGCCAATTGTCATTAACTCAATTTTTTATTAATGCATGAATGATTATGGAATTAATGATGATATAAATAAACATGTGCTCATAATCATGATGTCATGGAATAAAATGGAATCTAAGCATACATGACATTTAACCTTAATCCTAAGCATGATCATGACATATTATATAATTAAAAGTAGATATGATGTCATGACATGATATATGACAAATCAAGCATGGCAAATAAAAAGTAAAGGTATATAATACCTAAATTTTAATATTTGTTGCCATATGTTAGAATTAAATTCATTTTGCCACATTATCACTTTTCTTCCAAGTGTGCCAAAAACCAAAAATGACACACTATGACCTCTAACATTAATTGTGCCAATTTGATTGATTTTTCATAATCTTCAAAATATATTGGCACATCCTAAAAGCCTTTAGGATTATGATCAAACCACATTTCCAAAGTATCACATTACCTTGGAAATGACCTAAAGTGTCACCTTTACCATGATTAGGTTAACTACCTATCCATTCAAAGTTGGCACACCTAAACCCATTTAGTGTGAATCGATCACGCTCCTAGGAACCCAATACATATTGGAGCTCCTTGGGTTAACTAGGTATTCACTAGGGATAACTTTCCTAGATACCCTCCTAATGACCCGCCTAGGCTTAGAAGCCTTGGTCATTTGGGTCTTGTTTAGGTCAATTCTAGAGGTAACTCCCCCTTTGACCTTTTTAGTGGCTTCCCTAGGTTTCCTTGAAACCCTAGCCACTAGGCATTTACTTTGGTCAACTCTAGGGATGACTTCCCTATTGACCTTGGTTTTCTTAGACCTAACTTGAGTTCCATAATCGAATGGAACATTGTGGTAGATTTCCTTAGGCTTAGGTTTGCCCTTGATTGGACCTCGCTTCCTAAAACCTAGGTTTTGACTCCTTGACCTAGATTTTTGATCCTTTGACCCTTGCATTTGATTTTGCATAATCCTAAAGGTCTTCTCCATTTTCTCAAGCCTTGGTTTTCCAACTCTAATTTTTCAATTTTGGTGGGACCATTATTTCTTTGACTTGATTTGTTCATTCTAGGCATATGTCTAGATTTCTTTGGAGTAAAGCCTAGATGATCTTCAATTTTTCTAATACTTGCCTTAGATAGAATATTTTTAGGGACATTAGACCCAAATTTCTCCTTATTCCTAAGGTGAATATGCTTAGCTCCTAAACAATAAAATTTACTATTCCTAGCATGCTTTTCATGAACAATAGCAAGATTATTAGCGTTATTTCTAGCATGCTTTTGCCTATAACTTAAAGAATGAGCATTATTAAATTTTACCTTAGGGTTAGCTTTTAAGGCTCCCCATACTTGTGATGCTCCTTCTTGCTCCCCCTAGGGCATTAACTCCTATAATGCCCTCTTTGGTGACACTTGAAGCACACCACATGCTCCTTGCTCTTTCTCATTGGGGCACCGACATCCTTGACTTTTTCGTTGACTTTTAATGCCGGAGGACTTTTCTTGACTCTTTTAGAACATTTACTCTTGTAATGTCCTACTTCCCTACACTCAAAGCATATAATATGATTTTTATTTTGAAATGATGTGCTTGAGTTACCTAGGATGGTGGTCGGTGCCGGAGTTGGTTCTTCTTCATCTCTCCCGGATGTTGAGGCTACCTCTTGATCTGGCATGGAAGGTGATCTAACTTCCTCCCCCTCAATCCTAGAGGTGGAGACTTCTTCTACTTCTACTTCTTCCACCGATTCGGATGTCGACTCCTTCTCAACTTCCGACTCCTCACTTTCTTGTGAGGAAGAGCTTTCTTCTTCTTGTGTCGGTTTGGATTTTTCATGAAGCATTGCCAATTTTCTCCATAGATCCTTGGCATCTTGAAATTCACCTATTTTGGACAATAATTCATTAGGAATTAAATCAACTACCATATCGATTACCTTATCATTTGTTTCAGATTTTTGTAGTTGATTTTGAGTCCATCTCTTCTTCTTGAGATATCCTCCCTTTAGCCCTCTAGGATATTCAAATCCTTCCATCAAAGTGGACCACTCCTCAAGGTCCCTCATCATCAAGAAGTCTTCAATTCTTGCCTTCCATTGGTTGAATCCTTCTTGTCCATAGAAATTGTAAGGCACCGGTGTGTTGATGTCCCATCCTAATTATTCTTCAAATTCCATCTTTCCCTCTAGCGCGCTTGCTCCCGGTTGTTAATACATTGAAGGATTACTAGCTCTGATACCACTTGTTAGGACCTGTGCGCCCGCTAGAGGGGGGAGGTGAATAGCGTCGTTCATCGTTGCTTGATCGAATTCGATTGCGCTTGCCTATGATTGTTAGTATGCAGTGAAATATGGAAAATACAATAAAAATACACAATCACAATATGCAAGAATATAACGTGGTTTAGAACCTGAAGGTTCCTACTCCACGGGTTGGGCTCGAACGAGCCCTAGCGATGCAAATGCAACCACTAATCACTAACTCCTTCTCGGAACAATCCGGAGGTGGAGAAAACCTCTTATAATAGTTCTTACAACAATAAGAATGAAATATAAGCAATTACAAATGAATTACAATAAAAGAATGTAAAGAAAACTTTACAATCGATCTTTTGGAAGCTGGCTTGTTGATTGCCTTAGACTAGCCTTGAAGACCCTGATTTGCACCAGCAAATCACTCCAAATCACCCAAGAAAATCTTGCCAAAAATCCTCCCCATGAACTGCTTTTATAACCTAATTTGGGATGATTTTCGCCTAGTAGTCGACTGATCAGGACCATCAGTCGACTGCTCCTGTAGCCGTTGTCTCACAACGGCATGAGCCACGTTGGATAAGTTCCAACGGATATACCATCAGTCGACTGATCGGGTCATCACTCGATTGTCAAACCCTAACAGTCGACTCGGGAACCTTCTGTCCTCGATTCGACGCAAGAGTCGATCGATCTTCGATCGATCGACTTCTCGCCATCGATCGACGCCTTGTCTGGCATATTAGGCCAATTCGATGGTCGAACTCTAGTCGACTCTCATCAGTCGACTGATACACCTTAAACATGAGATTTTAACCCCAAGTATGGTGCCCCCATACTTGCTAGACCACCCTTAACCTAGACCTAAGCCTTCTAGCCACCTCTGTCAGCCTCGCGCCTATCGGATCCCTCCAAGTCATCCATGACTTGTTCATCCATACGCTATCCTTCAAGTGCTTCCATCAGCTATTGTCATGCTATGTGGTCTACACCGCCAAGACACTTTGGGCTTATGCTGCCAAGACTCTGCTTGGACTTTGCGCCGCCAACCATTGGACTTATGCTGCCAAGACTCCACCCTCGGACTTTACGCTGCTAATATTCCCCTTGGACTTCTCAATTGCCAAGACTCAAGCTTGGACTTTCCATGCCAAGTACACAAGACTTGGACTTCTCCCATGACAATGGTCAAACCATTGTCAAACATCAAATATGACCTGGGTTGATTGCACCAACAATATCCCCAACACATTGTCAGACATCAATGTCAAACATCAAAACACTACTCGAGTCAAACCCGAGTCTTGTCAATCTTGATCTGGGCCGATTGCACCAACATGACTCACCGTCCATGTGGAGGGCCATGCAGATTCAAGGAATCATATTATTATGCCATTGATGAGAATGTGATATTCGGAGCCTTCTGTGGGGCCCCACAAGGTGCCTTGGGTGGTTATAAGATATAACAACCTTTCTACGTGTTGTGGGGGTCCTTCCTTTCTTTCATGCCATTCCTTCATCCAACCCTTCTTGCTATTTTCCCAACTTCTTCTATCTCCCCAAGTCACCCTTTTTCTGGTTCGTCTCATTTTTTTGAATCGCGATCCAACGTTATCCTGGCCATCAAGCCGATGCGCTTATAATTCAACTCGGTTCCCCGAGTTGCTTTCGAATGTTATCATGGCCATTTAGCTGATGCGCTTATAATTAAACTTGGCTTCCCGAGTTGTTATCCGATGTTATCATGGCCATCAAGCCGATGCGCTTATAATTCAACTCGACTCCTCGAGTTTCTATTAGATGTTATCTTGGCCATCGAGCCGATACACTTATAATTCAACTCAACTCCCTGAGATGCTAATCGATGTTATCCTAGCCATCTAGCCGATGTGCCTATGACCTAACTCGGCTCCCCGAGTTGCAATCACTTCAACCCAGCTTAACCTTCCGAGCTAAGCCCTACTTGATTCGAGTGTATATCTTGAGCTGTAGTCTTATTTATCTGATCTCACCTTTCAAACTTCATCCCTTCATTCTTTCTTCCTTTATTCCTTAGGTTGAGTTATAGAAGTATCATTAACCACCCCCCCAAATAGTCAGACTAATCTCTTAGTCTGACTTTTTAAGTTATTAATCCCC
Organism: Wurfbainia villosa; assembly: GCA_025175895.1. Taxonomy (NCBI): domain Eukaryota; kingdom Viridiplantae; phylum Streptophyta; class Magnoliopsida; order Zingiberales; family Zingiberaceae; genus Wurfbainia; species Wurfbainia villosa. The sequence continues at coordinate 77,340,234 of CM046005.1, forward strand.
CTTAATCACATTTCCTTGGCCATAACTTAACCGCCTTCTAATCCCCCATTAGTTTTATCTAGCTTATTGGGCTAGGATCTTTCTCCTCATTACTTATTTTAAGCATACTAATCCTCTTACTGGGCCGATGGGCCTTGCCTCCCCATCTTAGGAGAGTGTTTAAAAACTAAAACCCACCGAAGCCCTATTTTCGCACGATAACTTCTTCCCCAATTCTGACTCTTCCTCTTCCTCTTCCTTCCGGCGACTGTCTCATGCCTAAACCTTTGGCATCTAGAAGTCTTCTTTCTTCTAATGACTATTTCCTTTCAACCGCAAGTAAGTGCTCCTTGTCTCTCTTGCTATGACTCCTTCTCCGACAAACCCTATCTCTACCCCCTGGTATGAAGAGACTCTTTCACGCATAGATGGTCACCATTACTTCTTGGATGTTAAAGACCTATTTATAGATCCAATTGTGAAGTTCATTTTTGCTTCCCCTTCTTACCGACCACATCTTCCCCCCTAACCATCACTGTTTCTTTTTAGATCAGCTAGAAAATGGCTTTCAACTTCTCGTACCCCCCATTTACTTTGAGATTTTAGATTTCTATAAACTTCCTATTAACCAACTAGGCCCCAATGCTTTCCGATTGTTGGCCAACACCATTATAGTTTTCAAGCACTTAGAACTCCCTTTGTCCCCTTTGATGTTCCACTGTCTCTTTCAACTAAAATCTTCAAAAATAGATATTTTTTACTTCGCTACTCGTCCCGACTGCCAATTTCTTATTAATAAACCTTCCTCCCATAAAAGTTGGAAAGAGTTATATTTCTTTACTCGACTCCCTACCCCACTTCCCTATTCTGAAACTTGAAAGACTGCCCTTCTAGACCTACCCTCCCCTTTCAGGACTGTCGACTCCAATGCTCTTTTGCTGAGGTTCACAAGTTGTTGAAAGAACACCTCTATAATTCTGACCTTTTACTAGATGTCCACATTCTGAGCCACTACAGATTGTCCTCCTTCCACTTGGATGATCCTATTGTAATAAGTAGCATGTTACCAAAATTCTGTAAATGATGTAACCCTTTTTAATACTGCCTAACATTTGTTAATCCTTTGTATTGTTGTCTATTATTTTGTATATGTTGTTGGGAATTGGACGTCGCTAGAGGGGGGTGAATAGCGTGTTGTACGTCGAGGATGGAAATCGATCGTGCTTGTGTCTACAATTGTTATTAGCACAGCAGAAATACAAAAATAAAGTAATAACAAAAATACAAGCACAAACATAACCACAACACACAAATATAACATGGTTTAGAACCTTAGGGTTCCTACTCCACGGGGTGAGCTCAACGAGCTCTAGTGATGCACTCACCACTAATAAATACTTCTTCTCAGAACAATCCGGAGGTGGAGAAATCTCGTACAAACGATTACAACAGTAATATGAAATACAACAAGCAAATACAAAGTAAATATGAAAGACAAGTAAAGAACACTTTACAACACTTTGCTTTGAATGCTTACTTGTTGATCACCTTGGACTAGCCTTAAAGGTCTAGATTGCAGTAGCAAATCCCCTCTAAATCGCCCAAGAAAATCGTTGTTAAATCCTCCCATCCAAGCTGCTTTTATAACCTTTGTCGGGCTGATTTCACGTCTAGCAGTTGACTGCCAACAGTACCGTTATGAGACAATGACTTAATCCACGTCGACATCCAAGCCAACGGTTACCCTAACAGTCGACTACCATTACCCAACAGTCGACTGCCAGGGTTGTAGCCGACTGACCAATCGACTACAGAGCATTCTACCCCAAAACCTTGACCAACAGTCGACTGGCCTCCATGGAAGTCGATTATCATCGATCGCCCAATCTTTGGCGATCATTGTCGAGCCATTTCCTACTGATTGAACACCCGATCCAGTCGGCGATTCGGCCATAATCCTAGTCGACTACCAAGAGACAACTCGACTGCCAAGTGTCAAAACACTTGACCAATTGATTGGTCCAAAGCCCCAGTCGACTGATAACCTCAAACATGAGGTTTAACTCTAAGTATGATGCCCTCATACTTGCTAGACCACCCTTAGCCTAGACCTAAGCCTTCTAGTCATCTCCGTCAGCCTCATCCTATCAGATCCCTCCAAGTCATCCATGACTTGTTCATCCATATGCTAGCCTTCATATGCTTCCATCGACTATTGTCATGCTAAGCTGGTCTACACCGCCAAGGCACATTGGGCTTACGCTGCTAAAACTACTGCTTGGACTTTACACCACCAACCATTGAACTTATGCTGCCAAGATACACCCTTGGACTTTACGCCGCTAATAACACCCCTTGGACTTTTCTTGCCAACCCATATTGGACTTTTCAATTGCCAAGACTCAAGCTTGGACTTTCCCTTGCCAAGACCCATGCTTGGACTTTCCATGCCAACCTATGTTGGACTTTCCAATTGCCAAGACTTAAGCTTGGACTTCTCCTTGCCAAGACCCATGCTTGGACTTTCCATGCCAAGTACCCATGACTTGGACTTTTCCATTGCCAAGTGTCTCACTTGGACTTTCCATGCAAAGTACACAGGACTTGGACTTCTCCATCATATGGTCAGCCCCATGTCAAACATATAGTCAATCCATTATCAAACAATGGTCAACTCCCTTGTCAAACATCAAAACACTACTCAAGTCAAACTCGAGGCCAGTCAATCGTGACTTGGGTCGAGTGCACCAACAATCTTCCCCTTTTTGATGTTTGACAAGGACCACAAAAACCTTTGAGTTTAGCCACCTAACTCAAATCTCCTTACTAATTCTCCCAAATTGGTAATTCCAAATTCTTCTATAACTTCTCCCATTAATACTCCCCCTTTTTGACATACATCGAAAAAGGTTTTCCCCAAGGAGGTCAATGTCTCATATCTAATGAGATTTTACAATCTCCCCCTTAATCCAAAAACACCTAGGATGCCTTCACTCTTCCTAGTGATAAGTCCCATAACACTCAAGATAGGCAATCCTATAAACTCTCCCAATTTCCAAATTGGGCATCTCACATTCTCAAAATTCTCCCCCTCATGAGGAAGAACATTGTTACTGCCTATAAGATTGACATATCTCTACAATGGTATGATATTGTCCACTTTGAGCCTAAGCCCTCATAGTTTTTATTTTTGGGCTTTACTTAAAAGGCCTCATACCAATGGATATATCTTTTCATCTTGTAAGTACATGATATTTTCCATGTCTTACCAATGTGAGACTTTGATTGTATTCCCAAAACTCTCAATAATCCCCCCTCAAATGAAGGACCACATTGGGCCCCTGATGTGGGTAAATCATGCTATGTTTTCACTACTTTATATATGTGCATTTTATCTCATTTCATATCCTAGGCATGTATTTTATCACGATTCAGTTAAGTTTAGCATATGAAAAAAAAAAGAGACTGCTTTTGGTGTTTTTGTGTTAACAGGGCGAAGAAGAAGGGCGTATCAAAACAACACAGGCGTGTTGGGAATCGACACGCCTGTGTCATGAGAGCCAGCGGACAACACGCCCGAGTTCAAAGCGCAACACGCCCATGTCGGTGATTCCAGACCAACACGCCTAGTGCGGCGACACGCCAGTTCAAACCGTAACACACCACATGGGAAACCCACGACCTCATGTGGCATGGGCGTGTTGGCCTGATTTCAGCCTTCCTTTTCTGCGAGCAATCAGGATCTTCGTCTCAATTAAAAAGGGAATCTATTGCCTTAAATTGAAGAGGAGGCAAGGCTATAAAAGAGAAGATATTCTAACCCTAAAGAGGAGGAGGGGACGACGGGTGGTCATAAAGGACACGAAGACGGCAAGGAGTCGGACGACGGAGGAACTCGGATGGTGACCAAGATCGTAATTTCTTTCTCTAGCAATTCTTGTCAGATTATGGAGTAGTGTCCTATAATCTTAGGATGGGGAGTAGCCCTTTGACGATTCGATGATGATATAATCTATACTACTTAAATTATTGTTTGTGTTGATTTGGTTTTCGTTGGATTCTTATTAACAAACCTAAGGAGCTAAGGGGAAGTACCTAACAGTGAACCCAAGTTCCCGAAACCCCGAACCAACTAGGGATAAACTCCTGTCAAGTAGCGGTAGTGTATCTACGAGGGCTTGCGGGGGTCTCGTGACAGGTCCCCTTAGCTGATTATGGTCCCGTGTGCAAACAAACCGTGAAAATGGAAATTTGACTCTAGAGGACCTCTTATGGACTTCATGGATCTATCAAATCCAGTTTCTACCTAGTAACAGAGGTAAGAATAGGGAGGTTTGCGGGGGTCTCGTGACAGGTCCCCTTAGCTGATTATGATCCCCTATGCTCGAACACCGTGACAGGTAAATTGAGTTTGATAGGTACAGTTAGCGTAGACCTCGAAAGGGGCCGTTGATTTACCTTAGGATAGGTTCCATCAAAACAAACTCTAATAGGGGTAGGAAAGAATTAAATCACCTTATAAATCATCGACGTGGTGAAACCCATATCCTGAGATTCTCCTCAACTATCGACTTTTAGCTCGTTCTTCTCATTCATTGTTATTGACTGCTCAGTTTCTTTGCTTAAACCATAAATTGATTTACTAGATAACTTGGTATCACGATCATTCGGTAATTGTTCCAATCCCTGTGGGATCGATATTTTTATTACTTGACAACAACCGTGCACTTGTGGAAAATAAAACATCAAGTTTTTGGCGCCGTTGCCGGGGATTAGCACTCAATATTGAATTGAGCGTGATTTAGTTAATCTAGATTTCTGTTCTGAATTCTTGTTCTGAATATTGATTGTTCCTATTTTCTTCGTATCTATTCTGAATTCTTGTTTTGGGAGCCTCTCTTGTTTGCTGCATGCACGCACTTAATAGGGAAATTTCGATATCGATCCCGAGATAGAGAGAACTTTCCTTGCTAGAAGACGATTTCAAAGAACCTCAGAAAACAATCGACTCTCCGACATGGCCAATGTAACTAAAATAAACCTTTAAGGGATTATAAAGACCTAGTACAAGGGGATTGAGATCGAGTATTAGAAGACCCCTATTGAAGCAAACAATTTCAATTAAAACCGGGCTACTATCTATGGTCCAACAAAGATCAATTCGAGGAGCACCTCATGAAGATCCAAATCTGCACTTGGAAGTGTTTTTTGGAATTTTATGAGACTTTAAAACTGAATGGAGCCTCACCGATGCTATTAGATTGCGCTTGTTTCCTTTCTCATTATGGACAAAGCGAGCTTGGCTACACTCTCTTCCACAGATTGTATAACTACGGGATCACCGGAGCAAAGATTTTTAGACAAGTATTTTCCACCCAAAGAAAGCGCAAGTCTTCGCCATCAAATCACTAATTTTGCGCAAAAGGATGGAGAAACATTATTTGAAGCTCGGGACAGATTTAAGGGATTACTACAGGCCAATGCCCTCATCATGAAATTTAGAGTAATATTGTTCATACTTTCTACACTGGAATCTCGTATGCTACTAAGGTTTCTCTTGATTCTGCTGCAGGAGGAGCTCTTATGAACAAAACATTGGATGAAGCTTTTGAGATCATCGAGAATGTGGCAATGAATTCTCACCAATGGGCTCTGAGCGAGGATATCAAACTAAAATGCCAGGTAAGTTTGAGGTAAGTACCATTGATCTACTCAGTGCAAAAGTCGATGCATTAACTCAAAAGCTCGAACATTTTAATGTATCATCCGTAAACTCACCTAATGTCACTTGCGAGATCTGGTGTAACAGACACGCGTAGCGATGGTATCAAATCCTACACGCACCATCATCGGAAGCAAGTTGATCGTTGAATAATTTTAATCAGAAGCCTAATGGTGGCAACCCTTACTCAAACACGTACAATCCCGGTTGGAGAAATCATCCCAACTTTTCGTATAGAGCCCATCAAAATTCTTCTGGACAGAACAACTTTGGAGCACCTTCGGGATTTCAGCCAGGACCCAAGTCGAGCTTAGAAAAGATGATGGAAAATTTTATCACGTGTCAGGGGAAGATAAATGATGAATTTCGGCAGCATATTGTAGAATCAAATAGGCAACATCAAAATAATACCGAGGCAATCAAGCAATTGGGAAGCAAGGTTGATAATTTGACTAATCACACAAGAATCTTTGGAAAATCAAATTTCCCAAATTGCCCGGCCAAGATCAAGGATGCCTGATTTCTGGAAATTGATAAACCCAGAGCATTGTAATTCTCTACGTTTGAGTAGTGGAAGGATTTTAGAAGGAGACAGAGCTAAACAAGCAGCCTCTGACACGAGCGTGTCGGAGTTGGAAGATGACAGCAGCACGCCTGTGTTGAACCGACACACCCTGACCCAGGGCGTGTTGTTCAACACGCCTGAGGCCCACGAGCGCGTGTCAGCCGACACACCCGTGTCGGGTCATTCCAGCAGACAACACGCCCAGGCTGTGCCAAACAACACAGGCGTGATAGGAACCAAGAACATATAAGCCCCTATCCCGTTCCCTCAAAGACTGATTAAGGGAAAATTGGATGAACAATTTGGTAAGTTCCTTGAGGTAATTAGGAAGTTGTATATCAATATACCTTTTACAGAAGCTCTTCAACAAATGCCTACATACTCTAAGTTCTTGAAGGACATCTTAACCAATAAAAGAAAAGTCGAGGAGCATGTAACAGTGGCTCTTACTGAGGAGTGCAGTGCCTTAATTAAGAACATGGTACCTCCCAAACTAAATGATCCAGGTAGCTTTTCTATACCTTGCATAATTAATGACTCAAATTTTGATAAGGCTTTTTGCGATTTGGGCGCCAGTGTAAATCTGATACCTCTTTCCATATGCAAGAAATTGGATTTGGGAGAAATGAAACTAACTACTATGGATTTGCAGTTAGCCGATCGTTCCATTAGATATCCTTTGGGAATCTTAGAAGATGTACCAGTGCAGGTGGGAAATTTTATTGTTCCAAAGAGATTTTTGTAGTACTAGACATGGATGAAGACCCATGTATCCCACTTATTTTGGGGAGACCTTTCTTGGCTACTGCAGGAGCAATGATAGATGTCAAAAACCACAAACTTTCACTTGCATTTGGAGACGAAAAAATTGAATTTGACCTTTCAAAAGCTGTTAAACAACCCTCTGTTTTTTATGTTTGTTGTAGGATTGATAGTTTCATCCAGCGACACTAAAGGAGCACGAACAAACTCATCTTAATAAGCTCGGAGGATTTTGAAGATAAAGAACAGAGATTTCCGATTCCAATCTCCGCCCAGTAGAACTTAAGCCTCTTCCATCGACACTCAGGTACGAGTTTCTTGGCGAAAATTCTACTTACCCTGTGATCATTAATGCTAATCTGAGTAATGCAGAGACCGAAAAACTGATTGAGGTATTGAAAATATATAAGAATGTCATTGGATACAAGATTGATGACATTAGAGGAATTAGTCCATCGGTTTGCATGCACAGGATTTTATTAGAAGACAATTTTAAAACCTCTATAGAGCATCAAAGAAGATTGAACCCAACCATGAAAGAGATAGTCAAGAAAGAGGTTATGAAATTGCTAGATGCAGGAATTATCTATCCAATATCCGATAGCGAATGGGTAAGTCCTGTCCATGTTGTGCCAAAGAAAGGGGGGATAACGGTAATAAGGAATGCTACGAATGAGTTAATCCCCACTAGAGCTGTTACGGGATGGAGAATGTGTATTGACTATAGGAAATTGAATAAGGAAACTAGAAAGGACCATTTTCCCATCCCATTTATTGACCAAATGTTAGACCAGGTTGGCAAAACACTGCATTTGATTACTTAGATGGATACTCGGTTTCTATCAAATCCCTATCTCTCCTAATGACTAGAGAAAACAACTTTCACCTGCCCCTATGGTACCTTTGCCTTCAGGAGAATGCCTTTTGGGTTATGCAATGCACCCGCCACTTTTCAGAGGTGTATGACTTCAATTTTTTCTGATATGATCGAGAATATAATGGAAGTATTCATGGATGATTTTTCTATATATGGTGAAGATTTTGATATATGTTTATCTAATTTGGTCAAGGTATTGCAGAGATGCGAGGAAATGAATTTAATGCTTAATTGGGAGAAGTGTCACTTCATGGTGCGAGAAGGCATAGTACTTGGACACCTAATTTCACACCGTGGTATCGAGGTGGATATTGCTAAAACTGAAGTGATCAAGAGGTTGCCACCTCCAACTGATGTCAAGGGAGTGCGTAGTTTCTTAGGACATGCAGGGTTCTACCGACGGTTCATCAAGGACTTCTCAAAAATTTCAAGGCCATTAACTAATTTGCTTGCTAAAGATGTTGTGTTTCACTTTGATAACCCTTGTCTTGATGCATTTTCGAGTTAAAGGAAGCATTAACAACCGCCTAATAATGCAACCTCCAGATTGAGTCTCCTTTGAAATTATGTGTGATGCAAGTGATTTTTCTTTGTGGCGCGCATGTTAGGACAAAGAAAGGATCGCAAGGTGTATGCAATCTACTACGCTAGTAAGACATTGGATGAAGCACAAATGAATTATGCTACCACGAGAAGGAACTCTTGGCTATAGTATTTGCTTTCGACAAGTTCGGATCTTATATCATAGGGACCAAGGTGATAGTTTATACAGATCATGCGACCATAAGATACTTCTTGAGTAAAAGAATCTAAGCCAAGACTTATCCGTGGATACTTTCTCCTCAAGAGTTTGACTTAGAAATTCGAGACAAGCAAGGAACGGAGAACGTGTTGCAGACCATCTATCGAGGCTTCATCTAGAACCAAATGCGGAAGAGCCAGCGATCTTGCTATAAAGCGATTTCTTTCCGGATGGCGGCTACTAGCGGTCGAACAATCAAGGCTCCGTGGTATCGATTTTGCCAACTACCTAGCTTGGATAATACCTTCTAACATGAGTTATCATCAGAGGAAGAAGTTCCTTTCGGATGTAAAGCATTATGTGTGGGACGAACCATTCCTTTTCAAGCAAGGGGCGGATGCTATATATCGAAGATGCGTATCCGAAGAAGAGATTGAGGATATATTGTACCACTGTCATTCTTTTGCATATGGAGGTCATGCGAGCACAGACAAGACTGCTGCAAAGGTTTTGCAAGCGGGATTTTATTGGCCTCACATTTTTAGAGACTCTCGGAATTATGTGACGACTTGTGACCGCTGTCAAAGGACCGGGAACGTATCAAGGAGACATGAGATGCCTCAAAATTCGATATTGGAAGTCGAATTGTTCGACGTATGGGGAATTGACTATATGGGACCCTTCCCTACTTCCTATAAAAACACCTATATACTGGTAGCAGTGGACTATGTGTCTAAATGGGTTGAGGCTCTACCATCCCCCTCTTGTGATGCAAAAACAGTCATTAAGCTCTTTAAGAGTATAATATTTCCAAGATTTGGAATACCGAGAGCAGTAATAAGTGATGGAGGCTCACACTTTATCGAAAGACAATTTGAAAGTCTTCTCAAGAAGTATGGAGTAACCCATAAACTAGCCTCACCATATCATCCACAAACGAGTGGGCAAGTAGAAGTTTCGAATAGGGAGATCAAGACTATCTTGGAAAAAACAGTATCAAGATCAAGGAAGGATTGGTCTTTAAGACTTGATGATGCTCTATGGGCCTATCGAACTGCCTATAAGACACCCATTGGAATGACTCCGTTTCGATTAGTTTATGGAAAACCATGTCATCTTCCAGTTGAAATAGAGCATAGGGCATATTGGGCAATTAAATGGCTTAATTTTGACCTGAAGAAAGCCGGAGAGAAAAAAAATTGTTGCTAACTGAACTTGAAGAACTACGCCTTGATGCTTATGAACATGCGAGGTCTTATAAGGAGAAAACGAAGAGGTGGCATGACAAGAATATCATGCGCAGAGAATTCCATCAAGGAGACTTGGTATTACTATTCAACTCCAGATTGAAACTCTTTCCCGGGAAGCTGAAATCCAGATGGTCGGGGCCATATCGAATTGAAAAGGTTTATCCTCATGGAGCTATTGATATATCTAGTGAGTCTACGGGAATTTTCAAAGTAAATGGTCAAAGACTTAAGAGATACTTAAATAATTACATTGAGCTGATTGGAGATGAGGAGAGGCGAGCATACTCAAAGCCATATCCCCAAAACTAAGGAGTAACTGAGGGGTCAAGCTAACGACCTTAAACAAGCGCTTCTTGGGAGGCAACCCATGCTATTTTCATTTTTTTTAGTCATTTTATTTTATTTTATTTTATTCTTTATTCTATTTTTATTTTTTTCAGGTTTTCAGGATACGTGCCACTGCGTGCCAAGTTGACCGACACTTTGTCTTAGAATAACCGCAGCGTGTTGTTGGTACCCGCAGACAACATAGGCAGGGCGTGTTGACTAGCACGCCCGTGTCGCACACTTCTCAACCTAGGCACGCCTGGGCTGGACTGCGACACGCCTGGGAGCGACGGAGCACGCCCATGTCGCACCTAAACGGGTCGGGTATTTGCGTAAGAGCATGCCCGACACGCCTATGCTGCGGATAGCCCTCTAAAACCAGCCCAGCACGCCTAATCTTCCACTCGCGATACAAGGTTGGCGGCCGCGGCCTCTCCCTCTCAAGCAGGAGAAAACCCTGCTGTCTCTCCATTCCCAACGCCATGAGCAAGCGAGTGAAGACTAGAGGAGGAGCTTCTTCCTCTGCGGCAAAGGACAAGGGGAAAAGAAAAGCTCAGGATTTGGGTAACGAACCTCCTCCGACCTCTAGCCATCCTTATGGAATTGTTTTTAGGGATGATATTATGAAGACTAAATTCAGTAAGCTTGAAAAAAGGAAGTTAGTATCTACGAGAACTATAGACTTCTACACGTTGACCACCTTAGGGTTAAGAGATGACATAACTTGGTTAACAAATAGGATAGGCTTTCACGAGTTTATCACACACCATCACCTTACTTACCCTAGCATCACTCTTGAATTCCTTAGCTCCCTGTCCGCTGAAATACTGCAAGGAAAAGATTGTGAGGAAGGAAAAATAAAATTTAGATTAATGAACCATGAATTTACCCTTTCTCTAAGTGATTTTAATATGATATTTGATTTTCCTAGCGGAGGGGAGAGGCAAATTCATAGACATTTTATTGATCACCAATTTTGGAGATTAATTTCTGATGACCCTCGCCCTTACGATGCATCTAGATCTAAATCATTTAACATCCCTAATCCTACTTTCCGTTATCTCCTTAGATTCATGGCTAATACAATCTCAGGGAGATATGATAGTCTTGCAGTGGCTAGGCAGAGTGAGTTACAATTTTTATGGGCCATGCTAAATGAAATTAAGATTGATTCTGGAGCCCATATGGTTAGGCATTTAGTTAAGGTTAGTAATAGCCCATCCGGAGTCATAGTCATTGGGGGTATTATCACTAGGATTGCTGTAGCCTTAGGATGTGATTTGGATGACCTTGAATATTGTCCTGCTAGCCCTAGATTGGATTTGGATGCTTGTATAAATATGAAGATGATTGAGGCATGTGACGAGGGATATCGTTTGGTGTTAAGAAATGGAATTAAAATCCCTCTTCCGAACCCTGAGCGGATGACTGTACGTAATTCATCCAATTGGCTTTTTAGAGATGTTCAGGAACCCTTTCCTACCCCCACTGCCCATGCTCCATCACCCCCTGCTAGGGAGCCATCTCACATAGCCCCTGAGCCATCACATTCGACTCCTGAACCCCCACGGTTTCCTACTGACAATGTTTCTGCAGGGTACTCTTCTTTTGATTTTTCAGGATTCCGATCATCATTCGAAGCATTTAGGGTCGAGCATACCTCGCACATTGGTGTGTGGGATCGGTATGCCCAAGCTACAGAGGAGCACCATCGCATGGTGACACAACATTTGGATAGGGCAGCTGATTTTTACAGGAGAGCTGATGAGTTTTTCACTGCTGAGTCCGCCCGGAGGGAAGATGATGATAGATTTCGACAAGAGTCCCGGGAGTTTTACCAGGAGCAGCGACGTAGGTGGGCAGAGGAGGATGCTAGTAGCGAAGACGATGACCATTGACCACCTTCAACTATTTTGTGAGTTTTGATGCACATCCTTTACTGCTTATGCCGTTTCTACTTAGATTTTTTTTTTGGTTATTGCTATTTTATTTGCATCTTTTCATATATCATAACAGTGCATTTTTTATATATCATCCAGCGTAATACAACTGAACATTGGTCGGATCATGAAATTCCTTTTTGCCTATTTGATAAGAACCCTATTTCACTTCGAACACGGTCTATAGGTCTGAGGTATCCAATGAAAAGATTTAAATCCCCCATATCGGACGAGTACTCGATTTTCCATTGGAGACTTACTTGCGCAACTTTGTTACTGGAGAAACACTTTCACTAGAAGTTGAAAAAAAAAAAAGGGGTTATGGGAATTGTTTTCAAGCACCCCTTTGAGACCAAGTAGTTACTGGGGAAACACCTAAAAGGTGCCCCTTTGAGACTAACTAGTTACTGGGGAAATGCTCTCTATAATTCCTTTCCTTCTCTCTTCTTGGAAAGTGCTCCTTTGAGACCTTTTGATGATAGGTAAGAATGATCCATGCATTAAGGCAGGTAAGTGCCTCTATGCCGGAAATAAGAATATTCTACGATAGAAGGGATGTCAAGTCCAGATTGGTGTCCAATGACTTTAGTCCACCTTTTCACGTGCACTATATAGGGATCTTTCGAACTTGGCAACTAGGAATGATTTGAAAAGATTAAGATCAGACTGTATACCCCTAGATGATGCCTAGTATTCCCACAAATAAGTTGTCTTTTGAGTTTTCTTTGCTTGAGGACAAGCAAAAGTTTAAGACTAGGGGATTTTGATGTGGGTAAATCATGCTATGTTTTCACTACTTTATATATGTGCATTTTATCTCATTTCATATCCTAGGCATGTATTTTATCACGATTCAGTTAAGTTTAGCATATGGAAAAAAAGAGACTGCTTTTGGTGTTTTTGTGTTAATGTAGGCGAAGAAGAAGGCGTATCAAAACAACACAGCGTGTTGGGAATCGACACGCTGTGTCATGAGAGCCGGACAACACGCCCGAGTTCAAAGCGCAACACGCCCGTGTGTCGGTGATTCCAGACCAACACGCCCTAGTGCACGACACGCGACACGCCCGATTCAAACCGTAACACGCCTGTGGAAACTCCGCGACACGCCGGTGCCCTCTATGGCATGGGCGTGTTGGCCTGATTTCAGCCTTCCTTTTCTGCGAGCAATCAGGATCTTCGTCTCAATTAAAAAGGGAATCTATTGCCTTAAATTGAAGAGGAGGCAAGGCTATAAAAGAGAAGATATTCTAACCCTAAAGAGGAGGAGGGGACGACGGGTGGTCATAAAGGACGACAGAAGACGGCGAAGGAGTCGACGACGGAGGAACTCAGATGGTGACCAGTATCGTAATTTCTTTCTCTAGCAATTCTTGTCAGATTATGGAGTAATGTCCTATAATCTTAGGATGGGGGAGTAGCCCTTTGACGATTTACGATGATGATATAATCTATACTACTTAAATTATTGTTTGTGTTGATTTGGTTTTCGTTGGATTCTTATTGACAAACCTAAGGAGCTAAGGGGAAGTACCTAACAGTGAACCCAAGTTCCCGAAACCCCGAACCAACTAGGGATAAACTCCTGTCAAGTAGCGGTAGTGTATCTACGAGGGCTTGCGGGGGTCTCGTGACAGGTCCCCTTAGCTGATTATGGTCCCGTGTGCAAACCTACCGTGAAAAAGGAAATTTGACTCTAGAGGAACTCTTATGGACTTAATGGATCTATCAAATCCAGTTTCTACCTAGTAACAGAGGTAAGAATAGGGAGGTTTGCGGGGGTCTCGTGACAGGTCCCCTTAGCTGATTATGATCCCCTATGCTCGAACACCGTGACAGGTAAATTGAGTTTGATAGGTACAGTTAGCGTAGACCTCGAAAGGGGCCGTTGATTTACCTTAGGATAGGTTCCATCAAAACAAACTCTAATAGGGGTAGGAAAGAATTAAATCACCTTATAAATCATCGACGTGGTGAAACCCATATCCTGAGATTCTCCTCAACTATCGACTTTTAGCTCGTTCTTCTCATTCATTGTTATTGACTGCTCAGTTTCTTTGCCTAAACTATAAATTGATTTACTAGATAACTTGGTATCACGATCATTCGGTAATTGTTCCAATCCCTGTGGGATCGATATTTTTATTACTTGACGACAACCGTGCACTTGCGGAAAATAAAACATCATCCCCCCTCAAGCCTATCCCTCCTCGAAGGATTTCCTCTGCTTGATGTCCAATCTTCAACTCACCAGGACTTCCTACCAACTGTCTAGTCCTTCTGATCCAGTTGGACTTTCTGTCAGTTGTCCAACCCTTCTGGCCCAACTAGACTTCCTGCCAGTTGTTCGGTCCTCTCGACTCAACTGGACTTCCTGCATGGTGTTTGTGTTAGTGCCTATAAGATTCACATATCTCCACAATGTAATGATATTTTCCACTTTGGGCCTAAGCCCTCATGGTTTTATTTTTGAGTTTTACCCAAAAGACTTCACACCAATGGAGATATCTTTTCATCTTATAAGAACATGATCTTTTTCATGTCTTACCAATGTGGGACTTTGATTGTATTCCCAATACTCCAACAATCCCCTCCTCAAACGAAGGACCACATTAACCCCCCTTCAAGCCTATTTGTCCTCGAAGGACATCCTCTTCTTAATGTCCGATCCTCAACCCACCAGGACTTCCTGCGAATTGTCTGGTCCTCTTGACCCAGCTGGACTTCCTGCTAGTTGTCCATCCCTTCTAGCCCAACTGGACTTCCTGCCTAGTGTCTGGTTCTCTTGATCCAAACATGAGAGCTCAACTTCCTTCGTTTGAGGTTCATGGTTTGACATGGACCATGACTTTGATACCAATTGTTAGTGCCTATAAGATTCACATATCTCCACAATGACATGATATTGTCCACTTTGGGCCTAAACCCTCATGGTTTTATTTTTGGGCTTTACCCAAAAGGCCTTATACCAATGGAGATATCTTTTCATCTTATAAGCACATAATATTTTCCATGTCTTACCAATGTGGGACTTTGATTGTATTCCCAATACTCCAACAGTTTAGTTCTCTTGATCCGGACATGGGAGCTCCACTTCGTTTGAGGTTCATAGCTAGACATAGACCATGACTCTGATACCAATTGTTAGTGCCTATAAGATCCATATATCTCCACAATGGTATGATATTGTCCACTTTAGGCCTAAGCCCTCATAGTTTTGTTTTTGGGCTTTACCCAAAAGGCCTCATGCCAATGGAGATATCTTTTCATCTTATAAGCACATGATCTTTTCCATGTCTTACCAATGTGGAACTTTGATTGTATTCCCAATACTCCAACAAACACATCCATCATCCCACGATGGATAACTCCCCCTAAAGGCTTGCTCCCCCTTGACTATTGCACCAACAATGTCCTTGGAGAGTCCCTAAGCCTATAGGAACACTAAACCATCAAAATTAAGGTTAAAAGTTCAACCTTGAACTTTCACTCACCTTAAAATTTGATACACACCTAAACAACTCTCCTAATTCATATCAAATGAATTTTCACCCTTTCTAATGCTTTCCAAAGCATATCCTAGGGTTAGGAGCAATTAGGGTAGCCTAACATAGCTGAAACATGAGCTAAACATTCTTGTTTACCCAAAATTAGCTCTAGTAGTCGACTCTTACAGTCACCAGTCGACTGCCATAAGCGACAGTCGATTGATTTATGCAAATGCAAAAATTCAATATTCAGAAATGAATTTTCAAAATACATAAGTAATTATACATATTTTGAAAAATAGTGAAACTTCATACATATAATACTTATAACAATCATTATGAGTGAAAAATATTTGAAAAATAAAGTACCCATAAAATAATGAGTTTGACATAAAATTCAAAACCATTGTAAAGTTCAATGTTTTAGCCCTACTTTGTATTAACTCTCTCAATAGTGACTTCTATCAAAAGATAAACTACACCAAGGTTTTCTAAAATTATTTTAAAGTGTTTTTGAAAACCTATATTGGATCATGATCAATGGGCTCAATGCACATGACTTGCACATTAGCTTTCCCCATGATCCACCATGGTATAAGATGAATTTGAGTTCATCTAGATGCAAAAGCTATGCACCTTGAACTTAACTCATTTCCTAGCATCTCACATGTGTCTAGGGTGTATTAATACACACACATATCAATTTTATGTGAGATATGGGTTTTGGTTATACCTATATTAAGGTCTCATGCATTTTCTAAAGAAACACTACTTGATTCCCTTATACATGGGACTTCAAGTCATGCCATAGTCCTTAAATCAATTTTCATTAAACCTAAATGCATGAATGATGATTATGGCATATAATGATATAAATAATCATGACCAATAATCATGATGTCATAACATATGATTAAATCTAAATATACATGACATAAACCTAAGCATGATCATGATATATAAATGATAAAAATAAATATGATGTCATGGCATGGTATACGGCAAATAAAGCATGACAAATAAAAGGTATAGGTATAACAATACCTAAATTTTAATATTGATTTCCATTTGTTATTATTAAGTCCATTTTTCCATATTACTACTAATCCCTCAAGTGTGCCAAAAATTCAAAATGACACACTATGACTCTAAGACCTAAATTGTGCCAATTTGATTAAATTTTCAACCTTCTTAAATGATATTGGCACATCCTAAAATCCTTTAGGATTTACATTCAAACCTATTTCCAAGGTACCCATAACCTTGAAAATATCCTAATGTGCCACCTTTACCATGGTTAGGTTAACTATCCATCCATTTAAAGTTGGCACAACCTAACCCATTTAGCGTGAATCGATCACGCTCCTAGGAACCCAAAACCTATTGGAGCTCCTTGGGTTTACTAGGTATTTCTTTTGGATAACTTCCCTAGATACCCTCCTAATGACCCTTCTAGGCTTGGTAGCCTTGGTCATTTGGGTCTTGCCTAGGTTAACTCTAGGGGTGACTCCTCTTGTAACCTTCTTAGTGGCCTCCCTAGGTTTCTTCGAAACCTTAGCCACTAGGCACACACCATGGTCAACTCTAGGGATGACTTCCCTTGTGACCTTGGCTTTCCTAGACCTAAGTTTAGTTCCATAGTCAAATAGAACATTATGATAAGTAGGCATTACCTTCTTGGACATAGGCTTGTGACCAAAACCTTGCCTCCTAGATGGTTCTTGCCTTTTACACCCTAGGTTTTGACTCTTAGCTCCTAGAGTTTGACCATTTGACCCTTTAATTTGATTTTGCATTTTTTCAAGGGGCTTATCCATTTTCTCAAGTTTTGACCTCAAAACTTGATTTTCAAATTCTAATTGCTCAAATTTTGTGGGCCTATTGTTTCTTTGAGCATTTTTTCCCTTCCTAGGTATATGTCTAGAATTCTTTGGATTAAAGCCTAGATGGTCTTCTATTCTCCTAATACTTGCCTTAGGTAGGGTTTTTCTAGGGACATTAGTCCCAAATTTCTCTTTAGTTCTGATATCGACATATTTAGCCCCTATACAATACACCCTATTTCTAGCATGCTCTTTATGATAAATTGTAAGTGAATTAAAAACATGATTTTGATTCTTACATAAAGAATGAGCATTATGAAAATATACCTTAGGGTTTGCTTTAGAAGCTCCCCCTACATGTGTAGCTCCTTCTTGGGTCTTTTTCTTCACCCTAGGGCATTGACTCCTATAATTCCCCAGTTATTGGAATTTGAAGCATACCACGTGCTTCTTGCTCTCAATGGTTGAGGCACCAGTAGAACCTTCTTGACTTTCTTAGGACACTTGTTCTTGTAGTTTCCTACTTCCCTACACTCAAAGCATATGATATGAATTTTATTTTTAAAAATAATGATTGAGTTACCTAGGATGGCGGTGGAATTTTGAGCATCTTCATCTTCTCGACCGGAGGTGGATGGTTCTTCTTCCTCTTTCCCTTGTTCCGGCGATCTAATATCCTCCCCCTCAATCCTAGAGATGGAAGCTTCTCCTACTTCTTCCACCGATCCCGATCCGGATGTTGATTCTCTATCAACTTCCGAATCCTCACTTTCTTGTGAGGAAAATCTTTCTTCTTCTTCGAGCTCTCTCTCTACTTGAGCCATGGATGAATGGCTCTTCATGGAGCTTGGCCAATTTTTCCCATAGCTCCTTGGCATCTAAAAATTCTTTTAGCCTAGACACAATATCGTTAGGTAATGAATTTAATATCAATTGCATTACCTTATCGTTTCTTTCGAAGGCTTGTACTTGCTCTTCGGTCCATCTCTTCTTCTTGAGGTATCCACCTTTTAGACCCCTTGGGACTTTGAATCCCTTCATTAGGATGAGCCAATCTTCGAAGTCTATCATGAAGAAGTTCTCCATATGTGCCTTTCATTGTTTGAACCCTTCTTGTCCATAGAAGGCATATGGGATTGGGGTGTTGATGTCCCATCCTAACTTTTCTTCAAATTCCATCTTGTTCTTCACCCTCTAGCAGTGCTCTCTTGGCGGTTAGTCCAAATGAAGAGCGGCCTCGCTCTGATACAACTTGTTGGGAATTGGACGTCGCTAGAGGGGGTGAATAGCATGTCGTACATCGATGATGGAAATCGATCGTGCTTGCGTCTACAATTGTTATTAGCACAACGAAAATATGAAAATAAAGTAATAGCAAAAATACAAGCACAAACACAACCACAACATGCAAATATAACGTGGTTCAGAACCTTAGGGTTCCTACTCCATGGGACGAGCTCAACGAGCTCTAGTGATGTACTCACCACTAATAAATACTCCTTCTCAAAATAATTCGGAGGCGAATAAACCTCGTACAAATGATTACAATAGTAATACGAAATATAACAAGAAAATACAAAGTAAATACGAAAGACAAGTAAAGAAAACTTTACAACACTTTGCTTTGAATGCTTTCTTGTTGATTGCCTTGGATTAGCCTTGAAGGTCTGGATTGCAGCAGCAAATCCCCTCCAAATTGCCCAAGAAAATCGCTGCTAAATCCTCCCATCCGAGTTGCTTTTATAACCTTCGTCAGGCTAATTTCGCACTTGACAGTCAACTGCCAACAGTACCGTTGTGAGACAACGACTTGATCCACATCGGCATCTAAGCCAACGGTTACACTGGTAGTCAACTACCATTACCTAGCAATCGACTACCAGGGTCGTAGTTAACTGACCAGTCGACTACTGAATGTTTTGCCCTGCAACCTCGACCAGGAGTCGACTGCCCTCCATGGCGCCATCACGATCGTCAATGTTGGTAGTCATTGCGACCATTTCATGCAATAACACCAGTCGAAAGTCCGGAGCACCGACCGCCATAATCCCAGTCGACTGCCAAGATTCAACTCAGCTGCTAAGTGTCAAAACACTTGACCAATCGACTAGTCTAAAGCCCTAGTCGACTAATAACCTCAAACATGAGGTTTAACTCTAAGTATGATGCCCTCATACTTGCTAGACCACCCTTAGCCTAGACCTAAGCCTTCTAGCCACCTTTATCAGCCTCATGCCTATCGGATCCCTCCAAGTCATCCATGACTTGTTCATCCATACGCTAGTCTTCAGGTGCTTCCATCAGCTATTGTCATGTTAAGTTGGTCTACACCGCCAAGGCACATTAGGCTCACGTTGCCAAGACTACCGCTTGGACTTTATGCCGCCAACCATTGGACTTATGCTACCAAGACTCCACCCTTGGACTTTATGTAGCCAATATCACCCCTTGGACTTTCCTTGTCAACCCATGTTGGACTTTTCAATTGACAAGACTCAAGCTTGGACTTTCCCTTGCTAAGACCCATGCTTGGACTTTCCATGTCAACCCATGTTGGACTTTCCAATTGCCAAGACTCAAGCTTGGAATTTCCCTTGATAAGACCCATGCTTGGACTTTCCATGCCAAGTACCCATGACTTGGACTTTCCCATTGCCAAGTGTCCCACTTGGACTTTCCATGCCAAGAACACAAGACTTGGACTTCTCCATCATATGGTCAATCCCATGTCAATCATATAGTCAACTCCCTTGTCAAACATCAATGTCAAACATCAAAACACTACTTGAGTCAAACTCGAGTTCGATCAATCGTGACCTGGGTCGATTGCACCAACATATGTTGTACTGTAAATGATCTAATGTAGAGGGCTCAGGATAGCACAGAAAAGACCATGGTCGACAAGGCCAAAGGAAAACACGCTAGGGGAAAATCCCCCGTCTCCCCTTTATCCCCACCTAAGAAACTCCGCCTACGCGGGGGTGTTCCTACCACCTTCGCAACTCTTCCTCTATCTTCCCCCTCTCAATCTCCTAGCCCCCTTCCTCTCTAGCCTCGCTGACGCAGATACCTTCTCCGTCCTAATCCCATTGAGGAGGAGGACCTCAACCCTTCCGATGATTCTCCCCTTATACCGAAAGGGAATTTCCCAAGTTTTCCTTCTTCTCCAATTCCCTCCTAAGGTATGGGAATTGCTCTTTCTACGTCTTCTCCACCCCGACTGCACCCACGAAACTACCCTATACTACTTCTCCACCTCCTGACTCTATTCCCTCGAGCATTCCTCCCTTGGGAATGAGCCTCTTGTTAGTGCCTATAAGAATCACATATCTCCACAATGACATGATATTGTCCACTTTAGGCCTAAACCCTCATGGTTTTATTTTTGGGCTTTACCCAAAAGGCCTCATGCCAATGGAGATATCTTTTTATCTTATAAGCACATGATCTTTTCTATGTCTTACTAATGTGAGATTTTGATTGTATTCCTCATACTTCCAACAATCCCCCCCCCCTCAAATGAAGGACCACATTGAGCCCCCCTCAAGCTTATCCGTCCTCGAAGGACTTCCTTTACTTGATGTTCGATCCTCAACCCACCAGGACTTCTTGCCAACTATTTGGTTCTCCTGACCTAGCTGGACTTCCTGCCAGTTGTCCATCCCTTCTAGCCCAACTGGACTTCCTGCCAGTTGTTCGTCCTACCGACCCAACTTGACTTCCTGCCTGGTGTCTGGTTCTCTTGATCCGGACATTGGAGCTCTACTTCCTTCAATCGAGGTTCATGGCTTGACATGGACCATGACTCTGATACCAATTGTTAGTACCTATAATAATCACATATCTCCACAATGGCATGATATTGTCCACTTTGGGCCTAAACCCTCATGGTTTTATTTTTGGACTTTACCCAAAAGGCCTCATGCCAATGGAGATATCTTTTTATCTTATAAGCACATGATCTTTTCCATGTCTTACCAATGTGAGACTTTGATTGTATTCCTCATACTTCCAACACCTCTTCTTCCCATGGGAGATATCCTCCCCTTATCCCCCCCGAATACCACCCTCAGGTCAGTCCTCAAGCTTCGTGCTCCCCAAGAAGTAAAAATGTTCAACCAAACGAGAGTATAAGGCCCCTTTGAATGCCTTCGGACAAAACTAGCAGAGGTACTATTCTTTATCCTTACCCTCTCCTAATATTTATCTCTAAGATGTGTCTTTCTCTTGCACATGCAGCGACCAGCTACAATGAGGCAACCCAACATTTGGCTGATTATCAGTCACCTATGGCAGCTCATCATACTACCTCTGAAATTAAATTGAAACAAATGTCCCAGCAGATAGCTGAGGGCAAGCAGTGGGAAGTTGCTCTAGTCGCCTTCGAGAAGAGATTAAAAGCTCATTGTGAGGAGTTAAAAGCTAAGTTGACATCCACAGGGCACGACTAAGAAAAATCTCTAAGGGAAGTTGACACCCTATGCGCTCAACTGCTCCTCCAAACTACCCAAATTCAAAATGTCAACGCCTTGGCCCAAGAACTGGCAGTGTGCCAAGTCTAGCTGTGGGAGACCCATGCCAGGAGATCAGAATCATTTGCTGAGTTGATATAGGCCCAATCTACAACCAAGATCCTAGAGTCTTCTCATGCCTCAACTTTAGCCCCGCTGGATCGTCTTTCCTCTGAGATATCAACCCTTTCTGCATAACTCTTAGCGATAACCCTCCAAATGCAGACATTGCAATTAGGGCAGACTCAAGCCATCAACTCCTTGGGTCAACAAGTTTTATTCGTCGCTAGGGAAAGAGACGAACTACAGGCTGCTCTTGCCACCCAAATAACTATAGAGGAGGCTCGTTGGAAAGAGAGGGAGCAAGAGCTAATGATAAAATTTGGTGACAAAGGGGATGAATTGTTTATGCTGGGCTTTAAAGGATCGAACAAGCAATTTTCTAGCCAAGGGTATCCTCCCCCAGGGGGCAGACACCAGTTTCTTAAGTGTGGAGGCGACCATAGATGATTACCCCGATTCTTTCTTTGATTTGTAAATGGATTCACCTTATGTAAAGGGAATGTCTGGATAAGAAATATTTCCATGAATTATGTATATGAACAATCTAGCTTATTTCTAAGTTTGCTAAAATGGTAATGTCCTTTTATTTATACCTTAACTCTATTGTGGTTTACCTCTCCATAACTAAATAAACCCTACTCAATACCTTCTTAGCACCAGTCGACTAACACTTTCTTGTAAGATGTATTCCTCCTGAAAAGATTTTTTACCACACTTCACTGTACCACAATCGAATTATATTCGATAAATATTTACCTCTTTTATGGGATATGATCGGTCACCTCTCTATTAATGCATCGACCATTCCCAACACTACCCCTTTGTACCCCCATCTTATCAACCCCTACTTTCCTTCTTTTCCAAGAGAATGAATTAATGCTCCCTTCTCTTCTATAAAAACTTCTTGTAATGTCTTTTTCTCCTATACTCCTTTGTCCTTCTACCTTCTAAATGGCTAACCCTTCGGAGCAAGAAGATAGACCCCTTTCCCCTGAACCTCTTACAACATACCAACAGTAAATACTGGAACTGAAAAACTCGGTGAGAGATCTGAGGGGTCATCTGCAGTTATCTTCCACCCGCACCTACTCTCTATGCCAAAAACTAGCAGTAACTCAACGAGCCCTCTCAAGACTTAAGTTTATTAATTGGTCTTACGTCAGACAACTTCTTGCAATGTCGACCCACCGCACAGCTCTTGCTGATCCACCTCTACCCCCAGAGAGGGTTATTCATGAAGCCCCCTAGTTTTTACTCTACGATAGTGTACTTCACCTTTTTATCTTAGGAAGGGAAAAGAACTAGGTTTGTTCTGTAGAAATGTAATTTGTTTTTGGGGAATGATAAAGTGTACCTTTTCCAGAGTCTTGATCTCTTCTTCATTTTCTTAAGCAATCTTTACGACTTGTTGAGAAACAATTCTTTAGTATTTGGAAGATACCCTAACATCACCCTCCAGGAAATAATAGGTAATAGGCAGGTTAGAGCAACATGCTCTCCTACCGAGGGCCTAAGGAAATCATTAGTCCAATGTTGATGTCCCATTCTTTCTCTTGGGTGTCTGATGGTTATCGCGATGTTTGAGTAAATTTGCTTTATTATTCTGCTAGGCTAGTTGGAAAAGTGTACCCCCACTATTCTCCCAAAATGGTTGCCCCGCTTACATCTGACTTCTCTATTCTTCAAAAATGACTTTTGACCGAGGCACAACTCCTCCCTTCCTTCACCTCGGGGGAAGGGGGGGGGAGTTGCAGCATCGACTAGCAGTCGAGCATTATAGAATAGGGAAGCAATCCAGACTAAGGACAAGACCTAAGGACTTATGAACCACCTCAGTCGATCATAGAAACACTCCCCCACTTCTTCACTAAATGAATTTTAACCCAACTTCTCCCCTCCATGGGGTATAACGTCAGCAAATTCTAAGTCATAAAAATAATGATGACCTGATCAAGGGCTTCACCTTATCAGATCGGAAAGAATTTTTTACTTCCATCATCTTCACTAGTGAATCTACATTGAACCTAACTCCTACAATCTGCCACTGCACAGGGATAATAGCTTCGACTGAGGTGAAGATGTAAAAATAGTGACGATTTGATGAAGGGATTCGCCTTGTCAGATCAGAATGAATTTTTCATTTCCGTAATCTTCTACAGTGAACTTACTGTAAACCCAACTCCTCCGATCCACCATCGCACGGGGATAATAGCTTCGGCTAAGATGAAACTGTAAAAATAGTGATGATCTGATCAAGGGCTTCGCCTTGTCAGATTGGAATGAATTTTTTCACTTTCGTCATCTTCCAGTGTAAACTTATCTTAAACCCAACTCCTCCGATCCACCATTGCATGGGGATAATAGCTTCGACTAAGGCGAAGCTGTAAAAATAGTGATGATTTGATCAAGGGCTTCACCTTGTCAAATCAGAATGAATTTTTTTACTTCTATCATTTTAACTTATCTTAAACCCAACTCCTCCGATCCGCCACTGCATGGGGATAATAGCTTCGACTGAGGCGAAGCTATAAAAATAGTGATGATCTGATCAAGGGCTTCGCCTTGTCAAATCGGAATGAATTTTTTTTACTTCTATCATTTTCAACAGTGAATCTACCTTGAACCCAACTCTTTCGATCCGGCACTGCACGATAATAGATTCAGCTAAGAAGAAGCTATAAAAATAGTGACGATCTAATTAAGGGCTTCGCCTTATCAGATCAGAATGAATTTTTTTTCACTTCCGTCATCTTTTAGAGTGATCTTACCTTAAATCCAACTTCTCCGATCCACCACTGCATGGGGATAATAGCTTCGATTGAGGCGAAGCTGTAAAAATAGTGATGATATGATCAAGGGCTTTGCCTTGTCAGATCGGAATAAATTTTTTACTTCTTTCATCTTCAACAGTGAATATACCTTGAACCCAACTCCTCCGATCTGCCACCGCATGGGGATAATAGCTTCGGCTAAGACGAAGCTGTAAAAATAGTGACGATCTTATCAAGGGATTTGCCTTGTTAGATCGGAATGAATTTTTTACTTTTGTCATCTTCAACAGTGAATATACCTTGAACCCAACTCCTCCGATCTACCACTGCACAGGGATAATAGCTTCGGCTAAGAAGAATCTGTAAAAATAGTGGCGATCTGATCAAGGGTTTCACCTTGTTAGATCAGAATGAATTTTTTACTTCTGTCATATTCAACAGTGAATTTACCTTGAACCCAACTCCTCTGATCTGCCACCGCACGGGGATAATAGCTTCAGCTAAGATGAAGCTATAAAAATAGTGATGATTTGATCAAGGGCTTCACCTTGCGAGATCGGAATGAATTTTTTACCTCCGTCATCTTCCACAGTAAATCTACCTTGAACCCAACTCCTCCAATCCGGCACCGCATAGGGATAATAGTTTTGTCTAAGATGAAGCTGTAAAAATAGTGATGATCTGATCAAGGGCTTTGCCTTATCAGATCGGAATGAATTTTTTACTTCCGTCATCTTCAACAGTGAATCTACCTTGAATCCAACTCCTTCGATCTGCCATCGTACGGGGATAATAGCTTTGGCTGAGGCGAAGCATAAAAAATAGTGACGATCTGATCAAGGGTTTTGCCTTGTCATATTGGAATAATTTTTTTTACTTTCGTCATATTCAACAATGAATCTACCTTGAACTCAACTCCTCCAATCCACCACCGCACGTGGATAATAGCTTCGATTGAGGCCAAGATGTAAAATAGTGATGATCTGATCAAGGGCTTCACCTTGTCAAATCGGAATGAGTTTTTTACTTCCGTTATCTTCAACAGTGAATCTACCTTGAACCCAACTCCTCCGACCCACCATCGCACGGGGATAATAGCTTTGGCTGAGGCGAAGCATAAAAAATAGTGACGATCTGATCAAGGGCTTCAACTTGTCAGATCGGAATGAATTTTTTACTTCCGTTATTTTCAACAGTGAATCTACCTTGAACCTAACTCCTCCGATCCGCCACCGTACGGGGATAATAGCTTCGGCTGAGGCGAAGCTGTAAAAATAGTGACGATTTGATCAAGGGCTTCACTTTGTCAGATCAGAATGAATTTTTTACTTCTGTCATCTTCAACAGTGAATCTATCTTGAACCCAACTCCTCCGATCTATCACTACACGTGGATAATAGCTTCGGCTGAGGCCAAGCTGCAAAAATAGTGACAATCTGATCAAGGGCTTTGCCTTGTCAGATCAGAATGATTTTTTTTCCGTCATCTTCAATAGTGAATCTACCTTGAACCCAACTCCTCCGATCTACTACCGCACGAGGATAATAGCTTCGGCTAAGGCCAAGCTGTAAAAATAGTGATGATATGATTAAGGGCTTCGCCTTGTCAGATCAGAATGAATTTTTTTACTTCTGTCATCTTTAATAGTGAATCTACCTTGAACCCAGCTCTTTCGATCTGCCACCGCACGGGGATAATAACTTCGGCTGAGGCCAAGCTGTAAAAAATAGTGACGATATGATCAAGGGCTTCGCCTTGTCAGTTCGAAATGAATTTTTTTACTTCCATCATCTTCCCGAGTGATCTTATCTTAAACTCAACTCCTCCGATCCGCCACCGCACGGGGATAATAGTTTCGGCTGAGGCAAAGCTATAAAAATAGTGACAATTTGATCAAGAGCTTTGCCTTATCAAATCGAAATGAATTTTTTACTTCCATCATATTCAACAGTGAATCTACCTTGAACCAGCTGCTTCAATCCACCATCGCACGGGAATAATAGCTCCGACTGAGGCAAAGCTTAAACCCAACTCCTCCGATCTGCCATTGCTTGGGGATAATAGCTTTGGCTAAGGCAAAACTTGAGACGAACTCCTCCGATCTACCTCAACTTTCTCCTATACTGCGCATAGCATACATAGAATGACCGACCCCCTCCTTTTCTTGGGCCTGACCCTAAGCCTTGTTTATGGCCCATCACAGTAATCGAAAAACTCATTGGTTCCTTTGATAAAACATGGGCTGCTATTTCAAATAGGGTTTATGAGCTTTCTCCCTTCAATCTTTTGCCTTCCCTAATCTCTAAAGTTGTTCCGGTCACGGCCCACGCACTGCAAAGATTCCTTCTCCTCTTTCATTACCATATTTACCTTTCCTCCTACTCTGAGAATGAAGGCTCTCCTGAAAAATGGCACCCATCGACATCTTCAAAAGCAACAGGCTGAAGCCACCGGAGGGTTTGTTACCTCATCCTCCTCCCTCCCGATACCAACCATCACCAATTCCCCTTTCGCCGCTTCCTCCTCCATCCCTATCTCCTTTTCGTCATTGCCCACATTGATTCCACCTGCCAGATAGCCTTCCAACCTTACTCCCTCTTGTGCATCGCTGCCCCTCTGCCTACTAATCCACCTATGATGAACCCTAGCCCATCCTCTTCTTCCCCGTGCTTCTTGCTCTTCCCCTTTCACCCTCTGCGCATCTGAATCTAAAAGTCATGGTGAAAGGATTCGCCCGTCACAAAATATAAGAAGAAGGTACTGTCGCCACCGCCTATCCCTCCCTATTCATCAGAGGGACCATTGTCGCACCTTCTTCCCCCTTTCCTCCTCTTGCCTCCATTCCTCCACAACGAATGGTGTTGTCATCTCCGTCTTTAAATACTACCTCTTTTTCCATTCAACTGTCAACTTCTGACCCCATTCCTCCACCACTGAGCCTCCCCTTCCAGTTTTCAACCCCTGTCTACTTCGAAGGAAATGCTTCGGTCGCAACCTTCTTCCCAAGCACCTCTGCATCCTCCCTTACAATCGACATTCATATTTTCCTGCCACTTGTGACCTCCCTCCTTTCCCTTTCTTTTTCCCCTTCGTTTTCAGAACCTATGATTTCCCCTTCGTCATGCCCAAACCCTAACCCCCTACTTCTTATTAACATTCCCTCTTTTTCTTCTGAAACTTCCCCCCTCTCCATCCTAAGGTAGTAAAGAGATCCTACGCGGTACCTCATCCTTCACCAATCATGAGAGAAACAACTCCCCTAGTTGCTTCTTCTCCTTCTTCACCATCCATGAGAGACTCCCGCATCCTCAATCTGGATGAGATAATACCGTGGATGGAAAGTTTACAACATGATCTAGAGTTGGTAAGCCTTTCTAATCCATTTTAGAATATGATTTTAAGAGTACCCCTTTCCTCTAACTTGCTGTGCTCAGGCTATGACAAATTATCAAGAGCTGAAGCACTCCTTCTCACACTACCAAGTACAGCTTTAGCAACAAACTCTGCAGCACTCCATCACTGACTCAGCAGCCCAAGAAAAATTCAAGCAGAGAGAATATTCTTTACTCCAAGAATTGGCCTTGTGTCATGCTTAGCTATCATAGACTCAACTGCAACAACAGAGAGATACTGAAACCATAGCCATCCTACGAGCCCAAGTAAGTAGGGAGATTTGCTACAATTTAGATTTACTATCAGAGAGGAATCTAGCCCTTTCTTAAGTACATCAGCATGAAGTTACTTGCAGCAAGTGAGATATGAAATTAAACCAGGGCCCATACTGCAGCTGTTGGAGAAGTTTCAGCCTCAATATGGTGAGATTTGGTGGACATATCGAGAATCATTTAGCAAGACTACACTTCTCAATCTCATGGCATGCATATCCTTACTGATACCATTGCTCAGACATTATGCAAGTGTCGTCAAATTTGACAAGACTTTTTAGAGCACTGATGTGTGTAATTCATGTTATATTTTGGGTATTCAATACGCATGCATTTCATCCCATTTTATGTTTTAGTCATGTATTTTGTTATGTTTTAGTCAATTTTAACATATTTTGGACAAAGAAACTATTTTGGGGTATTTTTCATGTTAACAGGGTGAAGAATCGGCAATTATCGAGGCGTATCAAAATAACATAGTTGTGCCATCAGAGACACATTCGTGTCAAACTTCCAGACCTTAACACACCCCGGGTGTATTAGCCGACACACCCACGTCTCATGCCTGACACACCCATGCCCTCCATTGGCATGGGCGTGTCACCCTATTTCCTGATGCGCACACCATTTCCTTTATTGGCGTACAACACGATGAAACCCGGGATTTCTGCCTGAATTGAAGAGGATTTCTGCCTTAATTGAAGACCAAGCCAAGGCTATAAAAGAGGATATATTCTAACCCTAAGGAGGAAAAAGGGGGGAATTCGAAGAAGGAGGACAAAGCTGATGGCGGAGGAAACACAACTATGACGTTAAGGATTGTAATTTCTTTCTCTGGCAATTCTTATTCAACTATGGAGTAGTGTCTTGTAATCTTAGGATGGGGGAGTAGCCCTTGACGACTTACGATGGTTGATTGAATCTCTTCTACTTGAATTGTCGTTTGTTTTGATTTGGTTTAGATTCTTATTGATAAATCTAAGGAACCATGGGGAAGTACCTAACAGTGAACCCAAGTTCCCGAAACCTAGATCCAAACTAGGGATGAACTCCTACAAAGTATCGATAGCGTATCTATGAGGGCTTGCGGGAATCATTGATGATTCCTTAGCTGATTATGGTCCCGTGTGCAAACCTATCGTGAAAAGAAAATTTAGTCTCTAGAGGAACTCTTATGGACTTAATGGATCTATCAAATCCAACTTTTACCAAGTAACGATAGTAAGACTAGAAAGGTTTGTGGGGGTCTCGTGACAGGTCCTCTTAGATGATTATGATCACCTACGCTCGAATACCGTGACAGGGAAATTGAGTTTGATAGGTACAATTGGCGTAGACCAAGAAAGGGGCCATTGATTTACCTTAGGACAGGTTCTATCGAAACAACTCTAAGGAGTAGGAGAGAACATAATCACCTTATAAATCGTCGATGCGGTGAAACCCATATCCTAAGATTCCCTTCAATTATTGACTTTTAGCTCGTTCTTCTCATTCGTTGTTCTTGACTGCTTAGTTTCTTTACTTAATTCATAAATTTGATTTGACTAGATAACTTGGTATCACGATCATTCGGTAATTGACCCAGTCCCTGTGGGATCGATATTTTTATTACTTGACGACAACCATGCACTTACGGAAATCGACACACCAAGTTTTTGGCGCCATTGCCGGGGATTGTCACTCAATATTGAATTGAGCGTGATTTAGTTAATTTAGATTTCTATTTCTATTTTTATTCTTTTGTCTATTCTGAATTCTTATTTTGGAAGTTTCTCTTGTTGTTACATGCACATATTTAACAGGGAAATTCTCGAAATCGATCTTGAGATAGAGAGAATGTTCCTTGCTAGAAGATGACTCCAGCAACAACAGGAAGAAAATTTGAACTTTAACATGGCTGATCAGAATGAGAATAAACCTTTAAGGGATTATGCATCGCCTAGTACAAGGGATTGAGATCAAGTATTAGAAGACCCCCCATTGAAGCGAACAATTTTGAATTGAAACCGGCTCTACTTTCCATGGTCAAACAACATCAATTTGGAGGAGCACCTACTGAAGATCCTAATATGCACTTAGAAGTATTTTTAGAATTTTGCGAAACTTTAAAACTGAATGGAGCCTCAGTTGATGCTATTAGATTGCGCTTGTTTCCCTTCTCATTGTAGGACAAAGCTAGAGTGTGGTTACACTCTCTTCCAGCGGATTGCATAACTACATGGGATCAGTAGGAGCAAAGATTTCTAGACAAGTATTTTCCACCAAGCAAAACTGCAAGTCTTCATCATCAAATCACTAATTTTGCACAGAAGGATGGAGAAACATTATTTGAAGCTTGGGACAGATTTAAGGGATTACTATAGCAATGTCCTCATCATGGGCTGGGGAAATGGCTCATTGTTCATACTTTCTACAATGGAATCTCGTATGCCACTAAAGTTTCTCTTGATTCTACTGCAGGAGGAGCTCTCATGAACAAAACATTGGATGAAGCATTTGAGATCATCAAGAATGTGGCAATGAATTCTCACCAATGGGCTACATAATGAGGGTATCCGACTAAAACATCAAGTAAGTATGAGGTAAGTACTCTCGATTTACTCAGTGCTAAAGTTGATGCATTAACTCAAAAGCTCGAACATTTTAATGTATCAACTGTAAACTCATCTAATGTCACTTGTGAGATTTGTGGTGTAACAGGACATATGGCCACAAATTGCCAAATCCTACATGCACCATCATCGGGAGCAGGGGTTGAGCAAGTAGATGCGCTGAATAATTTTAATCAGAAGCCTAATGGTGGCAACCCTTATTTGAACACATACAATCCCAGTTGGAGGAATCCCCCCAAATTTTCATATCGAGCCAACCAAAATTCTTCTGAACAGAACAATTTTGAAGCACCTTCGGGATTTCAACCAGGGCCCAAGTCAAATTTAGAGAAGATGATGGAAAATTTTATCACATGCCAAGGGAAGATAAACGATGAATTTCGATAGCATGTTATAGAATCCAATCAGCAACATCAAAATAATACCGAGGCGATTAAGCAATTGGGAAGCAAGGTTGATAATTTGACAAATCACACAAGAATGTTGGAGAATCAAATTTCTCAAATTGCTAGCTCTACATTTAGGACACTCGGTAGATTTCCTAGAAATTCAGAGGTAAACCCAGCTGAACATTGCAATTCTATAAGTTTGAGAAGCGGAAGAATTTTAGAAGGAGACAAGAAAGCAGAACCACCTACCAGAGCTCAACAAGCCCCACCCGTGCTCAAGAACACAAGTGTGCCGGAGTTTGAAGAAGTGGTCATGCCCAACAGCACTCCTGTGTTGAACGATTTTGAGATAGGCAGCCGACAACACACCCAGGGCGGGTGATGCCCATAAGTGCACCCAGGGTGTGTCAGCCGACACACCCGTGGTGGGTCACTCCAACAGCCAGCATGGCCCAGCCGAGTCTGAAGACACAACCGTGTGTCACAAAGAGCCAAGAACATACAAGCCTTCGATCCCATTCCTTCAGAGGCTGATTAAGGAGAAATTGGATGAACAATTTGGTAAGTTCCTTGAGGTAATTAGAAAGCTTTATATTAACATACCTTTTACAAAAGCTCTTCAATAAATGCCTACGTACTCCAAGTTCTTGAAGGATATTTTAACCAATAAAAGAAAAGTTGAGGAGCATGTGACAATGGCTCTTATCGAAGAATGCAGTGCTTTAATTAAAAACATGGTATCTCCCAAGCTAAATGATCCAGGTAGTTTTTCTATCCCTTGCATAATTAATGACTCTAATTTTGATAAGGCTTTTTGTGATCTAGGTGCTAGTGTCAATCTGATTCCTCTTTCCATATGCAAGAAATTAGATTTGGGAGAAATGAAACTAACAACTATGGCCTTGTAGTTAGCCGATCACTCCATTAGATATCCTTTGGGAGTCTTAGAAGATGTACCTGTGAAGGTGGGAAACTTTATTATTCTCGTCGATTTCGTAGTGCTTGACATGGATGAAGACCCATGTATTCCACTCATTTTAGGGAGACCTTTCTTGGCTACTGCAGGGGCGATGATAGACGTCAAGAACCATAAACTTTCACTTGCATTTGGAAATGATAAGATTGAATTTGACCTTTCAAAAGTTGTTAAACAACCTTCTGATTTCGATGTTTGTTGCAGGATTGACAGTTTCTAGTCAATTGCGCTAAAAGGAGCACAAGAACAAACTTATCTTGATAGGCTCGAAAGGGATTTCGAGGATGAAGAGCCGGAGATTGTCGACCTTGACCTACCACCACAGGTAGAACTTAAGCCTCTTCCATCGATGCTCAAGTATGAATTTCTTGGCAAAAACTCTACTTATCCCGTGATCATTAACGCTAATCTGAGCGATGCAGAGACTGAGAAGCTGATTGAGGTGCTGAAAACACATAAGAACATCATTGGATACAAGATTGATGATATAAAGGGAATTAGTCCATCAGTTTGCATGCATAGAATTCTACTTGAAGATAACTATAAACCTTCAATAGAACATCAACGAAGGCTGAACCCGACCATGAAAGAGGTGGTCAAGAAAGAGGTCCTGAAATTACTAGATGCAGGAATTATCTATCCTATATCCGATAGCGAATGGGTAAGTCTTGTCCATGTGGTGCCTAAGAAAGGGGGATAACCGTGATAAAAAATGCTACGAATGAGTTAATCCCCACGAGAGCAGTCACCGGGTGGAGAATGTGTATTGATTATAGAAAATTGAACAAGGAAACTAGAAAGGACCACTTTCGTATCCCATTTATTGATCAAATGTTAGACCGGTTGGCAAAACATTCGCATTTCTGTTACCTAGATGGATACTCCGATTTCTATCAAATCCCCATCTATCCTAATGATCAAGAGAAAACAACTTTTACTTGCCCATATGGTACTTTTGCTTTCAGGAGAATGCCTTTTGGACTTTGCAATGCACCAACCACTTTTCAGAGATGCATGACTTCAATTTTTTCCGATATGATCGAGAATATAATGGAAGTATTCATGGATGATTTTTTTGTATATGGTGCAAATTTTGATATGTGCTTATCTAATTTGGTCAAGGTTTTGTAGAGATGTGAGGAAATGAACTTAATGCTTAATTGGGAGAAGTGCCACTTCATGGTGCGAGAAGGCATAGTGCTTGGGCACCTAGTTTCACAGCGTGATATCGAGGTGGACATTGTTAAAACTGAAGTGATCAAGAAGTTGCCTCCTCCAACCGATGTTAAGGGAGTGCGTAGTTTTCTGGGACATGTGGGGTTTTACCGGCGGTTCATCAAGGACTTTTCAAAAATCTCAAAGCCATTGACTAATTTGCTTGCTAAGGATGCCGAGTTTCATTTTGATAATTCTTGTCTTGATGCATTTTTCAGATTAAAAGGAGCATTGACAACCGCCCCAATAATGCAACCTCCAGATTGGAGTCTTCCTTTTGAAATTATGTGTGATGCAAGTGATTTCGCTGTAGGTGCAGTATTGGGACAAAGGAAGGACCGCAAGGTGTATGCAATTTACTACGCCAGTAAAACATTGGATGAAGCACAAGTGAATTATGCTACTACGGAGAAGGAAATCTTGGCTATAGTCTTTGCCTTCGACAAGTTCAGATCTTATATCATTGGGTCTAAGGTGATAGTTTACACAGATCATGAAGCCATAAGATACTCGTTGAGCAAAAAGGAATCCAAGCCAAGACTCATCCGATGGATACTTCTTCTGCAAGAGTTTGATCTAGAAATTTGAGACAAACAAGGAACGGAGAACGTAGTTGCAGATCATCTATCGAGACTACACCAAGAAACAAATGCAAGAAGTGACAATGATCTTGCTATTAATGATTTCTTTCCGGATGAGCAGCTACTAGCTGTCAAGAAAATCAAGGCTCCGTGGTATGCTGATTTTGCCAATTACCTAGCTTGCGGGATAATACCTTCCCATATGACTTATCATCAGAGGAAGAAGTTTTTCATGGATGTAAAGCAATATGTGTGGGATGAGCCATTCTTGTTCAAGCAAGGAGCAGATGCTATTTATCGAAGATGTGTATCTGAAGAAGAGATTGAGGACATATTGTATCATTGTCATTCTTCTACTTATGGAGGTCATACTAGCACGAACAAGACTGCGACAAGGGTCTTACAAGCAGGATTTTACTAGCCATATATTTTTAGATACTCCCAGAATTATGTGATGACTTGTGACCGCTGTCAAAGGACCGAGAACATATCAAGAAGATGTTGAGAGTATGGGGAATACAATCAAAGTCCCACATTGGTAAGACATGGAAAAGATCATGTGCTTATAAGAAAAAAGATATCTCCATTGGTATGAGGCCTTTTGGGTAAAGCCCAAAAATAAAACCATGAGGGCCTAGACCCAAAGTGGACAATATCATACCATTGTGGAGATATGTGGAGCTTATAAGCACTAACAGAAGACACGAGATACCTCAAAATTCGATATTGAAAGTCGAATTATTTGACGTATGGGGAATTGACTATATGGGACCTTTCCCTTCTTCCTATAGCAATGCCTACATATTGGTGGCGGTGGACTATATGTCTAAGTGGGTTGAGGCTCTCCCATCTCCCTCTTGTGATGAAAAAACGGTTATAAAACTTTTCAAGAGTATAATATTTCCAAGATTTGGAGTACCAAGAGCAGTAATAAGCGATGGAGGCTCACATTTTATCGAAAGACAATTTGAAAGCCTTCTCAAGAAGTATGGAGTAACCCATAAAGTAGCCTCACCATATCATCCACAAACAAGCGGGCAAGTCGAAGTTTCGAACAGGGAAATAAAGGCTATCTTGGAGAAAACAGTATCAAGGTCAAGGAAGGACTAGTCTTTGAAGCTTGACGATGCTCTGTGGGCCTATCGAACTACTTACAAGATACCCATTGGAATGACTCTGTTTCGATTAGTTTATGGAAATCGATGCCATCTTCCAGTTGAAATAGAGCACATGGCATATTGGGCAATTAAATGGCTTAATTTTGACCTAAAGAAAGCCGGAGAGAAAAGAAAATTGCAGCTAAATGAATTTGAAGAACTACACCTTGATGCTTATGAACATGCAAAATCTTACAAGGAGAAAACAAAGAGATGGCATGACCGGAATATCATGCGTAGAGAATTCCATGAAGGAGACTTGGTATTACTCTTTAACTCGAGATTGAAACTTTTCCTTGAAAAGCTGAAATCCAGATGGTCGGGACCATACCAAGTTAAAAAGATTTATCCTAATGGAGCTATTGATATATCAAGTGAGTCTACCAGAATTTTCAAAGTAAATGGACAAAGTCTTAAGAAATACTTCCCAAATAAACCTACGGAGCTGATTGAGGAGGAGGAGCAGAGTACACTCCTCGAGCCACATCCATCCAACTAGGGAATAATTGAGGGGTCAAGCTAATGACCTTAAACAAGCACTTCTTAGGAGGCAACCCAAGCTATTTGCATTTTATTTATTTTATTTTATTTTATTTTCTTCATTTTTATTTTAACTTTGAGTTTTTCATTTTTTAGGTTTTCAGGTTTACAGGACACAACATGTCCATGTCGCTCGTTGACACGGCCGAATCAAGAACCAAATGCAGTCCAGAGGCTGGCACGGTGAGACCGTGCTGTTTGACGCGGTCGTGTTATTGTCGTGCCACTGCATGCCAGATTTACACAACCCACCTATGTCAAATGACACGAGCATGTCAAGCTCCAAAGATAAACCCGAATACAACACGGGTCGGCTGTGCCCTTTGGCATGCCCATGTCGCTCAAAAGAGGGAGGCGTGCCCTTTGGCACGCCTGTGTCACGCAAAAAGGGATGGGCGTACCCTTCGGCATGCCTATGTTGCCGCTAACCCTTAAAACTGCCCCGAACACACCCTAACTGTCACACGTTGTTCACAAGCTTGGAGCAGCCGTCGTCCCTCTCTCAACCAGCCTAGAAGTTCAACCGACTCTCTCCCTCCCCAACGCCATTGGTAAGTGAGTGAAGACTAGGGGAGGAGCTTCTTCTTCGGCTAAGGACAAGGGAAAGAGAAAAGCTCAAGATTTGGGTAACGATCATCCATCCTCTTGTCATCCGTGTGGAATTGTATTTAGAGATGATGTTATGAAATCTAGGTTCAGTAAGCTTGAGAAAAGAAGAATAGTTTCTACACATTAACAACCCTAGGAATTAGAGATGATATAATTTGGTTGACTAATAGGATAGGTTGGACTGACTTTATCACATATCATCATCTTACTTATCCTAGTATTACTCTTGAATTCCTTAGCTCTTTATCCACTGAAATACTTCAAGGAAAGAATTGTGAAGAAGGAAAAATCCAATTTAGATTGATGAATCATGAGTTTACTCTTTCCTTAAGTAATTTTAATGTGATATTTGATTTCCCTTGCGGATGGGAGAGGTAAATTCATAAACATTTTATTGATCATCAATTTTGGAAATTAATTTCTGATGACCCTCGCCCTTATGATGCATCTAGGTCTAAATCATTCAATATCCCGAATCCTATTTTTCGTTATCTCCTTAGGTTTATGGCAAATACAATTTCTGGGAGATATGATAGTGCAGGGGTAGCTAGGCAGAGTGAGCTATAATTTTTATGGGCTATGCTAAATGAAGTTAACATTGATTATGGAGCCCATATGGTGAGACACCTAGTTAAGGTTAGTAATAGCCCATCTGAGGTTATAATCATATGTGGTCTTATCACTAGAATTGCCATAACTTTGGGATGTGACCTATATAACCTTGAATATTGTCCTGCTAGCCCTAGATTGGATTTGGATGCTTGTATCAATATGAAGATAATTGAGGCATTTGAAGAGGGATATCGTTTGGTGTTGAAAAATGGAATTAAAATCCCTCTTCCAAACCCCAAGCGGATCACCGTATGTAATAAAGCCAATTGGTTTTTCAGAGATGTCCACGGTCCCTTGCCTACCCCTATTGCCCATGCTCCATCACCCTTACTTAGGGAGCCATCTCACATAACCCCTGAGCCATCCCATTCGACTCCTGAGCCCCCTCGATTTTCTACTGACAATATTTTTGCAGGATACTCTTCATTTGATTTTTCAGGATTTCGATCATCATTCGAGGCTTTCAGGGTCGAGCATACCTTGCACATGGGTGTGTGGGATCGGTTTGCCCAGACTACAGAGGAGCACCATCGTATGGTGACTCAGTATTTGGGTAGGGAAGTAGATTTTCACAGGAGGGTTGATGAGTTCTTCACCGCTTAGGCCACTAGGAGGGAGGATGATGCTAGATTTCGGTAGGAGTCCCGGGAGTTTTACCAGGAGCAGTGACATAGGTGGGCAGAGGAGGATGCTAGTAGCGAGGACGATGACCATTGATCCCCTTGAGCTATTTTGTGAGTTTCGATGCCTTTCATTTATTGCTTATGTTGTCTCTTCTTAGATTTCTAATTTGGTTACTGCATAATTTAGGTATAGGGGAGTATGTTTCATTGTGTAAGCTGATTCCGTTTTTATCTTTTCATATATCATAACATTGCATTCTTATATCATCTAGCGTAGTATAACTGAACCTTGGTCGGATCATGATATTCCTTTTTGCCTATTTGATAAGAACCCTATTTCACTTTTCACACGACCTATAGGTTTGAGGTATCCGAAAAGGGTTTAAATCCCCCACATCGGACTAGTACTCGATTTTCCATTGGGAACTTTCCTGTGCAATTTGGTTACTGGAGAAACACTTTTCCTAGAAGTTTTTAAAAAAAAAGAAAAAAAAAAAGAGAAAAGAAAAAAAGAGGAATAGAATTGTTTTGAAGCACCCCTTTGGGACCAAGTAGTTACTGGGGAAATACCTAAAAGGTGCCCCTTTGAGGCTAACTAGTTACTGGGGAAATGATTACTATAAATTTCTTCTCTTCTTTCTTCTTGGTAAGTGCTCCTTTGAGACCTTTTGTTGATAGGTGAGGATGATCCATGCATTAAGGCAGGTAAGTGCCTCTACGCCGGAAATGAGAGGAACACAATAGAGGGGATGTCAAATCTGGATTGGTGTCCAATGCCTTTGGATCGACTTTCCACGTGCACTATATAGGGATCTTTCAAGTTTTGCCACTAGGAACGATTTGATAAGATTAAGATCAAATTTTATACCTCTGGATGGTTTCTTGCAACTCCACACATAAGTTGTCTTTTGTGTTTTTCCTTTTCTTTGCTTGAGGATAAGCAAAAGTTTAGGTCTAGGGGATTTTGATGTGTGTAATTCATGTTACATTTTGGGTATTCAATATGCATGCATTTCATCCCATTTTATGTTTTAGTCATGTATTTTGTTATATTTTAGTCAAGTTTAACATATTTTGGACAAAGAAACTGTTTTGGGGTATTTTTTATGTTAACAGGGTGAAGAATCGATAATTATCGAGGCGTATCAAAATAACATAGCCGTACCATCAGAGACACGTCTGTGTCGAACTTCCAGACCTCAACACACCCCGGGTGTGTTAGCCGACACACCCACGTCTCATGCCCGACACACCCATGCCCTCCATTGGCATGGGCGTGTCGCCCTATTTCCTGATGTGCATGCCCTTTCCTTTATTGACGTACAACACGGCGAAACCCGGGATTTTCGCCTGAATTGAAGAGGATTTCTGCCTTAATTGAAGACCAAGCCAAGGCTATAAAAGAGAATATATTATAACCCTAAGGAGGAAAAAGGGGGGGAATTCGAAGAAGGAGGACAAAGCCGATGGCGGAGGAAACACAACTATGGCGTTAAGGATTGTAATTTCTTTTTCTGGCAATTCTTATTCAACTATGGAGTAGTGTATTGTAATCTTAGGATGGGGGAGTAACCCTTGATGACTTATGATGGTTGATTGAATCTCTTCTACTTGAATTATCGTTTGTTTTGATTTGGTTTAGATTCTTATTGATAAATCTAAGGAACCTTGGGGAAGTACCTAACAGTGAACCTAAGTTCCCGAAACCTAGATTCAAACTAGGGATTAACTCCTACCAAGTATCGATAGAGTATCTATGAGGGCTTGCGGGAATCATTGATGATTCCTTAGCTGATTATGGACCCGTGTGCAAACCTATCGTGAAAAAGAAATTTAGTCTCTAGAGGAACTCTTATGGACTTAATGAATCTATCAAATCTAATTTTTACCAAGTAACGGTAGTAAGACTAGGGAGGTTTATGGGGGTCTCGTGACAGGTCCCCTT
This sequence comes from Wurfbainia villosa, assembly GCA_025175895.1. Lineage (NCBI taxonomy): Eukaryota > Viridiplantae > Streptophyta > Magnoliopsida > Zingiberales > Zingiberaceae > Wurfbainia > Wurfbainia villosa. The sequence continues at coordinate 77,379,978 of CM046005.1, forward strand.
AGTTGATTATGATCACCTATGCTCGAATACCATGACAGGGAAATTGAGTTTGATAGGTACAATTGGCGTAGACCAAGAAAGGGGCTGTTGATTTACCTTAGGATAGGTTCTATCGAAACAACTCTAAGGAGTAGGAGAGAACATAATCACCTTATAAATCGTCGATGCGGTGAAACCCATATCCTGAGATTCCCCTCCATTATTGACTTTTAGCTCGTTCTTCTCATTCGTTGTTCTTGATTGCTTAGTTTCTTTACTTAATTCACAAATTCGATTTGACTAGATAACTTGGTATCACGATCATTCGGTAATTGACTCAATCCCTATGAGATCGATATTTTTATTACTTGACGACAACCGTGCAAAGGAGGAAAAAGGGGGAGAATTCGAAGGAGGACAAAGCCGATGGCGGAGGAAGCACAACTATGGCGTTAAGGATTGTAATTTCTTTCTCTGGCAATTCTTATTCAACTATGGAGTAGTGTCTTATAATCTTAGGATGGGGGAGTAGCCCTTGACGACTTACAATGGTTGATTGAATCTCTTCTACTTGAATTGTCATTTGTTTTGATTTGGTTTAGATTGTTATTGATAAATCTAAAAAACCTTGGGGAAGTACCTAACAGTGAACCCAAGTTTCCGAAACCTAGATCCAAACTAGGGATTAACTCCTACCAAGTATCGATAGCGTATCTATGAGGGATTGCGGGAATCATTGATGATTCCTTAGCTGATTATGGTCCCGTGTGCAAACCTATCGTGAAAAGGAAATTTAGTCTCTAGAGAAACTCTTATGGACTTAATGGATCTATCAAATCCAATTTTTACCAAGTAATGGTAGTAAGACTAGGGAGGTTTGCGGGGGTCTCGTGACAAGTCCCCTTAGCTGATTATGACCACCTACGCTCGAATATCGTGATAGGAAAATTGAGTTTGATAGGTACAATTGGCGTAGACCTCGAAAGGGGCCGTTGATTTACCTTAGGATATGTTCTATCGAAACAACTCTAAGGAGTAGGAGAGAACATAATCACCTTATAAATCATCGATGAGATGAAACCCATATCCTGAGATTGCCCTTAATTATTGACTTTTAGCTCGTTCTTCTCATTCGTTGTTCTTGATTTCTTAGTTTCTTTACTTAATTCACAAATTCGATTTGACTAGATAACTTGGTATCATGATCATTCGGTAATTGACTCAATCCCTATGAGATCGATATTTTTATTACTTGACGACAACCGTGCAAAGGAGGAAAAAGGGGGGGAATTCGAAGAAGGAGGACAAAGCCGATGGCGGAGGAAGCACAACTATGGCGTTAGGGATTGTAATTTCTTTCTCTGACAATTCTTATTCAACTATGGAGTAGTGTCTTATAATCTTAGGATGGGAGAGTAGCCCTTGACGACTTACGATGGCTGATTGAATCTCTTCTACTTGAATTGTTGTTTGTTTTGATTTGGTTTAGATTCTTATTGATAAATCTAAAAAACCTTGGGGAAGTACCTAACAGTGAACCCAAGTTCCCGAAACCTAGATCCAAACTAGGGATTAACTCCTACCAAGTATCGATAGCGTATCTATGAGGGCTTGTGGGAATCATTGATGATTCCTTAGCTGATTATGGTCCCGTGTGCAAACCTATCGTGAAAAGGAAATTTAGTCTCTAGAGAAACTCTTATGGACTTAATGGATCTATCAAATCCAATTTTTACCAAGTAATGGTAGTAAGACTAGGGAGGTTTGCGGGGGTCTCGTGACAAGTCCCCTTAGCTGATTATGATCACCTACGCTCGAATACCGTGACAGGAAAATTGAGTTTGATAGGTACAATTGGCGTAGACCTCGAAAGGGGCCATTGATTTACCTTAGGACAAGTTCTATCGGAACAACTCTAAGGAGTAGGAGAGAACATAATCACCTTATAAATCGTCGATGCGGTGAAACCCATATCCTAAGATTCCCCTCAATTATTGACTTTTAGCTCGTTCTTCTCATTCATTGTTCTTGACTATTTAGTTTCTTTACTTAATTCACAAATTCGATTTGACTAGATAACTTGGTATCACGATCATTCGGTAATTGACCCAATCCCTGTGGGATCGATATTTTTATTACTTGACGACAACCGTGCACTTACGGAAATCGACACATCAAGCACCGAGAGAGTTGTATAAAATTCTATCAAGATGTATATATTGTTGATAAATGCCGATAAGAACGCTTGAAGACCTTGATGTAGGCCACATTCAAGGATGGTTTTAATGAAGCGGTCAGACAATATGCTGCCCAAGGATTCCCTCTAGCTCAACAACCAGCTCTTTTCTTAAACTGGGAAATTGGTTTCAAACGTTATCCCCCCGACCATTTTAGGCTGTAACTTTTCAATTTTTCTTCTTCCTTTGATTGTAAACAATTGCTTGCTGCAATGATATTAAGCTATATTCAAGTTACACCCCTCCTTTTTATGGCTAATGTAAAAGATAGCTTTCTCTATTGAAGTTTCCTATTTACATTGTATGGAAAATGCTTTAAATGCATTGTATTCCAAGGCTTAGGCAACTCCTTGCCTTGGGTGTCTCGATGGTAGTACGCTGACCTTATAACTCGACGAACTACCGTGTATGATCCCTCCCAATTATGGGCCAACTTCTTAGGATCCCCAATGGGATTGACTTTCCGTAAAACAAAGTCGCCCTCCTGAAATCTCTATGGTATCACCTTTTTATTAAAGACTTGTTGTATTCTTTGCTTGTATGCTTCAACTTGAATATGAGCATGCTCTCGTCTTTCCTCCAGCAAGTCTAATTCAGTGCCCCTTAGCATTTGGTTCTACTCCAGCTCATAAGCTTCAATCGAGCACTATTCAGAGTAGCCTCCACGGGGATGACTGCTTCCGTCTCATATACTAAACTAAAAGGAGTCTCTCCGCTTGCTGTCTTAGGTGTAGTACGATAAGCCCATAGTATCCCTGGTAGCTCGTCTACCCAATTTCCTTGCTTAGCTCCTAATTTAGTTTTCAACCATTGGATAAGAATTCTGTTGACCACCTCCACTTGTCCATTCGCTTACGGGTGAGCTACCGAAAGTGAAAGCCTATTGAATATTATGGCTCCAATGTTGGTGCAATCGGCCCAGGTTGACTCGAGTTTGACTCGAGCAGTACCTTGATAGTATTTTGATGATAGACAAAAATCATGACATGGGATTGTCATGGGAAATTCCAACATGGGGTTGGCATGGAAAATCCAAGCATGGAGCTTGGTGTGGAAGTCCAAGGGGGAAGCCTTGGCATGGGAAAGTCCAAAGCATTGCGAAGTCGTGCGCTTGGTGCTTGGCATGGGAAAGTCCAAAGCATTGAGAAGTCGTGCGCTTGGTGCTTGGCATGGGAAATCCAAAGCATTGTGAAGTCGTGTGCTTGGTGCTTGGTGCATTTGGGAAGTCTTGAGAACTTGGCAAGTTCACTAGGCTTAGGTCCTTGAGTCGGTGAAGGATGACATTGCGAAGCCGTGTGCTTGGTGCATCCGAGGGACCGCCGGACGGGGAGCGAATGGAGTGAGCCCAAAGGGAAGCATACTTCTAGGGCATGAGACGCGAAGGATGGCGTTGCGAAGCCGTGCGCTTGGCGCATCCGAGGGACGTAGGCCGAGGGAAGAGAGCTTCGGTGGGGAACTCCATGAGGGATAAGGTGGACTTGGACAAGTGGCTAAGACTGAGTGTCGGACGCTCAAACAACTTTGTGTTTCAGATTTTAGCCGACATCAGTCGACTGGCATAGGTGTTAGTCGACTGCTCTAGGTCGTATGGGTTCGACCAGTGTTCGACTGAACCAGTTCGCGGTGATCCGATCGCCGAGGAGGAAGTCGACTATTGGGAGAATCGCCATCGTCCGAGGATGGTAGTCGATCGATGACACCGCACGCGCACGAATGGAGTTGAGCTCGCCAAAGACTAGATCGATGGATGATCGCCGATCGATGGGTGCCATCAGTCGACTGATGTATGATCCGTTGGAACTTAACCAATGTGGATCTGGCCATTGTGAGACAACGGCTACGAGACCAGTCGACTGATGGTCACGATAAGCTGATTTTGCGCCCATCAGTCGATTGATCGTCACCATCAGTCGACTAGTCCTGTATACATTGTCTCACAACGGCCAGATCCACGTTGGTTAAGTTCCAACGGATCACACATCACCGATCGATGGCACCCATCACCGATCGATCATCCATCACGAGTCTCGGCGAGCTCGACTCCATTCTGCGTTCGCAGTGCAGTCATCCGATCGCCATCCCTCGGCTGATCGATTCTCCCAATAGTCGATCGCCTCCTCGGCGATCGATCACCAGACTTGGTTCAGTCGAACACTGGTCAAACCCATACGACCTAGAGCAGTCGGCTGACACCTATGCCAGTCGACTGATGTCGGCTAAAATCTCAAACACAAAGTTGTTTGAGCGTCCGACACTCAGTCTTAGCCACTTGACAAAGTCCACCTTATCCCTCATGGAGTTCCCCACCGAAGCTCTCTTCCCTCGGCCTACGTCCCTCGGATGCGCCAAGCGCACGGCTTCGCAACGCCATCCTTCGCGTCTCATGCCCTAGAAGTATGCTTCCCTTTGGGCTCACTCCATTCGCTCCCTGTCCGGCGGTCCCTCGGATGCACCAAGCGCACGGCTTCGCAATGTCATCCTTCACCGACTCAAGAACCTGAGCCTAGTGAACTTGCCAAGTTCTCAAGACTTCCCAAATGCACCAAGCACACGGCTTCGCAATGCATTTCTCACCAAGCACCAAGCGCACGGCTTCGCAATGCTTTTGATTTCCCATGCCAAGCACCAAGCGCACGACTTCGCAATGCTTTGGACTTTCCCATGCCAAGCACCAAGCGCACGGCTTCGCAATGCTTTGGACTTTCCCATGCCAAGGCTTTTCCCTTGGACTTCCACACCAAGCTCCATGCTTGGATTTTCCATGCCAACCCCATGTTGGACTTTCCCATGACAATCCCATGTCATGAGTTTTGTCTATCATCAAAATACTATCAAGGTACTGCTCGAGTCAAACTCGAGTCAACCTGGGCCGATTGCACCAACAATCTCTCCCTTTTTGATGATTGACAAAACTACCATCTCAAGTCTACCAATTCTCCCATATTGGCAATTCTCATATCCCAATGAGAATTCCAACGAACCCTAATTGGTAACTTGGTAACTTCTCCCCCTTTTTGACATTACATCAAAAAGGTCCTCCCCAAGGGTATGAATGTCTCATATCCCAATGAGATCTTACAATCTCTCCCTTGGAGGAACACATGCCTACAATCTTTCTAGTGATCCCATATCACTTAAAGAGAGGCAATCCAATTTTCCTCCCATGAGGAAATACACATCCATCTTCCCATGATGGATACCTCCCCTTAAAGGCTTGCTCCCCCTTGACCATTGCACCAACAATGTCCTTGGAGAGTCCCTAAGCCAATAGGAACATTAAACCAAACAAAATTAAGGCAAAGTTCAACAATGAACTCTCATCCACCTTAAAATTGATACTCACCCTCAACCCAACTCCTAATCCATATCCAATGGATTTCCACCCTCTCTAATGCTCTCCCAAGCATATCCTAGGGTTAGGAGTAGTTAGGGGACCAAAACACAGCTGAACATGGGCCTAACCAACAAGGTTTACCCGAAATCAGCATTTTCACCAATGCGAAACGATCGGTGACACACTCATCGATCGGCCTCACTGACGGTCGATAATTGTATACATTAGTTTTCTGAATTTCAGAAATGACTTTCCGAAATTCATAAGTAAATATACATAAGTAGATAAATCTTGAAATTTGGTATGTATACTACTTATCACAAACATTATGGGTGAAAAATATTAGAAAATTATTTTACCCATTAAACTAGGAGATTGATACAAAGTTCAAAATTTAAGAAAAGCTTCAATAAAGAGCCCTCTTTGTATCATCTCATTCAATGGTGATAGCTATCAAAAGATAGGCTTCACCAAGGTTTTTCAAAATGTTTTCAAAAAGTTTTTAAAACCTTTATTTTCTTTTTCCTAAACATCTCACCAATATCTAGATGTGTAAAACACATACAAGTCAAGTTTTTAGTGAGATGTGGGTTTTGTTTTCTTTATGTTCTCATGCATATTTCTAAGGCAATATTCTTTGATTCCCATCAAATCATGCCATAGTCCATAATTTCATTTTATTTATATGCATGATATGATTATGGCATAGATATGATATAAGTAAAAGCATATGCCAATATCATGATGTCATGGCATGTAAATGAGATCTAGGCATTCATGACATCTAAACATAATTCTAAACATGATCATGACATTTTATAGATAAAAATGAAAATGATGTCATGATATGGTAAGGCAAACAAATCATGGCAACTAAAATATACTAAGGTATAGAATACCTAAGTGTGAAAATCAATTTGTCATTTTTAGGGATTAAATACATTTTGCCTTAATGTCATTATTTCCTTAGTGTGCCAAAAACCCAAAATGGCACACCAATACTTTTAAGACCTAATTGTGTCAATTTAAATCATTTTAAAACTTCTCAAACCATATTGGCACATCCTAATATGTCAACTCACAATGGCTAGGTTAACCACCCATCCACTTAGGGTTGACACACCCTAACCCATTTAGCGTGAATCAATCACGCTTTTAGGAACCCAATACCTATTGGAGCTCCTTGGGTTAACAAGGTATTCCCTAGGGATAACTTCCCTAGATACCTTTCTAATGACCCATTTTGGCTTTGAAGCCTTAGTCAAATGGGTCTTACTTGGGTCAACTCTAGAGGTGACTTCTCCATTGACCTTCTTAGTGGCTACATTTGATTTCTTTGAGGTGTTAGCCACTAAACACATACCATGGCTAGACTTAGGGATGGCTTCCCTATTAGCCTTGGTTTTCCTAGACCTAGAAATAGTTCCATAATTAAATGGAACATTATGATAAGTCTTCTTGGGCTTAGGTTTGTGACCCAAACCTTCCTTGCCCTTAGACCGTTTTTGAACCTTAGGTCTTGGCTTTTGGGCATTTGACCCTAGAATTGAATTTTCTATGATTCTAAGGGCTTTCTCCATTCTCTTAAGTCTTGACCTCAAGACTTAGTTCTCTAGCTCTAATTTTCCCATTTTTGAATTTTCATTAGGTTTTTGGGAAGACCTCTTCTTCTTAGGCATGTGCCTAGACTTTTTGGGATTAATACCCAAATTTTCTTCTACTCTCCTAATTGACTCCCTAGGCAAGATATTTCTAGAATTATGAGTCCTAGGTTTGTCTTTAGTCATATGAACATGCTTGGCACCTAAGCAATAAACCTTATTGTTTCTCCTAGCATGCTTTTCATTAATAATGGCAAGAGAACTAAAATAATTCTTAGCATGCTTTTTAATTCTAGAAATTGAAGGTGCATTATTTAACTGTACCTTAGGGTTAGCTTTAGAAGCTCCCCCTACATGAGTCACACCTTCTTGCCCTTTCTTCCTCCCCCTAGAACATTGGCTTCGGTAATGTCCCCGTTGGTTGCATTTAAAGCACACAATGTGCTCTTTGCTCTTGATTTTGGGAACACCGGCATCGTTTGACTTTGGGTTGACTTTTGGTGTTGATGCCTTTTCCTTAGCCAATTTAGGGCATTTACTCTTGTAGTGCCCTTTCTCCCTACACTCAAAGCATATTATGTGATTTTTATTTAAAATAATAACACTTGAGTTACCTAGGGAGGTGGTGGAGGCCTCTTCTTGATCTTCACTTCTCCCGGATGTGGATGCTTCTTGTTCTTGCTCCGGGATGGAAGATTGCCTCTCCTCCCCCTCAATGCTAGAGGTGGAGGTCTCCACCAAGTCATCAACATCTTCAAATGTTGTGGGTTCTTCTTCCTCGGCATTTTCTTCTACTTGTGCCGGTTGGGAATTTTCTTGGAAATTTATTATCTTATTCCATAGTTCCCTTGCATCCCTATAATCACCCAATCTAGACCAAATAGTGTTAGGTAACAAATCACTAATCAATTTAATTACCTAGAGATTTGTCTTGAAGTTCTTAATTTGGTCTTGGATCCACCTTGACTTCTCAATTTGCTTGTTGTTTTTATCCCTAGGCATTTCAAAACCATTTTCTATAATAATCATAAAATCAAAATCGGTTTCTAGGTATACCTCCATTTTTCTTCTCCACCATAGGAAATCTCCTTCGAATTTTGGTGGATGGATGAAGCCGGCCATTTTGTAGTGCTCTCGCGGCGGTTAGTCCTTGAAGAGCGACCTCGGCTCTGATACCACTTGTTGGGGATCGAAACGGCCGGCTAGAGGGGGGTGAATAGCCCTCGATCATTGGATGGTGGAATTTGTTCGTTCTCGTGTGCTTGTCTACAAGTGTCATTAATATACATAGCGGAATAACAATAAAACAAGAATAATACTAACAACAATACAAGCACACCAAATACGCAAGCATATACGTGGTTCGGAACCTTAGGGTTCCTACTCCACGGGGCGAGCTTAACGAGCTCTAGAGATGCACACGGCAATACTCAAACTCCTTCTCGATGACACGTCGAAGGTGGAGAAACCTCGTACAAGCTATTACAACAGTAATACTACAAGAAATACAAATACACTAAGAAATACAAGTAAAGAACGCTTTACAACTCTTAGCTTTGAACCCTTTCTTGTTGCTTGCTTTGGATGGCTCTTGAAGGACTGTAATGCAGCAGCAATTCCCCTCCAATCACTTCCTTAAAGTCTTCCATAGAATTGACGCCCATTGTCACTGACTAACTTCCTTGGGATTCCATATCTGCACATGATATTCTTCCATAAAAATTATATCACCGCTCCTTCTGTGATCTTAGTTAAAGGTTCTGCCTCCATCCATTTAGAGAAATAATCCACTGCCACTAATAGGAACTTCTTCTGTGAGGAGGTTACAGGCATCAAACTCACTATATCCATCCCCCATTGATCAAAGGGGCAAGAAGTGATCACAATTTTCATCAACTCGGCTGGTCAATCTGACCGGTTGCTATGTTTCTTGTAGGCTTGGCAAGTCTTGACTAGTTGCACAACATCTTGGTGAAGGGTCAACCAAAAGTAACTGGCTAATAACACCTTCCGAGTTAGAGCTCGCTCTCTCAGATGATTACTACAACACCCTTCATGTATTTCCCTGAGTACCCATTCAAAATCTTCTTTCCCGAGACACTTCAACAGAGGTTGCCCAAAAGATGTCTTGTATAAAATCCCATCAATAATTATGAACCTCTTCACTTGCCTCAATAAAGATGATGCCTCTTGTGGGTTGGAAGGAATTCTCCCTTGCTACAAGTAGACCACAATATCTATCCTCTAGTCGGGTACTTTATTTCCTTCCACTGTCGCCTCCTCTACGTTGCATACCTCTAGAGAATGAGGAAACTCCAAAGATAAAGGATCCTGATATCTCCATTCAATCAGGATACTTGCCAACTTATTATTGGATAAATTAAATTAATGTTGGATGGTCAGGGATTTATTTAAATCTAACCTAGGTTAAAGCTTATGGAGTTAAATGAACTTAACCTAGGTTTAATCCTCTTAAAGTGGACTGCTTCTTTCCAATCCATTTATTGTCGTCTGATCCATTTGTTGTCATTTCTTCTTCACCGTTTCTTTTTTTCTCCTTTCTCCTCACCGCGCGACCCAACTCCTCTTATGACCCTCTTCTCTTCGCATCCTTATTTCTCGTTGCAGCCAACCTCTCCCTCTCGTTCTTTCTCCTCGCTGCAAACGGTGATCGACCACCCTTGACAGTGCCCACGGACACGCCGATGGAGGGCACTGGCGATGAGGGGGCATGCACTGGAGGTCGTCCTTCACAGTTGTCGCCGAAGCAAGGTAAGGGCATGATTTTTTTGCTAGTTTTTAGTCGATCTCTTCATCACAACTCGATGTTTTCCTCATGCAAGCAGCACAACGACGATGCCACTACTATTTATCACTATGGTCGAAGATTGAGTCGTTACGGTAAATAGGGAAGTTGGGGGGCGAAGTATCGTGGGTGTAGCTTCAAGTGCTGGTATATCTTGAGCTTTCCTTTCTCTTCTGTCCACTTCAATTTCTGTGGAACGTTGTTGTAGATAGGGTGGTGACTCTTGGGTTCAAAGAGGTGTCGGTGGCAGTGTGGATTGGAATGGGGGATCGAGGTTGAGGTAAGGTTTATGTTGATCCATAATTTTATCATGTTTTGTATGCTACAGCATGGTTGCTTGTGGTGATTTGGTTGTCGAATGAGGTTGTGCTGCTCTATTTGGAGGTTTGTTAGGCTATGGATGAGTTGTGTGATTCACTTCTGATTGGTCAGATCTTCAAATTGGTGTGAACATGGCTGTAAATGGCTGTGGATTAAGCTGGGTTGCGATGAGGATGTCAATTAGGGTGGTTAGATCCCTAAATTGGTGAAATTGTGAGCTGTGAGGGTTGTGGTGGATTGATTTATGAAGAAAGGAGTATATTGACCTATAGTTGGTTGTGTTGTTAAATTTGGTGTGGATAGATGTGTGTGTGATGATGATCTGCTCTGTAATTATGTATGGAGTTGAATGTTTTAGATTAGCATATTCGCTAATTGGAAACGGTGTGTTTAATTACGGTGTTAACTGTACAAGCTGAGGGATACAAAGTCGATGTAGGATTCGATTCGATCATTCATTGTATGCTTGCACTTAACCATAATATTATGATATGTGCAAAACGTGGATACGAGACAAGACCACGGCCGTGAAGATATTATTATTATGAGCTTTATCGCAGGTGGGTAATAATCCCTACCCTGGTCAGGTAGTAGCTAAACCCTGATGCATGAGATTGCATATTGTTGTCACTTTGATCTTGACTCCACTCTAGTTTTTCTATTGCTTGATACTTACCTTTGCACTTAAATGCTCTGTCATTGTTGTTATCTATTCATTCATCATTGTTATGAATTATAGAGGTTATGGTAAGTTGACCTATAGTGGTTTACCTACGTGTAGTAGCTAAATTCGGTTGTAGATCCGAATTGTGCAATTTAGACAATTCATCCAGGGGATGAGTGATGACCTAGATGTAGAGTTGATTGTCATATTACATTACTTACGTGGTATGACGGTTACGGATGACGTATCCATTTCGGATCATGTGTTTATGTATGGTCATGTGGATTGTGGATAGTGTGTCACCACGGACCGATGGTCCTAGCTTGGTTGTGATCAGTTGAGTATGACTCTCTACAGGATAGAGTGTGTTTATCAGTTGAGTGTGACTCTCTGCAGGATAGAGAGTGTATTGATCAATTGAGTATGACTCTTTGTAGGATAGAGAGTGTGTTGATCAGTTGAGTATGACTCTCTGTAGGATAGAGAGTCTGTGGTGGATGTATGTATGTGTGATTGTACATTCATGTCATTTACATGCATGATGGAAACTTGGTCTCCCTTGTGATTGAGAGGGTCCTCATGTTGGTTATGTGATCAATCCGTGAGGGGAAACTTCACTTCCCACTTCACCTCGGTCGTTTGTTCATGGCGATCCCATCGATGCCCCCGGATTAAAAAAAATTTAATCCTAGACAAAAGGGATTTCCCAAATAACCAAGTCATCATCGTGCTATTCGTTTAGAGAGGTCACTTGAACAAACTTGTTGTTCAAGCGACCAACCTCTATTCTACGAGTAGCCACGGAATAGACGATGTCCGGATCACCGACTTTCATGTTTATGTTCGGGATCCAAGTATTATTTAGCCACAAACAGAATATATCATGCTCATAATTGAAAAACGAAAACAAACATGTTACAAAAGAGAATAGAGAATCGATATACCTCTCGATCTTCTAATGTATGACCTTCCTCCTTTCGGACGTCGTGTGGGCGATGATCTACCAAAAGTTGAAGCTCTTAGATCACCAATCTTCCTTCCTTGCTCTTTCAAAGCAAGAGGAAGAATAGAAATAAGGCTCTTCTCCTTTCTATAGCCAACCAACAAGCAACAAGGAGAATCCTTGCCGGCGACCAACAAGGAGGAGGAGATGACAATGGAAACCGGCCAAGACACCAAGGGAAAGCCCTAAGTCTTGTTTCCACCGGCCAAGGAGAAGGAGAGGAGCTACTTTGGACACCGACCAAGAGCTGGAAAGACTTCAATGGGCGCCGGCCACCAATGGAGAAGGAGAAGACAAGAAAAAACTTTCCTTATTAGGTGCCGCCAAGCCCAAACCCTAGCTCCAAGCTCTTGCCGCCAACCTCCAAAACCCTAGCTTCTCTCAATTGTTTTCCACACCAACCCCTTGTTCTCCTTTTATAGAGTTAGGGATAAGCCTCCTTTTAATCTCCACCATTAGTTCTAGGGATTTAATCTCAACCGTCAGATCTAGAGATTTAATCTCAACCGTCGGATCTAGAGATTTAATCTCTACCTTTGGATCTAGAGTTTTGTTTCTATCCATTGGATCTAAGCTTCATGAGGTGTTAATAGGCTACAATAGGGACCATGAAGAGGAGTTGGATCTTGGCCACCCATGGATCAAGCCCACATAAAGTCCGATCCATTAATGATAATCCAATCCACTAAAGGATTATCATTGATCTACCTCACCAACCTCCATAAGTTAATATGGGCTCCATATATTATTTGTACATTTTCTCCCCGTGTTTAAGATCTCGAATGTCCATCGATTAATTAATTTACTGACCATTAATTAATCAACATCTAACTCCATGAGTAGTACCACTCAACCTTTTCATCATGCCGGACCAAGTCCACCTGCAGGGTTTACATGATGAACCTTATGAGCTCCTCAAGGGGACATCATCATCCTAATATATAGGACACAATTTTCTCCTATAATCAACGGGACACCATATAAATAATATCATCTCCCAACTTACCGAGCCTATCGATTTAATCTATAAATCTTGCTCATTGGTAAATCAAAGAGATGAATACTAAGTATATGTGCCCGTTATTATATCGGGATTAAGAGCATGTACAATATAATATCTGAGGTCTGATTCAATTATGTAGTCAACAATAAATCGAATCACCTTTAAGTCGGTCCTGCTCAATACACACAAAGTGCACTAGTGTGATTCTATGGTCAAGACAAACTAATCCCAAATCACACTACAACCATTCCAATGGTTTGTCCAAAGCCATCTCGGTTGTGAGCCTTTACTTATACCTTACAAGGAACCGATTGTTGGGATGTATACTGAAAAGTCTACCTTTTGTATGAACATATTTATTTTGAAATAAGAATCACATGATCATTGTTTACATATTTTTATGACTATGCATATTGAATAATACATTACATTGTAGATAATCAGTATCATACACAAGAAGAAGAATTTTTTTTTATTAAGTTCAAGTATCATAACACTCCTAATCAGTAGATGGAGGATGAGAGGGACCCATGCCTCATGACCTAAGAAGCTCCATCATCTCTCTATGGTCTGCTCTCTGCTCCTGCAAGATTTGCATCATCTCAAGATGCTGCTGCTCTGGGTGCTGCATCGCATCCTCTAACCTAGATAGTCTCTCTGCTACGGTAGGAGCTACTAGAATCCCAAAAAATGGTGATAAACTATCAAATCCTGGGGCTTCCTGATGCTCAGTATCTGAATGGTGGTCGGGGTCGATCTCTGGCTCATGCTCCTGCTCTGGGTCAGGCTAGGGCTGAGGCTGAGGTCCATCTCTCATCTATACAAGGATATTATTGTCATCTAAACCTACCTTTTCTAAACCAAACTGCCTAGACCGTTTCATGTCGTACTCAGTAAGTTGTTTGATGTTACCTGTGGTAACATCAAACCCTAATGCAACTAAAAGAGATGTAATGACAAGACAATAAGGCAAATGTGCCTTTCTGCTAGTGACTGACCTGGAATGATAAATGATGGAATGAAACATCTGTAATCTAATGTCTAAATCTAACCTATGACTAAGTGCATAAAGTAAAAATGAATGATAAGGGTGCATCATAGCGATGTCCCTAGTAGTGAGGCAAAATGCAATTCACTATGACTCGGTACAGGGCATAGTCCTATACTCTGAGTCTAATAGAACTAAAGATACTCACAGACGGAGTTCTTTCCTCACCAAAAAGATGCATGTAAATCCTATCTAATGTAATATGAGAGTAAGGGTCACCGTATGGTAACTCCGTGGATGGAAAACATGCAACAGGGCATGTCGAATGCATAAGTCCTAAATGCTCTATTAACATGGTAGGGGTAAAAATAAAGTCCTTACCCTATACCCTAGTTGAGTATGAAAGATCATCAAATTTACTAAAGTTATTGAAAAACTCCGCACATATGTCTATGTTAATGGAGTTTTTACAATAAACTAGTTTTTCTAATCCATAGTGTGTGATGACCTCCATGCTAAGCATGCATGCATGCATTACTAAAATATGATCTACTAATGTACCTAGTCGGCATTGGAATGTAAATGGTGCTTTCAAACCTAATCCTATGCCCCTCAGTGGGAAACCTAATATCCATGCACGGAGTCAAGGACTCAAACTCAATAGCTCTTCTTTTACCCCTAATTGAATTATAGATATTCAATATTTATTGAAAATAATTCAAACTAATGTTTTAGAGTTATTACCTCGGCATTTTAGATGATTTTAAAGGAATATGATGACCTAAGCACTTTGGAAGCCTGAAGTTAGGGTTTTTGTGGTGGAATATCGGCTGTTGTCAATGAATTTGGCATGGCTCGGCATTGGTCTTATAGACCGGATTCAATCGACTGAAAGCATTCCAATCACCTGAAATTAAGTCGACTATAATAAATGTTACCATTTACTTTGCCACCTAAACTTTATCTACCGACTCTTTTCAGTCGACTAAAGTTGCATTTTTACCTTCTCGATACTCGGAGGCAACTGATTTTTATTCAGTCGACTCTTATAGAGTCGATTGAACATAATTCAGTCGACTTAATTTGAGTATTTTTTATTTTTGACTATTTAATTTGATTTACTCAAAATTTAAATTTACTTAATTATTCTTATTTGATTAATTTTAGTTATAATGATTAAATTTAGTAGGTTAACTAATTTGGTGATTAAGTTCGTTTTAATCTTGCTAACTTAGGTTTAACTTAAGTTTAACCCTTGTTATTAAATAGTTTGTTAAGTTAATTTGTTTTAGTTGGGTATGTTTAAGTTTGAGAATTGTTGAGTGAATTTGTTTTGGTTATATATGTTTGTTTAGTTTAAGTTTAAGTATAGTAAGTTAAGTTGAGTTGAATTAAGTTAAGTTTAATTAAAGTAAGTTTTTAAGGTAAACTAATTAAGTTTATTAGGTTGAGTTAAGCTAAATTAAACTTAATTAAGTTCTAAATCATCTCACCAAAGCTAAGTTTTCCATACACTTATCCCTATGTGTTTTGTGAGATGAATATTTCTTTTATCTTAATTAAATTTAATGAGCAATTTCAAAGTATTTAAACTTGTGTTAGATTCAAGCTTGGTTTGAGCTAGTCAAGTAGGTTTTTCTAGTATTGATTTCCAGGTCGTGGCGAGGCACATGACCTTCTTGGTTATCAGAGCAACAACCACTTCCTAGACAAAGTCAATAAAGGAATCAAGTACTTGATTCACTTTGGACTAAGCCTTGGTCTAACTAGCTAAAGACTTAGTGAGTTAGCTTCGGTCAGTTCCACTCGACTTAGTGCACCAGGTCGTGGCGAGGCACATGGCCTTCTTGGTTATCGGCGGAACGACCACTTCCTAGATATGCACTTCAAAGAGCTTTCCTAACTTACTATCAGTTCACTTGTCTTAGTACTAGGTTGTTCAAGTTTAAACTACTTTGTTTCCTATCTAGTCCGTTCTAAATTAAGCAAGTAAGATAAACTAAGACATTCAAGTGTTTAACTAAAACAAGTAAAGTAAACTAAAACATGCAAGTGTTTTAACTAAACAAGGAAACAAGCAAGGTGTTAGCTCCTCCTAAATGGTAGCTAGTTTGAGTTTTGTTCACTAAGTGAACTTGACTCTTGGAAATCCAAAATTGATTTAGTCCAACTTGGTTGACTAAGCTAGACTTAGGAACCCATGCTTGGACTCGATTCTTAGCATTTCGGCTAAGTAAAGACTTGTATGATTTATAGGTGGACTTAGCCTTATACCCGAGTCCGGATCTGTTGTACACAACTCGCTGAGATCCAAGCATCATGTTGAGATACTTGGAACCCGAAGTAAACTTTTCCAAAGATCCAGTTAGATCTTCTACTTGCCTTTTTAGGACTGAGTTCTCTTCCTCAAGCTTTGCAACTTGAGTTGAGTCTCTATCCTTAAATTGGCAAGTTGAAGTCTTCGAGTTGACTTGCTCCTTAAGTACTTGTACTTCCTTAAGTAGCGAGTCGACTCGATTTTCGGACTTAGCTAACTTCCTACCTAAGCATGAAATGATATTATATAATTTATCTTCTAATAGAGAAGTTACCTCATTTGAAACTTCGGAAATGGATACGGATCCACGACTTCTTTCAGACTCAGAATCGGACTCATATTCAGAACTTGACTCGACTCCGGATCTTGATTCGGCCATAAATGTGACGAAGCTTCTCTTCATCTCTTCCGCGTTCGACTCCTCTGATGATGACTCATCCCATGTTGCCTTAAGAGCCTTCTTCTTCTTTACCTTTTTTTGGTTTTTCTTCCTTTTTTAAGTTTGCGCACTCCAACTTGTAGTGTCCTTTTCCGTTGCATTCATAGCACGTCACTTCCGATCGGGGTCTTGGCTTGTTGTCGGCCACCTTTTTGGCATCTTTCTTCATAAACCTCTTCTTCCGGTTGAACATCTTTCTTACCATATTTACAATCTCCTCTTCTTCATTTATTTCCAACTCTGACTCGTCTTCGGACTTACTCTTCACTTTTCTTTCCTTTTTAGTTGAACCTGCCATCAAAGCTATACCATTCTCGGTTTGACCCGAGTTAGCTTATTCGTGTAGTTCAAGTTCACAAAATAGTTCATCTAACCTAATTGTAAAGAGATCCCTAGATACCTTATAGGCATCGACAATCGATGTCCATAAGGAATTTCTCGGGAATGCCTTAAAGGTATACCTAATTAAGTCCCTATTCTCTATTTGGTGTCCTATTAAATGTAATCCATTTAATATATCTTTAATCCTAGTATGAAGTTGACTAGCGTTTTAGTTTTCATTCATTTTACAATTAAATAATTTATTTAAAAGCATTGCCTGTTTGGCTATCCTAGTGTCATTTGTACCCTCATGCAATTCAATTAATTTCTCTCATAATTCTTTAGAGTTTTCAAATGAACCTATCCTATTTATCTCTTCTTTGTAAGTCTGCAATGCAAGGTGTTGAGTGCCTTGTAATCGACTTGAGCTCTCTTCCTAATATCCAAGGTCCATTTCTCCGGTTCTAACAACTCACCCGAGTCGTCTATCGGAGTTGTGAACCCTTTCCTAATTGAAAACCAGACCTCTAGGTCGGTCTTCAGATATCACTTCATTCGCCTTTTCCAGTAGGAAAAGTCCTCTCTGTTAAAGAGAGGAGGGCGAACGGTACTGTATTTCTCGAAGTGTGACATTATCAATGAAATACTTTCTAAGGACAAAAATTAAATTAAATTAAATAAATCTAATATGAAGAAAATAATCCTAATATGTAGAAAAATATTTTAATTAATTTAAATGTGCTGAAAATGAATTTAATATGCAGAATATTATTTTAATGAATTTTAAATATGCAGAATATTAATTTAATATGCAAAAAAAATATTTAATGAATTTTAAATATGCAGAATATTAATTTAATATGTAAAAAATTAATTTAATAAATTTTAAATATGCAGAATATTAATTTAACATGAAGAATATTATTTTAATGAATTTTAAATATGTAGAATATTAATTTAATATGAAAAATATTATTTTAATGAATTTTAAATATGTAGAATATTAATTTAATATGTAGAATATTATTTTAATGAATTTTAAATATGAAGAATATTAATTTAACATGTAGAATATTATTTTAATGAATTTTAAATTGTTCTAAAGCAATAAAAATTATTCTAATGCAATAAAAATTATTCTAAAGCAATAAAAATTATTCTAAAGCAATAAAAATTATTCTAATACTTACGATGGTGGTTTCACCAACTCGAAGCGCCCCTGCTCTGATACCAATTGTAGGATCAGTAATCCAAGAGAGGGGGGTGAATCTCGGTGTTTAATAATTTTTTATTAATTTTAATATGAGTATGCAGCGGAAATGAAATGCAATTAATGACACAGGCTATTTACTTGGTTCACAACTCGGACTGGTTTGCTACTCCAAGGCTCGTAGCTCTACCACGAGCTACCTCGATGGGCAATCTCTATAATGCCCTCCGATTCGAGAACTCTCGACTTCGGAGGGAGTTCGCTTTTTACAAGTATTTAGAAGGGTAACAATCTACCCTCTCTTGAATTATAATACAAAAGCGAAATAGAAAATAAAGCTAAGACTACTTTATACCGACACTACTGAAGATTCGGATGCAGCTCAAGGTGTCGGAAAAGAGTCCTCTCTAAAGGTTGAAGCTCTTATGATAGTGAGTAAATTTTTGCAGCACTTCGACGTTAATTAATTTCAATAATGGGATCTGGTCGAGCAACACTTTCATAAACTCTTTCCAGTCGACTGAAATGCCTTTCTATCGAATCCACATCAGCCCGTCGATATGGAATTCGTGGTCTTCCAGTCGACTGAATCCTCTCCAGTCGACTCCACGTCACTCAGCTCCGCATCGAGAATTTTCCCTCTTCAGTCGACTCAAGCTCTTCAGTCGACTCAAGCCCTTTCCATCTGCGTCACACGATCTTCGATCAATCACCAGCTGATCTTGCCAAATAGAAATCCAGTCGACTGATACAACTCCAGTCGACTGGAGTTCAGTCGACTTGAATCCATTCAGTCGAATGTTCTCTACAAAATAGGATTAGTACAAGATATGAAATACGATAGCAGTAGTAATACTGCTCGATATCGACTACTACGTCCCATGCAGACTTTTCGTCAGATCGACGCCTAGCTTTGTCCCCCTAAAGAGGACTCGGCCTCACCTCTTCACTCGAGGCTTACTTGTCGGCTACCTGCTGGACTTATTATTCTTGACATCCGATCTGATCCACCAGGGCTTCCACCAGCTGTCCGGTCTGCCTGACCCAGCTGGACTTTTTGTCGATTGTCCAGTCTCCTGACCCAATCGGTTTTCATACCAAATATCCGGTTCACGCGACCCATCTGGACTTCATGCCTGGTGTTCGGTCCTCCTGATCTATCAAGATATGTGCCTAGTATCCGATCAACACGACCTACTAGGACTTCCTATTAATTCTGCACACTTAACACTTATATTAGATCACAAATGTAACCTAACTCTTAACTGTGGTTCATACATCAAAATTAAGGAGTGATGCTTACAACATCAACACATACATCCACCACAGACTCTCTATCCTACAGAGAGTCATACTCAATTGATCAACACACTTTATATCCTGCAAAGAGTCATACTCAACTAATCAATACACTCTCTATCCTACAAAGAGTCATACTTAATTGATCAACATACTCTCTATCCTACAGAGAGTCATTCTCAACTAATCACAACCAAGCTAGGACCACCGGTTCATAGTGACACACTATCCACAATCCACATGACCATACATAAACACATGATCCGAAATGGATACGTGATCTATAACCATCATACCATGTAAGTAATGTAATATGATAATCAACTCTACATCTAGGTCATCGCCCATCCCCTAGATGAATTGTCTAAATTGCACAATTCGGATTTACAATCGAATTTAGCTACGTACACATAGGTAAACCACTATAGGTCAACTTACCATAACCTCTATAATTCATAACAATGATGAATGAATAGATAACAACAATGACAGAGCATTTAAGTGCAAAGGCAAGTATCAAGAAACAGAAAAACTAGAGTGGAGTCAAGATCAAAGTGACAAAAATATGCAATCTCATGCATCAGGGTTTAGCTACTACCTGACCAGGGTAGGAAATATTACCCACCTGCGATAAAGCTTGTAATGATAATATCTTCATGGCTGCAGTCCTGTCTCATATCTACGTCATGCACATATCATTATATTATGGTTAAGTGCAAGCATACAATGAATGATCGAATCGAATCCTACATCGACTTCGTATCCCAATCAACTAGATTGATCTAGTTATCCAATTAACCTAATCAAGCCTTCACATTAATCCCTCAGCTTGTATAGTTAACACTGTAATTAAACCCACCGTTTCCAATTAGTGAATATCCTAACCTACAACATTCAACTCCATACACAATTATAGAGCAGATCATCATCACACACACATCTATCCACACCGAATTCAACAACACAACCAACTATAGGTCAATATACTCCTTTCTTCATAAATCAATCCACCACAACCCTCACAACTCACAATTTCACCAATTTAGGGATCTAACCACCCTAATTGACATCCTCATCGCAACCCAACTTAATCCACAGCCATTTACAGCCATGTTGACACCAATTTGAAGATCTTCCCAACCCAAAGTGAATCACACAACTCATCCATAGCCTAACAAACCTCCAAACAGAGCAACACAACCTCATTTGACAACCAAATCACCACAAGCAACCATGCTATGGCATATAAAACATGATAAAATCATGGATCAACATAAACCTTACCTCAACCTCGATCCCCCATTCCAATCCACATTGCCACCGACCCCTCTTTGAACCCAAGAGTCGCCACCCAATATACAACAATGATCCACAAAAATTGAAGTGGATAGAAGAGAAAGGAAAGCTTGAGATATACCAGTGCTTAAAGCTACACTTGCGGTACTCCGCCCCCCCCCCCAACTTCCTTGTTTGTCGCAACAATTCAATCTCTAGACAGAGTGACCTACAGTAGTGCCACCGTCGCTGTGCTTCTCACGTGAGGAAAACAATGAGCTGGGATGAAGAGATCGATTGAAAAACAGCAAAAAAATTGTGCCCTTACCTTGCTTCGGTGACAACCATGAAGGACAACTTCCAATCGAATCATCGCCGATGCAAACTCCCAGCCGCACGCCCCCTCACCGCCAGCGCATCCATGGGCACCATTGAGGGTGGTTGGCCACCATTTGTAGTGAGGAGAAAGAACGAGAGGGAGAGGTTGGTTGCAGCGAGAAATCGGGATGCGAGGAGGAGAGGGTCGCGAGAGGAGTTGGGTCGTGCGGTGAGAAACGCTCGGGAGAAAGGAGAAGAAAAGGAACAATGAAGAAGAATTGAAGAAATGACAACAAATGGATCGGACGACAATAAATGGATCGGAAATAAACGGTCCACTTTAAGAGGATTAAACCTAGGTTAAGTTCATTTAACTCCATAAGCTTTAACCTAGGTTAGATTTAAATAACTCCCTAACCATCCAACATTAATTTAATTTATCCAATAATAAGTTCTCTATTTAAAGAATAATAGAGATATTATTCTATAGGAAATTTATTTGTGGAATTTTATAGGTTTACTAAGAAAATTAAGATTGTTTAGATCAAATCAGTTGGTAAAGGAGTTGCAAACGAGAAAGACAGAGAGCGAGAGGGATGGGAGATCACTTTTGCAGGGACACCACTGTCACTGGATCCCTGTTATGATTGATGGGATGATTTTAAGATTTCAATTTCACATATGTGATGTTGAACATGTCATCTATTTATGTTTCTAAGTTCTCTATGATTTGTTTTGTGGGAGGTTCATCAAGTTTAATCCCGGTGAACTTTTGGTTCTACGTGGGAATTATCTATTCCTAGCCAAGTTTTCCTTTTAGATCGATAGAGCTTAGGAGATTGTTGTCACTGGGATGCCCCTATCATGGATCCCACAACCACTGAGTTGATTTCTCTTACTTTGGGCCTTCGGCTGGAATAAGTTCATGGAGTTCTAGGATGTCCTATGTTATCCCCATGAATAGGTGGGCTATATTTCATGCCCTACTCTTTCACGTCTTAGGGTCTATGATTTTGGGAGGGAGAATGATCGTTCGGTTCCTCCTTGATCCTCCTAGGTTTCAATGTGAATGTTTAGGGCACCAACATCGACTAAGCATAGTAGAATAAGAGAAAACACAAATTTTTTCATCAAACTAGAAATTATAAGTTGCAAATAAATAAAAGATAAACTGATAATTCATTGCAAGATAAAGTTCAACATACATATATTACTTCCTAATCCTAGAATCACAGAATCCACTCCATAAAGATTGAGTCGCAACCTTAAGACATCGTCAAAATAAGATTAAACCATAATGAATTGCATAAAAGGAAAAAAGAAGGCTTAGTCTTGATTTAAGAAGATCTTGGAATGCAGCTCGTGTTAGTTATATATGAGAGGTGTCCTAAGGCAATCGCCTTATGTTTAAACCATTTATATGATAAATGAAGATTCACTATTTGAGTATACATGATTTCATGTATTTGATTAGATCTTAAACTCATTTACTGAATGTCCACGATACGATTCACAACATGAGAGAATTTGTGATTGGATCACAACTAGTGAGTATCTCTACATGTGTAATTTTGATGTATTAGAATTATCCCTAGTCGATGAATTGATGGATTTGGACACCATCAATTCTGTCGAGACTAGCACGAGGTATACTCTTTGGTGTATCCAAGCAGCTGATTCTCACTGGATGGAGACATTGTGATGTCCGGAGTTAATCGTTGATGCTAGTTATGGTAACTAGTTTATTGGAGTGACCAGCTGTAAGACTTTATATGGTTCTCTGCATATATGGATATGTCAATGAAGTTCTTAATGCAACTTAAGTGCGATGTTCCTTTGACTTATAGTATTCAAGTCATCTTGGTCATGGAGATTTATGCTTTGACATCTTAAGCAAGCATCTCCAAGGAGATGTGGACCTGGGATGATTGGGTATAAGTCGAAATGCCCGAAGGTGTTTAAATAGCCTATAAAGGATTCACCACTCCTTGCAAGGAGATGTATACCCAAGGCCTCTCGTCGGATTGTTACTAATGTCTTTGGCCAAAGCATTACATGTTTAGAGTAAGGTACTCTTAGATACATGTGCAGTAACTAGAATTCGTAGGACAAGGAAAATGATACTTGAGCTAGGTGTGACGTAGTCGACCTAGTGGGGATTGATACTATAGACCATGTCCTGAACCAAGTGGGTATAAGATGCATGAAGGGAACGGGGCACGATTCATTGTAGACGCTGAAGGGTTTTTGAAATGGTTCTGGATCAACTATTGAATTTTCGGTTAATTGGGGATCATGATGTACTACTAGCTGTCACTCATGATCGTTCTATAATTAATGGTTAATTATAGATGGCCAACATAAACTGACAACCTATTTGGTCACACACACAACGAGCATAATCCGAAGGATTTAAAACGAGCTTGAGAATGAGATTCTCATATCGAGAGAAACTAGTTTTGGTTGGATCAAATAAGGAGCGTGCATGAAATTGTTTCAGTCACAATGGAAGCATGGATGGGTCGAGTCTTATGAAGACATGATGGATGAACCAAATTGATTTGGTTCTAATCCAATGGTGGAGAATAAACCAAAGGGGTTTGGTTTGTTTTAAACGAATGAACCAAAGTTGGTTCAGTTCGTTTTAACTTAAAATAGACCAACTCGGTTCGGTTCATTTTAACTTAAGTTATTGGAGCGGCTTAACGGGTTTTGGTTATGAACCAATAACTTTAAGGAGAAGGTTTCTTGATGGTTAAGAAACACGCGCTCTATAAAAATGCGGTTAGAGGTTTGGAGAGCCCTAAGTTTATTTTTGGAAATTCTCTTCCTCTCCTCTCCCTCTCTTCTCCTTGTCACCGCCCAAGGAGATCCATGCCAGCCCAACACTTTGTGCCACCGTCCACCCTAGTTGTCGGCGTCCAACTATTATCGGCCACTCCTCCGGCGACCCTTCGACAACCCACCTTGGCTCCGGTGACCAAGGATCAGGCGGCCATCTCCTTTGGCCGGCGCCAAGTCCTCCACCAAGTTGTCCAGTTTTGAACAACTTGTTTTCTTCTTGTTAGAGCGTTGTTTGGACAGTGTTTGGAGCTCCGACAGTGACTTCCTTACCGAGGATTGGATCTCCGATAATCCTCATAGGTGGAGGACCAAGGATTCATCAATCGGTTGACGAATACCTCTCCGGAGAAGCGAGTTTTGGGGACTCATTTTCGAATCCGAATTTTGATTTGGATTGTGATCTTCTCTCGATCACATCGTCTTCGATGCGAGGCTAGTGACTCCTACGAAGACAAGGCTTGTAGCTTGGCGAAGCTATCCCGATGGTACTCGCCGTGGATACGGATAGAGGCAATTCTAGCGAGAGTTGCTCCGATTGATGTCATTCCCGCTGCACGTGATATGTCAGGTATAACTAGGGTAATTTCCTTTTATTGCAAAATTTGAAACTGCAATTATGTCTACACATGTTGTACTATTCATTCATGTGGTGTGTGTGTTGCAATAAATTAGATTTATTGCTTTTTAATTCTTTCGCTGTGCACATGTTTACGAAACATGTTCGAACACACACTCGTCGCGGTGCCGAAAACTCAACAGTGGTATCAGAGCCAGGTTGTGTTTCAACATAATCGTAAAATTATTTTGCGATAGTCATAATTGTATTTATGGAAATTTTCTACTTTTGGAAAGTTTAGAAGTATTTATGGAAATTTTCTAATTTTGGAAAGTTTAGAAGTATTTATGGAAATCTTCTACTTTTGGAAAGTTTAGAAGTATTTATGGAAATTAACACTTTCCATAAATAAAATATGTGATTAGATTTGGAAATTTATTTTCTAATTTAATCATGATTTTATTTTGGAATCAAATCTAAAACATATTTTATTTCCATAAATAGTTTTGATAATTTAGGAAATTTATTTTCTAAATTAAATTTGACTTTCCTTAATTAAGAATTTCTATAAATAAAATATGTGATTAGATTTGGAAATTTGTTTCCTAATTTAATCATGATTTGATTTGGAGAATCAAATCTCAAATATATTTTATTTCCATAAATAGTTATGACATATAAGGAAATTTTGTACATGTCATAATTGTATGTCATGTGATTGCATTAGATGCATATCATTATATCATGCGTGTTGTGACATGTAGATGTATGACATATATGTCATGTCATGTAGATAATAGGTATTTGCATGCAAAGAGGATGAGACATTAAAACCCTTACACAACATTAAAGCCTACACCTTCCATTAATATGGTTGGAACCAGAGTTTTGTTTCTTATTTGGGTGTTTGGACTCTCTCCAAGCCCGGCTAATTGGTTGAATGCGCTCTAACCATATTAAAATTATTTCTCAATTAATGGGTTGACTTTAACCTAGAGCACCGGCTTGTTGGACTCTCTCCAAGGTCGATGTGAAGGGAGGTGAAGTTGGGTGTCATGCATATGATGTATACTTGTTAATGAGTTAATAATCCGATGTATGTGTGAACATTCAATTAGTTGATAGCATATTGTGATAGTTGCATATATGTGATATGCAATCGGTATACTTGATACCTACCATTATAGCTATGAATGACTTGTTGGACTCTCTCCAAGGTTGTTCATATCTATGTTGGATATCAGCCCATTCGGAGATGGACCTATGATCTCCCGAAGTGATTTTGGGGTTTTTAAATTCGAAAAATGAATGAGATTTGTAAATGTATGTTGATGTATTTTTCCATCTTTCTCATATATGCTCGATTTGTATTTCTAGGTTAATCGATTGATCATGACGTCTTTGAATTTGCGCACTATTTTGAATTCGAACAAATTGACTAGGCATAACTTCTTGGACTGGCTTAGAAACTTGAGAATTATTCTCAAGGCAGAAAAGCTCACGTATGTCCTCGAAGAGCCTCTTCCCAACCGTCCTAAGGATGATGCAACTCCAGACTAATTGTTGGCCTATCAGAAACATGTGGTTGATTCTGAACTGGCGAGTTGCATCATGCTAGCCGTGATGGTACCCGAGCTGCAAAAGCAACATGAGCATATGGATGCTAATACCATAGTCTTCCATCTTCATGAGTTGTTTGATGAGCAAGCGAGATCCGAAAGGTTCAAAGTCTCCAGACTCCTCTTCACCTCTAAGATGCAAGAAGATTCATCTATAGTGCAGTTTGTGCTAAAGATGAATGGGTACATCGAGCGGCTAGCTACCCTCAGGTTTATGATGGATCATGAATTAAGTATTGACTTAATTCTGCATTGTTTTTCAAGAGTTTCTCACAATTTGTGATGAACTACTGGATGAACAAACTTGAATCCACTATTCCTGAGCTCCTCAATATGCTGAAGACTGTGGAGCTTTCTGTGAAGCATGAGGAGAAGGCAGTTCTGTTAGTTGATTCCTGAAAGAAAGGTTCTAAGAGGAAGTCAATGGAACAGACGAAAGGGAAGAAGAAAAAGGCTAAGAAGGCAGAACCAGCACAAAAGGGCACTTGCCATCATTGTGGTAAGGAGGGCCACTGGCGAAGAAACTGCAAGTTTATCTTGAGTCCATGAAGAAAAAGAAGGCATCTGATGCCCCATCCTCTTTAAGTATCTTCATTATTAATTGTCATTCTATTTCCTTAGACACTTG
This sequence comes from Wurfbainia villosa, assembly GCA_025175895.1. NCBI lineage: Eukaryota > Viridiplantae > Streptophyta > Magnoliopsida > Zingiberales > Zingiberaceae > Wurfbainia > Wurfbainia villosa. The sequence goes on from CM046005.1 coordinate 77,406,740, forward strand.
GGTATTGGATACTAGGTGTGGCTAACATATATGTAATGACATACAGGGGCTAAGGAATAGAAGAAGACTCATCAAAGAGGAGTCAAATTTGTGAGTTGGCAATGGAGCAAAGGTTGTTGTGGTCACCATCAGAACTTATTTGCTGAAGCTCCCTAGTGGACTAGTCTTAGAACTGGACAATTGCTATTATGTTCCTTCTCTAATAAAGAACATTGTTTCTATTTCCTACTTAAATAGAAATGGTTCCTACTTAAATATAAATGGTTACCATTTGACGTTTAATAACAATTGTTGTTATATAACTTTGAATGGCATACTTTATGGGACTGGAACTTTAAGCAATGGTATTTATACGTTGGACGTATCCAGTGACATTTTCAATATCGAAGCGAGCAACAAGCATGCTCGAAAGGATAATCAATTAGACTCATACATGTGGCATTGTCGTCTTGGTCATGCAAGCAAGAAACTCATGTCTGAATTACACCGATGTGGAATTCTAGAATCGTTTGAATCTGATTCATTCGATACATGCGAATCATGCTTAAAAGGCAAGATGACCAAATTACCTTTTACAAGAAAAGGTGAACCAGTGGGAGAGTTGCTTGGTCTAATACATATTGATGTATGCGAACCTATGTCAACTCAAGTTCTAGAAGGCTATAGCTACTTCATTACCTTCACCGATGATCACTCACGGTTTGGGTATGTGTTCTTGATGAAACACAAGTCTCAAACCTTTGAAAGGTTCAAAGAATTCAAAAATAAAGTAGAGAAACAACTTGGCAAGAGTATTAAAATACTTCGATCGGATCGAGGTGGTGAATACTTGAGTCCAGAGTTTCTAGATTATCTAAGGGGCAATGGTATATTATCTCATTGGACTTCGCCGTATACACCACAGCATAATGGTGTATCTGAGAGGCGTAACCGGACCTTGTTGGACATGGTCAGGTCGATGATGAATCATGAGAATCTTTCCAAGTCCTTTTGAGGCTATGCACTTCAGATAGCTGTTTACTTGCTAAACAGGATGCCAACCAAGGTAGTCTCTACTACTCCATATGAGATATGGAATAGTAAGAAACCTCATGTATCTTACTTGAAGATATGGAGTTGTCCTGCTTATGTGAAGCGGACTGTATCAGACAAACTAGATGCTAAGTCTGATAAATGTCTATTTATTGGATACCCTAAGGAAACGAGGGGTTACCAATTCTATCATCCTTTGGAACAAAAGGTGTTTGTTTCAAGGCATGCTGTGTTTCTAGAGAAAGAGTTTCTCTTGCAAGAAAACAGTGGGAGTGTTGTTGAGCTTGAGGAGGATCAAGAGACTCCAATAGACATTGATGAGATACCTAGTGAAGCACCATGACCGATAACTCATAGTGATGAGCCATCGACTGGACCTATTGTGACACCACATCTTTATAGATCTGGTAGAACACACACCATTCCTGAGAGATGGATTTCTCGTAAGTGAATCAAACGACGTGTTACTCATTGATGATGAGGAGCCTACTAGTTATGAAGAAGTTTTGAAAAGTTCAGAAAGGGATAAATGTCTTAACGCCATGAAGTCGAAAATGGATTCCATGTATGAAATTAAGTTTGGAACTTGGTTGACCCACCTGAAGGCATAAAACCTATAGGGTACAAGTGGGTTTTCAAGAATAAAACTGACATGGATGGTAATGTGATTACCTATAAGGCTAGACTGGTGGTGAAAGGATATCGTCAAAAGCAAGGTGTTGATTATGAAGAAACCTATTCACCTGTTGCTATGCTTAAATTCATTCGGATGCTCCTGGCCATAGTGGCTCATTATGATTATGAGATATGGCAGATGGATGTGAAAATAGCTTTCCTTAATGGAAACCTACTCGAGAACGTGTATATGATACAGCCTGAGGATTTCACATCAATTGATAAACCAAAGTATGCAAATTGCGACGGTCCATATATGGATTGAAGCAAGCATCCAGGAGCTAGAATATCCGTTTTGATGAGACAATCAAAAAGTTTGATTTCTCACAAAATCTAGACGAACCTTGTGTGTACAAGAAGGTTAGTGGGAGTGCAGTCGTGTTCCTAGTATTGTATGTCGATGACATATTACTTATAGGAAACGATGTTTTTGTCTTACAGTCAGTTAAAATTTTGTTGTCCAAGACGTTCTCCATGAAAGACCTGGGAGAAGCAACCTACATCCTCAGGATTAAGATCTATAGGGATAGATCAAATCGGTTGCTTGGTCTTTCACAGTCTATATATATAGACTGACTGCTAAAGAGGTTTAGCATGCCGGAATACAATAAAGGCTTCCTTCCCATTAGGCATGGGATACACCTTTCGAAGTCTATGTGTCCACGCACAGAAGACGAGAGGATTTGCATGAGTAAGATTCCCTATGATCCGCAATAGGATCTATCATGTATGCTATGTTATGTACGAGGCCCGATGTATCGTATGCTCTGAGTGTCACGAGCAGATACTAATCTGATCTAGGAATGGATCATTGGGTGGCTGTTAAGATGATCCTTAAGTACTTAAGAAGAACTAAGGATGTGTTCCTAATATATGGAGAAGGGGACATGGTGATATGTAGGTATACGGATGTCAGCTTCCAGACAGACAAGGATGATTCCAGGTCTTAGTCTGGGTACTGACAAGAAGTTCATTTATGAACTTGGTGTGGTTTCAACCATTGTTGAAGCAATACCGGTTTACTGCGACAACAATGAAGCAATTGCATAGGCAAAAGAGCCAAGGTCTCATCAACGATCCAAACATGTGTTTCGCCGCTATCATCTGATCAGAGAGATTATCAGTAGGAACGAAATTCAAATCAAGAAGATTCCCACTGAAAAGAACTTAGCGGATCCTTTAACTAAGGCCTTACCTCAAAGTAAGTTTGAGGGTAATGTTAGAGCTTATGGTATTGGATACTGTGGCGATTGACATTAGGCAAAGTGGGAGTTTGTTAGTTATATGAGAGTGTCCTAAGGCAATCGTCTTATGTTTAAATAATTTATATGATAAATGAAGATTCACTATTTGAGTATACATGATTTCATGTATTTTATTAGATCTTAAACTCATTTACTGGATGTCCACGATACGATTCACAACATGAGAGAATTTGTGATTGGATCACAACTAGTGAGTATCTCTACATGTGTAATTATGATGTATTGGAATTATCCCTAGTCAATGAATTGATGGATTTGGACACCATCAATTCTGTCGAGACTAGCACGAGATATACTCTTTGGTGTATCCAAGCAGCTGATTCTCACTAGCTAGAGACATTGTGATGTCCGGAGTTAATCGTGGATGCTAGTTATGGTAACTAGTTTATTGGAGTGACCAGCTGTAAGACTTCATATGGTTCTCTGCATATATGGATATGTCAATGAAGTTCTTACTGCAGCTTAAGTGTGATGTTCCTTTGACTTGCGGTATTCAAGTCATCTTGGTCATGGAGACTTATGCTTTGACATCTTAAGCAAGCATTTCCAAGGAGATGTGGACCCGGGATGATTGGGTATAAGTTGAAATGCCCGAAGGTGTTTGAATAGCCTATAAAGGATTCACCACTCCTTGCGAGGAGATGTATACCCAAGGCCTCTCATCGGATTGTTACTAAAGTCTTTGGATAAAGCATTACATGTTTAGAGTAAGGTACTCTTAGATACATGTGCAGTAACTAGAATTCTTAGGATGAGGAAATGATACTTGGGCTAGGTGTGACATAGTCGACCTAGTGGGGACTGACACTATAGACCATGTCCTGAACCAAGTGGGTATGAGATGCGTGAAGGGAACGGGGCACGATTCGTTGTAGCTGCTGAAGGGTTTCAGAAATGGTTCTTGATCAATCGTTGATTTTTCGGTTAATTGGAGATCATGATGTACTACTAGGTGCCACTCATGATTATTCTATAATTAATGGTTAATTATAGACGGCCAACATAAACCGAGAACCTATTTGGTCACACGTACAACGAGCGTAATCTGAAGGATTTAAAACGAGCTTGAGAATGAGATTCTCATATCGAGAGAAACTAGTTTTGGTTGGACCAAACAAGGAGTGAGCATGAAATTGTTTCATTCACAATGGAAGCATGGATGGACCAAGTCTTATGAAGACATGATGGATGAACCAAATTGGTTTAGTTCTAATCCAATAGTGGAGAATAAACCAAAGCGGTTTGGTTTGTTTTAAACGTATGAACCAAAGTTGGTTCGGTTCGTTTTAACTTAAAATAGACCAACTCAGTTTGGTTTATTTTAACTTAAGTTATTGGAGCGGGTTAACGGATTTTGGTTATGAACCAATAAAGTTTCTTGATGGTTAATAAACACGCGCTCTATAAAAACGTGGTTAGAGGTTTGAAGAGCCCTAAGTTTATTTTTGGAAATTCTCTTCCTCTCCTCTCCCTCTCTTCTCCTTATCGCCGCCCAAGGAGATCCACGCCATCCCAGCACTTTGTGTCAGCGTCCAGTTGCTGCCGGCCACTACTCCGGCGACCCTCCGGCGACCCACCTTGGCTCCGATGACCAAGGATCAGCCGACCATCTCCTTTGGCCGACGCTAAGTCCTTCACCAAGCTATCTAGTTTTGGACAACTTGTTTCCTTTTTGTCGGATCATCTTTTGGACGGTGTTTGGAGCTCTGACAGCAACTTTCTTACCGGGGATTGGATCTCTGGTAATCCTCATAGGTGGAGGACCAAGGATTCATCAATCAATTGACGAATACCTCTCCGGAGAAGCGAGTTTTGGGGACTCATTTTCGAATCCGAATTTTGATTTGGATTGTGATCTTCTCTCAATCACATTGTCTTCGACGCGAGGCTAGTGACTCCTACAAAGATAAGGCTCGTAGCTTGGCGAAGCTATCCCGACGGTACTCGGCATGGATACGGATAGAGGCAATTATAGCAAGAGTTACTTTGGTTGATGTCATTCCTGCTGCACGTGATACGTCAGGTATAACTAGCGTAATTTTCTTTTATTGCAAAATTTGAAACTGCAATTATGTCTACACATGTTGTACTATGTAAGTGTGTGGTGTGTGTGTTGTAATAAATTAGATTTATTACTTTTTAATTCTTTCACTGTGTACATGTTTACGAAACATGTTCGAACACACACTCGGCGCAGTGCCGGAAACCCAACAACTCGCGTTCAGAATTGGAGTTGAGGAGAAGAAATCTACATATAACTTATCCCGACGAGTAGATGATCAATCTCTGAAATGGTAGCCTTTGGCAGTTTGGGGGTCCTTGGATGGCCCCCTTCGGGGGTTGGGAGCCCTAGGGCGGCTCCCCTTGCGATCCCCAGCCTCTTGGATGAGTTTTCTATATATAGAGGCGGCTCCGACTTTCCATAAATACACAAAAAACTTAATTTCCTCGAAATTGTGGCACTTCCACACGGTCGTGTGCAAGGCTTGAAATGACTAAAATTTAGGTTGAAAAAGCTATTTGGAAAAAACACATGGCCATGGGAAAAAAAGACGCGACCATGTGAAATTCACATGACCATGTGAAATTCACATGATCATGTGAAAAAGACACGATCCCCCTGTCTTTCATTATGTAGCCTCTTATTTGCTTCCTTTTCAATCTGTTTCGCTTCGGGGAACACACCCATGTCTTGGGACATGGTCAGAGTATGTTCCCTACAATTTATTCTCCATTTAAAGCTTCATTTTACTTTGAATCTTCATCCCTATCAAGCCAAATAAACAAAAGCAGATCTCCAAACAAAGATAATAGCAAAATGATGTGAAACAAAGATAATATGCAATGAATGACATAAAAATGAGATAATATGTATGCTAAAATGACCACTAAAATCCTATATAAAATGCACACATCAAAATCTCCCAGATTTAAACTTTGCTTGCCCTCAAGCAAACTTCCGTGTTTAGCTCACTGCATATAAATGAATAGCTTCATTATCTAGTATGTTCATTTAATCCTATCAAGTGGTGTTGATGTTAAATAAAATAAATAAGTTTACTAAGTCTGTAAAGAAATTTTTTCATGCAAGTATAAAATTTTATCCTAGAGTTTTCAAATTCCATGTTAAATCATGTCGTCATCTCATTGTATTCCTAAGGTTTCTAGCTCTGGGCACTTACCTGCCCAAAGTGAGGATCATCCTCCCAAACTAACACAAAATCTCAAAGGCATGCTCGGAATTGAGAGAAATTAGTAGGTGTTTTCCCAGTAACTTAACTGGGTCTCAAAGGGGCACCAAATTATTTCCACATACGACAACTATTTTTAAACTCTCTCTCTCTCTCTCTCTCTCTCTCTCTCTTTTCTTATATATATATATATATATATATATATTCAAGGAACTTTGTTCTTCTCTAGCTTACTAAAATTTTTGATTTTTCCAAATGAGCCTACACAATCCGAGCATCTCTAGTAACTAAAATGCTAATTTAAAAATTACCTATGGATTCTAAAGTACTAGTACAATGAGATTAATCATGACTAATTATGTAGTAAATTAACTCTTCAGAATTTAAGTTAAGTGTATATGAAAAATAAAAACTAACTAGTAGAACTTGGTAAACACTCATATAACTTTTATAAAATTTGCACCATAAGATAGAAGAATATGAATTTCTAAAAATAATGAAGCATATCAACAAGATACCATCAAAATAGTACACATTGAAACTTACTAAAAAGACAACAAGTAGATACATGAACTAAAAAAACAAAAATAGCAATGCATAAATATGATAGGGAAATGAGTAAACATATTGTATGCTGAAGAAATAATAAAAATAGCGCTAAAAATTATAAAAGCTAACAACTAAACTACTTCAGTAAGATGACTAAATGAGCACACGTTCAATTAAATCAAAATGATACTTCTCCCCCCCCCCAGACTTACATTAAAACATACTTCTGCAAGCGAAGCAATTGAGGAGGTCATGGAGGAAAACAAGGCAGTTAAAGCATTTGCGTATTCGTGTGCACCTTTAGTCTTCTAAAAAAAGAAATAACAGAAAAATAGTAAAATAGAAAAGGATATTGCAGTAATAAACAAAATCAATTGAAATGATAATACTAGAAAAGGAAGGTAATGAAAAACTGAAAAGTAAGTGGTCTAATCCAATTAATTCATTTTTCAACCAATATCAATTTAAACCGGTCCTCGGCAACGACACCAAAAACTTGATGTGCACAAATGTGACCTCAAGTCCCTGGCGAATATGCCAAAAACTTGATGCACACGCTTACGCTCAACTACCGCAAGTGCACGGTTGTCGTCAAGTAATAAAATATTGATCCCACAGGGACTGATAATCGAGTACTATTTTACTAAGCAAATTAAGATTGTTCAGACCAAATTAGTTTGTAAAGGAGTTGAAAGCGAGAAAGACAGAGAGTGAGAGGGCTGGGAGATCACTTTTATAGGGACATCACTGTCACTGGATCCCTGTTATGATCGACGAGATGATTCTAAGATTTCAGTTTCACCTATGTGATATTGAACATGTCATCTACTTATGTTCCTAAGTTCTGTATGATTTGTTTTGCGGGAGGTTCAACAAGTTTAATCCCAATGAACTTTTGGTTTTATGTGGGCTAGTCAAGTTTCCCTTTCGGATTGACAGAGCTCAAGAGGTTGTTGTCACTGGGATGCCCCTGTCACAGGTCCCACAACCACTGAGTTGATTTCTCCTACTTCGAGCCTTCTCCTGGAATAAGTTCATGGAGTTCTAGAATGCCCTATGTTATCCTCATGAACAGGTGGACCATATTTCATCCTCTACTCTTTCACATCTTAGGGTCTACAGTTTTGGGAGGGAGGATGACCATTCAGTTCCTCCTTGATTCTCCTAGATTTCGATGTGAATACTTAGGGCACAACATCGACTAAGCATAGTAGAATAAGAGCAAACACAAACTTCTTCATCAAACTAGAAATCATAAGTTGCAAATAAATATAAGATAAACTCATAATTCATTGCAAGATAAAAATTCAACATACATAGGTTACTTTCTAATCCTAGAATCACATAATCCACTCCATAAAGATGGAGTCGCAACCGCAAGTGTCACGCCCCGAGAGCATGCCGAGCCGAAAATCAAACAGACGGCATCTCCCCTGTATGTGGTAACATTTCGGGTTAATACAAGGCCCATAGGCCCACAATGATAACAATATATAAAAAAATATACCAAACCACAACAGTATATATATATCAAAACAACTACACACAACGGAAATGATACAACAACAATACAATCCTACACATGCATACCGGTATGACTAACACATCACAACAATACAAAACTTCGACAAAAATCCGAATATATAACATGTACATCACGAAAACTCCAAAATACAATACACAACGGACGGAAAGCCCAAATACACACGGGAGCCTCGGAGGTGAGATGAGACGATGTCAGTCGGCGGTGCTCCAAGCCATCACAAAGTCTTCTACCTGTTACCTGGGTGACAGAAAACCCAGGGTCCGTGGGGGGTGGTGAGTAAAACTCAGCAGGTAATAGAAAAACATGTATATATTTCATATCACATGTATTTTAAACAACATACTCTAGAGGTACAACAGGTATATCAGCATAGTATATAAATACAAGCATATACCGACTAACCAAATAAACAACATAAAAATGCAGACATACCTGAAGTCTGCCGCGCTACTCTGATCCAACCTGAACATATATCAAACATATATATATATAACAGGAAGAGTAGATCAACTCACAATATACTCTAGCTACATGTCAAGGTATCTAATGGTCTGTCCAACATATACTAATATCCGACACAATCGTATAACAAATGCAAGAGACATGCATGAATAAGATGTACACCCAAATGCAGCAAGCATAGTACAATCAAATGCAACATCACAATAATCATATATATATAGACCGCATCTATATATATATTAATCTCAACCATCCACATATATATATACATACATATATGTATATATATATGGTAATATGCAAAGTGCCATCAGATACGGCAATGCAGCATGCATGGTCATGCCTACTCACCCCTACTCGCTACCACGACCCTAGTGTGGCCTAGGTGGCACGACATGACAACTGTCCCAACTCACACCAACCACTGCTATAGAGTGGCTGAGTGGGCAGTATGATCAAGTAGCATATGAGCGTAAAGATCTCGCTACACAACGGGGGTCCCTGCTGCTGGCCACTCCGACTAACACTACCAATGAGTGGTCGAGTACCACGCACCCAGGACAACTGCACGCAACTCCAACTACCACCGTCTATAGTGGTAGAGTGCGGCACAACAGATGCTCTGCCCTCACACCAGTTACTCCTCGAGGAGTGCTCTGGGAGGCAAGATGACTGACGACTCTCTCAACCCCAAGGGAGACTATGTCATCAGAATGCATGCATATGACATGAGTATGCTGTCACTCGTATAGCCATCTACCACAGACTCTCTGTTCAGCAAAGAGTCATACCCATCTAATCAATACTCTCTATCCTATAGAGAGTTGTACTCAACAGATCAACGGACTCTCTATTTTGTAGAGAGTCGTACTCAACTGATCATAACTCTCTATCCAATAGAGAGTCGTACTCCACTGATCGACGCACTCTCTATCCTGTAGAGAGTCGTACTCGACTGATCATAACTCTCTCTCCAATAGAGAGTCGTACTCGACTGATCATAACTCTCTCTCCAATAGAGAGTCGTAATCAACTGATCGACGCACTCTCAATCCGATAGAGAGTCGTACTCGACTAATCATATCAAGCTAGGACCACCGGTCCGTAGCGACACACTAATCACCTTTCACCTAACCATTACACAACACATGGTTGGTAACAAGTATGCAACATACGGGTATTGGAAATAAATCCTACATTTAGGGCATTACCTACCCACAGATGACCTTTTTGCCAATTTATAAATTGGGTCATCAATTGCATCGACATTTACACCCTACTAAACATCTAGGCCAATTTACATCACATCTATAACTCCTAAATCATGATAGGGTATATGTGATATCAACAATTGAGCATAAATATATCCAACGATAAGTTCAAGCATACGATAATAAGAGCAGGATCAAGGTAATATGAACACCTAACATGCTCATATCTATGACTAAATCTGAATGCAATATATCTACCCGGACCAGGTAGGAAATTACCCACCTACTGCAAAGATTGTACTGATTGTCTTCATATCGGAATCTCTATCGTGAATCAACATCCTGCAACCAAAGAATGCAATATATATTTAAGTTCTACTATCAATCTAATAGTATAACTAAACCAATTCCTTTATCAAATACGAATTAGAACTCCCAATCATCAATCTCCAACTCACAGATCGATCATTATATACAAATCAATTGTCTCGATACTAATTAAAGTCTCGATCACACCTCCAACATCACCCTTCACAACCGGCCATTTTCCACTACCAGGCCATACACAGAATACTCATAACCCCCTGTTCACCGACAAGAAACCACTGCCCAAAATAGATTGAGCTTTTCACAGCCCAAACAACCCATTTACAACTCGATTTTCAGCCATAAACAATCACCCAGCAGTAATTCGATATTAAGAACCCCAATCTAACAGATTGCACTGAACTGACAGAACACAATTAAAAATGGAGGGGGATTGTGCTTACCAACAATTGAAGCTCCACCGGCAATTAAATTCTCACCGGCAGCAACTCCACAGAACCGACAATTATTCTCGCTACCCCTGTTCACCGAAAACCATTACCCACCATACAGTCATCACCACATGTCATCTTTACCATAAGAAATTCACAGAACAAAACAAAGAAAGTTTTTCTTCCTTACCAGATGTTGAACCCCGTCAGCAGCCAAGTCCCCAACAACCGACAGCCAACATTTCACTATCCCCTATTTGCCGACCCACCTCCTGCTCAAATCCAACCCAATCTCGGCGGCGATCCTCCCCAGCTTCTCTATTCACTGACAGAAAATCGACGCTCAACCAAGGAAATCAAAGCAAACCCTAAATCTCGTCCAAGATCAGGGAGCAGTTGTTACCTTGCTCGACAAAGATCCCAGCCCCAGATCAGAATGCGGTGTTGTCACTGCCGCTTGCCACGAGGAAGGGAAGAGCGCTCGTGAGAAGATGGAGTGTGGCAGTAGCGACATGGCAACGACGACTGGCACAACGGTGGCGCAGTGTGATGGCTGCGAAGTGGCGATGACCGACCGGCTGGGCAAGGGGGAAATCAAGGCGGCGACAACCGGCGACAGGGCGAGCCCACTCAGCAGCCACAGTGGAGAGGGGAATCGTGCAGGGGGAGCGCCATCGGGTGGAGGAGGAGAAACGGCGATCGAGACGCGGTCGGGGTGAGGAATCACGTGAGAAAATGAGAATCGGGATCTGGAGGAAAATGAGGAGAAGAAAACGGTCGATCGGGGAAAATAAAGAGGAAATCGACGAGAAATGGTTTCGGTCTTTAATGAAAATAGATCGGGTTTTAGATTAAATCCATTCCCTTAAACCTAGGTTCAAACAATTAACCTAATAGACCTTGAACCTAGGTTAGGTTTAAATTAACTACTAACCATGCCTCATCAAGATTTAATTTATCCCAAACAGACTTTTCCAAAGCCTATTAAATCTTTCCCCATAACTGTCATAGAAATTTCCATTTAAGTCTAGAAAAATATTTAAAATTCCTGACAAAATTCCATAGGGTGTTTTCCTAATTAACAAGCATTTTTTTTCTGTAGTATTTTACATTCTCCCCCACTTATAAAAATTTGGTCTCCAAATTTCGTACTAACATGCAAAAATTTACTTCAAGCAAGTTTCCGAAAGGACCACATACCTTCCTCAAGTGACCAGATGAGACTATCGAGCTCGGATAGTATCTTCCAGCTCCCACATAGCCTCCTCATCGGTATGATGCTGTCATCCAACCTTTACGAGTCAGATGGTTTTCGTCCCACTACTGTCGCTCCTTGTGACCCAGGCTCCACCCTGGAATCACCTCGTAAGTCGCATTAGATTGAGGTAGAATCAGAACCTCTTTCAGAACATGGTCAACATGTGATACGTATTTCCTCAGTATAACAACAGGAAAATACGTTGTGAGCACCCGCAAGTGTCGGAGGTAAAGCCAACCGATAAGCTACACCTCCATAATCCACGACACAAGCTCTGAATAGATCCCTTAACGTTTGAATGTCATGCTCAGACAGTCCATCAGTCTGCGGATGAAATGTTGCACTAAGCCGAAGCTTTGTGCCCATAGTCTGGTGCAGACTCTGTCAAAATCGCGAGGTATATCGTGAATCTCTATCCGATAGGGTACTTAAGAGTACCCCACGCAATCTGATAATCTTTCGGTAATACAACTCTACCGAATGATCCAACAAGTATGACCCACGAATAGAAAGGAAATGAGCTGATTTGGTCAGTCGATCCACACTCACCCAAATCGCATCATGTCCTTTACAGGTCCTAGGCAATCCTGTAACGCAATCAATCGTGATATGCTCCCACTTCCATTCCGGAATCGGAATTTTCTAGAGCAATCCATCGAGTTTTTGATGTTCAGCCTTCACCTACTGGCATACTAAACATCGAGCAGCGAAATCTGCTATAACTCTCTTTATACCATTTCACTAGTATAAACGTTTCCACTCTCAGTACCTCCAAGTACCACCAAGGTACATAGCCCATCTCGAATGATGTGCTATCTGTAACGACTCTTCCATGATTGGTCGCGTGTCCGGAACACACTATCCTTATCAGAGAAGGAGAATTATCTTCTCACAAGAGAAGTCCATCTACCATCCAAAATCCACTCTACCACACACTCTGTAAGTGCATGGAAGATTATAGCGATCAATCTCACTGGTTACAACTGTTTACGTACCAGCAACTCTATAGTAGCTACCCAGTAGCTAGTCAAAACTCCATGAGCACTTCTGCTTCATATCACTACAAATCCAAATAATAACTACTAAAGTCACGCATACGCATGCGGACTATCTCCTAGTTTCTTAACTGACGTAGGCATAAGATATGCCTCATTCAACTGCATCGGAATCGTTCCGATCCCTGAAACGATACATTTGAGTACAACATCCTTTTATCCACTCCGGAAGGATTAACTAGTACTCGTGTAAAAGTTAACTGCCATCTAGATCTTGTAAACTGGTTTCACCAGCTTCCGACTAAATGATTTACAACATCACCTAAGTCAAACAAGTCTGTGGTATAGTAATGCTAAGACATTCTATCCACATCTATAGTACTAACCAAACCATACCAGGCAAACCACCATCTACGGTGGTCGAGTGCGCAACTCCAACTACCACAATCAACAGTGGCCAGGTTACGCAACTCTAACAACCACAAACTGATCCAATCGTGTCCAGGATACATGATTCTCAAATTCATGGACGACTAAATCATTAATTAGTCTAACAACTTAATCAAAACTCATACAATTCATATCAAGTATGAAATTATCGTCTCCACACACCTGCATCCCCTTTACTCTAAGCTGATGATATATATAAATCATCATAACGACCATGATAATCATATGACATCATGTCACTACAATACCAGTACTCCAGTCGTAAACCAACCTTAGAGTATACACAGGTGTCTTTGGCTGATCTAAATAGATCATTTATCCACAACAAAGGATATTTACTTTCAACAACTATCACATTCCATCATCGATAATCGATGCATACTTTCAAAGGTCCATCTCTCTTTCAACAAAGAGTTCCGGATCTTCTCAAGGAGGAATACTGGGATAGATAAATATCCCCTCCAATATCTCCTATAATCGCAACTCACGTTCTTCCAATTCTTTTATAGTGTTTAACAACACTGATACCAACAAAAATATCACTCGATATGTGATCTTCGATACCGGACTATTTTCGCAATCATTTCGAACACCTACTCCACTTGCCTAAGCAACGACAAGCCTTGGAGTTCATCCGAAATTACATCCGAAGGCTCTCAGATTATACGCACATCCGAGAGACATATCGTACCATACTTCCAACAATTTGACCATCCGTAAGGATATGTCTACAACAAAAGTATGTCTATCAAAGTCTAAGGGTATTCCTTAACTTCTTAATTGTTGGTCCACATTTCACATGACAGTAGAGATACCACCGACCCACGAGTCGATGTATAGCAGTCCTTCTAATCCAAACTGATAATGTTCTAGACAAAGATACCTGTAAACTACAAGTATCTCCCAATATATTAACCAGAGGGTAAAACTAGAGTAATACCCTGAACGATCAATTATCTGTCGATCCGATCCAAAGGCTCCCCGCAGGTCTCTGCCTTTCTCCGAAGAGAATAAGATCAGATCCAACAGTCCACAACAAAACGATCGCATTTTTATGATGAATGATCCAAGGATTTTTCCTAGATCATATGATCCTATCACTTAAATCTATGAGCTACAACTGTAGAATACTGAATAAATACGACCATCGTCGTATACTCTCTCCTCTGTACTAAGCAAATCACATCTAGAGATAACTGTTTGTTGTTGTCTGCTGAGTCTTCTACAATGTCTTCTGCTGATGCTGCTTCTGTGCTGATCTCTGCTGAAGGAGAGTATCAAGGAACTCCAACCATGCCTGAGGAAGTAGGTTGTTGTTGATGAGATAACCCAATCCTCTGTGCTAATCTTTGCTGTCGAGACGATACATCATCCTCCCGGAACACCATTGGTAGTCTTCAACTGAGTCTTCAAAATACACCACTTCCTCTGTACTGGTTGCTCACAATAGCATCAGATGAACTGATCCAACGGATATCTAACTTCACGTGTCTTCGTGATCTGCACTGCACGCACACAATCCCTTCGAAGTCTTTGTTCTGATTTTGCTGATATCCACGAGAACATCCTGATGATCTGCGGTTGGTCTTCTATAATCGAAAAATAGCTCAAAGTTTATGACTCTGATCTTGCTCCTTTATCCAACAGTCGGAGACTTCTGACTCTATTAAGTTGACCTGCAATAATTGCTTACCAGTCTCCAACTCTTAAACCCTTGTACGGAGTCATTTCTAAACTCCTGTCTCAATCCAATGTCTTCCGGTAGGATCTGGTAGAAGATCTCGGCATCCTAATCCAACTATAAGCCAATAACTCTGGGTGGCTTAAATCATCCACTCATCTTCTTGAGCTATTAGGTGGTAGTAACCTCTGCAAATCTCACGACTCTACACAGTACATTTTTACTGACCGATCACTCTTTCTTGAAGCTCAAGAATTCCTTACAATGCGTCACTAAAAGTGACACGGGGAAATACTCTCTTTCAACATCACTAAACCATGATCAAGTGATATATCATTTCCCGAAGATTATTTTCTGAATTTATCACCAAATACCGGCTTGACCCCGATAATGGTATGCAAATAACTCTACTTTCTCGGTATAACATGAGTTAAGTACTTAAAAGTACTCTCAAAGTTATACAACTCAAGATTTAACAACTCAGGGATAAAATCCCTATGAAACTCCATAACCTAGCCTTCCGCTATCTGCATCAATAATAGTCTACAAGTCTGTTCATTACCCACAGGTAATGATCCGACTAGCACAGTTAGTGGAAATCTCTAAGACTGTAGTCTCTGATTTCCATAATAAATGTGACGACTTGGCCCCTGTTTTCCAACTCGGTATCAGTCGGCTCTCAGAGGTAAATCACCTCCTCGACCCAGGTTCAAGACTCACAGACTCAACAAGTCATTCTCGTGGTCAACTCATACCACGGTTACGAATAATAACCAACACACTACAGGTTATTCCCTAGTATAAGCATCTAAATGCATAGCCAACATAACCGAGAGTATAAACCCTAAAGGTCACTCCGGTTGGTCGCCTCGGTGGACGACCCCTACTACAAGTCTGCACAGGTGTCATAACTCTATTGTATACACCTACTGTTCAAGTTTAGATAAATATATACTAAACCATAAGTTATCAGGAATTCTTACCTCATGCTGCTTGGAGCTCAAGCCGCTGTCCATCTCATCTCAGAAAACCAAAATCGAATAAATCGACTCCCGAGAATCCAAGACTCGACACAAAAACAATATTGTATGGCATCATAGAACCTTAGGCTCTGATACCACTAAAGTTGTCACGCCCCGAGAGCATGCCGAGCCGAAAATCAAACGGACGACATCTCCCCTGTACGTGGCAACATTTCGGGTTAATACAAGGCTCGTAGGCCCACAATGACAACAATATATATAAAAATATACCAAACCACAACAGTATATATATATCAAAACAACTACACACAGCGGAAACAATACAACAATAATACAATCCTACACATGCATACCGGTATGACTAACACATCACAACAATACAAAATTTCGATAAAAATCTGAATATACAACATGTACATCACGAAAACTCCAAAATACAATACACAACGGACGGAAAGCCCAAATACACACAGGAGCCTCGGAGGTGAGATGAGACAATGTCAGCCGGCGGTGCTCCAAGCCGTCACGAAGTCTTCTACCTGTTACCTGGGTGACAGAAAACCCAGGGTCCGTGGGGGGTGGTGAGTAAAACTCAGCAGGTAATAGAAAAACATGTATATATGTCATATCACATGTATTTTCAACAACATACTCTAGAGGTACAACAGGTATATCAGCATAGTATATAAATATAAGCATATGCCGACTAACCAAATAAACAACATAAAAATACATACATACCTGAAGTCTGCCACGCTACTCTGATCCAACCTGAACATATATCAAACATATATATATATATAACAGGAAGAGTAGATCAACTCACAATATACTCTAGCTACATGTCAAGGTATCTAATGGTCTGTCTAATACATACCAATATCTGACACAATCGTATAACAAATGCAAGAGACATGCATGAATATGATGTACACCCAAATGCAGCAAGCATAGTACAATCAAATGCAATATCACAATAATCATATATATATACCGTATCTATATATATATTAATCTAAACCATCCATATATATATATATATGGTAATATGCAAAGTGCCCTAAGATGCATGCATCATGCCTTTACTCGCTACCACGACCCAGGTGGCCTAGGTGGCACGACATGACAATCCCCTAACTCACACCAACCATCGCTATAGAGTGGCCGAGTGGGCATATGATCAAGTAGCATATGAGCGAAAGAGCTCGCTAATACAATGGGGTCCTCACACGCCACCCGACTAACACTACCAATGAGTGGTCGAGTACCACGCACCCAGGACAACTGCATACAACTCCAACTACCACCGTCTATAGTGGTAGAGTGTGTCACAACAGATGCTCTGCCCTCACACCAGTTACTCCTCGAGGAGTACTCTGGGAGGCAAGATGACTAACGACTCTCTCAACCCTAAGGGAGACTATGTCGTCAGAATGCATGCATATGACATGAGTATATTGTCACTCGTACAACCATCTACCACAGACTCTCTGTTCAGCAAAGAGTCATACCCATCTAATCAATACTCTCTATCCTGTAGAGAGTTGTACTCAATAGATCGACAGACTCTCTATCCTGTAGAGAGTCGTACTCAACTGATCATAACTCTCTATCCAATAGAGAGTCGTACTCCACTGATCGACGCACTCTCTATCCTGTAGAGAGTCGTACTCGACTGATCATAACTCTCTCTCCAATAGAGAGTCATACTCGACTGATCATAACTCTCTCTAATAGAGAGTCGTACTCAACTGATCGACGCACTCTCTATCCGATAGAGTCATACTCGACTAATCATATCAAGCTAGGACCACCGGTCCGTAGCAACACACTAATCACCTTTCACCTAACCATTACACAACACATGGTTGGTAACAAGTATGCAACATACGGGTATTGGAAATAAATCTTACATTTAGGGCATTACCTACCCACAGATGATCTTTTTGCCAATTTATAAATTGGGTCATCACCCGTACTGACATTTACACCCTACTAAACATCTAGGCCAATTTACATCACATCTATAACTCCTAAATCATGATCAGGTATATGTGATATCAACAATTGAGCATAAATATATCCAACGATAAGTTCAAGCATACGATAATAAGAGCAGGATCAAGGTAATATGAACACCTAACATGCTCATATCTATGACTAAATCTGAATGCAATACATCTACCCGGACCAGATAGGAAATTACCCACCTGCTGCAAAGATCGTACTGATTGTCTTCATATCGGAATCTCTGTCGTGAATCAACATCCTGCAACCAAAGAATGCAATATATATTTAAGTTCTACTATCAATCTAATAGTATAACTAAACCAATTCCTTTATCAAATACGAATTAGAACTCCCAATCATCAATCTCCAACTCACAGATCGATCATTATATACAAATCAATTGTCTCGATACTAATTAAAGTCTCGATCACACCTCCAACATCACCCTTCACAACCGGCCATTTTCCACTACCAGGCCATACACAGAATACTCATAACCCCCTGTTCACCGACAAGAAACCACTGCCCAAAATAGATTGAGCTTTTCACAGCCCAAACAACCCAGTTACAACTCGATTTTCAGCCATAAACAATCACCCAGCAGTAATTCGATATTAAGAACCCCAATCCAATAGATTGCACTGAACTGACAGAACACAATTAAAAATGGAGGGGGATTGTGCTTACCAACAATTGAAGCTCCACCAGCAATTAAATTCTCACCGGCAGCAACTCCACAGAACCGACAATTATTCTCGCTACCCATGTTCACCGAAAACCATTGCCCACCATACAGTCATCACCACATGTCATCTTTACCATAAGAAATTCACAGAACAAAACAAAGAAAGTTTTTCTTCCTTACCAGATGTTGAACCCCGTCAGCAGCCAAGTCCCCAACAACCGACAGCCAACATTTCACTATCCCCTATTTGCCGACCCACCTCCTACCCAAATCCAACCCAATCCCGATCGCGATCCTCCCCAACTTCTCTATTCACTGACAGAAAATCGACGCTCAACCAAGGAAATCAAAGCAAACCCTAAAATCTCGTCCAAGATCAGGGAGCAGTTGTTACCTTGCTCGACAAAGATCCCAGCCCCAGATCAGAATGCGGTGTTGTCACTACCGCTTGACACGAGGAAGGGAAGAGCGCTCATGAGAAGATGGAGTGTGGCGGTAGCGACATGGCAACGACGACTGGCACAACGGTGGCACGGTGTGATGGCTACGAAGGGGCGACGACCGGCCAGCTGGGCAAGGGGGAAATCAAGGCGGTGACAACCGGTGACAGGGCGAGCCCGCTCAGCAGCCATAGTGGAGAGGGGAATCGTGCAGGGGGAGCGCCATCGGGCGGAGGAGGAGAAACGGCAACCAAGACGTGGTCGGGGTGAGGAATCGCGCGAGAAAATGAGAATCGAGATCGGGAGGAAAATGAGGAGGAGAAAACGGTCGATCGGGGAAAATAAAGAGAAAATCGGTGAGAAACGGTTTCGGTCTTTAATGAAAATGGATCGGGTTTTAGATTAAATCCAAATTCGATTAAATCTATTCCCTTAAACCTAGGTTCAAACAATTAACCTAATAGACCTTGAACCTAGGTTAGGTTTAAATTAACTACTAACCATGCCTCATCAAGATTTAATTTATCCAAAACAGGCTTTTCCAAAGCCTATTAAATCTTTCCCCACAACTGTCATAGAAATTTCCATTTAAGTCTAGAAAAATTTCTAAAATTCCTGACAAAATTCCATAGGGTGTTTTCCTAATTAACAAGCATTTTTTTCTGCGGTATTTTACAGCAAGACATCGTTAAAACAAGATTAAACCATAATGAATTGCATAAAAGGAAAAAAGATGGCTTAGTCTTAGGAACTAGAGTTGAGGAGAAGAAATCTGCATAGAACTGATCCCGGTGAGTAGATGATCTTTGAGATGGTAAAATGTGCTTCAAACAAAAATAATAGCAAAATGATGTGAAACAAAGATAATATGCAATGAATGCAATAAAAATGAGATAAAATGTGTTTCAAAATGACCACTAAAACCCTATATAAAATACACACATCGTGACCTAGTTGACTGGCCGAGTAGTCAACTGTGGCTCGACTACTGACTACGACTTTGGTAGTCTACTGATGGGTAAAACTAGTCAATTGGCCACTGATAGTCGACTGCTAGGGATGAGTAAGTTGACTGACCTTAAGTGGACAAGAGCATAGAATGTTTCTAAGTCGACTGTTGTCTTATGACAGTTGACTGATGGCTATGACAGTCGACTGCTGGGTCAGAGCAGTTGACTAATCGGGCAATTTTTGACGTGGATTAGTCCGTTGTGAGACAACGGTAAAGCGGACAATCAACTAATGGGTAAGGCGGGTCTACTGGTTGGAAGAACAATAGCCTGAGCTAAGTTATAAAAGGTGGACTTCAATGGAGAAGAAGGAAGCCGATTCTTGGAGCTCTTGAAGAGGAATAGTTATTGCTTTCCAGACCTTCAAAGCTACTCTACATCAACCAAGAAGCATTCAAGCAAAAGCACTTTTGTAAAGCTGTTTTTGTTTCATTTTCCATTCTTGTCTTGTATCTTGGTTGTTTTTGTTGTAAGCTCATTATTGTAAGAGGTTTGTCCACCTTCGAATTATTTCCGAGAAGGGGAAGGTTAATGGTGGTGCATCACTAGAGCTCACTCTAGAGCTCAGTCGTAGAGTAGGAACTAGGGTTCCGAACCACGTAAAATATTAGTGTAGTGTTTGTATTTGTTTCTATCTTGTATTTTGTATTCCACTGCATATAACATTTTGCATGATCATCTAAATAATCGAAGAATTTATATTCACCCCTCTCTAGCTCACGTTAAGGTCCTAACAGTAACTCAACTCGATCCTCGAATTTAGCTAGTTTCCTACCTAAGCATGCTATGATCTTGTACATTTTATCTTCTAAGGGATAATTTACCTTGTCTTGTCCTTCGAAAATGGATGCGGATCCACAACTCGAATCAAACTCAGACTCAGACTCTTGGCTTGACTCGGCATTGGATTCATTGGCTATCATGAAGGATACAAAACTTATCATTGGTGTTTTTGCGTCCGAATCTTCAGATGACGATTCATCCCAAGTTTCCTTTAATACTTTTTTCTTTTTCTTCTTTGGCTTGGATTTCTTTCTCTTTTTGTTTGATCCTGCCACCAAAACTATACTATTCTTAGTTTCACCCAAGTTAGCATGTTCGTGCATTTTAATTAATTTTTCCAACAATTCTTTATAATTTTGAAATGACCCGACTCGACTCTATTAAGCTCTTCTTTCGTAAGTCCGCATTGACAAGTGTTAAGTGTCTTGTAATCGACTTAACATTTTTTCTTGTTTTCTAAGGTTCATTTCTCTGAATCTAATAACTCTTCCGAGTCATCTATCAGAGCCACGAAACCTTTTCTAATTGAAAACCAAACATCTAGATTGGTTTTTAAGAAGCACTCCATTTGCCTCTTCAAATAGCTAAATTCCTCTTCATTAAAGAGAGGAGGGTGAACGGTGCTATAACCCTCTAGATGCAATATTTTTTAATTTGCTAAAAATTCATGAAAAATTTATCTAGAACAAGAATGATAAATATAAAGAAAAGTTTCTATGCCCTCTTTGGTGGTTGCACCAAAATCGAAGCGTCCCCATGCTCTGATATCAATTGTAGGATCATGAGTTCCAAGAGGGGGGGTAAATCTCGGAGTTATAAAAATTTTCTTTTTAATTATTTTTTTATCAAAGTAAATGCAGTGGAAAATAAGATGCAAAAGACTTGAGGATTTACTTGGTTCACAATCCTAGCCGGATTGCTACTCCAAGCCCACGACTCTCCAAGAGTCACTTGGTTGGGCAATACTGTTGGGATCTTTGTAATGGCTAGAGAGGGGGGGGTGATTAGCCTTTCTTCGTTTCTACAAAAATGTTAGCGGAAGCAATACAAATATAAACACAAATAAGAACAAGAAACAAAGCTAACACCCGATATACGTGGTTCGGAGATGACACTCCTACTCCACGGCAATCCGTAAGGTGGATTAGCCCTAATCAATCTTCACTAAAACCTCCTTTGAATGAACCAAGGTGGAGAAACCTTATCTTACAATGCACTCCTCTTCTTTACAATAATGGAAGATTAAAATCTAGAGAAGAGGAGGTTTAGAATCACTAAAGCACTTGGGAAAGCTTGGTGAGCACGAGAGTGTAGCTAGGAATGAGAGCACTAGCTTCACCAAGCTCCCCAAGGCCCCTTTTTATAGAAGAGGGGTTGTTTTTCCCGTTGGACTTCGATCAGTCGACTGATGCTTACCATCAGTCGACTGCCGCCGAAGCCAACGGCTTCTAAACCACAATCTCCGCGGAGATTCGTAGCCGCAATTTCCAATGGCCAAGTGATCATGTCGACTGAATCTTCCATCAATCGACTGATGGAGTGATCAGTTGAGTGATCATAGGCCGCAGTCGAGTGCGACTATATTCTGTGCTCGTATTTGCGTTGATCACCGATCCTGGGGCCGATCGATTGCAACATCACCGCACATCGTTAAAGCAAGCCGATCGATGGTCGTGGTTTCACCGACTACCGAGCACTGACTGGGCCGATCGTGATACATCGATCACGATCGATACTCATCAAGTATGAGTAATTCATACTTGATTTTACACCCTAGATCTAGACTCAACCTTCTAGCTCCTCATTAAGCCTTGCGCCTCCAGGATCCCTCCGAGTCCGCGACTTGTTCATCCTTTGCGCTTTGCTTCCAAGAGCTTCCTTCGGTTTCGTCATATCTTGGGTTGCCAAATGCTTGGACTTTACGCCGCCAAGACTACAAGCTTGGACTTATGCTGCCAAGACCTTACTTTGGACTTCCTTTGCCAAGATCATACTTGGTCTTCCTTTGCCAAGGTTCACTTGGATTTTACGCTGCCAAGACTACAAGCTTGGTCTTATGCTGCCAAGTCCGTCCCTTGGACTTTCCTTGCCAAGATCATACTTGGACTTCTCTTTTACCAAGTCTTCATCCTTGGATTTTCCTGTCACTTAAACATGTTTGTAATTAGATCACAAAACATTGCCTAACTTAGATGATTATCAAACATCAAAACATATAAATGCTTGGAGCATTGTTGCACCAACAATCTCCCCCTTTTTGATGTTTGGCAATCATTTAAGTTAGGTATTTTAAAGATACACATAATCATATTTTCAATTCTAACTTAAACATTCCTTCTCCCCCTTTGACATACATCAAAAAGAGAAGGATTCATAAATGAAAAAAATTAAAGGTGTTGTATCTTGGACTAAGGTATAAGATTGATATTAAGCTCCCCCTTAATCCAAGATATGCTTTATGATGTGTAAATAATATTTGAAGCAAAGCATAACAAAGATTCAAAAATTAAGTCCTAGCTTTGCACCAACAATGGAAGTTTGGGGATGAAAAGATACATATTATAAAACTCCCCCTAAAACACTGCATTAAACAGTCCTAAAAATTTGTTTATACTCAATATTATCATGCTATAGTTTTAGGACATCAAGGATACACTAAATATCAGAAAATGGAACTAATTATCAGAAAACACAGTGTATCAGTCGACTGGTTTCTGAACCAATCGACTGCTACGCCTGAAATCCAAATTTCAGCCTTTTCATCCCAACTTCAGAAATGCAGTAGAAATTCCAGAAATCTCAAAAAATCACGAAATTTTGCGTACACATTTCTGGAATCATACTTTATTAAGTAAAAATAGTTTGAAAAATATATGTTTTCCATATTTCAAGATTGATACAAACTTGGAACCTAACAAAAGTTCTAAAGATTTTGCAAACTTTGTATCACTTTTATGTTCCACTTGAAAATTGTTTTTCAAAATATGATGAATATAGTTTAAAATATATATGATTTGGAATTTACAACCATGTTCTTAGAGCTATGTATTCATTACTTGAATACAAGCCTTCCCAATGATTGGTCCATAAGGTATTCATGTCTCTAGGTGTGTCCTTGGCTCATAGTAATGCATCATAACAAGCATGATGAGCCAAGTACACCTTCCCTATCATCTCACATATTTCTAAGTGTCTCAATACAAAAATCAAGGTTTCTTAAGGCTTTTGTGAGATGCATCAAGGTATAAAGCTAACATGGGATCATGCAAACCTAGACTTTTACTCTACAAAGCACATACCAAGCTCTCTCCTTAATGATGAAAATTCGATTTCGGGAAGAGCTTTGGTGAAGATATCGGCAAGGTTAGACTTAGATTCTACATAATTAAGTTCAATGTCCCCTCTTGCCACATGATCTCTTATGAAGTGAGGTTTCACTTCAATGTGCTTGGTCCTAGAGTGATGTACCAGATTTTTGGTCAAATTGATGGTACTCACATTATCACAATAAACTTTAATGTTAGAGTAGTGTAGCTCATAGTCCACAAGAGTATGTCTCATCCAAAGTAATTGAGCTACACAACCACCCATAGCCACATATTCGGCTTCGGTGGTTGACAAAGCAACACAATGTTGCTTCCTACTACTCCAACTAACTAGGGAGGACCCAAGATATTGGCATCCACCACTAGTACTCTTCCTATCCAATTTGCATTCGGCATAATCGGAATCGGTATAGCCAAGCAACTCAAAGGACCTAGTCCTAGGATACCAAAGTCCTACATTTAGAGTGCCTTTAATATATCATAAAATTCTCTTAACGGCTACTAAATGTGATTCTTTGGCACAAGATTGGTATCTTGCACACATACCTACCGCAAATAAAATATCGGATCTACTAGCGGTTAGGTATAGTAGGCTACCAATCATACTTCTATAAAGTTTAAGATCAATTGATTTGCCATCATGATCACTATCTATTCTAGTGCTAGTGGCCATTGGAGTGGTTACAATTTTTGCATTTTCCAAACCAAATTTCTTGATCATTTCATTTGCATATTTGGTTTGATAAATATGAATACCTTCATTGGTTTTTTTGACTTGTAACCCTAGGAAAAAGTTGAGCTCTCCAACTAAACTCATTTCAAATTCATTTTCCATGTTTTTTATAAAGTCTTGAAGAAGATCATCATTTGTTGACCCAAAAATAATGTCATCAACATATATTTGGGCTATAAAGATATCCTTTAATGTTGACTTTATAAACAAAGTTTGATCTACTTGGCCTCTCCTAAAATCCTTCGAAATTAAGAAAGATGACAATCTTTCATACCATGCCCGGGGAGCTTGTTTTAACCCATATAATGCTTTCCTAAGCTTATATACGTGGTTTGGATAATCTATGTTCTCAAACCCGGGTGGTTTCTCTACATATACTTCCTCCTTAATATAACCATTTAAGAATGCCGATTTAACATCCATTTGGTAAAGTTTAAATCCCATATGTTGGTGCAATCGGCCCAGGTTGACTCGAGTTTGACTCGAGCAGTACCTTGATAGTATTTTGATGATAGACAAAACTCATGACATGGGATTGTCATGGGAAAGTCCAACATGGGGTTGGCATGGAAAATCCAAGCATGGAGCTTGGTGTGGAAGTCCAAGGGGGAAGCCTTGGCATGGGAAAGTCCAAAGCATTGCGAAGTCATGCGCTTGGTGCTTGACATGGGAAATCCAAAGCATTGCGAAGCCGTGCGCTTGGTGCTTGGTGAGAAATGCATTGCGAAGCCGTGCACTTGGTGCATTTGGGAAGTCTTGAGAACTTGGCAAGTTCACTAGGCTCGGGTCCTTGAGTCAGTGAAGGATGGCATTGCGAAGCCGTGCGCTTGGTGCATCCGAGGGACCGCCGGACGGGGAGCGAATGGAGTGAGCCCAAAGGGAAGCATACTTCTAGGGCATGAGACGTGAAGGATGGCGTTGCGAAGCCGTGTGCTTGGCGCATCCGAGGAACGTAGGCTGAGGGAAGAGAGCTTCGGTGGGGAACTCCATGAGGGATAAGGTGGACTTGGCCAAGTGGCTAAGACTGAGTGTCGGAGGCTCAAACTTGATGTTTGAGGGTTTACCCGATAGTCGGATGCTAAAACAACTTGGTGTTTGAGGTTTTTCCCGACATCAGTCGACTGGCATAGGTGTCGGTTCGACTGATCCAAGTCGACTAGAGTTCGACTGGTGTAAGTCTAGGGTTTTGTGCTTGGTAGTCGACTGCCGAGGGATGGCAGTCGACTGATGGGAGTGTCGCGAGCACAGAACGCTCCGTGGCCGCGGGCCGGTCGATACAGTCACCGATGTCCATCATCGATCCGGGTGGTGATCCGTTGGAACTTGTCCGACGTGGATCTGGCTGTTGTGAGACAACAGCTACAGGGGCAGTCGACTAGGGCCTTTTGGCAGTCGACTGCTAGGCGCGAAAATAGCTCGATGCAGGTTATAAAAGGAGCTCGAGATGGAGGTTTTTGCCATGGTTTTTGTGGAGCTATTGGAGGGGAATTGCTGCTGCATTCCAGTCCTTCAAGAGCCAATCAAAGCAAGCAACAAGCAAAGCGATCAAAGCAATCGGTGAAAGTTTTCTTGTGTATTGTATTTGTGTATTTGCTTGTATTTCTATATTACATTGTAATTGCTTGTGAGAGGTTTCTCCACCTTCGACGTGTTGTCGAGAAGGAGTGTTATAGTTAGTGTCGTGCGCATAACTAGAGCTTGGTGAGCTCGCCCGTGGAGTAGGAACCATTCGGTTCCGAACCACGTATATGCTTGTGTATTAATTGTGCTTGTATTGTTGTTATTTCTATTGTTATTCCACTGCGTATATTAACGACAATTGTAGACAAGCACACGAGAAAGAGAGAATTATGACATCCATCGTAAGAGGTCTATTCACCCCCCCTCTAGTCGGCCGTTCGATCACCTACAAGTGGTATCAGAGCAAGGTTGCTCTTCAAGGACTAACCGCCGCGAGAGCACTACAAGATGACCGGCTACAACCTTCAACCACCAAAGTTTGAAGGAGATTTTCTATGGTGGAAAAGAAAAATGGAGGTATACCTAGAAACCGATTTTGATTTTATGCTAATCTTAGAAAATGGTTTCGAATTTCCTAGAAATGAAAGAAATAGGCAAATTGAGAAGTCAAGGTGGACCGAGGACCAAATCAAGAACTTCGAGACAAATCGCAAGGTAATCGAATTACTTAGTTATTTGATTCCTAACCATATTTGGTCTAGGTTGGGTGATTATAGGGATGCAAGGGAATTATGGAATAAGATAATGAAATTCTAAGAAAATTCCCAACCGGTACAAGTAGAGGAGAATGCCGAAGAAGAAGCACCCACATTTGAAGATGTTGATGACTTGGTGGAGACCTCCACCTCTAGTATTGAGGGGGAGGAAAGGGTTTCTATTCCGGAGCAAGACCAAAACGAAGCATCTACCTCCGGAAGAAGTGAAGAGGCCTCCACCACCTCCCTAGGTAACTCAAGCGTTATTATTTTAAATAAAAATCACATAATATGCTTTGAGTGTAGGGAGAAAGGGCACTACAAGAGTAAATGCCCAAAATTGGCTAAGGAAAAGGCATCAACACCAAAAGTCAACCCAAAGTCAAAGGATGCCGGTGTTCCCAAAATCAAGAGCAAAGAGCACATTGTGTGCTTCAAATGCAATCAAAAGGGACACTACCGAAGCCAATGCCCTAGGGGGAGGAAGAAAGGGCAAGAAGGTGCAACTCATGTAGGGGAAGCTCCTAAAGCTAACCCTAAGGTAAAGTTATTTAATGCACCTTTAATTCCTAGAGTTAAAAAGCATGCTAAGAGAAATAATAAGGTTTATTGCTTAGGTGCCAAGCATGTTAGTTTCTCTAAAGACAAACCTAGGACTCAAAACACTAGATCTATTTTACCTAGGGAGTCAATTAGGAGAATTGAAGAAAACTTGGGTGTTAATCCCAAGAAATCTAGGCATATGCCTAAGAAGAAGAACATTTCCCCTAAACCTAATGAAAATTCAAAAGTGAGGAAATTAGAGGTGGAGAACCAAGCCTTGAGGTCAAGGCTAGAAAAATTAGAGAAGACCCTAGCAATAATATCAAACTCGGTTAAGGGGTCTAATGAACAAAAGTCAAGACCTAGGAAACAAGAAACATCTAAGGGCAAGAAGAGTTTGGGTCACAAACCTATGTCCTACCATAATGTTCCATTTAATTATGGAACCACATCTAGGTCTAGGAAAACCAAGGCTAATAGGGAAGTCATCCCTAAGTCTAGCCATGGTATGTGTTTAGTGGCTAACACCTCAAAGAAATCAAATGTAGCCACTAAGAAGGTCAATGGAGGAGTCACCTCTAGAGTTGACCTAGGAAAGACCCAAAAGACTATGGCTTCAAAGCCTAAAAGGGTCATTAGGAAGGTATCTAGGGAAGTTATCCCTAGGGAATACCTTGTTAACCCAAGGAGCTCCAATAGATATTGGGTTCCTAAGAGCGTGATTGATTCACACTAAATGGGTTAGGGTGTGTCAACCCTAAGTGGATGGGTAGTTAACTTAGCCATTGTGAGTTGACACATTAGGGTGTGCCAATAGGGTTTGAGAAGTTAAAAATGATTTAAATTGACACAATTAGGTCTTAGAGGTATTGGTGTGCCATTTTGGGTTTTTGGCACACTAGGGAAATGAATTGTTTAAGGCAAAATGAATTTAATCCCTAGAAATGGCAAATTGATTTTAACACTTAGGTATTCTATACCTTAGTATATTTTACTTGTCATGCTTTATTTGCCTTGCCATGTCATGACATCATTTTCATTTTTATCTATAAAATGTCATGATCATGCTTAGACTTATCCTTATATGTCATGTATGCTAAAACATCATTCACATGTCATGACATCATGATATTGGCATATGTTTTTACTTAAATCATATTTATGTCATAATTATCATGCATAAATTAAAAGGAAATTAAGGACTATGGCATGATTTGATGGGAATCAAATAATATTGCCTAGAAATATGCATGAGACCATTTTAAAGAACAAAAAACCCACATCTCACTAGATTAATTGCCTTAAATGTGTTTTTACACATCTAGATATAAGTGAGATGTTTAAGGAAAAGAAATTAAAGGTTTTGAAAACTTTTTGAAAACATTTTGAAAAACCTTGGTGAAGCCTATCTTTTGATAGCTATCACCATTGAATGGGATGATACAAAGAGGGCTCTTTATTGAAGCTTTTCTAAACTTTTGAACTTTGTATCAATCTCCTAATTTAGTGGGTAAAATAATTTTCCAATATTTTTCACCCATAGTGTTTAGGATAAGTATTATACGTATGCATTTTCAAGATTTTTAAAATTACGTATATTTACTTATGGATTTCAAAATCCGAATAAGAAATGATCACGATCCGCTATGGATCGGCAATGATCGATGGGGTGGCAAATGTCGATTTCTGATTTCAGTCGACTGCCCAAGCTGATTTCGGGTAAATCTTGTTGGTTAGGCCCATGTTCAGCTAGGTTAAGGTCCCCTAACCACTCCTAACCCTAGGATATGCTTGGGAGAGCATTAGAGAGGGTGGAAATTCATTGGACATGGATTAGGAGAAGGGTTTTAGGGAGAGTATCAACTTTAAGGTGGAAGAGAGTTCATTGTTGAACTTTGCCTTAATTTTGATTTGGTTAATGTTCCTATTGGCTTAGGGACTCTCCAAGGACATTGTTGGTGCAATGGTCAAGGGGGAGCAAGCCTCTAGGGGGAGGTATCCATCATGGGAAGATGGATGTGTATTTCCTCATGGGAGGAAAATTGGGTTGCCTCTCTTTGATTGATATGGGATCACTAGAAAGATTGTAGGCATGTGTTCCTCCAAGGGAGAGATTGTAAGATCTCATTGGGATATGAGATATTCATACCCTTGGGGAGGACCTTTCTGATGTAATGTCAAAAAGGGGGAGAAGTTACCAAGTTACCAATTAGGGTTCATTGGAATTCTCATTGGGATATGAGAATTGCCAACATGGGAGAATTGGTAGACTTGAGATAGTAGTTTTGTCAATCATCAAAAAGGGGGAGATTATTGGTGCAATCGGCCCAGGTTGACTCGAGTTTGACTCGAGAAGTACCTTGATAGTATTTTGATGATAGACAAAACTCATGACATGGGATTGTCATGGGAAAGTCCAACATGGGGTTGGCATGGAAAATCCAAGCATGGAGCTTGGTGTGGAAGTCCAAGGGGGAAGCCTTGGCATGGGAAAGTCCAAAGCATTGCGAAGCCATGCGCTTGGTGCTTGGCATGGGAAATCCAAAGCATTGCGAAGCTGTGCGCTTGGTGCTTGGTGAGAAATGCATTGCGAAGTCGTGCGCTTGGTGCATTTGGGAAGTCTTGAGAACTTGGCAAGTTCACTAGGCTCGGGTCCTTGAGTCGGTGAAGGATGGCATTGCGAAGCCGTGCGCTTGGTGCATCCGAGGGACCGCCGGACGGGGAGTGAATGGAGTGAGCCCAAAGGGAAGCATACTTCTAGGGAATGAGATGCGAAGGATGGCGTTGCGAAGTCGTGCGCTTGGCGCATCCGAGGGACGTAGGCTGAGGGAAGAGAGCTTCGGTGGAGAACTCCATGAGGGATAAGGTGGACTTGGCCAAGTGGCTAAGACTGAGTGTCAGAGGCTCAAACTTGATGTTTGAGGGTTTACCCGACGGTCGGATGCTCAAACAACTTGGTGTTTGAGGTTTTGCCTGACATCAGTCGACTGGCATAGGTGCCGGTTCGACTGATCCAAGTCGACTAGAGTTCGACTGGTGTAAGGCTAGGGTTTTGTGCTTGGCAGTCGACTGCCATGGACTGGCAGTCGACTGTCGCGGGATGGCAGTCGACTGATGGGAGTGTCACGAGCACAGAACACTCCATAGCCGATTGGGCAGTCGACTACTGGGTCACCAGTCGACTGATGGGCATCATCAGTCGACTGGTAGGTGATCCGTTGGAACTTGTCCGACGTGGATCTGGCCGTTGTGAGACAACGCTGAGGGCTGATGACCGGGCCTTTTGGCGCTTGATCGCTAGCGAAAACAAATATGCAGGTTATAAAAGGAGCTCGAGATGGAGATTTTTGCCATGGTTTTTGTGGAGCTATTGGAGGGGAATTGCTGCTGCATTCCAGTCCTTCAAGAGCCAATCAAAGCAAGCAACAAGCAAAGCGATTAAAGCAATCGGTGAAAGTTTTCTTGTGTATTATATTTGTGTATTTGCTTGTATTTCTATATTACATTGTAATTGCTTGTGAGAGGTTTCTCCACCTCCAATGTGTTGTCGAGAAGGAGTGTTATAGTTAGTGTCGTGCGCATAACTAGAGCTCGGTGAGCTCGCCCGTGGAGTAGGAACCATTCGGTTCCGAACCACGTATATGCTTGTGTATTGATTGTGCTTGTATTGTTGTTATTTCTATTGTTATTCTGCTGCGTATATTAACGACAATTGTAGACAAGCACACGAGAAAGAGAGAATTACGACATCCATTGTAAGAGGGCTATTCACCCCCCTCTAGCCGGCCGTTCGATCACCTACACCATATAGGAAGCATACCCTAAGAGAATTCTAATAGATTCTAATCTATCAATCGGCGCATAAGTCTCATCATAGTAAAGCCCCTCAACTTGATTGAATTCCCTAGCAACCAACCTAGCCTTATTTCTAGTGATATTTCCTTGGTCATCTAGCTTATTCCTAAAGACCCATCTTGTAGTAATTATGGTGCTATCATTGGGTCTAGGTACTAACTCCCATACTTGACTCCTCTCAAATTGAGCCAATTCATCTTGCATTGCCAAAATCCAATCCGGATCATGTAATGCATCATTGATCGATTTGGGCTCAATTTGTGAAATAAGAGCAACTTGACTAGTAGGAGGTCTATGAAATGACCTAGTTCTTACTCCTTGAGATATATCTCCTACTACTTGGTCAAGTGGATGATCTTGATGAATTCTTAGGGTTCTAGAAGGGGTTTCAAATTGATCATTGTTATCTTCCACCCTTCTTTCATCATCGAAATCTCCTCTTCCTCCCCCTTGATCATTACCCCTTATGGTCAAATTTTAAAGTTTTTGGGTAATGTCTTGATTATTGTCATTAATATCCTTATCAATGGAGGACTTTCTAGGGTAGGTACTAGTGGTTTCATCAAATTGAACATTGGAGGACTCCTCAATCCCTTGGGTTCTCTTATTGTAGACTCTATACCCTCTACTTGTGGATGAGTATCCAACTAGGATTCCCTCATCCGCTTTGGATTCAAATTTTCCTAAGTTATCTTTGGTATTTAGAATATAAACTTTACATCCAAAGACTTTGAAATAATGAATTGTGGGAATAGTCTCATTCCATAATTCAAATGGTGTCTTTCCTAAAAACCTATGGATTTGAACCCTATTTTGGATATAGCAAGCGGTATTAACCGCTTCCACCCACAAGTAGCTAGGTAGAGAATATGCATTAAGCATAGTCTTAGCCGCCTCTTGTAGGGCACGATTTCTCCTTTCCACCACCCCATTTTGTTGGGGTGTTCTAGGACAAGAGAACTCGTGCTTGTACCCTTGCTCTAAACAAAATTGTAAAAATTTAGAATTCTCAAATTCACCACCATGATCACTACGGATCCGGTTGATTTTGAGACTCTTTTCATTTTCAACCCTTTTACTAAATCCTATGATTATTTCTAAGGTATCATCCTTATGTTTCACAAAATAAACCCAAGTATACCTAGAAAGATCATCTACTATGACTAAACAATATTTGTTACCATTTAAAGAAGGAGTACTATGGCAATCAAATAAATCAAGATGCAATAGTTCTAATGGTAAGGAAGTATTAGTTAAGGTTTTACCTTTGTGTGATGCTTTTGTTTGTTTTCCTTCTTGGCATGCATCACACATTTTGTTCTTGACATACTTGATCTTTGGTATCCCTTTGACCAACCCCATCTTGGCTACCTTGGCTATGTTTTTCATGTTGATGTGCCCCAATCTCCTATGCCATAGCTAACTTTCTTCTTCTTTTGCAACAAGACACTTAGTAGAAATGTTAGAAGCATATGAAAGATCAACATAATAGATATTTGACTTTCTATATCCAACTAACATACAATCATTTAATTCCTTGTGTCTAATCATGAATTTAGAGGATTCAAAAGAGACATGATAGTTTGCATCACAAAGTTGACTAACACTTAATAAATTAAATTTCATATTTTCAACTAGTAAAACTTTGTGAATGATAATTTTGGGGGATACCTCAATTGTACCTCTACCTAATATCTTGAGTTTTCCACTATTTCCAAAAGACACCGCTCCCTTCTTCACATACTTAATTGTGGAGAACTTGCTCACATCCCCGGTCATGTGTGTTGAGCAACCGCTATCCACAATCCACAAACCTTGCTCACCTACCTAAATCAGATGAAAAACACAAGCTTTTGGTACCCAAACATTTGGACAGGTAGCATTAAGTAAAAACTTCTTAGGTACCCATGCTTTCTTGACCTTACCCTTAATGGTTGCTTTCCTATTAATCAATGAAATATAGGCAACTTCTTTTTCTTTTGGCTTATATCCTATACCGGCCTTATTGTAAACGGCTCTTTGTTGGCTAAGGATCATGTCAAGATATTTTGAGTCATTTGTAAATTTCTCTAAACATGCCTTTAATTCACTAACCTCATCCTTAAGTTTGTCATTTTCTTCCTTAAGCATGCAAGAATCAACATTTGAAGGTTTTTCATTCCTAATGGCCTTTAGTTCTACCTTCATGATTCTAACCTTAGATTTAGACTTATCTAGAGCCTCTTTAAGATAAGCAATTGATTTATAAAGAAGCTTAACTCTAGGAGAATTCATTACCTCATCGTCACTAGATGACGATTCATCACTTGAGGAGCCTTCTTCTTGGCTTGATGTGTCGGAGTCATCTCCTAAGGTCATGAGTGCCACATGGCGTGTGATGTGGCAAAGTTCATCATCGGAGGAAGAATCTTCAACACTTGGTGTGTCCCATGTGGTTTGAGCCACCATGGCCTCCTTCTTCTTCTTCTCCTTCTTGTCTTTCTTTTTCTTTTCTTTTTCTTCCTTCTTCTTTAGCTTCGGGCAATTTGGCTTTATGTGCCCCTTCTTATTGCAAGCATGGAAAATTATATTATTGTTAAAATTTGAATTACCACTAATTTTACCTCTTGAAGAATGAGACCCCTTCCTTGCTTCTCTATTCTTGAACTCCTTTGATTTTCTATATAGTTTCTTGACAAAGTTGGCCATCTCACTAGAAGAGTCTCCATCACTACTTGAATCACTCTCCGACTCGGATGATGATGACACTTCTTTTCTTTCTTTCTTCTTCTTTTCCTTCTTCTCAACAAATAGAGCTAAACCCTTTTCCTTAGAAGACATGTTAGTTTGCTCATGCAATTCAAACTCACAAAATAATTCATCAATTTTAATTTGAGAAAGATCCCTAGTTACTTTAATAACATCAACTATAGAAGTCCATAGAGAATTTCTAGAAAATGCTTGAAGTATGTATCTTACCAAATCCCGATTATCAACTCGCTCACCTATGATATGGAGTCCATTCACAATCTCCTTGATCCTTCCATGCATTTGACTTACGGTTTCATGCATCTTCATTTGGAAGGCTTGAAGTTGTCCAATTAGTAAGTCCTTCTTGGCCCTCTTTGACTCCTTGGATCCTTCATTTAGCTCAATGAGCTTTTTCCATAACTCCTTGGCAGATTCGAAAGGCCCCACCTTGTTGAGTTGCTCCATTGCAATGCCACATTGGATGGTGAGTACCGCCTTGGCATTTGATTCGAACTTCCGGTTCATTTCCCTTGTCCAATCCTTGCTCGGAATAGGGTTTACATGTTCATCCAAAGGTTCCACGAAGCCATCTACAATGCTATGCCAAATTTCAATATTACTCATAAGATAATATTTCATCCTACCTTTCCAATACGCAAAATGACTCCCATCGAAGAGAGGTGGCTTGGCGGTGCTATATCCCTCTTGAAGAGCCATTGATGCCTTGGTTGATGGTGAAACCTTCCAAGCTATCCGAGCTCTGATACCACTTGTTGGGATCTTTGTAATGGCTAGAGGGGGGGGGGGTGATTAGCCTTTCTTCGTTTCTACAAAAACGTTAGCAGAAGCAATACAAATATATAACACAAATAAGAACAAGAAACAAAGCTAACAACCGATGTACGTGGTTCGGAGATGACACTCCTACTCCACGGCAATCCGTAAGGTGGATTAGCCCTAATCAATCTTCACTAAAACCTCCTTTGAATGAACCAAGGTGGAGAAACCTTATCTTACAATGCACTCCTCTTCTTTACAATAATGGAAGATTAAAATCTAGAGAAGAGGAGGTTTAGAATCACTAAAGCACTTGGGAAAGCTTGGTGAGCACGAGAGTGTAGCTAGGAATGAGAGCACTAGCTTCACCAAGCTCCCCAAGGCCCCTTTTTATAGAAGAGGGGTTGTTTTTCCCATTGATTGATCGATCACCGATGCTTACCATCGCCGATCACGCCGCCAATGGCTTAACCACAATCTCGCGGAGAGATTCAGAGTCGCAATTTCCAACGGCCAAGTGATCGACCGATCGATCTCCATCACCGATCGATGGAGTGATCACGAGTGCGACTATATTCTCGTATTCAGATTGCGTTGATCACCGATCGCCATCGCTGGGCGATCATTGCAACATCGATCATCACATCGTCAAAGCTAGCTGATCGATGGTCGTGGTTTCACCTCGACTCGGGCCGAGCACCGATCGGGCCGATCGATACATCGATCGACGATCGATACTCATCAAGTATGAGTAATTCATACTTGATTTTACACCCTAGATCTAGACTCAACCTTCTAGCTCCTCATTAAGCCTTGTGCCTCCAGGATCCCTCCGTGTCCGCGACTTATTCATCCTTTGCGCTTTGCTTCCAAGAGCTTCCTTCGATTTCGTCATATCTTGGGTTGCCAAATGCTTGGACTTTACGCCGCCAAGACTACAAGCTTGGACTTATGCTGCCAAGTCCTTACTTTGGACTTCCTTTGCCAAGATCATACTTGGTCTTCCTTTGCCAAGGTTCACTTGGATTTTACGCTGCCAAGACTACAAGCTTGGTCTTATGCTGCCAAGTCCGTCCCTTGGACTTTCCTTGCCAAGATCATACTTGGACTTCTCTTTTACCAAGTCTTCATCCTTGGATTTTCCTGTCACTTAAACATGTTTGTAATTAGATCACAAAATATTGCCTAACTTAGATGATTATCAAACATCAAAACATATAAATTCTTGGAGCATTGTTGCACCAACAATCTCCCCCTTTTTTATGTTTGGCAATCATTTAAGTTAGGTCTTTTAAAGATACACATAATCATATTTTCAATTCTAACTTAAACATTCCTTCTCCCCCTTTGACATACATCAAAAAGAGAAGGATTCATAAATGAAAGAAATTAAAGGTGTTGTATCTTGGACTAAGGTATAAGATTGATATTAAGCTCCCCCTTAATCCAAGATATGCTTTATGATGTGTAAATAATATTTGAAGCAAAGCATAACAAAGATTCAAAAATTAAGTCCTAGCTTTGCACCAACAATGGAAGTTTGGGGATGAAAAGATACATATTATAAAACTCCCCCTAAAACACTGCATTAAACAGTCCTAAAAATTTGTTTATACTCAATATTATCATGCTATAGTTTTAGGACATCAAGGATACACTAAATATCAGAAAATGGAACTAATTATCAGAAAACGTATCCTGGTTTCGAACTAATCGATCAAGCATACGCCTGAAATCCGAATTTCAGCCTTTTCAGCCCAACTTCAGAAATGCGGTAGAAATTCCAGAAATCTCGAAAAATCACGAAATTTTGCGTACACATTTCTGGAATCATACTTTATTAAGTAAAAATAGTTTGAAAAATATATGTTTTCCAGATTTCAAGATTGATACAAACTTGGAACCTAACAAAAGTTCTAAAGATTTTGCAAACTTTGTATCACTTTTGTGTTCCACTTGAAAACTGTTTTTCAAAATATGATGAATATAGTTTAAAATATATATGATTTGGAATTTACAACCATGTTCTTAGAGCTATGTATTCATTACTTGAATACAAGCCTTCCCAATGATTAGTCCATAAGGTATTCATGTCTCTAGGTGTGTCCTTGGCTCATAGTAATGCATCATAACAAGCATGATGAGCCAAGTACACCTTCCCTATCATCTCACATATTTCTAAGTGTCTCAATACAAAAATCAAGGTTTCTTAAGGCTTTTGTGAGATGCATCAAGGTATAAAGCTAACATGGGATCATGCAAACCTAGACTTTTACTCTACAAAGCACATACCAAGCTCTCTCCTTAATGATGAAAATTCGGTTTCGGGAAGAGCTTTGGTGAAGATATCGGCAAGGTTAGACTTAGATTCTACATAATTAAGTTCAATGTCCCCTCTTGCCACATGATCTCTTATGAAGTGAGGTTTCACTTCAATGTGCTTGGTCCTAGAGTGATGTACTGGATTTTTGGTCAAGTTGATGGTACTCACATTATCACAATAAACTTTAATGTTAGAGTAGTGTAGCTCATAGTCCACAAGAGTATGTCTCATCCAAAGTAATTGAGCTACACAACCACCCATAGCCACATATTCGGCTTCGGTGGTTGATAAAGCAACATAATGTTGCTTCCTACTACTCCAACTAACTAGGGAGGACCCAAGATATTGGCATCCACCACTAGTACTCTTCCTATCCAATTTGCATCCGGCATAATCGGAATCGGTATAGCCAAGCAACTCAAAGGACCTAGTCCTAGGATACCAAAGTCCTACATTTAGAGTGCCTTTAATATATCTTAAAATTCTCTTAATCGCTACTAAATGTGATTCTTTGGCACAAGATTAGTATCTTGCACACATACCTACCGCAAATAAAATATCGGATCTACTAGCGGTTAGGTATAGTAGGCTACCAATCATACTTCTATAAAGTTTAAGATCAATTGATTTGCCATCATGATCACTATCTATTCTAGTGCTAGTGGCCATTGGAGTGGTTACAATTTTTGCATTTTCCAAACCAAATTTCTTGATCATTTCATTTGCATATTTGGTTTGATAAATATGAATACCTTCATTGGTTTTTTTGACTTGTAACCCTAGGAAAAAGTTGAGCTCTCCAACTAAACTCATTTCAAATTCATTTTCCATGTTTTTTATAAAGTCTTGAAGAAGATCATCATTTGTTGACCCAAAAATAATGTCATCAACATATATTTGGGCTATAAAGATATCTTTTAATGTTGACTTTATAAACAAAGTTTGATCTACTTGGCCTCTCCTAAAATCCTTCGAAATTAAGAAAGATGACAATCTTTTATACCATGCCCGGGGAGCTTGTTTTAACCCATATAATGCTTTCCTAAGCTTATATACGTGGTTTGGATAATCTATGTTCTCAAACCCGGGTGGTTGCTCTACATATACTTCCTCCTTAATATAACCATTTAAGAATACCGATTTAACATCCATTTGGTAAAGTTTAAATCCCATATAGGAAGCATACCCTAAGAGAATTCTAATAGATTCTAATCTAGCAACCGGGGCATAAGTCTCATCATAGTAAAGCCCCTCAACTTGATTGAATCCCCTAGCAACCAACCTAGCCTTATTTCTAGTGATATTTCCTTGGTCATCTAGCTTATTCCTAAAGACCCATCTTGTAGTAATTATGGTGCTATCATTTGGTCTAGGTACTAACTCCCATACTTGACTCCTCTCAAATTGAGCCAATTCATCTTGCATTGCCAAAATCCAATCCGGATCATGTAATGCATCATTGATCGATTTGGGCTCAATTTGTGAAATAAGAGCAACTTGACTAGTAGGAGGTCTATGAAATGACCTAGTACTTACTCCTTGAGATATATCTCCTACTACTTGGTCAAGTGGATGATCTTGATGAATTCTTAGGGTTCTAGAAGGGGTTTCAAATTGATCATTGTTATCTTCCACCCTTCTTTCATCATCGGAATCTCCTCTTCCTCCCCCTTGATCATTACCCCTTATGGTCAAATTTTGAAGTTTTTGGGTAATGTCTTGATTATTGTCATTAATATCTTTATCAATGGAGGACTTTCTAGGGTAGGTACTAGTGGTTTCATCAAATTGAACATTGGAGGACTCCTCAATCCCTTGGGTTCTCTTATTGTAGACTCTATACCCTCTACTTGTGGATGAGTATCCAACTAGGATTCCCTCATCCGCTTTGGATTCAAATTTTCCTAAGTTATCTTTGGTATTTAGAATATAAACTTTACATCCAAAGACTTTGAAATAATGAATTGTGGGAATAGTCTCATTCCATAATTCAAATGGTGTCTTTCCTAAAAACCTATGGATTTGAACCCTATTTTGGATATAGCAAGCGGTATTAACCGCTTCCGCCCACAAGTAGCTAGGTAGAGAATATGCATTAAGCATAGTCCTAGCCGCCTCTTGTAGGGCACGATTTCTCCTTTCCACCACCCCATATTGTTGGGGTGTTCTAGGACAAGAGAACTCGTGCTTGTACCCTTGCTCTAAACAAAATTGTAAAAATTTAGAATTCTCAAATTTACCACCATGATCACTATGGATCCGGTTGATTTTGAGACTCTTTTCATTTTCAACCCTTTTACTAAATCCTATGATTATTTCTAAGGTATCATCCTTATGTTTCATAAAATAAACCCAAGTATACCTAGAAAAATCATCTACTATGACTAAACAATATTTGTTACCATTTAAAGAAGGAGTACTATGGCAATCAAATAAATCAAGATGCAATAGTTCTAATGGTAAGGAAGTATTAGTTAAGGTTTTACCTTTGTGTGATGCTTTTGTTTGTTTTCCTTCTTGGCATGCATCACACATTTTGTTCTTGACATACTTGATCTTTGGTAGCCCTTTAACCAACCCCATCTTGGCTACCTTGGCTATGTTTTTCATGTTGATGTGCCCCAATCTCCTATGTCATAGCCAACTTTCTTCTTCTTTTACAACAAGACACTTAGTAGAAATGTTAGAAGCATATGAAAGATCAACATAATAGATATTTGACTTTCTATATCCAACTAACATACAATCATTTAATTCCTTGTGTCTAATCATGCATTTAGAGGATTCAAAAGAGACATGATAGTTTGCATCACAAAGTTGACTAACACTTAATAAATTAAATTTCATATTTTCAACTAGTAAAACTTTGTGAATGACAATTTTGGGGGATACCTCAATTGTACCTCTACCTAATATCTTGAGTTTTCCACTATTTCCAAAAGACACCGCTCCCTTCTTCACATACTTAATTGTGGAGAACTTGCTCACATCCCCGGTCATGTGTGTTGAGCAACCGCTATCCGCAATCCACAAACCTTGCTCACCTACCTAAATCACATGAAAAACACAAGATTTTGGTACCCAAACATTTGGACCGGTAGCATTAAGTAAAAACTTCTTAGGTACCCATGCTTTCTTGACCTTACCCTTAATGGTTGCTTTCCTATTAATCAATGAAATATAGGCAACTTCTTTTTCTTTTGGCTTATATCCTATACCAGCCTTATTGTAAACGGCTCTTTGTTGGCTAAGGATCATGTCAAGATATTTTGAGCCATTTGTAAATTTCTCTAAACATGCCTTTAATTCACTAACCTCATCCTTAAGTTTGTCATTTTCTTCCTTAAGCATGCAAGAATCAACATTTGAAGGTTTTTCATTCCTAATGGCCTTTAGTTCTACCTTCATGATTCTAACCTTAGATTTAGACTTATCTAGAGCCTCTTTAAGATAAGCAATTGATTTATAAAGAAGTTTAACTCTAGGAGAATTCATTACCTCATCGTCACTAGATGACGATTCATCACTTGAGGAGCCTTCTTCTTGGCTTGATGTGTCAGAGTCATCTCCTAAGGCCATGAGTGTCACATGGCGTGTGATGTGGCAAAGTTCATCATCGGAGGAAGAATCTTCAACACTTGGTGTGTCCCATGTGGTTTGAGCCACCATGGCCTCCTTCTTCTTCTTCTCCTTCTTCTTCTTCTCCTTCTTGTCTTTCTTTTTCTTTTCTTTTTCTTCCTTCTTCTTTAGCTCCGGGCAATTTGGCTTTATGTGCCCCTTCTTATTGCAAGCATGGCAAATTACATTATTGTTAAAATTTGAATTACCACTAATTTTACCTCTTGAAGAATGAGACCCCTTCTTTGCTTCTCTATTCTTGAACTCCTTTGATTTTCTATATAGTTTCTTGACAAAGTTGGCCATCTCACTAGAAGAGTCTCCATCACTACTTGATTTACTCTCCGAATCGGATGATAATGACACTTCTTTTCTTTCTTTCTTCTTCTTTTCCTTCTTCTCAACAAATAGAGCTAAACCCTTTTCCTTAGAAGACATGTTAGTTTGCTCATGCAATTCAAACTCACAAAATAATTCATCAATTTTAATTTGAGAAAGATCCCTAGTTACTTTAATAGCATCAACTATAGAAGTCCATAGAGAATTTCTAGAAAATGCTTGATGTATGTATCTTACCAAATCCCGATTGTCAACTCGCTCACCTATGATATGGAGTCCATTCACAATCTCCTTGAACCTTCCATGCATTTGACTTACGATTTCATGCATCTTCATTTGGAAGGCTTGAACTTGTCCCATTAGTAAGTCCTTCTTGGCCCTCTTTGACTCCTTGGATCCTTCATTTAGCTCAATGAGCTTTTCCCATAACTCCTTGGCGGATTCGAAAGGCCCCACCTTGTTGAGTTGCTCCATTGCAATGCCGCATTAGATGGTGAGTACCGCCTTGGCATTTGATTCGAACTTTCGGTTCATTTCCCTTGTCCAATCCTTGCTCGGAATAGGGTTTCCATGTTCATCCATCGGTTCCTCAAAGCCATCTACAATGCTATGCCAAATTTCAATATTACTCATAAGATAATATTTCATCCTACCTTTCCAATACGCAAAATGACTCCCATCGAAGAGAGGTGGCTTGGCGGTGCTATATCCCTCTTGAAGAGCCATTGATGCCTTGGTTGATGGTGAAATCTTCTAAGCTATCCGGGCTCTGATACCACTTGTTGGGATCTTTGTAATGGCTAGAGAGGGGGGGGTGATTAGCCTTTCTTCGTTTCTACAAAAACGTTAGCGGAAGAAATACAAATATAAACACAAATAAGAACAAGAAACAAAGCTAACACCCGATGTACGTGGTTCGGAGATGACACTCCTACTCCACGGCAATCCGTAAGGTGGATTAGCCCTAATCAATCTTCACTAAAACCTCCTTTGAATGAACCAAGGTGGAGAAACCTTATCTTACAATGCACTCCTCTTCTTTACAATAATGGAAGATTAAAATCTAGAGAAGAGGAGGTTTAGAATCACTAAAGCACTTGGGAAAGCTTGGTGAGCACGAGAGTGTAGCTAGGAATGAGAGCACTAGCTTCACCAAGCTCCCCAAGGCCCCTTTTTATAGAAGAGGGGCTGTCTTTCCGTTGTTGATCACGACCGATGCTTACCATCACGATCGCCACCGGGCCAATGGCTTCGAACCACAATCTCCGCGGAGATTCAGAGCCGCAATTTCCTAACGGCCAAGTGATCACCGACCGATCCTCCATCACCGATCGATGGAGTGATCAAAGCGCGACTATATTCTGCGGCTCAGATTTGCATTGATCACCGATCGCACGCTGGCGCGCCGATCACATCGTTAAAGCAAGCCGATCGATGGTCGTGGTTTCACCGACTCGGGCCGAGCCGACCGGGCCGATCGATACATCATATCAGTCGACTGATACTCATCAAGTATGAGTAATTCATACTTGATTTTACACCCTAGATCTAGACTCAACCTTCTATCTCCTCATTAAGCCTTGCACCTCCAGGATCCCTCCGAGTCCGCGACTTGTTCATCCTTTGGGCTTTGCTTCCAAGAGCTTCCTTCGGTTTCATCATATCTTGGGTTGCCAAATGCTTGGACTTTACGCCGCCAAGACTACAAGCTTGGACTTATGCTGCCAAGACCTTACTTTGGACTTCCTTTGCCAAGATCATACTTGGTCTTCCTTTGCCAAGGTTCACTTGGACTTTACGCTGCCAAGACTACAAGCTTGGTCTTATGCTGCCAAGTCCGTCCCTTAGACTTTCCTTGCCAAGATCATACTTGGAC
The DNA here is from genome assembly GCA_025175895.1 of Wurfbainia villosa. Lineage (NCBI taxonomy): Eukaryota > Viridiplantae > Streptophyta > Magnoliopsida > Zingiberales > Zingiberaceae > Wurfbainia > Wurfbainia villosa. The sequence goes on from CM046005.1 coordinate 77,450,060, forward strand.
TTCTCTTTTACCAAGTCTTCATCCTTGGATTTTCCTGTCACTTAAACATGTTCGTAATTATATCACAAAATATTGCCTAACTTAGATGATTATCAAACATCAAAACATATAAATTCTTGGAGCATTGTTGCACCAACAAATACACTATAATCCCTCTGACTCGAGAACTCTCAAACTCGGAGGGGTTCGCTTTTACAAAATGAAAAGGTAAGGTAACACACTACCTTTCCTTTAAGCTAGAAGTACAATAAGCGAAATGAAATTAAAATAAATCTATATCGACAATAATGGATTGAAGATGATCACGTAGTGTCGGAGGTTACGGAGTGTCGGTGTGAAAGAGCTTTTGTAGACGACGACATCACTTTAGAATAGTAGGTATTATATTTTCAGAGTTAACCCTCCATTTCTTTTATATGCCAGTTCTAGTCGCCTAGACCACCCTTCAATCGACTCCATATCAGCCCGTCGATATGGTACACTAGCCTTTCCAGTCGTCTGGACCTCTCCAAGTAAGTTGGTTCCGCTCCTCTGCAGTTCTAGAATTTTCCTATCCCAGTTGTTTGGACCCGGTCCAGTCAACAATAACACGTGCCATCTCGATCACAAGATCTCCAGTCGAACGACAACTCGCTTGCCAACTAGGCATCCCAGTCACTTGGACATGGTCCAGTCGACTGGGTATGAGGTGCCTAGACTTCGTCCAGTCACCTAGAGAACTACAACACATAGTTAGCATAAAGCAGAGTATAATATTACTTAGCAGTATTAATATTGCTCAATCTCGACTTTTGAGTCCAACACGGACCCTCCGTTTGATCGACCCTTATCTTGTCCCCAACTGAGGATATGACCTCACCTCTCAACTCGAGGCTTATCTATCAATTGTCTAGCCGGACTTACCTTTCTTGACATCCGATCTGACCCACCAGGTCTTCATGCCAACTGTCTGATCTCCCTGACCCAATTGGGCTTTCTGCCAGCTGTCTGGTCTCCTTGACCCAACCGATCTTCTACCAGATGTCCGGTTCACTCAACCCATTTGGACTTCATGCATAGTGTCCGGTCCTTTTGATCTATCAAGACTTTTGCCTAGTCTTTGATCAACATGACCTACTAGGACTTTCTTATTAAGCCTACACATTTAACACATATATTGTTGGAGATTTGACGCCCGCTAGAGGGGGGGGTGAATAGTGTAGATGACGTACGATGATGGAATTCTTTCGCGTTTGATCGTCTACAATCTTGTTAGCACAGCGGAATAGTAATAACAAATAAATATAACAAGATACAATCACAACACGCACGATATAACGTGGTTCGGAACCGAACCGGTTCCTACTCCACGGATCGGGCTCAAATGAGCCCTAGCGATGCCAATCACACACCACTATCAAATAACTCCTTCTCGGAACAATCCGGAGGTGGAGAAACCTCGTACAATAGTGATTACAACAATAATCAAAAACTACAAGCTAAGACAATGAAATACAAAGCAATACAAGTAAAGAAAACACTTTACAAATGCTCTTGGATGCTTGATCGCTTGGTTGCTTGATGTCAACTTGAGACCCCGACGCAGCAAATCGCCTCAAAAGCCTCAAGAAACCGATGCCAAAATCCTTCCCGCCGAGCTCCTTTATCCTTGCGCACGACCGATTTCCGCCATCACCGATCGCCATAAGTCACCAATGATCGATGCCATCGTTGTCGTGAGACAACGGCGATCCACGCCGAAAACCTAACGGATCTTCCGATCGCCAACATTGGCGGCCGATCCCACGAGTCGATCGACTACCGGCCACGGAGCATTCTCAGGCTCATGCGAATCGCAATGATCGCCATCTCGGGCCGATCGCTCAGCCGACACCACCGATCGCTTCCCATGATCGGGCCGACCGCCAGAGCCCTTATAAGTTTCAAACGCAATGAACTTGTCGACTCGGCAATGAATCCGCCATAATGCGCCGACCGCCAACCTCAAGAATGAGGTTTTAACCCAAGTATGGTGCCCCCATACTTGCTAGACCACCCTTAGCCTAGACCTAAGCCTTCTAGCCACCTCCATCACCTCACGCCTGATCCTCCAAGTCATCCATGACTTGTTCATCCATCGCGCTAGCTTCCGTGTGCTTCCATCGGCTATGTCATGCTAATCTGTCTACACCGCCAAGGCACATTGACTTACGCCGCCAAGACTCGCTTGACTTTACGCCAATATCAATCCCTTGACTTCCCAAATGCCAAGACTCATGCTTGACTTTCCATTTGCCAAGACCCATGCTTGACTTCTCATTTGCCAAGACCCATGCTTGACTTCTCATTTGCCAAGACCCATGCTTGGACTTCTCATGCCAAGTGCTCAAGACTTGACTTTCCTAATTGCCAAGTGTCCCCACTTGACTTTCCATGCCAAGTACCCATGACTTGACTTTACCTTGCCAAGACCCATGCTTGACTTTCCTATAATCACATGGTCAACCCCGTCAACCATCAAGTCAATTATAACTGGGTCGATTGTATAAACAATCTCCCCAACATATTAACCGACATTAATGTCAAACATCAATGCCAATCCTATGTCAAACATACTTTGTCAAACATCAAAACATCACTCGAGTCAAACTCGAGTCCTGGTCAATCGTGACCTGGGCCGATTGCACCAACAATCTCCCCCTTTTTGATGTTTGACTCAGACCAATCAATTCATGAGTTAGAACACTAACTCAAATCCCTTTACCAATTATCCTAAATTGGTAAACATTCACAAAATGTTCTCCCCAAACATTCAAGTGAAAATGTAAATCAAATGTTCTCCCCAAAACATTCTCCCCCTTTTTGACTAACATCAAAAAGGTTTTCTCTCCAAGGAGGTCAATGTCTCATGTCCCAATGAGATCTTACAATCTCCCCCTTGATCAAAGATAGCTAGGATGTCTACCATCTTCCTAGAGATAAGTCTCATATCACTCAAGAGAGGCAATCCTATCTCACTCTCCCAATTTCCAAATTGGGTATCAAACACCCATCAATTTTCAATTGATAACATTCTCCCCATATAAAAAAAACATCCATCATCCCAAGATGGATACCTCCCCCTAAAAGCTTGCTCCCCCTTGACCATTGCACCAACAATGTCCTTGGGAAGTCCCTAAGCCAATAGGAACTCTAAACCATTAAAATTAAGGTTCTAAGTTCAACATAGAACTTTTACTCACCCTAAATTTGATACTTTGACCTAACATAACTCCTAATCCATATCCAATGGATTTTCACCCTTCATCATGCTTCCCAAAGCATATCCTAGGGTTAGGAGTGGTTAGGAACCTTTACCATAGCTGAACACGGGCTAAACAAACCTTGTTAATCCATATCATCTGATCGCCACCAAGTGGCGCCGATCGGTAGTCAAATTCTAATTTCACTATCGATCGAATTTTGAAAATGCATAAGTAATTACACGTATATCGAAAAATCATGAAATTGGATACGTATAATACTTAAGACCAAAACAATGGGTGAAAAATGTTTGAAAAATAATTTACCCATAAAATAGTGAGTTTGATACAAAACTCAAAACCATTGAAATTTTCAATGTTTTGGCCCTATTTTGTATCAACTTCATCAATGGTGATTGCTATCAAAAGATAGACTTCACCAAGGTTTTCTAAATTGATTTTAAAATGACTTTCAAAACCATATTTTGGATCATATTCCTTGAGCTCTATGTACATGACTTGTACACAAGCTTTCCCAATGATCCACCAATAAAATTAGATGAGTTTTAGTTCATCTAGATGCAAAAACTATGCACCTTGAACTCAACTCATATCCTAGCATCTCACATGTATCCAGGGTGTATAAATACACATTCATGTCAATTGGATGTGAGATGTGGGTTTTGTTCTCTTAACCTAGGGTTTCATGCATTTTTCTAAGGCAACTCTACTTGATTCCCTTATAAATGGGACTCCAAGTCATGTCATAGTCTTTAAATCAATTTTAATCAATTTAGATGCATGAAAATGATCATGGCATAATAATAGAAAAATAAATCATGGCCACTGATCATGATGTCATGGCATATGATGAAATTTAAAAACACATGACATTAACCTAAACCCTAAACATGATCATGACATTTTTTATGATTAAAACTAAGCATGATGTCATGTCATGGCATATGGCAAACAAATCATGGCATATAAAATATATAGGTATAATAACACCTAAATTTTAATATTAATTGCCATTTGTTGGGATTAAACATATTTTGTCATATTAACCTAATCTTCCTAGTGTGCCAAAAACCCAAAATGGCACACCAACCTCTAAACCTAAATTGTGCCAAAATGATCATTTTATCAAACTTCATAACTAATATTGGCACATCCTAAAATCTTTTAGGATTAAAATCAAACCACATTCCCAAGGTAACTATAACCTTGAAAATGACCCAAAATGCCACCTTTGCCATGGTTGAGTTAACTACCCATCCAATCAAGGTTGGCACACCCTAAACCCATCTAGCGTGAATCAATCACGCTCTTAGGAACCCAAAACCGATTTGAGCTCCTAGGGTTAATTAGGTATTCCTTAGGGATAACCTCCCTAGATACCTTCCTAATGACCCTCCTAGGCTTGTTAGCCTTGGTCATTTGGGTCTTGCCTAGGTTAACCTTAGGGATTGCCTCCCTAACAACCTTCTTAGTAGCCACCTTAGGTTTCCTAGAAACCCTAGCCACTAGGCATACCCTTTGGTCAACTCTAGGATGACTTCCTAGTAAACTTGGTCTTCCTAGACCTAGTTAGTGTTCCATAATCAAATGGAACACTATGATAAGCCACCTTAGGCTTAGGTTTGTGACCCAAGCCTTGCTTGCCCTTAGTTGACTTTTGACTCTTAGGTCTTAAGTGTTGACTTTGACTTTTTGATCTAGGAGTTTGACCATTAGACCCTTTAAATTGATTTTGTATAATTTTAAGGGTCTTCTCAAGTTTTTCAAGCCTTGACCTCAAGACTTGATTCTCTAATTCTAATTGCCCAATTTTTGAATTTTGATTTAAATCATGGGCATGGAACTTTCTAGGCATATGCCTAGTCCACTTAGGATTGAAACCTAGGTGCTCCTGCACCTTTCTAATGGTCTCCCTAGGTAAAATTGGTCTAGTGTTATTTGACCTAGGTTTATCCTTAGATAAATTATTTTTAGGGACATTAGTCCCAAATTTCTTCCTATTATCTAAGTGAATACTTTTAGCTCCTAAGCAATATTCTCTATTTCTAGCATGCTCTTTTGATAAATAGCAAGATTGCTAAAATTATTTCTAGCATGCTTTTGAATATAAGAAGTAGAAAGAGCATTATTAAAATATACCTTAGGGTTAGCCTTAGCTCCCCCTACATGTGAAGCTCCATTTTGCCCCTTCTTCTCCCCCTTTGGGCATTGACTCCTATAGTGCCCCTTTTGATGGCACTTGAAGCAAATGATGTGCTCTTTGCTTCTTTGACTTTGGGCACCGACTTCCTTGATTTTTGGCACGGGTGAGTCTTCTTAACCCGTTTAGGACACTTACTCTTATAATGTCCTTGCTCCTACACTCAAAGCAGATAATATGAATTTTATCATTATTTGAAATGCTCGAGTTACCTAGATCCGTGATAGGTGCGGAGTTGAATTTTGGGCTTCTTCATCTTGACCGGATGTTGAAGCTTCCTCCTTATTTTGTTCCGCCCGGTGTGGATGGTCTAACTTCCTCCCTCTATCCTAGAGGTTGAGGTTTGTCTTAACTCTACCTCTTCCACCACTTCTTCCTCCTCGATTATAGAAGTGGATGCTTCTTCCACTTCCTCCACCAATCCGGAAGTTGATTCCCTATCAACGGACTCCTCAAGCTCTTTAGATGGAGATGTGCTTGCTTGAGCTTGAGAGGGTGTGCACTCTTCTTCTTCTTCTTCTTCTTGTTGGATTGATGATGAGTTTTCATGGAGCTTTGCCACTTGGCTCCATAGCTCCTTGGCATCTATATAATTCCCTAACATACACAAGATATTGTTAGGTATTAACTCAACCAAAAACTTTATTACCTTGGTGTTTTTCTCGAAGGCTTGGACTTGCTCTTCGGTCCATCTCTTCTTTTTGAGGAAACCACCTTTTGGTCCTCTTGGCAATTCAAAGCCTTCCATTAAGAGAGACCATTCTTCGAAGTCCCTCATCATTAGGTAGTCTTCGATCCTTGCCTTCCATTGACTAAATCCTTCTTGTCCATAGAAAGTATAAGGGATAGGTGTGTTGATATCCCATCCAAGCTTGTCTTGGAGTTCCATCTTCACCCTCTAGCGTTTTAGCTCCCGGCGGTTAGTCCGTAGAAGAGCCCCGGGCTCTGATACCACTTGTTGGAGATTTGACGCCCGCTAGAGGGGGGGGTGAATAGCGTAGATGACGTACGATGATGGAATTCTTTCGCGTTTGATCGTCTACAATCTTGTTAGCACAGCGGAATAGTAATAACAAATAAATATAACAAGATACAATCACAACACGCACGATATAACGTGGTTCGGAACCGAACCGGTTCCTACTCCACGGATCGGGCTCAAATGAGCTCTAGCGATGCCAATCACACACCACTATCAAATAACTCCTTCTCGGAACAATCTGGAGGTGGAGAAACCTCGTACAATAGTGATTACAACAATAATCAAAAACTACAAGCTAAGACAATGAAATACAAAGCAATACAAGTAAAGAAAACACTTTACAAATGCTCTTGGATGCTTGATCGCTTGGTTGCTTGATGTCAAGATTTGCGGCAGCAGCAAATCGCCCCAAAAGCCTCAAGAAACCGATACCAAAATCCTTCCGTCGAGCTCCTTTTATCCTTGCGCGACCGGATTTCCGCTTATCACGACCGCTATAAGTCACCGATCGATGCCATGCTGTTGTCGTGAGACAAGGGATCGACCCACGCGGGAAAAACTCCAACGTATCTCTTGGCGCCGATCGCCAACATTGGCAGCCGATCGCTACCACGTAGTCGACCCGATCGGCCACGGAGCATTCTGTGCATGGCTAAACCGGGCAATGATCGCCATCTTGTACGATCGATTGCCGACATACCGATCGCTTCCCATGATCGATCCGACTGCCAGAGCCCTTAAGGCTCTCAAACGGCAGTCGAACTCAAGTCGACTCCCGGCAGTCGAACCGGCCATAATGCCAGTCGACTGCCAACCTCAAGAATGAGGTTTTAACCCAAGTATGGTGCCCCCATACTTGCTAGACTACCCTTAGCCTAGACCTAAGCCTTCTAGCCACCTCCATCAGCCTCACGCCTCTCGGATCCCTCCAAGTCATCCATGACTTGTTCATCCATCGCGCTAGCTTCCAGGTGCTTCCATCGGCTATGTCATGCTAACGGTGTCTACACCGCCAAGGCACATTGGACTTACGCTGCCAAGACTCCGCTTGGACTTTACGCCGCCAATATCAATCCCCTTGGACTTCCCAAATGCCAAGACTCATGCTTGGACTTTCCATTTGCCAAGACCCATGCTTGGACTTCTCATTTGCCAAGACCCATGCTTGGACTTCTCATTTGCCAAGACCCATGCTTGGACTTCTCATGCCAAGTGCTCAAGACTTGGACTTTCCCAATTGCCAAGTGTCCCCACTTGGACTTTCCATGCCAAGTACCCATGACTTGGACTTTACCTTGCCAAGACCCATGCTTGGACTTTCCCATAATCACATGGTCAACCCTGGTCAACCATCAAGTCAATTATAACCTGGGTCGATTGTATAAACAATCTCCCCAACATATTAACCGACATTAATGTCAAACATCAATGCCAATCCTATGTCAAACATACTTTGTCAAACATCAAAACATCACTCGAGTCAAACTCGAGTCCTGGTCAATCGTGACCTGGGCCGATTGCACCAACATATATCATATCACTATTGATTCCTAACTTTAAACCATGCTTCATACATCAAAACTTAGGAGTGGTGCTCTCTGCACCAACAGAGAAGTGGTCTCTCAAAACTAAACAAAATCTCCCTTCATCTCTAGTAATCATCTTCATAGCCATACATGCATCAAGATCAATCCTAGGGTTTCTCTTAGTCATCTCCAATCCATTAAGGTCGCAACCCAAAACTATGACTATGTGTGTTATCAATCCTCTAATAATAATTTCTCCTGTCGACCCTTTTCCCACCTTAACTAAATGTCTAATAAGGTGAGATCCTATGTCAACTTTTATTTCATTAATCATCACCTATATGATCATCAATTCACTTTTGAATACCACTTTGTCACTATTCCCTTGGCCAAAAATTATGTCGGCCATGACTCTATGTAGATACTTGAAAATTGGATATGGGAGGTTTGGGGATTTGGATTTAGAGGAGTCGTATGGTCTTAGGACATTTGAGATTTCACTCTAAAAATCATTTTCTTGAAAATTTCTATGGATCCTTCTCTCTCCTCCATAGGATAAATCATATACAGAGTTAAATTCTACGAGTGTCCATGAATATTCATTATTAAACATCCCAAAAGTGATATTGCCTTTCTCACATATTTTTTTGTAATAAAAATAATAGTCTCTACAGAACTTAAAAAGTCTAGGTTCACCCTAGGGTATGTGGGGTATTGCATGCTCATGAAATCATATTGCCCCACTCTATTAATAATTCAAAGTATGTCTTCTTTGATCCCTAAGGGCTCTATAGTGTAGTACATCATATATGTATCGGGTAACAATGATCTTGTGTTTAGAAAATATTTCAAATATAGATTTATGAATTGCTATCACGAAATATAATGCCATAAGAGTTTTTGTTACCTTCATTGCATGCTTATGCTTACCTTTGTCCCTTGATCCGGAGGCTTCTCTTTTTCTTAGTCTCTTCCACATTGTAATTAGGGTTCCTTTGGGGGAGATCTTGAGGAAGGTGGATGTGATCCTGGGGCAGTGTAAGGAGTTGTAGTCTCTTAAGAAGGGTTACTTTCGAGTCGAGAGAACCTTAGAAACTTTGGTCTTGGATAGAAGAGGAAGAGGAAAGTTGTTGGTGAAGAACTTGGAGCAGGCACGATTGGAGATTTGCAATCAACACGAGTATGCTAAGTTTTTAAAACCTAGTTAGTAACGTGACATGGTCATGTCGGATGACACAACCTAGCCGTGCTAGCTTCTGCCCTGTTCTCGGATGGTGACACGGTCGTGCCGGATGGCACGACCAGGGCGTGTTAGGCTTTGTAAGAATTCTCTAATCTTCAACATACCCATGCCAGATGGCACGATCAAGATGTGTTGAGTTCTGTATGTTTTGGTATGAGCATGCTTGTTGGGAAGCTTGATGCGGATGCATGCTCAGATGCGTTTCACAAACGCGCACAGTGGAAATACTACATAATAAATTTCTAATTTATTACAACACACACATCCACGTATGAAGGATACAACACATGCAAACATAACCACAAAATAAAATTTTATGAAAGAAATAAATGAAGAATAACATTCATTCTAGGTATACCTATCGGATGACGCGAAGTGGGAATGACATCAACCTACTAACTCAACGGAGTTTGCCTCAACTCTTATCCACACCGAGTTTTCATCAAGACAACTTCCAAATCTCGAGTTTGCTTCAACTCTTATCCACAACGTACATAACTAGATGCCACCAAACGAAGAGAACAACCACACAAGAGAGTTGTTGTCTGACCAAGAAAAGGGGTTGTTCACGCCTTTTCCTTTGTTATATGGTCTCCTTGATTGGCAGCAATGGGTGTTGCCGAAAGGTAACTTGCTAGAGGGGGAAGTGTCTGAGTCAGGAGGTGGCTATTGGCATCCAAAGGAGGTGGCGACAACAAGTTGGGCGGTAATTTTTGGGGTGGGTGGCAAGAGAGGAGAGGAGAGGAAGAGAAGATAGCTCTACCGCCCTAGGTTTCTCATCCAATATATATATCTCCTATCAGATTAGATGAGCAAGTTCAAAACCTGCATCCATTAACCCGTAACCCATACTAATGGCCTTAAGTTTAGTTCAAAATCAAACTCCTTGGTTCAATAACTAAATCTCTTTTAATTCAAACCAAACTAATTTGGTTTAGAATTAAACCAAAGAGGGTTCAACCCATCTTCATAAGACTTGACCCTCTGTGTTTCCTTCCGATAAAATCCCTTCCATATTTTCCCTTTGTCTGGACCAACCAGATCCAATCTCTCTTGATATGAGAATCCAATTATCAAACTCATTTTAAGTCTTTCGGAAAAACTCATAGTGCATGTGACCTTATAGGGTGTGATCAAGAAGAAAACCTACATGGATGATAATATTATTACCTATAAAGCTAGATTAGTGGCAAAAGGCTATCGTAAAAGACAAGGTGTTGACTATGACGAAACTTTTTCACCAGTAGCTATGCTTAAATCCATTCGGATACTCCTAGCCATGGCAGCTCATTTTGATTATGAGATATGACAGATGGATGTGAAAAAAACTTTTCTTAATGGAAACTTATCTGAGGATGTATATATGATACAACCTGAGAGTTTCACATCCATTTACAAGAACAAAGTATGCAAGCTTCAACGTTCCATTTATGGATTGAAGCAGGCATTTAGGAGTTGGAATATCCATTTTGATGAGGCAATCAAACAGTTTGATTTCTCACAAAATCCTGAAGAGCTTTGTGTGTATAAGAAGGTTAGTGGGAGTGCGGTCGTGTTCTTAATATTATATGTCGATGACATATTAATTATAGGAAACGATATTCTTGTTTTGCAAACAGTCAAGGTTTGGTTGTCCAAAATGTTCTCTAAGAAAGATATGGGAGAAGCTACCTATATTTTGGGGATTAAGATCTATAGAGATATATCGAATCGGTTGCTTGGTCGTTCACAGTCTACATACATAGACAAAGTACTAAAACGGTTTAGCATAGAAGAATCCAAGAAAATTTTTATTCCTATGAGGCATAGGATTCACCTTTCGAAGTCTATGTGCACGCGCACTGAAGACGAGAGGATTCGCATGAGTCAGATCTCATATACGTCAGCTATAGGATCGATCATGTATGTTATGTTATGTACGAAGCCCGATGTATCGTACGCTTTGAGCGTTACGAGTAGATACTAGTCGGATCCTGGTATGGACCATTGGGTGGCTATCAAGACAATCCTTAAGTACTTGAAAAGGACTAAGGATTTGTTCTTGGTATATGGAGGAGGTGATATGGTAGTAAGCGGGTATACTGATGCCAACTTCCAGATAGATAAGGATGATTCCAAATCTTTGTCTGGATACATATTCATCTTGAATAGAGGTGCGGTGAGTTGGAAGAGTTCCAAGCAAGATACTATTGTTGATTCTACTACAAAGGCAAAGTATATTGCAGCTTCTGAAGAAGCAAAGGAGGCGGTCTGGATCAAGAAGTTCATTACTAAACTTCGAGTAGTTTTGAGCATTGTTGAAGCATTACCGGTTTACTGTGACAATAATGGTGCCATTGCACAGGCGAAGGAACCACGGTCTCATCAGCGATCCAAACACGTACTACGTCGTTAATATCTTATCAGAGAGATCATTGGTAGAAGAGACGTACAAATAGAGAAAGTTCCCACTGATAGGAATCTAGCATATCCCTTGATAAAGCCTCTTCCCCAAGAAAAGTTTGAGAGGCATATAAAAGCCTATGGTATTAGATACTAAGGCGATTGGTTGTAGGCCAAGTGGGAGTTTGATGTAATTGAGAGGTGTCCTAAGGCAATCGTCTTAGACGTTATTAATAAAATTCACTATTTGAGTATACATTATCTATGTATTTGATTGGATCTTAAACTCATATATTGAAGTCCATAATATGATTCATAGCATGAGAGAAATTATGATTGGATCACAATTAGTGGGTATCTCATCATGTGTAAATATGCAAGTATTGAAACTATCCCTAGTCGATGAATTGATGAGATTAGACATCATCAATTCTGTGAGACTAACACATGTTATGCTTCTTAGTTTATCCAACCATTCGGTACTCACTGAATGGAAGCATAGGGATGCTGAGAGTGAACATGTGGATGCTAGTTATGGTAACTAGGTCATTGGAGTGACCTGCTATAAGACTTCATATGGTTCTATATGTCGTTGAAGATCTCATTGTAGCTTGAGTGTGAGCTTCCTTAGACTTGAGGTATTCAAGTCACCTTGATCATGGCGCCTTGTACTTTGACTTATTTGCAGCCATCTACATAGTAGGTGTAACTCCGGGATGATTAGGTATAAGCCAAAGTGATCGAAGGTGTTTGAATAACCTACAGAGGATTCACCACTCTTGATAAAGGAGATGTATACCCTAGGCCTCTTGTCAGAATTGTTACTCAGAAGTCTATGGCCAGAGCAAGCATGTTAAGAAGATGGTCTTCTTGGGAACATGTAGGAGTAACTTGAATTCATAGGACATGGAAAATAACTTGGGCTAGATGTGACGTAGTTAGCCTAGTGGGGACGAATACAGAGACCATGTCCTGAACAAAGTGGGTATAGGATGAGTGAAAGGAACAAGGCACGAACAACTAGAGTTGTTGAAGGGTTCAGAAAATGTTCTGAAGTCGATTGAGACTTTTCGATAAATTCGGGGTCATGATGTACTGCTAGGTGTCACTCATGATCTATTCATAATTAAGGGGTTAATTATGAATGGCCAACATAACCAGGAACCTATTGGGTCACACACACTACGAGTGATCTCGAGATGTAAAACAAGTCTGAGAATGAGATTCTCGTTGAGAGAGGATATGTCTGGTTGGACCAAACCAAGGGGGTGCAAAACTAGGCTATGGAACCTCCTATGGCTTTGTTGGACTTATCACGACCACATCGCACTTAAACGAAGTCAAACGGACCATACAAAGCCTCACACAGTCGTGCCTAACTTGGTGCGGGTCATTCCTGGCTCTAGCCACAAATTGGCAAAGTTTGGATTGCACCCAGAGAGACACACGGCCAGGCCATGTGAATCCACACGGTCGTGTCGTGTCTCCGCCAATTTTTGAGATGTTCTCTTATGGAAATTTCCTAGGTTGTTCTTACCTTAATTATGGGATAATTATGGTAAGATATATTCCGTTTAAGCCTCATAAGATGACCTAATCAAAAGATCTATAAAAGGATCCCTTGATAATCTTTGAAAAAGGTTTTTTGGTTTTAGGTTTTCCCTTGGTAGTCGTCTTTTCTCTCTCCTCTCTCCTCTTCCTTTGTCTTCGCCGGTTGGCTAGCACCAATTGGAGACAAAGGCTTGCTGCTCTAGGAGTTGTCTCAGGTGATCCTGGTGTGGATACTAATAGAGGCAAGGCCTATTGGTCTTGCTTGTGGTTTCGACAGATTCAAAAGAATCTCGAAGGTATAATTTCTCCTTCTACTTGTGTGTTTTCATGTGATTATGTCAAAGCAAGTTTTCCTGGCCTGCAAGGGATGTCTGGGATGTAATAAAAATTATTTTTATTCTCTTTATTCCACTGCGCATGATCCCGGAATATGCAACAGTAGGGAATCCATGCGCACTCAGAAACATTTTGCAAGAACATAAGCAGTGGAAAAGTAGGATTCCTCCAGAGATCCATGTGGAAACTATACTCGTTTGATCAATTCTATCCTATGAGATTCGTAGTTACCTTCAATGTGAGCCCTTCGCAATCCCGTCGACAACACTTGCATGCAAGGTGTCTGGATCTCGGCGCGGTCAGGATGCCCGCGTCTCCACGGTATCCACATGAACCATGAGATGAAGAGGAACCAAACTATGGTGCTAGCCACAAGATGTTGGTTCGGCCAAGGAGATAGAACAAGAAGGAGAAGAAGATCACACTCAAGAGTCTACAAAAATAACCACACCACCACAATAAGTCTCATCTAATCCCTTTTATATTCAACCATTGAATATGAAGTGTTGTGACTCTTGGTTTCCATGGAATTAATAACTCATTAATTCCATCTTAATGATCATGCAATCCTTCTTAATGGTGAGTCTCACTCAATCTGAATTTGACTTGAGTCTAACTCGGGTAAAATTCATTTAGTGTACCTTGAGTCCTACTCAATCCGAATTTGACTTGAGTCTAACTCGGATCAAATTTATTGAGTATATCTCGAGTCCCACTCAATGAGTCTAATCTATATTAGACTCAATACGATGGCCCAATGGCTCATCACATGAGCCATCTCCAACTCACATGTCCTAAGTGTCACCCAATAGGTTCTCGTAACGTTGGCAATGTTTCTAAAACCCTTTTAGAGACATAAGCAATGAGCAGCATCTAGCAATACATCATTGCTACCCAAGTAACGAGAATGTCGAGATCTGACATAACCTTTCCTTGACTACTATCTTGTATGACTCAGTCCTTCTATCCTTAATATCTAGATTGATCAATGAGGCATAGACTGTGTCATCCTCTTATCAATCATGAGTTTCTTGATCTCCAAGTGGACTACTAAACTAAATAAGCTCAATATCTCATATTGACTTATTTGAGCATGACCATGCATTTTAGTAGTCCTACTATCAAGGGGCCCATAGATATCACTTCCGTTATACAGAAGGGATAGATCTCATCTACATCACTCACATCCCTCCGTATAACTTATTGCATACCCAGTGATCGCCTTTATAGTCACCCTATTATGGGTGACATTTGACGAAGCTAAATTATACATCTCACTATATAGGGAACCGTAGTGACTTCAGGTCTAGGGATTATTCATATCAATAGTTATATGAGAATGTTTATAACGCTTATATAATGATCCATGAAACATTCTCATGATGGATCAATTCAGTACATAGTCTCTAATATGTACTCATGTGTCAACTTGATATCACATATCCATGACTTGTGAGATTAAGTCATCAATTGACCTACATGCTAGTCTCTCTCTCTCTCTCTCTCTCTCATATCAGTACTATATATATATATATATATATATATATATATATATATATATATATATATATATATATATATATATATATATCAATTCAACCAATTGATATGCTATAAATCTGAACCTACTATTCAAGGACACTATTATATTATTCATATAGCACAGATAAGAAATAATATAATAAGCAAACCTTGCCTGTTATTAATGAAATATGATACATATGATCCCTAATCAATCATCTCATGATTATCACTAAAGGTTGACACTAACAGGCGACACCCGGAGAATCTCGTGTTAAGAAACCGCGGTGGTCGAGGCGACACCAGAAGAACTTCGGATGGAGTCGAAGAACCCAGGTGAAGACCAGAAGTAAAGCGACAGGTCATAAAGGACCAGAGGTAAGGATGAGTGCGAAGAGAGATGGTAAGGTCATGTCCTCTTTATGGGGACGACCGTAGGAGACAATCCAACTAAGGCTTCCAATGGAAGGTCTAGGTCGTGATCAGACGGTAAGGAAACATCCTATTTATCATATTCCATGCTAACCTCTTATTGTAGGGGAGTGACCAAGATGGCAGTCGACTGCTGGCTTTGGCAGTCGACTGATGCTACTAACAGTCGACTAATGAAGGGCATCAGTCGACTGATGGCGACGAATCAGCCAAATACACAAGGTCAAAAAAGATAACGATTGATGTCGCCACTTCGTGATAAGATAAGGTGCCACCTCATGATAAGATCCACAAGTTATGGATCTATATCTGGACTTATTCCAAGGCACAAGTTTATAAAAGAAGGGGAGGACTCGAAACCTAAGATCATCAATCTTGCTCTCAAAGTGCTCCCACAACGCTAAAGCTCTAATGCCGTAACGTCATCATAATGCCGACACAATGCCAAGCTCACAACCTCTTCGTCGGCAACAGCAAGTTTATTTTTATTCATTGTATTCATGGTTTTAATTGTAACAAGGTGAGCTAGGTTTGTTTCCTCATCCTCGAGCTTTCATTTTTTGTGATCGTTGTCTCCTACCTCCAACGAGGAGGAGACTCTATAGTGGATTGCCCCTTCGTATGCAGTCAAGGATCACGGGGCCTTGAAGTAGCAACTGTTAGGTTGTGAACCAAGTAAAAACAAATTGTGTCTTTTACTTTCCGCTACATTAATTTTTGGATTGTCGAATCGAACAAAAAGAAAAGATTTCACGCTCGCTATTCACCCCCCCCCTCTAGCGATGCTTCTCGATCCTACACTGACTACGTCACACCTAACCCAAATATTACTTCCTTGTCCTATGGATTCAAATTACTCAGACATGTATCTAAGAGTACTATACTCTTGACATGTGATGCTTTAGCCAAAAACTTTGAGTAACAATCCTGACAAGTGGTCATAGGGTGTACATTCTTCTTGTAGGGAGTGGTGAATCCTCTATTAGCTATTTAAATATCCTCAAGCACTTCGACTTATACCCAACCATTCTTAGGCCACACCTCTAAGGGAATGCTTGCTTAGGATGTCAAAGTATAAGTCTCTATGACCAAGGTGACTTGAATACCTTAAGTTGAAGGAAACTCACACTTAAGCTACAATGAGAATTTCATAGACATATCCATATATGTAGGAAACCATATGAAGTCTTACAGCAGGTCACTCCAATGAACTAGCTACCATAACTAGCATCCATATTTAACTCTCGACATCCCAATGTCTCCAATCAGTGAGGAACAACTGTTTGGTTAGACCAAGGAGTATAATCCGTGCTAGTCTCACTGAATCAATGATGTCCAGATGTATCAATTCATTGACTAGGGAATATTTCAATACATTTATAATTACACATGTAGAGATGCTCACTAGTTGTGATTCAATCACAAGTTCTCTCATACTATGAATCATATTGCGGGCATGCAGTAAATGAGTTAAAGATTCAATCATATACATTAAATATGTACACTCAAATAGTGAATCTTTATTTATCCAAGAAATAGTATAAACCATAAGGCAATTGTCTTAAGATACTTCTCAAATATAACATCTTGAACTTTAACATCCCTTAAAATTTTGATTCTTACCCTAATTAACTCTCCAAGTCATTTTCATTGAAAATCTCTTCTTTCAATGTTTTTCCAAGCATGTTAGAGGGTTAGAAGAAGTTAACTAACCTAGGGTTGAAGTTGAATGACTAATTTGAACTAAATCACCTAAAAAAGGCTTGGATAGTCGACAAGGAGAACTCTTAGTTGGCTAAAATCTGATTTCAAGAATTTGCATATTTTTATGTTTTTCAATTTGAGTTTTGGAAATGTATTAGTAATTCTACGATTTTTGAGAAGTCATGAAACTCCATACACGCATTACTTATGCCAAATACTATGGGGGAAAAAATAGTTTTCTATGAAAATAACTATTAGTTTGAGAGAATGATACAAAGTTCAAACGCATTGAAAATTTTAATTTTTTAAGAAACTTTGTATCAATATCCTCAATGGTTATTCCAATCAAAATATAGACTTCACCAAGGTTTTCTAAAATGGTTTAAAAAGTTTTTTCAAAAATTATTTTCAATCATGATCAATGGGCCAAGTGTACATGACTTGTACATTGGCTTTCCTCATGATTCATTCTTATGATTTGATGAGTTTGAGTTTATTTTGATGTACCATTTGAGCACCTTGAACTTAACTCATTTTACTAACATCTCATATGTGTCTAGAGTATTTCAATACAAGCACACAAGTCATCTTATGATTTTGTGAGAAGTGGTTTTGTTCTTCCCTAAAATAAGGAAGCATGCATTTCTATCTAGGCATATCCCATTTGATATCCTTACCTAGGATGTTAAATAATGTCAATTGTCCTTACACTACAAAAAAAACATCAAATTGGCGACGAAATTTGGCAACGAAAATAGTTCGTTGCAAATTCTGCAATGAATTAAAATTTCATCGCAAATTTGGCGACGAATATAGGATTCGTCGCCAAATTGGCGACGAAATTTGCAACGAAATAATATTCGTCGCTAATTTTCTCCTAATTATCCCACCGTTCCGAACCACACAATCCCTCCATCCTTCCTCCGCTCGATCGCTCACTCCTTCCTCCTCCCGCCGTCGTCGCTGGTATGCTCTCCTTTCTTAGTTTTCTTCCCTCGTCGTCACCGGAGCAGCGACGACGACGCGAGGGCACGTGCGTGGCGCCCGCAAGGACCCTCGCTCGCGTAAGGTTACACCGTGCCGTAGTTGCTGCGCCTTGCGCGTGCTTGGCAGTTGTCGTGTGGTCTCAATCATGAATTAAAATGTTATTCAAATTATATAAATCAGTATAATGTGTCGTAATCTAAATACAAAATTATTTTTCATAGGTTTGTCCTACTTCATTACGATGTTCGGTGTTCGTGAAGTGTTCATCTAGCCGTGAGCTCATCCACACGTTGTTTCCATCTGGACAGGTACACGTTAAAATATTGTATATTTATAACATTAATAATAGTATTATTAATTATGTTATATTAATTATTCTTAATGTTTGATTTTAAGTAATTTAATTACTGTTAATAGATCATATTTGTTCGAAATGATATTATAGTTTGCAATTAAATATCACACAAAATCATATTTAGTATTAGAAAATTTTAATTTATTTTGAGTATAAATTTATGGTTAGATTGATATATATGGATGAAGTTTGGAAGAAATTAAAATTAATCGTTGATATAATTTTGAAAACAGGATTAATGGAGAGAGAACGAAGTTAGATGTATAAAAAGAATTTACCAAAACGTCGTGGTTTAACCGATGAATTTATAATTGGGTTGGAACAATTTTTTAGATTTGCTAATAACAATGTTGAGTTTATGGATGGGAATAAATTAAGGTGTCCGTGCAAAAAATATCATAATGGTAAATTTTTCCAATGTGATAAAGTTTGAGAACATCTTTGTAGATTTGGTTTTACACCAGATTATTATAATTGGACTTGTCATGGTGAACCGTTTATATCCGATGAAGAGGTTGGACGAAACATACAAAGGACAGTTAGTGGAGAGCAAGTATATTACGATCAATTCAATTCATACCAGAGGATGATAGTTGATGCAGTTGGTTATAATTTGAATAGCGAACCAAACGCTGCAAGTTCTAGTTATCCTCAAGCATTTAAACACATGTATACTAATTATTCAACACCATTGGAGGAGGTAGAAGTTACTGGTGTTAATGAAAATGTGTACAATGAGCCATATATAAAATTTCAAGAAGTATTGAGAGCTGCAGATGAACCCGTGTGGTCTGGTTGTGATAGCCACACAAAATTAATTATCTCTCACCGCAAGATTGTTGAATGTTAAAGCTGAGCATAATGTGTCCGAAGAATGTTTTAATGATTTTGTTCAAGTTATTGGAGAAGTCTTGTCGCGTGATCACATAATGCCGAAGGATTTTTACAGTATGAAAAAACTTGTGAAAGATTTGGGTCTCCCGGTGCAAAGAATTGATGTTTGCAGAGATGGTTGTATGCTATATTGGGGAGATAATGTAGATTTAGAGGCTTGTAAATTTTATAGTCAATGCAGGTACAAGAGTACCACGAGAACAAATCGTAATAAGTGATTAAAATCATTCAGACAAATATTCTATTTGCCTTTAACTCCTAGATTGCAAAGGCTTTATGCTTCAAAGGTCACTACTGAACACATGACTTGGCATGCAAATCATAAAACAGAGAATGGGCTAATGTGTCATCCATCTGATGCAGAGGCATGGAAAAATTTTGATCGAACATATCCTGAGTTTGTGAATGAGATCCGAAACATCAGGTTGGGTCTATGTGCTGATGGATTTGCTCCATTTGGCAAATCAGGAAGAACTTATTCTTGCTGGCCAATTATCATAACTCTGTACAATCTTCCACCCGGTATGTGTATGAAAACACTTTATATGTTTTTAACATTGATTGTGTCTGGCCCTCATAATCTGAAGAAGTTAATAGATGTTTACATGCAACCGTTGATTGCCGAGTTGATCCAACTATGGGACGTGGGTGTTTCCACATATGATGTCCATATTAATCAGATGTTTACAAGGAAAGTTGCACTTCTTTGGACCATAAATGATTTTCCTGCTTATGAGATGTTATCGGGCTAGAGTATTGCAGGGATTTTAGGATGTCCAATATGTATGGAGAGATCAAAGTCATTCAGATTGAAACACGTTTTAATTGTCATAGATAATTTTTACCACTAAATCATAAATTCAGAAGAAATAAAGAAGAATTTACTAAGAATAGAATTGAAAGAACACCTCCACCATTAAGATTCACCGGTCAAATTTTATGGTAAAGAGTGCTTAACTTTCCATCTGTTATTGAAGAACCAAATGTTACAACATATGACTATGGAATTACGCATAAATGGACAAAATGGAGTATATTTTGGGATTTATCGTATTGGCAGAGTAATTTGATTCATCACAATCTTGATTTAATGCATATTGAGAAGAATGTTTTTGATAATCTGATAAATACGGTGATGGATATTACCGAAAAAACAAAAGACAATCTGAATGCAAGAAAAGATTTGCGTCTCATATGTAAATGACCCACCATTGATGTTGATGAAAATAGTAGGGGACCAAAACCGAAAGCAGTTTATACATTGAATAAGGATCAGAGATGGATTGTTTGTGTATGGTTGAAATCATTGAGATTTCCTGATGGTTATGTCTCAAATCTTGGTAGATGCGTTGATTTGAAGGAATGCAAATTGATGGGTTTTAAAAGTCATGACTGTCATATATTCATGGAAAGATTAATTCCTATTGCTTTGAAGAAATTGTAACTAAATTTTGTCTGGGGTGTAATTACGGAATTAAGTATTTTCTTTCATGATATCTGCTCGACAATACTGAGTCATTCACACATGGAGACATTAGAGAGAGACATTCCGATCATTTTGTGTAACTTAGAAAGGATATTTCCACCGACGTTTTTTGATTCAATGGAACATCTTTTGGTTCACTTGTCATATGAGGCTAAAGTTGGAGGTCCTGTTCAATTTCGATGGATGTATCCGTTTGAAAGGTGATTTTTTTTTACTTTTTTTGTCATTGTTATTTCATTTGGTCAAATTTAGTATAATTTATTTTCTAATAAATTTTATTGTATTACTCTTAGATTCCTCTATCACTTGAAAAAAAAAGTGAAAAATAAGGCTCATGTTGAAGCTTCTATTGTTAATGCATATATTTGGAGGAAGTTACAACTTTTGCATCATATTATTTTGAACATCACGTTCAATGCAAGAGTCAGAAAGCAGGAAGAAACGATGAGGGTCCCGTTGATCCAAATTTGAGGGCATTCTCAATTTTTAACTACCTTGGTCGACCAAGTGGATCTTGTACAAATAGATACTTAACTGGTCAGGAGTAGCAAGCAACCCACACATATATTTTATTGAACTGTCCAGAAGTAACGTCGTATTTCGAGTCAGTATATAAAAGTTATATTATACATTTCATATATCATAAATTATTGTTCATGTTATATTTAATTTTATTGTAGGATTTTTCAAACTCTATATTCGGAGCTTCCGGAGCATGAGTTTAATAATTTCTGTGATGAAGAATTTGCACAATGGTTCATAAATTATGTAAGTAGTCTATGATAATAAATTTGATAAATCTTGACTTTAACACATATTTATTTTACTTTAGGTTCTTGATAATCACGGTCACATTGAGCAAGACCTAATAAAACATCTGTCATGGGGTCCAAATTCAATGGTGAAAACTTGGCCAACATATTTCATAAACGGATATAATTTTCATACTCAAGATTACGGAACTGGAAAAACTATAATGAATAGCGGAGTTTGTGTTCAGTCATATATTGATGGGGGTGCAAGGAATGAATTTTACGGCTTACTAGATGAAATTTTAGAAGTAGCGTACCAGGCTCAGATTTGCGAGTTATTTTATTTATGTGTCGTTGGTTTAACCCTATCAAAGGCATGAGGGTGCATCCACAATTTAATTTGGTTGAAATTAATTACAAAAAAATATACAAGAGGTACGAACCATTTGTGTTAGCACAGTAAGCGATACAAGTATTTTATGCTTCATATCCTAGTCTGAGACGAGACAAAAGTGATTGGTGGGCTGTTTGTAAAACAAAAGCATGTAATAAAATTAAGGAACATTGGGAAGACATTGCATATCAACAAGATGAAGTTGTCAATACATTTTATATCGAAGAGTATAATATTTCAACGTTACAAGATCCCAGCGGTGTAGTAATAGACATTGATGCAAGTGAACTGAATGAGTATGAAGATGAGGATTTTAATGATGAGGATGAGGATGACGATGACAATGACGATTAGATGCATGACCAGGCCAAAAATTTTATTGCAAACTTCGATTTCTAATTGTGGGTAACCTTTTATTGAGTACCAATTATGTTTTAATTCACTGTGTAATTTGAAATTCCATATATTTGATATACTAATGAACTCTTTATTTTTTTAGGGTCATCCAGTTGCTATGAATATGGTAATATTTTCATATTGTTCGTATTAAAAATTCAATATGCAAATGTATTTTTTTTACTATAATATTCTTCTAATAATAATGATTGTTAGTTTTGACGTGGCGGTCATAGACGTAGTAGTGAAGGAAGACCACAGTCTTCCTCTGCTTCAGCCCCCGCACATTCTGATGGTCTTGTAGGAAATGTGCCCTCCACCTCTTCCCCAGTTGTAGGATCTTCTGATTCTTAGCATATACCTGCTAATGTATCTTCTCCGGTACAACAATCACTCGTGGAGAGGGAAGATACAAGAGAGTTTATATCTCCGCGCGGAGATTCGTAAGTATTCAAGTTTTAGAATATCTATATTTAATTTTTAATACAATATGTATTTTTATAAGTATATAATGGGGTTTGTTTTTATTTTATGTTAGATTTACAAATTATGTACATGTTATTCACGAGATGAATAAAATAGTGAATAATCATTGGGGCGGCGCTTCTATGACTTATACAAGCACGCCAGAAGAAATAAAAGTATTGTGGTGGAATGAGTTTAAGGTAACTTATTTAAATAATTTTGTATATGAAATTGCAGTTACTATAATCAATTTTTATTTTTCTCTACTGTAGCGGGTATTTACTTGGAAGGAGAGTCAAACACTAGAGATTAGGAGGATTTTTAAGAAAAAGTGTGGTGATCATATGAGAAACATACTAAATCATGCGAAAACTAGAAATAAGAAACCACATTGTATAACCGAGGAGAATTGGAATAAAATTGTTGCACATTGGGGATCTGAGGAAAGCAAATGGAGTGAACAGAATAAGCAAAATCAGCATTGTAATTCTGGCATTATGTCTGCCACGTATGCGGGAGGATCCATAAATATCGATGAGAATAGTCATCGATTGGTGTGTATTTTTAAATTATAATTTTGTAATCTAATACTCACTAATTTATAAATTTTAACTGTTTAATTTGTTTAGGCCAAGGAGACGAGAACTGAGCTATTATTTATAGACACTTTCACCGGTACATTTCAAAAGAAGGATAAGACACGGAGTGGGGAAAGAGCTAGAACAATAAAGTGTGTAATTGTAAAACTTTAATTTCTTATGTTACTATTTAATTTTTTTTTCTTTCACAATAGGAGAAATACGATGAACTTTCACAAAGAAATTCGAGTGCAAGCGATGATGTAGTCGAATTTGAGCCATCTGTTAGCAATATAAATTTATGGCTCGAAGCATCTGGAGGATCAAAAAGTGGAAGAATACTTAGACTCGGCTCTTTGAGCCGATCCTATAGAGTTCCTGGTTCTTCTTCTTCATCCTCTCCAGCATCAAAAGCACAAGTAATTCAATTAACCAAAGAGGTTAATCATTTGAGAGAGTTACTAGCGCAGAAGAAAACTGAATCGAGAGAAAACGCTCAGAAAGTACAAGACTTAAATGAAAAGATGAACGAATTTCAAAGGCAACAAATATTTATTATGCAACATCTTCAATTAACATCTAGCTCAAATTAACTTCCTCCTTCTGGCTCTGCTCCTCCTCCTCTTGATCCCTGTCATGGAGACAATGATGATGTATTTTTTGATGACGATGGTGATGATGGTGGTTATCTTTGACTATATTTGTTGTATTTAAATGCTAGCTATCTGACTTATGACATATACGATATTTATGTTTTTATAAGTTTGTTGTATTTAAATGATACTTCATGATGATGGTAGTTAGTAAGTACCTTTGGATGTATTTGTTATATATATATTAATTCCATATTAATGTTTGATGTATAAATTTATTAATATTGTTGTGTGTTTATTGTAAAACAGGGAAAAAAGAATAATCTAAAAAAAAAATTCCAGATTTGCAACGAAAATACAATTTTCGTTGCAAAAATAGATGTATCAGTCGACTGATACTTGAGAAACTACGACTTCCAAATATATTTTCAACATCAGTCGACTGATGTTACTGTAGTAGTTTACAAAATGTTTCGTAGCCGACTGAACAGTCGACTACTCACCTGACAGTCGACTGATGAATATAACCAGTCGACTACCATACTGTAGCATTTCATAGAACCTTTGGTAGCCGACCGATCAATCCAACTGGTCGCATATTCAGTCGACTGATGTATTCATTAGTCGACTGATATTAAAAAATTTTGCGACGAAATTTTTTTTTTGTCGCCAAATTTACAAAGAAAAATAAATTCGTCGCCAAATTTAATTTTATTCATTAATTATGTTCATTATATTTTTGTGACGAATATATTTTTCGTCGCAAATTTGGCGACGAAAAATATATTCGTCGCCAAATTTTATTATATTTGTTAGAGTATGCGTGTGAGAGTTTTGCGACGAATAAATATTTCATCGCAAAGTTAGCGACGAAAAAATATTTTTGTCGCAAATTTGGCATCGAAAGTTTAATTTGTTGCCAAATTCGACAACGAAAAGATTTATTCGTCGCCATATTTGGCGATGAAAAGTCTTTTTAATCGCAAATTTTTGCGACGAATCTTGCTTTTCGTCGCCAAATTTACGACGAAACATTTATTCATCGCCAAATTTGGCGACGAATTTTGCAAAAAAAATATTATTCGTTACAATTTGGCAATGAATTTTTATTTTTCATTGCAGAATTTAGCGGCGAATTATTTGCAACGAAAAAAATTTCGTTGAAAAAAATTTTTGAAGCGAATTTTTTTTGCAAAATTCGTTGCAAAATTCGTCGCCAAATATATTTATTTTTGTAGTGTTAAGTTTCAATTTGATTAAATGCATGAATTATGATCATGGCATATTGGATGTGAATAATTTTCTAAAAGAAAATCTATCAAGCTTAAATGATGCATGATGACATGGCAAGATAAAAATCAACCTAAGCATCAATATAACATGTTTTAAATATCATGTGATAATGCCATGACATAGAGTGTATCATGCAAGGCATTACAAATGTATAAAAATACAAAGGTACAAAGATACCTAAGTCTTGAATCTAATTGTCATATCTAAGATTACGACAAATATCAAACTTGACATAATAACAAACCAACTCTTTCAAGTATGCCAAAACCCTCAAACTTGGCACACCATTGACTCTAACCTAATGTGTCAATCATGATCGATTTTCAAACTTTTATTTATATTGGCACATCCTAAAATCTTTTTAGGATCAAGTTCTAACTTTATTTTCAAAGTATAACTATACCTTGAAAATGCTCTAAAGTGTCAACTTCACTATGGTTTGGTTAACTACCTTTCCATTTTTGGTTGACACATCCTACACCCATTTAGTGTGAAAGGATCAAACTCCTATGAACCCAATACCTATTGGAGCTCATTGGGTTTTCTAGGTAGTCACTAGGGATAACCTCCCTTGCTATCTTCCGAATGACTCTTCTAGGCTTCATGGAAGCCTTAGTCATCGAGGTCTCATCAAGGTTAACTCTAGGGATGTAGGGATGTATACTGAATAGTCTATCTTTTGTATGAACATATTTATTTTGAAATAAGAATCACATGATCATTGTTTGTATTTTTATGCTTATGCAATATTGTCTAATACATTACATTGTAGATAACATGGTGTGTAGTGTCACACAGGAGATCATGTTATCGGCTCCTTGTAAAGTATAAGTAAAGGCTCACAACCGAGATGGCTTTGGACAAACCATCAGAATGGTTGTAGTGTGATTTGGTATTAGTTTGTCTTGACCATAGAATCAAACTAGTGCACTTTGTGTGTATTGAGCAGGACCGACTTAGAGGTGATTCGATTTATTACTGACTACATAATCGAATCGGACCTCAGATATTATTTAGTACATGCTCTTAATCCCGATATAATAACGGGCATATATACTTAGTATTCATCTCTTTGATTTACCAATGGGCGAGATTTATAGATTAAATCGATAGGCTCAGTAAGTTGGGAGATGATATTATTTATATGGTGTGCCTTTGATTATAGGAGGAAACCGTGTCCTATATATTAGGATGATGATGTCCCCTTGAGGAGCTCATAAGGTTCATCATGTAAACCCTGTAGGTGGACTTGGTCCAGCATGATGAAAAGGTTAAGTGGTACTACTCAAGGAGTTAGATGTTGATTAATTAATGGTCAGTAAATTAATTAATCGACGGACATTCGAGATCTTAAACACGGGGAGAAAATGTACAAATAATATATGGAGCCCATATTATCATATGGGGGTTGGTGAGGTAGATCGATGATGATCCTTTAGTGGATTGGATTATCATTAGTGGATCGGACTTTATGTTGGCTTGATCCATGGGTGGCCAAGACCCAACTCCTCCTCATGGTCCCTAATGTAGCCTATTAACACCTCATGAAGCTTAGATCCAATGGATAGAAACAAATCTCTAGATCCGACGGTTGAGATTAAATCCCTAGAACCAATGGTGGAGATTATTTGGAGGCTTATCCCTAACTCTATAAAAGGGCTTGATGGGTTGGCGTGGATGATTGAAAGGAGAGCTAGGGTTTTGGGCGGCAAGAGAGGAATCCTAGTTGAGATAGGATTAGGGTTTGGAGGCTTAGGGTTTTGGAGGCTTGGGCGGCACCAAATAAGGAAGTTGTTCCTTTTCTTCTTCTTCCTTCAACTTGGCCGGCGTCCAGCAGCCTCTCAAGCTCTTTTCCAGCCCTTGGCCGGTGCCCAAAAGGCTCTCTTCTCTTCTCCTTGAGTGGTGGAAACAAGACTTAGGGGTCTCCCTTGGTGTCTTGGTTGTTTTCCATCTTCATCTCCTTCTCTTTGTTGGCCGACGGCAAGGATTCTTTTTGTTCCTTGTTGGTTGGTTTTAGGGAGGAGAAAAATCTTGTTTCTATTCTTCCTTTTGATTTGGAAGAGCAAGGAAGGAAGATTTGCGATCTAGGAGCTTCAACTTTTGGTAGATCGTCGCCCACACGACGTCCGAAAGGAGGAAGGTCATACATTAGAAGATCGAGAGGTATATCGATTCTCTAATTTTTATATGTTACATGTTTGTATTTGTTTTTCAATTATGAGCATGATATAAATCTGTATATGGCTAAATAATACTTGGATCCTGAGCATAAACACAAAAACCGGCGATTTGGACATCGTCTATTCCACGGCTACTCGTAGAATAGAGGATGGTCGCTTGAACAACGAGTTTGTTCAAGTGACCTCTCTAAACGAATAGCACGATGATGACTTGGTTGTTTGGGCAATCCCTTTTGTCTAGGATTAAATTTTTTTTAATTCGGGGACATCGAGGGGATCTCCATGAACAAACGACCAAGGTGAAGTAGGAAGCGAAGTTTCCTCTCACGGACTCGATAAGGAAAACCCTTCAATTGGTATCAGAGCCAAGGTTTCCGGTTTTGTGTGTTTAGGATTCGGTTAATTTTTATGCACTTTTCATATATTATATGTGCCGGATAATAGTAGGATATGCGTAGTTTAACTCTTTGGTTGCAAGCATAAGATCCGACTATTATGGTCATATGTGTGTATGTGATTGTATGTGTATATTTTGTTGAATCCTCGGGGTTGACGAGGCTAGTATTTGATTTTTTATAAATTAGATACGGAATTGTTTAGCCACTATTTATTTTATTTTACTTTCGATCTAGATTTCATGTACACTCCCTCGTGGAGTATAGGATCGATGGATGTAAATTAAAATAGGTTTTAGTCTCGGCTCGGATCTCCGGATGGCTTATACATGGCGTAGGAGGAGCGGATGAGAAGGCGTTGCGACGGGAGACATATTGAAGACAAAAGCCATAATAGTTGGAAAATAATTTATTTTTCATATTTATTGCTTTTTGTTTGATATGCATGTCGTAGGCTAGGAAAATTCCTCAATTTCAGATTACTAAGTGGGAGAGGGAATTTTTAAAATTCCCACGGCCTCCAATACGATTTGACAAGTGATGCAAACAAACTTGCGCGTCGACTCTGAGTGCCTTCCTTCCCATCGGATGGGTTTGTTTGCGGATCACAAGGTCGAATATGGTTATAGGAAATTATTAAGGAGCGTGTGTACTTCCCCATCGTAAGGCACACAACCCGAGATAATTACCTTGGTACCAAGTAATGGTGAACACTTAGATACAAATATAAGTATCCTCCCCATCGGAGTCACTGCTTTTATTTGTAGGGCCGAAGAGAAACCAACTATTAATTTTACTTGTCAAAAAGTTAGGTTGACAAGATAGTAAAATTAATGGGTAAAACCTCCTCTTACAAATGTAGAATTCGTATACGTCCACACTATCGTGGCATACAATATTCTCGGTGTTTTGAGGTGTTGGTTGATTTTAAAATTTTATTGTTTGAGGAATCAATAATTTTTTGAAATCTAAAGTAATGATCTATGTGATTCTTAGGATTTTCAAAAATGACTTTCAGTCCACTTGTTATGATACTAAAGGAAAATAAGCTTATTGTACCCAAATTATGTTGATTGGAAAAGAATCTAGATATTATCTTAACTGCTGAGGAGTACAAATATGTACTCTTCGAAGAGGGTCGAAGCCTGCGAATAAGCTGGAAGTCCTTGGAGCTGAGATCGATGGGGAAACCCAGGTCGGTATCATTCTCCAGTCGACAGAAAGGCTTGCTCAGGCTCAGGCCATGGTTGCTTAGAAGGTTTCTACTTCTAAGCCGAAAGGAAAGAAGAAGAAGAAACAAGGTGGAGCAAAGGTGGTGGGAGGATCTCAGGGAGGAGTGAAGAAGACGAAAGGCAAGTACTTCACTTGCAAGCAGACTGGACATTGAAAGAAGGACTGTCCCAATCCGAAGCAAAACAAAGGAATATCCTTTGGTCTAGTCGTTGAAACATGGCTAGCGGTATTATCTACCGGCACCTGGTGTGTAGATACGGGAGCCTCTGATCATGTCTGCAATACTTTACAGGGGTTCCAGGAAACCCAACGACGAGCTGAGGGAGAGATTACCGTTTACTTGGGCAATGTCATGAAGGTGGCGGCTATTGAGTGGGAGATGTTTTATTTATCTTTTGAGAAAAATAAAACTTTGGTTATGGAAAATTCTCTTTATGTACCTTTATTTAGAAAGAATTTATTTTCAGTTTCTAAATTATTTATGGATGGATATTATATTTCTTTTAATGACAGGGTTGTTATAAAAAGGAATAGGGAGAATATCTGTTCAGGTACATTAATAGGAAATTTATATACACTCGAACCAAAAGCTCCCACGATGCAAATAGAAGTTAATAACTCATCTTCTAATTCTAATAAGAGAAAAGAACCTTCAAAGATGAACCAAACATATCTTTGGCATCTTAGGCTTGGTCATATTAACCTAAGCAAAATTCAAAGGTTGATAGTTGATGGACCTTTGGGTTCATTAGTGGTGGAAGATTTCCCAACCTGCGAATCCTGCTTGGAGGGTAAGATGACCAAGAGGCCTTTTAAGGCCAAGGGGTATAGAGCCAAAGATGTGTTAGAACTGGTTCATTCTGATTCGTATGGTCCTATGTCTATCCAAGCAAGAGGTAGTTTTGAATATTTCGTCTTTTTCATAGATGATTATTCAAGATATGGATAACACTACGATCTGATTGTGGTAGTAAGTACCTCTTGGGATAGTTTAGGAATTACTTATCAGAGGCTGGGATTCAATCCCAATTGTCTGCACCTAGCACACCCCAGCAGAATGGTGTAGCAGAGCGAAGGAATAGGACTCTTATGGAGATAGTTAGATCGATGATGAGTTATTCTGAGTTGCCAGATTCATTCTGGGGATATGCTCTAGATACGGCGGTGTACATTTTGAACTTGGTTCCATCTAAATCAGTGCCTTCTACTCCCACAGAGTTGTGGACTGGGCGAAAGCCTAGTCTAAGACATATTCGGATATGGGGGAGTCCAGCACATGTGCTAAAGGCAGATGCTGGTAAGTTGAAACCTCGTACAGAAGTACGCATGTTCGTTGGCTATCCTAGAGGAACGAAGGGTGGTTTGTTTTATAGTCCTAGAGATCAGAGGGTGATCATTAGCACGAACGCCAGATTTCTAGAGGAAGACTATGTAATGAACCACAAGCCCAAGAGAAAAATAATTCTGGAGGAATTAAAAGGGGAAGTCACTTCTTCAGTACCACCGGTACAAGAGGATATACCACATGTCAATGCACCGCGTGTTACAGAGGATACACAGGTGATACCTCGTCGTAGTGGGAGGGTTGTGAGACAGCCTGATAGATTCATGTTCTTGGGAGAATCTTCTGATTTGGTCCCTGGTGAACATGAACCTGATCCCTGGACATATGACGAGGCAATCCAAGATAAAGATACAACATCTTGGCAAAGTACAATGAATGCTGAGATTGAATCTATGGATTCAAATCAGGTCTAGGAGCTAGTAGAGCCACCCGATGGTGTAAAAACCATTGGATGCAAGTGGATCTACAAGACAAAGAGAGGAATAGATGGGAAGGTTGAGACCTTCAAAGCGAGGCTTGTTGCGAAGGGGTATACTCAGAAAGAGGGTATCGATTATGAGGAGACCTTTTCGTCGGTAGCCATGCTTAAGTCTATCCGGATTCTCTTATGCATAGCAGCTCATATGGATTATGAGGTGTGGCAGATGGATGTCAAGACAGCTTTCCTTAATGGAAGTCTTGAGGAAACATCTATATGAATCAACCAGAGGAATTCATTGCTAAAGGCAAAGAGCATCTTGTATGTAAGTGTAATCGGTCCATTTATGGATTAAAGCAAGCTTCGAGGTCTTGGAACATCCGCTTTAATGAGGTAATCCAGTCTTATGGATTTATTCAAAGTCCGGATGAGTCTTGTGTATACAAGAGATGTGATGGAAATGTAGTGGTATTTCTTGTACTTTACGTAGATGACATTTTGTTGATTGGCAACAATATCAAGGTGTTATCGGATGTAAGGGTATGATTGTCCAAACAGTTTGATATGAAGGACTTGGGAGAGGTGGGGCATATCCTTGGGATCAAGGTTATAAGGGATCGCAGGAAAAGGATGTTGTGCTTATCCCAAGCTTCATACATAGACACGATTTTGGATCGTTTTAGCATGCAGAACTCCAAGAAGGGTTTTCTGCCTTTCAAGCATGGAGTTCCTTTATATAAGGAGATATGTACTAGATCATTTGAGGAGATAGAGGATATGAAGGCGGTTCCTTATGCTTTGGCAGTAGGAAGCCTCATGTATATGATGCTATGTACAAGACCAGATATCTGCTTTGCCGTGGGCATGGTCAGAAGATATCAGAGTAATCTAGGACAGGGATATTGGACTGCGGTAAAGCATATAATGAAGTACCTGAGAAGGACTAGGGATTATATGTTGGTTTACCGGGCAGACCAATTACTCCCTGTGGGTTACACGGATTCCGACTTCCAATCTGATAGGGATAACAGTAAGTCTACCTTAGGTTTTGTGTTTACTTTGGGAGGTGGAGCCATTATATGGAGGAGTGTCAAGCAGAAATGCGTGGCGGACTCCACCATGGAAGCTGAGTATGTGGCAACCTCTGAGGCAGCCAAAGAAACTGTGTGGCTCAGGAACTTCCTGATGGACTTGAATGTGATTCCTGGTTTGCCCAGAACTATCACAATTTATTGTGATAATAATGGTACAGTTGCAAACTCGAAGGAACCACGAGCTCATAAGGCAAGTAAACACATAGAGTGCAAGTACTACCTGATACGAGAAATCGTAAATGAGGTAGAAGTTGTTGTCGCCAAGATTGCATCGGAGGATAACCTGGCAGATCCTTTCACTAAGGCCCTTTCGGCAAAAGCTTTTGATAGGCATGTGGAGGGAATGGGGATCAGATGTATGGCAGTTTGAGGACAGCATAGTCTTTTAGTATAAGTGGGAGATTGTAGGGATGTATACTGAAAAGTCTATCTTCTGTATGAACATCTTTATTTTGAAATAAGAATCACATGATCATTGTTTGCATTTTTATGGTTATGCAATATTGTCTAATACATTACATTGTAGATAACATGGTGTGTGGTGTTACGCAGGAGATCATGTTATCGGCTCCTTGTAAAGTATAAGTAAAGGCTCACAACCGAGATGGCTTTGGACAAACCATCAGAATGGTTGTAGTGTGATTTGGTATTGGTTTGTCTTGACCATAGAATTACACTAGTGCACTTTGTGTGTATTGAGCATGACCGACTTAGAGATGATTTGATTTATTGCTGACTACATAATCAAATCGGACCTCAGATATTATTTAGTGCATGCTCTTAATCCCGATATAATAACGGGCACATATACTTAGTATTCATCTCTTTGATTTACCAATAGGCGATATTTATAGATTAAATCGATAGGCTCGGTAAGTTGGGAGATGATATTATTTATATGGTGTGTCGTTGATTATAGGAGGAAATTGTGTCCTATATATTAGGATGATGATGTCCCTTTGAGGAGCTCATAAGGTTCATCATGTAAACCCTGCAGGTGGACTTGGTTCGGCATGATGAAAAGGTTGAGTGGTACTACTCAAGGAGTTAGATGTTGATTAATTAATGGTCAGTAAATTAATTAATCGACGGACATTCGAGATCTTAAACACGAGGAGAAAATGTACAAATAATATATGGAGCCCATATTATCATATGGGGGTTGGTGAGGTAGATCGATGATGATCCTTTAGTGGATTGGATTATCATTAGTGGATCGGACTTTATATGGGCTTGATCCATGGGTGGCCAAGACCCAACTCCTCCTCATGGTCCCTAATGTAGCCTATTAACACCTCATGAAGCTTAGATCCAATGGATAGAAACAAATCTCTAGATCCGACGATTGAGATTAAATCCCTAGAACCAATGGTGGAGATTATTTGGAGGCTTATCCCTAACTCTATAAAAGGGCTTGATGGGTTGGCATGGAGATGATTGAAAGGAGAGCTAGGGTTTTGGGCGGCAAGAGAGGAATCCTAGTTGAGATAGGATTAGGGTTTGGAGGCTTAGGGTTTTGGAGGCTTGGGCGGTACCAAATAAGGAAGTTGTTCCTTCTTCTTCCTTCAACTTGGCCGGCGTCCAGCAGCCTCTCAAGCTCTTTTCCAGCCCTTGGTCGGTGCCCAAAAGGCTCTCTTCTCTTCTCCTTGAGTGGTGGAAACAAGACTTAGGGGTCTCCCTTGGTGTCTTGGTTGTTTTCCATCTTCATCTCCTTCTCTTTGTTGGCCGGCGGCAAGGATTCTTTTTGTTCCTTGTTGGTTGGTTTTAGGGAGGAGAAAAACCTTGTTTCTATTCTTCCTTTTGCTTTGGAAGAGCAAGGAAGGAAGATTTACGATCTAGGAGCTTCGACTTTTGGTAGATCGTCGCCCACACGACGTCCAAAAGGAGGAAGGTCATACATTAGAAGATCGAGAGGTATATCGATTCTCTAATTTTTATATGTTACATGTTTGTATTTGTTTTTCAATTATGAGCATGATATAAATCTGTATATGGATAAATAATACTTGGATCCCGAGCATAAACACAAAAACCGACGATCCGGACATTATCTATTCCGCGGCTACTCGTAGAATAGAGGATGGTCGCTTGAACAACGAGTTTGTTCAAGTGACCTCTCTAAATGAATAGCACGATGATGACTTGGTTGTTTGGGCAATCCCTTTTGTCTAGAATTAAATTTTTTTAATCTGGGGACATCGAGGGGATCGCCATGAACAAACGACCAAGGTGAAGTAGGAAGCGAAGTTTCCTCTCACGGACTCGATAAGGAAAACCCTTCAAGGGATACCTTCCCTTGTAACCTTCTGAGTGACTTTTCTAGACTTCTTATAAGCCTTAGTCACTTGATTCTTATCAAGTTCAACTCTAGGGATAGCTTCTTGTTAGGGCAATCAACCCATGTCTGATCTTGGTTTTGATGTGTGTGTCAAAGAGTTTAAGTTAGGATGTTATACTTTTGATGTGTGTGTTTAAGTTGTTCAGAACTTAGTGAATCACACATGAGTAACTTGATAAAGCATTGGCAAGTTCATCCATCTCGTGGCTTAGGTCCTTGAGTAGGTGAAGGATAGCACAGGGAGAAGCCGTGAGCTTGGTGTATCCGAGGGACTGTCGAACGAAGAGCATTGGAGTGAAGCCAAAGGAAGTAGACTTCAAAGC
This sequence comes from Wurfbainia villosa, assembly GCA_025175895.1. Lineage (NCBI taxonomy): Eukaryota > Viridiplantae > Streptophyta > Magnoliopsida > Zingiberales > Zingiberaceae > Wurfbainia > Wurfbainia villosa. The sequence goes on from CM046005.1 coordinate 77,484,698, forward strand.
AAGATGCGAATGATGGCACGGGAGAAGTCGTGAGATTAGTGCATCCGAGGGATGTAGGCCGAAGGAAGAGAGCTTCAATGGTGTACTCCATGGGGAGATGAGAGTTGAGCGAATGTAACCCGCGACGGAGTAGTTCCACTTAGGGAACTTGGCCAAATGGCTAAGGTCAAGTGTCGGATGCCCAAACATATGTGTTTGAGGTTTTACCTGACGATCAGATGCTCAAACATCTTGTTGTTTGAGGTTTTACTCGACAACAGTCGACTGATATAGGTATCATTCGATTGGTCCAAGTCGACTGCTAGTTAACTGGTGTCAGCTAGGGTTTTGTGGCCTAACAGTCGACTGTCAAGGGTTGGCAGTCCACTGGTCCACCATCAGTCGACTGCCAAGGTATGACAATCCACTGGTATAAGTAGACACGGGCACATAAACGAGGCAGGCTCAACCAGTGGCTCGACTGCCTGTGAATAATCGACTGCTATAGTTTGACAATCGACTGATGAGTTGTCCGTTGGAACTTTTCCAGTGTATATTAAGTCATTCTGAGACAACGGCTACAGGAGCAGTCGACTGCTGCATACCCAATGGGAAAATTGACCTCCTCTCTATAAAAGGAGGCCAAGGGAGCTTTGGAGAGGCTAATGCTTTAACTCCTAATCATACCCTCGTGCTCTCCAAGTTTTCATAGTGTTCTTACTCTCTTCTTCATTGTTTTTACTTCTATCATCTTGTAAGAAGCGAGTTTGTGTAAGAAGGTTTTCTTCACCTTGTGTTGACCTAAAGGAGAAGTTTAGTGGAAGGTTGAGGGAGTGATCCGCCTAACGGATTATCATGGACTAGCGGCAAGGGTCATGAATCACGTTAAAAGATTGTGTTTGTGATTGTTCATTCTTTACTTTTGTTTTAGCTTTAATTGTCTTTATTATTATTATTCTGCTGCGCTAACGAGTATTATAGACAATCAAGCACGAGCGAATTCTATCTATAATGATTAGGCTATTCATCCCCCCTTCTAGTCGGGCCATCGATCCCCAACAAGTAGTATTAGAGCGAGGAGCCTATCATCGGACTCACCAATCACCTTTGCGATAAGCAAGACAAATGGCCGGCGTGAACATCCGCCCACCGAAGTTTGAAGGAGATTTTTCGTGGTGGAAGAAAAAGATGGAGGTATTTTTTTTTAAACCGATTTTGACATTATGCTAATCATGGAAAATGGTTTTGAAATACCTAGGGATGAAGACAACAAGCCATTAGAGAAATCAAGATGGACAAAGAAACAAAAGGAGGAGCACTTAGCAAATTCGAAAGCCAAGCATCATCTCTTCAACGTGCTTCCTTAACAAGAGATAAACTGAATAGGAGAATGCTCAAGTGCCAAAAATGTGGGAGAAGCTAATTGAGCTTCATGAAGGCATCTCCGAAGATAAATTAGCAAGACAAGACCTTCTCTGATCGCAACTCAGCAACATCAAATTAGACAAAGGAGAAAAAGTATTGTCTTTACATTCTAAATTTAAATAAATTATTAATGGCTTGTCAAATGTAGGGGAGAAACTATCAAACCGAGATATGATCATGAAATTCATCGAGGCATTCCCCTGATCTTCAAAATGGAGCTCCATGGTGGATTCCTTCTATATCTCAAGGAATCTAGAGGTTAGTACTTTATAAGAACTTTTCTCAACCATAGAACTTCATGAAACTCGCCTTGAAGGAATAGCGGAAGAACTAAGCAATCAATCAAGGGGAGTAGCACTTGTAGCAAACAAAGGGAAGAAGAAGAAGCCCACACCTCCTTCATCGGATGACGACTCACAATCTTCTATGGATACCGATGAAGAGACATATATGGTAAGAAGGGTAAGACGTGCATTAAAAGGCTTTAAATTTAACAAATCTAATGATAGGAGAAGGCCAAGGAAGATCATATGCTACAATTGCCAAGGAGAAGGACACATGAGGGATGAGTGTCCTCTATTGAACAAGAGAAAGGAAGAAAAGAAGAAGAATGACAAGAATTTACGTATTGCTACTTTATAGATCGGGGAACTTGCTTGCCGTACCACGAAGTCAAAATCCTCCCGGAACTTAAAAGTCACATGGGACGACTTATCTTCATCGGAGGAAAAGGAGGTCATCTCACATTTTGCACTAATGGGAGTAGATGATGTAGCATCCACCTAATTCGAACAAGAAGAAGGAAGCACAAGTGAGGAGGAGAGCTCAAGTGTAGGGGGAGCACAATCATCGGAATCAGAGGAAGATTGGGTAAGTGAGGTAAAGAATCTCCCTACCCAAGATGTAATTCATATGATTTCAAGTTTAACTAGGGACTTATTTATAACTAAAAAGAAAAATAAATGCATGCAAAATGAAATTAGGAATCTAGAAGAAAAGCTTAAAAATGCATGTTCACATGATGATATTGTTTCTTCTAGTTCAAATGATGCATGCTTAGAAGAAAATAGGATGTTAAGGGAAAAAGTAGAATACCTTAGTAAATCCCTTGAAAAATTTACCATAGGCTCAAATACTTTGAAAATGATCATAGGGAGCCAAAGGACAAGTTTTAACAAAAAGGGTTTAGGATATAAGGGATCAAAGAATGAAAAGGCATATCATTGTTTAATTGCTAGAGGGCAATCAAAAACAATAATGGTAGCTAGAAAATGGATCCCTAAGAAATACTTGGTAAACTCTATTGGAAAGAATCTATATTGGGTACCCAAGTCAATCCTTAAAAGTTAGAAAAACCTAGGATAGTCAACCATAATTGGGCTTATTTCATATCATGTTAATTGGTTGAGTTATGATCCTAATGGGTGATATGGGAGTATACTTAACTTTGGATAGCATTGCATGAAATTTTTAGTTAAGTAGAATTACCTTAGTTACATCTCACAACCCACTATAAGGATAACTTGATTGATAACCATACACATATGTGAGATGTTAGGTTATACAAATGATTCATTAATGCTTATGGCATTTTGATGAGTCATTAGGTGCATCTTGATATAGCAATCATTGACCAACTACACCAAAATCAAATGTTTAACTCATGAACATCTTGCCCAAAGATCATAGTTGGATATTTTTGATATTTGAAAATATTTCATGTTTTGAAAACTTTGAGTTCATACTTTGAAACATTTAAAGGCAAAAATAATTTCCAAGTTGATACAAAATTTGAAAATTTTAGAACTTTTGAATTTTTGCCTAACTCTTGCAAATTGTATGCATTTTCATGAAAAATCATTTTTCCCTGATAAAAGAACTTATAAGAAATGTGTTCTCTAAATTTCATGATTTTTTGAATTTTCCTTAATTTTTGATGCATTTCTTAAGTTGGTTTCAGAAATCAAAATTCAAAATTATCAAACACCAGTCGACTGGTGACTGTATCAGTCGACTGATGGCACTATGCATGGGCACAGCAGCTCAGTTTTGAGTGTTTTCAAAGTTTGTTTTTGGTATTTTTATTCCCTTAGATATTGATGCCACATTGTATAAGATAGTATGATCTTTTTTCTGGTGTCAAAGGGGGAGAATTGTTAAGGTTTAAGTTAATCATGTTTAAAGCATGTGTTAAGAGGGAGTTTGCATGAGTTAAGGGGAAGTTCAATTTCCATGTTTATATTCATGCTTTACTTTCCTTAAGGCTTTTTACCTAACTTAAACATATTGACACACATCAAAAAGGGGGAGATTGTTAGGGCAATCAATGCAAGTATGATCTTGGTTTTGATGTGTGTGTCAAAGAGTTTAAGTTAGGATGTTATGCTTTTGATGTGTGTGTTTAAGTTGTGCAGGACTTAGTGAATCACACATGAGTAGCTTGATGAAGAATTTGCAAGTTCATCCATCTTGTGGCTCGGGTCCTTGAGTAGGTGAAGGATGGCACGGGGAGAAGCCATGAGCTTGGTGCATTCGAGGAACCGTCGAACAAGGACCATTGGAGTGAAGCCAAAGGAAGCAGACTTTAGCGCAAGACACAAAGGATGACACAGGAGAAGCTGTGAGCTTAGTGCATCTGAGAGACACAGTCTAATGGAAGAGAGCTTCAATGGTGTTCTCCATGGGGAGATGAGAGTTGAGTGAATGTAACTTAGGACAGGGTAGTTCAACTTAGGGAACTTGGACAAATGGATAAGGTCAAGTGTTGGATGCTCAAACATATGTGTTTGAAGTTTTACCCGACGGTTGGATGCTCAAACATCTTATTGTTTGATGTTTTACCCGACAACAGTCGGTTGATATAGGTATCAGTCGACTGGTCCAAGTTGACTGCTAGTTGACTAGTGTCAGCTAGGATTTTATGGCCTAACAGTCGACTGCCAAGGGTTGGCAGTCGACTGGTCCACCATCAGTTGACTACCAAGGTATGGCAGTCAACTGGTATAAGTGGGCACTAGCACAGAAACGAGGCAGGCTCGATCAGTGGCTCGACTGCCTGTGTATCAGTCGACTGATGGGTTGTCCGTTGGAACTTTTCTAGCATGGATTAAACCGTTTTAAGATAACGACTACAGGAGCAGTTGACTGTTGCATGCCCAATGGGAAAATTGGCCTCCTCTCTATAAAAGGAGACCAAGGGAGCTTTAAAGAAGCTAATGATTTAACTCCTAATCATACCCTCGTGCTCTCCAAATTTTCCTAGTGTTCTTACTCTCTTCTTCATTGTTTTTACTTCTATCATCTTGTAAGAAGAGAGTTTGTGTAAGACGATTTTCTCCACCTTGTGTTGAGCTAAAGGAGAAGTTTAGTGGAAGGTTGAGGGAGTGATCCTCCTAATGGATTATCATGGACTAGCGACAAGGACCGTGAACCACGTTAAAAGATTGTGTTTGTGATTGCTCCTTCTTTACTTTTGTTTTAGCTTTAATTGTCTTTATTATTATTATTCCGTTGCGCTCACGAGTATTGTAGATAATCAAGCACAAGCGAATTCCGTCTACAATGATTAGGCTATTCATCCCCCCTTCTAGTCGGGCCATCGATCCCCAACACTTCCCTTGTAACCTTGCCACTCCTAGACCAAAAATTAGTTCCATAGTTATATGGAATATTATGGTAGGATTACATGGATCTTGGATTTAGGTTTGTATCTCAAATCTTTCTTGTCCTTAGATATCTCTTGCCTATCAACCCTTAGGTTTTGCTCATTAGACCCTTTGAGCATGTTTTCCATCTTTTTGAGAGTCCTCTCTAGTTTATCAATTTTTGACCTCAAAGCTTGATTTTTCTTCTTTTAATGCCTCAAATTTTGGTTATCTATTATTTCTTTGTATATACATTCTTTCTCCTAGGCATGTGTCTAGTATTCTTTGGTTTATTGCCTAGGTTGTTCTTGTCCTTTCTATCCTCATGCAAAGTAGGTCTACTTTTGAAGACTCTAAAATCCTCCTTAGGTAGTATAGGTTTGGAGTTTATGGATCTGAAATTGTCCTTAGTCCTAATTTCATGATATTGAGCATCTAAGTAATAAACATTATTTCTAGCATGCTTTGCATCATGATACATTGAAAGTGCATTAAGGAAAGGCACCTTAGTTTTTGCCTTAGGAGCTCCCCCTAAAACTTGAGCTTCTTTTTTCCTCGGTCGGTTTCCTCTCCCTCATATATTGACTCCAGTAGTGTCCATTTTGATTGTTGGGGATCCTTGGAAGGCTAGAGGGGGATGAATAGCCTCTTTTCATTTCTACAAGTAAGGTTAGCGGAAGCAAAACAAGAAACTAAAAGAAATTAAGAAGCTAAAACACAATCGCTAACACGAAGGCTTTTACATGGTTCGGAGATTAAGCTCCTACTCCACAGTGAACCTTGAGGTGGATCAATCCAATCAAATCTCCACTAGAAAGTTTTCTTTACAAACACTCTCCTCTTCTTTACAATTGATGAAGATGAAGTTTTAGAGAAAAGGAGGATTAGAACACTTAGAGAGCTTAGAAAGTCATGGGGAGCTTGAGAGTAAGGTTGGAAGATAAGCACTAGCTTCTTCAAGCACCCCATGCCCTCTTTTTATAGAGAGAGGGTTATTTTTCCCATTGATCCTCGATCAGTCGACTGATGGTCTCCATCAGTCGACTGCCGCTAAAGCCAATGGCTTCTGATGAGGCGGATCCACAAGGATTCACAGTCGTCATTTCCAACGACAGGTTGATCAGTCGACTGATGAAGTGATCAGTTGAGAGATCCCTGTGAGGAGTCGAGTCCGACTCCATTCTATGACCGATGCCAACTTGATCAGTCGACTGCCTAGGCTTGGCAGTCGACTGATGGCAACATCAATCGACTGCCAACTCTAGGCAGTCAACTGATGACTTGCTTTCTCGGATCGGATCGAGTATCCTATCGTCGATCATTGCTCGTCGTATCGATGATACATGAGTAATTCATACTTGAATTGACTCCCTAGAACTAGACTCAATCTTCTAGCTCTTCCTTTAGCCTTTCACCTCCAGGATCCTCCGAGTCCGCGACTTGTTCATCCTTTGCGCTTGCTTCCAAGAGCTTCCTTCGATTTTTTTCATGTCTTGGGTTTCCCTTTGCCAAAGTACGCTTAGACTTTACACCGCCAAGACTACATGATTGGACTTACGCTGCCAATACTTGCCTTTAGACTTCCTTTGCCAAGGTCCGATTGGACTTTACGCCGCCAAGACTCCATGCTTGGACTTACGCCGCCAAGACCTTTCCTTGGACTTCTCTTGCCAAGATCACACTTGGACTTTTCTTTTACCAAGTCTTCATACTTGAATTTTCCTGTCACTTAAACATGTTCACAATTAGATCACAAATATTGCCTAACTTAGATGATTATCCAAACATCAAAACATGTAAATGCTTGGGGCATTGTTGCACCAACAATCTCCCCCTTTTTGATGTTTGGCAATCATTTAAGTTAGGTCTTCAAATATTCTCAAAAATAAACATCATCATATATCAATGTAAATTCTAACTTAAATCTTTCTTCTCCCCCTTTGACATACATCAAAAAGAGAAGGATTCATATTCATGAAAGAATTGAATTGATTATCTCTTGAACTAAGGTATAAGATAGATATGGGGCTCCCCCTTTTTGGCACACATAAAAAAAATCTACCAAGGGTTATCATGTCTTATTTTACAATGAGATTCTCCCACTAAGAGCTTACTACCCCTAGATCATACGTCCTTGGAGAGTTCCCGGGTAGTTTGAACCCAATTTAGTGCGGTATGTTTATGTTAGGGATGGTTCGCATGTTTCTAGGCGATTAAGTCGAGTAGTTTGGCGAGGCGATTTGGCGAGGCAATTTGGCTAAGCGATTTAGCGAGATAGTTTTGCGAGAAGTTTTGCCAAAGCGATTTGGCGAAGCGATTCGCCATATCGTATTGCGAGGCGGTTCGCTAGGCGATTTGCGAGAGAAGATTGGCGAGCGGTTTACGAGACAATTTAGCTTGAGGGGCAGTTTTGGAGTGGTAAATCCTAAACTTTACTCGGTTATTATGTGTGAATAAAACTATGTCCTAACTTTGCACCAACTATATAAATTTAGGAGATGAAAAGATTTTACTATGAAGCTCCCCCTAAAACAATGCATCAATCAGTCCTATACCCTTTTAATTACTTTAGTTAACATACCATAGGGTTAGGACACTTAAGAGTACACTTAAGACCAAGAAATAGGGCTGATCTGCAGAAAAATCACAGTAACAGTCGACTGAAATCTGACGTAGTAAACTACCACACCCGAAATGCCATTTTCAGCCCAACTTCAGAAATGCGCCAAAAATTCAAGAAACATCGAAAAATCATGAAATTTTGCATACACATTTCTGAAATCATTTTCTATCAAGGAAAAATAATTTGAAAAAATATATGTTTTCCATATTTTGAAAATGATACAATTTTAAAAACTAGCAAAAGCTTTAAGTATTTTGTAAACTTTATATCACTTTTGCTTAGCAATTGAAAACTATTTTTCAAAGTATGATAAACATAGTTTAAAATATATTTTATTTGACATTTTCAATCATATTCTTAGAGCTATATGCACATCAATTGTGCATAAGTTTTCTCAATGATTGGTCCAATGAAGGATTAATGTCTCTAGATGATATTTTGGTTCATAGTAATGCATCATAACAAGTATGATAAACCAAATGCATCTTCCTAACATCTCACATATTGTCTAAGTGGCTCAATACAAAAATCATGGTTTCTTAGGTCTTTTGTGAGATGCTTAGAGGTATAAATCCTAGGGTTTCTATAGGATCATGCAAACCTAGACCTCTATTCGACTAAGCACATTCCAAGTTCTCTCCTAAGTGATAAAAAATCTGCTTCTGGGAGAGCCTTAGTGAATATGTCAGCTAAGTTGGACTTAGATTCTATGTAATTAAGTTCAATGTCCCCCTTAGTCACATGATCTCTAATGAAGTGATGCTTCACTTCAATGTGCTTAGTCCTAGAGTGATATACTGGATTTTTGGTCAAGTTTATGGTACTCACATTATCACAATGAACTTTGACATTGGAGTAGTGTAGCTCATAATCTTCTAAAGTGTGTCTCATCCAAAGTAATTAAGCCACACAACCACCCATAGCCACATATTCAGCTTCGGTTGTTGACAAAGCAACACAAGGTTGCTTTCTACTACTCCAACTCACTAGGGAGGATCCAAGGAATTGACATCCACCGCTAGTACTCTTCCGATCCAACTTGCAATCTACATAGTCGGAGTCAGTGTACCCAACCAAATCAAAAGACTTAGTCCTAGAGTACCAAAGTCCTACACTTAGTGTGCCTTTGATATATCTTAGAATTATCTTAACGGCCACTAAATGGGACTCTTTGGCACAAGATTGGTATCTTGCACACATACCTACCGCAAATAAAATGTCGGGTCTACTAGCGATTAAGTATAAAAGACTACCAATCATGATCCTATATAGCTTAAGGTCAATTGATTTTCCTTCATGATCATTATCTATTTTTGTATTTGTTGTCATAGGGGTTGAAATTACCTTAGCATTTTCCAAACCAAATTTCTTGATCATTTCTTTGGCATATTTGGTTTGGTATACATAGTTTCCTTCATTTATTTGTTTGACTTGTAATCCTAAGAAGAATTTTAATTCTCCAACTAGACTCATTTCAAATTCATTTTTCATATTTTTGATGAAATCTTGAAGGAGTTCATCATTGGTTGACCCAAAAATTATGTCATCTACATATACTTGGGCTACAAATATATCCTTTGATTTTGATTTAATAAAAAGAGTTGGATCTATTTTACCCCTTGTAAATCCTTTAGACACTACGAAAGATGATAATCTTTCATACCAAGCCCGGGGATCTTGTTTTAACCCATATAAGACTTTTCTAAGCTTGTATACATGGTTAGGGTAATCTATATGTTCAAACCCGGGAGGTTGTTCTACATATACCTCTTCTTTAATGAACCCATTTAGGAAAGCCGATTTTACATCTATTTGATGGAGTTTAAAACTCATGTAGGAGGCATATCCTAATAGGATTCTAATGGATTCTAACCTAGAAACCGGGGAATATGTTTCATCATAATCAAGTCCTTCAACTTGATTGAAGCCTCTTGCAACTAACCATGTCTTATTCCTAGTTATATTGCCTTGATCATCTAGTTTGTTCCTAAAAACCCATCTTGTAGTAATGATGGTACTATCATTAGGTTTAGGAACTAACTCTCATACTTGACTCCTTTCAAATTGAGTCAATTCATCTTGCATTGCTAAGATCCAATCCGGATCAAGTAATGCATCATTGATTGTTTTGGGCTCAATTTGGGAGATGAGGGCTATATGACTAGAGGAAGTTCTATGGAATGACCTAGTTCTAACACCTTGAGATAATTCCCCTACAACTTGATCTAGAGAGTGATTTTGATGAACTCTTATGGTTCTAGGAGGTGTATTAAATTGATTTTGATCATGATTATCCTCAATCCTCCTTTCATCATCCGAATGTCCTCTTGCTCCCCCTTGATTATTACTCTCTAATTCTCCCCCTTGATTATTACCCCCTAAGGTCATATTTTGAAATTTTTGGGTAATTTTTTGATTTTTGTCATTGATATCATTATCAATGGGGGATTTCCTAGGGTAAGTAGTAGAGGTTTCATCAAATTGAACATTTGAAGACTCCTCAACTATTTGAGTCCTTTTGTTATATACTCTATAGCCCCTACTAGTGGATGAGTATCCAACTAGGATTCCCTCATTCGTTTTGGACTCAAATTTCCCCAAATTTTCTTTGGTGTTTAAGATATAAGTTTTACATCCAAAGACCCTAAAGTAGTGAATTGTTGGAATTGAACCACTCCATAATTCAAATGGAGTTTTTCCTAAAAACCTATGGATTTGAACCCTATTTTGAATATAGCAAGCGGTATTAACCGCTTCCACCCACAAGTAGCTAGGTAATAAATATGTATTAAGCATAGTCCTAGTGGCTTCTTGTAGGGCACGATTTTTCCATTCCACTATCCCATTTTGTTGAGGTGTTCTAGGACAAGAAAATTCATGCTTGTACCCTTATTCTAAGCAAAATTTGGAGAATTTAGAATTCTCAAATTCTCCACCGTGATCACTACGGATCCGGTTGATTTTGAGACTTCTCTCATTCTCTACTCTTTTGCTAAAGCCTATGATTGTTTCTAGGGTATTGTCCTTATATTTCATGAAATACACCCAAGTATATCTAGAAAAGTCATCTACTATAACTAAGCAATATTTGCTACCATTTAATGAAGAAGTACTATGACAATCAAATAAATCTAAATGAATAAGCTCTAAAGGCAATGAAGTACTAATCAAATTTTTACCCTTGTGTGATGACCTTGATTGTTTCCCTTCTTGGCATGCATCACACATCTTATCCTTCATGTACTTCATTTTTGGCAATCCTTTCACTAGCTTCAATTTGGATACTTTGGCTATGTTCTTCATGTTGGTATGCCCTAATCTCCTATGTCATAGCCAACTTTCTTCTTCTTTTTCCATGAGACACTTAGGGGAAATGTTAGTGGCATATGATAAATCAACATAATAGATATTTGATTTCCTATATCCAACTAACATACAATCATTTAATTTCTTATATCTTATAAGGCATTTAGAAGAGTCAAATTGAACATCAAAATTTACATCACATAATTGACTTACACTAAGCAAGTTAAACTTCATGTTTTCAACTAATAGTACTTTATGAACGGCAAGATTTGGGGATACCTCAATTGTGTCTTTTCCTAGAATTTTAAGTTTTTCACTATTTCCAAAAGACACTTTCCCCTTACTAATGTGGTTGATTGTTGAGAATTTGCTTTCATCACCGGTCATGTGTTTTGAGCAACCACTATCAACATTCCACAAGCTTGGTCTTCCTACCTATACAACATGAAAAATACAAGTCTTAGGCACCCAAATCTTAGGACCAGTAGCATTAACTATATAGCTCTTAGGAACCCATGCCTTTCTAACCTTGCTTCTAATAGTTGATTTTCTACTAACAATGGAGGTAAAGGCTACTTCCTTCTCCTTAGGCCTATATCCTATTCCGGCCTTGTTGTAAATAGTCCTTTGATCCTTAATTATTATATCTAGGTATTTGAAGCCATTTGTAAATTTTTCTAAGCATGCTCTTAGTTCACCTATTTCTTTTCTTAGTTCATCATTTTCATTCCTAAGTGAACATGCATCATCACACGAAGGTTCTACATCTATAATTTTCCTAATTTCTACTTTTAAGTCCTTAATCCTAGATTTTGATCTATTTAAAGCGTTTTGAAGACATGCAATAGTTTTATAAAGAAAATCTATCCTAGAGGAGTCTTTTACCTCATCGTCACTAGAGGACGATTCATCACTTGAGGAGGAGGATGACTCTTCACTTGAGCTTCCGGCTTCATCCTCCATGGCCATGAGTGCAAGGTTGTGGGTGATGTGGCAAAGCTCATCATCATTCGATGTCTCTTCCAAGCTTTGTGTATCCCACGTTTGAGCTACCATTGCCTCCTCCTTCTTCTTCTTCTTCTCCTTCTTTTCCTTCTTCTTCTTTTCCTTCTCCTCCTTCTTCTTTAGGTCCAGGCAATTTGGTTTGATGTGCCCTTTCTTGTTGCAACCATAACAAGTTACATTAGATGTAGAAATTGAACTAGTTGAGGTTTTACCTTTGGAGGATTGGAACATCCTCCTCACATCCTTCTTGGTGAGTTTTCTTGACCTCCCACAAAACTTCTTTACATAGTGAGTTACCTCACTAGCCGATAGCTCCTCATCACTACTTGAAGATTCTTCCTCCGATTTGGATGATGAGGGAGCTTCCTTCTTTTCCTTTTTCTTCTTTTCTTTCTTGCCTACAACAAAAGCTATACCCTTCTCTTTTGAAGAAGTGTTAGCTTTCTCATGCAATTCGAATTCACAAAAAAGTTTATCTAATTTAACTAATGAAAGATCCCTAGACACCTTATAAGCATCTACCATTTATGCCCATAATGCTGTTCTAGGGAAAGCTTGAAGAATATACCTCATAAGGTCTCAGTTTTCGACCTTTTCACCTATCACATGTAGTCCATTGACTACCTCCTTGAAGTGACCATGCATTTGGCTCACGGTCTCATTGGTCTTCATGGTGAAGCTTTGGAGTTGGCCTATCAAGAGATCTCTCTTGGCTCTTCTTTCCTTCGATCCCTCGTTGAGCTCAATTAGCTTCTCCCAATGCTCCTTTGCCAATTCGAAAGGCCTCACTTTGCTTAGTTGCTCTTTAGACAACCCACATTGAAGTGTGGTTGTTGCTTTGGCGTTAGCTTGAGCCTTCTTGGCCATGTCCCTCGTCCAATCCTTGGTTGGTATAGGTGCTCCGTGTTCATCGACCGGATTCTCAAATCCATCTACAACACTAAACCAATTATCAATATCGTTCATAAGGTAGTATTCCATCCTACCTTTCCAATATCTGAAGTCATTGTCATCGAAGAATGGAGGCCTCGCCATGCTCCGGTTGATGGTTAGATCTTCCGACGCGATCTGGGCTCTGATACCACTTGTTGGGGATCCTTGGAAGGCTAGAGGGGGTGAATAGCCTCTTTTCATTTCTACAAGTAAGGTTAGCAGAAGCAAAACAAGAAACTAAAATAAATTAAGAAGCTAAAACACAATCGCTAACACGAAGGCTTTTACGTGGTTCGAAGATTAAGCTCCTACTCCACGGTGATCCTTGAGGTGGATCAATCCAATCAAATCTCCACGAGAAAGATTTCTTTACAAATACTCTCCTCTTCTTTACAATTGATGAAGATGAAGTTTTAGAGAAGAGGATGATTAGAACACTTAGAAAGCTTAGAAAGTCATGGGGAGCTTGAGAGTAAGGTTGGAAGATAAGCACTAGCTTCTTCAAGCACCCCATGCCCTCTTTTTATAGGGAGAGGGATATTTTTCTAGTTGAGCCTCGATCAGTCGACTGATAGTCTCCATCAGTCGACTGCCGCCGAAGCCAACGGCTTCTGATGAGGTGGATCCGTGGGGATTCGCAGTCGCCATTTCCAACGACAGGCTAATCAGTCGACTGATCACTTCATCAGTCGATTGATGAAGCGATCAGTCGAGTGATCCCTACGAGGAGTCGAGTCTGACTCCATTCTATGACCGATGCCAACTTGATCAGTCGACTGCCTAGGCTTGGCAGTCAACTGATGGCAGCATCAGTCCACTGCCAACTCTAGGCAGTCGACTGATGACTTGCTTTCTCAGTTGCATAAGTCGAGAATCCTATCAGTCGACTGCTACTTCATATCAGTCGACTGATACTCGTAAAGTATGAGTAATTCATATTTGAATTGACTCCCTAGACCTAGACTCAACCTTCTAGCTCTTCCTTTAGCCTTGCACCTCCAGGATCCCTCCAAGTCCGCGACTTGTTCATCCTTTGTGCTTGCTTCCAAGAGCTTCATTCGGTTTCGTCATGTCTTGGGTTTCCCTTTGCCAAAGTATACTTGGACTTTACGCTGCCAAGACTACATGCTTGGACTTACGCTGCCAAGACTTGCCTTTGGACTTCCTTTGCCAAGGTTCGCTTGGACTTTATGTCGCTAAGACTCTATGCTTGGACTTACGCCGTCAATACCTTTCCTTGGACTTCTCTTGCCAAGATCACACTTGAACTTTTCTTTTACCAAGTCTTCATACTTGAATTTTTTTGTCACTTAAACATGTTCACGATTAGATCACAAATATTGCCTAACTTAGATGATTATCCAAACATCAAAACATGTAAATGCTTGGGGCATTTGTTGCACCAACATTGATTGCACTGGAAGCATTACGAATTTGGGCTCTGGACTCCTTGGGCTTTTCCTTTGCCTTTGGTGCTAGAACATTCTTCTTGATCATTTGAGGGAACTTACTCTTATAGTGACCTCTTTGAAGGTAGAAAACTTCGCTTCCCACTTCAACTCGGTCGCTTATTCATGGCGATCCCATCTTCGTCCCCGGATTAAAAAATTAATCCTTGACAAAAAGGGATTACCAAAGCAACCGTTCTATCGTCGTGCTATTCGATTAGAGTGGTCACTTGAACGAACTTGTTGTTCAAGCAACCTACATCTATTCTTCGAATAGTCGCAGAATAGACAATGTATGGATCGCCGATTTTTGTGTTTATATTTGGGGTCCAAGTAAATTAGTCATATAACAAAACATACAACATGCATATAATTGAAAACAATTATAGACATAATACAAAATAATATAAACAAGCACTATACCTCTCGATCTTCTATTGTATGTCCTTCCTCCTTTTGGACGTTGTGTGGGCGACAATCTTCCAAAAGTCGAAACCTCCTAGATCACGTTCTTCCCTTCTTTGCTCGCTCCGAACAAAGGGAAGAATAAAACGAAGCTCTTCTTCCTATCTAGAACCGGCCACCAAGTCAATGGACTTGATGTTGCCGCCGGCCAAGGAGGAGAAAAAGAATCACTGGCCAACCTTAGAGAAGGGTTGCCGCCGGCCACAAAGAGAGGAGAAAAGGGAACTCTGGCCAAAGAATGAAGAGGAGATGTCCAAACCTTCACCACCTTGCCGTCGGCCCCTTTGCCCTTGAACAATTGGCACTGTCCAAAGGATCAAGAAAACCCTAACCCTAATGTCTTACTGCCCGAGCCAAGGAAGCAAAAACCCTAATCTCCTTTCAATGAGTTTCCGCCCAAGCCATAAGCCCTTATTTATAGAGTTAGGATTAAGTCTCCTTTTAATCTCCACCATCGGATCTAGGGGTTTAATCTCAACCGTCGAATCTAGAGATTTAATCTCAACCGTCAGATCTAGAGATTTAATCTCCACCGTTGTATCTAGAGTTCCATTTTCCACCACCAGATCTAAGGCTCCATGAGGTTTTAATAGGCTACAATAGGGACCATGAGGAGGAGTTGGATCTTGGCCACCTAATGGATCAAGCCCACATAAAATCCGATCCATTAATGATAATTCATTCCACTAGAGGATTATCATTGATCTATCTCACCAACCCCCATAAGTTAATATGGGCTCCATGTATTATTTGTACATTTATCTCCCCGTGTTTAAGATCCCGAATGTCTATCGATTAATTAATTTACTGACAATTAATTAATCAACATCTAACTCCATGAGTAGTACCACTCAACCTTATTATCATGCCGAACCAAGTCCACCTGCAGGATTTACATGATGAACCTTAAGAGCTCCTCAAGGGAACATCATCATCCTAATATATAGGACACGGTTTCCTCCTATAATCAACAGCACACCATATAAATAATATCATTTCCCAACTTACCGAGCCTATCGATTTACTCTATAAATCTCGCCCATTGGTAAATCAAAGAAATAAATACTAAGTATATGTGCCCGTTATTATATCGGAATTAAGAGCATGTACAACATAATATCTGAGGTCCGATTTGATTATGTAGTCAGCAATAAATCGAATCACCTCTAAGTCGATCCTGCTCAATACACACAAAGTGTACTAGTGTAATTATATGGTCAAGACAAACCAATACCAAATTACACTACAACCATACCAATGGTTTGTCCATAACCATCTCGATTGTGAGCCTTTACTTATACTTTACAAGGAACTGATAATATGATCTCCCGTGTGACACTACACACCATGTTATCTATAATGTAATGTATTAGACAATATGCATAATCATAAATATGCAAACAATGACCATGTGATTCTTATTTCAAAAATAAAGATGTTCATACAAAAGATAGACTTTTCAGTATACATCCCAACAATCTCCCACTTATACTAAAAGACTATGTTGTCCTTAAACTTCCATATATCTAATTCTCATTCCCTCCACATGCCTATCAAAAGCTCTTGTCGGAAGGGCCTTAGTGAAAGGATCTGTCAGGTTATCCTCTGATGCAATCTTGGCCATAGCAACTTCTCCTCGCTTTACGATTTCTCGTATCAGGTGGTACTTGCGCTCTATAGGTTTAATTGCCTTATGGGCTCGTGGTTCCTTCGAGTTTGCAACTGCACCACTATTATCACAATAAATTGTGATAGTTCTGGGCAAACCAGGAATCACATCCAAGTCCATCAAGAAGTTCCTGAGTCATACAGCTTCTTTGGCTGCCACATACTCAGCTTCTATGGTGGAGTCCGCCACGCATTTTTGCTTGACACTCCTCCATACAATGGCTCCACCTCCCAAAGTAAACACAAAACCTGAGGTAGACTTATTGTTATCCCTATCTGATTGGAAGTCGAAATATGTGTAACCCACAGGGAGTAATTGGTCTGCCTGGTAAACTAGCATATAATCCCTAGTCCTTCTCAGGTACTTCAATATATGCTTTACCGCAGTCCAATGTCCCTGTCCTGGATTACTCTGATATCTGCTAACCATGCCGACGGCAAAGCAGATATCCGGTCTCGTACATAGCATCGCATACATGAGGCTTCCTACTGTCGAAGCATAAGGAACCTCTTTCATCTCCTCTATCTCCTTAGATGTTCTAGGACACATCTCCTTAGATAAAGGAACTCCATGCCTGAAAGGTAGAAAATCTTTCTTGGATGTTTGCATGCTAAAATGATCCATAATTGTGTCTATGTATGAAGCTTGAGATAAGCACAACATCCTTTTCTTGCGATCCCTTATAACCTTGATCCCAAGGATGTGTCCCACTTCTCCCAAGTCCTTCATGTCAAACTATTTGGACAATCATACCCTTACGTCCGATAACACCTTGATATTGTTTCCAATTAACAAAATGTCATCTACGTATAGTACAAGAAATATCACTACGTTTCCGTCACATCTCTTGTATACACAAGACTCATCCAGACTTTGAATAAATCCATAAGATTGGATTACCTCATCAAAAGGGATGTTCCAAGATCTCGAAGCTTGCTTCAATCCATAAATGGACCGATTAAGCTTACACACAAGATGCTCTTTGCCCTTTGCAATGAATCCCTCTGGTTGCTTCATATAGATGTTTTCCTCAAGACTTCCATTAAGGAAAATTGTCTTGACATCCATCTGCCACACCTCATAATTCATATGAGCAGCAATACATAAGAGAATCCGGATAGACTTAAGCATGGCTACCGACGAAAAGGTCTCCTCATAATCGATACCCTCTTTTTGAGTATACCCCTTCGCTACAAGCCTTGCTTTGAAGGTCTCAACCTTCCCATATATTCCTCTCTTTCTTTTGTAGATCCACTTGCATCCAATAGTTTTTACACCATTGGGTGGTTCTACTAGCTCCCAGACTTGATTTGAGTCCATAGATTCAATCTCAGCATTCATTGTACTTTGCCAAGATACCGCATCTTTATCTTTGATTGCCTCGTCATATGTCCAGGGATCAGGTTCATGCTCGTCGGGGACCAAATCATAAGATTTTCCCAAGAACATGAATCTATCAAGCTGTCTCACAACCCTCCCACTACGACGAGGTATCGCCTATGTATCCTCTGTGACACTCAGTGCAGTGACTTATGGTATATCCTCTTGTACCGGTGGTAATGAAGTAGTGACTTCCCCTTTCAATTCCTCCAGAACAATCTTACTCATGGGTTTGTGGTTCATCACATAGTCTTCCTCTAGAAATATGGCGTTCGTGCTAACGATCACCCTCTGATCTCTAGGACTATAAAATAAATCACCTTTCGTTCCTCTAGGATAGCCAACGAACATGCGCACTTCTGTACGAGGTTCCAACTTACCAGCATCTGCCTTCAGCACATGTGCTGGACTCCCCCAAATCCGAATATGTCTTAGACTAGGCTTTCGCCCAGTCCACAATTCTGTGGGAGTAGAAGGCACTGATTTAGATGGTACCAAGTTTAGAATATACACTGTCGTATCTAGAGCATATCCCCAAAACGAATCTGGCAACTCAGAATAACTCATCATCGATCTAACCATCTCCATAAGAGTCCTATTCCTTCGCTCTACTACACCATTCTGCTGGGGTGTTCCAGGTGTAGATAATTGAGATTGAATTCCAGCCTCTGATAAGTAATTCCTAAACTCTCCCAAGAGGTACTCACCACCACGATCAGATCGTAGTGTCTTGATACTTTTACCTTGACATTTCTCCACATCGGTCTTGAATTCTTTGAACTTGTCAAAGCATTCAGACTTGCGGCGCATCAAGTAAATGTATCCATATCTTGAATAATCATCTATAAAAGAGACGAAATACTCAAAACCACCTCTAGCCTGGATAGACATAGGACCGCACAAATCAGAATGAACCAATTCCAATACATCTTTGGCTCTATACCCCTTGGCCTTTAAAGGCCTCTTGGTCATTTTACCTTCCAAGCATGATTCGCAGGTTGGGAAATCTTCAACCACTAATGAACCCAGAGGTCCATCATCTATCAACCTTTGAATTCTTCTTAGGTTAATATGACCTAGCCTTAGATGCCAAAGATATGTTTAGTTCATCTTCGAAAGTTCTTTTCTCTTATTGGAATTAGAAGATGAGTTATTCACTTCTATTTGCATCGTGGGAGATTTTGGTTCGAGTGTAAACAAATTTCCTATCAATGCACCAAAACAGATAATTTCCCTATTCCTTTTTATAATAACTCTGTCATTAAAAGAAATAGAGTATCCATCCATAAATAATTTAGAACCCGAAATCAAATTCTTTCTAAATAAAGGTACATAAAGGAAATTTTTAAGAACCAAAACTTTATTCCTCTCAAAAGACAAATAAACATCTCCCACTGCAACAGACGCCACCTTTGTGGCATCGCTCAAGTATATGGTAACCTCCCCTCAACTAGTCGTCTGGTTTCCTGGAACCCCTGCAAAGTATTGTAGACATGATCAGTGGCTCTCGTATCTACACACCAGGTGCCGGTAGATAACACTGCTAAACATGTTTCAACGACTAGACCAAAAGATATACCTTTGTTCTGCTTCTGGTTGGGACAGTCCTTCTTCCAGTGTCCAGTCTGCTTGCAAGTGAAGCACTTGCCTTTCGGCTTCTTCACTCCTCCCTGAGTTCCTTTCGCCACCTTTGCCCCAGCTTGTTTCTTCTTCTTCTTGTCTTTCGGCTTAGAAGTAGAAACCTTTTGGGAAACCATGGCCTGTGACTGAGCACTCTAACGAAAAAGCCCCTCTACCGCCTGGAGTTCTGTCAGAAGCTCCGCCAACAAATATAACCTTTTGTTCATATTGTAGTTCAGGCGAAACTACTCAAAACTCCTAGGTAGAGACTGGAGAATGATATCGACCTGGGTTTCCCAATCGATTTCAGCTCTGAGGACTTCCAGCTCATTCAAATGAGCCATCATCTTGAGAACATGATCCCTCACGAGTGTTCCCTCGATCATGGTAGTCGTCATCAAGTTCCTCATGGCTTCCTACCTAGCAGCCCGATTCTGGTGTCCGAAAAGCTCTTTGAGATTGAGCATCATGTCATAAGCAGTGGCCATGGCTTGATGTTGATGTTGCAGTACATTTGACATAGATGCCAAAATGAAACACCGCGCCATCTCATCGGCCTTAATCCACTTCTTATAACTCTCCTTCTCCTTTTCCCCGAATCATCCACAGGCTTAGGAGGGCACTCTTCGAGGAGTACATATTTGTATTCTTCAGCAGTCAAGACAATGTCAAGATTCCTCTTTCAATCAACATAATTGGGTCCAGTAAGTTTATTTTCTTTCAGTATCACAACAAGCGGGTTGAAAGTCATTTTGAAAAAACCTAAGAATCACATAGATCAAAAAATTAGATTTCAAAAAATTATTGATTCCTCAAACAATAAAATTTTAAAATCAACCAACACCTTAAAACACCGAGAATATCGTACGTCATGATAGTGTGGATGTATACGAATTCTACATTTGTAAGAGGAGGTTTCACCCATTAATTTTACTATCTTATCAACCTAACTTTTTGACAAATAAAATTAATAGTTGATTCCTCTTCGTCCCTACAAATAAAATCAGTGACTCCGATGGGGAGGATACTTATATTTGTATCTAAGTGTTCACCATTACTCGGTACCAAGGTAATTATCTCGGGTTATGTGTCTTCCGATGGGGAAGTACACATGCTCCTTAATAATTTCCTATAACCATATTCGACCTTGTGATCCGCAAACAAACTCATCCGATGGGGAGGAAGGCACTCAGAGTCGATGCGTAAGTTTGTTTGCATCACATGTCAAATCGTAATG
Organism: Wurfbainia villosa; assembly: GCA_025175895.1. Taxonomy (NCBI): domain Eukaryota; kingdom Viridiplantae; phylum Streptophyta; class Magnoliopsida; order Zingiberales; family Zingiberaceae; genus Wurfbainia; species Wurfbainia villosa. Next base: position 77,505,432 of record CM046005.1, read on the forward strand.
GAGGCCGTGGGAATTTATAAAAATATCCCTCTCCCACTTAGTAATTTAAAATTGAGGAATTTTCTAGCCTACGACATGCATATCAAACAATAAGCAATAAATATGAAAAAGAAATATTTTCCAACTATTATGGCTTTTGTCTCCAATATGCCTCCTGTCGTATTGTCATCTCGTTCGCTCCTCCCTACGCCATGTACGAGCCATCCGGAGATCCGAGCCGAGACTAACTATTTTAATTTACATCCATCGATCCTAAACACCACGAAAGAGTGTACATAAAATCTAGATTGAAAGTAAACTAAAATAAAAGAGTGGCTAAACAATGTCGTACTTAATTATAAAAATTAAATACTAGCCTCGTCAACCCCGAGGATTCAAAAAATATACAATTACACATATACAATCACATACACACATATGGCCATAATAGTTGGATCCTATGCCTACAACCAAAAAGTTAACCTACGCACATCCTACTATTATCCAGCACATATAATATATGAAAAGTGTTTAAAAGTAACCGAATCCTAAACATACAAAACTGGAAACCTGGCTTTGATACCACTTGAAGGTAGGAAACTTTGCTTCCCACTTCAACTCGGTCGCTTGTTCATGGCGATCCCGTCTTCATCCCCGGATTAAAAAATTAATCCTTGACAAAGAGGGATTACCAAAGCAACCGTTCCATCGTCGTGTTATTCGATTAGAGTGGTCACTTGAATGAACTTGTTGTTCAAGCAACCTACCTCTATTCTTCGAATAGTCGCAGAATAGACGATGTATGGATCGCCGGTTTTTGTGTTTGTATTCGGGGTCCAAGTAAATTAGTCACATAACAAAACATACAACATACATATAATTGAAAACAATTATAGACATAATACAAAAGAATATAAACAAGCATTATACCTCTCAATCTTCTATTATATGTCCTTCCTCCTTTTGGACGTCGTGTGGGCGACGATCTTCCAAAAGTCGAAGCCTCCTAGATCACGTTCTTCCCTTCTTTGCTCACTCCGAACAAAGGGAAGAATAAAACGAAGCTCTTCTTCCTATCTAGAACCGGCCACCAAGTCAATGGACTTGATGTTGCCGTCGGCCAAGGAGGAGAAAAAGAATCACCGGCCAACCTTAGAGAAGGGTTGCCGCTGGCCACAAAGAGAGGAGAAAAAAGAACTTAGGCCAAAGAATGAAGAGGAGATGTCCAAACCTTCACCACCTTGCCGCCGGCCCCTTTGCCCTTGAACAATTGGCGCCACCCAAAGGATCAAGGAAACCCTGACCCTAATGCCTTATCGCCCGAGCCAAGGAAGCAAAAACCCTAATCTCCTTTCAATGAGTTGTCGCCCAAGCCATAAGCCCTTATTTATAGAGTTAGGATTAAGTCTCCTTTTAATCTCCACCATCGGATCTAGGGGTTTAATCTCAACCGTCGGATCTAGAGATTTAATCTCAACCGTCGGATCTAGAGTTCCATTTTCCACCACCGGATCTAAGGCTCGATGAGGTTTTAATAGGCTACAATAGGGACCATGAGGAGGATTTAGATCTTGGCCACCTAATGGATCAAACCTACATAAAGTCCGATCCATTAATGATAATCCATTCCACTAGAGGATTATCATTGATCTACCTCACCAACCCCCATAAGTTAATATGGGCTCCATGTATTATTTGTACATTTATCTCCCCGTGTTTAAGATCTCGAATGTCCGTCGATTAATTAATTTACTAACAATTAATTAATCAACATCTAACTCCATGAGTAGTATCACTCAACCTTATCATCATGCCGGACCAAGTCCACCTGCAGGATTTACATGATGAATCTTAAGAGCTCCTCAAGGGGACATCATCATCCTAATATATAGGACATGGTTTCCTCCTATAATCAACGACACACCATATAAATAATATCATTTCCCAACTTACCGAGCCTATCGATTTACTCTATAAATCTCGCTCATTGGTAAATCAAAGAAATGAATACTAAGTATATGTGCCCGTTATTATATCGGGATTAAGAGCATGTACAACATAATATCTAAGGTCCGATTTGATTATGTAGTCAGCAATAAATCGAATCACCTTTAAGTCAGTCCTGCTCAATACACACAAAATGTACTAGTGTAATTCTATGGTCAAGATAAACCAATACCAAATTATACTACAACCATACCAATGGTTTGTCCATAACCATCTCGATTGTGAGCCTTTACTTATACTTTACAAGGAACTGATAACGTGATCTCCCGTGTGACACTACACACCATGTTATCTATAATGTAATATATTAGACAATATGCATAATCATAAATATGCAAACAATGACCATGTGATTCTTATTCCAAAAATAAAGATGTTCATACAAAAGATAGACTTTTCAGTATACACCCCAACACTCTTTCCCTACACTCAAAGCATATAATATGATTTTTATTTTTAAAAATCAAGCTTGAGTTACCTTCCTTGGTGGTAAGGGACTCATGGACTTGTTCTTCGGCTCCAGATGTAGAGGTCTCCTTTTGCTTCGGTGTCGATTGTCTATCCTCCCTCTCAATCCTAGAAGTGGAGACTTCTACGATTTCTTCCTCGGATATTGAGAATCTCTCAACTTTTGAATTCTCAGGCTTTGAAGATGATGTGCATTCTTCTTCTTCGGACTTGTCCTCATCTTCACTTTGGGCCACAGAAAGATTTTTGTGGAGCTTAGCCAATTTTCTTTATAGTTCACTTGTGTCCTTATAATTACCTAATCTACACAAAATTTCATCAAGTATTAAACTAACTAAAATCTTGGTTACCTTGTCGTTTGTCCTAGATTTTTGAATTTGCTCCTCGATCCATTTCTTTTACTTGCTCATTTTAAAGAACATCTCTATCTTTGACTTCCATTGACTAAACCCTCCTAGCCTGTAAGGAGGTGGAAGTCTCGTGTCGTGCACCATGGCTATGCCCAGAGGCATGGCTTAGCCGTGTTGGCTACCATGGGCTAGGGCACAGTGGGTGGCACGACCGTGCTAAGAGGCATGGTCTACCCGTGGTGGATCCTGTACCCTTCTATTGAGTGATTTTCTCCCTTCAAATGTGCATAGTCATTATGTGATTTTCTGATAGCTCATGGTAGATATTGTTCCAAGTCTATGTTGCCTCAAAAAGTGTTGAAAAAGTCAAATTATTCGTGTCTTGTCAACAAATAAAGCATGAGAGTAGCTAGTCCCCCAAACAAATATAATAAAAATACATGAAAAGTAATATGATGTGATGAATTTATGCTCATGAAACATTCAAAATAGATACGAAATAACCTAAAAACATGGGTATGAATTGCATGCATCAAGACCCAAGAGTATGTGTTCATTAGTTATCAATCGGTACACCAACTTTGGGGGAGGATTAGATATTGGCTCTAGATGCAGCATGAAATGGCTTTGTATAAGAGGATGTTGTGAGTGTTCGGACCCCATTTTCATGGGACTAATCAATTCATGAAAGCTTGATATATTGCCATATCATCGATGATTCATCATATATGACAAGCAAGGAATCGTTGCATGTTTAAAGATATATATTTTGATATAAAGGTGGTATTTGAAAAAAATATATATGCATGTATACTGATTCCCGAATATCTATTCAGATCTGATACTTCATCAAATATAAGTAGATGTCCATAGTAACATTGTACACATCCTTTGTTCCATTAATACTGATGCGGTAGTAGGCGGGTTTTCTAGCTTCCTCTCAACAGCTAGGGAGCATGCGAGAAGCCTAAGGGTTCTCTCCGACCGCAATAGTAATGAAAACGAAGAAGAAAAATATGCACAACCAAAGCAAAGATCAAAGACACAAGATTTAACGTGGTTCGGAATGAGGATTCCTACTCCACGGGGGTGAGCTCTCCCACGAGCTACGGTGCCAAAGCACTTTCACTATAAACTTTCTCCTTCGCGGAAAGAGGCTTCCAGAAGCAGAGGAGCAAGACCTCTTACAGTTAGCTCAATATACAAAATAAAGAAAGAATAAAGCTCACTACTCTCCTTGTCTCTTTTCCCTTCCTCCTCTGGCGGTGTGATCACTCTCCCCTTTAGGTGTGCCCTTGTCTCTCGCTGTTGGAAGTTGCAGATCCTCCTCCTCTCGCCTTTTCTCTGCCTTTTATCCTACTCCTCTTCCTCTGGCCAGCTGTTGCATAACAAACCTCCTTAATCACCATACACGTGGCCACCTTGCTTATCTGGAGAATCATTCTGTTACAGAAATGGGGAGTGAAGACTCCTCTGAATATTATGTGGGGTCATAAGTCATGGGGTAACAAACTTCTTATCTACATTTTAGGAAATATTCTAGCCCATCCTTTTCACCCGCTTGCCTTCCATAAGGCTAGCCTAAACCTACTACTTAAGTGTAGCATAGCTCTTAGACTTCTCCTAATAACCCAAACCAACTTCTGTCCTTCCCATACAGAACCAACCTCCAGGCTCGTTTCGCCGAGCCGATTCCTATTCTTCCCGCACCGAACCAACTTCCAAATTTGCTCTGTCATATCAATTCCCTTGAACTGTTTCCCCGAGCCATTTTTTCTCAGACTTATGCGCCCGAACCGGTTCTCTCAGACCCCCTTCACCGAGCCTATTATTTGGTTCGAATAATGTCTTATGCACGGGCCCTTTCATTTTACTTATGGGAAAAGGTAACAGCAATATCATTAGTCAACTCCTAAAAAATAGTCAAATGAGGTATTGAGTTTGACTTTCTAAGTATAACGCTTCTCATCCCTTTCTTTCTTACCAATTTGAATTTATCTTTTCCCGTTGCCTTACCTCATATGCTTAAAACGGCTTACTGGGCCAATGGGCCCCGATTTTCTTTTTATACCAGGTAGTCGAAAAGTCGCAAAACCCTATATAAATCCCCTTCCTTCCCCTTTTTACAGGTAACTTAACACTCACAGCAATTTAGCCTTTTCTTCTCCCTCCTTCCGCGATTTTCTTCGACGGTGATTAGGTGCCCTAGCTCCCTCTCTCGCAAGTGTTCCCCCTTCGACCCTCAAGTAAGTGCTCCTCATCCTCTTGCACCTATGGCCCTGAAGAACCTGACCCGAGCCCCCTGGTATGAATACACCATCACTCAGCTAGATAGCAAACATTATTTCTTCAACATTAGGCGCCAATACATAGACCCCTTCGTGCTTTTCCGCTTCAACACCACCTCTTATCGACCACATCTTCCTCCTCCGGGCTTGCATTGCTTCTTTTCTGAGCAACTACTCAATGGTTTATATTTTCTCATCCCTCCTTCCTACCTAGAAATTCTGAACTTCTATAAATTGCCCGTCAACCAGTTCACTCCCAATTCCTTCCGCATATTATCAGGGGCCATCATAGTATTTCGACACTTAGGTCTTCCTTTGTCTCCACAACTATTTCATTACTTCTTCCAATTGAAATCTTCTAAGGAGGGTCTCTTCTATCTTTCCAGCTGCTCGGATTGCCAATTTTTAGTGAACATGTCATCTTCTCATAAAGGATGGGAAGCTCTCTATTTCTTTGCTCAACTTTCGACGCCCCTTCCACATTCGGATACTTGGAAACTAGATCTTCTTGAGTTACCCCCCTTCCGCAAGGTGAGTACCCAGTGTTCCTTTCCAGATGTCTACCGAATATTAAGAGAATATCACTATAGCTCAGATCATCTGGTGAAACCTTCCCTCTTCAGTTGCCATAGGTTGTTCCCTTTTCCATTAACCGACCCGGACGCCATAGGTAGGATGTTGTTTAGACTTTAGCACAGATAATTGTCGTGGCCAGCATGTTTTCTAACAATGGACTTTACAGATACCCTAATGCAGGACGCTATCTTGAAAGGAGAGGAGATTGCAGCAACAAAGAAAAAGACTTCTAAGAAATGCAGCAAAGGCAAGTCTGCAACAGCTCCCGCTTCACCTCGGAAGAAATTGCGCCCTTCCAAGGAAGGCGTTCCCAGCTCCTCTTCGATTCCTGTATCTTCTTCCTCCCATTCTTCTCCTTTACCTTCCCCCTCAAAGCTAAATAGGCACCAACGCTTGGTTATCTATGAACCTCGAGTGGAAGAGACCACATTAGCTATCCCCTCCTCTTCCTCTCGAGGGGAACTTTCTCCCACTTCATCTCCCATTCGACCCGATCCACAAATTGACTCTCCCACTGATTCTTTTCCTGTAAATACTCCTACTGACATGCCTACCTCTCCCGTTCCTTCTTGGGCTATGGATCCCTCCCCTTCTTTGGGGGGGGGGGGGGGGGGGCGAGGAAGAGGGACCTTCCCCTTCCAAGCCCTTTACTGACCACTCTAGGGGCCTCCCTCAAAATTCGCCATCTGGAAGAAGTGAAATTCTTCAACTAGTCTGGTGTACAAGGACCTTACAATCACCTAGGAAAACTCTTGGCCGAGGTAAGCTCCTTCCTTCTTTATCTATTACCATACGTGTATCAATGTTTATTCTTGTAACATCTGCTCTCCTCCTTAGCTATCGGCTACCTATAATGAGATGATGCCCCATCTGGCGAACTACTAATCCACTGTGGAGTCCCACCATTTTACCTCCCTAGCCCATCAAAAGAAGCTTGCGCACTAGCTGAGGGAGGGTGAGTAGAGGGAAATCACTCTGATCGCCCAGTGTAAAGATTCGATGACTCAACTGGCACTGGCACAAAGTCAAAAAGAGGAGCTTCAAAGAAAGAACGAGGACCTCCAGCACCAGTTGTTTCTGTAGTCTAGCCAACTCCAGCAAGTTGACCTCCTTTCCCATGAACTGGATGGGTACAAAAGGCAACTTGCAGAGGCATATATTCAGGTTGCTGGCTCCTCAACAACTATTCTCCAACTTCAGCAAGAACGTCACACTTGGGAAGCTGCTCATAAATCTTGCCTGGAGAAGTGTAAAGATCTCTCTTCAATTACGGCCACTCTTTCTAAAATATTGACCTTAGTGGCCTAGCAGCAGCAGGAACTCCAGAAAGAATATGCGGAGGCCCTATCTTCCCTGGGACATCAGGCGGTAATGGCGGCACGAGAGAGGGATGCATTGGCAATAATAGAAAGCATGTATAATCAGTAGTTTAATTGATGTAACCACTGGTGTGCATGCTAATAAAAAGAAAGGGATACTGGCACTTATTTTTGTCGTTTTCTTGTAAGTTTCGAACTGTTTTAATCAGGAATGACAGCAACCTCATCTGAACAGACTTCCCCCTGACTGCTTTCGTGAAACTCAAACCATCCCTCCCGAATTACTGCACGCAACAACCCCCAACTACTGTCTTTACACTTTCCCTTCTTTATTTGCATTTATTTCCCGTTCTCACGAGGGTCAATGAATATCCTTCCCTCACATCTATAAAAACTCCAAACTGCCATTTGATGGGCATCCATTTTTTCTTCCTCCTCCTTACGCCATGGAACCTGTATCAGAACAAGATAACAACTCTCCTCCTCTGAAGGGACAGACTGAAGAGCAACGCTATATTGCAGATCTGGAAGAGCAAGTTCTGGATCTACAGCGGCGCTTACGGGTAGCTTCCACCAACAACTACTCTCTGCGTCAGCAACTAGCAGTGTACCAGAAAAACTTATCCAAGCACATATTCATACAACAGTCTTACCTTCGACAGCTGCTACGTCAACCCTAGCCACGCAAAGAAGCTCCTTCAATGCCTCTTCAGAGAGAACTGTAATTCCTTTTGAACAAGGGTTTCATCTATTATTTCCCTCTTTAGGAAAGTTGTATTATATAGCTCTTCTTCATTAATGAACTTCTTCACTAGGAGCTTTCGCCAGTATTAAGGGCTTCTGCTTGAGGCCTCGGCTCTTTTTTACTGTATGAGAGAATAAAAATACAATTCCTCCACTTCCTTATTATGCAAGAGCAATATATATAACTAGATGAGGATCCATCTCCCCTACATTATGGGGACAAAGATAAAGTATATAGCCGAAGCGAAATTCAGCTCTTTCGATCCACCACCGCACGGAGATAAAAAATAAAGTATATAGCCAAAGCGAAATTAAGGTCTTCTGATCCACCACCGCACGATGATAAAAATAAAGTATATAGCTGAAGCGAAATTCATCTATTCCGATCCACCACCGTATGAGGATAAAAATAAAGTATATAGCTGAAGCGAAATTCAGCTCTTCCGATCCACCACTGCACAGGGATAAAAAATAAAGTATATAGTTGAAGCTAAATTCAACTCTTCTAATCCACCACTGCACGGGGATAAAAAATAAAGTATATAACTGAAGCTAAATTTAGCTCTCCCTATCCATCACCGCACGAGGATAAAAAATAAAGTATATAGCCGAAGCTAAATTCAGCTCTTCCGATCCACCACCGCACGGGGATAAAAATAAAGTATATAGCTAAAGCGAAATTCAGCTTTTCCGATCCTCCACTGCACGGGGATAAAAATAAAGTATATAGCTGAAGCGAAATTCAGCTCTTCCGATCCACCACCGTACGAGGATAAAAAAATAAAGTATATAGCTGAAGCTAAATTCAGCTCTTCCAATCCACCACCGCACGGGGATAAAAAATAATATATATAGTCGAAATGAAATTCATCTCTTCCGATCTGCCACTGCACGAGGATAAAATAATATATAGTTGAGTGAAACCTCAACTCTTCCGATCTGCCACCACACGGGGATAAAATAATAATATATATAGTCGAAATGAAATTCAGCTCCTCCGATCCGCCACCGCATAGGGATAAAATAATATATATATAGCCGAAATGAAATTCAGCTCTTTCGATCCGCCACTGCACGGAGATAAAATAATATATAGTTGAGTGAAACCTCAACTCTTCCAATACGCCACCACACGGGGATAAAATAATATATAGTTGGGTGAAACCTCAACTCTTCCGATCCGCCACCGCATGAGGATAAAATAATATATATCATTACACACAGATTCAGCTCTTTCCATCTGTCGCCATATCTTCTATTTTGCCTCTACCTTAAACCCAACTCCTCCGATACACCATCATACAGGGATATCTACTTGTCTTGCAGGCAAACAATAAGAATAGTGACAACTCGACCTAGGGCTTCTCCTGGTCAGGTTGGAAGAATTTTTTACTTCGCCACTGTTTTTCTTCAAAAGTGCATCTACCTTAAACCCAACACCTTCGATCCACCACCACACGGGGATATCTGTTTATCTTGCAGGAAAACAATAAGAATAGTGATGACTCAACCTAGGGTTTCGCTTAGTCAGGTCGGAAGAATTTTTTACTCTGTCATTGTATTCTCCAGTGCATTTAAACTCTCCTCCTCCGTTCCGCCACCGCACGAGGATAACGGCTTCAACTGATGTCGAGCCATAAAAGAGTGTGACAACCCAATTCAAGGCTTTGCCCCCTTCAGGTCAAAAGGAAACTTTTTCACTCTGCCATTCTTCACAGGTGTTTTTACCTTAAACTCTACTCCTCCGTTCCACCACCACACGGGGATAACGGCTTCGGCTAGCGCCGAGCCATAAAACAATGTGACGACCCGATATGGGGCTTGGCCCTTTCAGGTCAAAAGAAACTTTTTTACTCTGCCATTCTTCACTGGTGTTTTTATCTTAAATCCTACTCCTCCGTTCCACCACCACATGGGGATAATGGCTTCGGCTAGCGCCAAGCCACATGAAAACATGATAATCTGACCCAAGGCTCCGCCCTCTCAGGCTAGAAGAATTTGTTCACATTGTCATAATTTCTTCATTCATCCGTTAAACGGGGATAATAATTTTGGCTGAGGCCAAATTTCAAAGAAAAAAATAAAAAATATACCTTTAAGGGTCATGTCTTTGCCCTGAAGTTAGATGCTTTTGTTCTTCTGCTATGCGAGGACAATGGTTCGGGCAGATAACGGGTTATAAGAAGGACAAATTACTATTTCACACATTCTAGGGGTTTATCTCGCTGTTTTGAAGTCCAATTGATACCGCAAGCCCATTTAGTGCCTCATATATAAGACTTTTCACCTTCTCTTTTTTCCACTTCCATCTTTTTTCCTAACTTTCAACCTTCTTCTTCTTCTCCGCCAACAACTACTCCCCAGTGTTTCAGCGAATAGCTTCTGCGCTTCTTCCCTTCCTCAAGAGGCAAGATGTACTCTCTTTTTCAACAAGCACTGGCAAAGCATCGCCAAGGGTTTGGATGAAGCGAGGGCTAATAGCCTACCGCACCTCCACCTTCATCCCCTATTGCGTCTTCACCCATCCCCGCTGCTTTTATTCCAGCACCCCCTCCTCCTCCTTATTCTTCTGAAATCTCCCTCTCAACAGCGCCAAATACGCTTAGCATAACATGTCCATCCCCACTTCCGATGCCACTTGAAAACCCTAACTCTCCTGTCCCTTCATCTTCCATCCTGGGAATCCATAAATCGCCCCCTTCTTCCTTACAACATCAAGTTGAATTGAGGGGCACTTCACGTCAACGTCGGCAGGTAGAGGACATCCCTGCTTCCATTCCTTCTCCTTCCCCGAAGCATTCTTCAACATCATAACCCATGATGGTTGAGATTCCCCCATCTTCTCTCCTGCCTCTCCTAGTCGCCTTCCCATCGCCTTCCCTTGCTGCCCAGAGTCTGGGAGGTCTTTCCCCTTATTTGGATACAGACCAGGATTTCTTTGCTCTTCCTCCCACTAGCGAAGAACCTCCCATCCCGGTTCTCTCCATATCATCCTCACCAAACTCCTCACCGGACCAATTACTTCCTGCGGATTCTTCCACTCCCGTCAAACAACAGGCAATTTCTAGCCTTCCTCCACCTACGTCTGTTTCCCCCCTTTCTTCGCCAGTTTCTTCAAGCCTCTTAACAAGAGCTCTTTTTGCAGCCTCCCCCATCCATTTGGCTGCCTCTATGCCGCCTCCCATTCCTTTAGACATCACCTCTCCTCCTTCCGAACCCCCTGCACAACCCATTGCTCCCACCTTTCACCACCCCATCATGAGTGAACCTTCGCCTCTAGTGTCATCTATCCCTTCTTCTTCTTCCACCCGTGGACTTCGAATCTTAAACTTGGAAGAATTGACTCCACGGATGGAGAGTTTGCGCCACGTTCTGGAATTGGTATGCTCCCCAAATTGACTTCGTTGATTTCCTTCGTCTAACGATCTCTTTCTGATTAATAATCTCCTAGCCTTAACAAACTATCAAGAGCTGGACCGCTCCTTCATGCAATACCGAGCTCAGTTTCTACAGCAGGAGCAACAACAACTGGAATATCAAGCTGCTACAAGGAGTCGGGAGGATCTTCTATTGCAAAGATTGGCGCAATGTCAGGAGCAGCTGGCAAAAGCTCATCGCCAGCGGAAAGAAGATGTTGAGACCATCACAGCATTACAAGCACAACAGCAGACCAACATAGAACTTTTATCTACTTTACAGGATGCTCAGCTAGAACAGATTGATATAACAGCTCACCGTCCTCAAGAGTTAGCTAACCTTCAAGAGCAAATAGTTGAACTCCTCCATGGAAAACAAAAGGATTCTGAAGTCATAGCGAATCTGCGAGTTCAGTACCAAAGAGCAGAAGATAAAATAGTGGACCTCCGCACTCGCTTATGCAAGGAGGTACAAGAAAACTCCTCTTCAATAACCTCTAGTGTGCATGCTCACGCTCGTATATGCAGGCAGGAAGCATCCCTCCAGAGACTGGGTAGCGAGCTTGTTCCCACCAGATCCCATACGGAAGCTATAGAGGGGATTTCAGCCTCCATACGCCAGAATATGATGGACATGACGAGGCTCCTGCAACAGGACCAAACCTCCCGAGCGGATGACATATTGGTCCTGGCTGACGCTATCATGGAAATATCCCAGCGCTACAGTGAAATGCACTGATCCCTCCGGGAGCATCAAGAGAATTGCCGCAGGCTTCATCAAGACCGAAGTCCTGACAACCCAAGCCAACGAGAACGGTTGATAGATCTGATGCAGGCCACCTTCCAAGATGGATTTAACAAAGCGGTTCGGTAGTACGCCGACCAAGGATTACCTCCTGTGAACCAACCTGCACTCTTTTTACATTGGGAAACTGGCTTCCAGTGCTACCCTCCAAATCATTTCAAATTGTAACTTTATGTATCACTTTAGAATGGTCGTCGTTAAGGGATTCGGGTCATTACACATAGTTCCCTTTTTGTCTTCATTCTTTTCATAGCCCGCAGTAGAGAAATTAGTGTCAATGCAAATGACTCGCCAATTGTATTCATGTTTATCGTACATTAAATGACATATTGAATTGTCACATATATTTCCTAAGGAACCCCCCAATTCTTTTCTTCATCCACTGCTCCTTACATGGTATGAAAATGCTTCAGGTGTACAGCGTTCTAGGGTCGAGGAAGTTCCTTGCCCTAATCATCCTTCAAATAATAAGTCGACCCAGCCACACGGTGTGTCACCACATAGGGTCCTTCCCAATTCAGAGCTAACTTCCTTGGATCTCCAGCAGGGCTAACCTTGCACAGAACTAAATCCCCTTCTTGAAATCTCCGGGGCATTACCCTTTTATTAAAGGCTTGTTGTACCCTTCGCTTATAAAACTCCGCTCGTCTCCATGCCTGTTCTCATTTTTCTTCCAGCAAATCTAGCTCGGTGCCTCGGATAATTTGATTCTGCTCCGGCTCATAAACCTCCACACGAGCACATATATTTCCTAAGGAACCCCCCAATTCTTTTCTTCATCCACTGCTCCTTACATGGTATGAAAATACTTCAGGTGTACAGCGTTCCAGGGTCGAGGAAGTTCCTTGCCCTGATCATCCTTCAAATAATAAGCCGACCCAGCCACACGGCATGTCACCATATAGGGTCCTTCCCAATTCGGAGCTAACTTCCCTGGATCTCCAGCAGGGTTGACCTTGCGCAGAACTAAATCCCCTTCTTGAAATCTCCGGGGCATTACCCTTTTATTAAAGGCTTGTTGTACCCTTCGCTTATAAAACTCCGCTCATCTCCGTACTTGTTCTCATTTTTCTTCCAGCAAATCTAGCTCGGTGCCTCAGATAATTTGATTCTGCTCTGGCTCATAAACCTCCACGCGAGCACTATTCAAAATGGCCTCCACTGGAATAATAGTCTCTGTTCCATATACCAAATTGAAGGGAGTTTCTCCTGTTGCCATTTTTGGGGTAGTTCGGTAGGCCCACAGGATCCCTGGCAATTCTTCCACCCAGTTTCCCCTCTGAGCACCTAACTTGGTCTTCAACCCCTGAATGAGTATTCTATTAGTCACTTCGACCTGCCCATTAGCTTGAGGGTGAGCTACAAAAGTGAAAGCCTGATGGATATTGAGACTCTGACACCATTCCTTGATCCTCTTTCCTTAAAATTATCGTCCATTGTCACTGACTAATCTCCTTGGGATTCCATACCGACAGATAATATTTTTCCATAGAAATTATATTACTGCATTCTCAATGATTTTGGCGAGGGGTTTTGCTTTCACCCACTTGGAGAAGTAATCCACGGCCACCAATAAAAATTTCTTTTGCAAAGGTGCCACAGGCATGGGGCCCACTATATCCATTCACCATTGATCAAAGGGACAGGAAGCAACAATAGCTTTCATCAGCTCGGTTGGTCGTTCGGATCGGTTGTTGTACTTTTGATAGGCTGAACAAATTTGCATGATATGAGCCGTATCTTGTTGAAGAGTGGGCCAAAAATACCCTGCTAACAAGACTTTCCTCGCCAAAGCTCTTCCTCCCAAATGGTTACTACATCAACCCTCATGTATTTTCTGGAGTACTCATTCAGCATCTTTCTTTCCCAAACATTTCAATAGGGGTCGTCCAAAAGACATCTTATATTGGACTCCGTCCACGATGGTGAACCGCTTCGCTCTGCTCATCAAAATGGATGTCGCTCCTCTTTCTCATGGAACCTTCCCTTGCTGCAAATATGTCATGATGTCAGTCCTCCAGTCAGGGATCTGATCCACTCCTGATATGGCCTCCCCCACATTATATATCACCAAAGAAGCGGGGACTTCCACGCAAACTACTTCAGATTGTTTTACCCCTTCCATAGCGCTAGCTAGCCGAACCAACTCGTCCGCCCTCCAATTACTCTCTCTCAGAATCTGTTGCAAGAGAATTTGCCGAAAATGAACCTTCTCTTTCTCAAAGGCCACTAAATATCTCTGTAATCTTCTTCCCGAACTGTGAAAGAACCCTGGAGTTGTGAAACCGCTAACTGGGAATCTGAATGGATCTTGACAGAAGTTGCTCCCACAGCTCTGGCGGCTTGTAACCCTGCTAGGATAGCTTCGTATTCTGCTTCATTGTTGGATGCTCGATATCCCAAACGCACAGTTATGCGAGTGTCCTCCTTCTCAGGGGATATTAATAGTACCCCCACTCCACTGCCAGTAGATCCAGAAGAACCATCCACAAAGACATTCCACACCTTCGATCCTTCTTCTTTTTCATCCAAGCTATTCGCTGAAAAAATAGGTACTTCTGTTAGAAAAATCTGCTAAAGCTTGAGCCTTGATGATGGTTCGGGGCTGATAATGAATATCGTACTCACTTAGCTCCACTGCCCATTTAGCCAATCTACCGGAGAAATTAGGCTTAGTCACCACCTTGCCTAACTCACTGTGAGTCAAAACATTAATTGGGTGAGCTAGGAAATATGATCTCAACTTTCGGGCTGTCAAAACTAGGATATACACCAACTTTTCCAGCTCAGTGTACCATGCTTCAGCTCCTTTCAAGATATAACTGGTATAGTAAATAGGTTGCTGCTGAGAACCTTCTTGCTTTAACAATACGGAACTGATGACTCCCTCTGAAACAGCTAAATACATCCATAAGGGCTCTCCTGCAACTGGTTTAGGTAGCAAAGGTATCCCAGCTAAATATTTCTTTAATTCTTGGAAGGTCTGCTCACATTGATCATCCCATTGAAATTTAGTGGCTTTGCGCAGAATACGGAAGAAAGGGAGTCCTTTGTCTGCTGATCTAGCTATAAATCGGGACAAGGAAACAATCCTCCCTACTAGCTTTTGAGTTTCTCATAAATTAGTAGGCGACTTCATATTACATAAGGCCTACACTTTCTCTGGATTGGTCTGCAGTCCTTTCTGAGTCACAATATATCTCAGAAACTTTCCGCTCTTCACTCCGAACAAACATTTTTTGGGGTTTAATTTCATGTTATATTGCCTCAGAGTAGCAAAAGTCTCGTCTAGATCCGTAATTAGATCCTGAGTGGTTTTTGACTTAACCAGGATGTCGTCGACATAAACCTCCACGTTCTTGCCCTTTTGTTCTGCAAAGATTTTGTCTATGAGCCGCTGATAGGTGGCCCCCGCATTTTTTAGACCAAAAGGCATCACCACGTAGGCATATAGTCCTCCCGCCGTCACGAAACTGACTCTTTTCTTATCTTCTTTGGCCAAGGGTATCTGATGATATCCTTGGTAGGCATCCATTAGAGATACTACTTCATATCCCATGGTAGAATCCACCAACTGATCAATACGAGGCAAGAGGTAGCAGTCTTTAGGGCATGCTTTATTTAAATCATGAAAGTCGATACACATCCTCCATTGCCCTGAAGGCTTGGGGACCAAAACTACATTGGACACCCAATCGGGAAATTAAATTTCTCTAACATGACCCGCTTGCAACAACTTCTCTCCTTCCTCAGCTATAACTTTATCTTTTTCATGCCCAAAATGTCGTCATTTCTGCTGGACGGGTCGGACTCCTCGGGTAATATTGAGATGATGTTCAGCAACGTGAGGATCTATCCATGTAAGGTCGTGCACATCCCCTGCAAAGATATCTTCATTCTTCTTTAAGCAGGCCACCAGCTCCTCCTTAGCCTCGAGCTGTTGAGCTACTCGAGTGACCTTTCCTGAAGCTATCTCCACCAGTTCTCCCTCTTCTATTTTTCCCTCTTTAGGGGGAGACTCTTCAAGATCATGATGACTTTTCCCTTAGGGTCGTCTACTCTGACTTTCTTCTGGTTATCCCGAATCATTTGTACATAGCAACTCCGAGTAGCCTTCTGTTCACCTTTGGCCTCCCCAATCAGCTGTCCGACCGGAAACTTCATCTTCTGGTGGTAGGGTGAAGCCACCGCCTGGAAAATAGACAATAAAGGACGACCCAGAATTGCATTATAAGTGGACGGAGCATCCACTATGAGGAAAGGAACAATATTAGTTTTTGGCTGGGCTTTGTGCCCAGAGTGAGGGGCAACGAGATCTTCCCTATGGGATGCACCATGTGTCCTACGAATCCAAATAGAGGAGTAGCCACGTTCTTTAACTGTGCATTGTCCAGCTGCATCTTTCCGAAGGCCTCTTGGAAGAGGATATTAACAGAGCTTCCTGAATCGACTAAAATCGGGTCACTTCATGATTAGCAAGAGAAATTCGGATTACCAGAGCATCCATATGAGGTAGCAGAATGCCTCGGAGATCTTCTAGCCCGAATGAAACTAGTGGCGCGGTCTAGACAGTCTGATCTGTCACAATAGCTAAACTCTCCATGAGACGAGCATAAGACTTCTGAGCCCTATTGGAGTCCCCATCAGTAGGACCTCCTGCAATAACGTGAATGACTCCCCGTGTGGGGATGTCATTCAAATCAGATGATGGTCCTTCACCTGATAGCCCTCCTTGAGAAATACCCTCCTGGACAAGAACTTGTGGGTCTAGAGGGAAAGTAACCTGAGGTCTCTGGTTGTAAGGCCCTGGGCGAACCACATTAGACCTTTGGCCTCGCCTCGCTGGTCCTCCCGTCTGAGGTCGCAGATGTGGGTATGCAGCTCGGATGCCCTCCAACTCTTCTTGCAACTTGAAACATCGGGCACTAAGGTGGCTATACTCCATGTGATATTGACAGAAGAAAAGAGTTGAAGGGTTATGAGGTACCCCCCCCCCCTATACCCCATTGGTCACTGCAAAAGACCCTACTGGTCATAGAACTCCATCTCCCGCTCTTTCTAAGTTCTTAGGGGAGGGACTGCATAGGCGGCCATGATTTGCAAAGGGGGGTGGGGCGAGTTCCCTGCATTAATAACCGGGGTATGGGAGCTTCCGATATGAAAAGTCGCACCTATTATCTTCGGGGAGGGGCTCGGGGAACAGCAGGGCGATTTCTTTCCTCGGAGGCCATTGCAGATGTTTGTTCGGCCCGTCTGACCTTTAGTCCTTCTTCATTAATGTATTTCTCCACGCGGCTTAGCAATTCTTCGTATCTAGCTGCGGGCTTTCTCAACAGTGACCTAAGGAAAGGTCCCTCCCTTAGCCCATGTGGAATGGCCACTCTCAGTGCATCCGATTTTACCGAGGGAATATTCCTGGCAGTGGAAGTAAATCGATGAAGATACCCTATGAGTGACTCTGAGGGCTCCTGCCTGATGTGTAGCAGGATTGAAGCATCATGTTTGTATGTCTTGCAACTGGCAAACTCTTGGAGGAACACTCCTTGAAAATCATCAAAACAAGTAATAGATCTCGGTGGAAGGGTATTGAACCATTTTTGCACCGAGCCGATTAAAATGGTACGAAAAACCCGGCATTTGAGGGCATCAGAATAGTAGTGGAGCGAGGCAGCTCCTGCGAACTGCGATAAGTGTTCCTCATGATCAGTCGTGCCATCATATTTACCCACCTAGGGGTTTCTAAAATATGAAGGCGGCAGTTCGAAGAGAATGTCGATGGTGAAAGGACTGAGCTCGTAGATCTCCAGAGCCCTGGTTGACTGGCTCTCACCAGATCTGGGTTACCGGTATATTAGCCTGATGCACTCTTCCCCAAGCCCATCCCCAGGCAACGCCTTGACATTTGTAGTGGTACGAAGTGGGGGGGCATCTTTTGTGGTTGTTGTTGGAGCAATCGGCCCAGGTCACGATTGACCAGGACTCGAGTTTGACTCGAGTGATGTTTTGATGTTTCGACAAAAATATATGACAATGTAATTATCATGGGAAAGTCCAAGTCTTGTGTACTTGGCATGGAAAGTCCAAGTGGAACACTTGGCATTTGGTAAAGTCCAAGTCTTGAGTACTTGGCATGAAAAGTCCAAGCATGGGTCTTGGCAATGTAAAAGTCCAAGCATGGGTCTTGGCAATGTAAAAGTCCAACATGGGTTGGCAAGGGAAAGTCCAAGCATGGTCTTGGCATTTGAGAAGTCCAACATGGGTTGGCAAGGGAAAGTCCAAGCTTGAGTCTTGGCATGAGAAGTCCAAGGGGTTTGATATTGGCTACGTAAAGTCCAAGCGAGAGTCTTGGCAGCATAAGTCCAATGGTCGGCGACGTAAAGTCCAAGCGGAGTCTTGGCGGCGTAAGTCCAATGTGCCTTGGCGGTGTAGACACCGTTAGCATGACATAGCCGACGGAAGCACCTAGAGGCTAGCGCGATGGATGAACAAGTCATGGATGACTTGGAGGGATCCGAGATGCGTGAGGTTGATGGAGGTGGCTAGAAGGCTTAGGTCTAGGCTAAGGGTGGTCTAGCAAGTATGGGGGCACCATACTTGGGTTAAAACCTCATGTTGAGTTCGACCGCCAATTTAGACTAGCAATGATCGCTTGTCTACGGGCAATGATCGCCAAGGGTCAGAAGCCGATCGCTAGTTCTGCGGTCGAGCATGATCGCCAGAGCCGACCGTCGGGCCGACTACGGCAGGCGTTAGCGATCGCCAATGTTGGCAGTCGACTGCCAAGAGTCCCGTTGGAACTTGTCCAACATGGATTGAGTCGTTGTCTCATAGCTACAGTGCTGGCAGTCGACTGGGGACTTATGGCAGTCGATTGATAGGCGGAAATCTAGCCCGATGGAGGATAAAAGCAGTTGTTCGTGGAAGGCTCAAGTATCAGTTCTTTAGGGGCTTTGGTGAGGCAATTTGAAGGTGATTTGCAGGTGCATTTCAGGGTCCTTCAAGCTCATCCAAGCAACCGACAAGCAAGCGCTCAAAACCCTAGTTTGTAAAGTGTTCTTTACATTTTCACTTGTATTTGCTTGTTTACTTTGTATTACTTGTTGTAATTCATTGTACGAGGTTTCTCCACCTCCGACTTATTGTCGAGAAGGAGCTTTATTGCTTAGTGGTGTTTGTGGCATCACTAGGGTTCGTACGAACCCAATCCGTGGAGTAGGAACCGTTACGGTTCCGAACCATGTTATATCGTGCGTGTTGTGATTGTATCTTGTGTTTGTATTTATTATTGTTTATTCCGCTGCGTACTAACAAGATTGTAGACAAGCAACGCGAACGAATTCCATCTACGTACGGTCAAACGCTATTCACCCCCCCTCTAGCGGCGTCAAATCTCCAACAATTGGTATCAGAGCCCGGGGCTCTTCTACGGACTAACCGCCGGGAGCTAGGACAAAGAAGCTAGAGGGTGAAGATAGAAGAACAATTGGGATGGAATATTAACACACCGATCCCTTACTCCTTCTATGGACAAGAAGGATTTAGACAATGGAAGGCGAGAATTGAGGACTTCCTAATGATGAGGGATTTCGAAGAATGGTCCATCTTAATGGAAGGATATAGCTATCCAAGAGGACCAAAAGGTGGATTCCTCAAGAAAAAGAGATGGACCGAAGAGCAAGTCCAAGCCTTCGAAAAGAATGAGAAGGTAATGAAGTTGTTAATCGATTTAATACCTAACAATATCTTGTGTATGTTAGGTAATTATGTAGATGCAAATGAGCTATGGAGCCAAGTGGCCAAGCTCCATGAAAGCCCATCAACGGTCCAAGAGGAAGAGACCGAAGAGGCTAATGCATCACCATCACAAGGAAGTGAGGACTTGGAGGTTGAGAGATCATCAACATCCAAGGAGGAAGAGGAAGTAGAATCGGAAGTTGATAGGGAGTCAATTTCTGGGTTGGTGGAGGAAGTGGAAGAAGCATCCACTTCTAGGATTGAGGAGGAGATTAGAGTTTCCTCAACACCGGAGCATCAAGAAGAAGCTTCGACATCCGGTCAAGATGAAGAAGCCCAAAATCCAATTCCGGTCTCCATTAACCTAGGTAACTCAAACACTCTAATTTCAAATAAAAATAATGTTATGTGTTTTGAGTGTAGAGAATTTGGGCACTATAAGAGCAAGTGCCCAAAGAAGATTAGGAAAGCTCCACCGGCACCAAAAGTCAAGGATGCCGGTTCCCCAACACCTAAAGGCAAGGAGCACATCATATGCTTCAAGTGCAATTCAAAAGGACATTATAGGAATCAATGTCCTAGGGGGAGCAAAAAGACCCAAGAAGAAGCATCACAAGTAGGGGGAGCTAAGGCTAACCCTAAGGTACATTTTAGTAATGCATCTTCTAATTTAAATGCTAAAAAGCATGCTAGGAACTTTAATTCTCTTGCAATTTATGAAAAGCATGCTAATAGGAATAAATATTTTTGCTTAGGAGCTAAGAGAGTCCATGTAGGAAATAGGGAGAAATTTGGGACTAATGTCCCTAAAACAACTTATTTAAGGACAAACCTAGGTCAAATAACTCAAGACCAATTCTACCTAGGGAATCAATTAAGAAAATAGGGGATCATCTAGGTTTTAATCCCAAGTGGACTAGGCATATGCCTAGGAAGTCTCATGCCCATGGTTTAAATCAAAACTCTAAAATTGGGCAATTAGAGATTGAAAACCAAGCCTTGAGGTTAAGGCTTGAAAAACTTGAGAAGACCCTTAGGAACATACAAAACCAATTTAAAGGGTCAAATGATCAAAAGTCTAGGTCCAAATCTCAAAGTCAACACTTAGGACCTAAGAGTCAAAAGTCAACCAAGGGCAAGCAAGGTTTGGGTCACAAACCTAAGCCTAAGGTGGCTTACCATAGTATTCCGTTTGATTATGGAACACAAACTAGGTCTAAGAAGACCAAGGTCAATAGGGAAGTCATACCTAAGGTTGACCAAAGGTTGTGTCTAGTGGCTAGGGTTTCTAGGAAACCTAAGGTGGCCACTAAGAAGGTTGCAAGGGGAGTTACCCCTAGAGTCAACCTAGGTAAGACCCAAATGACCAAGGCCAACAAGCCTAGGAGGGTCATTAGGAAGGTATCTAGGAAGGTTATCCCTAAGGAATACCTAATTAACCCTAGGAGCTCAAATCGGTTTTGGGTTCCTAAGAGCGTGATTGATTCACGCTAAGATGGGTTTAGGGTGTGCCAACCTTGATTGGATGGGTAGTTAACTCAACCATGGTAAAGGTGGCACTTTAGGATATTTTCAAGGTTATGGTTACCTTGGAAATAGATTTGAATCAATATCCTAAAAGATTTTAGGATGTGTCAATGCACTTTTGAAATTAAGAAAAATCAATTAAATTGGCACAATTTAGGTTTAGAGGTTAGTGTGCCATTTTTGGGTTTTTGGCACACTAGGGAGATTAGGTTAATATGGCAAAATATGATTAATCCCAACAAATGGCAATTAATATTAAAATTTAGGTATTATTATACCTATATATTTTATATGTCATGCTTTGTTTGCCATATAACATGTCATGATATCATGTTTATTTTAATCTTTTTACATTTCATGTTCATGTTTAGGATTAAGGTTTTAAATGTCATGTGTTTTAGATTTCATCTTATGCCAGGACATCATGATTATGAGCATATGCTTATTTATATCATTTCTAATGCCATAATCATTCATGCATTTAAGACAATTTGGTTGAAATTGAATTAAGGACTATGGCATGACTTGAAGTCCCATTTATAAGGGAATCAAGTAGGGTTGCCTTAGAAGATGTATGAAACCCTAGATTAGGATGAACAAAACCCACATCTCATATTAAATTGACATGTATGTGTATTTTATACACCCTAGATACATGTGAGATGCTAGGATATGAGTTAAGTTCAAGGTGCATAGGTTTTGCATCTAGATGAACGCAAACTCATCTTATATGATTAGTGGATCATTAGGAAAGCTTGTGTACAAGTCATGTGCATAGAGCCCAAGGAATATGATCCAAGACATGGTTTTGAAATCATTTTAAAATCAATTTATAAAACCTTGGTGAAGTCTATCTTTTGATAGCAATCACCATTGATGAAGTTGATACAAAATAGGGTCAAAACATTGAAAATTTCAATGGTTTTGAGTTTTGTATCAAACTCACTATTTTATGGGTAAAATAATTTTCAAATATTTTTCACCCATTGTAATGACTATAAGTAATATGCGTATCAAATTTTATGATTTTTCAAATTATGTATAATTACTTATGTTTAATTGAAATTCGAAAATTTCAATGTATCCGATCGCTTGTGGCGATCGTGTATGGGTGGTGTGATCGGTGATTCTTGTCAGTCGATCACAGTCTGATTTCGGGTTAACAAGGTTTGTTTAGCCCGTGTTCAGCTATTGAAAAGGTTCCTAATCACTCCTAACCCTAGGATATGCTTTGGGAAGTATTATAAAGGGTGAAAATCCATTGGATATGGATTAGGAGTTGTGTTAGGTCAAAGTATCAAATTTAGGGTGAGTGAAAGTTCTATGTTGAACGTAAAACCTTAATTTTGATGGTTTAGAGTTCCTATTGGTTTAGGGGCTTCCCAAGGACATTGTTGGTGCAATGGTCAAGGGGAAGCAAGCTTTTAGGGGGAGGTATCCATCTTGGGATGATGGATGTGTTTTTCTCCTTGAAGAGGAGAAGTTATTGGGAGAGTATCATCAATTGGGAAAATTGATGGATTTTTGATACCCTATTTGGAAATTGGGAGAGAGTATAGGATTGCCTCTCTTAAGTGATATGTGAATTATCACTAGGAAGATGGTAGGCATCCTAGGTATTTATTTTTGGATCAAGGGAGAGATTGTAAGATCTCATTGGGACATGAGACATTGACCTCCTTGGAGAGAAAACCTTTTTGATGTTAGTCAAAAAGGGGGAGAATGTTTGGGGGAGAACATTTGGAGAGTTTTTACCAATTTGGGATAATTGGTAAGGGATTTGAGTTAGTGGTCTAACTCAAATGATTTGTTTGGTTTTTGAACATTTGGAGAGTGTTTACCAATTTGGGATAATTGGTAAGGGATTTGAGTTAGTGGTCTAACTCAAATGATTTGTTTGGTTTTTGTCAAACATCAAAAAGGGGGAGATTGTTGGTGCAATCGGCCCAGGTCACGATTGACCAGGACTCGAGTTTGACTCGAGTGATGTTTTGATGTTTCGACAAAAACATATGACAATGTAATTATCATGGGAAAGTCCAAGTCTTGTGTACTTGGCATGGAAAGTCCAAGTGGAACACTTGGCATTTGGTAAAGTCCAAGTCTTGAGTACTTGGCATGAAAGGTCCAAGCATGGGTCTTGGCAATGTAAAAGTCCAAGCATGGGTCTTGGCAATGTAAAAGTCCAACATGGGTTGGCGAGGGAAAGTCCAAGCATGGTCTTGGCATTTGAGAAATCCAACATGGGTTGGCAAGGGAAAGTCCAAGCTTGAGTCTTGGCATGAGAAGTCCAAGGGGTTTGATATTGGCTGCGTAAAGTCCAAGCGAGAGTCTTGGCAGCATAAGTCCAATGGTTGGCGGCGTAAAGTCCAAGCGGAGTCTTGGCGGCGTAAGTCCAATGTGCCTTGGCGGTGTAGACATCGTTAGCATGACATAGCCGACGGAAGCACCTAGAGGCTAGCGCGATGGATGAACAAGTCATGGATGACTTGGAGGGATCCGAGATGCGTGAGGTTGATGGAGGTGGCTAGAAGGCTTAGGTCTAGGCTAAGGGTGGTCTAGCAAGTATGGGGGCACCATACTTGGGTTAAAACCTCATGTTTGAGGTTGGCAGTCGACTGGCAATATGGCGGCGCCGTGAGTCGATCGCGCTAGTTCGTATCGAGCCGAGAATGCCGTAGGCCGACCCGCCGATCGCCAAGAGTCCCGTTGGAACTTGTTCAACGTGGATTGAGCCGTTGTCTCACAGCTACAGTGCTGGCAGTCGACTGGGGACTTATGGCAATTGACTAATAGGCGGAAATCCAGCCCGATGGAGGATAAAAGCAGCTGTTCGTGGAAGGCTCAAGTATCAGTTCTTTGGGGGCTTTTGTGAGGCGATTTGCAGGTGCATTTCAGGGTCCTTCAAGCTCATCCAAGCAACCGACAAGCAAGCGCTCAAAACCCTAGTTTGTAAAGTGTTCTTTACATTTTCACTTGTATTTGCTTGTTTACTTTGTATTACTTGTTGTAATTCATTGTACGAGGTTTCTCCACCTCCGACTTGTTGTCGAGAAGGAGCTTTATTGCTTAGTGGTGTTTGTGGCATCGCTAGGGTTCGTACGAACCCAATCCGTGGAGTAGGAACCGTTACGGTTCCGAACCACGTTATATCGTGCATGTTGTGATTGTATCTTGTGTTTGTATTTGTTATTGTTTATTCCGCTGCATACTAACAAGATTGTAGACAAGCAACGCGAATGAATTCCATCTACGTACGGTCAAACGCTATTCACCCCCCCCCTCTAGCGGCGTCAAATCTCCAACAGTTATCCTCGAGAAGAAGATTCGTCGGAATGAGGATGGAGGTATCCAGTCCTTCTCCTCTCTTTGGCTAGGGATTCAGCCATGGTTGTGTCTACCATGGCCCTCAGTTGCGACGGCAGCAATGTGATGGGATTCTCCTCCACAAAGGAGATTGCTGGATAGTGTATCTCCTCTAGTTGCATCTCAACATCTTGCTCAGAGTTTCCCACATATGGCGCAAATTGATGCGGTAGTAGGCGGGTTTTCTGGCTTCCTCTCAACGGCTAGGGAGCGTGCGGGAAGCCTAAGGGTTCTCTCCGGCCGCAACAGTAATGAAAACGAAGAAGAAAAATACGCACAACCAAAGTAAAGATCAAAGACACAAGATTTAACGTGGTTCGGAATGAGGATTCCTACTCCACGGGGGTGAGCTCTCCCATGAGCTACGGTGCTAAAGCACTTTTACTATGAACTTCCTCCTTTGCGGAAAGAGGCTTCCAGAGGCAGAGGAGCAAGACCTCTTACAGTTAGATCAATATACAAAATAAGGAAAGAATAAAGCTCACTACTCTCCTTGTCTCTTTTCCTTTCCTCCTCCGGCAGTGTGGTCACTCTTCCATTTAGGTGTGCCCTTGTCTCTCACTGTTGGAAGTTGCAGATCCTCCTCCTCTCGCCTCTTCTCTGCCTTTTATCCTCCTCCTCTTCCTCTGGCCAGCTGTTACATAACGAACCTCCTTCATCACTATACACGCGGTCACCTTGCTTACTTGGAGAATCATTCTGTTACAGAAATGGGGAGTGAAGACTCCTCTGAATATTATGTGGGGTCCTAAGTCATGGGGTAACAAACTTCTTATCCACATTTTGGGAAATATTCTAGCCCATCATTTTCACTCGTTTGCCTTCCGTAAGGCTAGCCTAATCCTACTACTTAAGTGTAGCATAGCTCTTAGACTTCTCCTAATAACCCGAACCAACTTCTGTCCTTCCCATATAGAACCAACCTCTAGGCCCATTTCGCCGAGCCGATTCTGTTGGGATTTTCCGAGCCGCAAAAATCGCTTTTTGGGTTGTGGAAACCTCGGAAGCCCGTCCACGGATCCATGCAAAGATATAAAAAATAAAACATGTATGTGTTTAAAGATCCTAGATCTACCATAGATCTACAAGATGAGAGCATTACCCTCGTAGCGACGCCCTTCGCTTATCCCGCTCGTCCAAAAGCTTTGTCGGAACTCAAGAGTGTCAAGTGAACACTCCTCTATTGGTATCCACACGGACAAATGGTGGAGAAACACAACCTAGAGTGTGCTAGCACTCATGGAAGTTTCGGCCAAGGAGGTTGGGAGAGCTTGAGAGGAAGAAGAAGATGGAGTTACCAACCAATTAACCTCACACCATGAAGAAAGTGGTCGGCCACTTTAATCTTGGGGGGTTACATGCATGCATGTAACTCCAAGAGCCAATGGCTCTTGGTCTCCCTCATAAGGTGGCACCCCATGATAAGTCCATGATGATGTGGAACATCATCATTGGTCGACCCCCATGCCAAGTCACCATGACATGGCAATTGGTCAAGTCAAAATTGACCATTCATCTTCCCTCTCACGTCAAGTCAAACTTGACCTCTTATCTCCCATGGCTGATCAAATCTAACTACTTGATTTAAGTCAATTTGATTTAATGAATCTCTATTCATTAATTTAAATTGACTCAATGAATCAAATCTAAATTAGACTCATTCAACACTTGAATCAAATTGAGTCTAATTTGGATTACTCTTAATCCAATTTGGTTCATCCCATGAACCTAATCCTCATGGTTCATCATATGAACCTAATCTCCATCTAATTGCCCTTTGTGTGTGACCCTATAGGTTCTTGTAACGTTGGCAATGCTCCTAAACCGATTTAGGAACATAAGCAATGAGCGGTATCTAGCAACACATCATTGCTACCCAAGTTACAAGAATGTTGAGATCCAACATCACCTTTGTGACTACTAATTGTGACTCTCACAATATGTGACAATGTCCCTCTATCCTTGACATCTAGATTGACCAATTGAGGCATAGACCATGTCATCCTCGGTATAATCTATATCTTGAACTCCAAGTAGACTCACTCTAATCAAATGAGCTCAATATCTCATATTGACTCATTTGGGCATGGTCATGCACTTCGTGGTCTCACTCTATCAAGAATAAGGATGTCACTCCCATCATATAGGAGGGATAGATCCCGTCTACATCACTCACATCCCTCCGCATAATTTGTTACATACTCAGTATTCGCCTTTATAGTCCACCCATTTACGGGTGACGTTTGACGAAGCCAAAGTATGCAACTCCTTATGTAGGGAACCATGGTGACTTCAGGTCCAAGGACTAATAGTCACATGAGAAAATATATGACACTCATATAACGATCCACGATACTTTCTCATGGCGGGTCATTCAGTATACATTCTCCAATGCATATCCATGTGTCAACTTGATATCTCATATCCATGACTTGTGAGATCAAGTCATCGTGTTGACCTACATGCTAGTCTCTACGCATTAACATTGTTCCTGAATGTTAATACTTGACTAGGAATGATTAAGATTAGTGTTCTCTATATCATCTCATTATCGATTCAACCAATCGATTGATATAGATAAGAACCTTCTACTCAAGGACGTTATTATATTTAGTTATTTGGCACCAATACAAGTAAATATAATAACCATGCCTTTATAAATAGGAATATGATACAATAAAGTCCATACAACAATTATCACATGATTGGCTCTAGGGCTTTCACTAACAATCTCCCACTAGCACTAGTGTCAATCACCATAGTATCTAATACCCAATGACCTAGTGTGACCATCATGCTTTTTCTGTGTCAAAGCCTTGGTCAAGGGATCTATGATGTTAGCCTCTGTGGGTACTCTGCAAAATACAAACCCTGACTGTGATCTATAATCTTCCTGGTCAGTTTGGAAGCTGGCATTGTTGTAACCCTTTATAGCTAGCTCCTCATCGCCTCCAAATATCAAGAAATATTCTTTAGTCCTTCTCAAGTACTTAAGAATATTCTTGACTGTTATCCAGTGACGCTTACCTGGATCTGACTGGTATCTACTCGTCATGCTCAAAGCATACGAGACATCAGGATGAGTACACAGCATGGCATACATGATAGATCATATAGCAGATGCGTAAGGGATCTTATCCATGCGGTCTCTCTCCTCTCTAGAAGAGGGACTTTGAGTCTTCGAAAGACTCACACCATGTAACATCGACAGAAGTCCCTTCTTGGAATTCTGTATGGCAAACCGTAGTAATACGGTGTCAATATATGTACTCTGACTTAGGTCAAGCAATCTCTTAGATCTATCTCTATAGATCTTGATGCCTAGAATACAGGCTGCTTCACCTAAGTCCTTCATTGAGAAGCACGTCCCTAGCCAAGTCTTCACAGACTGTAGCGAAGGGATGTCATTCCCAATGAGTAGTATGTCATCCACATAAAATACAAGGAAGACAACTATGTTCCCATTAACCCTCTTGTAGACACAGGGTTCATCTTCATTCTTGATGAAACTAAACTGTTTGATCGCATCATCGAATCGAAGATTCCAGCTCCGAGAAGCTTGCTTTAGCCCATAAATGGACCTTTGCAGCTTGCATACTTTCCCAGTATGTTGTGGATTCACAAAACCCTCAAGTTGTGTCATGTACACATCCTCGAGCAAGTTTCCATTCAGAAATGCAATTTTGATATCCATCTGCCAGATCTCATAATCGTGGTATGCTGCAATAACAAGCATGATCTGAATGGACTTAAACATCGCCACTGGAGAAAAGGTTTCATCATAGTAAATATCATGAATTTGCTTAAAACCTTTAGCCACCAATCGGCCCTTATAGGTATGCGTAAGTCCATCCATGTCAGTCTTTCTCTTAAAGACCCACTTACACCCAATGAGTTTGACCCCTTCAGGTGGATCAACCAAAGTCCATACTTGGTTGGTGTACATGGATTTCATCTCGGATCTCATGGCCTCTAGCCATTTCTCAGAATCTGGGCTCATCACAGCTTCCTGATAGGAGGTAGGCTCATTCTCAATGAGCATAACATCATTATGGTCAGACAAGAGAAATGAGTATCTCTCAGGCTGACGACGTACCCTATCAGACCTGTGAAGAGGTAGGTCTACCTGAACAGGTGGTTGTTCCACAACTCTTTGTGCAACAATCTCATCACCCACAACACTTTGTGTTTCCTATTCAACCCCCATCAAGGCCTCAGTGCTATGGTCCTTATCTTGAATTTCTTCAAGATCGAACATACTCCCACTCGTTTTTCTTGAAACAAAATCCCTTTCTAGAAAAACCCCAGTCTTTGCCACAAACACTTTGTGTTGACTGGGAATGTAGAAGTAATATCCCTTCGTATCCTTGGGATATCTAACAAAATAGCACCTATCGGATTTGGGTCCTAGTTTGTCTGAGACTTGACGTCGAACGTAAGCCTCACAACCCCAAATCCTCATGAAAGACATCTTGGGATTTCTCCCAGTCTATATCGTATATGGTGTCTTTATCACAGCCTTGGATGGTACATGGTTAAGTGTGAAGGCTGCTGTGTCTAGAGCATATCCCCAAAAGGATATAGGAAGATCTGTGTGACTCATCATAGATCGTACCATATCTAATATGGTACGATTCCTCCTTTCAGATACATCATTCCACTGTGGTGTTCCAGAAGGAGTGAGTTGGGATAGAATCACACACTCAATTAAATAGTCACGAAACTCATGGCTAAGGTATTCACCATCTCGATCCGATCGAAGTATCTTAATACTCTTGCCTAGCTGGTTTTGTACTTCATTCTTGAATTCTTTGAACTTTTCAAAGGATTCTGATTTATGTGTCATGAGATACACATAATCATATCTACTGAAGTCATCAGTAAATGTAATGAAGTACCTGTAACCACCTCTACTAGCAACATTGAAAGGGCAACATACATCACTATGTATAAGTCCTAACAAGTCTGTTACTCTTTCACTGTGTCCACTAAAGGGAGTCTTGGTCATCATGCCTAAAAGCAAGACTCGCATGTCTCATACGATTCAAAATTAAATGAGTCTAGCAGTCCATCCTTATGGGGCTGAGATAAGCGACTCTCATTTATGTGACCTAAGCGACAATGTCAGAGATAGGTTTGGTTCAACTCATTTGACTTGAACCTTTTGGTACTTATGTTATAGATGGGGCTCTCTAAGTCTAGAAAGTAGAGTCCGTTCATTAGAGGTGCACTACAATAGAACATATCATTTAAATAAACTGAACAACATTTGTTCTTTATTATAAATGTAAATCCTTTCTTGTCCAAACAAGAAATCGAAATTATGTTCTTAGTTAAAGAAGGCACATAATAACATTCATCTAGTTCTAGTACAAGCCCAGTGGGTAGAGATAGATCATAGGTTCCTACAGCAACAGCAGCAACCCTTGCTCCATTGCCTACTCGTAGGTGTTGGTGCAACAATGCCCCAAGCATTTATATGTTTTGATGTTTGGATAATCATCTAAGTTAGGAAACAATTTGTGATCTAATTGTGAACATGTTCAAGTGACAGGGAAATCCAAGTATGAAGACTTGGTAAAGGTGAAATCCAAGTATGATCTTGGCAAGAAAAGTCCAAGGTAAAGGTTTGGTGGCATAAGACCAAGCATGTTGTCTTGGCGGCATTAAGTCCAAATAGACTTTAGCAAAGGAAGACCAAAGGCAAGTCTCGGCAGCGTAAGTCCAAGCATGTAGACTTGGCGGCGTAAAGTCCAAGCACATTTTGGCAAAAGGAAACCCAAAGACATGACAAAACCGAAGGAAGCTCTTGGAAGCAAAGTGCAAAGAATGAATAAGTCGCGGACTCGGAGGGATCCTAGAGGCGCAAGGCTTAAGAAAGAGCTAGAAGGTTGGGTCTAGGTCTAGGGGGTGAAATCAAGTATGAATTATTCATACTTGATGAGTATCAGTCGAATGGTCAGGTGCTCGACTAAGTCAGGATGAAACCCTGACCATCACCGATCGCTTTGGTCGCGGCAATGATCGATGTTGCGATCGGTCGACCGCCCAACAAAGGGCGATCGACTAATCAAGTTAAACACAAGCATAGAATGGAGTCTCACTCGACTGCGGCCTGTGATCACTCGACTGATCACTCCATCAGTCGACTGATGGAGGGATCAGCCGACTGATGAGAGTGTCATTGGAGATAATGACTCTGAATCCCGCGAATCCGACTATTCATAAGTCGTTAACCACACCGGTAGTCGACTGATGTTGTGCATCAGTCGACTGATGGTGCTCCAACGGGAAAATCAGCCCTCTCTCTATAAAAAGAGGGCTTGTGGAGGTTTTTGGGGTTAATGCTTATTCTCTGATAATACTCTCAAGCCTCCACGATTTTTCAAAGTTTTCTAGTGATTCTAAATCTCCTTCTCCTCTCTAAGCTTCATCTACATCTTTTGTAAGAAGAGGAGGAGTGTTGTAAAGGAAAGCTTCATAGTGATATTGATTAGGGTTGATCCACCTCAAGGGCTATCTCCGAACCACGTAAAAGAATCATGTTAGCATTGTTTTTCATTTGTGTTATTATTATTTGTGTTGTGCTTCCGCTAATCTTTTTGTAGAGACGAAAAACAAGCTATTCACCCCCCCTCTAGCTTCCAATCGATCACCAACAAGTGGTATCAGAGCCTGGATCGCATCGGAAGATCTAACAATCAATCGGAGCAAAATGGCTTTCCAAGAGGGGTATAGCACGGCGATGCCTCCGTTCTTCAACGGCAATGACTTCGGCTACTGGAAAGGTAGGATGGAGTATTATTTAATGAATGATATTGAAAATTGGTTTAGCGTTGTAGATGGTTTCGAAAAGCCGGTCGATGAACACGGAGCGCCCATACCGACCAAGGATTGGACGAGAGACATGGCCAAGAAGGCTCAAGCCAACGCCAAGGCAACAACCACACTTCAATGTGGTTTGTCAAAAGAACAATTAAGCAAGGTGGGGCCATTTGAATCGGCGAAGGAGCTTTGGGAGAAGTTGATAGAGCTCAACGAAGGATCCAAAGAAACAAGAAGGGCCAAGAGAGATCTCCTAATTGGCCAACTTCAAAGCTTCTCCATGAAGACCAATGAGACCATGAGCCAAATGCACGGTCGCTTCAAAGAAGTAGTCAACGGACTACATGTAATAGGTGAGAAGGTCGACAACCGAGACCTTGTAAGGTATGTGCTCCAAGCCTTCCCTAGAACAACCTTATGGGCCTCAATGGTAGATGCCTATAAGGTCTCTAGGGATCTTTCTTTGGTTAAGTTAGATGAGTTATTTTGTGAATTTCAATTACATGAACAAGCTAATACTTCATTCAAAGAGAAGGGTATAGCTCTTTTTGTAGGAAAGAAGGACAAAAAAAAGAAGGATAAGAAGGAAGTGTCCTCCTCATCCGAATCCGAGGAAGACTCATCAAGTAGTGAAGATGAGCTATCGGCAAGCGAGGTAGCTTATTATGTCAAGAAGTTTGGTGGGAAGTCAAGAAAACTCACCAAGAAAGATGTGAGGAGGATGTTCCAATCCTCAAGAGGTAAGTCTTCAAATAGTTCAAATTTTACACCTAACGTAACTTGCTTTGGTTGCAACAAGAAAGGGCATATAAAGCCAAATTGCCCGGAACTAAAGAAGAAAGAGGAGAAGGAAAAGAAAAAGGAGGAGAAGAAGGAGGCAATGGTGGCACAAACATGGGATGCCCTAAGTATGGAGGACTCTTCCGACAATGAAGAAGTATGCCATGCCACCCGGAATCTAGCCCTCATGGCATTGGAGGAAGAAGCCGGGAGCTCAAGTGAGGAGTCCTCATCTTCTTCTTCAAGCGACGAATCATCATCAAGTGATGATGATGAGGTAAACAACTCCCCTAGGGTAGATTTACTTTATAAGACAATTGCATGTCTTCAAAATGCATTGAATAGATCGAAAACTAGGATTAAGGACTTAAAAATAGAGATTAAATCACTTAAGAGTGTAGAACCATCTTGTGATAAATTACCTTGTGATGATGATGCATGTACCCTTAGGGATGAAAATGATGAATTGAAAAAAGAAATAGGTAACTTAAGAGCATGCTTAGAAAAATTTACTAATGGCTCTAAATACCTAGACATGATAATTAAGGATCAAAGGGCTATTTACAACAAGGTCGGACTAGGATATAGGCCTAAGGAAAAGAAGGTAGCATTTACATCTCTTGTTAGTAGAAAATCCATAATTAAAAGCAAGGGTAGAAAGGCTTGGGTCACTAAGAAATTTCTAATTGACGCTAGTGGTCCTAAGATTTGGGTACCTAAGGATTGTATTTTTCATGTGATATAGGTAGAAGAACCAAGCTTGTGGATTGTTGATAGTGGGTGCTCAAAACATATGACCGGTGATGAGAGAAAATTCTCCACTATCAACCACACTAGCAAGGGAAATGTATCATTTGGTAATAGCGGCAAACTTAAGATTCTAGGAAAGGGCACAATTGAGGTATCCCCCAAACTTGTCATTCATAAAGTGTTATTAGTTAAAAATATGAAATTTAATTTACTTAGTGTAAGCCAACTATGTGATGCAAACTTTGATGTTAAATTTTATTCCTCAAAATGTTTTATAAGACACAAAACTCTAAATGATTGCATGTTAGTAGGTTTTAGGAAATCAAATATATATTATGTTGATTTATCCTATGCTACTAATGCTTCTACTAAGTGTCTTATTGCAAAAGAGGAAGAAAGTTGACTTTGGCATAGGCGACTAGGACACATAAACATGAAGAACATAGCCAAAATAGCAAAAATGAAGTTAGTCAAAGGGTTGCCTAAAGTCAAATTTCTCAAGGACAAATTGTGTGATGCATGCCAAGAAGGGAAACAATCAAAAACATCACACAAAGGTAAAAATTTACTTAGTACCGCTTTACCTTTAGAACTTTTACATATGGACTTATTTGATTGTCATAGTACCCCTTCTATGATTGGTAGTAAATATTGCTTAGTAATAGTAGATGATTTCTCTAGGCTTACTTGGATATTTTTCTTGAAAAATAAAGATGAAACCCTAGGAATAATCATAGGTTTTAGCAAGAGAGTAGAAAATGAAAGAAAACTCAAAATCAACCGGATCTGTAGTGATCATGGTGGAGAATTTGAGAAATCTAATTTCTCAACCTTTTGCTTAGAACAAGGGTACAAGCATGAGTTTTCTTGTCCTAGAATACCCCAACAAAATGGGATTGTGGAAAGGAAAAATCGTGCCCTACAAGAAGTGGCTAGGACTATGTTAAATGCATATTTTTTACCTAGCTACTTGTGGGCGGAAGCGGTTAATACCGCTTGATATATCCAAAATAGGGTGTTAATTCATAGGTTTTTAGGAAAAACTCCATTTGAATTGTGGAATGGTACAATTCCAACAATTCATTATTTTAAGGTTTTTGGATGTAAAGTTTATATCTTAAATACCAAAGACAATCTAAGTAAATTTGAGTCCAAAGCGGATGAGGGAATCCTAGTTGGATACTCATCTACTAGTGTAGGATATAGAGTTTATAATAAAAGGACTCAAAAGATTGAGGAATCTTCAAATGTCCAATTTGATGAAACTTCCAATACATACCCTAGGAAATCCCCTATTGATGATGATATTAATAATGAAAATCAAGAAATTTTCCAACAATTTCAATATTTAACCTTAGGGGGTAATGATCAACGGGGAGGATTGAATCAAGGGGGAGTAAGAGTTGATTCCGATGATGAGCAAAGGATTGAGATTAATTATGATCAAACTCAAATTAATACACCTCCTAGAACCATAAGAGTTCATCAAAATCACCCCTTAGATCAAATTGTGGGTGAATTATCTCAAGGTGTTAGGACTAGGTCATTTCATAGGGATCCCACTAGTCATATAGCTCTAATTTCTCAAATTGAGCCCAAAACAATCAAAGATGCATTACTTGATCTGGATTGGATCTTAGCAATGCAAGATGAATTGGCTCAATATGAAAGGAGTCAAGTATGGGAGTTAGTTTCTAGACCTAATGAAAACACCATTTGTTGGCAATGTGTTATTCCTCGGAAGGCTCATCGGCTCTCATGTCCCCGGATTAAAATTTTCACTAATGAAAACTAATCCGGATGGGATGAGTTTCCTAAGCACAACCAATTCGTCGTCGTGCCAATGACTCGAGCGATCGCTTGAACAAACTAATTGTTCAAGCAACCAAACTCTTCTAGTCGATTAGCCGCGGAAGAGACGACGGACGGATCGCCGGTTTTTGTGTTTCTTATTCGGGGTCCATGATTATACAAATACATGCAAATGTAAACTAGTATAATCAACATATACTAACATAAAGAACATAAGCTAGCATATCAACAAGAACATGCAAAGAACAATAATAAAAGTTATAAAACTTTTATACCTCTTGATCTTCTATCGTATGTCCTAACCTCCTTGTAGACTTCGTGTGGGCGAAGATCCTCCACAAGTTGAAGCTTCCTAGGTCTTCTTCAATCCAAAGAAAGAAGAACTCTCCTTCCCTTCTTGCTTGAGCCAACCACCAATCCACAAAGGATTGGTGCCGCCGGCCCCAAGAATAGAGAGAACTAAATGGAAACCACCAAGGAACCAAACTAGGGACAAACCCTAGCTTCTAGTGCCGCCGGCCAATAGGGAGTGAAGAGGATAAAATGAACATGTTGGGCGCCGGCCAAGGTATAGGGAAAAGAGAAGTAGCCGGCAACACCCTAGGAAGAAGAAGAGCACTTCCCCTATAGTTGCCGCCCAACCAAGCTTTCAAACCCTAGCCGCCCAACCTTTCTTCCTTTGGATTTCTTGCCGCCCAACCATGGTGGAGAGAAGAGATCTAGGAGCTAGCCACCTTCAAGGAAGAAGAAGAGATCTTCCACAAGTTGCCGCCCACCCTTCTTTCCTAACCTTGGCCGCCCATCCAAAGGAGCCAAACCCTAATTAGGGTTTCCTCCTTAGGGTTTCTTGCCGCCCAAGCAAGGCTTGGCAAAACCCTAATCTCCTTAGCATCCATCATCCAACCAAAAAACTTAGTTGCCGCCCAACCCAATCTCTCATATATATAGAGTTAGGTTTAGGCCTTGGTTTAATCTCCACCGTCGGTTCTAGGGTTTTAATCTCAACCGTCGGATCTAGAGATTTAATCTCAACCGTCGGTTCTAGGGATTTAATCCCAACCGTCGGATCTAGAGATTTAATCTCAACCGTCGGTTCTAGGGTTTTAATCCCAACCGTCGGATCTAGAGATTTAATCTCCACCGTCGGTTCTAGGAATTTAATCCCAACCGTCGGATCTAGAGATTTGTTTTCCATCATTTGATCTAGACTTCATGAGGTTTATATTAGGCTACGATAGGGACCATGAGGAGGAGTTGGATCTTGGCCACCCGATGGATCGAAACCACACAAACTTGATTCATCAATGATGTTCCATTCCACTAGAGGATCGTCATTGAATTACCTCACCAACCCCCATAAATTAATATGGGCTTCATATATTATTTGTACATCCATCTCCCCGTGTTTAAGATATCGAATGTCCGTCAATTAATTGATTTACTGACCATCAATTAATTAACATCTAACTCCTCGAGTAGTACCACTCAACCTTATCATCATGTTGACTAAGTCAACCTGCAGGGTTTACATGATGAACCTTATGAGCTCCTCAAGGGGACATCATCAACCTAATACATAGGACATGGATTCCTCCTATAATTAACGGCACACCATGTAAATAATATCATTTCCCAACTTACCGGGCATATTGATTTAATCCATAGAAATCTCACCCTCTGGTAAATCAAAGAAATAAATACTAAGTACATGTGTCCGTTATTATATCGGGATTAAGAGCATGTACAACATAATATCCGAGGTCCGATTCAATTATGTAGTCAGCAACAAATTGAATCACCTCTATGTCGGTCCTGCTCAATACACCTAAGTGTACTAGTGTAACTTTATGTTCAAGACAAAACAATACCAAGCTACACTACAACCATGCCAATGGTTTGTCCAAAACCATCTTGGTTGTAAGCCTCTACTTATATTCTACAAGGAACTGATAACATGATCTTCTGTGCCACACCAAGCATCATGTTATCTACAATGTAAAATGTTAGACAATTTTGCATAATCATAAAAATATGCAAACAATGATCATGTGATTCTTATTTCAAAATAAAGATGTTCATACAAAAGAGCTAGGCTTTCAGTATACATCCCAACACCATTATTACTATAAGATGGGTCTTTAGGAACAAACTAGATGACCAAGGGAATATTACTAGGAATAAGGCAAGATTAGTTACAAGGGGCTTTAATCAAGTTGAAGGACTTGACTATGATGAAACATATGCCTCAGTTGCTAGGTTAGAGTCTATAAGGATACTATTAGGGTATGCCTCCTATATGGGTTTCAAACTCCATCAAATGAATGTTAAATCGGCATTCCTAAATGGGTTTATTAAGGAAGAGGTATATGTAAAACAACCTCCCGGGTTTGAGAATATGGACTATCCAAATCATGTATACAAGCTTAGGAAAGCTTTGTATGGTTTGAAACAAGCTCTCCGGGCTTGGTATGAAAGATTATCATCTTTCTTAATTTCTAAGGATTTTAAAAGGGGTAGTGTAGATCAAACTCTATTTATAAAGTCAACATCAAAGGACATCTTTGTAGCCCAAGTATATGTTGATGACATCATTTTTGGGTCAACAAATGATGAACTTCTTCAAGACTTTATTAAAAATATAGAAAAAGAGTTTGAAATGAGTCTAGTTGGGGAATTAAATTTCTTCCTAGGATTACAAGTCAAACAAACAAGTGAAGGAATTTATATTTATCAAACCAAATATGCTAAGGAAATGATTAAGAAATTTGGATTGGAAAATGCTAAGGTAGTTTCAACTCCAATGGTAACCAATACTAAAATAGATAGTGATAATAAAGGAAAACAAATTGATCTTACACTCTATAGGAGCATGATTGATAGTCTTTTGTACTTAACCGCTAGTAGACCTGACATATTATTTGCTGTTGGTATGTGTGCTAGGTATTAATCATGTGCAAAAGAATCTCATTTAGTTGTCGTTAAGAGAATCTTAAGATATATTAAAGGCACACTAAATGTAGGACTATGGTACCCTAGGACTAGGTCTTTTGATTTGGTTGGGTACACCGATTCCGATTATGTCGGTTGCAAATTGGATCGGAAGAGTACTAGTGGTGGATGTCAATTCCTTGGGTCCTCCCTAGTTAGTTGGAGTAGTAGGAAGCAACCTTGTGTTGCCCTATCCACGACCGAGGCCGAGTATGTGGCTATGGGTGATTGTGTAGCTCAACTACTTTGGGTGAAACATACCTTAGAAGATTATGAGCTATCTTACTCCAACATGAAAGTATTTTGTGATAATGTGAGCACCATAAACTTGACCAAAAATCCGGTGCATCACTCTATGACCAAGCACATTGAAGTGAAAAATCACTTCATTAGAGATCATGTGGCTAAGGGGGACATTGAGCTTAATTACATTGAATCCAAGTCCAACCTAGCCGACATATTTACCAAGGCTCTCCCCGAGGTAGAATTCTCATCACTTAGGAGAGAAT
Source organism: Wurfbainia villosa (assembly GCA_025175895.1). Lineage (NCBI taxonomy): Eukaryota > Viridiplantae > Streptophyta > Magnoliopsida > Zingiberales > Zingiberaceae > Wurfbainia > Wurfbainia villosa. The sequence goes on from CM046005.1 coordinate 77,543,675, forward strand.
TTGGAATGTGCTTGGTTGAATAAAGGTGTAGGTTTGCATGATCCTATAGAAATCCTAGGATTTATACCTTTAAGCATCTCACAAAACACCTAAGAAATCATGATTTTTGTATTAAGATACTTAGACAACAAATGAGATGTTAGGAAGATGCACTTGGTTCATCATGCTTGTTATGATGCATTACTATGGACCAAAGTGTCATCTAGAGACATTAATCCTTCATTGGACCAATCATTGGGAAGGCTTATACACAATTGATGTGCATATAGCTCCAAGAACATGATTGGAAATGTCAAATAAAATATATTTTAAACTATATTTATCATATTTTGAAAAACAGTTTTCAAGTGAAACACAAAAGTGATACAAAGTTTGCAAAAACATTAGAACTTTTGTTAGTTTCCAAGTTCGTATCAATCTTGAAATATGGAAAACATATATTTTTCAAATTATTTTTCCTTGATAAAGTATGATTTCAGAAATGTGTACACAAAATTTCGTGATTTTTCGAGGTTTCTAGAATTTCTAACGCATTTCTGAAATTGGGCTGAAAAGGCTGAAATTCGGATTTCAGGCGTAGCAGTCGACTGAGTCAGAAATCAGTCGACTGATACACTGTGTTTTCTGAAAAATAGCTCCACTTTCTGATATTTAGTATATCTTTGATGTCCTAAAACGATAACATGATAATATTGAGTATAAACAAACTTTTAGGACTGTTTAATGCGGTGTTTTAGGGGGAGTTTCATAAAATGTATCTTTTTCATCCCCAAATTTACATTGTTGGTGCAAAGTTAGGATTTAAACCTTCAAATTGTTTGATAGGCTTTTGCTCCACATGTCTTTTACTTATCATGAACTATATCTTGGATTAAGGGGGAGCTAAATTTCAATTTTATACCTTAGTTCAAGATTACAACGCATTTATGAAATATATGATTTCTTCTCTTTTTGATGTATGTCAAAGGGGGAGAAGAAATATTTAAGTTAGAATTGGATATATGAGTATGTGATATGATTATGTGTGTATTTTTAAAAGACCTAACTTAAATGATTGTCAAACATCAAAAAGGAGGAGATTGTTGGTGCAACAATGTCCCAAGCATTTATAGGTTTTGATGTTTGGATAATCATCTAAGTTATGCAATAATTTGTGATCTAATTGTGAACATGTTCAAGTGACAGGGAAATCCAAGTATGAAGACTTGGTAAAGGTGAAGTCCAAGTATGATCTTGGCAAGAAAAGTCACAGGTAAAGGTTTGGTGGCATAAGACCAAGCATGTTGTCTTGGCGGCATTAAGTCCAAACGGACTTTGGCAAAGGAAGACCAAAGGCAAGTCTTGGCAGCGTAAGTCCAAGCATGTAGACTTGGCGGCGTAAAGTCCAAGCACGTTTTGGCAAAAGGAAACCCAAAGACATGACAAAACCGAAGGAAGCTCTTGGAAGCAAAGCGCAAAGGATGAACAAGTCACGAACTCGGAGGGATCCTAGAGGCGCAAGGCTTAAGGAAGAGCTAGAAAGTTGGGTCTAGATCTAGGGGTGAAATCAAGTATGAATTATTCATACTTGATGAGTATCGATCCGATCGTACGATGTATCGATCGGTTAGGTGCTCGACTAAGTCGATGAAACCGACCATCACCGATCGATGTTGCGATCGGTCGATCGATTGTTGCGATCGATCGATCCAACAGTGGCGTCGATCGATCAAGTTAAACACAGTACGTAATGGAGTCTCACTCTGCGCGCCTATGATCACTCGGGATCGATCACTCCATCACCGATCGATGGAGGGATCACCGATCGATGAGAGTGTCGTTGGAGGTAACGACTCTGAATCCCGCAAATCCGGCTATTAATAAGTCATTAACTGCGTCGGCAGTCGACTGATGCTGTGCATCAGTCGACTGATGGTGCTCCAACGGAAAAATCAGCCCTCTCTCTATAAAAAGAAGGCTTGTGGAGGTTTTTGGGGTTAATGCTTATTCTCTGATAATACTCTCAAGCCTCCACGATTTTTCAAAGCTTTCTAGTGATTCTAAATCTCCTTCTCCTCTCTAAGCTTCATCTACATCTTTTGTAAGAAGAGGAGTGTTGTAAAGGAAAGCTTCATAGTGATATTGATTAGGGTTGATCCACCTCAAGGATCACCGTGAAGTAGGAGCGCTATCTCCGAACCACGTAAAAGAATCGTGTTAGCATTGTTTTTCATTTGTGTTATTATTATTTTTGTTGTGCTTCCGCTAATCTTTTTGTAGAGACGAAAAACAAGCTATTCACCCCCCTCTAGCTTCCAATCGATCACGAACAGTAGGTCCACCTCGCCCTTCGTCAATGCCCTTCTATTTCTCAGCGCCTGCACATTGGTACAAATGTGAAATGCACATCCGGTATCTAATACCCATGATGAAGAAATAGATAGATTGACTTCTATAACATTTATACCTGAAGTAGAAGTCTCACTTCTCTTCTTAAGATCTTCTAGGTATGCTTTACAGTTACGCTTCCAGTGTCTAGCTTCCTTGCAGCGGAAGCAAGTCCCTTCTTTGGCCACCCCTCCTTTGGGTTTTAGTTCTTTGCCTTTGCCCTTGGCTTGGGACTTTCCCTTACCTTTAGACTTGCCCTTGCCTTTCTTCTTTTGCACCATAAAAATGGAGTCAGATTTTCCCTTCTTAAGGTTGAGCTCAGCAGTTCTCAACATGCTGAGCATCTCAGGCAGTGGCTTATCAATTTCATTCATGTTGTAATTCATGACAAATTGATTATAGCTTTGTGACAAAGAGTGCAAGATCAAGTCAGTGGCCAGCTCTTGGCCAAGTGGGAATCTCAATCTCTGTAGGTTTTCTATATACCCAATCATCTTGAGTACATATGGACCTACGGGAGTCCCATCTTGCATCTTGGACTGAAACAATACCTTAGAGATCTCATATCTCTCGTGCCTTGCTTGCCCTTGATATAGTTGACGAAGATGTTCAACCATATCATAAGCATTCATGAACTCGTGTTGCTTCTGAAGCTCAGAATTCATGGTCGCGAGCATGAGACATGGCACATCTAATGCATCATCTTGATGCTTCTTGTAAGCATCTTTGTCAATTCGCGAGGCAGTGGCAGGAGGTGCCTCCGGAATGGGCTGCTCCATGACGTACAGTTTCCTTTCTTGGTGAGAACGATTCTCAGGTTCCTGTACTAGTCCAGGAAATTTGCTCCATTAAACTTGTCCTTCTCAAGGACAGAATGCAGGGAGAGAGTGTTCATGTTTGTCGACATAGTTATCTACAACATACGCAATGTAGAAAATTAATATCATATTCCTTTTATCATTTAATTAGGTCTTTAATCAAATGATACTCCCACTGAATTATAGGAATTTTGTAGAATCGAGTTATGGATGTGGTCAAATCACATTACTAGATTCATACAAACTAGCTATAATTCCTGCGGGACAAGATCCACATCATACTAAGCCTTGAGTTAGCTTTGGCTAAATCGCCCAAGACTTAGTATGATCGGTGGGTAACACATTACCGATTATATCTCTATGTAACTCTTGTTTATAGGATCAAGACCCACATTTACAAAAGACCTTGAGTTAGCTTTGGCTAAATCGCCCAAGATTTAGTGTAAATGCGATCTTATCCTATCTTTCCAACGGTTGGAATATGCCTATAGTTCTACTCGATCCAATTGAGTTAACTAGTTTTACTCAACTAATTGAGCTTACTCTAACCCAAGTCGTGATAGTTGGGACCAAGATTGTCCCTCCGCACCCTACCAAGATAATATTTGTTGCTCTGCTTTGGCAGATTCAACAACTACAAATGATCGAGGTAGTGATAGGTATCAAGGACTTGGTAGGCATTTTCAAGTTGATTCGATTAAGATCTAATTTAATCGTAATGTGTATCATATACGCATTAAGGTCTTTATTACCCTATACTAGCATGCATCACATACATACAAGCATTATTCTAGCATGCATCATATACATATAAGAAAAATATCCTAGCATGCATCATATACATACAAGAAAAATTTACTAGCATGCATCACATACACACATACATACAAGCAAAACAAATATATATATATATATATATATATATTAATTGTGATGTGATCATGGCCCTACTACGATCTTCTCAAGCTAATGAGAAGATCGGACGATCAACCTAGGGTTAGCGGCTTCTCCAAGCGCCTCCTTTGTGTTGGTGCAGGGGCACTAGATAATCGAACCTTGGTTTTGATGATGGCAAAGATTCAAAGTTAAGCTATTTTGTTGTCTCATGTGATATGCTAAGTGTGCAGGAAGTGTTTAAGCTAAGCCAAAGGTCGAGCGACATCCGGAGAATCTCAAGTTGAGAAACCGTGGTGGTCGGGCGACACCAGGAGAACCTTGGGGAGTCGAGGAACCTCGATGGTGACCAAAAGCTAAGCGACAGGTCAAGAGGACCAAAGGTAAGCTCCGTGTGTAGAGCGGTGGTAAGGACGCGTCCTCGGTTAAAGGACAATCCTAGGCGTCGATCCGACTAAGGCTTCCGGAGGAATGCTGAAGTTGAGATCGGACAGTCAAAGGACTGTCACACTGCATGGCATTATGCATCTATTGTGCTAATCTTGTATTGCAGGAATTCTCAAGTGCAGCAGTCAACTAGAGATGTCAGTAGTCGACTGAAGGCAGTCGACTGCTAAGAGGATCACCGATCATTCGACTTAATCAACCCAGTGCACAAGGTCAAAGAGATAGAGATTGATGCCACCACCTCAGGATAAGATAAGCCGCCACCTCAAGATAAGAAAAGCCGCCACCTCAAGATAAGATCCACGAGTTTTGGATCTGGATCGAGACAAATTCCAAGGCACAAATCTATAAAAGGAGGGGAGAACTCACACCCAAATTCAAGAATCTCCCAAGTGCTCGTGCTCTCTACAACGCTACTCCGACCGTGCGTCATCTTCTAATTAATTGTCGGTATTATTATTATCTTTCTGTACTTAATTTGTATAAGGACCGGTAAGGTTGTAACCGGCCTTATAATCTGTAACGACCGGGCCCCTGTTGGCGGAATTCGACGACCCCTATTGGTCGATGACCGTCGCCCCTGTTGGCGGAATTCGGTGACCCCTATTGGTCAACGACCGTCGCCCCTGTTGGCCCGTCGTTACTCACCTGGACTTCCCACCCCTGGAAGTGAGTTTTTGCCTTCCCCAGGATTCGAACTCTAGACCTCCAGGCTAAGTACTAAATGTTAGTGCTTATAAGCTCCACATATCTCCACAATGACATGATATTGTCCACTTTGGGCCTAAGCCCTCATGGTTTTATTTTTGGGCTTTACCCAAAAGGCCTCATACCAATGGAGATATCTTTTTTCTTATAAGCACATGATCTTTTCCATGTCTTACCAATGTGGGACTTTGATTGTATTCCTCATACTCCCAACAATCCCCCCCTCAAACGAAGGACCACATTGGGCCCCCCCTCAAGCCTATCCCCCCTCGAAGGATTTTCTATGCTTGATGTCCGATCTTCAACCCACCAGGACTTCCTGCCAGTTGTTCGGTCCCCCCGACCCAACTAGACTTCCTTCCTGATGTCTGGTTCTCTTGATCCGGACGTGGGAGCTCAACTTCCTTCGTTCGAGGTTCATGGCTTGACATGGACCATGGCTCTGATACCAATTGTTAGTGCTTATAAGCTCCACATATCTCCACAATGACATGATATTGTCCACTTTGGGCCTAAGCCCTCATGGTTTTATTTTTGGGCTTTACCCAAAAGGCCTCATACCAATGGAGATATCTTTTTTCTTATAAGCACATGATCTTTTCCATGTCTTAAGATCCACATATCTCCACAATGGTATGATATTGTCCACTTTGGGTCTAAGCCCTCATGGTTTTATTTTTGGGCTTTTACCCAAAAGGCCTCATGCCAATGGAGATATCTTTTTTCTTATAAGCACATGATCTTTTCCATGTCTTACCAATGTGGGACTTTGATTGTATTCCTCATACTCCCAACACTAAAGTTTATGAATCCTGGTAACCAAGTGATCCTGAAAAGTTGTCACGCCCCCGGGAGTATGCCGTGCCGAAAATCAAACGGACGGCATCTCCCCTGTACGTGGCAACATCTCGGGTTAATACAAGGCCCGTAGGCCCACAACAACATAATAATGAACAGATATAAGTATATCAAACACACACAGCGGAAACATAAACACATACCACAACAAGAATACCAAAAACATACGGGTGTACACCCCTGACAAGACCACGGTACTAAAATCCGTACATAAAACATCGACACAAAGTGACATCCACAACATAAGACGAAGTCCATACATAGAACAAAATCCATAACACCAATACAAATCACAAATCCTCGGGAGACTCAAAAGGTGGAGATGGGATGGATCGCCGGCACAGCTCCAAGTCGTCACGAAGATCTCTACCTGTTACCTGGGCGACAGAAAAACCCAGGGTCCGTGGGAGTGAGTAAAACTCAGCAGGTGATAGATAAACATGTATATTAATATCACATATATTTACAAGATAAAATCTACTGGTATCACTAGCATGATAATATATCCATGTATATACCATCTAACCAAAAGTCAATATGAACTGCAGACATACCTGAACGTCTGCTACACTACATCTATCCAACCTGAGCACATATACACAACATATGGTATAAAGAATAAAACTAACTCATACTACATCCTGCTACGGGTCAAGGGTAACACAGTGAATAACTAACCAGTATACAAGTGATGGCCTACTATCATACAGAAGAATGTAATAACATGTATGAATATGTGCAAACAAATGCAACAAACATAGTACATACAAATGCAGCATCACAATAAGCATATCTATATATAGACTGCATCTATATACGTATGCTAATTACAATCATCCATATATATATATACATGCATATATGTATATATATGGTAATATGCAAAAATGCCATAAGTCGGCAATGCAGTATGCATGGTCATGTCGGCTCACCCTAAAGCTACCATGACCCCAGTGTGGCCTCGGTGGCTCGAGCATGACAACTATCCCAACTCAACACCAACCACTACTCTCGAGTGGCCGAGTGGGCAGTATGATCGAGTAGCATATAAGCGTAAAGAGCAAGCTACACGACGGGGGTCCCTACTGTTGTCCAATCCAACAGTCACTACCCATGAGTGGTCGAGTGCCACACACGCAGGACTATGACGCGCAAATCCAACTATCACCGTCTGTAGTGATAGAGTGCGGCACTACAATGCTCTGCCCTCACACCGGTTACTCCTCCTATGAGTAACCGTGGAGGCAGGATGACTGGCGACACTCTCGACCACAAGGGAGACATCGTCGCCAGCGTGCATGCAAATGACATGAATGTAAGGTCTCACAAATGGACATCCACCATAGACTCTCTACTCTACAGAGGGTCATGCTAACCAGATCAACGCACTCTCTATCCTGTAGAGAGTCGTGCTCAACTGATCGTATCATACTAGGACCACCGGTCCGTAGCGACACCCTAAATACCATTCACCCGACCATTTGCATAATGCATGGTCGGTAGAAACATGCAATCTAAGGGGTACTAGAATTAACTCTAGGTTCTGTAAGGGATCGATATGGCCGGCTAGAGGGGGGTGAATAGCCCTCGTACGTTGGACGTCGTAAATTGCTCGTCTACAAAACGTTAGCGCAAGCGGAATATACAACTATAAGTAAAGACAAGCAAAATATAAACAAGCAATACAAACACTGAGATATAACGTGGTTCACGGCTACGCCGCTAATCCACGGTCCGATTCGTCCACGGTGAATCACTCCGCCAAAACCAATCACTATCGGTCTCTCCTTTGCACAAAGCTAGGTGAAGGTAACCTTTACAACCAAGATCACTCTTCTTACAATAGGATTGAAGTAAAGACAAGTAAGAAGAGTTTAGAGCTTGTGGGGCACTAGGAAGATTGTTTGGAGTATGAGCATTAGCCTCTCAAAGGCTTACACCCTCTCTTTTTATAGAGAGGGCTAACTTCTTCCCGTTTGCCGCCATCACGATCGCGCCTTGGCACCGATCGCCGTCACTACACCGGCCTCCGAACACGTCGGAGCCCGACCGTTGTAGTCCAACGGAACTCTTGGCAGTCGACTGAGGGACCTCATCACGATCGGCCGCTCCGTAGTCGATCGCCTGCCGGCATTTAATCGGCTCGCGGGTCAACCCTTATTTACTGGGCCGAATCGCCGCCGAATGATCGATGGTCTGGCACGACGCCCATCGATGGCGCCGATCACGCTACAATCCGGGCCAGATACCACCGAACTCACTCGATTAGAGATCGCCATGACATGGCGGTCGTGTCGAAAACCCATCCGACACTTGGCCAAATGGCCAAGTTTCACCTAAGAGCTACCCTTCCTCGGGTTACAATCGCCACTCATTTCTGAGTCCTCGCCGGTTCTCTTCGTTCGCCACGTCCCTCGGCAGCATCAGGCGCACGGCTCTGCAATGCTCCTTCGCGTCTCTTGCCTCGAAGTCTACTTCCTCCGGCTTCACTCCAAGCTTCTCGTCCGGCGGTCCCTCGGATGCTCCAAGCGCACGGCTTCCGCAAAGCTATCCTTCACCGACTCAAGGCACGAGTCATGAGATGTGAAACTCGCCACGGCTCCATGTGCGAATTACTAAGTCCTGCACGACTTCAACGCACATATCACATCAACATATCAAACTAACTTAAACCCTTTGCCACACCATCAAAACCATATCACGGCAAGAGATTGCCCTAACAGGTTCAAGACATCATCTACCTACGGATGACCTTTTTACCAAATTTACAATCAGGTTGTCATCCGTACCTTACTACTTGTATTTAACTTAAACAAATTCTAAGTTATTTACATCATCTATGTGTATAACTCCTAATCATGGTAACATAACATGATAGCAGCAAGGAGTTAAAAGCCAACGGATAAAGTATCAAGCATAAGATGAATAGAACAAGATCAAGGTAACATGATCATTTAAGATGATCATGCATCTAAATCTGTATGCATTACTACCTGACCGGGGTAGGAATCACCCACCTGATAAGAAGCTCGCGACAATAAAATCCTCACGGCCGCGGTCCTGCCTCGTATCCACGTCCTGCACAAACCATGATATGCATTAAGTTCAAGCACATGACAATAGATGTATATCATTTACTATTCTATCGTTTCCATATTCGCGTCCCTTTATCGAATACGAATTAGAAGCTCAAAGAGTTAAGCTTGACTATTTAATTTAACTCACCGTTTCAATTAGCAAAAGTGCTAACCTAACTTATCCAACTCCATACCCATTCAACCAAATCAATCTCATGTAGATTAATCTTTTTATACTTAATTGATGTAACAGGATTACTAACAAATTAAGTATAAATCTAACTCATATTCACACCGATACACATCTCTTTTCGTAGCCCAACCAAAGCTACTGCTTCACAGTAGTTAAACAATCAACAAAACCTCACAACCTGGCTAACCACCACTCACAGCCTACTCCATTCCTCCGATCACTCACTGTTGCGCGATAATAGAAATTCAATTAGCAACATTCCCTGATGAACATGTGATAAACCAAGCTTACCAACGATTGGAGTCTCCACCAACAGAACAATCCCTAGTTCCACCGTCCGTCGAAACCTACCACTGCCCAAACTCAGGTTAGGTCACGGTAAATCCATAGGATTCTAAAATCCCGTCCACTGCAAGAAACATCCACATCTTACCTTGTTCCAGCATTGATCGGCAACGGAGGTTAGAATCGTGAGGGAAAACTCGAAGATGGTCAGAATCACGTAAGGAACGAAATTGGCTCTGAGATGGAAATTCATCGTAGATGGGAAGGAGAAACCTCGATGGAGAGATCCATGCTCACCGCCCTATTTGCTCGCCAAGATCGAGAGCCCCCAACCGATCGCTCTCGCTCACCGACGAAATCAAAGCCCCGACGCGCTTGCCTAGCTCACGCTGAAACTCGGCTCCGGCGTCGATCGTCTTCCCTACCGAGCAGTTGCCGCCGTTAACCTAAGCCCCCCAAATTGAGAGCCTCGCCGTTGCTCTGGTCTGCGAGCACCCTGTCGCCGTCCACTCGAGCAGAGGAGCCGATGAACCTCCGGGCGGCAGGAATCAGAGCGGTCGTGCGGAAAAGGAGAGAAAACGAGCGAGAGGAGAGGGAGGTTTCGGTCGCCGACTGCGTTAGAGAAGAAGAGAAACCGAAGGAAAAGATTTCGGCGTGCGTGCGGTGAAGAAACGGACGAAACGGGGAGTTTAATGGGAAGGAAACGAATCGGGTTTCCTCATATTGGATTGGGTTTAAAGATCCTATAATCCTTTAACCCTAGATTCAATTAACCCCCCCTTGACCATTAATTAAACCAAGGTTTGATTAAATTAAATACTAACCATGGTTTAAATTTAATCCCTAAAAATAAGTTCTCTAACTACGAATAATAGGGATACTAATCTTAAATGGAAAAAAATTTATTCGTGGTATTTTACATAATCATTGTAATCGTCTTGTCTCTTACCTCCAACGAGGAAGAGACTTTTAGTGATTGCCCTTCGGAAGCGATCAAAGATCGTAGGGCCTTGGATTAGCAGTCGGTGGGTTGTGAACCAAGTAAAAAAGCTTTGTGTCTTTCTTGTGTTTGTCTTTTAGTTTTCCGCTGTGTACTTGGTTTTAATCGTCGAAAAGAAAAGTTTTTACGAACGCTATTCACCCCCCTCTAGCGCTCATATCGATCCAACAATTGGTATCAGAGCGGGGGCGCTCAGATTCGGTGCAACCACCGGTCGAGCATTTTCTTTTCTTTATTTTTATTTTTATTTTTAAATATCTCCCGCACTACTAATCCAAGACCAAGTCTTAGGACTTTTTGGTTTGTGTTTTTTTTTGTGAGTTTTAGAAAATCGTTGACCAAGCCAACCATGGAAGAGTCTCCCACAAGGCATAAAGGTAACAATGTCAATTTAAATTTTAAATTTCATATTATTTGCTTTAAGTGCAGGGAGAGAGGACACTATAAAAATAAGTGTCCTACTCGTAAGATTCGAACGACGCAACCAACGGCAAAGGAGACACCATTGCCAAGAATCCGGAAGAACAAGGAGCACATCAAGTGCTTCGGGTGTGGAATATTCGGTCATTACAAGAATCGGTGTCCGGAAAAAAAGGTTAGTAAAGTTAATATTTTTGAAAAGTTGAGTTTTAGAATAGTTGATAATTTAGATAAATTGTGTAATTGTTGTCAATTTATTAATACAATTAATAATTCAACTAATAAAAAATTTATTAATTCAGATTTAATTAGTTTAAATAATAATAATAATATCATGGAAGAAAATGATCAAATTAATCTAACATTTGATAAAATTAACAAAGAGATTAATCAAATATTTAGTTTAATCAACATAGATCTAGATCAAGTCAAAGATAAAACCAACCTAGGACTTAATCAGAATAATCAATCCCTTGATCAGAATAATCAAACGATAAATTCTGCAGCACAAAAACTCTAATCTTATCTTACATAATTCTAATAATAATTCTACCTTTAAAAACTCTAACAATCTTATCTTAAATAATTCTAATAATAATTCTACCTTTAAAAATTCTAATAATCTTATCTTGAATAATTCTAATAATTCTACCTTAAAAAATTCTAATAATTTTAATAATTCTATTTTTAAAAAGTCTAATAATCTTATCTTAAAAAATTCTAATAATTCTACTTTTAAAAAGCCTAATAATCTTATCTTGAAAAAGTCTAATAATATTATTTTGAAAATTCTAATAATCCTATTTTAAATAATTCACAATCTAACTTAATTAAAATTCAAAATTAGATAATCAAACCAATAAAATTAATTATAATAGAGTACCATTTGATTATACACAAATTAATAATCTAGTAATTAAACCTTCAACTTTTAAAAATTCAACTAATAAATATGTAGACTTGGGTTACAAGTCTAAGCTAACCAAAAATCAAGACACTAAAATTTGTAAACCTAATCATAATAAAGTATCTTATAACTATAGAACAAATAAAAGTCTACCCAAGAAAACAACCATTTCTTTAAATTGATTGAATGTAGATTGCTCATGCATACATATCATTATCATGTTTATTTTGTCATGTCATACATACTAGTTTTAAATTCACTCTCATAGAATGGTTAGATAGGAAATAATTAATTAATCTTGACAACATAGTATCAGGACGCGGTGAGATGATAGTACGTTAAGGAAACGAAGTCAAGTGTATCCGAGTTGGATAAAGAGTATCTAGCTTGGTGCATTTAACTAAGTGGAACTAACTGAAGCTTCCTCACCACATCCTAAACTAGTTAGACCAGGACGTAATTCTAAGTGAATTAAGTGTGTAATTTTCTTAAGTTGACTTTGTCTAAGGAAGTGGTCGTTGTTCCGATCAAAGAAGGTCCCTGTGCCTCGCCACGACCTGGAAGCCCTCTTTTGAAATGTTCACTTAACTAACTAAAGGTGAAATCCGAATCTAACCCAAGATTAATTAATTTCTAAGGCATTAAATTAAATTCATCTCACAATACCTATAAGAATAACTTGGTTGATCATGTAGAATGGGTGAGATGGTAAGGACAACAAATTAAAAATGATTTTGAAAACAATTTCAAAATTTATATACACATAAATAGGTTCTTAAAACTATTTTTATTGGTTGTCATGATTATTGTGTGTAGTTATACGTAATTTTCAAAACAACTATGCTTCTTAAAATGATGGTTAGTTGACCAATACTGAACGTCTAAATCCTTAGGTCAACTTTAGATACCTAGACCCTCTGGACACTTGGGTGAGCCTTCCTTATGGCCAACAAGGATGTCCTAAGAGTTTGTCAGACAAAAGGGGAGACCCTCTAGATATGCCTTCCTTGTGGCTAATAAGGATGTTAGGTTAAGGGGAGGTTCTAATTGGATAATCATCATAGAAGTTGTTAAAAAATATTTTAAAAAAAAATCACCAATACTTTCTAAATTTAAATCCTTCTTTTGATAATATGCCAAGGGGGAGAGAAGACTTAAGTTGGACAAACTTAGTATCTAGCTACCTCCAGTTTGGCATAAAAACCAATAGACATGTGCCTTTAAAATGTTTTTTTTAATTCTTTCTCAAAATTTTATAACAATGTTAAAGGTTAGGGGGTCACATTCTAACCTAGGATATACATTGTTGGTGCAGGATCTAGAAACCTAAACTCCTAAACTCTTAAGTATTAAAGGGAGTTGAACATATTAAATCAACTTGATTAGCATGTTTAAAAATTTTATTTCTTGGCAATGTACCCAATATAAAGTTATTTTTGATATATGTCAAAGGGGGAGAGAGAATAAAGTTAAGAGGTTACTTACTTTTTCTTTCCCAAAAAGTAATTGTTTTTCAAAACTCACCTAGGGTTAAGGGAGAGGTACCCTTAAGGGGGAGGTTTTGAAAAATGATTGTTCAATGCTTACTGTTTATTTTCTCTTAACTTTGAATTGGTTTGCCATAGATCAAAAAGGGGGAGATTGTTGGTGCAGGGGCACTAGATAATCGAACCTTGGTTTTGATGATGGCAAAGATTCAAAGTTAAGCTATTTTGTTGTCTCATGTAATATGCTAAGTGTGCAGGAAGTGTTTAAGCTAAGCCAAAGGTCGAGCGACATCCGGAGAATCTCAAGTTGAGAAACCGTGGTGGTCGGGCGACACCAGGAGAACCTCGGGGAGTCGAGGAACCTCGATGGTGACCAAAAGCTAAGCGACAGGTCAAGAGGACCAAAGGTAAGCTCCGTGTGTGGAGCGGTGGTAAGGACGCGTCCTCGGTTAGAGGACAATCCTAGGCGTCGATCCGACTAAGGCTTCCGGAGGAATGCTGAAGTCAAGATCGGACAGTCAAAGGACTGTCACACTGCATGGCATTATGCATCTATTGTGCTAATCTTATATTGCAGGAATTCTCAAGTGCAGCAGTCAACTAGAGATGTCAGTAGTCGACTGAAGGCAGTCGACTGCTAAGAGGATCAGTCGACTGATGTCGACGAATCAACCCAGTGCACAAGGTCAAAGAGATAGAGATTGATGCCACCACCTCAGGATAAGATAAGCCGCCACCTCAAGATAAGAAAAGCCGCCACCTCAAGATAAGATCCACGAGTTTTGGATCTGGATCGAGACAAATTCCAAGGCGCAAATCTATAAAAGGAGGGGAGAACTCACACCCAAATTCAAGAATCTCCCAAGTGCTCGTGCTCTCTACAATGCTACTCCGACTGTGCGTCATCTTCTAATTAATTGTCGGTATTATTATTATCTTTCTGTACTTAATTTGTATAAGGACCGGTAAGGTTGTAACCGGCCTTATAATCATTGTAATCGTCTTGTCTCTTACCTCCAACGAGGAAGAGACTTTTAGTGATTGCCCTTCGGAAGCGATCAAGGATCGTAGGGCCTTGGATTAGCAGTCGGTGGGCTGTGAACCAAGTAAAAAAGCTTTGTGTCTTTCTTGTGTTTGTCTTTTAGTTTTCCGCTGTGTACTTGGTTTTAATCGTCGAAAAGAAAAGTTTTTGCGAACGCTATTCACCCCCTCTAGCGCTCATATCGATCCAACACTTTGATCGTCATGTGTCGTCGGCACCCTTCTCGTAACTCCGTCTACTAGTGGACCTTCCACCGCTCCATTTTGTACATTACAAACATGAAACTCAAGTTACATTCGTGTATAAAACTATTTACAACTAGAATTTTAAAAGAAGAGGCACGACGCGCAGGTCGCATACCCTATACAACAAGCACAATCACAAAAACGACACGTAGGTTATATTATGAATTACAACACATTAACATCCAATCATATTAGGGTTCTTAGGCCATGACCATCACAGAATTATACATAATACTAAATTATGTATTTTACAGAAAATTTCTATAATTTTTCCTATTTTTTTTTCAATTTTATGAGTCACCTCTCCGTAACGGTCCCGCTAAGTGGTTTCCGAGCGCGATCCTGGGACAAGGCCCCTTTCGGGGATAGGGGCAGTGCCCCTACTCGCAAAAATAAACTTTGTGAGTGTCCCTACTAGATCTTACAGCGACTTAAGTCGCTGTCCCAAAAACCTAAAGCGAGAACTCGCCGTTTCGAAGAGTTTTTCTCGGTGATTGAAGCCTACAAGTGTCCCAACACTTGTTTCTTCGACTCTTCGAGAAAAATACCCAAAAATTCTATAAAAATAGGAAATTTACAAAAACTTAAAAATCTGTAATTTTTATATCTAATACAAAAACTACAAATATGAAACACATACATGCTTCGCACGTGGCTCTGATACCACTGTTGGGATTTTCCGAGCCGCAAAAATCGCTTTTTGCGTTGCGAAAACCTCGGAAGCCCGGCCACAGATCCGTGCAAAGATATAAAAAATAAAACATGTATGTGTTTAAAGATCCTAGATCTACCTTAGATCTACAAGATGAGAGCATTACGCTCGTAGCGACGCCCTTCGTTTATCCCGCTCGTCCAAAAGCTTTGCCGAAACTTAAGAGTGTCAAGTGAACACTCCTCTATTGGTATCCACACGGACAAATGGTGGAGAAACACAACCTAGAGTGTGCTAGCACTCATGGAAGCTTCGGCCAAGGAGGTTGGGAGAGCTTGAGAGGAAGAAGATCCAAGGAAGAAGAAGATGAAGTTACCAACCAATTAACCTCACACCATGAAGAAAGTGGCCGACCACTTTAATCTTGGGGGGTTACATGCATGCATGTAACTCCAAGAGCCAATGGCCCTTGGTCTCCCTCATGAGGTGGCACCCCATGATAAGTCCATGATGATGTGGAACATCATCATTGGTCGGCCCCCATGCCAAGTCACCATGACATGGCAATTGGTCAAGTAAAAATTGATCATTCATCTTCCCTCTCAAGTCAAGTCAAACTTGACATCTTATCTCCCATGGCTGATCAAATCTAACCACTTGATTCAAGTCAATTTGATTTAATGAATCTCTATTCATTAATTTAAATTGACTCAATGAATCAAATCTAAATTAGACTCATTCAACACTTGAATCAAAGTGAGTCTAACTCAATTAGTCTAATTTGGATTACTCTTAATCCAATTTGGTTCATCCCATGAACCTAATCCTCATGGTTCATCATATGAACCTAATCTCCATCTAATTGCCCTTTGTGTGTGACCCTATAGGTTCTTGTAACGTTGGCAATGCTCCTAAACCGATTTAGGAACATAAGCAATGAGCGGTATCTAGCAACACATCATTGCTACCCAAGTTACAAGAATATTGAGATCCAACATCACCTTTGTGACTACTAATTGTGACTCTCACAATATGTGACAATGTCCTTCTATCCTTGACATCTAGATTGACCAATTGAGGCATAGGCCGTGTCATCCTCGGTACAATCTATATCTTGAACTCCAAGTAGACTCACTCTAATCAAATGAGCTCAATATCTCATATTGACTCATTTGGGCATGGTCATGCACTTCGTGGTCTCACTCTATCAAGAATAACGATGTCACTCCCGTCATATAGGAGGGATAGATCTCATCTACATCACTCACATCCCTCTGCATAATTTGTTACATACCCAGTAATCGCCTTTATAGTCCACCCATTTACGGGTGACGTTTGACGAAGTCAAAGTATGCAACTCCTTATGTAGGGAACCATGGTGACTTCAGGTCCAAGGACTAATAGTCACATGAGAAAATATATGACACTCATATAACGATCCACAATACTTTCTCATGGCGGGTCATTCAGTATACATTCTCCAATGCATATCCATGTGTCAACTTGATATCTCATATCCATGACTTGTGAGATCAAGTCATCGTGTTGACCTACATGCTAGTCTCTACGCAGTAACATTGTCCCTGAATGTTAATACTTGACTAGGAATGATTAAGATTAGTGTTCTCTATATCATCTCATTATCGATTCAACCAATCGATTGATATAGATAAGAACCTTCTACTCAAGGACGTTATTATATTTAGTTATTTGGCACCAATACAAGTAAATATAATAACCATGCCTTTATAAATAGGAATATGATACAATAAAGTCCATACAACAATCATCACATGATTGGCTCTAGAGCTTTCACTAACAGATTCCTATTCTTCCCGCACTGAACTAATTTCCAAATTCGCTCTGTCGTATCAATTCCCTTGAATCGTTTCCCCGAGCCATTTTTCCCCAGACTTGTGCGCACGAACTGGTTCTCTGAGACCCCCTTCACCAAGCCTACTATTTGGTTCGGATAATGTCTTATGCATGGGTCTTTTCATTTTACTTATGGGAAAAGGTAGCAGCAATATCAAATACTATTTATCTTCCATAAAAAAAATTACTTTTTATTGGTCTGAGTCTATAAGGGTTAGCACCCTTCAATGTCTTTTTGTTGCGTTCCGGCTCTTGGTTGCCTTCACTCTCCTATCTTGGATTAACTTACTTCCACACTGTAATTATTTAGGCCTTTGTGACATTTAGGGTTCTAAAAGCTTCCACCCATATTAAACACAATTTAGATATGTTCAATGCGATGCATTCCAACACGAGAAGTAAATTTAAGGTACAAGGACATAAAATCAATTGCAATGATAGAATTTATCTGTTCAAAGGCGTTACAAATATAAAATATGGTGAGACTCCATTATTCTGCAAACAAGGTCAAAATAAAAGATCAATGAAGTAACTGAATCTAAACTCGGATTTATAATTTGGAGCATAGAAGATGTCACCATGGAGGAAACGAGATCTAATTCGTTGTGTGGACAACCTATCCTCTTTGGAGAATCCAAAATAAGTAATCTGTGGGTAAAAATTTAGAAGGCAATAATTAGTAACCAAGTCAACGCAGCTAGAAGGGTCATCATCATGCTGTTCGTCGTATGTGAGGAAGCATTTGGCAACCATGGATATGAATCTGGGGGAGGCATGACACAGTTATCGCCGTTGAAGTAAATTCGCCTTGGAAACGCCCATCCCTTGTCGAAAGTAAAGGTTGACGGATCCTTTTGGAACAAAAGTTCCGACTGTACATTTCCATAAGGTCCAGCTTCCATGAGAAAATCGTTGTAGTATTTAACACCCCAAAACATTGCAGTATCATCTGTCAGGCAAATCCAAGTAAAATTTCAGTTCAAGGAAAAACTTCTTAAGAGAACTCTAAAGTGATCCTTCTCCAAGGAAAACTGTTAATATTTAATCTAAGTGATCCTTCTGGTCAAATTAAATGATACGTCTTAGGTGTTATATAGTGATATTAGTTCACTGAGATGACTGAGATGGCAACCCATACAGATCACTGTAAGGTGCATGCTTGGCAACCCAAATTTGTATGGTACTACATAAAATAATCAGTATATCTTGAAAGAATTACAACCCCTGGGGATACGAGCAAAGGATAAACTTACTTATGCCACCATAGGGGGTCAATGCCTTGTAGTTGAAGCTAAAAAGTTGCGTGAGATTGTCTAAGTTTGGATGCTGGATAACAAGGTTCCACTGTGTATAATTCATCCGGTAATTGAAATTTGTTATCGCAATCTTCACGCGCCAGTATTCCTTATAGTTGAGCTTCACATGCCAATGCACCCTTATTGGGCACATATGTGATGTACACTGCACCAAAGGCACATAGCTATTTCTGCCAGGTCCATTAACAGCAGAAGCTAAATAAGGTGAATCACTTCTGCCATTTAAAACAGAAATTCGGTAATTAAGTAGATGTTTCACAATTGTCTCATATTAAAGGAAAATTATGAGATTGGAATATAAACTCACTCAACGCAACTTCCTGGTTGAGTTAAATTATTCTGGCACCCACATGTGCATGTAGGACAGTTAACAATTGTGTCATTGTAGAAAGATGAGAGTGACACACAACAAGTAGGAGTCTTCTGAGCAAGAAATTGGGAATATGTGCAGGTAACATTCCATGTCACTTCATTGAAACATTCAAGATATTAGCTGGTTTGTTAAGGATTAAGAGGCTAATTATTTAAAAATGTCAACTGAGGAGAACATTAATTTCCCATTAATTGCTATCATGCCAACTGCAAAAGAAGGATGTAGCTATATCTATAATTAGTGAACAAATTCCAGACAACATTTCAATTAGTGGCTTCTGCAATTCATGTTTGATCACTTACTTAAAGCTTGGGTTGTTCTCCTTCCATCTTGGGTAACAAACTTTGTAGGTTTTACAATCTTAGCTACTCCACAAGTATAACCTGGTCCTGGGGCCTTGAGGGTAAAGTTTTTGGGAACACGGACAGTCTTGTTGGTGGTTCCTGCTACACCAACACTGACCTGGAATGAACTCGCAGCATTAGCAGGATCTTGAACCCAAGAGTTAATAACCCCTCCTTTGCAGCAATTGGCAATTTGCATATTGTATGGAGTTCCAGGTAACAGATCAACAACAGTAGGATCCTTCTTGCAGCAATGTGGAATGTTCCCTTTAAATCGTGAGCAATCGCCTTGCTCTGTCGTCTGGGCTCCTACCATGGACCAAATAACTTCCTTCTTTGCCCATGTCCATCCAAGAGTCCACCCAGGTGCTTGGATATGACGATATTGTTGGAAATTAAACATTGTGACAACGGCCTGAAAGAATTTATACGTCAAAATTATTGATCATATTTGCAACTGATTTAGAGACAAACTGTATCAGTCGAGGCATGGTCTCCTCCATAGTAAATAATTACACAATAAGTCTGGAAATCTAGAGCAATTCCTAAGGAAAAAATAATGATGATTTTTTTTTCTTACAACGTATCCATCCGGAGTCCATTGCATAACATCCCACTTGATTGTAATATTTCCATTTGGGTCCACTGCATCATAAGCTCCTGGTAAGATAATAAACTATCATTAAAAAGATACATGACAACGAAGATAACTAGATATTGTTTGAATTCCAATGAAGTATTTCCTACGCATCTATTTCTATTTCCCTTCGGTTTATCTAATTAATTGATTAATTTTTCAAAATGTTCTCCAATGTGCAGAAATAGAGGCCGAAATTGATGATCTGAAAGATGCATCTTGTGGATCTCTTAGTAGATCGCAAACCAAATGGGGGGAAAAAAAAAGATACAGTGAGCATTATTGTAGTTTGAACTCAGCAAATGTAAGAGGAAGAATGCACTGGAGGAAGAAAGAATATGGAAGATTTTGTTGAAGGTATTGAGACCTTCGAAAACTTAACTCAGTGGTTCCAGATTAGCAGGCATACCATTTCGATAACTAAATCAAAATGGGAAACAACATACCCGATCACACTCGTTCAAAGAAACTAGTACTAACAATACGAAAGAATCTGCCAATTTTATAGTCAACGTCTTACAGCTCCAATCCTCTACCAACACTAGCATATTTAGTTTGAAAATCTAGATTGGGTCCAAATGGCCAATTCATATGAAAAATGTAGCGCGGCTGAGGAACAAATTTGTATCCTATTTTATGTCTCGATCATAAGCTCGACAGATCATCGCCCCGTAGAGTCAGAGGCTTTCGATTTAAGCTGAGAATGACAAATCTGGAGAAGAATGAAGGCATTGGCAGGAATGGAGCAGGAACAGACCTGTCGATGGAAGCGTAGTGGACCAAACCAGGAAGAAGAGAAGGGAGAGAGCCAAAGGAGCAAATTTTCCACCAGATCTTCTGGCGGAGGGAATGGACGAGGTCAGATACGCCTCCATTGCTGGTTGCGGTGAGAGTCTCAGATCTGCAGCCAGTTACGAGGGAGCAGGAGCGGCGGGAGTTGCCATTAATTATTTGAGGGCACCCTTAGCCGGTACTTAATCAAGTGCGCTTTTTTGAGCATTACGACCACGAGTAGCCATTAATTATTTAAGGGCATAAAATCTAAAATGTTCTATTACAAATTATACGAATTATAAATTTTAAAAATAATAGATTTTTATAATTTCTTAGAAAAATAGTAAAGAGCATGATAATATTTTAAGTATATATATATATATATATATATATATATAATATAGTAATGATCATTTAATAATTTTGTATGAAATTAACGTGCATCATCTTTTAGTTATTTGGTTGCTTAATAAAGTTCAACAATCTCTTCTTTGAGTGATCTATTCACTTTGAAAATGTACACGGGGACTTCAATGATCTTTTAAAATATGTTTTATTGGTGTAATTATTTATTTAAATTCAAATTTAAGGAAAAAAAATATCCATGTAATAATTTTGATCAGAATTAGTATTTGATAATTTTTAAGTTATTTGGTCACCAGATGGACTTTAGTGGTCTTTTAGAGTGATATATTTAGATTTAAAAGAAATACTATGTAAAAGTTTATATAAAAGTATTATATGGTCATTATTAAATCGTTTGATTATTATAAAAATATTAATTTTTTATAATACATCTATTTATTTAGTTTAAGAAAACTTTTAAAATGATAATCTAACAATTTTGGTTAAAATAATTACATGATTTATTTTTAACGTGTTAGTTATTTTAAAAGTATAAGTGTACTTTAATAGCCTATTAAATTCCATCTATCTATTTAAATTTAAATTGTAATTAAAAGATGATTATATAGTAATTTTGATTAAAGCCATTTTTGAGTCTCATTGTCATTTTAAAAGCACGAGCCAATTATGGCTTCCAAAATTATATCTATTTATTTAAATTTATAATTTGATGAAAAAATTAACAATATAATAAAATTAGAGAAGATTGGTCAAATTCATTACGTGGTCATTCTTGACTATTTGGTTATTTAAAAAAAATGGATTCTAATAGTCTTTTAAAATGCATAATCTGTTGGAAATTTTGAAAAAAAATAATGTTTAGACTAAAATTACTGATTAAATTTAATCAAAATCATCATATTTTATTTATATTTCATTTTTTTAAAAAAAAAATAATTTCCTTCTAAATTTATAAAATTTATCTTTTTGATTTATAATATTTTAATATATATATATATTGTGATTTTTTTTTAGCCAACTGTCTCCATGGACAAAGTCGGATATTTAGTAGATATTTTTTAAAATTATAAATTTTTAATATTTTTCTTTTTAAGAATTTTATAGTTTTAATTTTTTTTTCAATTTATATAGTAACTTTTAAAAATTATATTAGAATTTATATCACTGTGCTCTTCCTTATGTTTTTGAAATTAAATATTCTATTATAATTTTTCAATTTTATAACTTAAGAATTAATAGGCTTTTTTATATATATTTTTAGTCTTCATATAATACTTTTTTTAAAATTTAATTTATGTTACTTTATTTTCTATTATTTTTTAAAGCAAATTATTTTTTTTATAACATTAAATTTAAGCATATGTTTTTTGTAACAATTTATTTTACGTTATTTTCAAAATTGATATATAAATTTATTTAGTGAATTGGAAGATAAAATTATAATTTTTAAAACTTATTTTAAAAGTATAAATTTTATTAATCATTAGATAACAAATTTAAAAAATATTTCTCTGGTAATAAAGAAAAAAGAACACAGAATGCTCTTGATTTTTTTTCTCACTCAAATGACAATTTGAATTACAATTTTCGTTGAATTCAATGGTGATTTTTTATTAGGTGTTGCGCAGATGAATGCAATTTCTAAATTTACAAATATTAATTCTTTAGATTAAAGAAAGCATGTGCATTTAGTTGACTCTTCGTTAAATTAAACCAGCGTCATGTGAGACGAAAATGAAAAATTAAATAACCAACATTGAAAGGACAATCCATTTGATATTGCCATCTTGTTGGTGACACTGACAAACAGCTCAAGTGTGCTGTGCAAATGCTTGCATTCGATGCTGTACAAATTTTATTCAAATGCATCGACCATTTTTTAATTGGCAAATATTGAAAATATATTTCCTTTTATTACATCATTAACAATATTTTTTTATTAATTCATTATTATAAACACCTCGCTTCTATTTAGTCGGCCAAATCTACTCAACTGTCGTACCTCTCTCCTGGTCGATCCCAAAATCCAATGGGCCTATACCTCGTTATTACATCTTAGAACCTGCATCCTTGCTAAACACTCATGTAGGTATTACGACGGATATGAATGGGCAGCGGTAATTTATCCAAGAGCACAGTAAAAATCATCAAATTTTTGAAAGTCATATCCTAGTTTTAGAATTCTCGAACAGTACACTCAATTCTTATGTTCTTCCGGCAAAGTTGATTTATTAATTATTCTTTTTTTTCTCTTCTCTTCTCTTTTAAATTAATTTTTTTTCTCTTTTATATATATATATATATATATATATATATATATATATATATATATATATATATATATATATATATATATATATATATATATATAAATCTTTCTCCTATATATACATGCAATAATCAATCTCTCTTTTTTTACATGCATATAACAATTACTATGGTGCTGATTTTAAAAAATCAACACCACAGTTTAATTACATCAGCACCATGGTGGTGTTGATTTACAAAAATCACTACTACGGTTGTATTGATTTTTAAAAATCAATAATATCACCGTAGAGTCGATTTCAAAAATCAACACCATGTAATCCTAGTATGTTAAGTTGTGATGTTAGTTTTTTTAGAAACAATAAAGAATGACATATTTGAACTTTGAGTACTATAGAAATCTGCAGGAGTTGGAATGAATTCAATCAGAGTTCATTAAATCCATTAATGAGTTTTGATCGAAACTCATTAATATTAATGGACCTAGAAGAGTTGGATTTTTTAAAAATTTACATGTAATGAAAAAAAGATAGTGTAGTGAAGATATTTATAATGTTCATGTCTAATTTCAATATCTCTATGATACGTTATGTGTATGTGTCTGATGCGGGCGATTTTTAGTCCCTTCTGCAGAAGCGTTAGAGAATGATGGATTCTTCACAGTCGCGACAGTAAATCCCTGTCAAAGTTAACACACGTCAGATGATCGTCGATACTTTTCGGTGATGGTCGTCCAGAGCTTAAGTCAGACAGAGAAGATAAAATATGTAGCATGTAATATGATAGTAACCAAAAGAGCATTTGTTGAGAGTTCCCCCATTTTTCCTTTACCTCAACCTGTTTTTTTTATAGCATTGTCCCAAGTTCATCTTTTTCCTTTCCACGACTACTTTCAGGATGTCTTTTGGCAAACCATTAGGGGACAATCTCTGTAGAAAATCTCCACCTGGCATACGAGATGTCCTAGGGCTATCATTGGGTTTAGCTGTGTGAGGGCCCCGTCATAACAACCTACGAAGAAGAATCTTCCTTATGGTGTCTGATTTCCCAAAACACTCCACCCCGACTTACTTCTCTTTCTAACTTCTCGAGTCACTTCTTTTGACTCACTCTTCTTCCTACTTTCCTGAGTCACCTCCCCCGACTTGCTCCTCTTCCCAATTTCCTGAGTCATTTCTCCCGACTTGCTCTTCTTCCTAACTTCCCAAGTCACTTACCCTGACTTATACCTCTTCCCAATTTCCCGAGTCACTTCTCTCAACTCGCTCTTCCTCCTTTCCCGAGTCACTTCTCTCGCCCTGCTCCTCTTCTCGATTTCCCAAGTCACTTCACCCGAATCACTTTTCTTCCTATTTTCTCTAGTCACTTCCCTCGGCTTCCTCCTCTTTTCGATTTTCTGAGGCACTTCACCCCGACTCACCCCGTTATCAAAGTACTACAATCATGTGCCTCTACTTTTCCCAAGTGGGCTCATTTATAGTGATATCATTAGTCACCCTCCTCAAAATAGTTAGATCATTAATAGGATTTGACTTGTGATGAGTGGGGGCGGCCCACACGCCCTTGAGGATCGTGTGCTCAGATACTCCTAGGCTTATGGGATCCTTTCCCTATTTGTCTTAAATATTTGAATATCTTTAACCTAGGCACACACACCACCTTACTGCATGCTATCCTCGTCGCACAGGTTGTTTCTTGTGTCGATTGAATTCCCTATTAAAAGAACTCACTGGTGTTGGTGCAACCTGCCCAGGTCACGATTGACTAAACTCGAGTGGGACTCGAGCAAAGTTTTGATGTTTGACAATGGATTTGACCATTGTTTAATAATATGGTTTGACCCTATATTGACCATATAACAAGTGGATGATTGGAATATCCAAGGTCATATGGGGAAAATTATTTAAGGGAGATTGTTGGAGCAATCAGACCTCAGGTCAAGGCTAACCTAGCTCGAGTGAGACTCGAGTATAAGTCCAAGTTTAGAAACTTGACAACAGAAAGTCCAAGAATGGTCTTGACACGGAAAAGTCTAAGTATGAATACTTAGCAATGAAAAGTCCAAGATTGGATTCTTGGCAAAAGAGAAGTCCAAGTTTGGATACTTGGCAAATGGAAAGTTTAAGGATGTAATCTTGGCAGTAAAAGTCCAAGTTTAGATACTTGGCAAATGGAAAGTCCAAAGGTGTAGTCTTGGCCACGTAAGTCCAAGTGTGTAGTCTTATCAGTGAAAGTCCAAGTATGTAGTCTTGGTAGTGAAAGTCCAAGTATGAATACTTGGCAAGGAAGTCAAAGGGTGAGGTTTTGACAACATAAAGTCTAAGCATGTAGTCTTAGCTATATAAGCTCAAATGAACCTTGGTAAAGGAGACTCAATTAGCATGACATAGCCAATGGAAGCACCTGAAGGTTAACATAAAGGGTGAAGGAGTAGTGGAGGATTTGGATGGATCCTGAGGGTGTGAGGCTGATGGAGGTGGCTAGAAGGCTTAGCTCTAGGCTAAGGATGATCGATAAAGTATGAGGGGATCATACTTAGGTTATGTAGGAATCTTGAGGATTGGCTAAAGGGGGGTGAATAACCTCTTTTGATTTCTATAAGATGTTAGCGGAAGCAAAGCAATAATAAAATTAAGAGTGAAATCAAAAGACAACAAAAACAATGCTAACAAAGATATTTAACGTGGTTCAGAGATGACGCTCCTACTCCATGGCAATCCGTAAGGTGGATCAACCCTAGCAAGTCTTCACTAAAGTCTCCTTTTGATGATCACACCAAGGTGGAGAAGCCTTCTTACAATCAACTCTTCTTCTTACAAGATGATGAGAGTAAATTAGGGAAGAAGAGATTAAAAACACTAGAAAGCTTGGAGAAGGCTTGGTGAGCTTGAGAGCAAAGATTGGAATAAGAGCACTAGCCCTCTCAAGCTCCCCAAGGACTATTTTTTTTATAGAGAAAAGGTTGTTTTCTCGTTGAGCATGTCAACAGTCAACTGTTGCATACCAACAGTCGACTGCTGCTACTGTTGACCGAATCCAATGGTTTCTGATGAAGCCTAATGCGATCGTCATTGCCCAACGAAACTCTGACTAGTCGACTGATCGAGTCAGCAATCAACTACTCTAAGAAATCAGTTAACTTTAAATATTTTTGTGCCCATGTCCACCTACATCAATTGACTTCCCTTCATGGCAGTCGACTGAAGAACACGCCAGTCAACTGCTCAAATTTGGCAATCGACTGCTAGTGGCACACAGCTGCAGTCAAGCTCCAATCGACTCCTGTCAATCAACTGGGTTATAACCTCAGTCGACTGTTCAAGCCTTCTGGACCCTCGAGTGTCGAAAACTCGAGATCAATCGACTGATTCATAACCCCAGTCGACTGACATACTTCAAGTATGATCAAATCACACTTGAGACCAACACCCTAAACCTAGACTCAACCTTTTAACTTTTCCATCAGCCTTGCGCCTCCAGGATCCCTCCTAGTCCATGCCTCTTTCATCCTTGCGCTTGCTTTCAAAATCTTCCCTCGGTTTTGTCATATTTTGGGTTTCTCCTTTGTCAAAGTCCGCTTGGAATTTACACCGCCAAGACTACATGCTTGAACTTACGTTGCCAAAACTTTGCCTTTGGACTTCCTTTGCCAAGGTCCGTTTGGACTTTACATTGTCAAAACTACATGCTTGGACTTACACTGCCAAGACCTTCCCTTGGACTTTCCTTGCCCAGATCTACACTTGGACTTCTCTTTACCAAGTCTTCACACTTGGATTTTCCTGTCACTTAATATATTCACAATTAGATCACAAATATTGCCTAACTATAAATGAGTATCCAAAGATCAAAATACATAAATGTTTGGAATATTAGTGCACCAACAATCTTCCCCTTTTTGATGTTTGACAATCATTTAAGTTAGGTCTTGAACATGTAATAAATAAAAGCATCATATATCCTACTATGAAATTCTAACTTAAATTCTCCTTTCTTCCCCTTTGACACACATCAAAAAGAGAAAGGGACAGAGAAAATAAATTCATTGATGAGTAAAATTGATTATGCCTTAAACTAAGGTATAAAATCGACATAAAGCTCCCCCTTAATCCATGACATTGATTTATGATATATTGAGTAAAGCATAAAATCATAAATGAGAGTAAATCCTAACTTTGCACCAACAATAAAAGTTATGCATTTTAGGTTATGGAAATAGATAAGTTTCATGAAATGCTCCCCCTTAACCCTTGCATCAATTTAATCTTATTCCCCCTTATTTGATGCGCTTATCATACTATAGGGTTAGGACACCTAAGATTGAACTCTAGGCAAGTAAACAAGGCTGATCTATAGAAAAATCAGTGTAGCAGTCGATTGGACACTGAAGCAGTCGACTGCCATGCTTGAAACGCCTATTTCAGATTTTTAGCCCAACTTCATAAATGCATAAATAATTCAAGAAATGTCAGAAAATCACGAAATTTTATGGACATATTTGTAAAGTCATTTTCTATCTGGGAAAAATAATTTGAAAAATATATCTTTTCTAGATTTTGAAATTTACAAAACTTTGAAAGCTAGCAAAAACTTTAAGGTTTTTCAAAACTTTGTACCACTTTTGCCTACAAATTGCAGACTATTTTTCAAAATATGAAAAACATATGTTAAAAGGTATTTTGTTTAACATTTTCAATCATGTTCTTAGAGCTATGTGCACATCAATTATACACAAGCCTTCTCAATGATTGGTCCAATTAAGGATCAATATCTCTAGATGACACTTTGGTTCATAGTAATGCATCATAACAAGCATGATGAACCAAATGCATCTTCCTAACATCTCACATGATGTCTAAGTGGCTCAATACAAAAATCATGGATTCTTAGGTGTTTTGTGAGATGCTTTAAGGTATAGTCCTAGATTTTCTATAGGATCATGCAAACCTATACCATTACTCTACAAAGCACATACTAAGTTCTCTCCTAAGTGATGAAAATTCCGCTTCAGGAAGAGCCTTGGTGACAATGTCGGCAAGGTTGGACTTAGATTCAATGTAATTAAGCCTAATGTCCCCCTTTGTCACATGATCTCTAATGAAGTGATGCTTCATTTCAATGTGCTTGGTCCTAGAGTGATGTACCGAATTTTTAGTCAAATTGATGGTACTCACATTATCACAATAGACCTTAACTTTAGAGTAGTGTAGCTCATAATCTTCTAGAGTATATATCATTCATAGTAGTTGAGCTACACAACCACCCATGGCTACATACTCGGCCTCAGTGGTGGATAAAGCAACATAAGATTGTTTTCTACTACAACTAACTAGGGAGGATCCAAGAAATTTGCACCCACCACTAGTACTCTTCTGATCCAATTTGTAACCCGCATAATCAGAATCGGTGCACTCAACCAAGTCAAAAGATCTAGTTCTAGGGTACCAAAGTCCTACACTTAGTGTGCCTTTAATGTATCTTAAGATTCTTTTAACGACCACTAAGTGAGACTCTTTGGCACAAGATTGGCATCTTGCACACATACCTACCGCAAATAAAATATCGGGTCTACTAGCGGTTAGGTATAGTAGGCTACCAATCATACTCTTATACAATTTTAAGTCAATTGATTTACCTTCAAGATCATTGTCGTCTATCTTAGTGTTAGTTGTCATAGGAGTGGTTACTACCTTAGCATTTTCCAAACCAAATTTCTTGATCATTTCTTTGGCATATTTGGTTTGGTATATATGGATTCCCTCATTGGTTTGTTTAACTTATAGACCTAAGAAGAAATTTAATTTTCCAACTAAACTCATTTCAAACTCATTTTCTATATTTTAAATAAAGCCTTGGAGGAGATCATCATTTGTTGACCCAAAAATGATATCATCAACATACACTTGGGCAACAAAGATGTCCTTTGACTTTGACTTAATAAAGAGAGTTTGATTAACTTGGCCCCTTCTAAAATCCTTAGAGATTAAGAAAGATACCAAGATCGGGGAGCTTGTTTTAAACCATACAAAGCTTTTCTAAGCTTATAAACGTGATTTGGGTAATCTACACTCTCAAACCCGGGAGGTTGTTCTATATATACTTCTTCCTTAATAAATCCATTTAAGAATGCCGATTTCACATCTATTTGTATAAAAC
Organism: Wurfbainia villosa; assembly: GCA_025175895.1. NCBI lineage: Eukaryota > Viridiplantae > Streptophyta > Magnoliopsida > Zingiberales > Zingiberaceae > Wurfbainia > Wurfbainia villosa. The sequence continues at coordinate 77,573,184 of CM046005.1, forward strand.
TTAAATCCCATGTGAGCGACATATCCTAATAGGATTCTTATTGACTACTCTAACCTAGCAACCGATGCATATGTCTCATCATAGTCAAGTCCTTCAACTTGATTGAATCCTCTTGCCACTAATCTAGCCTTGTTTCTAGTTATGTTCCCTTGATCATCTAACTTATTCTTAAAGACCCATCTTGTAGTAACAATAGTACTATCATTGGGTCTAGGGACTAGCTCTCATACTTGAATTCTCTCAAATTGAGTCAATTCTTCTTGCATTACTAAAATCCAATCTGGATCAAGTAATGCACCATTAATTGATTTAGGCTCAATTTGTGAGATGAGAGCTACTTGACTAGTAGGAGCTCTATGGAAAGACCTAGTTCTTACTCCTTGGGATAGTTCTCCTACAATTTGGTCTAGGGGATGATTTTGATGAATCCTTAATGTTCTAGAAGGTGAATCAACTTGATTTTGATCATGATTATCCTTTCTCCTTTCATCATCAGAATTTTCTCTTCCTCCACCTTGATTAATACTTCTTATACCTCCCCTTTGATCATTATCCCCTAAGGTTAGATTTTGAAGTTTTTGGATAATGTCTTGATTTTTATCATTGATATCCTTATCAATGGAGGATTTTCTAGGATAAGTACTAGTAGATTCATCAAATTGAACATTAGAGAATTCCTCAACCTTTTGAGTCCTCTTGTTGTATATTTTATACCCTCTACTAATGGATGAGTATCCAACTAGGATTCCTTCATCCGCTTTAGACTTAAATTTTCCTAAGTTGTCTTTGGTATTTAAAATGTAGACTTTGCATCCAAAAACCTTGAAATAATGAATTGCAGGAATTGTGTCATTCCATAATTCAAAAGGTGTTTTACCCAAAAACCTATGGATTAAAATTCAATTTTGGATATAGCAAGCGGTGTTAACTGCTTCCGCCCACAAGTAACTAGGTACAAAATGTTGGTGCAATTGGCCCAGGTCACGATTGACCAGACTCAAGTTTGACTCGAGCGATATTTTGATGTTCGACAAAAATATATGACAATGTGAATGTCATGGGAAAGTCTAAGTCTTGAGTACTTAGCATGAGAAGTCCAAGCATGGGTCTTGGCAAGGAAAAGTCCAAGTCTTGTATATTTGGCATGGAAAGTCCAACAAGGGTTGGCAAGGGAAAGTCCAAGCTTGAGTCTTAGCAAATGGAAAGTCCAACATGGGTTGGCAAGGAAAGTCCAAGGGGCTTGATATTGGCAGCGTAAAGTCCAAGGGTGGAGTCTTGGCAGCATAAGTCCAATGGTTGGCAGCGTAAAGTCCAAGCGGAGTCTTGGCAGCGTAAGTCCAATGTGCCTTGGTGGTATAGAACACAAAATATGTATTAAGCATAGTCCTAGCCGCCTCTTGTAGGGTACGATTTCTCCTTTCCACCACCTCATTTTATTGGGGTGTTCTAGGACAAGAGAACTAATGCTTGTATTTGTTAGTGATATATGAGAGATGTCCTAAGGCAATCGCCTTATGATTGTACCATTTATTTGATAAATGAATATTCACTATTTGAGTATACATGTTTTCATATACTTGATTGAATCTTAAACTCATTTGCTGAATGTCCGCAATACAATTCATAGCATGAGAGAATTTGTGATTGGATCATAACTTGTTAAATATGGAAAATTTAAAATATAAAATTTAATGGACAAAATTTAGGAAAAATAATCATGGGGATTATTTCAGAATTTTTGGAGAAAATTTTAGGAATTTTTTCAGAATTTTGCGGATTTAAACGGAGCATGTACGAGATAATTACGGGAATAACAAAAACAGGTTTTTAAAGGGCATGTTTAGATGAGTAAATAGGATAAATTTAACCTAGGTTATAAATCTAGGTTTTTCTATTTCCTAATTTCCGTATTTCTTTCTTTCCACGTCGTGCACGAACTTCTCCTCGCGATAACTTCTCTCCCCGCTCGCCGCCCTCACTCAAGCCCCTTCCCCTCATGCAGCCACACCGCCGCCTTCTTCCTCACGTCGCCACCCACAGCACTGCCGACGCCTTTGCCCCTTTTCGCGATCTTGAACTGTAGTCGCCCACTGTCCCTCTCCCGACCTCAATGACGTCGCCCCTTTAGCCGTCCACAATCGCACCTCTGGCCACCGCCTTGGTCGTCGCCATCAAGTGGCCAGCCTCTGTCGCCAAGAGGTTGATTCGAGGTCGATCTCCACCCCGAGTTCGTGTCGTCGCACATCGCTACCTCCCCGAGCCAATTGTCGCCTTTCGTTGCACCTGGGTCACCGTCGCCGGGGGTGACAGCCTCGCCGTCGCTATATGCCCAAAATCTTCGTCCAGCCTTTCTCCTCCTCTGCCATGTCGTCGCCGCCCAAACTCGAGCCGACGATGAGCGAGTGGCTGGAAACTGGATTAGGCAGTTTCTTGGATTGCGGACTGCCGTTGACCTCGCCGGAGAAAGGTGAGGCAGTGTCTCCTTCTTGCTTTAGACGAGATCTAAGTTCAAAATGGAATTTTTCTTTGATTGAGTCAGTTTGTGATTTAGGGCAACGATCTTTTTCCGGCGAACAGTACAGATTTGGGGGGAGGATTAGTTGCCGGTGGAGTGCAGGGCTGGTGAGCCTGTTCTATTCCCTCTCTTATAGCTGTAAATTGCTAATTTAGGTTATGTGATCTGTGGAGTGTGTTTTTCCTATCGATAGAGGGGTTGTCGTGTGTTCTGTGTTCGGTCTATGCTTATGAGGGAGCAATGAATGAGAGATTTAGGTGGTTGATAGCCATTTGGGTTTCGTTTTGTGAATATATTCAATATATAAGCTGAAGGTTCAGTGGGGGGTTTCTAATTTGTATTCGATAAAAAGGATGCGAATATAGAAACTATATGGTAATAAATTTAGCACGTTATTGTGTGCTTGGATTTGATGATAATCATGTATGTTCTGTGTGTAGGGGTTTTGATTCGAAACTTTCACAGGCCTAAAGACAGTTGATATTCTTCATAGAAGGCGGCTATTTTTTACTTATCTTTTAGATATAGTCATGTTGATATGCTAGTTAGTATAGCTTGCAATAATTTTTATGTTTAACTGCATTGTATGTTATTGTGCCTACTTGATTCATGCATTTGATCAGCTTTTAGTTATACCTTTCCTGTTTTACTTGGATCATAGATATGTACCTATTTGTTGTGCATATTGTTCAGAGACATATTTTAGTTGGTATTACATGCTTAGTGTCATGCACCAATCTTGCATGATTGCATGCTGGCTGGATAGGGTTCCTTTATAGTTGAGCCCGCAATCAGTTACATTGTCTGCACATGCTGCCACTCATGGATTAGTGGTACATCAGAAGGGTGTGTGCAGTAGCTCTGTCAGGCTCCGCTGGTCTGTTCATGGTTAGCGATGAGGCAGCGTGGTAGCGGGCAGGGATCCCTCCTCTGGTCTACGACACACAGAGATGAGAGCATTGCTCCCCCACTCTGTTTGGGGCAGGAAGATAGGTGTACTCTGACAACATCCTGTCCACTCGGTCACTCAGGAACAGTGATGACAGAGTGCACAGTTGTCATAGCCCTACCCACTCGACTTCACCATCGCATGTAAAGTGGCTGATTGGCGTCAGGGGTGACCATGTCATTTGCATCGCATGCATATTGCATGGATTGCATTTGTATTGTGTTTGATGCATTTTGATTGCTGCCTTGGATGTTGCATATAATTGACATGCATACATGATACATTTTTTTGTATTTGATCTGACGACCTTATTTCTGCTGATATGGCTCATGCTCCTATGTCTGGATAGGAGATTCAGATAAGTACAGTCTTTCCGCATTTCTTTTTATGCATTTCCTATATTTGATTAGGAGACTGTACTGACATGATTATTATTGTTAGTTATATCTGACTATACATATCGACTATTATCCGCTGAGTTCGTTGAACTTACCCCGTTACTTTACATCTATTTCAGGTTGAAACTGTCATGAGAGTCCAGCTGCCAATCCCCCTTGTCGAATTGGTCTTATTTTGGTTTTATGTTTTCGGTTATATTGACTTTGATTAGAAGACTTGTATTTTGGATTTATTCTCGTGGATGTTTTGTTGGTATGTGTTATGTCCTTATGGACTTTTATTCAGACTCGTATTTGATATGTTTTGGCTGTGTGTTCCTGCTCAGATGGTAGAAGGGGTAAGTCTAGATGTTGTAGATCTTTTATTTATGTTGGTTGTTGGCCTGAGGCCCATTTATGATATGTATGTGTGGTTTTAGTTCCGGTCATGTTGACCGATGTATAGTAGGTCGTGTGGGCCTTGTATTCAAGATTGGTATCGTCACCCGTACAGGGGAGATGCTACCAGATTTTTGTCTGGCGGGGACTCCCCCGGGGCGTGACAATTTATTTGGTATCAGAGCATAGGTTCCGAATTCCTTAGGGTCTTTGGGTTTTCGGAGTTTGCCACGTTTGGCAGGTTAATTTGAGTATTTTCGGATTTGTACGGATTTTCGACGATATTTATGTTTCGGAAATTCGAGGTATTATTGACGAGGTCAATTTGGGGATTTGGCGGAGACAGGACATCTCCAGATGGCTAACAGGTGAATAAATTCTAGAGATAAATTTTCTAGATTTAGTGCATGATGATATGATTACGTTGCTTACGTGGTTTAGGGTATATTTGCACTTGATGCTCTATAGCATATTTCTTTGATTTTGTATTGGCATGACCCCTTTAGATATACCCTAAATAAAATTTCAGCCATTAATTGCCATTAATATGACTATGCTGTCGTTTATTAGACAGCGTGTTATGTGTTTATTTAGCTATGTGTTATTGTGGTGGATACCATGATTGAGACTAGTAGGGATAGAATAACTTAGATGAGGTTATTCCGTGGGAGTGGATCTCAAGAATAAAACATTAGTAAAACTCTAGGTGTTGGAACCCTAGGTGTAATAACCCGGATGTGTTTATTGGCGTATGGTTATCCATTTACTATTTCAGTTGATATGGTGATCGGACTAGTAGAGGTCGTATGATTATGATGCGATTAATCCTTAGAGGGTATATAACGTTGTTAATATCTATCGGCTGTCAACTATATCACCCATTCGTAGTTGAGAAAAGTTTACAGTAGAGTTTCCCTATAAGGGCTTTTGTATATTTGAGGTCGAATATGTCTCCCATGTATGGTTGAGATAATCTACTGTAAGGTTATACTCTTGCGTTATCCTCTTAGAGTTGGTGATAATCGAATTCGTATGACGTTTGTAGCTAGATAGCTACTTTACATCTTAAGTACCCACGAGATCTGTTCATGGAAGCATGTTATAGCATGCATGATTAAACTGGTAGAAATGATATGATTTAGGCTTAACCCTCTTGCCGTGCTTGTTAGTAGATTTGTTGTCCTTATTGGCCTTGATAGGCGTTTCCTGTTAGCTGGGACGAAACCCTATGATCAATCGTCTCGACGTGTTTGTTAGTGGACTTGTGATTTTTATCGACTTTGATAACCGATCATGTTAGAAGGGTTGGAACCCTAGACTTAACCATCTCGACTTATTTATTTATAAGTCGATGATCTTTACCGACTTTGGTAAATATTTCATATTAGAGGTATTGAAACCCTCGCTTGACCGCCTCAATGGGTTTAATTGTAGATCGATGATCTTTGTCGACGTTGATAGTCATTCTATGCTGGATGTATTGGATAACCCTAGGCTTAACAACCTAGGATAATCGACTGTCCGCGTAACCCATTAGAGGTAGCATGTGGTTGTGAGCAGTCAATAACTATATATCTATATATGCGGTCTGCCCATGAGACCCATTCATGGTAGCATGTCGTTGCCCGCAGACATTGAGTCTTTATACTGCCTGTCTACCCACGAGTCTCAGTCATGGTAGCATGTAGTTGTGTGTAGACAGTGCTTAGTATATTGATTGTCGACCTACGAGTTTCGTTCGCGGTAGCTCATAGAGAGTTCCCTTGTATTACCACCTCGAGAGTCACGAGGCTTTGTCGTGGTATCTGGATATGCATTGCTTGTAGATTGCAGTGGTTGTGTATGTTACAGGTATATTTGTTATACCATCGACCAGGTTAGTAGCAGACTGATATTGGTACTCTGAGGGTTGGGTTACTCTAGTTGTTTGCTTTGACTTCCATTATGTGCATTATGGTTATGCACTCCATCCACTGAGTGGTTGTACTCACCCCCTCCTCACTTATCCTCTAGGTTAACTGATGGAGGACGTGTCCTGTTGACCTACCTTTGTGTCGCTCAGAGAGTTCCTTGTTGTGCTTGTCTCCCTGCATCGTCGGGATGCTGCTTTATTTACTTTATCGGTATTGCATTTTGTTTATGCACTTTGGATTTTGTCGTAATTTAATTTGGTGTCATAAAACTATTTTACTTTAATTGATATATGTTTAGTCGTGCATGCATGCAGTTAATAAAATACTTGTAATTCTATTATTATTTTGAGATTTTTACTAGATCGGGTCCATGTATTTCGGAATATTGTTACTAAGGGGCTCCTCCATTATTATGCCCTGTGACGGGACAATTTTATTGGCTCATGTGTTTTGGTTTGTGGGTTTTGTGTTTCGAGAATTTTCTTTCCCTTGGATTTTTGGGAGTTCTCGTGTTTTGGGATCAGGCAAGCTGAAGGATATCTCTGAACTATAGGAAAAGAATTGTCTTTAGAGGTTACTGTACTTTAGTGGTTAGGAAAAGTATTGACTTAGTGAAATTGCCCCTACTCATGGTCGGGGACGAGGTCGATGACGTATTGATCTTGCGGAACCTAACGATAATTTCGGAAGTACAGACTCTTTAGAGGTGCCGACTGATGTCGAATTAGGAAGCTAGGGATTTGGCCTGCTAGCCACCAATTTGAAGGACAAGGAGCAAACCCTCAGAGAATATCAATCCCTACTATTAGTGATTTAGTTATGGATAAGGCGTGTATACCTACATTGGTCAAGACGATGAAAGATCATTTTACCTTATTATAGAAGGTGTTGGATGGGATATTTATCTGTCCCAGTATTTTTCTAGAGAAGATCTGGAACTCTTTGTTAAAAGAGAGATGGACCTTTGAGATTATGCATCAATTATCGATGATAGAATGCGATAGTTGTGGAAGGAAATGAATATCCTTCATTGTGGGTAGAGGATCTATTTAGATCAGCAATAGAACACCTGTGTATACTCTAGGATTGATTTATGACTGGTGTGTTGATATTGTAGTGACATGGTGTCATACAATTATCATTGTCGTTGTGATGATTGTTATATCATCAGCCTAGAGTAAAGAGAATGCAGGTGTGTAGCGACGACAATTTCATACTTGGTATGAATTGTATGAACTTATGATTATCTTATTAGACTTATTGATGACTTAGTCGTCCAGGGATTTGGGAAGTCGTGTATTCTGGACACGATGGTCGCTGATCGCGTAATTTGGCCACCGCTGTGAGGGTGGTAGTTGGAGTTGTGCACTCGGTCACTGTTGATGGTGGTTTTCTTGGTATTGATTTGATTATTACTATAGATATGGATAGGATGCTCTAGCGGTACTACATCACTGATTGGATAGACCAGGAAGGTGATGGAATTTACTTGGTCTGAATCTTGTGAAACTAGTTTCAGGGTTCAAACGATGGCTGACCTTTACGCCAGTGTTGATTAATTATTCTGGTTTGGATGGAAGGGTAGTGTACATGAATGTATCATTTTGAGGATCGTAGCGATTTCGATGCTATTGAATAAGACATATTCTAAGCTTACGACAGTTAAAGAACTGCGAGGTAAGCCATCATATATATGACATGGACTTAGCAGTTATTATGTTGTTCTTGTTATCATGGTTGCTCAGTCATCTATCAGGACAAGAGTCCGAGAGGCTAAGGTCGGTAATCAGTGCTTACAGTTCATTGGCAGTCAGATAACCTCTGGACAATGTGATCGAGTTCACCCGAGATAGCGAAAGTATTTTTATTTCAGGCGATTATGCGCACTCGCCTCACCCGGTCATGGAGGAGTTACTCCAGGAGGCTCATCGCTCTCGATTTACGATCCACCCAGGCGGAACCTGCATGTATCGAGATTTAAAACGTTTGTATTGGTGGAACGGCATGAAGAAAGACATCGAAGATCTTGTTGCTAGATGTCTAGTTTGTCAACAGGTGAAGGCTGAACACCAGAGACCAGCCGGATTACTTCAGAGGATTCCTATTCCTGAGTGGAAGTGGGATCGCATTACCATGGATTTTGTGGTGGGTTTGCCTAGGACACGTCAAGGCCATGACGCGATTTGAGTAGTCGTTGACGACTAACCAAATCCGCGTACTTCTTAGCGATTCAGAAGACCGACTCTTTGGATCGTTTGGCAGAGTTATATTGTCGGTAGATCATCAGATTGCATGGTGTTCTTTTGAGCATTATATCAGATAGAGATCCCCGGTTCACGTTCCGGTGCTGGCAAAGTCTGCAGCAGGCCTTAGGCACACAACTTCATTTTAATACTGCATTCTATCCGCAAACAGATGGACAGTCTGAGTGGACCATTCAGACACTAGAAGACTTGCTGAGGTCCGGTGTTATGGATTTCGGGGGCAACTGGGAGAACCACTTGTCGTTAGTGGAATTCGCCTACAATAACATATATCATTCGGCTATCCAAATCGCACCGCTTGAAGCATTGTATGGTAGATAGTGTCGTACACTCACCCTCTGGGAAAAGGTTGGGGAGGCCCAACTGTTAGGACCCCAGAGAGCTCAACATGAGGTAGAGTTGGTCCGTGCAATCAAACGAAGGATGGCAGAGGCGCAGGATCGTCAAAAGAGTTATGCAGATCGGAGACGGAGACCTCTGGAGTTCTCTATTGGTGATCATGTATTCCTGCGAGTCTCACCCATGAAAGGGGTGAAGAGATTTAGCCTCCGTGGTAAGCTAGCTTCAAGGTACATTGGTCCTTTCGAGATTTTAGAGAGGATCGGAACAGTCGCTTACCGCCTAGCGATACCACCATCCTTAGCTGGTATTCATGATGTGTTTCATGTGTCCATGCTGAGAAAGTATGTGCCAGACCCTACACATATTATGTCCGATGTGTCAGGTTCCAAACAACCTGATGCTACTTACGAGGAGGTTCCGGTGCGAATTTTTTGTCACAAGGAGTGACAGTTGCGGAACAAAACTATCTGACTCGTTAAGGTTCGATGGCAGCATCATACTGATGAGGAGGCTACTTGGGAGCTTGAGGAAAAGATCAGAGTTCAATACCCCCACCTGTTTATTTAAGGTCCGTGAAATATACTTTCAATACTTGTGCTACTTGAATGTGCTGTCTCTTACTCGTGTTACATTTGAGTGGGAAATTTGGGGACCAAATTTTTATTAGTGTGGGAGAATGTTAAATACGGAAAATTTAAAATATAAAATTTAATGGCTAAAATTTAGGAAAAATAATCATGGGGATTATTTCGGGATTTTTGGAGAAAAATTTAGGAATTTTTCCTGAATTTTATGGATTTAAACAGAGCTTGTACGAGATAATTACGGGGATAAGAAAAATATGTTTTTAAATGGCCTGTTTAGATGAGTAAATAGGATAAATTTAACCTAGGTTATAAATCTAGGTTTTTCTATTTCCTAATTTCCAGATTTCTTTCTTTCCACGTCGCACACGAACTTCTCCTCGTGATAACTTCTCTCCCCGCTCGCCGCCCTCACTTGAGCCCCTTCCCCTCACGCAGCCACACCACCGCCTTCTTCCTCACGTCGCCACCCATAGCACCGTCGGTTCCTTCACCCCTTTTCGCGAGCTCAAACTGTAGCCGCCCACTGTCCCTCTCCCGACCTCAACGACGTCGCCCCTTTCGTCATCCACAGTCGCACCTCTGGCCGCCGCCTTGGTCGTCGTCGTCAAGTGGCCAGCCTCTACCGCCAGGAGGTTGATTCGAGGCCGATCTCCACCCCGAGTTCGTGTCGTCGCCCATCGCTGCCTCCTCGAGCCAGTCGTCGCCTTTCGTTGCGCCTGGGTCACCATCGCCAGGGGTGACAGCCTCGCCGTCGTTGTATGGCTAAAATCTTCGGGCAGCCTTTCTCCTCCTCTTCCACGTCGTCGCCGCCCGAACTCAAGCTGACGGCGAGCGAGTGGCTGGAAACTAGATTAGGCAGCTTCCTAGATTGCGGACTGCCGTTGACCTCGTTGGAGCAAGGTGAGGCAGTGTCTCCTTCTTGCTTTAGATGAGATCTAAGTTCAAAATGGAATTTTTCTTTGATTGAGTCGGTTTGTGATTTAGGGAAGCAATCTTTTTCCGACAAACAGTACATATTTGGGGGAAGGATTGGCTGCCGGTGGAGTACAGGGCTGGTGAGTCTGTTCTATTCCCTATCTTATAACTATAAATTGCTAATTTAGGTTATGTGATCTGTGGAGTGGGTTTTTCCTATCGATAGAGGGGTTGTCGTGTGTTCTGCGTTCGGTTTGTGCTTATGAGGGAGCAATGAATGAGAGATTTAGGTGGTTGATAGCCATTTGGGTTTCGTTTTGTGAATATATTCAATATACAAGCTGAAGGTTCAATGGGGGGTTTCTAATTTATATTTGATAAAAAGGATGCGAATATAGAAACTATATGGTAGTAAATTTAGCACGTTATTGTGTGCAGGGGTTTTGATTCGAGACTTTCACAGGCTTAAAGACAGTTGATATTCTTCATAGAAGGCGGATATTTTGACTTATCTTTTAGATATAGTCATGTTGATATGCTAGTTAGTATAACTTGCAATAATTTTTATGTTTAACTGCATTGTATGTTATTGTGCCTACTTGATTCATGCATTTGATCAGCTTTTAGTTATACCTTTCCTATTTTACTTGGATCATAGATATGTACCTATTTGTTGTGCATATTGTTCGGAGACATATTTTAGTTGGTATTACATGCTTAGTGTCATGCACCATCTTGCATGATTGCATGCTGGCTGGACGGGGTTCCTTTGTAGTTGAGCCCGTAGCCAGTTACATGGTCTGCACATGCTGTCACTCATGAGTTAATGGTACATTAGGAGGGTGTGTGCAGTAGCTCTGTCAGGCTCCGCTGTGTTGGATCGATTTGAGCGCTAGAGGGGGGGGGTGAATAGCGATAAGAAAAAACTTTTCGTAATCGTTCGAATTGGCACGAGTAAACGTAGCGGAAAGATAGCAATAAATAAATAAAAACACGAGGGGTTTTTACTTGGTTCGTAGCCTACGGCTACTACTCCAAGGCCCTAATGGTCCTTGACCACGCACGGAGGGCAAATATTAAACGAACTCCTTCTCGATAGAGATAGGAGTTAAGCGAATACAAAAACTCAATAAAGATTCAAGGTAGAGGGACACTCCCCCTCTCCTTGATATGATTTAAAGCTTTGAAAATAAAGACAACTTATACAAAATTAAAGTTTATACCGACGACTTCAAGGATCGAGGTTGAAGCTTTAGTCGCCGTCTCAGCTCCGTCGTAGGGATGTCGGAGAGTCAGAGCGTATCGGAAGCACTTGGAAGCTTTGAATTGATGAAAAACCCTAGGTTTGGCCCTCCTTTTATAGCCTTTAAGCCCCTCAACGAATGGGTCTTCAACCAATCACAAATGGGCACAAAACTCCTTGAAAAATGGTGATAAAGCTTGACTCTCGAGGCTGATTTTTGACCACCGGCTGAATCGCTGGCTGAACTGGCCAGTTGCTGAACTGGCAGCCACGATTTTTGACTAAAAAGGAGTTTAGCTCAAAATACAAGTGAATTCGACGGCCACTTGCCGTCCGATCTCAACATAGACCTTCCATGGGAAGTCTTGGGTTGGATCGCCGCCAAGGACGCCCCTGCATACAAAGGACATGACCTCACTTACGCTTGCACACACGAGCTTACCTCGATACTTACTTGTCGCTTTGCTTCCGGCCTTCCACTCGATTCCTTCAGGCTCCCTCCAAGTAACTCGAGTGTCGCCTGACCACCGCGCTTCCTCCGGTGTCGCTAGCCTTCACCCAAGATTGAGACTTTTCTCGCACACTTGATTTAGCTCGTGAGATAACAATATAAGCTTAACTTTGTATCGCTTGCTATAATCAAAACATAGGTTCGACTTAGGTGCCCATGCACCAACAATCTCCCCTTTGATTTATGGCAAACCCACATACAAAGTTAAGCAAGCATGAAGAATAATAATGTGCATGAGAGAAAATGAAGATTAAGTTGAGTAGTAAGGATTTTCTTCAAGTACTCCCCCTTGAGGAAACCTCCCCCTTGACCGAGGGTGAGTCTTTGAAGAAAGACCTTAATCCTCCCCCTTGAGGGTTGCTTTAAGTAATTAACATTACTTAAAATTGGCTTTAGTAAAACGTTTTAAAATTAGCTTTAGTAAAACGTTTTAGTTAAGCCCTTTCTCCCTTAAGTAAAACACTAACGACATAAATAAGTTAAGAATTCTCTTAACTTGGCCTTTGTCAAAAGTTAAATAAGTTCTCAAAACCTAAAGTTAACTTTTGGTTTAAACATGAAGTAAGAGTTAAGTTATCAAAAATTTGAAAAAAATTTGACCCCTTTAACTCAATTCCCTTAACTTTGGCCTTTTCTCCCCTTTTCAGAGTATATCGAAAAGAGTAAGGGGTGTGTGGAAATCAAAATAATTGCTAAATTTAAAGTCCAAGCATGTTCCACATTTTTTATTAAAATAGTATATTGAAAATAAGCTCATCTATGAAATGTTCGACTCATATTTGGCTTGATTGATATGAAGGATCAACCACTGGTGAGTTTGCGGTTAGTATGTATGATTATACTCCAAGGTTCATAGCGATGCACTAGCTCTACATCTGGAACCAGGAGTAAGGTCCTAACATCTCACGCCCATCTACGTGGCTAAGTACACAAACACATTAGTCCTATGTGTTGTGAGATGTATTGGCTCCTTAAATCTATAGGTGCATGATATCTAAGGTATGACCTATGCTAGTTTCATGAAAAAGTAAGAAATAGTAGTAATATAATTTGCAAAACCTATTCTATTATGCACATGCCTAATTTTCGTCTCAAGAGACTAAATTCGCTAGTGGTTTAGTAAATATGTCCGCTAGGTTAGACTGAGTCAACATATTCGAGTTGTATGGAGCCGTTGGCTACATGTTCTCGAATGAAATGGTGTTTTACCTCTATATGCTTTGTTCTTGAATGGCATATAGGGTTCTTAGTTAGATTTATCGAACTTATGTTGTCTACAAAAATTTTAGTTTTGGTGAAGTCCAACCTAAAGTCTTGAGAGTGTGCTTCATCCAAAGAAGCCGAAGTTACACACTCACCCATCGCAACGATTCGGTAGATAAGGCAACACAATGTTGCTTCCTCATCGCACTAACTCACTAGACTTGAGCCGAGTAGTTGACAACAACCACTGTGCTCTTTCTATCGAGTTTACTACCCAAGATAATCCGAATCGAGTAGCCGATTAGTTCAACTCCGTAGATCTAGGGTACCAAATACCAACGTTATGTACCCTTAAGATATCTAAGGATACGCTTAACTAGGGTTAGGTGAGACTCTTAGCACAGTGCTCAAACTCGGCGCATATACTTATCTGCGAATAGGATGTCGGTCGATCATAGCTTAAGTATAGGAGACTTCTATCGCGCTTCTATAGTACTTTAAGTCAATGGACTTACTTTCTAGGTCTTCCTATGTTAACATTAATCGCCATCGGGTGTTTATTATCTTAGCGCCTTGCATTCCAAATCTTTAATTAACTCCTTAGTGTATTTTTGTTGATATAGGTATATACCATCCTTAGTTTGTTTAATTTGTAGACCTAAAAGAAACTTAACTCCTACTAAGTTCATTTCAAACTCACTTTCCATGAGTGAAACGAACTCGCTTAGTAAGGTCGAGTTAGAGGTTCCAAAAATTATATCGCTCACGTAAATTTGAGCTATGAATATTTCTTTACCTAAGGTTTTTACGAAGAGAGTTGGGTCAACTAAGCCTTGGTTAAACCCTTTTGACTTGAGATGGATTGAAAGTCTCATACCAAGCTCGAGGAGCTTGTTTAAGTCCATAGAGAGCTTTCTTAAGTTTTAGAACATGGTCGGGTTTATCTAGATTTTCAACTGGGGTTGGCTAACATAAACTTCTTCTTTAATGTATCCATTTAGGAATGCCGACTTAACATCCATTTGAAATAGCTTAAATCCTCGATGCATAAGCATAAGCTAGCAACATTCGAATGGATTCGAGTCTAGCTATGGGGCATAGGTTTCATTGTAATCTAGGCCTTCGACTTGATCAACCCTTTGGCGACTAACCTAGCCTTGTTTCTAACTACTTCACCTTTATCATCAAGCTTATTTCTAAACACCCACCTTGTTCCAATTGTCGCTTGTCTTTAGGTGGTGGTACTAATTCCCACACTTCATTCCTAGTAAATTGAGCTAGCTCTTCTTGCATTGCAATAATCCAATCGATCAAGAAGAGCTTGTTCAATTGATTTGGGTTCTATCTTGAAATTAAGGAAATTTGACTAAGGTTCCTATAGGATGCTCTAGTTCGAACTCCTAGATTAGGATCTCCTATCACTTGATCGATAGGGTGGTTAGTCTGAATCCTAGATTGGGTTGGGTTTGTGTCACCTAATGCTTGATCAATGGGGTGACTTGGTTGAACACTAGTTTGACTCGGATCACTTGTCACTTGGTCGACAAGAGAAGTTGGTTGATGTGGATTAGACTCGATCTCAGGGTCAGAGTTAGGTCTAGTATGAGTAGGCTCGCTAATTGGGGTTGCCGGGGGTTTTGTAGGTTCATGTCCTTCATCAAATACTACATTGATAGTCTCCTCGACTCTAAGGGTGTCGTGGTTATATACTCTATAAGCTCGGCTTGTAGTCGAGTATCCTAGAAATATTCCTACTGTGGTTTTGGATGTAAATTTCCCTAGGTAATCCTTAGTGTTTAGAATATGTACCTTACACCCAAATACCCTAAAGTACTTGATGTTAGGTATTTTATCGTGATAAATCTCATACGAGGTCTTAAGGTGCCTCTTTACCATAAGGATCCTATTCTGGACATAGGATCTAACGGCTTCACGCCCCAAAACCTATCGTAGGTTATATTCGCTTTAACATGGTCATAGCGGCTTCTTGTAGAGTTCGGTTTTTCCGCTCCACTAGGCCATTTTGTTGAGGGTTCCTAGGGCAAGAGAATTCATGGTGGTATCCGTTTAGGTTACAGAAGTCGGTGAACCTTTGATTTTCGAATTCACCACCATGATCGCTTCTAAGTCTTTTAACCTTAAGGTCTTTTTGATTCTCGATTAATTTGAATAGATTAATTAATTGATCTAGGGTATCATTTTTATGTTTGATGAACCTAACCTGTAAACTCGAGTAGTCCGCCAATTATGACTAAGCAATATTGACTTTTATTAAGTGACTTGGCTCCATGTGAATCGAATAGATCCATATGCAGGAGCTCAAGTACACTTGAGGTTCGTTCTTGGTTAGTTAACTTGTGTTGTGTCCTAGGTTGTTTTCCTTGTTGACAAGCATTACAGATTTTATTAACAAAGTTGTTGAGGTTGGGTAAACCTCGACTAAGCCACTCGACTCATCTTGTGGACGAGTCTTAAAAGTGCAGTGACCGAGTCGCTGCATCAACCATGATTCCTCTTCCTGTGTCATAAGACATTTGGCTGAGGATTTGATTAAGTTCATTGTATAAATGTTATTTGTCCTAGTTCCTTTGAGTATTGTTTTAGCTGTTTCATTTGTTTTAATTACACATTCATTTTCTAAAAATACGACCTTATAGTTATTGTCACACAATTGGCTTACGCTAAGCAGGTTATATTCAAAATTCTCTACAAGTAATACATTTTTAATAACAAAATTCGAGTTAAGCTCGATATCACCCGATCCGATGATTTTGAGCTTGCCGTTATTCCCAAAGGCTACCGATCCTTGTCGTTTGAATCGAAGCTTTGTGAATTTGAGTTGATCCTGGATGTGTCGAGTAAATCGCCCAACATCCATTGATCCTACACACAAGGTGGTTGGATTGGATGTTAGATTTTTATTTTTAAATTGGTTGTAAGTTGTTAAACCTAGGTCATCTCACCCGAGTCTATATGATCAAGCATGTTATACTTATGTGTTTTTTGTGAGATGACTCCCAATTAAATTTATTAAGTGGATTTAGGTTTAAGTGATTTTATGTTGAGATGATTTTCAATTAAATTGATTAAGTGGATTTAGGTTCAAGTAATTAGGATTTAGGTTCAAGTAATTTTATATTGAGATGATTTTCAATTAAGTTTGATTAAGTGGATTTAGGTTCAAGTTAGATTTGGATTTAACCCAAGGCTTGTCAAGTTTACCTTTTCAAGATCATGGCTTCCAGGTCGTGGCGAGGCACAGGGGCCTTCTTTTATCGGATCATCGACCACTTCCTTAGACAAAGCCATGTTCAAGAAAATGATGACTTGACTCACCTAAGACTATTTCCTAGTCTAACTAGTTATTTTGAAAAGAGGCTCCCCGAGGCTCAATCTTTTCGAAGGATTTTAGTTGGTTATTTGAAAAGAGGCTCCCCGAGGCTCAATCTTTTCGAAGGATTTTTTAGTTGGTTATTTGTGTATTCCAAGTGAGTTAAAAAAAAACAAAAAAAACTAAGCATGCAATTTCTAAGTTAAAGCACAAACATGTTTTGTACTGGCTCCCCCGAGATGGTTGAATCGGTTCGGTCTATCCACATAGTGGATTTGGTCCTTGGGAACCCAGTACGAGTTAGATCCTAGAGTTGAAATCAAAGTGGTCTTAGGGACCCATGCTTGGACACATTTTTTATGTCTACTTACGATTGACATATACGACTTATTGGTCGTGTTTGAGCTAAACCCTAGTCCGCCTTGTTGTACACGTCCCTTTGTGATCCAAGTAGGAGGTCAAGTCCTTTGGATCCCAAAGTAAACCTTTCCAACGTATTCCTAAGATCTTCGACTTGACTTTTCAAGAGTGAGTTCTCAACTTCGAGTTTTTCAACCCGAGTTGAGTCCTTCTCTTGAACTCGACTAGTAGAAGAGGTTAGGGAGACCTCGTGTTTGAGGAGTTTAACTTCCTCAACCAGGGTCTCGACCTTGGACTCGGACTTAGCTAACTTCCTAGACAAAAACCTAACCGTATTATGTAAAGTATTAAATAAAGTACGACTCACCTTAAGGGTATCTTTTGAACCGGATGCGTATCCGTGGCTTGACTTGAAGGTTGCTTCAGAGTCCGAATCATCCTCCGCTCGACTCAAGTTCGGGTTCGGTCTCCGTGTCCACTCAATTGATTTCGCCATGAAGACGTGGTCTTCGCCTTCTTCTTCGGATGACGCTTCTTCCCATGTCGCGTTGAGGGCCTTCTTGTGCTTAGGTCCTTGGTGGTTGAGCTTGGGGCACTCGGACTTGATATGTCCAAACTGTTACCTCATAACACCTAATATTAGAACTTTTAGGTTTACCTTGGTTGGGTCGAGTCGTGGTTCGCTCGGCCCTTGGCTATTCTTCGAGCTGTTCATTAGTTCTAAGAATAATTCCGGTCAACTTCTTCTTCGACTCGCCTTCCTCCTCGGCTGGTGGTGGCTTGTTTGCATTTTCTTCTTCTTTGATCCTCGCAAATAAAGTTATACCTCTCTTCCGGAAGTTGGATTGTTCATGTAATTCAAATCGAAAAGAGTTCATCTAACCTAATTTTAGAAAGATCGAGACCTTGTAGGCATCGACTATGGATGCCCACAAGGTAGTCCTAAAAGAGTTTAGAACATACCTTATAAGGTCGCGTTTTCGACCTTGCCCGATTGCGTAAGTTGTTGACGATGTCCTCGACACGGGCGTGGAGTTGCGCTGGATTCGTGTTCCCGCATTTTTAGTGTGTACAATTTATTGAATAACAAATCGCGGCTTACATACCTTGGCGATCCGATCCTTAGGTGTAACTCGATTAGTTTAGTCCAAAGATCCTTTG
Source organism: Wurfbainia villosa (assembly GCA_025175895.1). Classification (NCBI taxonomy): domain Eukaryota; kingdom Viridiplantae; phylum Streptophyta; class Magnoliopsida; order Zingiberales; family Zingiberaceae; genus Wurfbainia; species Wurfbainia villosa. Next base: position 77,591,254 of record CM046005.1, read on the forward strand.
CGCTTATGAAGGGGCCGACGCGATTTAACTCCTCCTTGGATAGGCCGCATTGGAGGATTTGTGTTGCCTTGGCGTCGGCTTGACTTGTCGTTTGTTGCAGCGGTCCATTGATCATAATCCGAGTCACCCACTTCATTAGTCGGAAGTGTGAAACCCGTTTGGATTATGATCCACATCTCGAGTTGGGTTTTGAGAAAGCATTCCATCCGACCCTTCCAATAAGCGGAAGTCATCTCCGTTATAAAAGCGAGGTCGGACGGTGCTAAAACCCTCGAGATGGGCCATTGAAACAAAAAGACAAAAAGAGGCGAAGGCGAAAAGCTAGCAAAGACAAAAACTCAAAAACAAGTACCAAGACTCGCGTCTTGGATTAGTAGTCTTGAGGAGAGAATTTAACAAACAAAATAAATAGAAATAAACAGAATTAAAAGAAAGTAAATCTGTAAAAAGCTAGATTGGTGGTTTCACCAAATCTTAGCAACCCCTCTCGATACCAATTGTTGGATCGATTTGAGCACTAGAGGGGGTGAATAGCGATAAGAAAAAAACTTTTCGTAATCGTTGAATTGGCACGCAGTAAAGCGTAGCGGAAAGATAGCAATAAATAAATAAAAACACGAGGGGTTTTACTTGGTTCAGTAGCCTACGGCTACTACTCCAAGGCCCTAATGGTCCTTGACCACGCACGGAGGGCAAATATTAACGAACTCCTTCTCGATAGAGATAGGAGTTAGCGACAAAAACTCAATAAAGATTCAAGGTAGAGGACACTCCTCTCCTTGATATGATTTAAAGCTTTGAAAATAAAGACAACTTATACAAAATTAAAGTTTATCGACGACTTCAAGGATTGGAGGTTGAAGCTTTAGTCGCCGCCTCAGCAGCTGTCGTAGGGATGTCGAGAGTGAGCATATCGAAGCACTTGGAAGCTTTTGAATTGATGAAAAACCCTAGGTTTGGCCCTCCTTTTATAGCCTTTAAGCCCCTCAACGAATGGGTCTTCAACCAATCACAAATGGGCACAAAACTCCTTGAAAAATGGTGATAAAGCTTGACTCCTCGAGGCTGATTTTTGACCACCGGTTGAACTGGCCGGTTGAACTGGCCGGTTGAACTGGCAGCCACGATTTTTGACTAAAAAAGGAGTTTAGCTCAAAATACAAGTGAATTCGACGGCCACTTGCCGTCCGATCTCAACATAGACCTTCCATGGGAAGTCTTGGGTTGGATCGTCGCCTAAGGACGTCCCCGTACAAAGGACATGACCTCACTTACGCTTGCACACACGAGCTTACCTCGATACTTACTTGTCGCTTTTGCTTCCGGCCTTCCACTCGATTCCTTCAGCTCCCTCCGAAGTAACTCGAGTGTCGCCCGACCACCGCGGCTTCCTCCGGGTGTCGCTAGCCTTCAGCTCCAGCATTGAGACTTTTCTGCACACTTGATTTAGCTCGTGAGATAACAATATAAGCTTAACTTTGTATCGTTTGCTATAATCAAAACATAGGTTCGACTTAGGTGCCCACTGCACCAACACGCTGGTCCGCTCATGGGTAGCGATGAGGCAACGTGGTAGCAGGCAGGGATCCCTTCTCTGGTCTACGACACCCGGAGATGAGATCATTGCTCCCCCACTCTGTTTGCGACAGGACGATAGGTGTACTCCGGTAGCATTCTGTCCACTCGGTCACTCAGGAGCAGTGATGGCAGAGTGCACAGTTGTTATAGCCCTACCCCACTCGGCTTCACCATTGCTTGTGAGGCGGCTGACTAGCGTCAGGGGTGACCATGTCATTTGCATCGCATGCATATTGCATGGATTGCATTTGTATTGTGTTTGATGCATTTTGGTTGCTGCCTTGGATGTTGCATATAATTGACATGCTTACATGATACATTTTTTTGTATTTGATCTGACGACCTTATTTCTGTTGATATGGCTCATGCTCCTATATCTGGATAGGAGATTCAGGTAAGTACAGTCTTTTCGCATTTCTTTTTATGCATTTCCTATATTTGATTAGGAGACTGTACTGGCATGATTATTATTGTTAGTTATATCTGACTATACATATCAACTATTATCTGCTGAGTTCGTTGAACTTACCCCGTTACTTTACATCTATTTCGGGTTGAAACTGCCGGGAGAGTCCAGCTGTCAATCCCCCTTGTCGAATTGGTCTTATTTTGGTTTTATGTTTTCGGTTATATTGACTTTGATTAGAAGACTTGTATTTTGGATTTATTCTCGTGGATGTTTTGTTGGTATGTGTTATGTCCTTATGGACTTTTATTCAGACTCGTATTCGATATGTTTTGGTTGTGTGTTCCTGCTCAGATGGCAGAAGGGGTAAGTCTAGATGTTGTAGATCTTTTATTTATGTTGGTTGTTGGCCTGAGGCCCATTTATGATATGTATGTGTGGTTTTAGTTCCGGTCATGTTGACCGATGTATAGTAGGCCGTGTGGGTCTTGTATTCAAGATTGGTATCGTCACCCGTACAGGGGAGATGCTGTCGGATTTTTGTCTGGCGGGGACTCCCCCGAGGCGTGACATAACTAGTATCTCTACATGTGTAATTGTGATGTATTGAAATTATCCTTAGTCAATGAATTGATGTATTCAGACACCATCAATTCTGTTGAGACTAACACGAGTTATACTTTTTGGTTTATCCAAGCAGCTGTTCCTCATTGGCTGGAGACATTGGGATGTCCGGAGTTAATTGTGGATGCTAGTTATGGTAACTAGTTCATTGGAGTAAGTAGCTGTAAGACTTCATATGGTTCTCTGCATATATAGATATGTCAATGAAGTTCTTACTGCAGCTTAAGTGCGATGTTCCTTCGACTTGAGATGTTCAAGTCATCTTGGTCATGAAGACTTATGCTTTGACATCTTAATCAAGCATCTTTGAGGAGATGTGGACCTGGGATAATCGGGTATAAGTCGAAATGCCCGAAGGTGTTTGAATAGCCTACAGAGGATTCACCACTCCTTGCAAGGAGATGTATACCCTATGGCCTCTCGTCGGATTGTTACTAAAGTCTTTGGCCAATGCATTACATGTTTAGAGTATGGTACTCTTGGAAACATGTGCAGTAACTAGAATCTGTAGGATGAGGAAGTAATACTTGAGCTAGGTGACGTGGTCAGCCTAGTGGGGACTGACACATAGACCATGTCCTGAACCAAGTGGGTATAAAATGAGTGAAGGGAACGGAACATGATTTACTGTAGTTGCTGAAAGGTTTCAGAAGTTGTTCTGGGGTCAACCATTGATTTTCTGGTTAATTGGGGATCATGGTGTACTACTAGGTGTCACTCGTGATTGTTCTATAATTAATGGTAAATTATAGACGACCAACATAAATCGGAAACCTATTTGGTCACACGCACTACGAGTGTAATCCGAAGGATTTAAAATGAGCTTGAGAATAGGATTCTCAGATCAAGAGAGACATGGTCTGGTTGCACTAAACAAAGAGCGAGTATGAAATTATTTCAGTCGCATCAGAAGAATGGATGGGCCGAGTCTTATGAAGACATGATGGATGAACCAAATCGGTTTGGTTCTAATCCAATGGTGGAAAATAAACCAAAGGGGTTTGGTTTGTTTTAAACGAATAAACCGAAATTGGTTCGGTTCGTTTTAACTTAAAATAGATCAACGCGGTTTGATTTATTTTAACTTAAGTTATTGGAACGAATTAACAGATTTTGGTTATGAACCAATAACCGTTAAGAGAATATGTTCTCTATAAAAACACGACTTAAGGGTTTTTGTGAATCAGCTGGTTCAAGGTTTTGGAAACCCTAGCCTCCTCTCCTCTTCCTTCTCTAGAGTTGTCGGCCAACAAGGTTGCTGCCCAACCTTGTTGTCGCCACCCTCCTTGGCCAGACCACCCTCGCTGTCGTCAACCTCCACCTGCCGCCGACCATCCTCCACCCATCCTCCCTTGGCTCCGGTGACCAAGGACCAGCCGACCATCTTCTTTGGTCGGCACCAACTCCTCCACCATAAGTTGTCCAGTTTTGGACAGCTTGTTGTCCCTTGCATAGAAAGGTCATTTGGTCATTATTTCGCACTCCGACAATGACCTACTTGTCGGGGATTGGATCTCCGGCAATCCCCTTTGGTGGAGGACCAAGGTTTTGTCAATTGGTTAACGAAAACCACTTCCGAGAAGCGAGTTCGTGGAACTCGGTTTTTGGATCCGAATTTGATTTGGATTGTGATCATCTCTCGGATCACAACAACTTCAACACAAGGCTAGTACCTTTCATGAAGTCAGGGTTCGTGGCTTAGTGAAGCTATCCTAACGATACTCGGCGTAGATCCGGATAGAGGCGAAACTCACGAGAGTCGCTTGGTTGATGTCATTCTCGCTTCATGTAATTCGTCAGGTATACCTAGATGTAAAGTTTCGTTTATTACAAAATTTGAAATGGTGATTATGTCTACACTTATTGTATCCTGCATGTGTGTGGTGTGTGTATTGTAATAAATTAGTTTATTACTTATTTTTGCTTCCGCTGTGTACATGTTTATGAAACATGTTCGAACACACACTCATGTCGGTGTTGGGGAAACCCAACATTACCCTTGTTCTAAGTAAAATTTTAAAAAGTTATAATTCTAAAATTCTCCACCATGATCACTACGGATCTGGTTGATTTTGAGATTTCTTTCATTTTCAACCATTTTGCTAAATCCTATGATTATTTCTAAGGTATCATCCTTATGTTTCATAAAATAAACCCATGTATACCTAGAAAAATTATCAACTATCACTAAACAATATTTATTTCCATTTATTGAAGGGATACTATGACAATCAAATAAATCTAAATGCAATAGCTCTAAAGGTAATGAAGTACTAGTTAAAGTTTTACCCTTGTATGATGACTTGGATTGCTTTCCTTCTTGGCATGCATCACACATCTTGTCCTTGATATACTTCACTTTTGGTAGCCCTTTAACTAGATCCAACTTGGCTATCTTGGCAATGTTCTTCATGTTGATATGTCCAAGTCTTCTATGTCATAGCCAACCCTCCTCTTCTTTTGACATGAGACACTTAGTAGAAGTGTTAGAAGCATATGAAAGATCAACATAATAAATGTTTGATTTCATATATCCAACTAACATGCAATCATTTAAGCTCTTGTGTCTAATTATGCATTTAGAAGATTTAAACTCTACCTTATATCCCGCATCAAAAAGTTGACTTACACTCAATAAACTAAACTTCATGCTTTCAACTAGTAAAACTTTGTGAATGACAATTTTGGAGGATACCTAAATTGTACCTCTACCTAAGATCTTGAGCTTCCCACTATTGCTAAATGACACCGTTCCCTTTTTAACATAATCGATCGTGGAGAACTTGCTCACATCTCCGGTCATGTGTCTTGAGCAACCACTATCCACAATCCATATGCTTGGGCCACCTACCTAAACAACATAAAAAACAAACTCCTTAGGTACCCAAATGTTTGGACCGGTAATATCATTCAAAAACTTTTTTGGGACCCAAGCCTTCTTAACCTTACCCTTAATTGTTGTCTTTCTATTAATTAAGGAGATATAGGCTACTTCCTTGTCCTTAGGTTTATATCCTATGTCAGCCTTGTTATAAATGGCTCTTTGGTTCCTAAAAATCATGTCAAGATATTTTGAGTCAATTGTGGATTTTTCTAAACATATTTTTAATTCACTAACCTCATTCTTAAGTTTTTCGTTCTCCTCCTTAATCATGCATGAATCATCACATAAAGATTGATCATTCCTAATTGCCTTAATTTCTACCTTCAAGTCATTAATACTAGATTTTGACTTGTCTAATGCATTCTTAAGATAAGAAATAATTTTGTATAATAAATCTACTTGATGTGACAATAAATTTTTCTACCTCTTTTTTGAGCTGAAGATGTTTAGGAGGTATGGGGTCCTCTCCGACCGCAATAGTAAGAGGTGATGATTGTAGAACGGGCAATGGAGAACGATGACAAGAGATTTAACGTGGTTTGGAATTCCAATTCCTACTCCACGGGTGAGCTCTCAAGTGAGCTCAAGCGCTAGACACCTTTACTATAATCCCTCCTTCTCGAAAGTACTTATTGGTGCAATCGACCCAGGTCACGATTGACCAGACTCGAGTTTTGACTCGAGCGATATTTTGATGTTCGACAAAATGTATGATAATGTAATTGTCATGGGAAAGTCCAAGTCATGGGTACTTGGCATGGAAAGTCCAAGTGGGACACTCGGCAATAGGAAAGTCCAAGTCATGAATACTTGGCATGGAAAGTCCGAGCATGGGTCTTGGCAATGGGAAAGTCCAAATCTTGAGTACTTGGCAATAGAAAGTCCAAGCATGGGTCTTGGCAAGTGAAAGTCCAAGCTTGAGTCTTGTTAATGGAAAGTCCAACATGGGTTGGCAAGGGAATGTCCAAGCTTGAGTCTTGGCAAATGGAAAGTCCAACATGGGTTGGCAAGGAAAGTCCAAGGGGTGATATTGGTGGCGTAAAGTCTAAGCAGGAGTCTTGACAGCATAAGTCCAATGGTTGGCGGCATAAAATCCAAGTGATAGTCTTGGCAATGTAAGCCCAATGTGCTTTAGCGGGATAGACCACGTTAGTATGACAATAGCCGATGGAAGCACCAGAAGGCTAACGTATGGATGAACAAGTCATGGATGACTTGAAGGGATCCGATAGGTGTGAGGCTGACGGAGGTGGCTAGAAGGCTTAGGTCTAGGCTAAGGGTGGTCTAACAAGTATGAGGGCATCATACTTGGGGTTAAACCTTATGGTTGAGGTTATCAGTCGACTCGGGCTTTGGACCAGTCGATTGGTTAAGTGTTTTGACACTTGGCAGCTGAGTTGACTCTTGGCAGTAAACTAGGATTATGGCCACCGAATCGCCGTAGAGTCGATCGTGTTCGACTACAAGAAATAGTCCGCAATTGATCGCTAGCATTAGCGCCTGATCCGCCATGGATGGCTGATCGGTCGGGGTGCGGAGTAGAATGCTTGGTAGTCCACTAGTCAGTCGGCTACGACCCTGCCAATCGACTGCTGGGTAATGGTAGTCGAGTGTCAATGCATCTGTTAGCTTAGATGCCGACGTGGATTAATTCCAGTTTAAGACAATGATACTATTGACAGTCGACTGGGGCATTATCACAGTCGACTGTCAGGTGGAAATCCAGGTCGCGAGAAGGCTTAAAAGGAGCTCAACGAAAGGGATTTCAACAGCGATTTCTTGGGCATTTTTGAGGTAATTTACTGGTGCAAATCAGAGTCTTCAAGCTCGGTTCAAGCGATCAATAAGCAAGCATCCAAAGCAATAGTTGTAAAGTTTTCTTTACGTTGTTTTATGTATTTCATTTGTATTTTCTTGTTTATTTCGTGTATTACTTTTATAATCATTGTAAGAGGTTTCTCCGCCTCCGACTTGTTGTCGAGAAGGAGTGTTTTGATTATTAGTGGTGTTTGGCATCGCTAGGGCTCATTCGAGTCCAATCCGTGGAGTAGGAACCCTAAGGTTCCGAACCACGTTACATCCTTGTGTATTGGTGTGTTTGTGTGCTTGTATTTTTGTTATTACTATATTATCTTTGTTTCCACTGTGCTAATGAAAATTATAGCAAGCACGATCGATTTCCATTAAGTCAACGATGCGCTATTCACCCCCCCCCCCCCCTAGCGGCCACCAACATTCCTATAGTACTTCCAGAGGTGGAGAAAACCCCTTACAGATAAGAACTTATACAAAGTAAATAAACATAAGGCTTATAGGATCCTCCTTCTCTTTTCCGGTGATGAGTCTTCCTTCTCCAAGTTCCATGTTCCAGTCTCCAGAGATTGTAGATGAAGTTCCTTAAGAGTCCCGAGGTTGAGGATTAGGTTTAGAAGTATCCCCCCTTCTTCCCCTGCTCACAGGTTGAAGATAAAGTTGAGTTGAATCCCCTTCTTCATTGCCTCTTCTCTTCCTTTTATACTTCCTCCTTCTAGAGCCAGTTGTTGCGTAACAAACTACTTGGATCACCGTCCAACTGGAGAGCCCTTCTCCCCTGAGGAATCATTCTGTTGTGATGTTGTGAGCGAAGGTTATTGAGAATCTTCTGTGGGGTCCTCTAAGTGTCTTGGTTTGTTATACTGTGTAACAAATTCTTATGTTAGAGCATAGTAGAAAATACCTTCCTCTTTTCTTTACCCCCACCTTACCCCTGGGCCCTTCCTTCTCCTAATCACCTTTCCTTACCTCCACCCTGACTCGACTTTAGCCACACCCAAACCTTAGGGGGGAGGCACGACGGTCGGGACAACACTCCGAAGCCCTAAAAAGCTTCAGAAACTCACAACGGGGAGGAAGGAAGCTGCTCGAGATCCAAGTTTTGCACCTCAACGTCAGGGAGAAGAGCCTCAACGCATTGTAATCTATATTCTTTCCATACTTTATCTTGTATATATGAATTCGACAATGCCTTGTGATTCTTTTCTCGCATTCATGGAGTAGATTCTCTGATTCTAGAACTAGAGAGTAGTTTATGTTGAGTTGGAACATGTTGGTTTAAATATCTTTTCATTCTTGAATCTATATTTGCAATTGGTGTTTGGTTTGGATCTATAGCTATTGTTTTGATTTTCTAGTCACTGTGCTTAGCCGATACGAGGGGTGACAACCCTCGTATCAAAGATTTATGGGAATTTAAAGAGGAACCCAAGGGTTATCCTCATCACCAATAATTGTGGATAGAAGGATGCGATAGAGTAGGAAACGTGCCCCATTTTTGACTCATCGTTGGGATCGATTCAGCATCCTCGTACCGACTATCCCATCCTAAAGCCAGGGGTTGACCTGGTATGGCAGAGGTAGCTTCTGATAGATGCGAAGGCTCATCGGGAGAGTGTATGATGTCCTTTCTACAAAACCGTAGCTAGAAACCTAGACAAAACCCAATTGACAATGTGTTTTGCGACACACAAACGAAACCGAAATCCTAGAATCCATCCAAAGACTCGTAGCATCCATTCTCTTCCTCCGTGTGACACCGTACTAGAGTTAGGATCGTCGACAACCCTCTGAATCGCAACCATTAGAATCGATTTCTGAACAATAATGTCCATCGAATAGATCGGTACTCGAATTTCAGTCCCTGTGAGATCGATAAATCTTTATTACTTGACGACACCCGTGCACTTGCGAGCGTTGAGTGTGAGCACGCGCTTCGAGTCCTCGATGGTCTCCGTCGCGAGATTTGAGGTCGCGTTCGCATGCATCAATTTTTTGGCACCGTTGTCGGGGACTGATTGATTCGATATCGAATCAAGAAGTGGATAATTGGATCGGACTTAGGTTAGATTTATTTACTTACTTTAATTTTATTTATTTTACTGTATTTACTTCAGTTTTAGATTTTCCATATCTAAAATTAGTTTTATTTTAGCAGTAGTTCTACGTTTTCTTTTTAGCTCTTCTTCATTTGATTTAGTTAGCTAGATTAGTTTATTTCTTGTTTCTGAGCATTAGGCAATACTCCTAATTTTGTGGCTTGGTTCTTCGTATGCTTAGATGCTAGGATCGGAATGTCTGATTCCAATCGATCTAGAAATCGAACGAACCTACCATCGCCGAAGAGCTGAACAGAGGAGGATGGAGGACCAAGCTACATCCGTGGTAAACATAGGTAGCCAACCTTTGCGGGAGTACGTATCCCCTAGTGCTAGAGGATTTAGGTCGAGTATAGCTGGACCGTCCATTTCAGCAAACAACTTTGAGCTGAAATCGGCACTCATTGTAACGCCCGTAAAATTTCTAGCAATTTTATGAGAGTTTTTGGCTTTATAATAATGGGCTTGATGTGGGTTTTTTTTCGAAAAATAAAAGAAAATAGCCAAAAAGAGATGCAAGGCCTAGGAATTGAACCCCAAACCTCTAGAGATAGCCAAGCCCTATAGATGCACCCACTAACCAGAAGCCCAATAGGATTATATCATTAGGGGAAGAGGGGAAATTGTAGATAAGTGTGATGAGGGTAAATGAAGAGGCATGGAAAAGAGAAGAGAAACTTCTCTTCCTCCCTTTATAAAGAAGAGTGAAAGTCCCATTTGGCAACTTCTTCTTCTTCCCTCTTCTCTTCTTCTTCCTCACCGAGCTCCCTCTTCATCTTTTGGCCGAAACCCCCATTCAAGCAAGGAGAAAGCTAGGTGGCTTCCATTAGGTCATCTCCCAAGCAAAGCGAAGGAAGTAAGATTCCCTCACCTGCAGTATATTAGCTTTGTAGAGCTTTGTAGGTCATGTACATACAAGAAAGATGGAGTTCATAGCCTTATATGTTTCGGCCAACCAAGGAATTTAGGGTTAGGGTTTGCATGAAAATGAATCTAAGGATAGATCATAGATTGTAGGCTTCAAGTAGGAATTTTTATGTGCCAAAAACCCAAGTTCATGGCCATATATGTTTCGGCCAACCAAGGAAATTAGGGTTAGGGTTTGCATGAAAATGAATCTAAGGATATGATCATAGATTGTAGGCTTCAAGTAGGAATTTTTAGGTGCCAAAACCCAAGTTCATAGCCCTATATGTTTCGGCCAACCAAGGTCTTGAGGGCTAGGGTTGCATGAAATACTTCTGATGAAACTATGATAAGTTGTATCCTTCTTGAAGGAATTTTAGGTAATAAAAATACAAGCTTGAGCCCTTACATGTTTCGGCCAACCAAGGTATTTAGGGCTAGGGTTACATGAAAATGCTTCTAATAAGACTATGATAAGTAGTATGCTTCATGAAGGAAATTCTAGGTAACAAAAACCCAAGCTTGAGCCCTTACAAGTTTCGGCCAACCAAGGTATTTAGGGCTAGGGTTGCATGAAAAGGCTTCTAAGGGAAGTAGGAGATGTTATATGCTTCATGTAGAAATTTTAGGTAACAAAAAAACCCAAGCTTGAGCCCTTACATGTTCGGCCAACCAAGGTATTTAGGGCTAGGGTTGCATGAAAAGGCTTCTAAGGGAAGTAGGAGATGTTATATGCTTTATGTAGAAGTTTTAGGTGACAAAAAAAATAATACAATGTTTGATACCTTACATGTTTCGGCCAACATTGGTTTTAGGGTTAGGGTTTCATGAAACCACCCCCCTCCCCCTTATGAAGTTATGTTATGTGTATGAGTTTAATATGTTAGGAAATATGCCTATGTGATGAACATGTTTTATGATTTAATATGCCTATGAAATATGCTTATGTGATGAACATGGTTGTAACGCCCGTAAAAAGTCTCCAGCAATTTTACGAGGATTTTTGGCTTTACGATAATGGGCTTTATGGGGGTTTTCCGAAAATAAAAGGAAATAGCCAAAAAGAGATGCAAGGCCTAGGAATTGAACCCCAAACCTCTAGAGATAGCCAAGCCCTATAGATGCACCCACTAACCATAAGCCTAATAGGATTATATCATTAAGAGAAGAGGGGAATTATAGATAAGGGTGATGAGGGTAAATGAAGGGGCATGGAAAAGAAAAGAGGAACTTCCCTTCCTCCCTTTATAAAGAAGAAGGAAGTTCCCATTTGGCCACTTCTTCCTCTCCTCCTCATCCTCACCGAAACCACCTTGCTCCCCCTCTCCAATTGCACCTTTGGCCGAAATTCCTCCAAGCAAGAAGAAGGCTAGGGTTGGCTTCCATTAGGTCATCTTCCAACTAAAAAGCAAAGCGAAGGATGTAAGATTTCCTCACCTGCAGTATATTAGTTTTGTAGGATGAATTACATGAAAGAAATATGAGTTTGGAGCTTCATATGTTTCGGCCAACTAATGTCTTGGGCTAGGATTCATGAAATATGCTATTAGGGAAACCTTTTATATGTTGTATGCTCCAAGTAGGGATCCTTAGGTAACAAAAGTCCAAGGGTTTTAACCCTATATGTTTCGGCCACCAAGGGTTTAGGGTTAGGTTTCATGAAGAGCTCCCCTTATGAAGTTAGGTTATGATATATGCCTACATGAATAGATTTAGGTGATAAAATCCAAAGATCTTAACCCTACAAGTTTCGCCAAACCATGAAATCAGGGTTAGGGTTGCATGAAAATATTTCTAAGGATACTATGATAGGTTATAAGTCTTCATGAATGAATTTTAGAGGACAAACTTGAGCCCTCACAAGTTTCGCCAACCCATGAAATTAGGGTTAGGGTTGCATGAAAATATTTCTAAGGATACTATGATAGGTTATAAGGCTTCATGAATGAATTTTAGGGGACAAACCCAAGCTTGAGCCCCTCACAAGTTTCGGCCAACCCATGAAATTAGGGTTAGGGTTGCATGAAAATATTTCTAATGGTGCTATGATAGGTTATAAGGCTTCATGAATGAGTTTTAGGGGACAAACCCAAGCTTGAGCCCTTCACAAGTTTCGGCCAACCAAGGAAACTAGGGTTAGGGTTGCAAGAAAAAGGCTTCTAAGGGAACTAGGGGATGTTGTATGCCTCATGTAGGAGTTTTAGGTGATGAACATGCTTTGTGATTAATATGTCATGAATATGCCAAAGAAATAGGCTTCATGTTATGGTGTAATGTGCCATGAAATATGCTTAGGTGATGAACATGTTTTTTTATGATTTAATATGCCTTGAATATGCCTAGGAAACATGCTATATACATGTTATGATGTAATGTGCCATGAAATATGCTTAGGTGATGAACATGTTTTTATGATTTAATATGCCTTGAATATGCCTAGGAAACATGCTACATGTTATGATGTAATGTGCCATGAAATATGCTTAAGTGATGAACATGTTTTTATGATTTAATATGCCTTGAATATGCCTAAGAAACATGCTACATGTTTATGGTGTAATGTGCCACGCAATATGCTTGTGTGATGAACATGTTTATACTTTAGGACCCCTTTAGGGTACTCTTATGTTATGAATGCATGTGTCCTTATGATAAGATGGAGATGCTTCCCTTTCAAGTAGGGATCAAGAGCTCTCCTTATGATAAGATGGAGATGCTCCCTTTCAAGTAGGGATCAAGAGCTCTCCTTAAGATAAGATAAAGTGGAGATGCTTCCCTTTCAAGTAGGGATCAAGAGCTCTCCTTATGACAAGATAAGATTAAGATGCTTCCCTTTTTATGTTGGGGATCAAGAGCATTCTTTATACTATGACAAGAAAAGAAAGGAATTAAGTATTTTACTTTGTAAGAGGTTAAGTACCCGATCGGCCAGTGGTCGTTAATCAAATCCATAGGGACATAAGAAGACGTAAGAGGTCTTGCCCTCGTAAGACGAAGAGGTCTTGCTCTGTAGGTCCGTGGCTCGCTACCCCAGCCTATTAGGGAATGCGCATTATGTGGTACTTAACCTGGGGCCCCCCAAACAAGTTATGATGATATTGAAGTATCTATATGTATATGTTTTGAAAAGAAAAGACTTTTATGAAATTGTGTATGCTTATGTTAAAGATTATGAATGCTTACGAACTCGTCCTTTATGCAATTTAGATGCTATGAAGTTATGATGCTTACAGTAGTTTAAGAATACTTGTGATTATGTACCTTATGCATGTTTAGGATTTATGTCATTATAAATGTTTATGCTCAAGTAAAAATGCTTATGAGTATGTCCTTTATGCATTTTAGATGCTATGAAGTTATGATTCTTACCGTAGTTTAAGAATGCTTGTGATTATGTACCTTATGCATGTTTAGGATTTATGTCATTATAAATGTTTATGCTCAAGTTAAAACTGCTTATGATTATGTCCTTTATGCATGTTAGACTCTATGAAGTTATGATGCTTGCAGTAGTTTAAGAATACTTGTGATTATGTACCTTATGCATGTTTAGGATTTATGTCATTATAAATGTTTATGCTCAAGTTAAAACTGCTTATGATTATGTCCTTTATGCATGTTAGACTCTATGAAGTTATGATACTTGCAGTAGTTTAAGAATACTTGTGATTTTGTGCCTTATGCATGTTTAGGATTTATGTCATTATAAATGTTTATGCTCAAGTTAAAAATGCTTATGATTATGTTCTTGAAGCATGTTAGATTTTACTAAGTTATGATGCTTATAGTAAGAACATTTGGGGTTTATGTACTTCCTGCATGCCTAAGATTTATATCATGAATGCTTATGTTTAGATTATGCCCTGCTTGGTTTTAATTATGCTTAGCATGCTGATGTAAACTCTATGCCATGCTTAGGTTTCATTACATGGTATGTTGTTGATTAGTGTTACTATGGAATACTTAGGTCATTTATGCTAGCATGCTTATGTTTCTAATTGCTTGATGAAGTTCGTGTTTTTTTGTGAGTAGGCAAGAATCTTACTAAGCTTTATGCTTATAGTTTATGTTGTCCATATACTGCAGATCAAGGAAATCTGAACTAGAGGAGGTAGCAGGAAGGGCCCAGTGTGTGTGATAGTGGCATGGTGGAGAAAGACCCTACTACTATCTGTTTATATTTATATGCTCAATTAACAACTTAAGACCTTGCTTCCGCTTATAAGACTTGTGAATTATTAGTACCATATTGGATATTGCTTAGTTATGCTATTGTTCAATTACTTAAGAAAGTTGATATGATAGAACTCACGAATGGATCCTTATGATGGGCATGTTATGAAATGAGATAAGATATGGTAACATGCTAACTATGAATAAGATAGGTGATGCATGTAGAAAAGAAGGTTTATGCCATGATAACATGCTTAAGTAAATGGTGAAATGATCCATGTGTATTATGTTTTAAAAGAAAAAAAAAGAAAGGGGTAAAAGTAGCGCCGCCCTGAGAGCAGATAAGGGCGGGCGTTACAATGGTTATGATGTAATATGCCATGAAATATGCCTATGTGATGAACATGTTTTATGATTTAATATGCCATGAATATGCCTAGGAAATATGCTCATGTGATGAACATGTTTATGATGTAATATGCCATGAAATATGCCTATGTGATGAACATGTTTTATGATTTAACATGCCATGAATATGCCTATGAAATATGCCTATGTTATGAACATGGTTATGATGTAATATGCCATGAAATATGCCTATGTGATGAACATGTTTTATGATTTAACATGCCATGAATATGCCTATGAAATATGCTTATGTGATGAACATGGTTATGATGTAATATGCCATGAAATATGCCTATGTGATGAACATGTTTTATGATTTAATATGCCATGAATATGCCTAGGAAATATGCTCATGTGATGAACATGTTTATGATGTAATATGCCATGAAATATGCTTATGTGATGAACATGTTTTATGATTTAACATGCCATGAATATGCCTATGAAATATGCTTATGCGATGAACATGTTTATGCTTTAGGACCCCTTTAGGGTACTCTTATGTTATGAATGCATGTATGCTATGAAATGACTAAGAGGGAGATGCTTCCCTTTCAAGTAGGGATTAAGAGCTCTCCTTATGATAAGATAAGATGGAGATGCTTCCCTTTCAAGTAGGGATTAAGAGCTCTCCTTATGATAAGACAAGATTGAGATGCTTCCCTGTTTATGTTGGGGATTAAGAGCATTCTTTATGATATGACAAGAAAGAAAGGAATTAAGTATTTTACTTTGTAAGAGGTTAAGTACCCGTCGGTGGTGGTCGTTAATCAAATCCATAGGGACATAAGAAGACGTAAGAGGTCTTGCCCGTAAGACGTAAGAGGTCTTGCTCTAGTAGGTCCGTGGCTCGCCACTGACCTATTAGGAACGCGTGATTATGTGGTACTTAACCTGGGGCCCCCCAAACAAGTTATGATTATGTTGAAGTATCTATATGTATATGTTTTGAAAAGAAAAGACTTTTATGAAATTGTGCATGCTTATGTTAAAGTTTATGAATGCTTATGAATATGTCCTTTATGCAGGTTTAAGATTTACGATGTTACGGATGCTTATGTTATGAATGCTTATTGTTAAGTTTAAAACGCTTATGATTACGTCCTTTATGCAAGTTTAGATTTTATGATGCTATGAATGCTTATGGTTAAGTTTAAGAATATATTGTGTCTATGTACTTTATGCAGGTTTAAGATTTACGATGTTACGGATGCTTATGTTATGAATGCTTATTGTTGAGTTTAAAACGCTTATGATTATATCCTTTACGCATGTTTAGATTTTATGAAGTTAGGATGCTTATGTTCAAGTTAAGAATACTTGTGATTAGGTACTTCATGCATGTCTAAGATTTATAATGTTATGGATGCTTATGTCATAAATGCTTATGTTTAAATTATGCCCTGCTTATATTTAATTATGCTTACCATGCTCATGTAAATTCTATGCCATGCTTAGGTTTTTATTACATGGGCATGTTGTTGATTTGTGTTGCTATGAAATACTTAGGCTATTTATGCTAGCATGCTCATGTTTCTAATTGCTTGATGAAAGTTTGTGGCTTTTGTGAGTAGGCAAGAATCTTACTAAGCTATATGCTTATAGTTTATGTTGTCCATATACTGCAGATAAAGGAAACCTGGACTAGAGGAAGTAGCAGGAGGGGCCAAGTGTGTGTGATAGTGGCATGGTGGAGAAAGACCCTGCTACTATCTGCTTATATTACATGCCCAATGAATCCCTTAAGACTTTGCTTCCGCTTATAAGACTTGTGAACCTTTAGCACCATGCTGGATGTTGCTTAATCATTTTACTGCTCAATTTCTTAAGAACTCATGAATGACACCTTATGTTACGCATGCTATAAATGAAATAAGATATGTTAGCATGCTAATTATGAATATGATATGTGATGCATGTGCAAAAGAAGGTTTAAGTTATGATGACATGTTAAAGTATGTAGGTTGTGAAATGAACCCTATACGTTAGGTTATATAAGAAAAAAAAAAGGGGAACAAGTAGCGCCGCCCTGAGAGCAGATAAGGGCGGGCGTTACACTCATACACATGGTCCAGCAGAGTCAATTCGGGGGAGCTACGACTGAAGACCCGAACCGGCACCTAGAGACATTTTTGGAAATCTGCTCGACAACGAAGATCAATGGAGTCCCTGTCGATGCAATCTGCCTGAGCCTATTCCCTTTCTCATTGCGGGATAAGGCTAAGGCATGACTTCACTCCCTGCCATCAGGAAGCATTACTATATGGGAGCAGTGTGAGCAGCAATTTTTGAACAAGTACTTCCCGCCAAGTAAGACTGCGCACATGCACCATCTAATCACGAGCTTCTGTCAGAAGGAAGGGGAGTCCCTATTTGAAGCCTGGGATCACTACAAGGGGCTACTCTACCAATGCCCCCACCATGGACTGGAAAGGTGGATGGTGATTCACATCTTCTATAATGGGATCACGTACGCCATAAAGATGTCCCTCGATTCTGCTGCAGGAGGAGCGCTAATGAACAAGACTATCGAGGAAGCAGAGGAGCTGATAGAAGAGGTGGCCCAGAACCACCATCAATGGGCTTCTGAACGTAGTCACCTAGCTCCTGCAGCGGGACGATATGTTGTCAACTCCATGGACCACCTAGCAGCGAGGATGGACGCGCTTAGCAGACGGTTCGACTCTTTAATTTATGTATTTGCATATACGACCAATGACTTTGGAGAAGGAGCAGCAGTGTATCGGGAGGACTACTATAGAGGGCAGGGTGGCTTAGAAGAGCAGCTTGAGCATGTTGATGCAATTGGGGATTATAATCAAAGGCCCAAGAACCCATACTCTGGTACTTACAATCCCAGATGGAGGAATCACCCGAATTTTTCTATCCGAATAACTCGGGGAACTTCCAACCATCAGAAGAGTATGGGCAACAACAAGGCAATGGGCAGCAGCAACCATAGAAGTCTAGGATAGAATTGATGATGGAAGACTTCATTGCTACCCAAACAAAGGCCAACGAAGAATTTCGATGCCAACATCAGAAGACAGAAGAGTCACTTAAGGATTTGAAGGCCACTGTTGACGGTCTTGCAAGTCACACAAGGATGTTGGAAACACAAGTGGCCCAGATAGCCCAAACCGTGTCACAATCTATGGATAATTCTCCGTCATTACCCGAGCCGAGTCAAGTCAAGGAAGAGGGAGTGTGCAGTGAGAGAGTAGCACATAGAAACAGATTCACCAAGGGGTGTGCATCCATGATTTCCACCCTACCCGACCAAGATGAAATTGAAGATAAGATTCCACCACAGCTTGAAGACCCTGGTGAATTTATTATACCTTGCTCGATTTATGGGGAGAGCTTCGATGAAGCTTTGTGCGATTTAGGGTCATCAGTCAGTGTGATGCCCTACGCACTCTATCTGAAGATGGGACTGAATGGGATCCAACTAATGAACCTTGGTATTTGTATGGAGGACGACTTAGTCAAGGAACCCGTCGACATGCTAGCACATGTGCCTGTGATCATTGAGAACTTCGTTATACATATAGATTTTATTATACTTGACACATGACCAAATCCCCAGAATTCCATCATCTTGGGAAGACCCTTTTGTTGGGGGATCGGTGGTCGGCTAGAGGGGGGTGAATAGCCTCTTGATCGTAGACGATGGAATTTGTTCGCTTAATTGTCTACAAATACTATTAGCGTAGCAGAAAACAAACACTAAACAAGGTAATTAAGACAAAACAAGATAAGCAAAGAGAAAGCAAGAAAGCAAACACTAACAACTCGATGTAACGGGGTTCATGACCCTTGTCGCTAATCCATGACCCGATTCATTCCAGGTGAATCACTCCTAACCGAATCCACTAGATCTCTCCTTTTGCCCAAGCAAGGTGGAGGTAACCCTTCTTACAACACAACACTCCTTACAATATGATTGAAAGAAATGCAAGGAGAAGGAGTAGAACTCGTGTAGGGCACTTAGGGGATACTTGGGAGCATGAAGATTAACCTCCCCAAAGCCCACACCCTCTCTTTTTATAGAGAGAGGCGAATTCTTCCCGTTGGGGTTTCATCAGTCGACTACTGTATGGTAGCAGTCGACTGCCGCCTTTGCAACGACTTTTGACAACGTCTGATCCACGATTGTCACCGTCCAACGGAAACCTTGATAGTCGACTGATGTTTTCATCACGATCGACCAGATCGATGATCGATCACGGCTACGAGTGCTTCGTGCCCGCGCAAACTCCAAAGAATTGATCGCCATCCATGGCGATCGGCCGACCGCCGAGCCCATCGCTAATATAGCGATCCATTGTTGATCGGGGAGCTCCACCGCACACCAGTCGAACTCATTCGACTTGGATCAGTTCGACTGCCCATTCATGGCAGTCAACTGGTGCCGAGTAAACCTCAAACAAGAGACTTTTTTGAACATCCGACGGTCGGGTAAAACCTCAACCCACTCGATTGAGCATCCGACACTTAACTTAGTCATTCAGCCAAGTTCACCTATGAGTTACGTTACATTTGCTCATTCTCTCATCTCCCTTGAAGTCCCTCGCCGAAGTTCTCTTCGTTCGGCCACGTCACTCGGATGCACCAAGCGCATGACTTCGCAATGTCATCCTTCGCATCTCACCCTGAAGTCTACTTCCTTTGGCTTCACTCCAAAGCTCCTTGTCCGACGGTCCCTCGGATGCACCAAGCACACGACTTCCGCAATGTCATCCTTCACCGACTCAAGGATCGAGTCATGAGATGGTGAACCCACGAATGCTATCATCAAGCTAACTCCTGTGTGAATTACTAAGTTCTGCATGACTTCAACACACATATCAAATCCATAAACAACCTAACTTAAAACTTTGCCACACGCATCAAAACCACATCATATATGGGTTGATTGCCCTAACAATCTTCCCCTTTTTGATGTGTGGCAACCATGTTTAAGTTAGGTAAAACATTAACATAAAAACATAAGGCAAGAAAGCATGTAAAACTTGGATATCAAATACTCCCCCTAAATACATGCAACTCCCCCTTAACACTTGCCAATTTTCTCCCCCTAGCATGATTAACTTAAACCCACATTTTCTCCCCCTTTGACACTATCAAAAACAGTAACATATGTTATATAAGCATGACATCAAGTATAAAGGAAGAAAAATAACAAAAAAAGCCTCAAAACCTGTCAAAATAGGTTATTGTGCTCGTGCACAGTTCAGCAGTCAACTGCTATCAGCATAACAGTCGACTGACACAAGTAAATCTGGATTTTCTAATTTTTCGGACAAAATTCAGAAATGCATTAAAAATTCCATAAAATTCGAAAAATTATGGAAATTTGAAAACACATTTCTCATAAGTCCCTTTATCAATGAAAAATAGTTTTTCATGAAAATTCATTTAATTTTCTAACATTTGGCAAACTCAAAAATCTTAAAAACTTTCAAAGTTTTATCAATTTTAGAACCTAGTTTTGCCTTGAAGTGATTTAAAACATGAATACACAGAGTGTAACACAAGAAATAGTTTTGAAATCATTTGAAATATCCAACCATGATCTTTGGGCAATATTTCTATGAATTAAACATATGTTTTCTCCATGATTGGTCTATTATTGCTATCATGATACTTGTAATGACCATCTAAATGTCATAAGCATTAGTGGACCATTTGTATCAATCTAACATCTCACCCATGTTGTATTTTCAATCAAGTTAGCCTATAGTGAGTGTGAGATGTACCTAAGGTATTTGTACTTAACCAACAATTTCATGCAATTTTACCCGAGATTAAGTATCATCCTAAAACTCCCATTATGATCATAACACAAACATGATCCTAATTGCATAACATGATCATAATAAAAGTAAATCATCAAGTATAAATCATGATTTAAGCACTATCAATAATTACACATCATGATAAAACAAATACATCATTCAATTCTTAGGTTACACATTATCATCACCCAACACTAAGTCAAAAATCACCCACATCATCCTAAGTTAACCATTTAACATGATATAAGTAAAGTCCACTTATGGTTGACTTTTCTAGATTCCTCTAACCCTTGATGATTGACTTGGGAACCCAATACAAATTCTTTCCAATGGGGTTCACCAAGTATTCCTTTGAGATTCATTTCCTAGCTACCATTGTAGTTTTAGCTTGACCCCTTGCAATTAGGCAATGGTAGGCCTTCTCATTCTTGGTTCCCTTATAACCTAGGCCTTTCTTGTTGAAACTAGCCCTTTGGCTCCCAATGATCATATTAAAGGTGTTGGAGCCAACAGTAAACTTTTCTAAGGCCTTAGTTAAATAATCTACCTTTTCCCTTAAGGCCTTATTTTCTTCTACTAAGCATGCATCACTAGTCATAGAAGAAGAAGCATTATCATTAACATTTAAACATGCATTTTCTAGCTTTTCTTCTAATTTCCTAATTTCATCAAGCACGCTTTTATTTTTCTTCTTAGCCTTAAATAAATCCCTAGTTAGGCTAGTAATCATAGAAACTATATCATTGGAGGGGAGTTTTGTTACCTTGCTTACCCAATCCCCTTCCGATGATGATGATAATGAGGCTCCCCCTTCACTCGAGCTCTCCTCTTCACTTGAGCTTGTTTCTCCTTTTTCTGAAGAGGTGGAGTCCAAGTCATCTATCCCCATTAGTGCGAGGCTCGTGAAGACTTGTTCTTCCTCCGATGAGGATGATGGATCATCCCATGTCACGACTTTAAGGTTGTGGGCTTTAGCCTTCCCTTTTTCTTTTGATTTTCTTTCTTCTTCCTTCTTCTTACTCCCCTTCTTCTTGTCTTCTTTCTTTCTTCTTTCTTCCTTGCTTTTGTTCAAGAGGGGACAATCATCCCTCATGTGTCCCTCTCCTTGGCAATTATAGCAAATGATCTTTCTCCTTGGCCTTCTTCCCCTATCATGAGATTTATTAAATTTAAAATTCTTTAAAGCACGTCTTACCTTCCTTACCATATATGCTTCTTTATTGTTATTCATGAAGGAAGAGGATGAATCTTCATTGGATGAGGAGGGTGGCGTCACCTTCTTCTTCTTTCCCTTCTCGGCTATGAGTGCTACTTCCCTTGGCTTTATGCTTGGTTCTTCACTTGTGCCTTCAAGCCTAGTCTCATGCAATTCCATGGTGGAGAAAAATTCCTCTAGAGTACTCACCTCTAGATTCTTGAAAATGTAAAAGGAGTCTACCATGGAGCTCCATTTTGAAGACCGAGGGAATGCATCTATGGCTTTCATAATCATATCCCGGTTTGAAAGCTTCTCCCCTACACTTGTCAAACCATTAATTATCTCTTTAAAATGAGAATGAAGTGAGAGTACTTTTTCCCCCTTATCTAATTTGATATTGCTTAATTGAGAGCGAAGGAGGTCCCTTCTTGCTAGCTTGGCTTCGGATGTGCCTTCATGAAGCTCCACTAGCTTCTCCCACATTTCTTTGGCACTTGAGCACTCCCCAATTCGGTTAATCTCTTGTTGAGGGAGCACGTTGTATAGGTGATGCTTCACTTTTGAATTCGCCAAGTGCTCCTCTCTTTGCTTCTTGGTCCATTGTGATTTTTCTAGCATTCTCCCTTCGTCGTCCCTAGGTATCTCGAAACCATTTTCCATTATTAATATGATATCAAAGTCAGTCTCAAAAAATACCTCCATATGCTTCTTCCACCATGTGAAGTCGCCCTCGAACTTGGATGGATGAATGTTAGAGTCGGTCATCTTGTCATGCTTGTTTTGGCGATGAGTCCACGACAAACTCCTCGCTCTGATACCACTTATTGGGGGATCGGTGGTCGGCTAGAGGGGGGTGAATAGCCTCTTGATTGTAGACGATGAAATTTGTTCACTTAATTGTCTACAAATACTATTAGCGCAGTGGAAAACAAACACTAAACAAGGTAATTAAGACAAAACAAGATAAGCAAAGAGAAAGCAAGAAAACAAACACTAACAACTCGATGTAACGTGGTTCACGACCCTCCTTTTGCCCAAGCAAGGTGAATCACTCCTAACTGAATCCACTAGATCTCTCCTTTTGCCCAAGCAAGGTGGAGGTAACCCTTCTTACAACACAACACTCCTTACAATATGATTGAAAGAAATGCAAGGAGAAGGAGTAGAACTTGTGTAGGGCACTTAGGGGATACTTGGGAACATGAAGATTAACCTCCCTAAAGCCCACACCCTCTCTTTTTATAGAGAGGGGCGAATTCTTCCCGTTGGGATTTCATCAGTCGACTGTTGCATGGTAGTAGTCGACTGTTGCCTTTGCAATGACTTCTGACAACATTTGATCTGCGATCGTCACCGTCCAATGGAAACCTTGGCAATGATCGATGTCTTTATCGCTGATCGATGACCTCGTAGTCGATCGATCGGCCACGAGTGCTTCGCGCCCACGTTAAACTCCAAAGAATGATCCGCCATCCATAGCAGTCGACTATCAGCAGTCAATTGCTAATGTAGCAGTTTGACTGTTGATCGGGCAGCTCTGCCGCACACCAGTCGAACTCATTCGACTTGGATTAGTTCGACTGCCCATTCATGGCAGTCGACTGGTGTTGGGTAAACCTTAAACAAGAGACTTGTTTGAGCATCCGACAGTCGGGTAAAACCTCAACCCACTCGGTTGAGCATCCGACACTTGACTTAGCCATTCGGCCAAGTTCACCTATGAGCTACGTTACATTTCGCTCATTCTCTCATCTTCCTTGAAGTCCCTCGTCGAAGTTCTCTTCGTTCGGCCACGTCCCTCAGATGCACCAAGTGCACGGCTTCGCAATGTCATCCTTCGCGTCTCGCCCTGAAGTCTACTTCCTTTGGCTTCACTCCAAAGCTCCTCGTTCGGCGATCCCTAGAATGCACCAAGCGCACGACTTCCGCAATGCCATCCTTCACCGACTCAAGGACCGAATCATGAGATGGTGAACCCACCAATGTCATCATCAAGCTAACTCCTATGTGAATTACTAAGTCCTGCATGACTTCAACACACATATCAAATCCATAAACAACCTAACTTAAACCTTTGCCACACACATCAAAACCACATCATACATGGGTTGATTACCCTAACACCTTTCTGGCAACTGCTGGAGCATGCATAGATGTAAAGGCACACATGATCTCCTTGGAGGTAGATAGGGAGATCATCCTCTTCAATCTGTCAAAGTGTAGAGCTCCCTTCTTAGACGGCTACACTTTTAGCAGGGTAAAGCCGAGCCCACCGGATATCAGCATCGAGACGGATGAATGGAGGTTCACAGAGCCTCCGGAGCCAAGTTGAAGATAATGGAGTGTGGTCAAGCTAAAAGACCTTAAACAAAGCATTTCTTGGGAGGCAACCCAAGTTTAATTTTACATGTTTTTAATCTTTTTACATTCATGTGTATAATTTAGACTTTGATTTATTGTCACTTATGTTCTTTGCAAATAGCTTAGGATTAGGGAAAACCTGCTAGGAAGAAGCAAAGATCATTTTGAGCCCACCTAGTCCACGTTGACATGAGTCTGCACCTGCACTGCCACCTTTTTCTACTTTGAGCAGGATGCAGGTACATCTGCCTATGATTTTTCAGAGTTTCGATCACGCCTCAATGACATATATACCGAGCAGTAGATGCAGAGGCAGTGATAGGAGGAGCAGAGCGCCTACACGCAGGCAGAGTTTCAGGGCTTCCGGGAGCACTTCCAGCAGGCCGAGGAGTTCTACGATGAGGCTCGTATCTACTTCCAGGAGGAGGCTGCCCATCGCCAGGAGGAGGTCACCCATTGTCAGGAGATGCGGCAGCCCAACAGGCACAGTGGGCTAGGGAGGAGCAGCACCGAGCAGTCACTGCATCCACCAGCTCTCAGATCGACCACATGTACATGTGGCATCAACGGCTCAACACCAGATTCTCCCAGGATCCCGAGATGCCGAGGCTATCGGACTTTCCACCTCGTCCACCATACTAGAGGTATGCTTCGCTTAAGTCTGGGGGGAACCCCAAGTTTTGATTTATTTTGTTTCTAGCAGTAGTTTCTTTCCTGATATTTGCATTATGGTTAGTAATCATTTGTTCATGCATAAGTTGTTTAGTTGCTTTCAGCACTTTATTTTTGTTATCTATAAAGCTACCTCAGTAGTATTTCTAAAGTTTGTTCATGAGTTGTTTCCATGAGTAGCTTAACTTCATTTACCTCATGGTATTTTATTTTATTTGCTCTAAATGAATGTTTTAGACTTACACTGGTTAGCTTTTATTTTTACACCTACACATAACGAACATTATGAAAGGGAAAATCTAGTACGTACCTAGTTATGATTAATCTCAGTAGTCTTGTACTTTAGAATTCATAGGTGACTCTAGATTTAGCATTTTAGTTACTGGAGATACTCGGATTGTGGAAGCCCATTCGGAAAAATCTAAATCCCAAGAGAGAGAGAAAAGAAAGAAAGGAAAAAAAAATGGAATAAGAAAAGACAAAAAGAAAGAAAAAGAGAGTAAGAAAAAAAATTAAAAAAAAAGATTATGAGGGATAAAAAAACAATTGTCGTGGGTGAAAATGGTTAGGTGCCCCTTTGAGACCGAGTTAGATTACTGAGGAAACACCTATCAATTTCTCTCAATACCGAGCATGCCTTTGAGACTTTATGCTAGATCTAGGGAATGACCCTCGCTTTGGGTAGATAAGTGCCTAAGAGTTGGAGACTTTATGAAAGCTATAGGATGGCGACTTAACTTACCATGGAACGAGTATCCCTTAAGAAGATTCACTTGGCACGTGCACGAGGAGCTAACTTAGTGAATTTTTAGAACACATCTATTTTGCTTTGATTGAAAATACCACTTGATAAATCTAGTTAACATGCTAAGTATGGAATGATACCTTTTTAAAATTTAATGGTACTGAGGTTTGCTTGAGGATAAGCAAAGATCTAAGTCTGAGGGAATTGATGTGAGCAAAACATATAGAATTTTAGGAGTAGTTTTCGCTCACATCTCATTTCATTTTATGTTTATTTCATGCATATTTTACTTTGTTTTGCATGCATTTTCTATTTTCTAGTTCGGAGATATGTTCTTTGTACTTTTGTGTGCAGGATAGCATTTCATGAAGAAAACGATGCACTTTCGGAGCGAAAAAGAGCATTTGGCAACTGGATGCAGTAGGGCACATGGTCAAGGCATGTGGCTACATATGACCATGTTAGAAGCTCGAGATTGGCCACTACAAGGCCACACACGGGCTGGCCGTGTGGAAACACACTGCAGTGGCGTGTACTTCGTTCAGTTACGTATTGCTTTAATTGAAGAGTGAAGAGTCGACCTCATGTCTATATAAAGAAAGTCACGCCCAAACCTTAGGAGGGAGGCATGACGGTCGGGACAACACTCCGAAGCCCTAAAAAGCTTCGAAAACTCGCAACGGGGAGGAAGGAAGCCGCTTGAGATCCAAGTTTTGCACCTCAACGTCAGGGAGAAGAGCCTCAATGCATTGTAATCTATATTCTTTCCATACTTTATCTTGTATGTATGAAGTCGACAATGCTTTGTGATTCTTTTCTCGTATTCATGGAATAGATTCTCTGATTCTAGGACTAGGGAGTAGTTTGTGTTGAGTTAGAATATGTTGGTTCAAATATCTTTTCGTTCTTGAATCTATATTTGCAATTGGTGTTTGGTTTGGATCTATAGCTATTGTTATGGTTTTCTAGTCACTGTGCTTAGCCGATACAAGGGATGACAACCCTCATATCAAATATTTAGGGGAATTTAAAGAGGAACCCAAGGGTTGTCCTCATCATCGGTAATTGTGGGTAGAAGGATGCGATAGAGTAGGAAATGCGCCTCATTTTCGACTCGTCGTAGGGATCAATTCGGCATCCTCGTACTGACTATCCCGTCCTAAAGCCAGGGGTTGACCTGGTATGACAGAGGTAGCTTCTGATAGATGTGAAGGCTCATCGGAGAAGTGTATGATATCCTTTCCACAAAACCGTAGCTAGCAACCTAGACAAAACCCAATTAATAATGTGTTCTGCGACACACAAACGAAATCGAAATCCTAGAATCCATCCAAAGACTCGTAGTGTCCATTCTCTTCCTCTGTGTGACACCGTACTAGAGTTAGGACCGCCGACAACCCTCTGAACCATTAGAATCGATTTTCGAACAATAACGTCCACCGAATAGATCGGTACTCGAATCTCAGTCCCTGTGGGATCGATAAATCTTTATTACTTGATGATACCCGTGCACTTGCGGGCGTTGAGCGTGAGCGCGCGCTTCGAGTCCTCGACGACCTCCGTCGCAAGATTTGAGGTCGCATTCGTGTGCATCAGTTTCTCGACCCGAGACTCTCCTAGCATCTTTGACCTTAGCAAAGTCTAACACATTACCTGCACACTCAACATAGAACATGAGATAATAAAATAACTTAACTTTGAATCCTTGTCATTATCAAAACCTAGATTCAATTATCCAGTGCCCCTGCACCAACAATCTCCCCCTTTTAATTTATGGCAACATAATTCAAAGTTAAGGAAAATAAGTGTATAACTTAAGTGCATAACATAAGCACAAGTCCCCCTTAACTAAACTCCCCCTTAAGGGTACCTCCCCCTTAATTCGTGGTGACAGAGTAATAATATTTTTGAATTGACTTTGAATTATCACTTTTACCTCTCCCCCTTTGACATATATCAAAAAGCAACATAATTTTAAAAAAAACTCATATTGAATGTTTAACTTGGAAATTTAAAACTGTAAGAGCATTTTCAAGCTGTAAAATATCAAGACATTTTTAAATTTTTTGAAGTAACTTTGATAAGTTCATTTTCAACTGTCCAAATGATAAAAAAAAAATGAAGTAGTAAACACTTTTATGAATCCAAGCATGTGTCCCTTTACTTTAGAAAAAGAACTACATTTTGAAGTTAATTTCGAGTTATCAATTTAAGTCTTAAGGATCGTATATCAACCTAGAGGTAACTAGAGGTGTAGGATTAATTTAAGTCTTTCTTTTCCCTCTGCACCAACAATGATTTTGAAAAGATTATATACTAATATGTAGTAAGGTTTTTTTTTGTTTTTCTTTATTATCAAAAATTAAGCATACTTACAGAACAATCACGAATATTAATAACTAGTTTTAAGAAAATATTTATTTATTGATTTTGAAGACACTTAAAAAATTATGTTATTTTTATTTTAATTGTCCTTAACATCTCACTCATTTTACATGATCAATCATGTTAACCTTATATGTATTGTGAGACGAGGGGTTTTATTTTTACTTAGTTAAATTTTTAATGACTTGAAAATTAATTAACCTTGGGTTAAATTCGGATTTAATCTTTAGTTAGTTAAGTGAATATTTCAAAAGAGGGCTTCCA
Organism: Wurfbainia villosa; assembly: GCA_025175895.1. Taxonomy (NCBI): domain Eukaryota; kingdom Viridiplantae; phylum Streptophyta; class Magnoliopsida; order Zingiberales; family Zingiberaceae; genus Wurfbainia; species Wurfbainia villosa. The sequence goes on from CM046005.1 coordinate 77,619,570, forward strand.
GGTCGTGGCGAGGCACATATATCATCTTTGATCGAAACAACAACCATTTCCTTAGACAAGGCCAACTTATGAAATTATACACTTAATATACTTCAGGGTTAAATCCTTGTCTAACTAGTTTAGGATGTGGTGAGGTATCTCCAGTCAATTCCACTTAGCCAAGTGCATCAAGCTAGATATTTCTTATCTAACCCGGATACAAGTGACTTCGTTTTCCTAATGTATTATCATCTCACTGTGTCATGATACTATATTGTCAAGATTAATTAACCTTTGGTCCTATCTAATCGTTCTAAATTAAGCAAGTAAATTAATCTAAACATGCAAGCAAAGATTATCTAATTATATAAACTGACTTAATATTGACTCCCCCTGGATTATAACTTTTGTAGGGACGATCCACATAGTGGATTTGATCCTGGGGAACCCAATACTTAGTTAAGTCTACATTCATGTTTATACTAGATTTCGGGACCCATGCTTGGATTCTTGTTTGATCACGATTTACTAGTGAAATAAAGGACCTATTTGTTTGTCTAAATCCGAGTCCAGTCTTGTTGTATACAACACATTGAGACCCAAGTATTAGGTTGAGACCTTTGGATCCCAATGTGAACTTTTCCAAAATTTTCTTAAGATCTTGAACTTGTCCTTTCCAGGAGGAATTGTCTTCCTCAAGTGTCTTGACTCGAGTTGAGGTTCCTTCTTGAATGTGGCTAGTTGAAGAATTTAAGTTGGTCTTCTTAAGGGTTTCAACTTCCTTAAGAAGAGACTTGACTTTAGACTCGGATTTAGTTAATTTTTTATTTAAATACTTAATTACATTATATAAGTTTCTAATTGTAGAACGACGTACCTTCACCGAACCTTCGAAAACGGATACGGATCCGTGGCTTGTCTCGGACTCGGACTCAAACTCGGAGTTGGACTCGAACTTGGACTCGTGCTCAGACTCTGACTCGGACTCAAACTCGGAGGATCTTGCCATGAGAACGAGGTTGTTGATTTGATCTCCTTCTTCTTCATCTGATGATTCTTCCCATGTTTCTCTAAGATCCTTCTTGGTAGATTTGGACTTTAGCTTGGGGCAGTCGGTTGCAAAATGACCCTTCTTGTTGCATTCGTAGCACTTGAAGTCTTACTTGACCTTTTGATTTGTTTCGGGGTTTTTCTCTTTAGTTGACTTGTTTGTATGTCTTCTTTTTTTTATTAGTCTTCGAACAAGGTTGACTGTTGGTGTAATCGACTCAGGTCACGATTGACCAGACTCGAGTTTGACTCGAGTGATATTTTGATGTTTGACAAAGTAAGTTGACATTGATGTTTGACATTGATGTTTGACATTAATGTCTGTTGATGTTTTGGGGAGATTGTTTATACAATCAACCCGGGTTATGTTTAACTGGACTCGAGTTTGACTCGAGGGAGACTTTGATGGTTGACTAGGTGATTATGGAAAGTCCAAGTCATTGGTACTTGGCATGGAAAGTCCAAGTGGGACACTTGACATTTGAGAAAGTCCAAGCTTGAGTCTTGGCATTTGAGAAGTCCAAGGGGTTTGATATTGGCGGCGTAAAGTCCAAGCGGGAGTCTTGGTAGCATAAGTCCAATGGTTGGCGGCGTAAAGTCCAAGCGGAATCTTGGCGGCATAAGTCCAATGTGCCTTGGCGGTGTAGACACCGTTAGCATAACATAGCCGATGGAAGCACCGGAAGGCTAGCGCAATGGATAAACAAGTCATGAATGACTTGGAGGGATCCGAGCGGCATGAGGCTGATGGAGGTGGCTAGAAGGCTTAGGTCTAGGCTAAGGGTGGTCTAGCAAATATGGGGGCACCATACTTGAGCTAAAACCTCATGTTTGAGGTGTGCCAGTCGACTGGTGTCATGTGGCAGTCGACTGGCGTAGTTAACTAGGGTTTGACTGCGGAAATAGGACTAGCAGTCGACTGCCAGAAGTGAGCAGTCGACTGATCTTGTGATCAGTCGACTGATGCTCGTGAAATCGGGCACATAATGGAGTCGAGACTCAACTGGTCGAGTGAAGACTCCATTAGTCGACTGATGTGTATCATCAGTCGACTAATGATGGATTCGCTGGACTTATCCAGCGTGGATCTAGCCGTTGTCTCACGACAACAGTGGCATCAGTCGACTGATGGTCCCAACCAGTCGACTGATCGACTTTTTCCAGCACAGGTTGAAGCTTTACAAGGAGCTCGTGATGGAGAAAAATGGATCCGGTTCTTGAGAGCTATTGGGGCGATTTGTTGCTGCAAATCAGGTCTCCAAGTGCAAGCAAGCAACCAAGCATTCAAGCAATCAAAAACAAGTGTTGTAAAGTCTTTTCTTTACTTGTCTTTCGTATTTGCATTGTATATTGCTTGTATTTCATTTTTGTTGTTGTAAGATCGTTTGTACGAGGTTTCTCCACCTCCGACTTGTGTCGAGAAGGAGTTATTGTGAATAGTAGTGTATGTTTGCATTACTAGGGCTTTTAGAGCCCGATCCAGGGAGTAAGAATCGTTCGGTTCCGAACCACGTTAAATACTTGTGTATTTGTGTTTGTCAATTTCGTATTGCTTCATTACTATTCCGCTGTGCGCTAACGAAATTTGTAGACGAACGCGAAACGAATTCCATCACGCAACGCTATTCACCCCCCCCCCCCCCCCTCTAGCGGCCTCAAATCACTTACAATTGGTATCAGAGCCTGAGGCTCTTCTACGGACTAACCTCCGACAGCTAAAGAAGCTAGAGTGAAGATGGAATTCCAAGACAAGCTTGGATGGGACATCAACACTCCACCGCCATATGATCGATAAGACTTTTCGGCGTGGAGAACAAGAATGGAGACATTCTTGATGATGGATATAGAGGATTGGTTTATCCTCGTAGAAGGCTTTGAACCTCCTCGGGATAAGAACGGAAATGTCTTGAAATTGAAGAAGTGGACACAAGAGCAACGTCTCAAGTTCAAGACCAAAGTCAAGGTAACAAAGCTTTTAGAAGATTTGATACCTAATGATATTTTGTCTAGTTTAGGTGAATTTCAAGATGCCAAGGAGTTATGGGACAAATTGGCCAAGTTCCATGAGAAGCCTCACTTGGCACAAGTAGAAGAAGAAGAATCTTCATCGGCTCAAGAAGAGGAAGAAGCCGAGGAAGAATCATCATCATCTTCATAAGCGAGTGAGGACTCGGAAGTTGAAAAGGAATCAACTTCCGGATTGGTGGAAGAAGAGGAGACCTCCACCTCTAGGATTGAGGGGGAGGAGATTAGAGCATCTTCATCCGGTAGAGAAGAAGAGCAAGCTCAAGAGAACCTCACCACCACCCTAGGTAACTCAAGCATGTCAATTAATAACAAAATTCATATAATATGCTTTGAGTGTAGGGAATCCGGATACTACAAGAGTAAGTGTCTAAAAAGGGCTAAGAAAGTTCCTCTGACACCAAAAGTCAATAAAAAAGTCAAGGATGTCGACGTCCCCACCAAGAAGAGAAAGGAGAACGTGGTGTGCTTCAAATGTCGACAACCGGGACACTATAGGAGCCAATGTCCTAGAAAAAAGGAGGGAGCTTTACAAGTAGGGGGAGTTTCTAAGACTAACCCTAAGGTATATTTTCACAATACTCATTCTTTAAATTCTAAGCAAAAGCATACTAGAATTAATTTAAATAAATTTGCTATTACTCATGAATCAAAGCATGCTAGAAATAATAATTATGGTTGTCTAGAAGCTGAACATGTTGGTTTTAGGACTAAGGAGAAATCTAGAAATGATAACTCTAGACCTATTTCAAAAAAGGAGAAATTTGGGACTAATGTCCCTAGAAATGTTCTTCCTAAGGAAACAATTAAGAAAATCAAAAACCATTTAGGCATTAACTCTAATAAGGGCAGGCATATGCCTAAAGAGAATGGTAATGCCCAAAAACCTAATCAGAAATCAATTGGGCAATTAGAGTTAGAAAATCAAGCCTTGAGGTCAAGGTTTGAGAAATTGGAAAAGACCCTTGCAAGTATGTAAAATCAATTTAAAGGGTCAAATTGTCAAACTCTAGGATCTAGAAGTCAACAAAAAGGGTGTAAGAGGCAAGAATCATCTAGGAGACAAGGTTTGGGTCACAAGCCTATGTCTAAGAAAGTAATGTCTACTTATCATAATGTTCCATTTGATTATGAAACTAATCCTAAATCTAAGAAAACCAAAGTCTCTAGGGAAATTATCCCTAAGGCCAACCATAGTATGTGCCTAGTGGCTAGGGTTTCTAAGAAACCTAAGGAAGTCACTAAGAAGGTTACTAGGGAGGCAATCCCTAAGGCTAACCATGGCAAGACCATAATGACCAAGGCTAACAAGCCTAGAAGGGTCATTAGAAAGGTATCTAGGGAAGTCATCTCTAAGGAATACCTAATTAATCCAATGAGCTCAAATAGATTTTGGGTTCCAAGGAGCGTGATTGACTCACGCTAAATGGATTAGGAGGATGTGTCAACTTTGATTGGATGGGTAGTTAACCCAACCATAGCAAAAGTTGACATCTTGGATTATTTTCAAGATTATAGATACCTTGGAAATAGGTTTGATCTTATATCCTAAAAGGTTTTAGGATGTGTCATATATCTTTGGAATCATGAAAAATCATAAAATTGGCACAATCTAGATTTAGAGGTCATGGTGTGTCATTTTAGGATTTTGACACACTTTAGGAATTAGTGTATCAAGAGAAGTGCTTAAAGTTTATAAGTCACATCAAGAGTGATACTTAAGTGTCACACACCTTGATGTCTTACACTTACCATGCTTCATGTGTTTTGCCATATGTTTGCATGGAAGAAATGTTTATGGTATATTGCATCTCACAAAACAGGTCATTCATCTTGATTGTGTATTTCCACACTTAGAAAGGGTGAGATGTTAGGTTTTTAAAATCATTGGATGCTAATGAGTGTTAAAATGAAATAAAATACCAAAATACATTAACAAATACATGAATATAAGCATAACATTAATATATTCGACATACAAGAGTAAACTTGATAAAATGAAACAAATTGAGTGAAGAAATCGAAATTCACTCAATTTTTAATCGAAATCGTAGATCACCAATCGATACAGCTTTATCGACTGATCACACATCAGAGTACGATACGGTGAGTCCGATAAATGAAAGTGTTGTTTCTAGGACTCGATTGTTGTGTAAATCACCGATCGATAGGATACAGATTGATGGTACGCTCATCGAGGCGTATGACCATCACGAGTGATCACGAGCAATGAGTGATGATTGTATCACGATCGATGTTATCAGCACGGCTACGTAAGACTCGAGTCGAAAGGCCGAAATGGAGCAATGATCGACCGCCTGCTCAAGAAACCGCCATATATCTCGCATCAATCGACTGATGTCACACATCAGTCGATTGGAGTCGCAATTTTATAACGCCGAACCACTAGGGTTCGGCGTCTTCACACTCATTTTCTCTCTTGATTCTCACTCCGATCGGCGCTCATCGTCTCCGACTAGCCTCTCCTCGTCCACGCCGACGACCAAAGCCCTAGGGTTAGTAGTCTTCTCTTCCGGTTATGTCTTTCATCTCTCTATAACCCTAATGGTATCTCACAACCTAGTTTTTCTTCTCCAAACGATTAGAGTTCCGGCGAGACCCTTTCTCCGGCGATCTTTTCGGCATTCTCCTCAGCAGCTGCCTTGTGCCTTCCCTTCATCACCTTCAAATGGCACCAAAGCAGAACTTCTATACCCCTTAAACCCTAGATTTTTGTCTTTACACCTCATTGTGATCTAATCGTGTATTTTGTATCATTGCATTTCATTCCATTGCATTGCATTCATATAGACTGTTGGTGCAGTGAGGCACCGAAATCGAACCTGTGTTTTGATTATAGCAAAGACACAAAAGTTAAGTCTATTTTGTTTTCTCACGAGCTGAATCGAGTGTGCAGAAGATTGATATAGCTGGAGCTGAAGGCTAGCGACACCCGGAGGAAGCCGCGGTGGTCGGGCGATACTCGAGTTACTTTGGAGGGAGCCGAAGGAATCGAGTGGAAGGCCGGAAGCAAAAGCGACACGTAAGTATCGAGGTAAGCTCGTGTGTGCGAGAGTAAGTAAGGTCGTATCCTCTTTACGGGGATGATCTTAAGCGTAGATCTGACCAAAGACATCTTATAGATGGTCTAGGTCGAGATCGGATGGTCGACGACCATCGAAATTATGTTTTTATTGAGCTAACTTTGACTTGCAGCAAGCATCACGACGCCAGGAGGACTCACCGCTGTATCGCCGATCGCCGGAAGGTCATCAATCGATCCGATGTCGCCATCATCGATCGATGATGGCCATCACCGATCGATGGTCAATGATCAGATTCGAGGAGTCAAGGCTTATCACTCCACCTCAAAGCGGTTTGGTGTCCATTTGTGATTGGTTGAAGACCCACTCGAAAAGGGGCTCAAAGGCTATAAAAGGAGGGCCAAACCTAGGGTTTGATCAACAATTCTAAGCCTCACGCAACTCTCCGACAACGAAGTCCTTCCATTCCGACGCCTAGGTTTAACTCTTATTATTCTTGTACGTCGGTATTAGTTTTTCTTGTCATTTACATTTCGAGCTTTTATCGTGATAATGAGGAGAGGAGTGTCCCTCTACCTCAAGTTTTTGTGGTTTCTTCTTGTATCGATTAACTCCTACCTCTAACGAGGAGGAGTTCCTTTAGTGCTTTTGCCCTCCGTACGTGGTCAAGGACCACTAGGGCCTTGGAGTAGTAGCCTTCGGCTACGAACCAAGTAAATCTCTTGTGTCTATTGTCTCCTTTACTTTTTGTTTTGCTTATCTTTCCGCTGCATATAAGTTTTCTTTTAAAACGAGTTCGTACGAGAAAAATTTTCTTTCGCTATTCACCCCCCCCCTCTAGCGAACCGCATCGATCCAACAATTGGTATCAGAGCCGGGGGCGCTTAGATTTGGTGAAGCCACCAATCTAACATTTTTTTACAGATTTGTTTTTCGTTCGTTTAAATTTTTCTCCCATACTACTAATCCAAGACGAAGTCTTGGTACTCTTCGTTTGATTTTGTTTTGCAAGTATTCGCTTTTGGAGTAGCCGACGGTCAAACGGGCATAACTTTTTGTACAAGTTGACCCACGACACGGTCTACCTACCAAATCGAAGCCCTCGCAGAGATCTACAAGTTTACCCCCGTAACAAGTTTACCCCCGTAACAAGTTGTTTTCGTCCTCAAAAATCGACGTTTAGTAGCCTTTCGGGGACATCGAAGGTTGTGAGTACTTACTTTTTATTTAGTTTCTTATTTCGTTGCTTAACTTTCTATTTTTTCATTTGTTTCTTTTTATTTCCCACACTACTAATCCAAGACGCAAGTCTTGGTACTTTTGTGTGTTTTTTTTTTCGTTGCTAGGTCGTCTTTTTAGTCTCCTTGTTTTTTGTTCTAATGGCCCATCTCGAGGGTTTTAGCACCGTCCGACCTCCGTTTTACAACGGAGATGACTTCCGTTACTGGAAAGGTCGGATGGAATGCTTTCTCAAAACCCAAATCGAGATGTGGATCATAATCCAAACGGGTTTCACACTTCCGACTAATGAAGTGGGTGACTCCTTGGATTATGATCAATGGACCGTTGCAACAAAACGACAAGTCGAAGCCGATGCCAAGGCAACACAAATCCTCCAATGCGGCTTGTCCAAGGAGGAGCTAAATCGCGTCGGCCCCTTCATAAGCGCAAAGGATCTTTGGACAAAACTAATCGAGTTACACGAAGGATCGGATCAAGCTAAGGTTTGCAAACGTGATTTGTTATTCAATAAATTGTACACACTAAAAATGCAGGAACACGAGTCCGCGACGCAACCCCACGCCCGTGTCCAAGACATAGTCAACAACCTACACGCAATCGGGCAAAAGGTCGAAAACCGCGACCTTATTAGGTATGTCCTAAACTCTTTTCCGAGGACTACCTTATGGGCATCCATGGTTGATGCCTATAAGGTCTCCAAGGACCTTTCTAAAATTAGGTTAGACGAACTCTTTTCGGATTTTGAATTACATGAGCAGTCCAACTCGGAACCCGAGAGGGGTATAGCCTTGTTTGCAGGTTCAAAGAAGAAGAAAATCGCAAGCAAGCCACCACCACCCGAGGAGGAAGATGAGTCCGAAGAAGAAGTTGACCCGGAATTGACTGCCGAACTAATGAACCTAGCTCGAAGGATAGCCAAGGGACGAAAGCGAACCACAACTCTACCCAACCAAGGTAAGCCTAAAAGTTCTAACATTAGGTGTTATGAGTGCAACAGGTTTGGACATATCAAGTCCGAGTGCCCCAAGCTCAACCACCAAGCACCTAAGCATAAGAAGGCCCTCAACGCGACATGGGAAGAAGCGCTATCCAAGAAGACGAAGATCACGCCTTCATGGCGAAATCAATTGAGTCGACACGGAGACCGAACTTGAGTCGAACTCGAGGATGACTCGACCACGGTTACCTTCAAGTCAAGCCACGGATACGCATCCGGTTCAAAAGATACCCTTAAGGTGAGTCGAGCTTTATTTAATACTTTACATAATACGGTTAGGTTTTTGTCTAGGAAGTTAGCTAAGTCCGAGTCCAAGGTCGAGACCCTTGTTGAGGAGGTTAAACTCCTCAAACACGAGGTCTCCCTAACCTCTTCGACTAGTCGAGTTCAAGAGAAGGACTCAACTCGAGTTGAAAAGCTCGAAGTTGAGAACTCTCTCTTGAAAAGTCAAGTCAAGATCTTAGGAACACGCTGGAAAGGTTCACTGGGATCCAAAGGACTTGACCTCCTACTTGATCTCAAAGGGCCGTGTACAACAAGGTCGACTCGGGTTTAACTCAAACACACGACTAATAGGTCATATATGTCGATTGTAAGTCGACATAAGAAACATGTCCAAGCATGGGTCCCTAAGAACTTTTGATTTCAACTCTAGGATCCAACCTGCATCGGGTTCCTAATGACCAAATCCACTATGTGGATAGACCGAACCGATTCAACGGTCTAGGGGGAGCCAGTACAAAACATGTTTGTGCTTTAACTTAGAAATTGCATGCTTTAACTTAGAAAGTTTGTACTTTAAAACTTGTGAACTCACTTAGAACAAAAACATAACCAACTAAAATTTTTCGAAAAGATTGAGCCTCGGGGAGCCTCTTTTCAAAAAACATAACCAACTAAAATTCTTCAAAAGATTGAGCCTCGGGAGCCTCTTTTCAAAATAACTAGTTAGACGAGGAAATAATTTTAGGTAAGTCAAGTCATCATTTTCTTGAAAATGACTTTGTCTAAGGAAGTGGTCGATGATCCGATAAAAGAAGGCCCTCGTGGTCTCGCCACGACTGAAGCCATGATCTTGAAAAGGTAAACTTGACAAGCCTAGGGTTAAATCCAAATCTAACATAAAATTACTTGAACCTAAATCCACTTAATCAACTTAATTAGAAGTCATCTCAAAATAAACACATAAGTATAACATGCTTGATCATATAGACTCCGGTGAGATGACCTAGGGTTAACAACTTACAACCAATTTTCTTAATAAAAATCTAACATCCAATCCAACCACCTTGTGTGTAGGATCAATGGATGTTGGTGTTGCTCCCACATGACCGGGGGATCAACTCAAATTCGCAAAGCTTCGATTCAAACGACAAGGATCGTAGCCTTTGGGAATAACGACAAGCTCAAAATCATCGGATCGTGATATCGAGCTTAACACTTAATTTTGTTATTAAAAATGTATTACTTGTAGAGAATTTTGAATATAACTTACTTAGTGTAAGCCAATTGTGTGATAATAACTATAAGGTTATATTTCTAGAAAATGAATGCATAATTAATACCAACGAAACCTCTAAAACAATTCTTAAAGGAACTAGAAATAACAACATTTATACGATCAATTTAACCAACTCCTCAACTAAGTGTCTTATGACACGGCAAGAGGAATCATGGTTGTGGCACCGACGACTCGGTCACTCACACCTAAGACTCGTCCACAAGATGAGTCAGAGTGGCTTAGTCAGAGGCTTACCCAACCTCAACAACTTGGTTAATAAAATCTGTAATGCTTGTCAACAAGGAAAACAACCTAGGACACAACACAAGTTAACTAACCAAGAATGAACCTCAAGTGTACTTGAGCTCCTGCATATGGATCTATTCGATTCACATGGAGCCAAGTCTCTCAATAGAAGTCAATATTACTTAGTCATAATTGACAACTACTCCAGGTTTACCTGGGTTAGGTTCATCAAACATAAAAATGATACCCTAGATCAATTAATTAATCTATTCAAATTAATCGAGAATCAAAAAGACCTTAAGGTTAAAAGACTTAGAAGCGATCATGGTGGTGAATTCGAAAATCAAAGGTTCACCGACTGAGAACCTAAACGGATACCACCATGAATTCTCTTGCCCTAGGACCCCTCAACAAAATGGCCTAGTGGAGCGGAAAAACCGAACTCTACAAGAAGCCGCTAGGACCATGTTGAACGAATACGACCTACCCGATAGGTTTTGGGCAGAAGCCGTTAGCACGGCTTGCTATGTCCAAAATAGGATCCTTATGGTAAAGAGGCACCTTAAGACCTCGTACGAGATTTATCACGATAAAATACCTAACATCAAGTACTTTATGGTATTTGGGTGTAAGGTACATATCCTAAACACTAAGGATTACCTAGGGAAATTTACATCCAAAACCACGACCAGAATCTTTCTAGGATACTCGACTACAAGTAGAGCTTATAGAGTATATAACCACGACACCCTTAGAGTCGAGGAGACTATCAATGTAGTATTCGATGAAGGACATGAACCTACAAAACCCCTAAGAACCCCAATTAGCGATGATTCATACTAGACCTTACTCGATCCGAGATCGTCTAGTGTTAATCCTAACCTAAGTCAACCTAGTCACTCTATTGATCAAGTGATAGATGACCCCAACCAAACTAGTGTTCAACCAAGTCACCCCATTGATCAAGCATTAGGTGACACAAACCCAACCCAATCTAGGACTCAGACTAACCACCCTATCGATCAAGTGATAGGAGATCCTAATCTAGGAGTTCGAACTAGAGCATCCTATAGGAACCTTAGTCAAATTTCCTTAATTTCAAAGATAGAACCCAAATCAATTGAACAAGCTCTTCTTGATCCCGATTGGATTATTGCAATGCAAGAAGAGCTAGCTCAATTTACTAGGAACGAGGTGTGGGAATTAGTACCACCACCTAAAGACAAAACGATAATTGGAACAAGGTGGGTGTTTCAAATGTTCTCACGATAAAGGTGAAGTAGTTAAACAAGGCTAAGCTAGTCGCCAAAGGATTTAGCCAAGTCAAGGCTTAGATTACGACGAAACCTATGCCCCAAGAGCTAGACTCAATCCATTCAATGTTGCTAGCTTATGCCGCACATCGAGGATTTAAGTCGCTTCAAATGGATGTTAAGTCGGCATTCCTAAATAGATACATTAAAGAAGAAGTTTATGTTAGCCAACCCCCCGGATTCGAAAATCTAGATAAACCCGACCATGTTCTAAAACTTAAGAAAGCTCTCTATGGACTTAAACAAGCTCCTCGAGCTTGGTACGAGAGACTTTCAATCCATCTTAAGTCAAAAGGGTTTAACCAAGGCTTAGTTGACCCAACTCTTCAGAAAAACCTTAGGTAAAGAAATATTCATAGCTCAAATTTACGAGACGATATAATTTTTGGAACCTCTAACTCAAATTTTTTACTAAACGAGTTCGTGCTTCATGGAAAGTGAGTTCGAAATGAACTTGGTAGCCGAGTTAATTTTCTTTTTAGGTCTACAAATTAAACAAACTAAGGATGGTATATACCAATATCAACAAAAATACACTAAGGAGTTAATTAAAAGATTTGGAATGCAAGACGCTAAGTTAATAAACACCCCAATGGCGATAAATGTTAACATAGGAGAAGACCTAGAAAGTAAGTCCATTGACTTAAATTACTATAGGAGCGCAATAGGAAGTCTTCTATACTTAATCAAGTGACTGACATCCTATTCGCAAGAAGTATGTGCGCCAGTGTTTCAAACCTGTGCTAAGGAGTCTCACCTAACCCTAGTTAAGCCGTATCCTTAGATATCTAAAGGGTACACTTAATGCTGTGATTTGGTATCCTAGATCTACCGAGTTCAACTAATCTGGCCATCTCGATTCGGATTACGCCGAGTAAACTCGATGCAAAGAGCACGAGTGGTTGTTGTCAACTACTCCTACCGAGTCTAGTGAGTTGGTGCGAGGGAAGCAACATTGTGTTGCCTTGTCTACCACCGAAGCCGAATACATCGCGATGGGTGAGTGTGTCACTCAGCTTCTTTGGATGAAGCACACCCTCCGCGACTTTAAGTTAGACTTTACGAATACTAAACTTCACGTAGATAACATTAGTTCAATTAATCTTACAAAGAATCCAATATGTCACTCTATGACCAAACATATAAAAGTCAAACACCATTTCATTCGAGAACATGTGGCCAACGGAGCCATACAACTCGAGTACGTCAATCAAATCTAACCTAGCGCATCTATTTACTAAACCCTACCCGTTTAATTTAGTCTATTAAGACGAAAATTGGGCATGTGTGTAATAGAATAAGAACTTGCAAACTATATTTTCTTACTACTATTTCTTATTTTTCATTTTGATGGAACTAGCATAGGGCATACCTTAGATAACATGCACCTATAGATTTAAGGAGCCAGTACATCTCACAACACATAGGACTAATGTGTTTGTGTACTTAGCCAATGAGATGGGCGTGAGATGTTAGGACCCTACCTGTGTTCCAAGATGTAGATCAAGTGCATCAATATGAACCTCGAGTATAAATATGCAACTAATATTAACCAACTCTAATCAGGACTTTTTGATAATATCATTTCAATCAAGTCAAACTAGAGTTGAACATTTAGATGAATTATTTTCACATACTATTTTTAAAATCATCATGCTTGGACTTAGGGTTTTCTTAAAACCACCCCACTTTTTCCTTGATTTATGTCAAAAGGGGGAGAAAAGGCCAAAGTTAAGGTTCAAGAAAAAGCCAAAGTTCAATTTCAAATTTTTGAAATTGATAACTTAACTTAAAACTTTGATTCGCCTAAGTTAAGGGGGAGTAAGGTTTAGGTTTCAACTCTTCGAATTGAAAACTTTAAAGGCCTGTTAAGAAATCAAAAGTTAAACCTTTTGAATAATTAACCTTTGACTTAACTTTTGATTACTTAACTTGCACTTATTTTTGACTCTAAGAAGCCTAACTTAACTTTTGTGTTTGGAGAACTAAAATTCTTTTCAAGTACTCACCCTCAAGGGGAGGGTTCCTCTAAGGGGAGAACTTGAGAAATATTTTTACTACTCCTACTTTTGCTTCTTGTCTTTACTTCATGCACTTAATTTCTTAACTTTGTGTGTTTTTGCCATATATCAAAAGGGGAGATTGTTGGTGCAAAGTGAGGCACCAAATCGAACTGTTTTTTGATTATAGCAAAGACACAAAAGTTAAGTCTATTTTGTTTTCTCACGAGCTGAATCGAGTGTGCGTAAGATCGATATAGCCGAGTCAAGGCTAGCGACACCCGAGGAAGCCGCGGTGGTCGGGCGATACTCGAGTTACTGAGGGAGCCAAGGAATCGAGTGGAAGGCCGGAAGCAAAAGCACACGTAAGTATCGAGGTAAGCTTGTGTAGAGTAAGTAAGGTCGTATCCTCTTTACGGGATGATCTTAAGCGTAGATCCGACCAAAGACATCTTATAGATGGTCTAGGTCGAGATCGGATGGTCGACACCATCGAAATTATGTTTTTATTGAGCTAACTTTGACTCAGCAGCATCACGATCGCTTGAGGACTCGACGCTGTATCATCGATCGGCCGAAGGTCATCAATCGATCGATGTCGCCATCACGATCGATGATGGCCATCACGATCGATGGTCAATGATCAGATTCGAGGAGTCAAGGCTTATCACTCCACCTCAAAGCGGTTTGGTGTCCATTTGTGATTGGTTGAAGACCCACTCGAAAAGGGGCTCAAAGGCTATAAAAGGAGGGCCAAACCTAGGGTTTGATCAACAATTCTAAGCCTCCAAAAAGTCTCCGTTACGCTGCAACTCTCCGACAACGAAGTCCTTCCATTCCGACGTCTAGGTTTAACTCTTATTATTCTTGTACGTCGGTATTAGTTTTTCTTGTCATTTACATTTCCGGAGCTTTTATCGTATACGAGGAGAGGGGGAGTGTCCCTCTACCTCAAGTTTTTGTGGTTTCTTCTTGTATCGATTAACTCCTACCTCTAACGAGGAGGAGTTCCTTTAGTGCTTTTGCCCTCCGTACGTGGTCAAGGACCACTAGGGCCTTGGAGTAGTAGCCTTCGGCTACGAACCAAGTAAATCTCTTGTGTCTATTGTCTCCTTTACTTTTTGTTTTGCTTATCTTTCCGCTGCATATAAGTTTTCTTTTAAAACGAGTTCGTACGAGAAAAATTTTCTTTCGCTATTCACCCCCCCCCCTCTAGCGAACCGCATCGATCCAACATAGACGACCACGTAGGAACGACCCGACTGAGGTCGCATCACGATTGTACCAACCCATGTCGGTTAGGTACATCGATATCGACTTCTTTAGGCATTATTGTGGCGATATCATGGAGATTATAACATACTATCAACTCATGAAGATAGTCCTTTGCACTCATGCCATAAATGATGATCTCCTTAAGGAGTTCTATCAAAACTTAAGGAAGGTAGACGATGGTCCTACCTACACTACTCGTGTTACAAAACGCGACTTAGAGTTCACTCCTGCGATATTGCAGGAGTTTCTTGAGTGTAGGTCATCGGATGATACTTTCATCTTCTATCCTACCTTCGATGCCCCTCCTCCTGAGCCGTTTGATCATATTTCTTTGGACTCCATGCATGAGGACATTTTTCATCATCCTCGCCCACTAACTCAGAACCTATTCCCTATCACTGAGCTATCTGCCCATGACAATATACTTTATAAAGTCATTGTTGGGTGTTTTCTTCCTATTGTGACTCGGGGTCTGGCCAAGATTCAACCTCCCCATCTTTTTCTTATGTATGCCTTGCGTCATAGATTAGATATAAACATTGCATTGAACATGTTTCATTGCATTGTACATTTCATATCCCCTGTGCAAGGGAAAGTGCATATGCCTTTTGGCCATCTCATCACTGCATGGCTAGAGTCTGTAGGCATTAACATTAATAGGGGATCTCTGAGGGCACTTTCCAAGGTTTACGACTGTATATCAGTTTGTAACTTCTCATTGGAGAAGCTGTGGATCGGACAGGGGCAGATGGAGCTGGTACCTCGACCTCCGCCCAGGCCACGTAGGGAGCCACCTCTAGTACCGGGGGAGCCTGCAGACCAGCATGAGGATCCAGCTGCTACTGACGAGGAGGACCAGATGCCAGCAGATGCATCAGCGGCAGGTCCTTCGGATCGGATTGCCCAGCTGGAGTCCAGCTTCCGGGACTATCAGCAGATGATGGACTCTTGACTAGCAGAGCTTATATCAGGGCAATCCTCCATGAGTGAGCATCTCAGTCGGATGGAGGAGCGCTACATTCGGATTGAGGAGTCACAGAGCCGCATTGAGCAGTGTCAGCTCGATATGTACGAGATGATGAGAGCATGGACTTTGGGTCAGCAGCCACCTCCGCCTTCACCTTCCGCAGAGGACTAGTTCTATTAGGATGTTTAGCGATTTAGGATGTCTTTTTGTTTGAACATTTCAGATTTTGGATGTAAAAAACTTGAAGTTTTTAATGAAATATTTTGTTTCTGAAATTATTGGTGTATGATTGTATGTTTTGGTTAAAATGTGTTTATTTGTGTAAGCTTACTATGTCATGACATCTAATTATGTTTTCTCATATACCATGTCATGCTGTTGATTAGGACTTTTGTAGATGTCATGTTCATTTATTTTTAAAAAGCTTATTGATATATCATGACATCATGATCATTGCCATGCTTTATTATTGTTATCATTTATGCCATGATCATTCATGCATTTAACTTGATTAAAATTGAGTTAAGGACAATGACATGACTTGGAGTCCCATTCATAAGGGAATCAAGTAGAGCTGCCTAGAAAATGCATGAGACCATATTAATTCTAACTCCACATCTCACATCTAAATTGACATGTATGTGTGTGTATACACCTTAGATAACATGTGAGATGTTAGGATAATAAGTTAGATCCAAGGTGCATAGGTAGTGCATCTAGATGAACTTAACTTATTTCAATCATCACTAAGAATTATGAGGAAAGCTAATATACAAGTTATGTATATTTAGCCAATAAATCATGGTTCAAAATAGGTTTTCAAAAATGTTTTAAAATCTCTTTAGAAAACCTTGGTGAAGTCTATCTTTTGATAGCCATCATCATTGTAGAAGTTGATACAAAGTAGATAAAAAACTTTAAAGTTTTAACAGTTTTTGAACTTTGTACCAATCTCCTATTTTAATGGTTAAATTATTTTTCCAAGATTTTTCACCGATTGTATGTGTGATAAGTATTATACGTATCAAATTTTATGATTTTTCGATATACATAGAATTACTTATGATTTTCTCGAATTGATTCGATAATCAAATTGAAATTAGTTATCGATCGCCCTTGGTGGCGATCGATGATGAGTGATACGATCGGTATCCGACGGAGTCGATCGCCTAATCTTGATTTAGGGAAAACAAGATTTGTTTAGCCCTTGTTCAGCCGCGGTTAAGGTCTCTAACCACTCTTAACCCTAGGATATGCTTTGGGAAGCATTATAAAGAGTGAAAATCCATTGGATATGGATTAGGAGAGGTGTTAGGATACTGTATCGAATTTAAGATGGGGAGAGTTCATGTTTGAACTTTTAACCTTATTTTTGATGGTTTAGAGTTCCTATTGGCTTAGGGACTTCCCAAGGACATTGTTGGTGCAAGGGTCAAGGGGGAGCAAGCCTTTAGGGGGGGTATCCATCTTGGGATGATGGATGTATTTTTCTCCTTGAAGAGGAGAAGTTATGGAGAGAATGTCATCAATTGAGGAAATTGATGGGTTTTTGAGAGATCCAATTTGGAAATTGGGAGAGTGAATAGGATTGCCTCTCTTGAGTAATATGGGACTTATCACTAGGAAGATGGTGTAGATATTTTTGGACCAATGGGGAGATTGTAAGATCTCATTGGGATATGAGATATTGACCTCCTTGAAGAGTACACCTTTTTGATGTGTGTCAAAAAGGGGGAGACCATAAGATTACCAATTTATGAAATTGATAAGGGAATTTGAGTTATGGGCCTAACTCAAGGTTTGTTTTGTCAAACAACAAAAAGGGGGAAATTGTTGGTGCAATCGGCCCAGGTCACGATTGACCAGACTCGAGTGATGTTTTGATGTTTGACAAAGTAAATTGACATTGATGTTTGACATTAATGTCTGTTGATGTTTTGGAGAGATTGTTTATACAATCAACCCGGGTTATGTTTAACTGGACTCGAGTTTGACTCGAGGGAGACTTTGATGGTTGATTAGGGTTGACCATGTGATTATGGAAAGTCCAAGTCATGGGTACTTAGCATGGAAAGTCCAAGTGGGACACTTGGTATTTGGGAAAGTCCAAGCTTGAGTCTTGGCATTTGAGAAGTCCAAGGGATTTGATATTGGCGGCGTAAAGTCCAAGCGGGAGTCTTGGCAGCATAAGTCCAATGGTTGGCGGCGTAAAGTCCAAGTGGAGTCTTGGCGGCGTAAAGTCCAAGTGGAGTCTTGGCGGCGTAAGTCCAATGTGCCTTGGCGGTGTAGACACCGTTAGCATGACATAGCCGATGGAAGCACCTGAAGGCTAGCGCAATGGATGAACAAGTCATGGATGACTTGGAGGGATCCGAGCAGCGTGAGGCTGATGGAGGTGGCTAGAAGGCTTAGGTTTAGGCTAAGGGTGGTCTAGCAAGTATGGGGGCACCATACTTGGGCTAAAACCTCATGTTTGAGGTGTGTCAGTCGACTGGTGTCATGTGGTAGTCGATTGGCGTAGTTAACTAGGGTTTGACTGCGGGAATAGGACTAGCAGTCGACTGCTAGAAGTGGGCAGTTGACTGATAGGCCTAGCAGTCGACTGATCTTATGATCAGTCGACTGGTGCTTGTGAAATTGAGCACATAATGGAGTCGAGACTCTACTGGTTGAGTGAAGACTCCATCAGTCGACTGATGTGTATCATCAGTCGACTGATGATAGATCCGTTGGACTTATCCAGCGTGGATCTAGCCGTTGTCTCACGACAACAGTGGCATCAGTCGATTGATGGTTCCGACCAGTCGACTGATCGACTTTTTCTAGCACAGGTTAAAGCTTTATAAGGAGCTCGTGATGGAGAAAAATGGATCCGGTTCTCGAGAGCTATTGGGGCGATTTGTTGCTGCAAATCAGGTCTCCAAGTGCAAGCAAGCAACCAAACATTCAAGCAATCAAAAACAAGTGTTGTAAAGTTTTTTCTTTACTTGTCTTTCGTATTTGCATTGTATATTGCTTGTATTTCGTTCTTGCTGTTGTAAGATCATTTGTACGAGGTTTCTCCACTTCTGACTTGTGTCGAGAAGGAGTTATTGTGATTAGTAGTGCGTGTTTGCATTGCTAGGGCTTTTAGAGCCCGATCCGTGGAGTAGGAACCGTTCGGTTCCGAACCATGTTAAATACCTGTGTATTTGTGTTTATCAATTTCGTATTGCTTCATTACTATTCCGCTGCGCGCTAACAAAATTTGTAGGTGAACGCGAAACGAATTCCATCACGCGATGCTATTCACCCCCCTCTAGCGGCCTCAAATCACTTACATTGACGATCTTTGTTTCCAATTCATTGTCTAGATCCGAATCGAACGCATCGTCTTCGGGAGTTGGTTTACTTTTTATTTTCTTTTACCCTATAAACAAAGCTATACTTTTCTCAATCGGGGTTGAATTAGTTTATTAATGCAATTCAAATTCAAAAAAAAACTCATCTAATCTAATTTTAAAAAGATCCCGGGACACTTTGTAAGCATCAACCATTGATGTCCACAATGTAGTCCTAGGAAAAGCCTTAAGTACGTACCTTATAATATTGTAGTTCTCCATCTTCTGTCTGATGGAATGGAGGTCGTTTAGGATGTCTTGGATGCAAGCATGAAGTTGACTCGCAATCTCATTGTCCTTCTTTTTTAAATTAAATAATTTATTTAAAAGTAAATCTCTTTTTGCATACCTTTGTATCGGAGGTTCCTTCGTGGAGCTCGGTGAGCTTATCCCATAGATCTTTAGCGCTAATAAAGGGGTCGACGCGATTGAGCTCTTCTTTAGATAAACCACATTGCAAGATTTGGGTTGCTTTGACATCCGCTTCGATTTGTTTCTTCATTGTATCGGTCCACAAGTCACATTCCAAGAGCTCACCCTTTTCGTCGGTAGGTAGGTCAAACCTTTTCTGGATGACGATCCACATGTCAACTTGAGTCTTGAGGAAACACTCCATCTGACCCTTTCAGTAATGGAAGTAATCTCCGCTAAATCCCTCTTGACTAGCCATGTAAATCTTGCACGAAACAAAAACAACTAAAAAAAATATTCCAAGACTTGGTCTTGGATTAGTAGTACGGGATAAAACTTAAGCAAAGAATAAACAAAAAATAAAAAATACTCGACTGGTGGTTGCATCAAATCTGAGCGCCCCCGCTCTGAAATCAATTGTAGGATTGAGAAAGGCACTAGAGGGGGGGGGTGAATAACATTTTAAAAAATCTTTTCTTTCTTTCGTAAAACATGTAAAACACAAAGTATACCGTAGTGGAATAAGCAAAAGACAAAACCAAAGGCACAAGTATTTTTTTTACTTGATTTACAACTAATCAGCTGCTAGTCCAAGGCCCTACGATCCTTGATTGCCTTCGAAGGACACGCAATTCACTAAAACTCTCTTCCTCGTTGGAGGTAAGAGATACGAAGCAATACAAAAATGTAGAGGAGGAGGTAACAATCCTACCTCTCCACTTAGCAAGTAATAAGTAAAAAGAAATGAAAGTACCAAGTTAAGAAATGAAAGATGAGAGCTTTGCCGGCGTTACGACTTTATTGCGTGGAGACGAGAGCTTTGGATTGATGGAGCACTTTGGGAGGTTTTAATTGATGAATGAGGGTGCCTCACCTCTTCTTTTATAGCCTTCCAAACCCTATCGCATTGAGATCTAGATCTGGATCTGAATCAAGATCTAGATAGGAGTTTATCCACTAATCTTATCCTTGAGGTGACACTTGGCTCTTCACGTGCACACCAGTCGACTACTCCTATTGGTAGTCGATTGACCCCAGTGGACTGCCGAACCTTTTAGTCGACTGCTATACTTGAGATTCCAACTTGACACATGCAACACAAGATTAATACAATGTATACAAATATATTAATAGTGACAAAGATTAATTTGACCGTCTGATCTCGACTTCGGTCTTCCTCCGAAAGTCTTAGTCGGATCGACGCCTACGGTTGTCCCCGTACTGAGGATGCGACCTGTCCTCTCCACACATGGTTCTTACTTTACTTACCTTTGGTCCTTCTGACCTGTTGCTTAGCTTCCGATTACTCGACCACCGAGGTTTCTTGACCCGAGATTCTCCTAGCATCTTTGACCTTAGCAAAGCCTAACACATTACCTGCAGACTCAACATAACACATGAGATAACAAAATATCTTATATTAATCATATTTTTCATTCCAGAACTCTTCCTACCACTTCCCATGCTTAAGAATACCCATATCTCTTCCTTTCACTGTATTTAGAAATAATTCCAAAAACTCCTACATGACTCAGGAAACAAGCGTACTACTCGGGGAATACATTTGATATATATCCTGCTCGGCCAATACCATACTTAACTCTAAGTATTACTGTCCTCTTTCACCCTACTGGGCTCGGAAAATATATATGCCGCTTGGGATTTACATAAACTACTCTACCAATACAATACTTAACTCTGAACATCATTACACTACTCACCCCTACTGGGCTGGGGAATTATATGTACTGTTCGGGAAACACATAGATTGCTCGGGAAAAGCATAAATTGCTCTATCAACATCATACTTAGCACTGAGCAACACTGCACTACTCACCCTTACTGGGCTCGGGAATTATATATACTATTCGGAAAACACATAGACTGCTCGGGAAAAGCATAAACTGCTCTATCAACACCATACTTAGCACTGAGCAACACTGCATTACTCACCCTTATTGGCCTCGGGAATTATATATACTACTCGGAAAACATATAGATTGCTCGGGAAAAATATAAATTGCTCTGTCAACACCATACTTATCACTGAGCAACACTACACTACTTACTCCTACTGGGCTCGCGAAACACATAGGCTACTCGAGAAAAGCATAAACTGCTATGTTAACACCATACTTAACACTGAGCAACACTGCACTACTCACCCCTATTAGGCTCGGGAATTATATACTGCTCGAGAAATATATAGACTACTTGAGAAAATCATAAACTGCTATGTCAATACCATACTTAGCATTGAGCAATACTACACTACTCGAATTATATATATTGCTCGGGAAAAGTATAGATTGCTCAGGAAAAGACCTCTAACTAATCAGAAAACCCCAACCTCATAAAAGTTGTTAGTCAATGTTAAACTGAGAAAATTTTAACGAATAAATTCATCAAATTATTATATTAATGTTAGGTTGTTCCTTATAAGAAATCTATTATAGGATTTAATTGTAATGTTACAACAAAGACCATTATATCTCAATGAGAACTTAAGTATAGTATTAAATATATAAGAATTTTCACACCATGAGTTGGATAAAAAAAATATTATAGGAGACTAATTATTTAAGATTTGGAATATAGAATATAGAAATATTTACTTGTAAAATAACAAAAATAGTAGATATTATGATTAGAAGAAAGATTAATATTTTATGTTTACAAATGTTAAATACAAAATAAAAAATGATAATAAAATAATATTTGTTAATTAAAAAATTATTATATAGATTTTTTTAAGATTTTTTTTAGATTGAGTTTATATGATAATTGACGGGGAAAAATTTAATAGACTTTGATAAGGCTTATTTAGATTATGAAAAATTAATGGATTCAGTTAACGTACGGTTTAATATCAAAACCTAGGTTTTATTATTCTTATTCTCCGCCTCATTCTCCCGAACCTTTTTCCTCACTTCGATCCCACTTTCTCTCCCCCGATCGGCCACTTCTCCTATCCGCCGCTCCCCTTCGCGCGATCCAGCTCGGCGACGTCGTCGCAGCGCCCGATCGGCGCTGTCATCGGGTTTCTCGGCTGCTCTTTCCGGTGCCTAGCTCGGCACTCCTCGCCGCACCCGATCTCTTCAACTCGTCGCCTCCGCCGCCGACCCATTCCTCTCTCGATTCCGACAGCAGCAATACCGTCGTCCTCCTTGCCGGTCTCTCTCATCCCGATCTCGACGACAGTACAGTGACGTCGCCTGTTGATCACGCGTCGCATTTCATCGCCGCGAGACCAACCTTGTCTTCACCCGCCAAGCCGGCCTCCGCGCGGGTAGTCTGCACTCAATTTCTGGTAATAATCCCGATTACTTTCCTGTTTACTTGGTTTGAGGGTTCGGAGAATTGATCGGAGGGAAGCTCATATTCTCTACGATTACAGATTGCGAGGGTTATTGGAGTTGGGTTTTTTTGTCTCCAATTAAGCTGGTGGACTCAGATCTGATACCCTAAATGAGAGCAAGAAGCTGTGCAAGTGAAGCTAGTTCCGATTGAATCGGAGATAGGTAAGTTTATTGTGCAAGGAGATAGGTAAGTTTAAATCTGGATGAGGTATAGCTGTACAGTAACAAATCTCTTTCCAGAATTATTGTTGTAGAGGTATCATCCGTGGATTTATACACAGTACTTGGGTAATTGACCTTGATTATTGCCAAGTACTCAATAATAATAGACAGATTAGATTAATCTAGTAGATAGGATAGTGATTGATGAGTGGTAGATTAACCCGGTGTAAGAATTGATTAGGATTTGATTCTATCATTTACATGGTAGTATAATTTATATATATATACATTATACTTGCAGGACTTTGATTTGAGATAGACTTTCGGACGTGAAGACAATCTGCAGGATCTACATATCAGGTGGGTAGTTCCACCTTTGTTTCTATAAATTATTGATCTTAGTGCATGAACCCTGTTATGGTGGTATTATCCTGACTCCACTCTTATTATGCTGAAGTTTGATACTTAGCTACTTGAACTTTGAGATACTCTACTTGCTATCTATACAGTCTTGTATATCTCCGTTGATGATTATTGTTATGATACTTGTTTATATCATCATGTACATTTCTAGTTGTAGAGATGGTGATATTTGTAAACATGATTGCCATATTGTATTTTAGTGCATTGCTTATGTCGACCATGACTCCCATGTGTGGTAGAGGGGTCGCTAGTGGAGGTATATTTATGGATTAGATATTTATGCAGATATAGTTGTCATATTGCATTTCATTCATTATGCATGCTTCTGTCGGCTATGACTTCCATATGTGGTCGAGCAGGTCATCAGTGGAGGTATACTTGAGGACAGAAGGTCCTCACACTGTTTATTTTTCTGTCGACTATGACTCCCTTGAGAGGTAGAGTGCGTCGCCAGGAAGTCTATAGACATGTATGACTCATCATCGCATAGTACACTGATTACCGAGAGGATTAGTAGTGTAGCTATACTCATGGATTGCGTGATATTGCATCATGTGTCTCTGGGCTATAGTTGTCTCCCTTGTAGGGTCGAGAGCGTTGTCAGAGATTTGGATATGTGGATACATATTGGCCTGCCTGCTCAGTCACTCGGCGGTAGTTATAGTTGAGCCTCATGCAAGATGATGTAGCTAGATAGCTACTATTTGGATTTGCCCACTCAGCCACATAGGGTAGTTGTAGTTGGAGTTGTGTGCAGGCATGAGATCCCCTTAGATGTAGCTAGATAACTATTTTTTATACTGCCATCAGGCCACTTGAGCGTAGTGGTAAGTTGGAGTTTGTGTAGTTGTCACGTGCACACCACTCAACCACTCGGGATCGTGGTAGTTAGTGGGTGCAGGCAATAACCATGCATATGCATAAGATGTGTGTTGCATATGTTGTTATGTATTGCATTTGTTTGAGGTATGGACGTTGCATATGTGTGGCGTTGTTCATGCATATCATTTGCACACTTTATGCTGTTATATGAAACTCATGTGGTTATGATTTGTACATGTGTGATATTGTACATGCATGTTATTTGCATGTGTTATGCTGTTATATGTTGCTCAGGTGATTATGAGCTGTTCATATGTGTGATATCGTACATGCATGTTATTTGCATATATTATGATGTTATTTATTGCTCAGGTTCTTACGAGCTGTACATATGTGTGATATTGTTCATGCATATTATTTGCATGATATATGTTATATGTTGCTCTTATGATTACAAGCTGTACCATTGCAGATCTTCATTTATTTCTATTCATTATATTATGCTTGATGGATCTGGTTGGTATATGCATTGATTATGTTCATATTGTTGGTTACTTGATATTACCTTTAAGATTGTATATCCTTTGATCTCCATATATACTTAGTTCATGCACTATCTTTCCTATACCCACTAAATATTTTTACTCACTATCCCGTCTATTCTTCCTCCCAAGTAGTAGGTAGAGGCTATATATTAAGATGCTTGGAGGTCCTGTTTGCCAATCCCATCTCACATCGAGTGTTGTTGAATTTTATTCCATATTGGTTTTGCATTTTGGATTATGATTGTATTGTCATAAAATTTGGTCTTATTGTGGATTTGGTTGTGGTATTAGTTTCGATTATGTTTTCTTGTTGTGTCAAAGTAATACCGGTATGCATATTGGAGTTATGTCTTTATATTTGTCAGTGCAATTTTATTGGTAGATGGCTTGTGTGTGCTAGCAACTTTTTGGGTCTTAAATCAGTGTTGTATTTTATATTGCCACAAATGGGCACTGTCCAGTTGACGAACAAATATACTCTCAGGACATGATAATTTTATTGGTATCAGAGCCTAAGTTGCAAAGTCCACTTATGAGTTTTCTTTGGTATTTTGGATATTGTGATTTGTGCATTCGGTTTTGATGTTGTGAGTTTTGGGATTTAGTAGCAGCGAGACATCTCCGAGCTATAAGATTTAAGGTATGATAGTTGTTATTATATATCATTCTGTTAGCTATGCATTTAGTTGTTTTTAGCAAGAAATGATACATAGTGAGTCAGTTATTATCTGTAGCCATGGTCCAGGTCGACCACGGAAACGACTTGTAGAACCAGTGGAACTGAAGCTGCTTCCAAGAATGTGAATTTTCTTTGGAGAGCCAACTGGTGTTGAGTTGGAAAGCAGAGGTCAAGATCGTCATCCTTTATTGGAGATTAGAGATTACAATATCAGGGAATGCCACCAATAATACGGGTCAAGTAGGATTAAATGAAGATATTAAAATTATATTTTGGGAAGACTTAGATGAAATATTACAAAGAATTTTGTCAAACAAAATGATTTTAATAGGAGGAGATCTAAATGAGCATGTAAGAGTAAAAAATGAAGAATATAATAGGGTACATAGGGGTTATGAGTTTGGAACAAATAATGAAAAAGAAAAAGTTATATTAGATTTAGTGATAGTATTTGAACTTGTACTAGCTACTACGTTTTTCAAGTAAAAAAAAAAATACTTGGTCACATTTAAAAGTAAAAATTATAACTTATAAGTTGCAAATTAACTTTCTTACGATGATGAAGAAGGATACAAAGATTATAAGATATTTCTAGAGAAAACTTAAATACCCAACATAGGTTGGTAGTTGTTGGATATACGTCTTAAACATAACATTAATAAAAGAAAAACATGTATAACTACTAAAATTAAATAGTGAAAGTTAAAAGATGAGAAACAAAATATATTTAAAGAAAGTGTAGGAATACAAGTATTAAAAGAGATACATGATGATTCGAATATAATGTGAGATAAGATAACATTAGAGTACACCACCAAGAGAGAATTTTGATAGTGAAATAATAAAGTATAGAAGAAGGTGAAAGAAAAAAATGAATAGCCTATAAGGTGTTAGCATTACTGAACGTGGATCAAGTTACTGCTGCGTGCAGTAACATCACACACGTACTAAGGATAATGCACTATGTGCATTATGGTAATGGAAAGGAGATTATATAAATCTCTCCGTCCAAGTTAAAAAGGTGAGGATAAGAGAAACGCTGCGGAAGCGTCGTCGGAGAATAGAGTGCTGAGACTTAGTGTCTTGCATTTGTGAAGAACATCCGAGGCTTAAATAGATTTGGTTTGTGGATGAGTGGAGACTTTTCAGTTTGTAATTGTTCTCCCGACAACAAGCGCAAGATTAATTGCACTTCAAGCTAAAAGAACGATCAACGAAGGCTTTAAGAAATCGACGAACTCACTATCAGTGTTTACAATATTATTAATTCATGCGATTTATGTAATTTCTATATTGATATCAGAGCAAACGTAGGTTTGCATGAATTTTTATGTTATTTCGTCAGTTGCTCATTGTCTTCATGAAGAAGACGATGAATGGTGTCGGAAAACTCAATATTGAGAGATTCTGGCATAGGAAAGGTGTTGTTGAGTGGTTGCCCGAGTGGGAAACGGAACTCCCGAATGAGAAGCGGCACTGCCCGAGTGGGAACAGTGATGTCGTGTGTGAGGGCTACCTTGGTTGAGCACTTTAGGTGCTCGGCACAGAGGAGTGCGAGGCGCTCCTCTTTCATTGGTGCTTAGGCATGCGATGCTCAGACACAGGGGTCCGGCTCACAAGGTGCCCAGACACAGTGTGTGCAGTACGCGTAATGCTCGGGCGAGAAGTGCGTAGCGCTCATGCTGGGGGGGGGTAGGTGCTCTGGCGAGGATCGCGCGGCGTGGTGCTTGGGTATGCAGTGCTCGACACAGAGCGCAGGAATATGGTGCTCGACACGCAGTACTCGAGCAAGGAGCGTGCATTGCTCGGGTTCTCGAGTGCTCATGCGACACAACACAGTGGTGCTCGGGCATGTGTTGCTCGGGAACAGAGTGCATTGTCGCACAGGTGCTCGGGCTCATACTAAGGAGCCCGGAATTATACTCGTGGTGAGAAGTCACGTGTCGCGCGATGCTCAGGTTGAGAAACAAGAGCATGCTCGGTTCTCGGGATTTGCTCGGGTTGGTGCTCTTAGTACTCGGGATGACGTGTCCAGATTGGGATGACACGTTTGAACACTTGGGAATGTGCTGAGAGCACAGTTCTACATAAGGTGCTCAATAAAGTGGTCTAAGTGATCAGGTCGAGTAAATTAGTTGACACTAGCTGACTAGCAAAGTTGACAATGATCGACTAACCTCATAACTAAAGCATGGACTTGGAATAAATGACTCTAAGACTTTGTTTCTATCTTCCTTCCGAGCCATGGAGTAGTTCTCCTCGATCTTAGGATGAGGGAGTAACTCTTTGTTTATTCGTCTTTGATTGTTATAACTCTTTTATTTATCGATTGTGAACTTCTTGAATTAATTTTACGGTACGTATGGTTTACCTTGCGAGTTTGCTGATCACCTATTCGTATGTTTCTTCTAATTTGGGTTTTGTAAAACTAATCGAGAGGAGCTATAGTGATTGAAGGTTTTCACCTAGATGGATTCGCTAGGGTGCTCGTCATAGGTACCCATGTTGTGAACAAAATCAACTATGTGTGAACACTTCAAAAGCTATTAGAACCTCTCGAGGACTTAAACTAATCGTGAGGAATTATGACAACTAAGGGCTTTCACCTAGATTGATCCGTTGGAGTATTCGTGATAAATACCCATGTTGCGAACAAGGTTAACTATGCGTGAATACCTCGAAAGCTATTAATACCTCTTGAGGGTTCCGTAAACTTATCTTAGAGCATAACAATTTATCTAACCTTGGTTCCTATGAGTAATAAGTGATAGTTCTCGAATGGATCCGCTGGTATTCGTGACAGGTGCCCATATTGCGAACAAGTTCCTTCTAAGAGCTAACACTGTGAAAGTAGAAATCAAGCTAGGTGAATACATCGGGTTAATCTTGGAAGAGACATCCGATAGCCTTAGATAAATTTCCTTCAAGAATACACATCGATATAATAGAGAACTGTCAAGACAATAGACATTGTAGTGAAACCAAAGTCCTAAGGTTGCTTCGTAATTTCATCTTGTAATCGTTTCTTGACTGCATGCTTCACTTCCTTATCCAACTTCCATTCAAATACTTATTCTTCTAGATAATCTTTCCTTGCACTTATCTGGTACTTGACTAATCTCTGTGGGATCGATATTTTTATTATTTAATGATGACCGTGCGCTTGCGGATCATCACACACATCAAGGTGGAAGATGGAGGACGTCATCGGAATCCCTCGATGAAGCGGTCTTCCCTCGAATCTGAAGGGAAGAAATGGATGGATGAGAGGGGAGGGCGGCTGCTAGGGCTTTAGGGAAGAAGAGATGACTTTTTCTAGGGTTTTTGTGGCTTTTAAACGTGCTCCAGCCTAAACCACACCCGCGACACGACCATGCCTTTTTGGCACGACCCAGTCGTGTTTGGCTCTAGCAATTCGGTAGAGGATGACACACAATTGTGCTTTTCTAACACAACCTGACCGTGTGTCTCTCTGGAGGTTACGTTTCTTCATTTTCTTTATCCTTACAGCTTGGGACATGACCTAGCCGTGTTTGGGACCTTGCATGGTCTTGGTTCATTGATGAATAACCTCTAAAACTCTTCGATATATCCTTCAAATGCTCTACAAAATAAAGTATACAATAAATTAGTGCTATGAACATTAAATTAACATGTGTTTGCATTTAAGTGCTAAAACAATCCATATTTGTAAAACATGATAAATACATCAAATTAACCGTATGAATAGATCAAAACATCGAGGAATAAATATAGAATATCATGTCAAAACGTGAGTTATCAATTCCCCCAAACTTATTCTTGCACGTTCCGTGCAAGTAAACAAAACTAAGAAAATAACTAAAGATGTATTCCCCTAGTAATTCCCAATCATACATAGAAAATCGTGAAACAAAATTACCTAGGATTATCAATTCTTAGGCTACGTTTGGTATGTCGTAATCTGCCTTGTAATGTAATCCAGATTACATTACAAGGCAGATTCCTTTGTTTGTTATTGTTTTAGAGCTGTAATGTAATGTAATCTGGATTACAAAAGGCACTAAAGTTTTGTAATCTGGATTACAAACCAAAACCTATGTAATCCAGATTACATTACAAGCTTCCAATTTACATGCAATAAGTTACATTTGCATGCATGCATGCAAATGTGATTTATCAGATGCAAACGGATTTAGTTGTGTTTCAGCGATCGACGCGGCCGATCGGTTGGTCGCAATCGATGGCGGCCGACCGGCGACGGCCGATCCGACGACCGGCGGCATCGGGCGTGGCCGATCGACAACCGGCATACGGCCGATCGGCCGGCAGGCATGGCGGCCGACGATCGATGGCGATCGACCGGGCGACGGCGCGACGATCGACGACCGTCGGCAAGATGATCGGCGTGATCGGCCGACGATCGACAATGGTCGGCCGTCGGCGATCGGTAGACCGATCGATCCGTCGGCGGCGATCGACGGCGATCGACGGTGATCGTACGACGATCGCGTGGCCGATTGTCGACGATCGATGGTGACCGGCAGATCAATGGTCGGTCCGACGATGATCGCTAGTTAGTCGCCATTATCGTCCGCCGCTGACTACGTCATCGTCGTCGATCAATTCCTATCGTCTTTGTAATGGACACCAAACAAAAGAATGTAATGACCTTTGTAATCCAAGATTACATACAATTTGTATCCAAACATAGTAATGTAATGAAGATTACATTGCATTCCATTACAACTTAGATTACATTACAACTTGGATTACATTACGCCCTACCAAACGCAGCCTTAAAGACTTAAGCATTCATGGACTCAAATCTTACACAGGTTAATCAAACATGGTAACTTTAATCCATCCTGAATAGACTGAGGATGACTAAGCCTCACAAGATAAGTGGTGGTTTCTCTCGCTCTCATAAGTATATAATAGTGGAGTTCATTTAAGTCACTTATGGTTTATGCACTACCATATGCTTGCTTCTCTTTTAATCTTCACCACTATATATAGAAAAGGCGCTTGGGGTGCTGTGGATGCTTGGGACTTGCTAAATTATTATTTTTAGTTGAGGTTGAGTCAGGATTAACTAAGGATGCACTCGATTAAAATTCAAGATAACTCGGAATTTATTTTTCAAAGTTAATAGTTGTCAGTGGGGAGGGACTTATCGATCGAAAACACCTAAAATCAGGAAATTTTTTTTTTCTTGATTATGTGTTGGTTCTATGCATATATAAATTGAATTAAGTCGATTTTGTATTAGTTAGTCGGTTTTGTACTAGCTTTATTAATTTTAATTTTAGATGATACGGATGATATGCACTATGACTTGTCGTGATTTGTTGCAGAATAAGCTGAGGGAAGATCCAGGGGATAGTGTACGACCTTGCTTTTGAAGTCAGAGGACACATAGGGAGACTTGATTGTTTTTTCTGGAGACTCAAGATGTAGAAGTTTTCGATACTGGATAATTATCGGATTTGGGCTTTGGTGCATTCATTGTCGACAAATCTCTGTGAAGTTGCACATCATGTATGGGGGTGCTACGAAAGACGTATAACATATGTTGAGTTGTGCATTGAGCTTCTTCACATTGTGGATCAGGAGGATCCTGTTAAGACAGAAGAGGATCCAGAGGATGAACTGGAACAAGACCCTAATATAGGTTATATGGAGAATCCTGAAGTTATTAAGCCTGAGAGTATCCTAGTTGAGCGAGCCCTAGTTAAGTCTAGAAAGTTAGGGTGAGTATTTATTACTACTGCGTTAGTATTTGTCCTAGTGGGAGTACTAATAACTTATTTAGTTTATTAGAATTGTTTATGTCACGAGTAAAAAGAATATTATGTGTTAACAATATTTAAAGAGTTTGTTATATGTTAACAATGTACAATATGTTTAAGTTAATGATGAGTTCATTTAATGCTATATATTCTTGAATGATACTCTTAATGATTAGTTCGTTATTAGTATAGATCATGGAATGATTAGTTCATTTAATGAGGTGATTAATTCATCTAATAATATAATGATTAGTTTATTGGATGGGATGTATGTGATTTAGTTGATCAGTGTCAGTCAGATTGGAATATATGAATAATGAGTGGAACTATAATTGTCACTTGATTTTGTAAATCAATTCCGATTTATATTGAGGCAATCAGAAATTACATATATTTGAATTACACTGAATAATTAAATAATGTGTTTATTTATGATAGATTATGACAACTAAAAATATTATAACTGAATTTAATAAGAGTGAGAAATTTAATGGAGATAACTACACGATCTGACACCTTAAGATACAATATGTACTTGAGGAATAAAAAGTTCTAGAGACTGTATATCAGGTTATGGAAGAATCTGTTGAGGGTCCCATTGCATAATATAGATTAGATTTTGATGCCTATAAGGCATAAAAGAAAAATGACTCTACTGCGGTATATTGATTAATTCAATGGTGAATGACTTGATTTTTTAGTATGAGCCATATCCATCGACTCATGTGGTCTGGATAACCCTTAGAGAGAAGTATAATAGAGTGAGTCTGAGCAAGTTTCGACAACTGATAATTAATTTTGACAACTACAAGAAGCGCTCAAATGTTTCCATGGTTCAACATCTGAGGGAGGTGTCTAATATGATTCGAAAGCTTAAAACTGCTGGTCATGAGTTGACCGATGAATAACAGGTTCTAGCAGTTATACATTCTCTTCCAGATTCTTGGGAGACCATGAAGCAAAACCTGATTCACAGTAAGAGTATCCAGACTTTCATTGATGTTTCATGCCATGTTGAATTGAAGGCGGAGAGAGTTGAATCTGCATGGATTTCTAGACACACTTTTGTAGTTGTCGATTCTGCAGGATCCTTAGGATCCAAGAAGAAGAAATGGTTCAAAAAGGGAAAGAGAAAGACGAAGGAAGTTGCTGTTGCTAGGTAAACCCAAACAAGAAGAAAAAAAAGAAGACTAGGAAGAAACTTAAAAGCAAGATGACTTGCTTTGATTGTGGTAAGAAGAGTCATTTCGCTTGGGAGTGTATTGAACCGAAAAAGGTAAATCCAAGTCTGTCTTCTATTCCTAAGCATTTTGTTGTTAGTTCAGTATTGTTAGTTGATTCTTATTCTTTGTGGATTATAGATTCGGAAGAAACTAAACATATAGCTCAAGAGCGAGTTATATTTGTGGAGTACCGTCGGATATCAGCTGACAACAAATGGATATATGAAGGAAATAATGCAAGGGTTGAAGTCAAAGGAGTTAGCACGTGCAAACATAACTTTCGTGGTGGACGTACCTTATTTTTACATGATCTCTTGTATGCTCTTGAGATTCTACGGAATCTAGTTTCCGTCACGTGTCTTTTTATTTGAGATATTGTATTAATTTTTACAGTCGTTGTGTAGAACTTCAAATTAACTCTGTGTTAATTAGATATGATTTTTTAATGAATGATTTTATGGTTCATGATGTAGAACCGGATATCAATTGTGAGATTGATAGTTGTTTTTCAAACATTGCTCTTACATTTGACATGCTAGATTAGGATATATAGGACAATAGTGGATGAATCAGTTAGTTAAGGAGGGACTATTAAACTCTCATGCTAAGATTAACTTATCTATATGTGAGCATTGTTTTGCTGGAAAAGCAACTAAGAAACCATTTGGTAAGACTATTAGAGTTGATTCACCATTGCAATTAATTCATTCAGATATTTGTGGTTTAATGAATATGAAAGCTAGACATGGAGGTTCATATTTCATTACATTTATTGATGATTTCACTCGTTTCGGTCATGTGTACTTGATTTCTCATAAATCTAAAGTATTGGATTGCTTTATTTGTTATATGAACGAAGTTGAGAATCAATTGGATCGTAAGGTTAAGACCTTATGCACTGACCATAGTAGTGAATATTTGTCTGATCAGTTCAAGACAATATGTAATGATAAAGAAATTATTATATAGCTAACAATCCCAGGAACTCCACAGTAAAATGGGAGTGATGAAAGAAGAAATATGACTCTTCTTGAAATGGTTAGGTCTATGATGACTCAAACTAATTTGTCAATTTCCTATTAGAGAAATGTATTATTAGCAGCAATCTATATACTTAATATAGTGCTATTTACCCCATATGAATGTTGGACAGATAGAAAATCAGATTTGAGTAATCTGAAACTCTGGGGTCAGCTGCTTATAATGTTCATGAAAGTTCTCACAAGTATATAAAATTAGGACCTAGAGGTAAGAAATGTATCTTAGTAAGATATTTTGAGACCTTCAAAGGTTATGTTTTCATTGGTGAGCAACAAGATGAAACCATTTCTGAAATAGAGTTGAAAGATGTTATTTTTCTCGAAACTGAATTCTCAGCTAAAGGTGATGTTGATAAGATAATTCCTCTATTTGAGGAGGATGAAATTATCAACGAGAGAGGTGTCACAAGGGATGTCTGAGTCTAGTAAACTAAATAAGAGTAATTTGTCTAGTCATGAGTTGACTTTTCAATAGCCCAACTTACGATGAAGTGTTCGTAAAATTAAACCTAAAAAGAGATTTGATATTGAAAATGAGGCAATCATGACACTCCCAATTGACGATGATGAACCTTGATCCATTGAGGAAGCATTGGGAGAAAAATGAAAAATTGCAATGAAAGAAGAGACGGAGTCTATGATAAAGAATCATGTTTGGGATTTAGTCAATTTTCCTCTTGGTCGAAGGGCTATTGGGAATAAGTGGATTCTCAAAATAAAGAGGAAAACAGATGGATTGATTAATCGATACAAAAATCATTTGGTTGCAAAAGGATATACCTAATTGGAGGTATCGACTTTGAAGATACATTTTCTTCTGTAGTGAAATTTGTGTCAATACAAGTTATTTTGGCTTTAGTAGCATATTATGACTTGGAATTACCTCAAATGGATGTAAAAATTGCTTTCCTTAATGGTGAGTTTGACGAGGAAATCTATATGGTACAACCAGAAGGTTTCATTGTTGAAGGCTAAGAGGAGAAAGTATATAGACTTAAAAAGTTTATATATTGGCTAAAACAAGCATCAAGCTAATAAAACATAAGATTTAACGAAGTCGTTTTATCGTATGATTTCGAAATGATCAATGAGGATTATTGTGTTTTCTTGAGAAAGGAAAAAGAAAAGTACGTCATTTTATCATTATATGTTGATGATATGCTGATAGGTTAAAATGACATTGGGTTTGTGATAAAAATCAAAGTATGATTTTCATCACAATTTGACATAATAGATATGGGAGAAATTGAGTACATTTTAGGAGTGAAGATCGTTCTAAAAGATTTTTAGATTTGTCTCAAGAGACATATAAATAAGATGTTACAATATTTCAGCATGTCTGATTGCAATATTGAACAGACACCTATAACAAAAGGTACTATTCTGTGTAAGAGTATGTGTCCTAAAACGCTTAAGGAAATAACTAAGATGAAGAAAATACCATATGCCAGTGCTATTGTTAGTTTGATGTATACTATGTTGTGTACTTGTCCCGATATCAACTATGCTATTGGCTTAATCAATCGGTTTTAGTCAAATCCAGGACCGA
This sequence comes from Wurfbainia villosa, assembly GCA_025175895.1. NCBI lineage: Eukaryota > Viridiplantae > Streptophyta > Magnoliopsida > Zingiberales > Zingiberaceae > Wurfbainia > Wurfbainia villosa. The sequence goes on from CM046005.1 coordinate 77,654,573, forward strand.
GAAATTGAAAAGCGGTGAAGAAAATATTCAGATATTTGAAAGCGACAACAAATTATTGTCTCTGTTTTTAAGGATCAAATATGAGTCTGAAGGACTATTCAGATGTAGATTGCGTTGGAGACTTGGATGATAGGAAATCCTCATCAGGCTATACATTCTTATTGAATAGTGACACCATCTCATGGAACAGTAAGAAACAGGCTTGTGTATCCTTGTCGACAATGGAAGCTGAATATGTGACATGTTCAATAACTGTGCAAGAAACTGTTTGGTTAAGAAGGTTCTTGAAGCATCTAGAGATTGTTGAGGACAGTAGGAGTCCTGTTACTGTCTTTTTTGACAGTCAAGCTGCTATAATTTTTTCTAAAGATCCCAAATATCATAGCAAGGACAAACATATAACTATAAAGTATAATTTTGTAAGGGATATTGTTGCTAAAAAAAAGATGATTTTTGAGTATATCTTTATACGTACTATGTTTGCAGATCCTTTTACTAAGCCATAAACATGTGAAGTCATTGGGACTTCGAAGAATATAATAAAATTATAACGACAATCAAATATTATGAGATGATTTGATTGTAAAATGTCATAATCTGTTCAATGTATATGTTCTTGTTACATTCAAATAAAGTTTCGGTGTGTATGTTTGCAGGTTGAGATTGGTCCTCTCACATGGACAATCATCTCTATTTGTTAAGTACGAATAGGGATAAGACTGTTGTTTATGGGACAACTTGAGTAGCTGTAAAGAGAAACACATCTGTAAACTAGGGTCACCTTGATAGTTGTATCAAGATGAGATCATATGTAGAATGATGATCGAAGAAAATGTACCCACCATTTACTAGATCTGTTTGAAGCTAGATTAGAATTCATGAGTTGAATTCATGATTTGACATTGGGAATATCTAGATTGAAATCTGTACGATGTTAAATTTGAGAAAAATATATGTTTTTTTTTAGTAAAGGGAATAACATCGTAGCATGTGATTCATGACACATGTGCTATGATGATAATAAGGGTAGTAGGAGAATGGATCCCTGTTTCTCTACTATGTGAGCTCTTTGAGATTATATGTTAATCTTAGTATTTGTCCTGAGTGACTATTTAACTATCTACTTGAAGCTTTAATCAGGGTTTGCTACTTTAATATGTAAACCTATTGACTATCTATGATTCGATCTACGGAATATGATTTGGAAAGTGTCTGATTAAAATGGATGAATTCTAACTAAAAAGGAAGATTAAATAAATTTTCATCTTTTGAAATTTATTTACTGGTCGATCCATTTCTGTTGAGTATAGAAATATAATTGTGAATACAAAAGATATGAAACATGCTTTTGATATAATGGTTATAACGAGGGATTAGATATGTTCATATTGATGTAAATATTTTAATCTGGGTAAATAGCAATATATGGAAGTCTCCTGGAGGATGACTGTGTGCCACCTGGAGAACGACTATGTGCCACTTCGAAAGTAGATATATGCATTTAGTGAGTGGCTAAGGTGTAATGACTTTTTTGACATTAATCGCTCAACGAGCAGCTATGTAAGGTGTAATAACTTTCTTAGTATTGATTGCTCAGTAGTTTGCTGTCGCACGAACCATTTTCTTGAAATATGAATTGAATGTTGTATTATCTAGTCTTTGTGACTATGTATCTCTATTCTTAGTTTATGTGACTATTGGTCTCTTTCTTAATGACCTTTGTGAATGTCTTTGTGGCATACCTTAGATGAGTGGAAGATGTTAGCATTACTGAATGTGAATGCAGTTACTGCAGCAGTAACTGCACACACGTACTGCGTGCATTATGGTAATGGAAAGGAGATCTGTTCGTCCAAGTTAAGAAGGTGAGGATAAGAGAAATGCTACGGAAGTGTTACCAGAGAACAGAGTGCCAAGACTTAGTGTCCTGCATTCGTGAAGAACATTCGAGACTCGAAAGGATTTGATTTGTGGATCAGTGGAGACTTTTTAGTTTATAATTGTTCTTCCGACAACAAGCACAAGATTAATTGCACTTCAAGCCGGAATAACGATCAACGAAGGCTTTAAGGAATCGACGAACTCACGGTAAGTGTTTACAATATTATTAATTCATGCGATTTATGTAATTCAAAGTAATAAGTGAAGTTAAGAATGAAGCTTTTGAGAGCTTACATTGATAATTGAATACAAAATAAAAGGAAAGAGATACTTATAAAATAGCTAAAGCTAGAGAGAGAAAGACTAGAGATCCTATTTAAATAAAATGCATTAAAGATGAATATAATAAGATACTATTGAACAATGAAGAAATAAAAAAGCGATGAAAAATATATTTTCAACTTTTTAATGAAAATTTAGGTGATTAATTTAACTTGGGTAATTTAAATAGGTTAAAAGAGTATAAAAATTTAAATTTTTATCATCGAATTCAATTTTCAGAAGTAGAATAAACTTTGAATAGGATGTAAAATGGAAAAATAATTGGACCAGATGATATTTTGATAGAGGTATGAGAGTCTTTGCCAAGCAAAGTATTAAATAACTTAGATATTGAAAATAAAAAAATGTCTAATCTGATGGATAAATACTCTAGTTTCTTATATAAAAGCAAATCATACATACAAAATTGTACAAATTATAAAGATATACACTAATTAGTTATGCTATAGAACTATAGAAAAAGTTTTACAAATTGACGAAGGGAGGAGACCATGATGACCAAAAAAACAATTTGGATTTATATCGAAAAAATCGACAATAGAAACTATATATTTTTTTAGATAACTAATTGAAAAATATCATAAATAAAAGTAAGATTTACACATAATATTTATTGACATTGAAAAAGTTTATGATAGAGTGCCAAGATAAATTATGGGAACATTTTTAGACAAGATAAAAAAGGTGTCAATGTAGTCTATATTGAAATAATTAAGGATATATATAAAGATGCAATAATAAGAGTAAACTCCACGAGGATTAATTGAATCATTTTTCATAAAAATAGAGTTATATTAATGATCAACTTTAAGTCTTTATCTTTTTATACTAATCATGGATGAACTTATTGGACACATCTAAGACATGATACCATGGTACATGTTATTTACAAATGATATGATTTTAGTAGATGAGATACGTGAATGAGTAAATACTAAATTTGAATTTTAGTGAAAAACTTTAGAAGTGAAAGGTTTTAGTAGATTTAGTAAAGGTAAAATATATAAAATTTAAATTTAGCGATACACAACAATAATTGTTAAGTTAGGAAATAATGAGTTATCTGTAATTGAAAGTTTTAAATATTTAGTATTATTTTTGTAAAAGTATGGAGGGATTGAAAGAGATGTCTTACAAAGAATACAAATAAAATAATTGAAATGGAGGAAAATATCGGATTTTCTTTGTGATCATAAAATACTTTTATGGTGCGTTTGGTTCGGGGTTATTCTCCATAACCTTGGTTATCCATCCAAGGTTATCAATAGAAACCTTATTTGGTTTAGGATTTGGACGATTACTAAATCATGATGGATGCCCGACATATCATGCCACATCACCAAAAGGATTATGCATGGAGGAATTGAAAAACCTCCAAGAAATTTGGTTTTTCTTGATTCCCTTGATTATGGATTTTTTTTTTTCAAAAATACCCTCTGATTTTTATCATTTAGGAAAAAACTATCCTTATCAATTTATCAAATAACAATCTAGCCGGTTGCCGGTCGGCCATCGCCAATCACCGGTCCGCCGCGGGTCACGGCCATCGTCGGCCACCGCCTGCCGATCGCCGCCGCCGCCACCGATCGTTGTCGCCAATCCACCGCCGACCGCCTCCGCCGCTGATCGGCCGCCATCGCCGCCGGCCGGTTGTCGCCGACGGCCGGCCCGGCAGCCGATCGCCGCCGTCGATCGCTGCTTGCCGGCCGTTGCCGCTGCCGGGCTGCCGCCGCCGCTGCCGTCGCCGCGCCGCCGCCGGCCGCCGGCTGCCCGTCAATTGATCCTCTGCATGTCTTCCATCCTCGCTATGGAACGAGATCTCGATTTGCCGTTGTCTTCTCCTAAAGGCCGCATCGGTATCCGACATCACTCTGCCTCGATCTGTACTTGAGTCTCTCTTTCCCCGCTTCGTCCTCCACTGTGGGGTTAGACTTTTCTCCCTCTGTTTCTTTCTGCTCCTTAATACAAAATTTTTCATGCATATTTTTCTTTATTTTATTTTATGTATATGTTTGCCTTCACTCTTATAAGCAGAAAATTTAGATCTCTCTTCGACCGTAAGAAAAAAAATGGATCACTTCTTGCTTTGTTGGTTTGGTTCCTAATTTACCCACTGTTTCTGGGAGAAAGAGCGAGACATTAGGTGGAAAGAAATTGGTTGCAAAATTCCATCAGATTTAATAAGTTTGTTCGTGGATGCTAATTTTATCTATTTTCCAGAAGATTAGGACCTGTAGATTGCTAAAATTTGATTTGTTTTTTTTGTATGATTTTAACTTGTACTTTCTGCAGCAGAATATGCCTCGTATGATTTTAACTTGTTTTTTCTGCAGTAGAATATCCCTCATCCCTGGTTCGTGTTGAAGGTGGATTTGTTGTGTGAGGATGGTTTATCATGTCGTTCATCCATCAAAATTTGATCACATATATGTTTTGTCGGGGATCGGATGACCTAGTTAGAGGGGGGATAACAATCGTTCAACCTGCAAGTGCAATTCTACGAACTTTTGCTCTCTGTAGCATATTTGCAATGTTAAACGCAACAAAAACATAGAAGAAAAAAATACTAACAAAATCTCTAACATTTGATGTTTACGTGGTTCGAAACTTTTGATTGCTACTCCATGATCTATGACTCGTTAAGCGAGTCACTCCCTGAAAACTGAAATATTTTCTCCCAAGGATTAAAAGAGAGTTCATTGAGAAAATTACAGGGAGAATAAGGCTTCTAATAGTGTTTGATCAACGCTATTTCATCTTGAAACTTCGGTTGTTGAATGATTCCAATTCAAAACACAAGTCGTCATTGTCCTTGCGAATCTGAGCTATTTCCTCCAAACTTTCAAATTTGTTACACAGTAGCCTCGAAATTTACAATCTTTTCAATCAAATTGTAATCATCTTCACCCTAAGGGACAGAATGGATTAAGGCTTATACCAGTTGCCACAGGGTCAATTTTTGCCTTAGAAACGTTCCTACACGACAACCAAGTTCCAGACTTGATTCAGCCCACGAATGAACCACAATTTCATAAGAGAATGTCTTCCACAATATGACCAACAAAAGTCACAAGCAAGAACACATAATATATAGGAGAATTTCCAACCTTTATTATTCACAATAATAATGGATTACAACATTGAACATTACAGATTTGCACACACACACTGTTGCCTATTTATACTGCATAGGTGATGGTCGGCATGGCTGTTACATGGTAGTTTTTCCAACTACCGATTCCACATGTACAAATTGCTTGCCCACATAATTTTGTTGTTTTGGCACCCTGCCGATGACAGCCTATATGCCTTGTGCATTGCCTAAGCTTGACACCAGAAACTTGTTGAAATCAAGGTTTAAAATTTCGACTCGTATCGAAGTTTCGGTCTGCGATCGGAATGAAACGGTTTCGATACCGTATCGTCCGTTTCGATATTATTTTAATATTTTTTTATCTTTTAAATATTAATATTTAATTATTTAAAATATTTATTATTAGTTTGATTCTAAATATTTATTATTCGTGCATTTTAGTGATCGCGATCGCTCGTTTTCGCGAGCAATCGCGCTCCTAGAGCGCGAGCACTTTCCCGACGCTCGATCGCGAACACGATCGAGCACGCTTTCCCTGCGCTCGATCGCGCTCGCGATTGCGTTCCGGGAACGCAAGCGCGATCGCCTTCCCGGAACGCGATCGCCTTCTTGGAACGCGATCGCGTTCCGGAGCTCGATCGCGAACGTGATCGTTTTCCCGGAGCTCGATCGCGAGCGCGATTGCGTTCCGGGAATGCGAGCGCGATCGAGCTCCGGAATGCGATCGCCATCGTTCCAAAGAAATAATCCGCTCTCGTGCTGCCTTGGTCGCGCATCGGAATTTCGCTCGCGTGCCATGCCGGTTCCTCTTCGGAACGAAACAAATCGGATGTTTCGCCCGAAACGGCTCGAAATTTAATACTATGGGTGAAATTGCCCTCCTTGCTGCTCCATATGTGCCGCATCACATGCCTTTGCTTGCATTTCTTTGTAACTCTGCTTGGTTAAATGCTCAGATCCAACGGGCCTGGACATTCTTGCATGCTACTACAATTCTCTTATTGCTTAGGATGCCCGTTTGCATGCCTAATGGCTGGATCAAAGGAGCAGCGGCCAATCCTTATACCCAACCATATCACTATGGTCAAAGGGCTGACAAACCACCCCCACTAGAAGAACTTGACATTCTCGTCAAACGCTTCTGCATGTAGGCCTCAATTTGCTTTTCAAACTGCTAAAGTGTAACATCCCTTTTCCAAGTAGCCTTTGATTCAGGTTTTCCTTGTCAAAGAACTAGGAACTCTATTCTTCTATTTTTCTTACTCATTTCGAAGGTCTGTTCAACATCATCAACAAATTACTTCCTCATGACTGGTGGAGCTCTCGTGGCACTGCTTCTTAGTGGATCTGCTTCATCTTCATGGAACTCCTTCAAGAAGCTTACATGGAATGTAGGATGATCCTTTAGTCATTCGAGCAATTTCAACCTATAAGCCACATTACCAATTTTCTCCATATTCTCGAAAGGCCTGTCATAGTTGGCAATTAGTCCTCTATGAACAGTATTACTACTGATTCTCTTCCAAATTTGGGGATTAAGTTTCAACAACACTTTATCCCCAGCAGAAAATTCCTAGGGTTTTCGCTTATCAGCATACTTTTCCATTCTTTTTATAGCTTTCCTCAAACTGTCTTGGGCTTCCTCAAGCAACTCTTGCTTTTCTCTAGCATATATGTATGATGTTGGGCATTTCCCTCTAGATTTTTGCTTGGTTATCTCAGCTGGTTTTGTTGGTTGCTCCTCTAAAATTATCGCAAAGGGACTATTTTTGGTGGCTGAGGACTTGTGCAAGTTGTAGCAGAATTGTGCATTGTCTAAAAGGTCCAGTGAATTTTTTTGACTTGTTGTCACATAGTGCCTCAAGTGCTCTTCAAGCAAATGATTGATCCTTTCGGTCTGTCCATCAGTTTATGAAGGGTTAGCAGTGGAAAATTTCAGATAAGTCTCCATCATATTGAACAAGTTCAAAATCGCCTTGTAAACTTTGCATCCCTGTCATTCACAATTTCATTAGGTATTACCACATTCCGAAAGAATAGTTCGGCAACAACATCGGAAGGACAAGCTGAGGGACCAACAATAAACACAACATACTTTGAGAATCTGTCCACTACTACCATGACTGAAGACATGCCATTATCCTTTAGAAACTGACTGATAAAGACCATGAAATCTAAGGTTTTTCCGGAACAGACAACGATTGAAGTAATCATGGTTCTATCTGTCTATGTCTTGTCTTGTTGGCACTCCAGACAAGTTTTCACATAAGTCTCTATATCATTCTCCATCTTAGGCCAAAAATAAGGACGAGACAAAAGAGCAAGCATCCTTTCAACACTAGGATGATCCACCCATTGTGGGTCATGAGTTGCCTTCAGTCTCTCCTTTCATAGATTGCCCATTGAGGGTACAGATATTCTCCCCCTTTGTAAATCAATAGATCGTCCTCGATCCAGTACTATCGTATTATTAGCCCATCTCTTACTTGTTGCAGCAACTTTCCATAAGTCGCATCATTTGCAGCAACAACGTTTATTCTATCCCACATTTCAGACTCTACTCTTGTGATAGAGTAGAAGGTGGCCAATACTTATTTTCGACTTGGCACATTTGCTACCTGATTATGCCTACCAGGTCTATGCTCCCACACAAAGTCATATTCGGCTAAGAACTTCAACCAACAAGCCCGTTTAGGGAATAATTTCTTTCGAGTGATGCGGGTGTTTGCCATATTATCCGTTCTCACAAGAAATTTTGTAGCCAACAAATAGACTCTCCAAATATGCAAGCAATGTACAACATCTCTTTCTCATGTGTAGAATATTTTTGTTTAGCCGAATTGAGATTTCTACTTTCAAAGATGACTGGATGGCTCTTCTGCACCAACACATCACTAATTGCTTTGTTAGAAGCGTCTGTATCTACTTCCAAAGGCAACTCAAAGTCTGGCAAATGTAACACTGGTTCATATGCTATAGCAGTAGCCTTGAATTTTTCAAAGGCTTCATCACATGCATCTGACCATACTTGTACATTTTTCTTCAACAAGTTTGTCAATGGGGCAAATTTCTTTGAACAGCCAACAATGAATTTGTGGTAATAGTTTGCTAGGCCCAAGAATGATCACAATTTAGACACCATTGAAGGGATTGGCCAATCAATAATAGCTTGTACCTTCTTTGGATCCATCTGAACATGTCAATTGCTGATCAAGTGTCCCAGAAACATTATTTCTTGCTTAGCAAATTCACACTTCTTCGGTTTCACATAGAGTTGATACTCCCTTAGTCGCACTAGCACCATCTCCAAGTGCTTATCAAGTGACTTGTTGTAGATTACAAAATCATCTAAGTAAACTATAATAAAATTGTCAAGAAGTCATACAACACCTCATTCATTAGATTGCAAAAAGTAGCAGAAGCATTAGTTATATTGAATGGCAGGAAAAATCCCATAGAAACCAGTGAGTCACGCAGATTGTTTTGGCCTCATCCCCATCTACAATTCTGACTTGCTAATACCCTAATCTTAAGTCCCACTCTGTGAACCATGAAGTCTTGCTCAATCTGACCATAGAGACTGAGTATTTATTCTTCACTGTCACCTTGTTTAGGGTCCTATAATCAACACACATTTTCAAGGAACCATTTTTTTTTTTTTTTTTTTTTTGGAATAGCATCGGCTAACTCCGCCCATGATAAGTTAACCTTGTCGTGGCCGGTCCCAAGCCCGGATAAAGGAGGAGGGTTGCGTTAGGTTGCCAGCCAGCGTTAAACTAAGGCAAATGTTCAATGAATGGATCAATCAAACTATTATGCTAATGCTAGGTTGTTCCCCGGAAGGAACGCGTTACAGGGTCCGACTGTAATGTCTCGGCAAGGACCGTTACATTTTCAGAACTCGGGTGTAGTGAAAAATATACTAGAGTTCACATTGCAGGGTCCGACTGCAACGTATCAGCAAGGATCGCTACATCTCCATGAGAACTTGGGTGTAGTGTTAAATAAGCAAGAGTTTTCACACCATAGGTTGGGTAAGAACAAATATTATAGAAAAACTAGTAGTCTAAGATTTGGTACATGGAACATAGGAACCCTCACTGGTAAAACAATGGAGATAGTAGATACGATGATTAGAAGAAAAATTAATATTGTATGTGTACAAGAGACAAAATGGGTTGGTGAGAAGGCAAAGATGATAGATAACTCGGGTTTTAAGTTATGGTATATAGGCAAGAGTAAAACAAGAAATGGAGTGGGTATTATTGTTGATAGTTCGTTAAAGGATGAAGTTGTAGGAGTAATTAGAAAGGGGGATAGAATTATAGCTCTCAAAATAGTAGTAGAGAAAGAAACTATAAACATAATTAGTGTATATGCACCTCAAATAGGATTAGATGAAAATACCAAATTAAGGTTTTGGGAGGACTTGGATGAAGTATTACAAAATATTCACAAACGAGATGATTTTAATAGAGGTGATTTAAATGGGCATGCGGAGTGAAAAATATTTAATATGAGAGGTGTGGGGGTTATGGGTTTGGAACAAGAAATGAAGAAGGTAAAACTATATCGATTTTGCAATAGCATATGATCTTATACTAGCTAATACATTTTTTAAGAAAAGAGAAGAACACTTAGTCACGTTCAAAAGTGGAAATAATAAATCACAAATTGACTTTCTTATAGGAAGAGAGATAGAAAGATTTGTAAAGATTGTAAGGTTATTCCTGGAGAAAGTTTAACTACTCAACATAGGTTAGTAGTATTGATATACGCCAAACATAGTATTAATAAGGAAAATATACACGACCCCTGAATTAAGTGGTGGAAGTTAAAGGAGGAGAAACTAAATATATTCAAAGAGAAGGTAGAGTACAAGTATTAGATAAACATATACAATAATTCTAATACGACGTGGATAAGATGGTATCAAAATCAAAATAAGAGCTAAGAGTGTACTTGGTGAGTCAGTGATACATGCACCACCAAGTAAAGAATCTGTGGTGGAAACGGAAAAGTGCAAGAGAAAGTCAAGGAAAAACGAATAGCATATAAGAAATTAAATATTTGTAAAATGAGGAAAATTTGAAAAATATACAATAGCCAAGAAAGAAGCTAAGAAAGCAAGTGAACGAAGCTAAGACTTAAACTTTCAATGCTTATATCAAAATTAGATACAAAAGAAGGGAAAGAGACATTTATGTAATAGCTAAAGTGAGAGAGAGGAAGACAAAAGATCTTAATCAAATAAGATGTATTAAAAATGAATGCAATAGGGTACTAGTAAATGATGAAGAAATAAAAGAGCGGAAGAGATATTTTTATCAACTTTTTAGGAGACCAACTTAATTTAGGTAATTTAAGTAGGTCAAATAAGTATAAAAATTTAAATTTTTATCGTAGAATTCAAATTTCAGAAGTAGAATAAGTTTTAAATGGAATGCAAAATGGAAAAGTCGTTGGACCAGATGATATTCCGATAAAGGTATGGAAGTGTCTAGGGAAACAAGGTATTGAATGACTTACAAAATTATTTAATATGATATTGAAAACAAAAAGGATGTCTGATCATGGAGGATAAGTATCTTAATTCCTTATATAAGAATAAGGAGACATACAAACTTTGGAAAACTATAGGGTATTAAACTAATGAGTCATACCATGAAACTTTGGGAAAAGTAATAGAAAAGATTAAGGAAGGAGACCATGGTTCTCGAAAATCAATTTGGATTCATGGCGGAAGAAGGTCGCATAATGAAGCTATACATCTTCTCGCATAACTAATTGAAATGTATAGAGAGCAAAACAGGATTTACACATGATATTCATTGATTTAGGAAAAGCTTATGATAGAGTTCCAAGAGAAATAATATGGAGAATTTTAGAAAAAAAAGGTGTTAGTGTAATATATATCAACTAATTAAGGATATGATAGAAGTAAGAACGACCAGTGAAGACTTCGTGGATTAATCAAGCATTTCCAATAAAGATAGGGTTACATCAAGGATCAACTTTAAGTCCCTATCTTTTACACTAATCACAACTCACTACACATTCAAGACACATTAGTAGTGCGTATGTTGTTTGCAGATGATATTGTTTTAGTAGATGAGACACGTGAAGGAGTAAATGCTAAACTAGAATCTTGGCGTGAAACACTAGAAGTGAAAGGTTTTAAGCTTAGTAGAGTAAAGACAAAATATATGGAATTTAAATTTAGCAATATTAGACGTAATGAGACAAGTATTAAGATAGGAGATGATGAGTTGTCTGGAATTGAGAGCTTTAAATATTTAGGATCATTTTTGCAAGATGATGGAGGAATTGAGAGAGATGTCTTACATAGAATACAAGCAGGATGGTTGAAATGGAGGAAAACATCGGGTATTTTATGTGATCGTAAAGTGTCTCTAAAACTTAAAGGGAAGTTCTACAAAACAGCAATTAGACCTGCTATATTATGTGGAGCTGAATGTTGGACTACGACTCGAGCATATGAGCAAAAGATGAGAGTTGCAGAGATGAGGATGTTAAGGTGGATGTGTGGACATACGAGGATGGACAGAATAAGAAATGAGAGCATTAGAGAAAAAGTTGGTGTTGCATCTATTGAAGGAAAGCTCCGAGAGACACGTTTAAGGTGGTACGGACATGTACTTAGACGACCAATAAATGCTCCAGTTAGGCGATGTGAAACGATACCAAATATACACATCAAACGAGGAAGAGGAAGACCAAAAAACACTTGGTTAGCAACAATAAAACAAGATAAAATTTATTTAAATATAGATGATGATATAGTAGGGGATAGAGTCCAATGACGTAGAAGGATCCATATAGCCGACCTCACCTAGTGGGATAAGGCTTTGTTGTTGTTGTTGTTGTAGCATCGGCTCACCAAATGGAGCCTTGGATGGTCAAACATATCCTGCCTCCAATAATTCCTTTAATTGTTTTTGCAATTCAACAAGTTCAAGTGGGGACATACAGTATGGGAGCCTTGCAGGAGGGACAACACAATGTATTAACTCAATCTTGTGGTCGTTGGTGGCTGACTTTTCGGTTATTTGTAAGGGCATCACATCGGCAAACTTTCTTAAGATATCTTTAACACTGTCAGACAATTCACTCCTTGGTGGCAGACTTTTTGGTAATTCTAGGGGCATCACTTCAACAAACTTTCTTAAGATATCTTTAACATTATTTCTTGCTTAGCAAATTCACACTTCTCCTGTTTCACATAGAGTTGATACTCCCTTAGCCGCACTAGCACCATCTCCAAGTGCTTATCAAGTGACTTGTTGTAGATTACAAAATCATCTAAGTAAACTATAATAAAATTGTCAAGAAGTCATACAGCACCTCATTCATTAGATTGCAAAAAGTAGCAGAAGCATTAGTTATATTGAATGGCAGGAAAAATCCCATAGAAACTAGTGAGTCACGCAGATTGTTTTGGCCTCATCCCCATCTACAATTCTGACTTGCTAATACCCTGATCTTAAGTCCCACTCTGTGAACCATGAAGTCTTGCTCAATCTGACCATAGAGACTGAGTATTTATTCTTCACTGTCACCTTGTTCAGGGTCCTATAATCAACACACATTTTCAAGGAACCATCTTGTTTTTTTTTTTGGAATAGCATCGGCTCACCAAATGGAGCCTTGGATGGTCAAACATATCCTGCCTCCAATAATTCCTTTAATTGTTTTTGCAATTCAACAAGTTCAAGTGGGGACATACAGTATGGGAGCCTTGCAGGAGGGACAACACAATGTATTAACTCAATCTTGTGGTCGATATTTCTCCTTGGTGGCTGACTTTTCGGTAATTCTAAGGGCATCACATCGGCAAACTTTCTTAAGATATCTTTAACACTGTCAGACAATTCACTCCTTGGTGGCAGACTTTTTGGTAATTCTAGGGGCATCACTTCAACAAACTTTCTTAAGATATCTTTAACACAATCAGACAACTCAATCTTCCTGTCAAGTTTGATGTCAATTAAGGCAGCCAAATATGCCAAATACATTGCATCATCCCGCTTCAAGCCTTTCTCAAGTGACACTGCAGATATGATGTCTGCCCTTATCTTGAACCCTTACCATAGGGAGTCAATGAACACTCTTGCATTACCATTACTCTGTCCAAGTAAGACATAGGTACGGTTTTTGTCTTTTGCAAGAAATCAATGGCAATAATTAGTTGAAAATCCTCAAGTAGAATCACCATTATATTTGCCTTTCCAATCCAAGTTCCAACATAGAGAGGGACATTATATGCCATACCCACAACATCTTTTGCCTTTGCATTCACAGATTTGATAACTTGGGCATTTGGTCACTGACAGGCCATATTGTTTCACCAGTTTGGTAGACATGAAAGTATAAGTGGCCCCCCGTGTCAACCATCACATGAATAGTTTTCCCATTCATTTTCACAGTAATATGTAAGAGTAGCGAATGTGTCCATACCATGTCCTCTGACATATTAGTTAGCAAATTCAACAGGATCACACACCATGTCCTCTACATATTGGTTAGGAATTCAACAGGATCAAAATCAACGAATGGATTCAACAATTGTAAAGGATTAACGAGAGTAGCAACTTCGTGCTTTGGGTTTTCAACATTCTCCCCCATCAAGAGGGCATGTAGCTTCTCACATTTGGGACAATCCTTGGCCCGATGTGGCTCATTGCAGAAGAAGCAACCCTGGTCCTTCTTCAAGTTATTCTTTCCCTGGGCGGTAGGATGTTCAGTCTTTCCTTTCCCTCGATTGTTCTCGACATCCTTTTTTTACCATCCTTCTTGCCATTCTTCTTCCACTCTCCCTTATCCTTTCAGACATTCTTGGATTTGGAAGATGAAGAAACATCTAGATTGTCTCTATTCATGCGAAGGTCAACCAAGGCATCATCAACAACAATTGTGCTAGGTAGGTCCTTCACATTTTGCCTTTGAAGTTCTATCTATGCCTAAGGCTGCAAATCATACAAGAAATTGTACAACTTGTCCTCCTCAGACATTCTGAATGTCCAACATTAAAGAACTAAATTTCTTGATATAGTCCCTCACAGAACCATTATGTTTGGGATGTTTCAACCCATCTTGTGCAATCCACGAAGTGTTGCATGGAAGGAACTCATTCTTCATTCCCTTCTTCAACTGATTTCACGTATTAATCTTTTGCCGAGTAGTATTGACATCATCTACCATGTGGATTCTTCACTATAACTTTGCATCACCCACGAAGTACATATTGGAAATTGTCACTTTCTCACTTTTAGATGTTCTAGCAGCAGAAAAGTATTGCTTAATGTCCCACAAGAAATTTTTAAGTCCCTTGGCACTCGGTGTGCCTCAAAAGATTTTGGTTTTGAAACTTTTATCACTGGAAGATCAGCCCCATGGTCTACATTGGACCCTATTGTTCTTTGCAAGATGACCAATTCAAAGTGCAAATCATCATTGTCCTTACGAATCTCAGCAATTTCCTCCATCAGAGACTTTTGAATTTGATCCACAGTAGCTTCTATATTTACAATCTTTGCATTCAAATTGTAATCATCTTCATCCTCAAGCAATATACAGGAGAATTCCCAACCTTTATTATTCACAATAACAAAGGATTACAACATCAAACATTACAAATTCACGCACACACACACCTTTGCCTATTTATACTACATAGGTGACGGTTGGCATGACGGTTATATGATAGTTTTTCCAACTACCGATCCCATATGTACAAATTGTTTGCACATATCATTTTGCTGTTTTGGCACCTTGTCAATGACAGCCTACATACCTTGTGCATTGCCCAAGCTTGACACCATGAACTTAGGCAAAATTGCCCTCCTTGTTGCTCCATCTGTGCTGCATCGCATTCCCTGACCGCATGCCTTTGCTTTTCCCTATAAGTTTGACCTAGCACATCCAATCTTCGCATCTGTTTGCCACAATCCAAGTCTGCCTTCTGCTTGACTTGTGCCTGGTCGCAATTCTTGTTGCTGCTTGGCATGCCCTGTTTGCATGCCTAATGGTTGGATCAAAGGAGCAACACCCCAGTCCTTATATCCTGTCGTATCACCATGTTCAAGGGGTTGATAATAACCTTCATAGTACTTATTTGTGATTTGATCTATAAGACAAGTCAATCACAGCGAAATATAAACAAAACACTAAGAGATAAGAAGAACAACGACATCAAGATTTAACGTGGTTAATAGCCCTTCCTCTCCCCGAATTGCTACGTCCGTGACATTGGTCGTTGAACGACTACTAAACTTTTCTTCTTCTTGGTAAGGTCTTGAAGGCGAAGAAACTTCTTATGAATGCACTTCATGGAAGTTAAATATACAAGAAGGTGAGAACACAAGAAGATACTTGAGCACAAATACACAAATATTTAGGGCAGTTTTGTAGCTTCTTCAAGCTACCAAGTGCCCAAATTTATAGCCTTCAACTCCAGCCTCGATTCTGACCTCGAAATAGCTTTTTTTTTGTTAAGCAATTGACTTCTAGGATCTTATCACTTGATTGATCAATTGATTGCTTAGTTGATTTGACAATAGACTTGTCAGGCTAGCCTTTTAACAATTAAGTTTATCATTGGGATCTTTGGTGGACTGGGATTGGTGTCCAACAATTGACTCGGACGGTCGACTCAAAATTTTTGATGGTTTTGTTTGGTTCTGAGTCAATTTAGCAGTCAACTCTTATGGACCAATCGATTGATATATTGATACTTTGACTGTTAACATTTTTAAGGCGAGTCCATAGTAATCTAATTCTACCCTTGCCCATTTGTACAATTTCTATTCTCCGTGATTGCTTAGTTGATTTGACAATAGACTTGTCAGACTAGCCTTTTAACAATTAAGTTTATCATTGGGATCTTTGGTGGACTGGGATGGTGTCCAACAATTGACTCGGACGGTCGACTCAAAAATTTTGATGTTTTTGTATGGTTCCGAGTCAATTTAGCAGTCAACTCTTATGGGCCAATCGATTGATATATTGATACTTTGACTGTTAACAATTTTAAGGCGAGTCCATCGTAGATCTAATTCTACCCTTGCCCATGTGTACAAATTCTATTCTCCTTGATATATCATCACTTCTCTTCGTCTATGGTCCCTCAAATAACCACACCATCTTTCTCTAATCTTCATGAACCTTGAGCTGTTGAGTCACCACATTGTGATCACGCTTAGTGCCCATATGCATCAGCAATAAATCATGCATGACTTCATACATATATTTTTGATCCAAATGATCCTAACTTAAATCTTTACCTAATATATCAAAGCCATGATTAATCCCTATCACAAGGGTATGATTGCACCAACACGTTTCACAAAAGCAGTATAGTTCTTGTTTGTTTATTTGGTTGATTCTGGCAGAATCAAATTGGAGTTAACTTGGACATGATACCAATATTAATGAGCTAGGCATCACTGCATAAGTCTACATGGTTGCATTGATGAACAATATCAACCTTCAGGATGTTTAATATTCAATTGTGGCCTGGTATTAATGAGAAAATTGATTCCTCTATTGAATGAAAAAAGAAAATAAATGAAAGAATTCCTTTGTATTGTAATGTCAACATGTTCATCTTAGCCACTAATTCCACTAATTAGTTATTAACTAGAGTATTTAAAATCATTAATAGAATTAATGTACTCAAGGATGGAATTTCTATTAATGAGAGATGATTTGGCTGTAACCTAAAACTCGACACATACTTTACAAACACTTGTCAATTTGTGCCCCACCCTGACTATTTATCTTCATAAATTGTCTATCAGACTCTGCAAAAATGGTAAACTTGAGGCGGCTTCTCGTAAATATTGAAATTACATGGGAATCTCCAGTGGATAGGGTACAGTCTTATAGTGTGTAGCAAACTTAATGTTACATTTTGTTGCGTGTAGTAAGAACTAAAATGTATTTGATTAGCATGCCATTGACTGTTTCAAGTTTTGAAAAGATTTCATTGGTGTGAACGCGTAACTTATTCTAATAGTTGCTTGAAATGAATTGACTCTTCCACAAGACTACTGGTATTTTAGTTTTTAAAGTTCTTTCTAATGGGATTGTAGTTTCTATTGGGTTGCATACTTTTGTTCTTTAAATTGAGAGAAATAAAGGAATGTTGTTTGATGGAAATAATGATGATATCCCATATATATAATACCCCAATAGTGTCCTGATGGCTAAATAAGCCAGGACCAATCTTTTTATAATGATGTTTGCGCTAAAAAATATATGGAAAAAATAAGTCTCATTGAAATGTTTGATGAAGATTTCAAACAACTCATGTTATGTTTGGAGAACATACAACATTCGTCTTGCAGTCGAGAGCATTGGCAGTGAAAATTTTGATGTTGATGGCTTTATTTTGAAAAAGTTGAATTGTCTTCTTAAAGCTTTCAAATTGAAGATATCAGATAGCTTGACTAATATAGCACTACGAAAAATGCATTGGGGGTTCAGTATTCGTTCCCAAAATAGATGAAAGAGGAGAAAATATAGAAGAGTGAATCAGTAAGTTTAAGTAGATTCTGAAAGAATGTCAGCTATGAGAATGAGTAAAACTATGATATCTACTCCAAAGAAATAGAAAGAAAATATTGGAAGAGAGACAATAGGTAGTCTAACACTTCTTTTGCAGTTAATGGATGATGGAGCATTGCAGAATTAAAAAGAGAAATTACGATTCAAATATTTTTGTTGAGAGAGTTAAAAGGAGAAATGCTAAGAGACAAGTGAACAAGTAAAGCTATGATATCGGCTCCAAAACAGTACATAGAGAAAATATTGAAAGAGAGACAATAGCTAATCCACCTTTTCTTTTGAAATCAATGGATGATGGAGCATTGCAGTATTAATAAGAGAGCTTACGATTCAATTGTTTTTGGGAGAGTTAAAAGGAGAAATACTCAGAGATGAGCATAAAATTTGGGCATTTCATTCTTATTAAGAAAGATAAGGCAAAGGAAAGCTAAAGTGAATTTCTTACATTGGTGCAAAAGGTGATTCGCTCACCCTCAGTGCCCTTGTCAGTTAGTCCCACAACCAACACGAAGGAGGTAAATCACGGAGAGTATATTGCCCAACCTAGAACTAGTGTGACAGGAGGGTAGGCACTCCGAAAGGCTTGCAATTCCCGAGAATTGACTCTTGCTCATTGGTGCAACTCTACTGCCGCGCTAGCCATAAGACTCTCCCGTGGGGACGAATTTCTTACATTGATGCTAGAGAAGAGAGATGATAGTATAATGAAGAGACAAGTCTCAAAAATTTGAAGTGGATAAAGAGGAAAGATAAATATGTTAATTTTAGAAAAGAGGATAAAAGGATTAAGATATTTTAGCTTTGATGTCCTGCGTATATGTTTTCTTTCTTTTTTAAATTAATGCTATCTTCTTTCATCTTCTATCACTCTCACTCTTTTACGTTTTGGTTCATTTTTTTTTTCCCAAAAAACTTATCATTCTCACTTCTCTTACTTTTGTCCATACACCAGGCCTAGTTCTACACATTTCTCGAGCATCACATTTGACATTCGGCTCATCTTGATTTTGCACCATCAGGTGAGACATTTACCCTTTATGCTTATATAGTTTGCTCAATAGTGGTTTGCTTAATATATCTATAAGAGGAAAACTCTCTGACTTTCTTAAATTGTGGTGTTTATTAAACATCGAGCTTAAAATGTATGATTGACATCTTAAATGCACTTTTTCATGTCTAGAGTCAACTTTATTTTCTAATTGTCCTATGCCATCGACTCAGATGCAGAATATCTTTTGGAACTAGATCAGGGTAAAAACTAGCAATTTCACCTCAAATTTTCTTGAAACCAACTATTCATTTTCTTTAATTTCATCATGAATGAACATTTGCATTTGCTTGAGAGGATAGATTATATCTCGTTTGGAATTTTTTGAAACATACGAGACATATTGGGTAACATTTTCCAATATAATAGTAGCTACTGCCTCATAAGAACAAACAGGCATTCAAATTCATGACAATTTCCTTGATTATTGAATGTAAGCTTTCATGGTAACTTGGAAATGCTTAATCTTGAAAAGTCATCTTTTGTGTTTACAAGGACCTTTAATTGCAACCGGTATCTGACTATTGCTATAGAAGTTTATTTTGCACTAATTTTTTCAATATACTGCAATGGAGTTTTAAGATTTTAATAATTTATCAATTAGTTTGCAGAATTGGCAACGGTATTACTTCGTCGCAAATACAAGTATTTCTGTATTAAATTGGTAGGAGCTGTGTGATCGGAATTGGTAAAGTATTCTAAAATTATTGCCCAAAGAAAAAAAATACAGAAAAGTAATAAATAAAATTAATTAATGTAAAGGAAAAAAAAATTCTCTTAAGAACAACATAAACAAGTATTACAATCCAAACTATTTAATGCAATATAATTTTTTTTTGATAATATGTTAGATGAAAATATATATTTTATAACTAATAAATAAAACCAAAAGTTGTGTTGAATAAAATAACACTTATCCAGTATTCAAGCATATGAACATTGAATAATCTATTATCTAAAAATTATGGTTAATTTAATAAATACTTAGTGATATCATTATTGAATTATTAATATAATGTGATGATTAAATTAAATTAAACAAATTAACAATATTTCAGTATATATTATTTGAAAAAATTGTTTAATCAATAGAATAGTATGTAATTATTATCATTCATTTTATTCTAATTAATAGTTTTTATTAAATGATATTATATAATAATATTTTGGTATATTTTGACAAGTTGCAAAATACAAATGTAGATACTAATAGAATTATTTGCATTATCCCTTCTTTTAGTTAAAAAGCTTTACTAATACGATTAGTAAATTACTAAAAGAATATTATTTTATCCATTGTATAAAGCTATAAAACAACTTTGCCTATGGTGAATTCTCTGTCATAGTCCCAAGTCTAGATAAAGGAGGATTGTGTTAGATTGTCAGTTGACATTAAACATATGTAAATATTATATATGGATTCATCAATCAATCATGCTAATGCTAGGTTATTTTTGGAAGGAATGCGTTGGAGGATCAAACTATAATGTCTTGATAAGGACCACTACATTCCATGAAAATTTAGGTGTAATGTTAAATATACAAGAGTTGTCACACCCTAAGTTGGATAAGATCAAACATTATAGAAATATCAATTGTCTTAGATTTGGAATATGGAACATAGGAATGCTTACCGAAAAAGCAATGGAGGTATTAGATACGATGATTCGAAGAAGAATTAATATTTATGTTTACAAGAGAAAAAATATACAGGGGAGAAGGGAAAGATAATGGAGAATTCAAGTTTTAAGATATTGTAAGTAGAAAAAAGTAAAACGAGAAATGAAGTAGGTATTGCTATAGATAGTTAAAAGTAGTTAGGAAGGGAGATAAGATTATAGCTCTTAAGATAGTGGGGCGCAAAAGAAATTTTTAATGTAGTTAGCATATATGCACTTTAAGTAGGATTAAATGAAGACATCAAACATAAGTTTTGGGAATGCTTAAATGAGATAGTACAAAAAATTTCCACAAATGAGATGATTTTAATTGGAGAAGATTTAAATAGATACATAGTAGTAAAAAAGAAGGAATATGATGGGGTGTATTAGAGATATGGTTTTGTAATAAGAAATGAAAAAAAGGAAAAGCTATATCGATTTTCACAATAGTATATGAAGTTCTAATGGCTAATACGTTTGTCATGAAGAAAGAAAACACTTAGTTACTTTCAAAAGTGGGAACAATTAGTCATTAATTGACTTTCTTATGATTAGAAAAAGGGATGGAAAATTTTATAAAGATTGCAATGTTATCATTGGAGAAAACTTAACATCGAACATAGGTTAGTGACGTTCGATACATGTCACAAGTATAATATCAGTAGAAAAAAAATGTACATGACTCATAAAATTAAGTGATGGAAGTTAAAGGATGAGAAACAAAGCATCTTTAAGGAGATAGTAGAAGCACAAATACTTGGAGAAATATATGACGATTTGAATACAACATGAGATAATATGACGTTAAATTTAAAAATAGTAGCCAAGAGTGTATTCGGTAAGTAAAAAGGATGCACAACTAAATAAAGAATCTTGGTTGTGAAATAAGAAAGTACAAGAGAAATTAAAAGAAAAAAAAAGCTTATTGTACACCTGCAAGAACGAAGAAAACTTTAAAAAGTATGCATTACCCAAGAAAAAGATAAATAAAGCAATGAGTGAAGTAAAAAATAAAGCTCTTATTCAAATAAAATGCATTAAAGATGAATTTAATAGGATATTAATGAAGGATGAGGGAATAAAGGAGTGATGAAAAAGACATTTTTATTAACTTTTTATTGAAGAGTTAAGTGGCGAACTTAGCTTAGGAAATTTAAGTAGGTTGGAAGAGTATAAAAAGTTAAATTTTTATCTGAAAATTTCAAATTTTAGAAGGTTAAATGGGGTGAAAAATTGAAAAGTGATTAACCATTTGATATTCCAATAGAAGTATGGAAATGTTTAGGGAAGCAGAGTAATTAGTTTTTCAATTTGATGTTGAAAATGAAGAAAATATAGTGGATGGTAAGTACTGTACTGCCCCTATATAAAAACAAAAGAGACGTATAAAATTATGCAAAATATAAGGATATTAAGCTAATGAGTTATTCCATAAAACTTTGTAAAAACATGATAGAAAAAAGATCATGGAAGGAGACTAATTTGATTGAAAATCAATTTAGATTTATGCCTAAAAGGTCAATGATAGAAGTGATATTTTTTTGGACAACTAATTGAAAAATATCAAGAAAAGAAACATTACTTACATATGGTAGATTGACCTAGAAAAAGCTTATGAGAGAGTCCTGAGAGAAATTATGTGGAGAACTCTAAAAAAAGGAAGATGTTAACGTAATGTATATTAAGACAATTAAGGATATGCATAATGATGTAATGATAAGAGTAAGAACTTTAAGTGGATTAACTAAAGTATTTCCTATAAAAATAAGGTTACATCGAGGATCAATTCTAGTTTCATACTGTTTTATACTAGTCACATCCAAGATAAGTTACCATGGTACATGTTCTTTGTAGATGACATTACTTTGATTGATAAGACTTGTGGAGTAAATGCTATGCTTGAATTTTAGTGGGAGACGCTAAAAATTAAAGATTTTATATTTATTAAAGATAAAATATATAGAATTTAAGTTTAGTAGATGTAACAAGATTATTGTTAAAATAAGAGATGACAAGTTACCTATAATTGAAAGTTTTAAGTATCTATGATCTTTTTTATGGAGAAGAGCTTCATATGTTCTTTATGAATGTAAGATATTTCTAAAGGTTAAGGGGAAGTTTTATAAAATGACGGTTAGATCTACTATGTTATATGAAGCTGAATGTTGGATTGTGAAGCAAGCACGAGCAGAAAATGAGAGTTACAAAGACGAGAATGGTAAAATAGATGTGTAGATATATGAGGATGGATGGGATAAGAAATAAAAATATTAGAAAGAAAGTCGGAGTTATATCTATTAATGAAAAATTTTGAGAGATACATTGAAGATGGTATAATAATCTACTTAGGCAATCGATGAATGCGCTAGTTAGGCAATATGAGATCATGAAAAATACACACATTAACCGAGGAAGGAGACTAAAGAACACTTAGCAATGATAAAATATGATAGAATTCATTTAAATGTAGATGAGGAAATAGTAAGGGATATATCTATTATTATTATATAAAACTGTAAAACTTATATTAATTTTAGTCAACTATACCATTAAAAATTTATATAAAGCATTAAACACAACAAGTTAGAAGAAGGCAACACTATAATCCCTCTTCCAGATTCATTGTCTACTCACATCTTCAATAATGTCAATTGCTTCTTCATTTTCTTTTTTGCAAGCATGCATGCATCCATTGATGCTTCTTCTTTTTTCTTTACAAACTCATTTACAACACAAAGGGATCTTACTTGATTCATCTCTCTAAGATTGTTGCAATCACTTAGCGGAGGTATCACGGGCAATCTCCTCTCTCGACATTGAAGATCTTTCCTAATCACTTATCTCGAGTCCCCTTCTAAGCTTTCTATTCCATTTAATCTTTTACTTTGGTTTATTTATCATTGGATCGACGGTGAGGCTAGAGGGGGTGAATAGTTAATTGCTTTAATAACTTGCTTGACTCTACACCTAGAGCTAGTATGTAGTAAAACAAAAATAAAAATAAAATGAACAATACAAACATGCTAACACAAATCTTGTGTTTCAAAATCTTTGGTTTTTAATCTAAAGCCTTTGGGTGCGTTTGGTTCAAGTAATCATACATAACCTTAGTTATGTGATTATCAGAGAATAAAACATAACCTTGGAATAAAGTATAATCTTAGATAAAAACCTTGTTTGGTTGGAGGTTTTAATATATAACTTAGTTTAACATTTTACTAAATTATCCTGTAAATATTAATGATGGCGACGGCCGACGACCGGCGTCCGAGGGTCAAAGGCGTCGGGCGACGGCATGGCGCGGCGACGGCGGGCGATTTGATGATGCGACGAGGGCGGCGGCTGATGGTTTAACGGATGGCGGCGGCGACGGTCGATTTACGAGACGATACCGGTAAACGAGCGCGGCCGACGATGGCAAAGGCGGGCGGCAAGGCGGCGGGCGCGATGGCGGCGGCGGTATGTGGCGGCAAGCGTGGCGCACGGCAAGCGACGAGAAAAGACGGCGACGACGACGGACGACAAATCGATTGAGTTTTGACAAATTGTCATTTAATATATTGCTTGGTGTAATATTGGAAAAAAGTTTCCTTAACCCTGGGAATCAACAAAAACCTTGGTTCTCTAAGGTTTTCCGATTCCCTTTAAAAAGGTTTTTGTTCATAACTTGGTAATGATCAATTACCAGGTAATTGTTTATAACCTAAACCAAACAAGATTTTTGTTGATAACCTAACAAGGTTATCAACAAAAACCCCCAACCAAACGCACCCTTTGAGTCATAAGTGAATCACTCTTTGAATTATTCTGTACTTGCTCCCTTTCTAATGGAGAAACTTCTTGCAATCTTCTTCTTACAGATAAAAATTAAGCTCAAGAAGAGAATACAATTTGAGTAGTCAATTAAGAGTATAAGAAACTAAGCTCAAGATGTAAGAATGAGTACTTTCAGTAGATTTTGTGTCCTCCTTTGCTTATAGTTGTAGCCATCCATTGTAGTCTTGCTCCAACCTAAATTCTCATGCTTCTAGCATGAGATCAATTGATTGCTGACTTGATTACATGTGTCTCTTATGCTGTTACAGATACTTCAACTGAAGTGCTATAGCTTCTAGAGTATGTAACAGTTGCAATCTGATCGTGTTGCATCCTAATCATGTCAGATCAACAACTATCTTTTAGTTTCTCTGTTGGCCCATCAATTGGTTGCCTTTGGACTTACCTTGCCTCACTCAATTGACTAGTCGGGCGACCAACAAATAGAAAGCTTGTCAAATTAGCCAGTCGACTTATGTTCCAGTCAACTTAAAGTCACCTTTAGTTGATTGGGGACTAGACTCAAACCAATTCTAATGTTGAGTCCCACTTGTGACCCTTTATGTGCGCTTGATTCTCAATTTCACTAGAAGCTACTTGCCATGAGATCATATTTCTAGGATTCCATGTGCTAAGAAACCTTGTTTACATATCTTCCATGCCAAGAGGCACTTTTTAATTTATCAAGTGTTTGATTGACCTCTACCTTTCCGGGCTTTCATGTGCCAAGTTTCTAGTTGCCCTTGACTAGCTTGAACTTCAATTCTCAACTTAAATTTTTTTAGTTGTTAAGTGTCTGGTCGACCTCGATTCACTTCGACTTTATTAACTGCATTTGCAGTATCAATGCCTAGGTAGTGCTCCTACACATTTGGCACTCAACATCGGCAATCACATAAACCTTTGTCTAAACATCAAAACTACATGTTAAAGGGCATCGGCGTACCAACATTTCTTGCCATTCCTTCTATTGATTTCCTTGTCCGATCCTATAGTTGAATCAAGGAAAATTACTGTCAACTCTTCAATTATTTTCAATTTACATTTTCAGTGATTGCAACTCATCTACCCAAGATCTTGGGTAAAATAATATCACCTCAGCTGATCTATATCCAACCCCACTGATCTGAATTGGGCACAACTGATTTTCCCAACTATTACTTTTGTTGAAATATTGTATAAAGAGTTGATATCCTTTGAAACATGTTTAAAGGAAAGCATTATCGAGACCATTTTTTTTCATGACCTAAATCCATTATCTGTGAATGCATTTAACCCCTCCTAATGCTCTAGATTTGGCAAAGAGGAAGCATGGATAACAAAGCACAACAGTCTTAACAGGAGAATACTCTAACTAGTCTGGATAGAACTTATCCTATGAGATAAGAGTACGGCGACCCTATTTATCATGAAATGACACAATTTGATTAAATCTTGGCAATCACAGGTCAAGATAAATTTACTTCATTCATTCATTCTTATAGCTTGTTGAAAATTTTGAATGATAAACTTCGATATTGGATATAACAATTCTCGAATCATATTCAGAAATATGAGTGTGCCTAAGAGGATACTTCAAAAATTGCTTTGCTAGAAGAAATCCAATTCATTGTTGACTATGATATATTTGTTTATTATAAACCTTAAAAAAATGACATCCTAAGAAAGATAGTACACTTAGAACATAACGCTGTCTTTGATTTTACCATGCCAGATAATTAAAATAATGAATGGTAATACTGGTTTAATTTGTCAAAAAAGAGAAATTAGTATAGTACCTTGTTCTTTGATTGGACAAATAGGATCACTCACTTTCTTTGACTTTATTATCTTGACAAAGATCAATTGAATACATACTTCGACATTCCTACAGAAGACAAATTAAATAATGTTAGTACATTGTTCTTTAATTGGACTAAAAGAATCGATCAATCATACGATTATTTTCTATTTCCCATCTGTTCTCTCTTTCTAGTGGTGGGGTGCAATAAAGTACAAGTGCATTACCATTTGTGAGGGAAATAAAGAGACAAGAGACAGTTGTTGCAACTAAATTTTTAAATGAGGGATTGAAAGGAAATACCAATTTCATAGCACCTTGTCTTCATATGTAGCAGCAGCCACAACAGAAATAAGAGGCAAAATGATGGAAGTGGAGAACGCTACTAAAGGACAGCAATTGGGAACGAAAGGGAACACAGAAGCAACAAAAAATAAGTGGAAAAAAACTGCCAAGAAGACTAGGGATTTGATGTAGATGGTGCATCCTTTCTCTACTTGAGAGACTAGGAATTCCTTTCTTAATACGGTATTAGAGTTGGTAATGTTATGACATAAAAGTTGTGATATCCCCTTGAATGGGAAACTGAAAAACAAATACTTGAGAGAAAGGGTATGCTGGGATCTCTTGCTGTAATATGAAGTTGAGACCAATATATCAACGTCATCAATAGGACATTATATTCTTGATTTATTATAATATCCACCATATTGAAACTTTTTGCTGGGAGATCACGAACAAATATTTGTGACATTATCCACTGTCTTGGTTGATCCTGATATATCTTCATCAGGTATATAACTTTGTTAAGTAATGGCTTCAGTACTTCAAGCTCATCATTAATTCTTTCTTAGTCTTTTCCTGAGGATATATTTTCATTAGGTATCTAGTTATGTAAGGTAATGTTTAAAATTTTAATTGCATCAGTATTCTTTAATGTCACATCTCTTTTGGTAAAATATTCTGTCCTTTTGTGTGTTCATAAGCTGCAACCTAGGTTTTTTCTTTGGCAGTAACATGTCTGGATACGAGAACATTGTTGGTGGGAAGCTTAAATTGAAAGGAAAAGCATTGGATGTGAAGGGAGGTGGCGTGAAAAAGAAGAAGAAGAAGCATAACTATGAAATAGAATCTAGGACTGAAAACCAGGAACTTACAGAAGGTTGATTTTCTTACTATTTTTCTCTCTAGAAAAATATTTTGTAAGCATACCAAGTGATTTCAAGATTATTCTGCCCCTAGGCCTTTCATGAGATGAACTGTTTTCTGATGCTTATTAAAATCCACTTTATTTGAGAAGGGATGTAACAATCTTGTAAGATTGCTTATGCTATCATATTATATCTGTACACAGGTGGGAGTTCTGGATTATCAACTGATCCAACTGAAGCCCTCACTGAAGCCGAGAAGCTTGGGTCCAAAGGACAAGCCCCATCAATCGATGATCACTTGACTCCGGCTGAAAAGCGATATATTGAACAGAGGGAGAGGATTAATTCAAAAAGGCTGGCGAAGACATCAAACAAATCACACCGTGATCGAATTCAGGATTTCAATCAGTATCTGGCAAATCTCAGTGAGCATTATGACATTCCAAAGGTGGGTCCTGGTTAACTACATGATACTATCTTGAGCGAACTACTGGTTGCGCATGGTTATTGGAAACTTAAGTGCCATAATGTAATATCACAAACTGCATGCAGATCATGTTACAGTTGTTTCAGTATGCTCTGTAATACTTAACTTGCGAATTGTACCTCCACTTTCAATCATCTAATGCTGCTGTTCTGTAACCAAATGTACTGTCTATCGGAATAGTGGTATTGATAATCTGAACGGATCATTAGTTAGATCTCTTTATTGCAAAGTTAAACATTTCTAGTTTTATCGTATGATGACAGATGCATTCAACTACTTGATCGTGGCCAACAGGCCATCAGATTCAGTCGGCTGCTGCATGTTTTTGAAAAACTCGAGCAAGTTGTGATGATATTTGCTGCTGTGAGATAGATGCCTTTTTTATTGATCATCTGTCTTGTTGGATGGAGCCATTCTTAATTTGTACAGTTTTTATTGATTAGAAACTCTGAGTATTTTATAACAATGCCTCATTTTTTTATGGATAAAAATCAAATCAAAGTTAGTATACGACAAAAGTGTAAACTGATACATGACAAAAGTTTTTGATTCCGTTCAACTTAGCTCAACTTGAATAAAATTATAGCTAATCTTGATTGCTTTGAATTCATCCAAAATCTTCTCATCAATGGGCACAAACATGCGATCCGAAGGTTGAGAGTTTTGTAATCCTTGCCATCTGAGCTAAACAGCATATTGCTCAAACATAATTATGTTGGAAATCAAATAGTTGAGCTAGGAGTGAATAATGATTTAAACATATTGTGGGTAGGGTTGTAAACTTACTAGGCAATCATGAGCAAGCTTAGTTTGCTAAGACTTGTATATATTTTCTTAATAATAAAAGAATATATAATATTAATAAAATTGAACATGAATAAACTTGATCCCATGAATAAAAGTTTAATGGCCAATTTATAAATAAAGTTATTTATTAAATTATATAAAATTTAATTATAAACTTATTTTTTATTTGAATACATAAACAATATAGTAATTTATAATTTTTTTATAACTTTAAATTATTTATAATATATTGAAAATAATATAAGGTTTATATATTAGACAAATGGTAATATGCTAGTGGCGCTTGATAAAAAAACTTGAGCTCCGTTGAAACTTGGTAAGATTTTTAATAAACAAGCTTGGTTCTACAAGTATGTTTTTAACATTCTTACTCTTGATAGCAAAGTCACAAACACAATTTAGCACAACAAAAATGAAATAAACATACAAGCAAATTTATCAATTGTTAGAATGTTTGTTTTATTGGTGTAGGCGCATCAAATAATCGAATTTGAATTTTGATGATGACAAATGTTCAAAGTTAAGTCATATTGTGATATGATATTGTGTTAAGTTTGTAGGACTTAACAGATAAAAATCTTAGTAGGTCTGCTGCACCTAACTAGGTGGGTGAAAGCCCTAATAGGTATGCTGGACCTAACTAGGCAAGTAAATTGTAGCAGATAAAGGATGCCATGCAAAGTCTCAGTGGGTCAGTAGAGTCTGAACATCGGAGAGAGTTGGGATGGTCAAAGGATCAAACATTAAGCAAGAAAGTCTAAACAGGTCGGAGGACCAAAGGTTTGACAAAGGTAAGCAAGATAAGAACTTTGTGTGGAGTGGTTGTTCTGGATAGAAGAACTAGTAAGGTCACGTCCTCGGTATGGGGATAACCTTAGGCGCAATTCGACTAGAGGTTCTAAAGGAATGATGAAGTCGAGATCGGACAGTTGAAAGACTATCATTACTACTCAAACTATTGTGCTAACTTTGTGATGTAGGTAAATCCAGGCGACTGGATGAAATCCAGGTGATTGGACTTCCAGGCACCTGAAAAGGTTACAGGCGACTGGATCCAAGTACAAATGACATCGATATCTAGGTCAAGTACGTAGTGACGTGGTAGGCGCATGAGTGGTTTCCAAGCAACTAGGATCGGATAACGAGAAATAGAATAAGCTAGGATCACAATTTCACCAGAGGCGCCATATCAGCCTCCAGGCGCCTGGAAGAGGTCCAGTCACATGGATCGATAAAAGATCCGACTACGACAGATTGTATCAAGACTTGGCTGAAAGCCCTTCCAAGCGCTTGGATAAGTTCTATAAAAAGACCCTTGAACAGAGAGCCCTACATCTTATTTTAAGCTATTGTTCTCTCGTCTCTCATATTCAGAAACTCTTATCAAGTCCTATTGTGCTACAACTCTGACCACAAGTTGCATTTGCAATCTTCAAGTGTCGATATATTTTCGTTATTTTTTTTTCTTTGTGTACTTAATTTTTAAGGGACGCTAAGGTTGTTACCATACCCTATCTTTTCTAAAAGATACAAATCTCTTATCTCCAACGAGAAAGATAAACTTAGCGTTTGCCCTTTTGATAGTGGTCTCAGTTCATGGACCTTAGACTATCAACTCTTTGGCTATGAATCAAGTAAAAACCTTTTATGTTTGATGTATTTTACTTTTCTACTGCATTTTACTCTACATCTTATGAAATTTATGAAATGCCATTGTAAGAGGTTTCTCCACCTCCGAATTATTTCCAAGAAGGAGAAGGTTTAGTGGTGGTATGCATCACTAGAGCTCACTCTAGAGCTCGACCATGGAGTAAGAACTGGAGTTCTGAACCACATAAAATCATGAGTAGTGCTTGTGTTGTGTATCTGTTTATTATTTGTATTTGTATTTGTTTCTGATGTGCTAACAATGATTGTAGACAAGCACGACGTGAATCGAGTCAAAGAAATTGTGAATTACTATTCATCCCCCTCTAGCAATGCCAAAGGTCCTAATAAGCGGTATCAAAGCGAGGTCGCTATTCAAGGACTAATCTCCAAGAGAGCAAAAGCTAGAGGACAATGGAGTTGTCCAACGATGGACTAGGACATGATATCCGAGTACCACCACCCTATGGATTCTATGGAGTATAAGGGTTTGGTCAATGGGCTGTAAGGATCAAGACATTTCTTCAAATGGAGATTGAAGATTGGATTAGCTTGATGAATGGATTTGAAGCACCGATAGACAAGAAGGGAAATTTTTTTAAAAGGAGCAAATGGACCAAAGAGAAAATTCAAGAATCCAAAACCAATGAGAAGGTAACAAAATTCTCGGTAAATTTAATTCCTAATGACTTATTGTGTAGGATAGGTAATTATCAAGATGCCAAGGATTTATGGGGCAAGCTAGCCAAGTTTCATGAAGAACCATCCATGGCTCAAGTAGAGGAGTCCAAGGAAGAATGCTCATCCTCTCAAGAGCTTGATGATTTTGAGGTTGATAGGTGTTCAACATCTAAGTCAGAAGAGGTTGGAGAAGCCTCCACTTCTAGGATTGAGGGGGAGGATAGACAACCAACACTGGAGCAAGAACAAGAGGAGACATCAACATCCGGGGCCAATAAAGAACAATTTCAAGTTTCTCCTATAGGTAACGCAAGCATAGTCATTAGAAATAAAAATCACATAACATGCTTTGAGTGTAGGGAAATAGGGCATTATAAGAGCAAATGACCAAAAAGAGTCAAGAAGACGACTTAAGTGCCAAAGGCCAAGGTGAAGTCTAAGGAGACCGGAGCTCTGACATATAAAAGTAAGGACCATATAGTGTGCTTCAAATGCAATCAAAATGGTCACTACCGGAGCCAATGTCCAAAGGGAAAAAACCCTAGGAAGGACATAAGAGGAGCTTCATATGTAGAGAGAGCTAAGGCAAATCCTAAGGTAACATTTAACAATGCAATTTCAATTATTAATGATAAGAAGCATGCTAGTGATGCACCACATTTTAATGCACTTGCAATTGTTCAACGTCAAAAGCATGCTAGAAATAAATTTTGTTGTTTAGATGCAAAATCCCATGAAATTAGGACTAAGGAAAATACTAGAACCTTTAGAAGTAGACCAAACTTACATAAGGATGAGGACAAGAAAAATCTAGGCATTAACCCTAAGAAAAATAGGCATATACCTAGAAAGAAGAATGTCTCAAGAAATAATAAAAAATCAAAAATGGAGAAATTAGAAAAGGAAAATCAAGTTTTGAAGTCAAAACTTAAAAATTTAGAAAATACCCTAAAAAAGATGGAACTATGTTTAAGGGGTCTAATGGGAAAAAGTTAAGTTTTAGGAGGCAAGAAATTTCTAAGGACAAGAAAGGCTTGGATTACAAGCCTAAGTTCAAAGAAATCAAACCCTCTTACCATAGTGTTCCATATAGTTATGGAACTAGCTCTAGGTCTAGGATAATCAAGGTTACGAGGAAAGTTATCGCTAAAGTTAACTTTGACAAGAGTCAAGTGACTAAGACTTCGAAGAAGCCTAGAAAGGTCACCAAGAAGGTCACAAGGGAAGATATCCTTAGGATTGACCTTAATGAGACCACAATGACCAAGACTTTCAAGCCTAGGAGGGTCATTAGGAAGGTACTAAGGGAGGTTATCCCTAGTGAGTACCTTGTAAACCCAAGAAGCTCCAATAGATATTGGGTTCATAAGAGTGTGATTTCTTCACTCAAAATGGATTTAGGGTGTGTCAACCTTGAATGGATGGGTAGTTAATCTAACCATGATAGAGTTGATACTTTAGGGTATTTTCAAGGTAATGTGATACCTTGGAAATGAGATAAGAAATATATCCTAAAAAACTTTAGGATGTGCCAATGGATTTAATAGAAGATGAAATGTTGGTCAAAGTTGGCACAAATAGGTTAAAATCGAGAATGTGCCAAGTTTGGGATTTTTGGCACACTTGAGGGAGTTGTCATTATGGCAAATTGGATATAATTATAGAAAATGACAATTTGATTTAAGACTTAGGTATTCTACACCTTTGTATTTTATATATTTGTCATGCTTTGTTTGTCATATATCATGTCATGACATTATGTTCAATATGATCATTTAAAATGTCATGATAGTACTTAGATTGATTAATGGCATGACTAATACTTACATTTATCTATATCATGTCATAATATCATGAATCATTGACAAATACTCTCAAATTATGCAATCACTATATGTCATGATTATATTCATGCATTAAACTGAATTTAAGGACAAATGACATTATTTGATATCCTAGATAAAGGAATCAAATGGATATGCCTAGATAATGATGTATGAACCCTTAGTTTAGGGAAGAACAAATCCCACATCTCATAAAGACTTTAGGAAGACATGTGTGTGTATTGATATATCCTAGACACATATGAGATGTTAAGAAATTAATTTAAATTCAATGTGCTTATATGGTACATCAAAATGAACTTAAACTCCTTTAATCATATGATTAAATCATGAGAAAAGCTAGTGTACAATGTTAGGAATTGGACGTTGCTAGAGGGGGGGGGGGGTGGGGTGAATGGCGCGTCTTGATTCGCTTGACAAAATTCGATCGTGCTTGTCTACGATTGTTAGTACGCAGCGGAATATAAAAATACACAACAAAATACAAGCACAACAAAACACACAATATAACGTGGTTCGAAACCTTAGGGTTTTTACTCCACGGGTTGGGTTCGAATGAGCCCTAGCGATGCACAACACCACTAAACAATAAACACTCCTTGACAACAAGTCAGAGACGGAGAAACCTCGTATAAGGAGTACAAAAGTAATACAATAAAAATACAAGCAAATACAAATATGAAATGCAATACAAGTAAAGGAAATCGCTTTACAAGAGAACTTTGATTGCTTGAGAAGAGCCTTGAAGGTCTAGATTGTAGCAGCAAATCTCCTCTAAATCGCCTCAAAGAACCATGCCAAAATCCTCCTCCATGAGCTCCTTTTAAAGCTGTAACTCAGGTTGGATTCTGCCTAGCAGTCGACTGATCGCGACCATCAGTCGACTGCTCCTGTAGTCGTTGTCTCACAACGACTCGATCCATGTTGGATAAGTTCCAA
Source organism: Wurfbainia villosa (assembly GCA_025175895.1). Taxonomy (NCBI): domain Eukaryota; kingdom Viridiplantae; phylum Streptophyta; class Magnoliopsida; order Zingiberales; family Zingiberaceae; genus Wurfbainia; species Wurfbainia villosa. The sequence continues at coordinate 77,688,339 of CM046005.1, forward strand.
CAGATAAACCATCAGTCGACTGATCACACCCATCGATGATCGATACGCAGCGATTGAGTTCTTTGGTCGAGCCCGCCTCACGCCCGTGACATTCCCTCACCATCACCAACTTCCCTATCTTGTGATCGACTACCAAATCTTTCTTTGCGCATCAAACCCTAGTTGACTCATGACGATCGTGTCATAATCCCGATTGATCGCCTGATAAGTCGACTCAGCGCTAAGTGTCAAAACACTTGATCAATCAACTAGTCTAAAGCCCCAGTCGACTGATAACCTCAACCATGAGGTTTAACCCTAAGTATGATACCCTCATACTTTGTAGACCACCCTTAGCCTAGACCTAAGTATTTTAGCCACCTCCATTAGCCTCACGTCTATCAGATCCCTTCAAGTCATCCATGACTTGTTCATCCATATGCTAGCCTTCAGGTGCTTCCATCAACTATTGTCATGCTAAGCTGGTTTATACCGCCAAGGTACATTTGGGCTTACGCTGCCAAGACTACCGCTTGGACTTTACATCGTAAAACCATTGAACTTATACTGCCAAGATTCCCGCTTGGACTTTACGCCGCCAATATCAACCCTTGGACTTCCCTTGCCAACCCATGTTGGACTTTCCATTTGCCAAGACTCAATTTTAGACTTTCCCTTGCCAAGACCCATGCTTGGACTTCCCATGCCAACCCATGTTGGACTTTCCAATTGCCAAGACTCAAGATTGGACTTTCCCTTGCTAAGACCCATGCTTAGACTTTCCATTGCCAAGTATCCAAGACTTGGACTTTCCATGCCAAGTACACAAGACTTGGACTTTCCATTGCTAGGTGTCCCACTTGGACTTCTCAATCATATGGTCAACCTCATGTCAACCATATAGTCAACCCATTGTCAAACAATGGTCAACTTATTATCAAACATCAAAACACTAACATCAAACCACTACTCGAGTCAAACTCGAGTCTGGTCAATCGTGACTTGGGCCGATTGCACCAACAATCTCTCCCTTTTTGATGTTTGACAAAAACCAACATCTTTGAGTTAGAACACTAACTCAATCCAATCCTCCTAATTGTCCAAATTGGGAATCTCCCACATCAATTCTCCCCCTTTTTGACATACATCAAAAAGGTACTCTCCCTAAGGGTGTCAATGTCTCATATCCCAATGAGATCTTACAATCTTCCCCTTAGTCCAAAAACATCTAGAATGCCTTCACTCTTCTTAGTGATAAGTCCCATATCACTAAAGAGAGGCAATCCTTCAAACTCTCTCAATTTCCAAATTCTCCCCATCATGAGGAAGAACACATCCATCATCCCATGATGGATAACCTCCCCCTAAAGGCTTGCTCCCCCTTGACCATGTTGGTGCAGGGGCACCAGATAATCGAACCTAGGTTTTGATTATGACAAAGATCCAAAGTTAAGGTCATATTGTTATCTCATGAGCTGAATTAAGTGTGTAGAAAATGGTTAAGCTAAGCTGAAGGTTAGTAACACTCGGAGAATCCCGAGTCAGAAAACCGTGGTGGTCGGGCGACACTGGAAGAACTTCATGGGAGTCGAAGAACTCAGGTGAAGACCGGAAGCAAAGCGATAGATCATAAAGGACTAGAGGTAAGCACGAGTGCGAAGAGAGATGGTAAGGTCGTGTCCTCTATACGGGGACGACCGTAGGCGGCGATCTGACTAAGACTTTCAATGGAAGGTCTAGGTCGAGATCGGACGGTAAGGAACCATCATATTTACCATATTCTGTGCTAACCTCTTATTGCAGGGAAGTGACTAGACTGGTAGTCGACTGCTGGATATTGTCATTCGACTGATGTCAGTCGACTGATGAAGTGCATCAGTCGACTGATGGCGAAGAATCAGCCAAATACGCAAGGTCAAAAAGGATAACGTTTGTTGCTGCCACTTCGCAATAAGATAAGGTTCTACCTCATGATAAGAATCACAAGTTGAGGATCTAGATCTAGACTTATTCCAAGGCACAAGTCTATAAAAGGAGAGGAGGACTCAAACCCAAAGATCATCCGTCTTGCTCTTAAAGTGCTCCCGCAACTCCAAAGCTCTAACGTCATAATGTCGTCATAACGCCGATGCAACACCAAGCTTACAAATTCTTTGTCAGCAACATCTAGGTTGTTTTATTTACGGTATTCATGATTTTAATCGTAATGAGGTGAGGTAGGTTTGTTGCCTCATCCTCGAGCTTTCGTTTTTGTGATCGTTGTCTCCTACCTCCAACGAGGAGGAGACTCTATAGTTGATTGTCCCTTCGTACGCGGTCAAGGATCGCGGGGCCTTGGAGTAGCAACCGCTGGGTTGTGAACCAAGGAAAAATAAATTTGTCTTATTTATTTTTCCACTGCATTACTCATAGTTTTAATCGAACGGACGAAAAGTCGAAAAGTTTTACGCTCGCTATTCATCCCTCTCTAGCGACGCTTTTACGATCCAACAATTGATATCAGAGCGGGGGCACTAAGATTTGGTGAAACCACCAATCTACCACTTTTTTGGCTTTCTTTTCGTATTTTTCGATTCGTGATTTTTTTTAGGCTTTCTTCTCCCGCACTACTAATCCAAGACGAAGTCTTGGCACTCTTCTTTTGCTTGTGTATTTTGCAAGATAATTAATGGCTCACATTGAGGGGTATAGCACCACCCGACCCCCATTCTTTAACGGAGATGATTTCCGTTACTGGAAAGGTCGGATGGAGTGTTTTATAAAAACACAAGTCGAGACTTGGATAATCATCCAAATCGACTTTGCTCTACCCACCAATGATCGAGGCAAGCCCCTGGACTTCGATAAGTGGACCAACGCAACTAAAAGACAAATTGAAGCCGATGCAAAAGCCACACAAATCCTACAATGTGGGCTATCCAAAGAGGAGCTCAACCGCGTCAGCCTGTTCATAAGCGCAAAGAACTTATGGAACAAGCTCATCGAGCTTCACGAAGGAACCGACGATGCTAAGGTATGTAAAAGGGATTTATTGTTAAATAATTTGTATAATCTAAAAATGCAGGTTCATGAGACCGCCACCCAACTACATTCACGGATCCAAGACATCGTCAACGGTCTCCGCTCGATAGGGCAGGCCGTCGACAATCGGGACCTAATAAGGTACACACTCAATGCCTTCCCTAGGACCACCTTGTGGGCATCCATGGTCGATGCCTACAAGGTTTCTAAGGATCTATCAAAAATTAGGTTAGACGAGTTTTTCTCTGAATTTGAACTTCACGAACAAACTAACTCGGTCCGGGCCAAGAGAGGTATTGCTTTGCTTGTAGGTCAGAGAAGAAAGGAGAAGAGCAAGCCACCTCCCAAGTAAGAAGAAGGATCCGAATCCGAGGGCGAATCCGAATCGGAAGAAGAGGTCGAGATAGTAAACATGGTGTGGAGGATAATCCGAAAAGAAAGGGAGCAATCGAAAAACAATAAGAAGGGGCACTTCAAATAAAAAATGAAGCCAAAGCAAAAGGGATCAAAGAAGGCATTTCAAGCAACTTGGGACGATGAAGAAGAAGGCGTCGGTGTAGCATTCATGGCAAGATCGGAAGAGTCCGAGTCAGAGTCCAAAGCCGAATACGAATCCAACTCCGACTTCGACTCCGAGGACGACTTCGAGAAGAGACTCAAAGCTAGGTCAAAAGAAAAAATTAAGGTAAGTCATTCACTAATTGCAAATTTATATCATGCAATTAAGTTGTTAAGTAGGAAATCAACTAAGTCCGAGTCTAGAGTCGAGTCGTTGCTCGAGGAGGTTGAAATCCTCAAGCAAGAGGCTAATTTAACCTGTTCAACTAGTCAAGTTCAAAAGGGAAACTCAACTCAAGTTGAAAAGCTTGAGGAGGAGAATTCTCTCTTGAAAGGACGAGTTCAAGGGCTCGAGGCTAGGTTGGAAAGATTCATGTTGGGATCTAAGAATCTTAACTGACTTCTTAGAACCCAAAGAGCCATGTACAACAAAGCCAGACTCGGGTTTAGTTCAAAGACTATGAATAGATCTTATATGTCTATTGTAAATCATAGTCATCAATGAGTCGAAGCATGAGTCCCAAAGGTTTTGTTAAACTCACACATAAGGATCAATAAGTATTGGATTCTCCAGGATCAAGTCCACTTTGTGGATAGACCATATTAGTTTAATGGTCCAGGGTGAGCTAACACTAAAATAGTATACCCGCTTCCTTAGCAAAATCATTGCATGATTAGTTATTTTGTTTTACTTTTTAGAATGACTAAATAGGACAAATAGTTAGTCAACTTTGACAACATAGTATCAGGACGCGACGAGATGATAGTACATTAGGGAAATAATGTTTCGTGTATTCAAGCTAGATAAGACGTATCTAGCTTGGTGCACTTGGCTGAATTGAACTAGCTGAAGCTACCTCGCAATATCCTAAACTAGTTAGACTAGGAAGTAATCTTAAGTGACTCAAGTAATCAATTTCTTAAATTTGGCTTTGTCTAAGGAAGTAGTCATTGTTCCGATCAAAGAAGGCCCTTGTGCCTCGCCATGATCTGGAAGCCAATTTCTTGAAAAGTTTGCTTGACGAACTAAGGGTTAAATCTTAATCTAACCCAAGATTGACTAACTTTAATCAAGTTAAAATCATCTCACAAAATATATAAGATAAATGCATTTTTGAGATACATAGAATGGGTGAGATGTTAAGGACAATTGAAATACACTTAACATAACTTTTTCAAAATGCTACTTATTTTATTGCACTTAACGAATAATTATAACTTTGATTGGCTAATACTAAGTATACAACTCTCTAGGCCAAAGTTTAGCGCCCCCTAAATGTCTTATACTTCATATATTTGATTATGGGGGAGAGCAAACTAATCCTAAGGGTGCGTTTGGTTGGAGGTTTTTGTTGATAACCTTGTTAGGTTATCAAGAAAAACCTTGTTTGGTTTAGGTTATAAATAATTACTTGGTAATTGATCATTACCAAGTTATGAACAAAAACCTTTTTAAAGGGAATCGGAAAACCTTAGAGAACCAAGGTTTTTGTTGATTCCCAGGGTTAAGGAAACTTTTTTCCAATATTACAGCAAGCAATATATTAAATGACAATTTGTCAAAACTGCCGCTTATCGCCGCTTCGCCGCTGGCCGCCATCGCCATCCGCCGCCGCCGGGCTTCGCCGCCGCATCGCTGCTTGCCGCCGCCGGCTTGCATCGCCACGGCCGCTGCCATCGCCATCCGGCCGCCGCATCGTCGCCGCCGCGCTCGCTGCCGCCGCTTCGTCGCCGCCGGCCGCCGCCGTGCGTTGGCCGCCGCCGGCCGATCGATCGCTTGCCGCCGTGCCGCTTGGCCTACCGATCGCTGCCATCGTTATTAATATTTCTGTCGTTGTTGTCGAATTGATTGAGCAAAGATAAAGGATAATTTAGTAAAATGTTAAACTAAGTTATATATTAAAACCTCCAACCAAACAAGGTTTTTATCTAAGATTATACTTTATTCCAAGGTTATGTTTTATTCTTTGGTAATCACATAACTAAGGTTATATATGATTACTTGAACCAAACGCACCCAAAGGCTTTAGATTAAAAACCAGAGATTTTGAAACACAAGATTTGTGTTAGCATGTTTGTATTGTTCATTTTATTTTTATTTTTGTTTTACTACATACTAGCTCTAGGTGTAGAGTCAAGAAAGTTATTAAAGCAATTAACTATTCACCCCCTCTAGCCTCACCGTCGATCCAATGATAAATAAACCAAAGTAAAAGATTAAATGGAATAGAAAGCTTAGAAGGGGACTCGAGATAAGTGATTAGGAAAGATCTTCAAAGTCGAGAGAGGAGATTGCCCGTGATACCTCCGCTAAGTGATTGCAACAATCTTAGAGAGATGAATCAAGTAAGATCCCTTTGTGTTGTAAATGAGTTTGTAAAGAAAAAAGAAGAAGCATCAATGGATGCATGCATGCTTGCAGAAAAGAAAATGAAGAAGCAATTGACATTATTGAAGATGTGAGTAGACAATGAATCTGGAAGAGGGATTACAGTGTTGCCTTCTTCTAACTTGTTGTGTTTAATGCTTTATATAAATTTTTAATGGTATAGTTGACTAAAATTAATATAAGTTTTACAGTTTTATATAATAATAATAGCTATATCCCTTACTATTTCCTCATCTACATTTAAATGAATTCTATCATATTTTATCATTGCTAAGTGTTCTTTAGTCTCCTTCCTCGATTAATGTGTGTATTTTTATGGGGAATCAGAAAACCTTGGAGAACCAAGGTTTTTGTTGATTCCTGGGGTTAAGGAAACTTTTTTCCAATATTACCCCTAGCAATATATTAAATGTCAATTTGTCAAAACTGCCGCCGTCGTCGCCGCCGTCGCCGCGCCGCCGCCATCGCCGTGCCGCTGCCGCCGCCATCTACCGCATCGCCGTTGCCGGGCAATCGCTGCTGCCGGCCATCGCTATCGCTGCCACCGCCGCTTTGCCGCCGGCCACCGCCGCTCGCCGCCGCCGTCGCCGCCACCGCCGCCACCGCCGCCAAGGCCACCGCCATCCGCTCACACGGGCCACTACCTGCTGCGTTCGCCATCACCGCGCCGCGCCACTGCCGCTGTCGCCGCCATCGGCGGCCGACGGGCGATCGCCGCGGCCGCCGCCGCCGCTGGCCAATCGGCCGCTTCATCGTTGTCGCCACCGGTACCGATCGTCAGCTGGCTACGGCGATCGGCTGACTACCATCGCTTGCCATCGGCCGTCGACATCATCGAATTGATTGAGCAAAGACAAAGGATAATTTAGTAAAATGTTAAACTAAGTTATATATTAAAACCTCCAACCAAACAAGGTTTTTATCTAAGGTTATACTTTATTCTAAGGTTATGTTTTATTCCCTGGTAATCACATAACCAAGGTTATGTATGATTACTTGAACCAAACGCACCCTAAGGGTTATATTACAAACCTTTGAAGTTCTTTTTGAAAAGTATGTTTTAAAAACTTATTAAATTGTTGGTGCAGAGGGACACACCTCGAACCAATCTATCTAACTAATGCTAGACACATGCTTGGACTCATAGTTGATTTATCCTTAATAATTTTAGACACATGTTGTTTTTAAACCTCTATTTTATATAAACACCCCCACATTTTTTTTTGATTTATGACAAAAGGGGGAGAAGAGGGAAAGTTATGGGAGAGTAACACAAAATTTATTTTAAAAATTAAAGTATCTCTTTTAAAACTCACCTAGGGTTAAGGAGGAGTTTTTAAAATAACATTTATCATTTACTCTATTTGTTTTATACTTTAAATTTCTCTTAACTTTGTGTCGGTTTGCCATAGATCAAAAAGGGGGAGATTTTTGGTGTAGGAGCACCAGATAATCGAACCTAGGTTTTGATTATGACAAAGATACAAAGTTAAGGTCATATGGTTATCTCATGAGCTGAATTAAGTGTGTAGGAAATGGTTAAGCTAAGCCGAAGGTCAGCGACACCCGGAGAATCCTGAGTCAGGAAATCGTGGTGGTCGGGCGACATCGGGAGAACTTCGTGGGAGTCGAAGAACCCAGGTGAAGACCGGAAGCAAAGCGACAGGTCATAAAGGACCAGAGGTAAGCACGAGTGCGAAGAGAGATGGTAAAGTCATGTCCTCTATACGGGGACGACCGTAGACGGCGATCCAACTAAGACTTCCAGTGGAAGGTATAGGTCGAGATCGGGCAGTAAGGAACCGTCATATTAGTTAGTGAAAGCCCTAGAGCCAATCATGTGATGATTGTTGTATGGACTTTATTGTATCATATTCCTATTTATAAAGACATGGTTATTATATTTACTTGTATTGGTGCCAAATAACTAAATATAATAATGTCCTTGAGTAGTAGGTTCTTATCTATATCAATCGATTGGTTGAATCGATAATGAGATGATATAGAGAACACTACTCTTAATCATTCCTAGTCGAGTATTAACATTCAGGGACAATGTTAATGCGTAGAGACTAGCATGTAGGTCAACATGATGACTTGATCTCACAAGTCATGGATATGAGATATCAAGTTGACACATGGGTATGCATTGGAGAATATATATTGAATGACCCGCCATGAGAAAGTATCATGGATCATTATATGAGTGTCATATACTTTCTCATGTGGCTATTAGTATGACTATTAGTCCTTAGACCTGAAGTCACCATGGTTCCCTACATACGGAGTTGCATACTTTGGCTTCGTCAAACGTCACCCGTAAATGGGTGGACTATAAAGGCGATTACTGGGTATGTAACAAATTATGCGGAGGGATGTGAGTGATGTAGATGGGATCTATCCCTCCTATATGACGGGAGTGACATCGATATTCTTGATAGAGTGAGACCACGAAGTGCATGGCCATGCCCAAATGAGTCAATATGAGATATTGAGCTCATTTGATTAGAGTGAGTCTACTTGGAGTTCAAGATTTAGATTGCACCGAGGATGACACGGTCTATGCCTCGATTGGTCAATCTAGATGTCAAGGATAGAGGGACATTGTCACATATTGTGAGAGTCACAATTAGTAGTCACAAAGGTGATGTTGGAGCTCAACATTCTTGTAACTTGGGTAGCAATGATGTGTTGCTAGATACCGCTCATTGCTTATGTTCCTAAATCGGTTTAGGGACATTGCCAACGTTACAAGAACCTATAGGGTCACACACATAAGAGCAATTAGATGGAGATTTGGTTCATATGATGAACCATGAGGATTAGGTTCATGGGATGAACCAAATTGGATTAAGAGTAATCCAAATTAGACTAATTGAGTTAGACTCAAGTTGATTCAAGTGTTGAATGAGTCTAATTTAGATTTGATTCATCAAATCAATTTAAATTAATGAATAGAGATTCATTAAATTAAATTGACTTGAGTCAAGTGGTTAGATTTGATCAACCATGGGAGATTAGAGGTCAAGTTTGACTTGACTTGAGAGGGAAGATGAAAGGTCAAGTTTGACTTGACCAAATGCCATGTCATGATGATGACTTGGCATGGCCGGCCAATGATGATGCTCCACATCATCATTGACTTTGTCAATTGGTGCCACATCATGAGGGAGACCAAGAGGCATTGGAGTTACATGCATGCATGTAACCTCCCAAGCCATAATGTGGCCGACCAACACCATTAGGGAGGAATTCATTTTTTTGGTGAGTTACTCATTCCATCATCTTCTTCCTTGGGATTTTTTCCTTCAAGCTCTCCTTCTTCTTCCTCATCTTGCCAAGACCTTCTAGGAGTGCTAGAACACTCAAGATTGTCTTTTTCTCCACCTATTGCTTGTGTGGATATCAATAGAGGAGTGTGCACTTGACACTCTCGAGTTCCGACGAACATTTTGGACGAGCGGGATTTGCGAAGGGCATCGCATCGAGGGTAATGATCTCACCTCTTAGATCTAATATAGATCTAGGGTTTTTAGTAAGCATATACATGTTTTATTTTAATATATCTTCGCACGGATCCGTGATCGGGGTTTTTGAGGTTTCCGCAACGCAAAAAGCAGTTTTTGCGGCTTGGAAAAACCCAACAGTGGTATCAGAGCCACGTGCGAAGCATGTATGTGTTTCATTTTTGTAATTTTTGTATTAGATATAAAAATTACAGATCTATATGTTTCTGTAAATTTCCTATTTTTATATAATTTTTGGGTATTTTTCTCAAAGAATCGAAGCAACGAGTGTTGGGACACTTGTAGGCTTCAACCGTCGAGAAAAACTCTCCGAAATGGTGAGTTCTCGCTTTAGATTTTTGGGACAGTGACTTAAGTTGCTATAAATTCATTGTAGGGACACTCGCAAAATTTATTTTGTAAGTAGGGGCGCTGCCCCTATCCCCGAAAGGGGCCTTGCCCCGCGATCGTGCCTGGAAACCGCTTAGCGGGACCGTTACGGAGAGATGACTCATAAAATTGAAAAAAATAGGAAAAATTATAGAAATTTTCTGTAAAAATACATAATTTAGAATTATGTATAATTCTGTGATTGTCATGGCCCAATAACCCAATATGATTGGATGTGATATGTTGTAATTCATAATACGGCCTGCGTGCCGTTTTGTGGTTGTGCGTGTTGTATAGTGTATGCGACCTGCGCGTCGTACCTCTTCTTTTGATATTCTAGTTGTAAATAGTTTTAGACTCGAATGTAACTCGAGTTTCATATTTGTAATGTACAAAATGGAGCGGTGGAAAGTCCACTTGAAGATGAGATTACGAGAAGGGTGACGACGACACATGACGGTCAAAGGAAGCGCTTAGAGAAGCCGCTAGCCTTAGGTTGACCGTCCGATCTTCTCATTGGCTTGAGAAGATCGTAGTAGGGCCATGACTACATCACATTTAATTGTGTATATATATATATATATATATATATATATATTTAATTTTTCTTGTATGTATGTGATGCATGCTAGTAGAATAATGCTTGTATGTATATGATGCATGCTAGTATAATTTTCTTGTATGTATATGATGCATGCTAGAATAATGAATGTATGTATGTGATGCATGCTAATATAGGATAATAAATGCCTAAATGCGTATAAGATACACATTACGATTAGATTAGATCATAATCGAATAAACTCGAAAATGCCTACCGAGCCTTGATACCCATCACTACCTCGATCATTTGTTGTTGTTGAATCTGCCAAAGCAGAGCAACACATATTATCTTGGTAGAGTGCGGAGGGACAATCTTGGTCCCGCCTATCACGCTTGGGTTAGAGTAAGCTCAATTAGATTGAGCAAAACTAGTTAACTCAATTGGATCGAGTAGAACTATAGGCATATTCCAATCGTTGGAAAGGTAGGGTAAGATCACATTTACACTAAATCTTGGGCAATTTAGCCAAAGCTAACTCAAGGTATTTTGTAAATGTGGGTCTTGATCCTATAAACAAGAGTTGCATAGAGATGTAATCGGTAATGTGTTACCCACCGATCGTACTAAGTCTTGGGCGATTTAGCCAAAGCTAACTCAAGGCTTAGTATGATGTGGATCTTGTCCCGCAAGAATTATAGCTAGTTTGTATGAATCTAGTAAATGTGGTTTGACCACATCCATAACTCGATTCTACAAAATTCCTATAATTCAGTGGGAGCATCATTTGATTAAAGGCCTAATTAAATGATAAAAGGAATATGATATTAATTCTCTGCATTGTATGTTGTAGATAACTATGTCGACAAACACGAACACTCTCTCTCTGTGTTCTGTCCTTGAGAAGGACAAGCTCAATGGAGCGAATTTCCTGGACTGGTACAGGAACATGAGAATTGTTCTCACCCAAGAAAGGAAGCTGTACGTCCTAGAGTAGCCCATTCCGGAGGCACCTCCTACCACTGCCTCGCGAGCTGACAAAGATGCTTACAAGAAGCATCAAGATGATGCATTAGATGTGTCATGTCTAATGCTCACGACCATGAACTCTGAGCTTTAGAAGCAACATGAGTTCATGAATGCTTATGATATGGTTGGACATCTTCGTCAACTATATCAAGGACAAGCAAGGCATGAGAGATATGAAGTCTCTAAGGCATTGTTTGGGTCTAAAATGCAAGAAGGGACTCCCGTAGGTCAATATGTACTCAAGATGATTGGGTACGTAGAAAACCTACAAAGGCTGGGATTCCCACTTGGCCAAGAGTTGGCCACTGACCTGATCTTGCAATCTTTGCCACAAGCCTTCAATCAATTTGTCATGAATTATAACATGAATGAAATTGATAAACCACTGCCTGAGATGCTCAGCATGTTGAGAATTGCTGAGCTTAACCTTAAGAAGGGAAAATCTGACACCATTTTGATGGTGCACAAGAAGAAAGGCAAGGGCAAGCCTAAAGGTAAGGGAAAGTCCCAAGCCAAGGGCAAAGGCAAAGAACTTAAACTCAAAGGAGGGGTAGCCAAGGAAGGGGCTTGCTTCTACTGCAAGGAAGCAGGACACTGGAAGCGTAACTGCAAGGCATACCTGGAAGACCTTAAGAAGAAGAGAAGTGAGACTTCTACTTCAGGTATAAATGTTATAGAAGTCAATCTATCTATTTCTTCATCATGGATATTAGATACCGGATGTGCATCTCACATTTGTAAGAAATAGCAGGGCATTGACAAAGGGCGAGGTGGACCTACGAGTAGGCAATGGAGCAAGGGTTGCTGCTGTTGCTGTAGGAACTTATGATCTATCTCTGCCCTATGGGCTTGTACTAGAATTAGATGAATGTTGTTATGTGTCTGCCTTAACTAAGAACATCATTTCAGTTTCTTGTTTGGACAAGAAAGGATTTTCATTTATAATAAAGAACAAATGTTGTTCAGTTTATTTAAATGATATGTTCTATTGTAGTGCACCTCTAATGAACGGACTCTATTTTCTAGACTTAGAGAGCCCTATCTATAACATAAGTACCAAAAGGTTCAAGTCAAATGAATTGAACCAAACCTATCTCTGGCACTGTCGCTTAGGTCACATAAATGAGAGTCGCTTATCTCAGCTCCATAAGGATGGGCTGCTAGACTTATTTGATTTTGAATCATATGAGACTTGCGAGTCTTGCCTTTTAGGCAAGATGACCAAGACTCCCTTTAGTGGACACAGCGAAAGAGCAACATATTTGTTAGGACTTATACATAGTGATGTATGTGGCCCTTTCAATGTTGCAGCTAGAGGTGGTTACAGGTACTTCATTACATTTACTGATGACTTCAGTAGATATGGTTATGTGTATCTTATGACACATAAATCAGAATCCTTTGAAAAGATCAAAGAATTCAAGAATGAAGTACAAAACCAGCTTGGCAAGAGTATTAAGATACTTTGATCAGATCGAGGTGGTGAATACCTTAGCCATGAGTTTCGTGACTATCTAGTTGAGTATGGGATTCTATCCCAACTCACTCCTCCTGGAACACCACAGTGGAATGGTGTATCCGAAAGGAGGAATCGTAACCTATTAGATATGGTACGATCTATGATGAGTTACACAGATCTTCCTATATCCTTTTGGGGATATGCTCTAGACACAGCAGCCTTTACCCTTAACCGTGTACCATCCAAGGCTGTCATAAAGACACCATATACGATATGGACAGGGAGAAATCCCAAGATGTCTTTCATGAGGATTTGGGGTTGTGAGGCTTACGTTCGACATCAAGTCTCAGACAAACTGGGACCCAAATCCGATAGGTGCTATTTTGTTGGATATCCCAAGGATACAAAGGGATATTACTTCTACATTCCCAGTCAGCACAAAGTATTTGTGGCAAAGACTGGAGTTTTTCTAGAAAGGGATTTTGTTTCTAGAAAAACTAGTGGGAGTACCTTTGATCTTGAAGAAATTCAAGATAAGGACCATAGCACTGAGGCCTTGATGGAGGTTGAACAGGAACCACAAAGTGTTGTGGGTGATGAGGTTGTTGCACAAAGAGTTGTGGAACAACCACCTGTTCAGGTAGACCTACCTCTTCGCAGGTCTGATAGGGTACGTCGTCAGCTTGAGAGATACTCATTTCTCTTGTCTGACCATGATGACGTTATGCTCATTGAGAATGAGCCAACCTCCTATCAGGAAGCTGTGATGAGCCCAGATTCTGAGAAATGGCTAGAGGCCATGAGATCCGAGATGGAATCCATGTACACCAACCAAGTATGGACTTTGGTTGATCCACCTGAAGGGGTCAAACCCATTGGGTGTAAGTGGGTCTTTAGGAGAAAGACTGACATGGATGGACTTACGCATACCTATAAGGGCTGATTGGTGGCTAAAGGTTTCAAGCAAATTCATGGTATTGACTATGATGAAACCTTTTCTCCAGTGGCGATGTTTAAGTCCATTCGGATCTTGCTTGCTTTTGCAGCATACCACGATTATGAGATCTGATAGATGGATGTCAAAACTGCGTTTCTGAATGGAAACTTACTCGAGGATGTGTACATGACACAACCTGAGGGTTTTGAAGATCCACAGCATACTGGGAATGTATGCAAGCTGCAAAGGTCCATTTATGGGCTAAAGCAAGCTTCTCGGAGCTGGAATCTTCGATTCGATGATGCGATCAAACAGTTTGGTTTCATCAAGAATGAAGATGAACCCTGTGTCTACAAGAGGGTTAATGGGAACACGGTTGTCTTCCTTGTATTGTATGTGGATGACATACTACTCATTGGGAATGACATCCCTTCGCTACAGTCTGTGAAGACTTGGCTGGGGACGTGCTTCTCAATGAAGGACTTAGGTGAAGCAGCCTGTATTCTAGGCATCAAGATCTATAGAGATAGATCTAAGAGATTGCTTGGCCTAAGTCAGAGTACATACATTGACACGGTATTACTACGGTTTGCCATGTAGAATTCCAAGAAGGGACTTCTGCCGATGTTACATGATGTGAGTCTTTTGAAGATTCAAAGTCCCTCTTCAAGAGAGGAGAGAGACCGCATGGATATGATCCCTTACGCATCTGCTATAGGATCTATCATGTACGCCATACTGTGTACTCGTCCTGATGTCTCGTATGCTTTGAGCATGATGAGTAGATACCAGTCAGATCCAGGTGAGCGTCACTGGATAGCAGTCAAGAATATTCTTAAGTACTTGAGAAGGACTAAAGAATATTTCTTGATATTTGGAGGCGATGAGGAGCTAGCTGTGAAGGGTTACAGCGATGCCAGCTTCCAAACTGACCAGGATGATTATAGATCGTAGTCAGGGTTCGTGTTTTGCTTGAATGGTGGCGCTGTGAGCTGGAAGAGTTCGAAGCAGGACACAGTTGTTGATTCTACAACAGAAGCCGAGTATATCACTGCATCTGAGGCAACAAAGGAGGCAGTTTGGATACGCAAGTTCATTACTGAGCTTGGGGTGGTTCCTAGCATTGCAGATCCTATAGAGCTCTATTATGACAACAATGGAGCGATTGCACAGGCTAAGGAACCTCGCTCACACCAGCGGACCAAACACATACTACGACGCTTCCATCTCATTCGAGAGATTATCGATAGAGGAGATGTGAAGATTTGCAGAGTACCCACAGAGGCTAACATCGCAGATCCCTTGACCAAGGCTTTGGCACAGAAAAATCATGATGGTCACACTAGGTCATTGGGTATTAGATACTACGGTGATTGGCACTAGTGCTAGTGGGAGATTGTTAGTGAAAGCTCTAGAGCCAATCATGTGATGATTGTTGTATGGACTTTATTGTATCATATTCCTATTTATAAAGCATGGTTATTATATTTACTTGTATTGGTGCCAAATAACTAAATATAATAATGTCCTTGAGTAGTAGGTTCTTATCTATATCAATCGATTGGTTGAATCGATAATGAGATGATATAGAGAACACTACTCTTAATCATTCCTAGTCGAGTATTAACATTCAGGGACAATGTTAATGCGTAGAGACTAGCATGTAGGTCAACATGATGACTTGATCTCACAAGTCATGGATATGAGATATCAAGTTGACACATGGGTATGCATTGGAGAATATATATTGAATGACCCGCCATGAGAAAGTATCATGGATCATTATATGAGTGTCATATACTTTCTCATGTGGCTATTAGTATGACTATTAGTCCTTAGACCTGAAGTCACCATGGTTCCCTACATACGGAGTTGCATACTTTGGCTTCGTCAAACGTCACCCGTAAATGGGTGGACTATAAAGGCGATTACTGGGTATGTAACAAATTATGTGGAGGGATGTGAGTGATGTAGATGGGATCTATCCCTCCTATATGACGGGAGTGACATCGATATTCTTGATAGAGTGAGACCACGAAGTGCATGGCCATGCCCAAATGAGTCAATATGAGATATTGAGCTCATTTGATTAGAGTGAGTCTACTTGGAGTTCAAGATTTAGATTGTACCGAGGATGACACAATCTATGCCTCGATTGGTCAATCTAGATGTCAAGGATAGAGGGACATTGTCACATATTGTGAGAGTCACAATTAGTAGTCACAAAGGTGATGTTGGAGCTCAACATTCTTGTAACTTGGGTAGCAATGATGTGTTGCTAGTTACCGCTCATTGCTTATGTTCCTAAATCGGTTTAGGGACATTGCCAACGTTACAAGAACCTATAGGGTCACACACATAAGAGCAATTAGATGGAGATTAGGTTCATATGATGAACCATGAGGATTAGGTTCATGGGATGAACCAAATTGGATTAAGAGTAATCCAAATTAGACTAATTGAGTTAGACTCAAGTTGATTCAAGTGTTGAATGAGTCTAATTTAGATTTGATTCATCAAATCAATTTAAATTAATGAATATAGATTCATTATATTAAATTGACTTGAGTCAAGTGGTTAGATTTGATCAACCATGGGAGATTAGAGGTCAAGTTTGACTTGACTTGAGAGGGAAGATGAAAGGTCAAGTTTGACTTGACCAAATGCCATGTCATGATGATGACTTGGCATGACCGACCAATGATGATGCTCCACATCATCATTGACTTTGTCAATTGGTGCCACATCATGAGGGAGACCAAGAGGCATTGGAGTTACATGCATGCATGTAACATCCCAAGCCATAATGTGGCCGGCCAACACCATTAGGGAGGAATTCATTTTTTTGGCGAGTTACTCATTCCATCATCTTCTTCCTTGGGATTTTTTCCTTCAAGCTCTCCTTCTTCTTCCTCATCTTGCCGAGACCTTCTAGGAGTGCTAGCACACTCAAGATTGTCTTTTTCTCCACCTATTGCTTGTGTGGATACCAATAGAGGAGTGTGTACTTGACACTCTCGAGTTCCGGCGAATATTTTGGACGAGCGGGATTTGCGAAGGGCATCACATCGAGGGTAATGATCTCACCTCTTAGATCTAATGTAGATCTAGGGTTTTTAGTAAGCACATACATGTTTTATTTTAATATATCTTCGCACGGATCCGTGGCCGGGGTTTCCGCAATGCAAAAAGCGGTTTTTGCGGCTCAGAAAAACCCAACAATATTTACCATATTCCATGCTATCCTCTTATTACAGGGAAGTGACCAGGCTGGCAGTCGACTGCTAGATTTTAGCAGTCGATTGATGTCAGTCGACTGATGAAGTGCATCAGTCGACTGATGGTGATGAATCAACCAAATACATAAGGTCAAAAAGGATAACGTTTGACGCCGCCACTTCGCGATAAGATAAGGCGCCACCTCGTGATAAGAACAACAAGTTGAGGATCTGAATCTAAACTTATTCCAAGGCACAAGTCTATAAAAGGAGAGGAGGACTCAAATCCAAAGATCATCCGTCTTGCTCTCAAAGTGCTCCCGCAACGCCAAAGCTCTAATGCCGTAACACTGTCATAATGCTGATGCAACGCCAAGCTTACAACTTCTTTGTTGGCAACATCTAGGTTGTTTTATTTACTATATTCGTGATTTTAATCGTAACAAGGTGAGGTAGGTTTGTTGCCTCATCCTCGAGCTTTCGTTTTTGTGATCGTTGTCTCCTACCTCCAACGAGGAGGAGACTCTATAGTTGATTGCCCCTTCGTACGCGGTCAAGGATCGCGGGGCCTTGGAGTAGCAACCACTGAGTTGTGAATCAAGTAAAAATAAATTTATCTTATTTATTTTTCCGCTGCATTACTCATTGTTTTAATCGAATGAAAGAAAAGTCAAAAAGTTTTATGCTCGCTATTCAACCCCCCTCTAGTGATGCTTTTACGATCCAACATACCATTGCACCAACAATGTCCTTGGAGAGTCCCTAAGCATATAGGAACACTAACCAATAAAAATTAAGGGCAAAGATTCAACATTGAATTTTTACCTCCCTTAAAATTTGATACACACCCTAAACAACTCTCCTAATCCATATCCAATGATTTTTCACCCTTTCCAATGCTTTCCAAAGCATATCCTAGGGTTAGAGCAGTTAGGGTAGTCTAACATAGCTGAAACATGGGCCAAACATCCTTGTTTACCTGAAATCAGCATTGGCAGTCGACTCTTATGGTCAGCAACCGACTGCTCTTGACGGTAGTCGACTGCCATAAGTGGCATTCGACTGATTTCTGCAAATGCAGAAATTCAGTTTCAGAAACCAAAATTACGAAAATCATAAGTAAAAATATGTATTTTAAAAAATCTTAAAAATTTATACATACATTACTTATAACAAATACAATGGGTAAAAAATATTTAAAAATTACATTAGCCATTAAATAGTGAGTTTGACACAAAGTTCAAACCCATTGAAAAATTCAATGTTTTGACCCTACTTTGTATCAACTCTATCAATGGTGATTGCTATCAAAAGATGGACTTGACAAAGGTTTTCTAAAATGTTTTTGAAATGTTTTTAAACCCTTATATTGAACCATGGTCTATGAGCTTAATGCACATGACTTGTACATAAGCTTTCCTTATGATTCCTCCATGGTATAAGATGAGTTTGAGTTCATCTAGATGCAAAAACTATGCACCTTGAACTTAACTCATTTCCTAGCATCTCACAAGTATCTAAGGTGTATAAAACACACACAAGTTAATGTGATGTGAGATGTGGGTTTTGTTTATCCTAAAGTAAGGTCTCATGCATTTTCTAAGGCAACACTTGTTGGATCGATTTGAGTGCTAGGGGGGAGGGGTGAATAGCACAAAACAAATTCTTCTTTTTCGTTCGATAAAGACACGAGTTTAGTGTAGCGGAAAGTAAAGTAAGACACAAGGAATTTACTTGGTTCACAACCTATGGTTGCTAATCTAAGGCCCTAACGGTCCTAGACCATGTACGGAGGGCAATCAACTATAATACTCCTCCTCGTTAGAGGTAGGAGTGAACGAGTACAAGAAGATACAAAAACCTTGAGGTAGAGGGACACTCCCCCTCTCCTCTTTACGATTAAAGCTCTAGAAATATAAACTTTAAAAAGAATATACTGAGTAGACGACTTTAAGTATTACTGATGACTTGAGGAGTTGAAGCTTGAGCTTGGGTCGTCGGTGTTTCGACAGTGCTTCGTCGTCGTAGATTTGTTGGAGAGTCGCGGCGTTACGGGAGCAATTTGGAGCACTTAGAATTAATAAAATGGTGAGGAATGGACCTTATTTTATAGCCCTAGAAGTCCCCTCCTCGAGCACATCAAGATCCTACATCAATGGCCACCTCACCCTTGAAGAAAGGGATGAGTTTTGACTCTCCTCGAAGCTGATCCTTGACTAGCGGTTGAACTGATTCATTGACCGGTTGAACTGATGACCCAGTAGTTGAACTGATCCTTGGCTGATTGAACTGATGGATAGCAGTTGAACTGATCCTTGGCCGATTGAACTGATGGCCAGAATTTTTGACTGCAATAAAGAGAGCTCGAAATATAAGTGAATTCGACGACCACTTGCCATCCGATCTCGACATAGACCTTCCATGGGAAGTCTTGGTCGGATCGTCACCTAAGGACATTTCCATACGAAGGACATGACATCACTTCACTTTACTCACTCGAGCTTACCTCAACATTTACCTTTGAAGCCTTGCTTCCGGTCTCCACCTGAGGTCTTCGGCTCCCTTCGAAGTCCTCCCGATGTCGCCCGACCATCACGGTTCCCTCCGGGTGTCGATGACCTTCAGTTCTAGCTTTATCACTTTTTGCACACTTGATTTAGCTTGTGAGATAACAAAATGAACTTAATTTTGTATCGTTTACTATAATCAAAACTCAAGTTCGACTTAGGTGCCTACTGCACCAACAATCTTCCCCTTTTTGATCTATGGCAAACCCATACAAAGTTAAGGAAATAATATGCATTATCTTGAAATTGAAATGAAGAATTTAATTTGAAAATTAAGTAGGAGTAATAGAGACTCTCTTTCAAGTACTCCCCCTTGATCGAGGGTGAGTTTTTTGAAAGAAGGTCTTAACCCTCCCCCTTGCTACTTAGGAAGAGTTTAAGTAATTAACAATTACTTAAGGTTGGCCTTAGTATTAAAAATAAGTTTAAGTTAAGAAGATTTCTTAACTTGGCCTTTCTCCCCCTTTTTCAACTAATAGAATTAAGTTTGCAAAAATTAAGTTAAGTAAACATTAACTTTTGGCCATGAGAATATAGATTATGTTACTAAGTTAAGTTATAAAAAAAAATGATCCCTTAACTTTGGCCTTTTCTTCTCCTTTTTCCATAAATCAGAAAGAGTGGGGGGTTGTGAGAAACATAAAATTATAGTTTTAAGTTTTAGTTTCAAGTCCAAGCATGTTCTAGATAATTTTGAAAATAATATATTAAAAATAAGCTCATCTATTTGTATGTTCAACTCTTTTTGACTTGATTGATATGAAATGATCAAAAGTCCTGATCAGAGTCGATTAATATAGATGATTATACTCCGTGGTTTATGGAGATGCACTAGCTCTACATATGGAACTAGGAGTAAGGTCCTAACATCTCACACCTATCACCTGGCTAAGTACACAAACACATTGATCCTATGTGTTGTGAGATGTGTTGGCTCCTTAAATCTATAGGTACATGATATCTATGGTAAGCCCTAAGCTAATTCCATTAACAAGAAAAGTAAATAATAGAGTTATAAGAAGTTATGATTTGTAAATCCTACTCTATTACGCACATGCCCAATTTTCATCTTAATAGACTAAATTCGGCTTCGGGGTAGTGGTTTAGGAAAAAGATCGGCTAGGTTTGACTTGGATTCCATGTATTCGAGTTGTATGGTTCCGTTAGTTACATGTTCTCAAATAAAGTGGTGTTTGACCTCTATATGTTTAGTCCTAGAGTGGCATATAGGATTTTTGGTTAAGTTGATTGAGCTATATTATCTATGTAAGTTTTAATATTGTTGAAGTTTAGGTTAAGTCTTAGAGAGTGTGCTTTATCCAAAGAAGCTGAGCCACACACTCATCCATCACGATGTATTCGGCTTCGGTGGTAGACAAGGTAACACAGTGTTGCTTCCTACTGCACCAACTCACTATACTTGAGCCGAGAAGTTGACAACAATCACTCGTGCTTTTTCTATTGAGTTTACTACCAGCATAGTCCGAGTCGGAGTAGCCGATTAGTTCAAACTCGGTAGATCTAGGGTACCAAATACCTACGCTTAGTGTGCCCTTTAGATATCTAAGGATACGCTTGACTAGGGTTAGGTGAGACTCTTTGGCACAAGTTTGAAACCTTGTGCACATACTTACTGCGAATAAAATGTCAGGTCGACTCGCAGTTAAGTATAGAAGACTCCCTATCGCACTCCTATAGCATTTTAGGTCGATGGGCTTTCCTTCTAAGTCCTCTCCTATATTGACATTAGTTGCCATGGGTGTATTGATGGTTTTAGCGTCTTGCATTCCAAAATGCTTAATTAATTCCCTAGTATATTTTTGTTGATGTAAATATATTCCATTCTTAATTTGTTTAATTTGTAGTCCTAGAAAGAAACTCAATTCACCTACTAAATTCATTTCAAATTCACTTTCCATAAGTGAAATGAACTCGTTTAGTAGGATCAAATTGGTTGTTCCGAAAATGATATCGTCTACGTAGATTTGGGCTATAAAGATTTCCTTACCTATGGTTTTTACGAAAAGGGTCAGATCGACTAGGCCTTGGTTAAACCCTTTTGATTTAAGATAAATTGAAAGCCTCTCGTACCAAGCTCGAGGAGCTTGTTTGAGTCCATAAAGAGCTTTCTTTAGTTTAAGGACATGGTCGGGTTTATCTAGACTTTCAAATCTGGGGGGTTGGTTAACATTAACCTCTTCCTTAATATATCCATTCAAGAATGCTTACTTGACATCCATTTGAAATAATTTAAATCCTCGATGTGCAACATATGCTAACAACATTCGGATGGATTCTAGTCTAGCTACTAGGGCATAGGTTTCATCGTAATCTAATCCTTCGACTTGACTAAACTCTTTAGCGACTAATCTCACTTTATTTCTAACTACTTCACCTTTATCATCAAGCTTGTTTCGAAAGACCCGCCTTGTTCTAATGATTGTTTTATCTTTAGGTGGTGGTACTAATTCCCAAACTTCGTTCCTAGTGAATTGAGCTAGCTCTTCTTGCATTGCAATAATCCAATCGGGATCAAGAAGGGCTTGTTTAATGGTTTTGGGTTCGATTTTAGAAATCAAGGAGATTTGGCTAAGATTTTGGTATGAAGCTCTAGTTCGAACTCCTAGGCTAGGATCACCTATCACTTGGTCGATAGGATGACTAGTTGGACTTGAGTTAGGATTAATACTAGACTCGATCTCAAGGTCGGAGTCGAGTCTGGTATGAATCAGTTCGCTAGTTGGTGTTGCTACGGGTTTTGTAGGTTCGTGTCCTTCATCAAACACTACATTAATGGTCTCTTCAACTCTAAGGGTGTCATGGTTATATACCCTATAGGCTCTACTTGTAGTCGAGTATCCTAAGAAGATTCCGATAGAGGTTTTGGAGGTGAACTTTCCTAGGTAATCCTTAGTGTTCAGGATATGTACCTTACATCCAAATACCCTAAAGTACTTGATGTTAGGTACTTTATCGTGAAAGATTTCGTACGAGGTCTTAAGGTGCCTCTTTACCATAAGGATCCTATTTTGGACATAGCAAGTTGTACTAACAACTTCTGCCCAAAACCTATCAAGTAGATTATATTCGTTTAGCATTGTCCTAGCGGCTTCTTGTAGGGTTCTATTTTTACATTCGACTAGGCCGTTTTATTGTGGGATTCTAGGACATGAGAATTCATGGTGGTATCCGTTTAGGTTACCGAAATCTGTAAACCTATGGTTTTCAAATTCACCATCATGATCGCTCCTAAGTCTTTTAATTTTAAGGTTCTTTTGATTTTCGATTAGTTAAAACAAACTGATTAGTTGATCTATGGTATCACTTTTGTATTTGATGAACCTAACCCAGGTAAATCTAGAATAGTCGTCAATTATGACTAAGCAAAATTGACTTCCATTAAGTGACTTGGCTCCATGAGAATCGAATAGATCCAAATGAATGAGCTCAAGCACACTTTTGGTTCGTTCTTGATTAATTAGTTGATATTGTGTCCTAGATTGTTTACCTTGTTGACAAGCATTAAAAATTTTATTGCCGAAGTTGTTGAGGTTAGGAAAACCTTTGACTAAGCCACTCTGACTCATCTTGTGGACGAGTCTTGGGTGCGAGTGACTGAGTCATTGGTGCCACAATCAAGATTCCTCTTGCTGTATTATAAGACACTTGGTTGAGGAGTTCGGTAGATTAATAGTATAGATGTTGCTATTCCTAGTTCCTTTAAGGATTGTTTTATAAGTTTCATTTGTTTTAATTACGCATTCATTTTATAGAAATATGACCTTATAGTTATTATCATACAACTAACTTACGCTAAGTAAATTATATTCGAAATTTTCAACTAGTAAAATGTTTTGAATGACAAAGTTTGAGTTGAGCTCAATATCACCTGATCTGATGATTTTGAGCTTGCCGTTGTTTTCAAAAGCTATCGATCCTTGTCGTTTGAATCAAAGTTTCGAAAACTTAAGTTGATCCCCAGTCATGTATCGAGAGCAACCGCTGTCCAACATCCATTGATCCTAAACACAAGGTAGTTGGATCAGATATTGGAATTTTAAGATTTGGTTGTAAATTATTAGACCTAGATCATCTCATCCATTTCTACATGATCAAACACGATATCCTTATGTGTTCTTGTGAGATGCCTCCAATTTTACTTGATTTAAATTTAATGATTTGAAACTAGTCAACCTTGCATTAGATTCGGATTTGACCCTAAGCTCATCAAGTCAACTTTTCAATATCTTGGCTTCCAGGTCGTGGTGAGGCACAGAGGCCTTCTTTGATTAGAAAAATGACCACTTCCTTAGACAAAGCTAATTTCGAGAAAATAGTAACTTGACTCACCTAAAACCACTTCCTGGTCTAACTAGTCTAGGATACGGTGAGGTAGCTTCAGCTAGTTCCACTCGGTCAAGTGAACCAAACTAGATACGCCTTATCTAGTTCGAGTACTCAAGACTTCGCTTTCCTAGTACTATCATCTCGCTGCGTCCTGGTACTATTTTATCAAGTATTGACAATTTATAGTCCCTATCTAACCATTCTAAAAAGAAAAAAGAAAAAAAATTTAAGCATGCGATTTCTAAGTAATAGCATGAACAAATTTTGTACTGGCTCCCCCTAGACCATTGAATCGGTTTGGTCTTTTCACATAGTGGATTTGGTCCTTGGGAACCCAATATTGGTTAGACCCTAATTGAGAAATCAAAGTGGTCTTAGGGACCCATGCTTGGACAAGTTTTTTATGTCAACTTACAATCGACATATATGACTTTTTAGTCGTATTTGAGCTAAACCTGAGCCCGATCTTGTTGTATATGACCCTTTGCAATCCAAGTAGGAGATCAAGTCCCTTGGATCCCAAAGTGAACCTTTCCAATGTGTTCCTAATATCTTCGACTTGATTTTTCAAAAGTGAGTTCTCAACTTCGAGCTTTTCAACTCGAGTTGAGTCCTCCTCTTGAACTTGACTAGTCGAAGAGGTTAGGGAGACCTCGTGTTTAAGGAGTTTAACCTCCTCAACTAGGGTCTCGACCTTGGACTCGAACTTAGCTAACTTCCTAGTTAGAAACTTAATTGCATTATATAAAGTACTAATGAGGGACCGACTTACCTTGAGCATATCTCTTGAACCGGATGCGGATCCGTGACTTGTCTTGAATAGAGATTCACAGTCCGACTCATCCTCGGGTTCAGATTCTTGCTCAGGTTCGGACTCCGGCTCCTATTCGGTTGGTTTAGCCATGAAGACGAGGTCATCTTCTTCTTCCTCCGATGCCTCTTCCCACGTAGTGTTGAGTTCCTTCTTGAACTTCGGTGCTTTATTCTTGAGCTTCATACATTCTGACTTGATGTGTTCGAACCTGTTGCATTCATAACACCTAATGTTAGAACTAGCTTTAGATTTACCTTCGTTGGGTTGAGTGATGGGTCATCTTTAGCTCTTAATCATCCTCCGAATTAGATTGACTAGTTCGGTCTCCATCTCCAGATTGACCTCCGACTTGTACTCGTCTTCTTCTTCCTTCGGGGGTGGCTTACTTGCGGGCTTCTTCTTTGGACCTACAAAAAGGGCTATACCTTTCTCGGGTACTGAATTAGACTATTCGTGGAGTTCAAATTCTGAAAATAATTCATCTAACCTAATTTTTAATAAGTCCTTAGAAACCTTGTAGGCATCGACCATGGATGCCCATAAGGTAGTCCTAGGAAATGAATTCAAAACATGCCTTATGAGGTCGCGGTTTTCGACCTTTTGTCCGATGGCATGCAAATTGTTGACGATGTCTAGTACACGGGCGTGTAGTTGAGTCACCATCTCATGTTCTTGCATTTTAAATTATATAATTTATTGAAAAGAAGGTCCCATTTGCATACCTTGGCTTCGTCGGTTCCTTCGTGTAGTTCAACTAACTTGGTACACAAGTCCTTCGCACTGATAAAGGGGTTGATGCGATTGAGCTCCTCCTTGGACAAGCCGCATTGAAGGATTTGAGTCGCCTTGGCGTCGACTTCGACTTGTCTTTTTGTAGCATTGGTCCATTGGTCATAATCCAAGGATTCACCCACTTCATTAGTCAGAAGTGTGAATCCTGTTTGGATTATGATCCACATCTCGATTTGGGTCTTAAGGAAGCACTCCATCCGACCCTTCCAATAACGGAAGTCATCTCCATTGTAAAACAGAGGTCGGACGGTGTTAAAACCCTCGAGATGGGCCATTGACAAATAAAACAAGTGAAGAGAAAGAATCTAGCAACGACAAAACACAACGAAATGTACCAAGACTTGCGTCTTGGATTAGTAGTGCGGGAGAAAATTTAAAAGAACGAAAAAACTCATAAAATTCAAAACAAATCTGTAAAAAGGATAGATTGGTGGTTTCACCAAATCATAGCGCCCCCGGCTCTGATACAAATTCTTGGATCGATTTGAGCGCTAGAGGGGGAGGGGGGGGGTGAATAGCGCAAAATAAATTCTTCTTTTTCATTCGATAAAGACACGAGTTTAGTGCAGCGGAAAGTAAAGTAAGACACAAGAAATTTACTTGGTTCACATCCTACAATTGCTAATCCAAGGTCCTAATGGTCTTAGACCGTGTACGGAGGGCAATCAACTATAATACTCCTCCTCGTTAGAGGTAGGAGTGAATGAGTACAAGAAGATACAAAAACCTTGAGGTAGAGGGACACTCCCCCTCTCCTCTTTATGATTAAAGCTAAGAAAATATAAACTTTAAAAAGAATATACCGAGTAGACGACTTTAAGTATTACCGACGACTTGAGGAGTTGAATCTTGAGCTTGGGTCGTCGGTGTTTCGGCAGCGCTTCATCATCATAGAGTTGTTGGAGAGTCACGACGTTACGGGAGCAATTTGGAGCACTTAGAATTAATAAAATGGTGAGGAATGGACCTTATTTTATAGCCCTAGAAGTCCCCTCCTCGAGCACATCAAGATCCTACATCAATGGCCACCTCACCCTTGAAGAAAGGGATGCGTTTTGACTCTCCTCGAAGCTGATCCTTGACCAGCGGTTGAACTGATTCAATGGCCGGTTGAATTGATGGCCCAGCAGTTGAACTGATCCTTGGCCGGTTGAACTGATGGACAACAGTTGAATTGATCCTTGGCCGATTGAACTGATGGCTAGAATTTTTGACTGCAATAAAGAGTTAGCTCGAAATATAAGTGAATTCGACGACCACTTGTCGCCCGATCTCGACATAGACCTCTCATGAGAAGTCTTGGTCGGATCATTGCCTAAGGACATCCCCATACGAAGGACATGACCTCACTTCACTTTACTCACTTGAGCTTACCTCAACATTTACCTTTGAAGCCTTTCTTTCGGTCTCCACCTGAGGTCTTCGGCTCCCTCCGAAGTCCTTCCGATGTTGCCCGACCACTACGGTTCCCTTCGGGTGTCGCTGACCTTCAGTTCTAGCTTTAGCACTTTCTGCACACTTGATTTAGCTCGTGAGATAACAAAATGAGCTTAACTTTGTATCGTTTGCTATAATCAAAACTCAGATTCGACTTAGGTGCCTACTGAACCAACAACACTACTTGATTCCCTTATACATGAGACTTCAAATCATGCCATAGTCCTTAAATCAATTTTAATTACCCTAAATGCATGAATGATGATTATGACATAAATGATAACATAATTAAGAACATGTGCCCATAATCATGATGTCATGGCATATGATTAAACCTAAGCATACATGATAAAAAAATAAACCTAAGCATTATCATGACATATTAAATAATAAAATGAAATATGATATCATGACATGGTATATTGCAATCAAAGCATGAAAAATAAAATATAAGGCATAAGAATACCTAAATTTAAATATTAGTTGCCATTTCTAGAGTTAAATCCATATTTGGCATATTATCACTCTTCTCCCAAGTGTGCCAAAAAAATTAAAATGACACACTAAGACCTCTAGACCTAATTTGTGCCAATTCGGTCAATTTTCCATACTTCTCAAAATATATTGGCACATCCTAGAAATCCTTTAGGATTAAAAATTCAAACTTATTTCCAAGGTACCCATAACCTTGAAAATGACCTAAAGTGCCAACTTTGCTATGGTTAGGTTAACTACCCATCCATTCAAGGTTGACACAACCTAACCCATTTAGCGTGAATCGATCACGCTCCTAGGAACCCAATACCTATTGGAGCTCCTTGGGTTTACTAGGTATTCCTTAGGGATGACTAATCACTACCATTTTATTGCATTATTTTGGTCCTTAATATCACCATTTTAATCCTCTCGTGTGTTTATTTATCGATTATTTACAAGTTTTATGAGTTGGATATATTTTT
The DNA here is from genome assembly GCA_025175895.1 of Wurfbainia villosa. Taxonomy (NCBI): domain Eukaryota; kingdom Viridiplantae; phylum Streptophyta; class Magnoliopsida; order Zingiberales; family Zingiberaceae; genus Wurfbainia; species Wurfbainia villosa. The sequence continues at coordinate 77,716,282 of CM046005.1, forward strand.
TGAACCTTATTGTAAATTCTCTTAAATTTTGGACTTATATGCAAATTTTATCTTTGTTTGTAGGAGATCGAGATGAGCCAATGAACTAAACTAAAGTTGGATCAAATATGGCTTCATCTAGGGCCATAAGGGCATTTCAAGTTGATTTAATCTGAGCCCTTCATCAAGATCTGAAGCAATTTAATCAATGGACAAGATCTGATCAATCTGGATAGTCCAAATGTGATCAGCTTGATCTGAACCATTAATCTGGAACTGGAGAGATCTAGTCCATACATTTAGATCTGAACATCTGAGCCCTTCATCCAGATTTGACCGATCATGATTATCCCTTCAGATGGATCAGATTCGTCCATTTGAAATCAGACTGATTTCAGCCGTTGGATGCACAACCTTAATTGTTTAATCACAGCATTAACCTAGCTTCAAACAGACAACTGGGATTTGATTCTGCTCAGATTGGACGGCTAAGGAAATTTAAGCTAAGGAAAAATCAACATCTTCCCAATCGAAGAATAGCAGAATCATCACCGAAGCGAACGGAACCTCTCCTCGCGAGCAGGCGACGTCGCCGCCTGCTCATCGCGAGCGAGCGAGCATCGGCGTCGTCGCTTGCTCCTCATGAGCGATAGTCGATGGTGACACGCAGTGCACAGAGACAGAACCAAGTGCAGAAGAGTCCCCTTCCTCGCACGAGCGGCGACGGACGGTTCTTCCTCGTCGCGAGCAACGGCGGCGAGCAGCGCCTGCTCCATGCGACGGCGGCAGCTTCGGGCAGCATCTCCGGCGGCCCTTCCTTCCATCCATTCCGGTGGCAACCTCCATCCAAGCGGCTGCCGATGAGATGCTAGGATTTCAGCTAGCTCGTCGGCAGCGTGTATAAGAGGAGATTCCGGTCCAACTTCACAGGTGAACTATCCATCGCCAGCAACCGGAGCTGAGACACCTCAGCTGGACATGTTTCAAAAGGTCGAGAGCAACTTTCTACTACTGTGGTCTTGGCATAATTATTTTCCATCATCCGGAAACTAGTTTGACATCCAATTTCCGACGGCAACACTTCATTCCATCGACGACGAAGAGTTTCAGCTTCTCCTGTTCCATCCTCTCCACGCAGCGCCGACAATTCCGTTGTAGTATAGTGGTGTGTATACTCGGCTAGAACCAAGAGACTCGGGTTCGGTCCCCGGCGGCGGAACTACGGGCTGCTCCACCTTCACAGAGTCATCCATAGATTGTCAGGTTCCAGTGTCATTGTAGTATAGTGGTGAGTATACTCGGCTACAACCGAGAGACCCGGGTTTAGATCCCGGCAAAAACACTAGGCTTTAGCAGTTCCGCGCCATCCATCAGAGAAAATGGCTCGCTTCATCCATCAATTCAGCACTTGTCGGAGGATTTCCGGCAAGGATCCAGCCATATCATCCACCGGAGGAGTTGTTCGGATTGTCGTCATTGTCGTGGAGTGATCGGTGGTTATATTTGGATTTTGATCCATTGATTTGAATGTTTATCTTGTTTTATTGCATTGTTTGTTTACTTTATGTTATGTTTGGATTCACGAATTGAACTTGTCAAAACCCCCCAAAATTGTTGTTGTAGTTGACTTGTAGTTAGTTTGTAGTTTAACTATAGTCTAATTTGTAGTTGTCTTGTAGTTTACATTGTAGCTATTTCATAGTTTGACTTAGAGTTAATTAGTAGTTTCATTTGGTAGTTTAGTTGCAGTTTGATTATGATGCTTAGCTTAATTAATTGTTAGTTTGATGACATATCTGTTTTAGTGTTAATTTCATTAGTTAGACATGTTTAATACTAGGTTAGATTTATTTCATATTTTCCTTTACACACATGTTATTTTGCATTTGACTTATTATTTTTTCTGCACTATCTTTATGTTTCTAAATGCTTTTCTTTGAATGTTTAGTTTATCTTTTCTTTAATTGCATTATCTTTCATTTAGTAGGATTAGTCTTGTAAATCCTAACCCCCATTAGCAATAATAAGAAATCCTAAGTTTACTAGTCTATCTATTACACTCGATGGGAAACGATCCAGGCCATCCACTATGCGATATTAGTGTAGAGGGGGTTCAGTAATTAATTTGAAATGGTACCACGACAATTCGCCATTATCAAAATTTGGCGCCGTTGCCGGAGAGTGTAATGATGCTTAGTAAACTTAGGATTACTTTCCCATTTTTCTAAAAAAAAAAAATATTTAGGGCTTCATTCTTTCATTTTCTGTATATCCATGTATTTTGTGATGCTTAGTAAACTTAGGATTACTTTCCCATTTTTCTAAAAAAAAAATATTTAGGGCTTCATTCTTTCATTTTCTATATATCCATGTATTTTGTCATGTCTACTTCCTGTGTCTTTTGATTTATTTGTTGGTGTTTCAGGAAAGACCAGGAATTCTCTTTTCTGAGAAACATGGATCTTTATAATAAGCTGTATGGAGACTACGATGATAGTTAGCATCATTGATCAAATAACTAGATCAAATTGCAGCATCCTTCAGCCAGATGCAGTACAAGAGTTCATTCAGCCTCCGTCAAAGACCACTTCTGTGGATATCGACGCGCTTAGGGAGATGGATTGTGGAGTGGGTGATAGGCATACTACTACACAAGACTCCTATGAACCATTGTGCTGTGATGCGATTTCGGACGCTGATGGATGTGATTTCATTGATGAAGTTGTTGTTGTTTCAGATGTTGAGGATGTTGACACAGGAGTGGTGGATAGCTGGACACCCCCAAACTGGACACTCCCACTTGAAATAGAGTCACCAAGAAGTTGCTGATGAAAGCCCTAACAACAAATGCAGTAATCCAACCCCAGGGTTGGATACTTTTTCTGATCGCCTCTGACCACCAGAGAGTATATATGATGAGGTGATGATCATTTCGGAGGGAGAAACATGGAACTACCCTGATCACATCAAGAGAGCACTCACCTCCATCCGATCCGTCCCACTCCTAGCCTGGATTTCTTACTAAACCACCTCCAACTGCCAGGACCTCAGGGGAGTTTGTTCTATCCCATCTACTTTTCTTTTCATTGTATATACACTTCTTTCACTTCATTTTACTTTATTTGTTTTCGTTTTAGTTGTTATGTTTCGTTTGTTGAGTTTTTATTTTGTCGGTGCTTTCAAATAAATTTCCTATGCATTCCTTTATATCATCTTAGAAGTCGAAAAAGTTAGTTAAATTTGATTGTCAAGTTTTGGGGATTTATTGTCATGAATGGATTATTTGATTGCATATGGTTACTCCGTGGTGATGGATTCTATGTTGATAGATTAAGATGATTTTTTTTCATTCCTAGTGAGGATTGTGCCTGTTCTTATTGCTTGTGTGTGGTGCACTTGTGGTTATTGTAACTCTAGAACTTGCTTTGATTCTTTCGAGACCACACAACCATAGGTTTGCATGATTATTATGAAGGCAATCTCATTTGTTTCCCTTTACTTCTTTTGTTGTTAAATGTTATTCGAATAATCTCCTTATCATACGTTATGTCATTTTCATCATTTATTCTATTGTCTTTCTATTCCTACATATTCATCATGTCATTTCTTCTCTATTTCTATTTTGTTGGATGTGGAATATTGGATGTTTCATGATGAGTTTTTGCCTGAGATGGACAGAAGTTTAAGTGTGGGGGAGAGAGTAGCTCAGGGAGAATTCAATGTAAGCATAGGCAAGTCGTTCTTGATCACCATGAGCTAGCCATGCTCTTTATCTTTTTAGCTGAGCTTGATGTTGGAGCATAGGGAAGTGCACTACATGTTGAAAAAAAAAGTGAAAAAAAGTTTGAAAAAAAGCTGAAAAAAAGTTGAAAAAAAAATTGGGTACCCATGAAAAAAAAAGTATGTGAAAATTTTGACATGTGGCGCCATTCATTTTTTTTTATCTATGTGATAGACATCTCTTATTACAACTATTGAGAGAGTTATTGGATATCATATCTGGACTTGTATTGTGAATGTGATAGGGGTTGTTTACATGTTTAGTGGATGGTAAAATGCTAGCTTGGATGAAAAATTTTGGGGCACTATTTTCTTGTACTCATCTATGTAGCATTTCAATATTTCCATATCTCCTTGCATTTCTGTAGCTATTTCATGTTTTACCTTTCTTTCCTTTCACATATATTGTCATTTCCCTTGCATTCATGTTTCCCTTACATTCCTAATAAGCCTTCAGTGATTGTGTATTCTTATGTGTATATAGTGGTGAAGGTAGAAGAAAAGCAAGCATATGGTAGTGCATAAACCATAAGTAGCTTAAGTGAACTCCACTATTATATGCTTATGAGAGCCAGAGAAGCCACCACTTATCTTGTGAGGCTTAATCATTCATAGTCTATTCATGATGGATTGAAGTCACCATGTTTGTTAACCTGTGTAAGATTTGAGTCCATGATTGCTTGAGTCTTTGAGAGTTGACAATCCTAGGTAACTTTCTTTCACAATTTTTTATGTATGCTTAGGAATTGCTAGGGAAATATATTCAGTTTACTTTTAATTTTCTTTGCTTGCTCAGGACGCGCAAGAATAAGTGTGGGGGAATTGATCACTATCATTTTATTGCATTATTTTGGTCCTTAATATCACCGTTTTAATCCGTGTTTATTTATTGATTATTTACATATTTTATGGGTTGGATATATTTTTGGACCTTATTGTAAATTCTCCTAAATTTTGGACTTATATGTAAATTTTATCTTTGTTTGTAGGAGATCGAGATGAGCCAATGGACTAAACTCAAGTTGGATCAAATATGACTTCATCTAGGGCTATAACGGGTATTTCAAGTTGATTTAATCTGAGCCCTTCATCAAGATCTGAAGCAATTTAATCAATGGACAAGATCTGTGTTAGTAATATATGAGAGATGTCCTAAGGCAATCGCCTTATGTATGAACCATTTATATGATAAATGAAGATTCACTATTTGAGTATACATGTTTAATGTATTTGATTGGATCTTAAACTCATTTATCAATGTCCACGATACGATTCACAAAGATGAGAGAATTTGTGATTGATCACAACTAGTGAGTATCTCTACATGTGTAATTGTGATGTATCTAATTATCCCTAGTCGATGAATCGATGGATTCGACACCATCAATTCGCCGAGACTAGCACGAGGTATACCCTTGGTGTATCCAAGCACCGATTCTCACCGGCCGAGACATAGTGATGTCCGAGTTAATCGTGGATGCTAGTTATGGTAACTAGTTCATCGAGTGACCACCGTAAGACTTCATATGGTTCTCTCGCATATAGATATGTCAAGCGGGCTTAAGTGCGATGTTCCTTCGACTTATGGGTATTCAAGTCATCTTGATCATGGAGACTTATGCTTTGACATCTTAAGCAAACATCTCCGAGGAGATGTGGACCCGGATGATTGGGTATAAGTCAATGATCAAGGTGTTTGAATAGCCTATAAAGGATTCACCACTCCTTGCGAGGAGATGTATACCCATGGCCTCTCGTGGATTGTTACTAAAGTCTTCGCCAAAGCATTACATGTTTAGAGTAAGGTACTCTTCGATACATGTGGAGTAACTAGAACTGTGAGGACGAGGAAATGATACTTGGGCTAGGTGTGACGAGTCACTTAGTGGGATCGGCTACAATAGACCATGTCCCAACCAAGTGGGTATAAGATGAGTGAAGGGAATGGGGCACGATTCATTCGAGCATCAAGGGTTTCGTAAATAGTTCGATCAACCGCTGATCTTTTCTGCTAATTGGGGATCATGATGTACTACTAGGTGCCACTCATGATCGCTCTATAATTAATGGTTAATTATAGACGCCAACATAAACCGAGAACCTATTTGGTCACACGCACAACGAGTGTAATCCAAAGGATTTAAAACGAGCTTGAGAATGGGATTCTCGCATCGAGAGAAACTATGTTTGGTCGACAAACATAAAGCGAGCATGAAATTGTTTCAATGCAATGGAAGCGGATGGGCCGTGGTCTTATGAAGACATAATGGATGGACCAAAATGGTTTGGTTCTAATCCAATGGATGAGAATAAACCAAAGGGTTTGGTTTATATTAAACGAATGAACCAAAGGTTGGTTCGGTTCGTTTTAACTTAAAATAAACCATCATGGTTTGGTTTATTTTAACTTATCTTAATGGAGCGGGTTAACGGGCTTTATGGATATGATCCATTAACCATTAAGAGAATTAGTTCTCTATAAAAGAGGGCATTAGGGTTTGTTAAGCCCTAATGAACCTCCTCTTGTTGGCGCCAACTCTATTGCCGCCTAACCATCTCTTCCAACCGGCGACCAGTCACGCCGCTTTCCTCTTGCCGGGCGACGAGCTGCTGCCGGAGGAGCTCCGTGATCTTCCTTGGCTCCGCTGACAAGGTGAGCAAGTCGCTTTCCTTATTTGGCCGGGCGCATCTCTCACCAAAGCTGTCCAGTTTTCTGACAGCTTGTTCTCCTCTCGCCGGAGCGCCGCTTGGACGACGGTTAGTGCTCCGACAGCGGCTAACTTACCGGGGATTTGATCTCCGGTAATCCTCTGAGGTGGAGGACGAAGGATTCGTCAAACGGTTGACGAATACCTCTCCGGAGAAGCGAGTTTTGAGAACTCATTTTGGATCCGAATTTGGATTCGGATCGTGATCATCTCTCGATCACGTCGTCTTCAACACGAGGCTAGTAACCCGTACGAAGACGAAGCTTGTGACTTAGCGAAGTCATCCCGAGGAGCTCGGCGTGGATACGGATAGAGACGATTCTTACGAGGATCGTTCCGGTTGATGCCGTTCCCGCTACACGTCATACGGAAGGTATAACGTAGTTTAATTTCCTTTTATTGCAAATTTAATTTACGGTTATGTCTACACTTGTTGTAATAGCATGCGTGTGTTGTGTGTGTTGTAATAAATATAGATTTATTAATTTTAATTGCTTCCGCTGTGCTCATGTTTACGAAACATGATCGAACACACACACGCCGCGGTGCCGGAAACCCAACAATCTGATCAATCTGGATCGTCCAAATGTGATCAGCTTGATCTGAGCCATTAATCCAAATCTGGAGTGATCTAGTCCGTACATTTAAATTTGAACATCTGAGCCCTTCATCTAGATTTGACCGATCGTGATTATCCCTTCAGATGGATCAGATCCGTCCATTTGAAATCAGACTGATTTTAGCCGTTGGATGTACAACCTTAATTGATTAATCACAACATTAACCTAGCTTCAAACAGACGGCTGGGATTTGATTCTGCTCAGATCGGACGGCTAAGGAAATTTAAGCTAAGGAAAAATCAACATCTTCCCAATCGCAGAATAGTAGAATCATCACCGAAGTGAGCGGAACCTCTCCTCGCGAGCAGGCGGCGCCGCCGCTTGCTCCTCGCGGGCGAGCAAGCGCCGACGTTGTCGCCTGCTCCTTGCGAGCGACAGCCGACGGCGACGCACAGTGCACAGAGACAGAACCAAGCGCAGCAGAGTCCCCTTCCTCGTGCGAGCGGCGACGGATGGTTCTTCCTCCTCGCGAGCGACGGCGATGAGCAGCGCCTCCTCCATGCGGCGGCGGCAGCTTCGGGCAGCATCTCCGGCGGCCCTTCCTTCCATCCATTCCGGCGGCAACCTCCATCAAAGCGGCTGCCGATGAAATGTTGGGATTCCGGCCAGCTCGTCGACAACGTGTAGAAGAGGATATTCTGGTTCAACTTCACCGACGAGCTGTCCATCGCTAGCAACCGAAGCTGAGACACCTCGGTTGGACGTGGTTCGAAAGGTCGAGAGTAATTTTCTACTGCCGTGGTCGCGGTAGAATTATTTTTCAGCATCCAACAGCAAGTTTGACATCCAATTTCCGACGACAGTACTTCATTCCATCGTCGGCGAAGAGTTTCAGCTTCTACTCCGGTTCCATCCTCTCCACGCAGCACCGGCAGTTTCGTTGTAGTATAGTGGTGAGTATACTCGGTTAGAACCGAGAGACTCGGGTTCGATCCCCGAAAGTGGAACTACGAGCTGCTCCACCTTCACAAAGTCATCCATAGTTTGTCAGGTTCCAGTGTCATTGTAGTATAGTGGTGAATATACTCGGCTACAACCGAGAGACCCGGGTTTGGATACCGACAACTACACCTGGCTTCGACAATTCCCCGCCATCCACCGGAGAAAAGGGCTCGCTTCATCCATCAATTCAACACTTGTCGAAGGATTTCTGGCAAGGATCCAGCCATATCATCCACCGGAGGAGTTGTTCAGATTGTCATCATCGTCGTGGAGTGATCGGTGGTTATATTTGGATTTTGATCCATTGATTTGGATGTTTATCTTGTTTTATTGCACTGTTTGTTTACTTTACGTTATGTTTGGATTCACGAATTGAACTTGTCAAAAACCCCCAAAATTGTTGTTGTAGTTGACTTGTAGTTAGTTTGTAGTTTAACTGTAGTCTAATTTGTAGTTGTCTTGTAGTTTACATTGTAGCTATTTCGTAGTTTGACTTAGAGTTAACTAGTAGTTTCATTTGGTAGTTTAGTTGCAGTTTGATTATGATGCTTAGCTTAATTAATTGTTAGTTTGATTACTTATCTGTTTTAGTGTTAATTTCATTAGTTAGACTTGTTTAATACTAGGTTAGATTTATTTCATATTTTCCTTTACACACATGTTATTTTGCATTTGACTTATTGTTTTTCCTGCACTGTCTTTATGTTTCTAAATGCTTTTCTTTGAATGTTTAGTTTATCTTTCTTTAATTGCATTGTCTTTCATTTAGTAGGATTAGTCTTGTAAATCCTAAGACCCATTATCAATAATAAGAAATCCTAAGTTTACTAGTCTATCTATTACACTCGATGGAAAATGATCCGGGCCATCCACTATGCTATATTAGTATAGAGGGGGTTCGGTAATTAATTTGAAACGGTACCACGACAATTCTCCGTTATCAATGACCTCCCTAGATACCCTCCTAATGACCCTCCTAGGTTTGGTAGCCTTGGTCATTGTGGTCTTGCCTAGGTTAACTCTAGGGGTGACTCCCCTTGTAACCTTCTTAGTGGCTTCCCTAGGTTTCTTCGAAACCTTAGCCACTAGACACTTGCCATGGTCAACCTTAGGGATGACTTCCCTAGTGACCTTAGCTCTCCTAGACCTAGGTTGTGTTCCATAATCGAATGGAACACTATGGTAGGTCTCCTTGGGCTTAGGTTTGTGACCCAAATCTTTCTTGCCCTTGGATGAGCCTTGCCTTCTAGAACCTTGGTTTTGACTCTTAGATCCTAAATTTTGACCATTTGACCCTTGCATTTGATTTTGCATTTTTCTAAGGGTCTTTTCTAATTTCTCAAGTCTTGACCTCAAGACTTGATTCTCTAACTCTAATTGCCCAATTTTGATTTTTCATTTGGTCTTTGGGCATTACCATTTCCTCTAGGCATATGCCTATCCTTCTTAGGGTTAATGCCTAAATGGTCTTTTACCTTCTTAATAGATTCCCTAGGTAGGATTGTTTTAGGGACATTAGTCCCAAATTTCTCCTTAGTTCTAAGATTGACATATTTAGCCCCTAAGCAGTAAAATCTATTATTTCTAGTATTCTTTTGTTCATGAGTAATAGCAATAGAATTAAAATTGTTCCTAGCATGCTTTTGACTATTAATTGAAGAGGAAGCATACTTAAATATTACCTTAGGGTTTGCCTTCAAGGCTCCCCCTACATGTGATGCTCTTTCTTTCCCTTTCTTCCTCCCCCTAGGGTATTGACTTTTATAGTGCCCCTTTTGATGGTGTTTGAAGAAAATGACATGCTCCTTGCTCTTTTGTCTTTGGGCATCGATTTCCTTGGTCTTTGGCATTACTTGTGCCATCTTCTTGACCCATTTTGGACACTTCCCTAGTTACCCGATATGCGTAGACGATTGAAATCGTTCATTTTTCTTGTGTCACTTGTCTACGATTGTCGTTAGCATAGCAGAATAGTAATACAAATGAAAATACTAACAACACATACAAGCATACACAAGATATATATGGTTCGGAACCGAATGATTCCTACTCCACGGGGCGAGCTCAACGAGCTCTAGTTATGCACACGACACTAACTAAACTCCTTCTTGATAATATGTCGGAGGTGGAGAAACCTCGTACAAGCAATTACAATAGTAATACAAAAATAAAAGCCAAAATACAAAGACAATACAAAAGAAAACTTTTACACAATTGCTTTGATCACTTGCTTGTTGCTTGCTTTGGTTTGACTCTTGAAGGTCTGGAATGCAGCAGCAATTCCCCTCAAAAATCTCCCCAAAATCCTTGGCAAAATCCTCCATCTTGAGCTCCATTTATAATCAGTATCAAGCTGATTCCGCGCCCATTAGTCGATTGATCATGACCATCAGTCGACTGGTTATGTTGCCGTTGTCTCACAATGACTCGATCCACGCTGGCTAAGTTCCAACGGATCCATCATCAGTCGATTGATCATCCCCATCAGTCGACTGATGATCCCATCAGTCGAGTGGTCACCGCGATCACTCGACTAGAAACCATTATGTGCCCGAATTCACCCCTATCAGTTGACCGATGGCGCCACAGTGATCGCCTCTCTCTCGATCATGATCGCTTTGGCTAGAACTCGTCGATCAAAACCGGCCGAGTCCAATCGACGAGAAGTCGACCGCACCTATGCTACCGATCGTTGTCCTGAGAACCTCAAACACCAAGTTGTTTGAGCATCCGACCGTCGGGTAAACCCTCAAACACCACGTTTGAGCCTCCGACACTCAGTCTTAGCCACTTGGCCAAGTCCACCTCATCCTCTCATGGAGTTCCCCACCGAAGCTCTCTTCCCTCGGCCTACGTTCCTCGGATGCACCAAGCGCATGATGCGCACGGTCGCAACCTTAAATCCCGTGACAGAGACCGTCGAAGACTCAAAGTATGCGCTCGCGCTCAATGCCTGCAAGTGCACGGATGTCATCAAGTAATAATAGATTATCGATCCCACAGGGACTGGGATTCGAGTACCAATATGCTAGTGGTTGCGATTGTTCGGACGAAATCTCAGAGAGAGTGGTTGGTGAGGACTATCGGAGGACCCTACTCAGTGCGGTGTCACACGGAGGAGGAAAAGAGTACGCCGAGGTCTTGAAAAGGCGATTCTAGGACTTTGGTTTCACTTGTGTACCACAGAACAACGTTGTCAATTGGCGTCGTCTAAACTTCTACTTACGATTTTGGGGAAGGGACATCATACACTCTTCCGCAGAGCCGCCGCATTCACCTGGAGCTATCCTCGCCCAAAAGGACGGGATAGAGGGTACGAGGATGCCAAATCAATCCTTGTGGTGGATCCTTTCCGATTTCACCGCTCCCTTCTCCCCGCAGTTAGGGGAGGTTAGGTTTACCCCTAGGTTCCTTGATTAAACCTCCTAAATATCGATTGTGAGGGCTGTCACCACCTCGTATTGCCTAAGCACAGCAGAAAGAAAGCCAAATACACGTAGGTATAATAAAGAGAAACATCCAATTGTCAAATCAAACTTTTGGCCAGAATTTAATATGAACCAACATTGTCTATGAACACAAGCTACTCCCTAATCCTAGAATCAAAAGTTCTACTCTATAAACACGAAGGAAAAATCACAACACATGTTTGAGTTCAATTACAATAGAAAGAGAGCGCAGAAATAGAGATTACAATGCGTTGTGACCTTCTCTCCGGCGTTGTGTTGCAAGTGGTGGACCTTCGGCGGTGTTCCTCCTCCCCGCTGTGAGTTACCAAAGCTTTTTAGGGCTTCAGCGTGCCATCCTAGCCGTCGTGCCTCCCCCCTAGGGTTTGGGCGGAGCCATCCTTATATAGACGTCACCTCGGACCGTTGTAAAATCGGGAAAAAACCCTAGTCGCGCAACTCCATCGGGCCACCACACGACCGTGTGTTTCCACATGGCCAGGCCGTGTGTGGCCCTGGTGTGCTAATCTTCACCCATCGGACACGACCGTGTGAATCCACACACCTTGGCCGTGTCCCACTCTGCGTCTAGTATGAAATGTCCTTTCGCTCTGAAAATGCATCTTTTCCGCCCGAAAAGCCAACCTGCATTCAAAAGAACAACGAGCAGACCTCCGAACTAGAAAATAGGAAATACATGCAAAAATAGAGTAACATATGCATGAAACTAATGCAAAATGTAACAAGATGTGAGCGAAAACTACTCCTAAAACCCTATATGTTTTGCTCACATCACTTCCCCCAAACTTAAATCTTTGCTTGCCCTCAAGCAAACCTCAGTGCCATAAAATTTTAAAAAGAGATTGTTCCATAATGAGCATGCTAACTAAATTTATCAGGTGGTATTTGCAATCAAAGTAAAACATATACGTTCTAAAAATTCACTAAGTTAGCTCCTCGTGCTCGTGCTAGGTGAATCATTCTTAGGGGATGCTTGTTCCATGGTGATTTAAGTCATCACCCCATAGCTTTCCTAAGGTTTCCGACTCTTAGGCACTTACCTTCCCAAAGCGAGGGCCGTTTCCTAGATCTAGCATAAAGTCTCAAAGGCGTGCTCGGTATTGAGAGAAATTGGGAGGTGTTTCCCTAGTAACCTAACTCGGTCTCAAAGGGGGCACCTAGCCATTTCCACCCACGACAACTGTTTTTTATCCCTCTCACTCCTTTTTTTTTCTTTTTTATTTTTCGGCTCACAGAGATTTCAATTTTTCCGAATGGACTTACACAATCCGAGCATCTCCAGTAACTAAAATGCTAAACCTAGAGTCACCTATGGATTCCAAAGTACTAGACTACTGAAGTGAATCATAACTAGGTACATACTAAATTCACCCTTTCAGAATGTTCAACATGTGTGAGTGCAAAAATAGAGCTAACCAGTGCAGGTCTAGAACATTCAATAGAGCACATAGAATAAAATACCATAAGATAAATGGAGTTAAGCTACTTATGGGAACACTTCATGCAAGCAACTTTCAAAAATACTACTGAGGTAGCTTTATAGACATAAAAAAATTAAGTATTGAAAGGAACTAAACAACTCATGCATGCATGAACAAATGAAAATACCAGAAAAGAAACTACCGCTAGGAAACTAAACAAAATATAGCTTGGGGTTCCCCCCCAGACTTAAACAAAAATATACCTCTAATAAGGTGGACGAGGTGGAAAGTCCGGGAGCCTGGGCATATCTGGATCCTGGGAGAACCTGTTGCTAAGCCACTGATGCCACATTTACAAGTGGTCGATCTGAGAGCTGGTGGAAGCAGTGGTTTCTCAGTGCTCCTTCTCCCTAGCCCACTGTGCCTGCTGGGTGTGTTGGACTTTTCGAGCCACAAAAACTGCTTTTTGCATTGCGGAAACCTCGGAAGCCCGGCCACAGATGCGTGCGAAGTATAACAAAAATTACATGTATGTATTTAAAACCTTAGATCTACCTTAGATCTACATGAGAAGAGAATTACCCTTGATGCGACACCCTTTGCTTATCCCGCTCGTCCAAATGGCTTGCCTGAACTCAAGAGTGTCAAGTGTACACTCCTCTATTGGTATCCATACAAGCAATAGGTGGAGAAAATCAACCTAGAGTGTGCTAGCACTCATGGAAGTTTCACCCAAGGAGGATTGGGAGAGCAAGAGAGGAAGAACCAAGGAAGAAGATGATGAAGTTACACACACCCAAAAATAAATTCACACCATCATTCCTCCTAAAGTGGCCGACCACTTCTTTGGGGGGTTACATGCATGCATGTAACTCCAAGAGCCAATGGCTCTTGGTCTCCCCCATGAGGAGGCACCCCATGATAAGTCCATGATAATGTGGAACACCATCATTGGTCGGCCCCCATGCCAAGTCACCATGACATGGCAATTGGTCAAGTCAAAATTGACCATTCATCTTCCCTCTCAAGTCAAGTCAAACTTGACCTATTATCTCCCATGGTTGATCAAATCTAACCACTTGATTCAAGTCAATTTTGTTGGGTTTTTCCGAGCCGCAAAAACCACTTTTTGCGTTGCGGAAACCTCGGAAGCCCCCGGCCACGGATCCGTGCGAAGTATAAAAATTATAATTACATGTATGTGCTTACATAAATCCTAGATCTACCTTAGATCTAAGAGGTTAGAACGTTACCCTCGTAGCGACGCCCTTCGCTTATCCCGCTCGTCCAAAAGTTCGCCGGAACTCGAGAGTGTCAAGTGCACACTCCTCTATGGTATCCACACAAGCAATAGGTGGAGAGAAATGCCTTAGAGTGTGCTAGCACTCCCTTAGGAATTTCGGCCAAAGAGAGGGATGGGAGAGGGAGAGCTTGAGAGGAAAGGTTCCAAGGTTGAAGATGAAGTAATGAGAGTAACTCACCAAATGAATTCACCACCCATAACCCCTAAGTGGCCGGCCACTTCATGGAGGGGGGGTTACATGCATGCATGTAACTCCCATGACCCTTGGTCTCCCTCATGATGTGGCACCAATTGACCAAGTCAATGATGATGTGGAGCACCATCATTGGCCGGCCATGCCTAGTCATCATCATGACATGGCATTTGGTCAAGTCAAACTTGACCTTTCATCTTCCCTCTCAAGTCAAGTCAAACTTGACCTCTAATCTTCCATGGTTGATCAAATCTAACCACTTGACTCAAGTCAATTTAATATAATGAATCTCTATTCATTAATTTAAATTGATTTGATGAATCAAATCTCAATTAGACTCATTCAACACTTGAATCAACTTGAGTCTAACTCAATTAGTCTAATTTGGATTACTCTTAATCCAATTTGGTTCATCCCATGAACCTAATCCTCATGGTTCATCATATGAACCTAATCTCCATCTAATTGCTCTTATGTGTGTGACCCTATAGGTTCTTGTAACGTTGGCAATGTCCCTAAACCGATTTAGGAACATAAGCAATGAGCGGTATCTAGCAACACATCATTGCTACCCAAGTTACAAGAATGTTGAGCTCCAACATCACCTTTGTGACTACTAATTGTGACTCTCACAATATGTGACAATGTCCCTCTATCCTTGACATCTAGATTGACCAATCGAGGCATAGACCGTGTCATCCTCAGTACAATCTAAATCTTGATCTCCAAGTAGACTCACTCTAATCAAATGAGCTCAATATCTCATATTGACTCATTTGGGCATGGCCATGCACTTCGTGGTCTCACTCTATCAAGAATATCGATGTCACCCCCGTCATATAGGAGGGATAGATCCCATCTACATCACTCACATCCCTCCGCATAATTCGTTACATACCCAGTAATCGCCTTTATAGTCCACCCATTTACGGGTGACGTTTGACGAAGCCAAAGTATGCAACTCCTTATGTAGGGAACCATGGTGACTTCAGGTCTAAGGACTAATAGTCATACTAATAGCCACATGAGAAAGTATATGACACTCATATAACGATCCATGATACTTTCTCATGGCGGGTCATTCAATATACATTCTCCAATGCATACCCATGTGTCAACTTGATATCTCATATCCATGACTTGTGAGATCAAGTCATCTTGTTGACCAACATGCTAGTCTCTATGCATTAACATTGTCCCTGAATGTTAATACTCGACTAGGAATGATTAAGAGTAGTGTTCTCTATATCATCTCATTATCGATTCAACCAATCGATTGATATAGATAAGAACCTACTACTCAAGGACATTATTATATTTAGTTATTTGGCACCAATACAAGTAAATATAATAACCATGCCTTTATAAATAGGAATATGATACAATAAAGTCCATACAACAATCATCATATGATTGGCTCTAGGGCTTTCACTAACAATCTCCCACTAGCACTAGTGCCAATCACCGTAGTATCTAATACCCAATGACCTAGTGTAACCATTATGCTTTTTCTGTGCCAAAGCCTTGGTCAAGGGATCTGCGATGTTAGCCTCTATGGGTACTCTGCAAATCTTCACATCTCCTCGATCGACAATCTCACGAATGAGATGGAAGCACCGATATATTCGGCCTCTGTTGTAGAATCAATAATCGTGTCACCTTGGAACTCTTCCACTCACGTGCTACCTATTCAAGCAAAACACGAACCCCGATTGTGATCTATAATCATCACGGCTTTGGAAGTGGCATCGTAACCCTTCTGACTAGCTCCTCATCGCCTCCAAATATCAAGAAATATTCTTTAGTCCTTCTCAAGTACTTAAGAATATTCTTACTATCCGATGGCGCTCACCGATCCGAGTATCTACTCGTCATGCTCAAAGCATACGAGACATCGTGAAGTACACAAGATGTATGCATATGATAGATCCTATAGCGGATCGTAAGGGATCTTATCCATGCGGTCTCTCTCCTCTCTAGAAGAGGGACTTTGAGTCTTCGAAAGACTCACACCATGTGACATCAGTCCTTTCTTGGAATTTCGCATGGCAAACCAAGTAATACCGTGTCAATCGATGTACTCGACTTAGGCAAGCAATCTCTTAGATCTATCTCTATAGATCTTGATGCCTAGAATACAGGCTGCTTCACCTACGTCCTTCATTGAGAAGCACGTCCCCAGCCAAGTCTTCACAGACTGTAGTGAAGGGATGTCATTCCCAATGAGTAGTATGTCATCCACATACAATACAAGGAAGACAACTGTGTTCCCATTAACCCTCTTGTATACATAGGGTTCATCTTCATTCTTGATGAAACCAAACTATTTGATCGCATTATTGAATCAAAGATTCCAGCTCTGTGAAGCTTGCTTTAGCTCATAACTGGACCTTTGTAGCTTGCATACCTTCCCATATCTTTGTGGATCTACAAAACCCTCGGGTTGTGTCATGTACACATCCTCGAGCAAGTTTCCATTCGTAAACGCGGTTTTGACATCCATCCGCAGATCTCATAATCGTGGTATCTTTGCAATAGCAAGCAAGATCCGAATGGACTTAAACATCGCCATCGAGAAAAGGTTTCATCATAGTCAATACCATGAATTTGCTTGAAACCTTTAGCCACCAATCGGCCCTTATAGGTATGCGTAAGTCCATCCATGTCAGTCTTTCTCCTAAAGACCCACTTACACCCAATGGGTTTGACCCCTTCAGGTGGATCAACCAAAGTCCATACTTGGTTAGTGTACATGGATTCCATCTCGGATCTCATGGCGTCTAGCCATTTCTCAGCATCTGGGCTCATCACAGCTTCCTGATAGGAGGTAGGCTCATTCTCAATGAGCATAACATCATCATGGTCAGACAAGAGAAATGAGTATCTCTCAGGCTGACGACGTACCCTATCAGACCTGCGAAGAGGTAGGTCTACTTGAACAGGTGGTTGTTCCACAACTCTTTGTGCAACAACCTCATCACCCACAACACTTTGTGGTTCCTGTTCAAACTCCATCAAGGCCTCAGTGCTATGGTCCTTATCTTGAATTTCTTCAAGATCGAAGGTACTCCCACTAGTTTTTCTAGAAACAAAATCCCTTTCTAGAAAAACCCCAGTCTTTGCCACAAACACTTTGTGCTGACTGGGAATGTAGAAGTAATATCCCTTAGTATCCTTGGGATATCCAACAAAATAGCACCTATCGGATTTGGGTCCCAGTTTGTCTGAGACTTGACGTCGAACGTAAGCCTCACAACCCCAAATCCTCATAAAAGACATCTTGGGAGTTTTCCCTGTCCATATCGTATATGGTGTCATTACCACAGCCTTGGATGGTACACGGTTAAGGGTAAAGGCTGTTGTGTCCAGAGCATATCCCCAAAAGGATATAGGAAGATCTGTGTGACTCATCATAGATCGTACCATATCCAATAGGGTACGATTCCTCCTTTCGGATACACCATTCCACTGTGGTGTTCCAAGAGGAGTGAGTTGGGATAGAATCCCATACTCAGCTAGATAGTCACGAAACTCATTGCTAAGGTATTCACCACCTCGATCTGATCGAAGTATCTTAATACTCTTGCCAAGCTGGTTTTGTACTTCATTCTTGAATTCTTTGAACTTTTCAAAGGATTCAGATTTATGTGTCATAAGATACACATAACCATATCTACTGAAGTCATCAGTAAATGTAATGAAGTACCTGTAACCACCTCTAGCAACAACATTGAAAGGACCACATACATCACTATGTATAAGTCCTAACAAATCTGTTGCTCTTTCGCTATGTCCACTAAAGGGAGTCTTGGTCATCTTGCCTAAAAGGAAAGACTCGCTTGTCTCATATTATAAAAAATAAATTGAGTCTAGCAGCCAATCCTTATGGAGCTGAGATACGCGACTCTCATTTATGTGACCTAAGCGACAATGCCAGAGATAAGTTTGGTTCAACTCATTTGACTTGAACCTCTTGGTACTTATGTTATAGATAGGGCTCTCTAAGTCTAGAAAGTAGAGTCCGTTCATTAGAGGTGCACTACAATAGAACATATCATTTAAATAAACTGAACAACATTTGTTCTTTATTATAAATGAAAACCCTTTCTTGTCCAAACAAGAAACTGATGTTCTTGGTTACAAGGTACATAATAAAGATTCATCTAATTCTAATACAAGCCCGGAGGGCGAGATAGATCATAAGTTCCTACAAAGAATAAACCCTTGCTCCATTGCCTACTCGTAGGTCCACCTCGCCTTTGTCAATGCCCTGCTATTTCTCGGCTCGCACATTGGTACAAATGTGAGATGCACATCCCGTATCTAATACCCATGATGAAGAAATAGATAGATTGACTTCTATAACATTTATACCTGAAGTAGAAGTCTCACTTCTCTTCTTCTTAAGATCTTCCAGGTATGCCTTAGAGACTTCATATCTCTCATGCCTAGCTTGTCCTTGATATAGTTGACGAAGATGTCCAACCATATCATAAGAATTCATGAACTTGTGTTTATACAAGCTCGCGAGTTCATGAGTCATGACAATAGACATGACACATCTAATGCATCATCTTGATGCTTCTTGTAAGCATCTTTGTCAGCTCGCGAGGCAGTGGCAGGAGGTGCCTCCTGAATGAGCTGCTCCAGGACGTACAACTTCCTTTCTTGGGTGAGAACAATTCTCAAGTTTTTGTACCAGTCCAGGAAATTTACTCCATTGAGCTTGTCCTTCTCAAGGACAGATCGCAGACAGAGAGTGTTCGTGTTTGTTGACATAGTAATCTACAACATACAATGCAGAGGATTAATATCATATTCATTGTATCATTTAATTAGGCCTTTAATCAAATGATGCTCCCACTGAATTATAGGAATTTTGTAGAATCGAGTTATGGATGTGGTCAAACCACATTACTAGATTCAAATAAACTAGCTATAATTCTTGCGGGACAAGATCCACATCATACTAAGCCTTGAGTTAGCTTTGGCTAAATCGCCCAAGACTTAGTACGATCGGTGGGTAACACATTACCGATTACATCTCTATGCAACTCTTGTTTATAGGATTAAGACCCACATTTACAAAAGACCTTGAGTTAGCTTTGGCTAAATCGCCCAAGATTTAGTGTAAATGCGATCTTAACCTATCTTTCCAACGATTGGAATATGCCTATAGTTCTACTCGATCCAATTGAGTTAACTAGTTTTGCTCAATCTAATTGAGCTTACTCTAACCCGAGTCGTGATAGGCGGGACCAAGATTGTCCCTCCGCACCCTACCAAGATAATATGCGTTGCTCTGCTTTGGCAGATTCAACAACAACAAATGATCGAGGTAGTGATGGGTATTAAGGCTCGGTAGGCATTTTCGAGTTGATTCGATTATGATCTAATCGAATCGTAATGTGTATCTTATACGTATTAAGGCCTTTATTATCCTATATTAGCATGCATCATATACATACATTAATTATTCTAGCATGCATCATATACATACAAGAGAATTAACCTAGCATGCATTATATACATACAAACATTTTTCTACTAGCATGCATCACATACATACAAGCAAAATCAATTAAATATACATATATATATATATCAACATATATATATATCATTAAATGTGATATAGTCATGGCCCTACTACGATCTTCTCAAGCCAATGAGAAGATTGGACGGTCAACCTAAGGCTAGCGGCTTCTCCAAGCGCTTCCTTTGACCGCCATGTGTCGTCGTCACCCTTCTCGTAATCTCGTCTTCGAGTGGACTTTCCACCGCTCCATTTTGTACATTACAAATATGAAACTCGAGTTACATTCGAGTCTAAAACTATTTACAACTAGAATATTAAAAGAAGAGGTGCGACGCGCAGGTCACAAACACTTTACAACACGCACAACCACAAAACGGCACGCAGGCCGTATTATAAATTACAACACACATAATCCAATCCAATTGGGTTATTGGGCCATGAAAATCATAGAATTATACATAATTCTAAATTATGTATTTTTATAGAAAATTTCTATAATTTTTCCTAATTTATTTTGAATTTATGAGTCACCCCTCCGAAACGGTCCCGCTAAGCGGTTTCCAGGCGCGATCGCGGGACATGGCCCCTTTCGGGGATAGGGGCAGCGCCCCAACTCGCAAAATAAACTTCGCGAGTGTCCCTACAATGATCTTACAGCGACTTAAGTCGCTGTCCCAAAAACCTAAAGCGAGAACTCGTCGATTCGGAGAGTTTTTCTCGATGGTTGAAGCCTACGAGTGTCCCAACACTCGTTGCTTCGACTCTACGAGAAAAATACCCAAAAATTCTATAAAATAAGAAAATTTACAGAAACATATAAATCTGTAATTTTTATATCTAATATAAAAACTACAAAAACGAAACACATACATGCTTCGCACGTGGCTCTGATACCACTGTTGGGTTTTTCCGAGCCGCAAAAACCGCTTTTTGCGTTGCGGAAACCTCGGAAGCCCCCGGCCACGGATCCGTGCGAAGTATAAAAATTATAATTACATGTATGTGCTTACATAAATCCTAGATCTACCTTAGATCTAAGAGGTTAGAACGTTACCCTCGTAGCGACGCCCTTCGCTTATCCCGCTCGTCCAAAAGTTCGCCGGAACTCGAGAGTGTCAAGTGCACACTCCTCTATGGTATCCACACAAGCAATAGGTGGAGAGAAATGCCTTAGAGTGTGCTAGCACTCCCTTAGGAATTTCGGCCAAAGAGAGGGATGGGAGAGGGAGAGCTTGAGAGGAAAGGTTCCAAGGTTGAAGATGAAGTAATGAGAGTAACTCACCAAATGAATTCACCACCCATAACCCCTAAGTGGCCGGCCACTTCATGGAGGGGGGGGGGGGGGGTTACATGGATGCATGTAACTCCCATGACCCTTGGTCTCCCTCATGATGTGGCACCAATTGACCAAGTCAATGATGATGTGGAGCACCATCATTGGCCGGCCATGCCTAGTCATCATCATGACATGGCATTTGGTCAAGTCAAACTTGACCTTTCATCTTCCCTCTCAAGTCAAGTCAAACTTGACCTCTAATCTCCCATGGTTGATCAAATCTAACCACTTGACTCAAGTCAATTTAATATAATGAATCTCTATTCATTAATTTAAATTGATTTGATGAATCAAATCTCAATTAGACTCATTCAACACTTGAATCAACTTGAGTCTAACTCAATTAGTCTAATTTGGATTACTCTTAATCCAATTTGGTTCATCCCATGAACCTAATCCTCATGGTTCATCATATGAACCTAATCTCCATCTAATTGCTCTTATGTGTGTGACCCTATAGGTTCTTGTAACGTTGGCAATGTCCCTAAACCGATTTAGGAACATAAGCAATGAGCGGTATCTAGCAACACATCATTGCTACCCAAGTTACAAGAATGTTGAACTCCAACATCACCTTTGTGACTACTAATTGTGACTCTCACAATATGTGACAATGTCCCTCTATCCTTGACATCTAGATTGACCAATCGAGGCATAGACCGTGTCATCCTCGGTACAATCTAAATCTTGATCTCCAAGTAGACTCACTCTAATCAAATGAGCTCAATATCTCATATTGACTCATTTGGGCATGGCCATGCACTTCGTGGTCTCACTCTATCAAGAATATCGATGTCACCCCCCGTCATATAGGAGGGATAGATCCCATCTACATCACTCACATCCTCCCGCATAATTGCTACATACCCAGTAATCGCCTTTATAGTCCACCCATTTACGGGTGACGTTTGACGAAGCCAAAGTATGCAACTCCTTATGTAGGGAACCATGGTGACTTCAGGTCTAAGGACTAATAGTCATACTAATAGCCACATGAGAAAGTATATGACACTCATATAACGATCCATGATACTTTTTCATGGCGGGTCATTCAGTATACATTCTCCAATGCATACCCATGTGTCAACTTGATATCTCATATCCATGACTTGTGAGATCAAGTCATCTTGTTGACCTACATGCTAGTCTCTATGCATTAACATTGTCCCTGAATGTTAATACTCGACTAGGAATGATTAAGAGTAGTGTTCTCTATATCATCTCATTATCGATTCAACCAATCAATTGATATAGATAAGAACCTACTACTCAAGGACATTATTATATTTAGTTATTTGGCACCAATACAAGTAAATATAATAACCATGCCTTTATAAATAGGAATATGATACAATAAAGTCCATACAACAATCATCATATGATTGGCTCTAGGGCTTTCACTAACAAATTTAATTTAATGAATCTCTATTCATTAATATAAATTGACTTAACGAATCAAATCTAAATTAGACTCATTCAACACTTGAATCAAATTGAGTCTAACTCAATTAGTCTAATTTGGATTATTCTTAATCAAATTTGGTTCATCCCATGAACCTAATCCTCATGGTTCATCATATGAACCTAATCTCCATCTAATTACCCTTTGTGTGTGACCCTATAGGTTCTTGTAATGTTGGCAATGCTCCTAAACCAATTTAGGAACATAAGCAATGAGCGGTATCTAGGAACACATCATTGCTACCCAAGTTACAAGAATGTTGAGATCCAACATCACCTTTGTGTCTACTAATTGTGACTCTCATAATATGTGACAATCTCCCTCTATCCTTGATATCTAGATTGACCAATTGAGGCATTGTCCGTGTCATCCTCGGTACAATCTATATCTTGAACTCCAAGTAGACTCACTCTAATCAAATGAGCTCAATATCTCATATTGACTCATTTGGGCATGGCCATGCACTTCGTGGTCTCACTCTATCTAGAATAACGATGTCACTCCTGTCATATAGGAGGGATAGATTCCATCTACATCACTCACATCCCTTCGCATAATTTGTTACATACCCAGTAATCGCCTTTATAGTCCACCCATTTACGGGTGACATTTGACGAAGCCAAAGTATGCAACTCCTTATGTAGGGAACCATGGTGACTTTAGGTCCAAGGACTAATAGTCATACTAATAGTCACATGAGAAAGTATATGACACTCATATAACGATCCATGATACTTTCTCATGGCGGGTAATTCAGTATACATTCTCCAATGCATACCCATGTGTCAACTTGATATCTCTTATCCATGACTTGTGAGATCAAGTCATCGAGTTGACCTACATGCTAGTCTCTACACATTAACATTGTCCCTAAATGTTAATACTTGATTAGGAATGATTAAGAGTAGTGTTCTTTATATCATCTCATTATTGATTCAACCAATCGATTGATATAGATAAGAACCTTCTACTCAAGGACGTTATTATACTTAGTTATTTGGCACCAATACAAGTAAATTTAATAACCATGCCTTTATAAATAGGAATATGATACAATAAAGTCCATACAACAATCATCACAAGATTGACTCTAGGGCTTTCACTAATAATCTCCCACTAGCACTAGTGCCAATCACCGTAGTATCTAACCAATGACCTAGTGTGACCATCATGCTTTTACTATGCCAAAGCCTTGGTCAAGGGATCTGCGATGTTAGCCTCTGTGGGTACTCTGCAAATCTTCACATCTCCTCTATCGATAATCTCTTGAATGAGATGGAAGCACCGTAGTATTTGTTTGGTTTGATGGTGTGAGCGAGGTTCCTTAGCCTGCGCAATCGCTCCATTGTTGTCACAATAGAGCTCTATAGGATCTGCCATGCTAGGAACCACCCCAAGCTCAGTAATAAACATGCGGATTCAAACTGCCTCATTTGTTGCCTCTGATGCAGCGATATACTCAGCCTCTGTTGTAGAATCAGCAACTATGTCCTGCTTGGAACTCTTCCAGCTAACAGCGCCACCATTCAAACAAAACATGAACCCTGACTATGATCTATAATCATCCTGGTCAGTTTGGAAGCTGACATCGCTGTAACACTTTACAACTAGCTCCTCAACGCCTCCAAATATCAAGAAATATTCTTTAGTCCTTCTCAAGTACTTAAGAATATTCTCGACTGCTATCTAGTGACGCTCACCTGGATCTGAGTAGTATCTACTCGTCATGCTCAAAGCATACGAGACATCAGGACGAGTCCACAGCATGACGTACATGATAGATCCTATAGCAGATGCATAAGGGATCTTATCCATGCGGTCTCTCTCCTTTCTAGAAGAGGGACTTTGAATCTTCAAAAGACTCACACCATGTGCATCGGCAGAAGTCCCTTCTTGGAATTCTGCATGATAAACCGTAGTAGTACCGTGTCAATATATGTACTCTGATTTAGGCCAAGCAATCTCTTAGATCTATCTCTATAGATCTTGATGACTAGAATACAGGCTGCATCACCTAAGTCCTTCATTGAGAAGCACGTCCCTAGCCAAGTCTTCACAGACTGTAGCGAAGGGATATCATTCTTAATAAGTAGTATGTCATCCACATACAATACAAGGAAGACAACCGTGTTTCCATTAACCATCTTGTAGACACTGGGTTCATCTTCATTCTTGATGAAACCAAACTATTTGATCGCATCATCGAATCGAAGATTCCAGCTCCGAGAAGCTTGCTTTATCCCATAAATGGACCTTTGCAGCTTGCATACTTTCCCAATATGTTGTGGATCCACAAAACCCTCAGGCTGTGTCATGTATACATCATCGAGCAAGTTTCCATTCAGAAACGCGGTTTTGACATCCATCTGCCAGATCTCATAAACTGGTACGCTGCAATAGCAAGCATGATCTGAATGGACTTAAACATCGCCACTGGAGAAAAGGTTTCATCATAGTTAATACCATGAATTTGCTTGAAACCTTTAGCCACCAATCGACCCTTATAGGTATGCGTATGTCCATCCATGTCAGTATTTCTCTTAAAGACCCACTTACACCCAATGGGTTTGATGTCTTCAGGTGGATCAACCAAAGTCCATACTTGGTTGGTGTACATGGATTCCATCTCAGATCTCATGGCCTCTAGCCATTTCTCAGAATCTGAGTTCATCATAGCTTCTTGATAAGAGGTAGGCTCATTCTCAATGAGCATAACGTCATCATGGTCAGACAAGAGAAATGAGTATCTCTCAGGCTGATGACGTACCCTATCAGACCTGCGAAGAGGTAGGTCTACCTGAACAGGTAGTTGTTCCACAACTCTTTATGCAACAAACTCATCACCCACAACACTTTGTGGTTCTTGTTCAACCTCCATCAAGGCCTCAGTGCTATGGTCCTTTATCTTGAATTTCTTCAAGATCGAATAGCACTTATCGGATTTGGGTCCCAATTTGTCTGAGACTTGACGTCGAACGTAAGCCTCACAACCCCAAATCCTCATGAAAGACATCTTGGGATTTCTCCCTGTCCATATCGTATATGGTGTCTTTATCACAACCTTGGATGGTACACGGTTAAGTGTGAAGGTTGCTGTGTCTAGAGCATATCCCAAAAAGGATATAGGAAGATCTGTGTGACTCATCATAGATCATACCATATCTAATAGGGTACGATTCCTCCTTTTAGATACACCATTCCACTGTGGTGTTCCAGGAGGAGTGAGTTGGGATAGAATCCCACACTCAGCTAGATAGTCACGAAACTCATGGCTAAGGTATTCACCACCTCGATCTGATCGAAGTATCTTAATACTCTTGCCAAGTTGGTTTTATACTTCATTCTTGAATTCTTTGAACTTTTCAAAGGATTCAGATTTATGTGTCATCAGATACACATAACCATATCTACTGAAGTCATCAGTAAATATAATGAAGTACTTGTAACCACCTCTAGCAGCAACATTGAAAGGACCGCATACATCACTATGTATAAGTCCTAAAAAATCTGTTGCTCTCTCGCTATGTCCACTAAAGGAAGTCTTGTTCATCTTGCCTAAAAGGCAAGACTCGAATGTCTCATATGATTCAAAATCAAATGAGTCCAACAGCCCATCCTTATGGAGCTGAGATAAGCGACTCTCATTTATGTGACCTAAGCGACAATGCCAGAGATAGGTTTAGTTCAACTCATTTGACTTGAACCTTTTGGTACTTATGTTATAGATGAGGCTCTCTAAGTCTAGAAAGTAGAGTCCGTTCTTTAGATGTGCACTACAATAGAACATATCATTTAAATAAACTGAACAACATTTGTTCTTTATTATAAATGTAAATCCTTTCTTGACCTAATAAGAAACCGAAATTATGTTCTTAGTCAAAGCAGGCACATAACAACATTCATCTAGTTCTAGTACAAGCCCAGAGGGCAGAGATAGATCATAAGTTCCTACAACAACAACAACAACTCTTGCTTCATTGCCTACTCGTAGGTTCATCTCGTCCTTTGTCAATGCCCTACTATTTCTCAGCGCCTGCACATTGGTACAAATGTGAGACGCACATCCGGTATCTAATACCCATGATGAAGAAATAGATAGATTGACCTCTATAACATTTATACCTGAAGTAGAAGTCTCACTTCTCTTCTTCTTGAGATCTTCCAGGTATGCTTTGCAGTTACGCTTCCAGTGTCCAGCTTCCTTGCAGTGGAAGCAAGTCCCTTCTTTGGCCACCCCTCCTTTCGGTTTCAGTTATTTGCCTTTGCCTTTGGCTTGGGACTTTCCCTTACCTTTAGGCTTGCCCTTGCCTCTCTTCTTTTGCACCATCAAAATGGAGTCAGATTTTCCTTTCTTAAGGTCGAGCTCAGCAGTTCTCAACATGCTGAGCATCTCAGGCAGTGACTTATCAATTTCATTCATGTTGTAATTCATGACAAATTGATTGTAGTTTTGTGGCAAAGATTGCAAGATCAAGTCAGTGGCCAACTCTTGGCCAAGTGGGAATCCCAATTTCTGTTGGTTTTCTATGTACCCAATCATCTTGAGTACATATGGACCTACGAGAGTCTCATCTTGCATCTTGGACTGAAACAATACCTTAGAGATCTCATATCTCTCGTGCCTTGCTTATCCTTGATATAGTTGACAAAAATGTTCAACCATATCATAAGCATTCATGAACTCGTGTTGCTTCTGAAGCTCAGAGTTCATGGTCGCGAGCATGATACATGACACATCTAATGCATCATCTTGATGCTTCTTGTAAGCATCTTTGTCAGTTCGCGAGGCAGTGGCAGGAGGTGTTGCCTCCGGAATGGGATGCTCTAGGACGTATAATTTTCTTTCTTGGGTGAGAACAATTCTCAGGTTTCTGTACCAGTCCAAGAAATTTGCTCCATTGAGCTTGTCCATCTCAAGGAAAGAACGTAGGGAGAGAGTGTTCGTGTTTGTCGACATGGTAATCTACAACATACACAATGCAGAAAAATTAATATCATATTCCATTTATCATTTAATTAGGCCTTTAATCAAATGATGCTTCCACTGAATTATAGGACTTTTATAGAATCGAGTTATGGATGTGGTCAAACCACATTACTAGATTCATACAAACTAGCTATAATTCTTGCGGGACAAGATCCAAATCATACTACGCCTTTAGTTATCTTTGGCTAAATCGCCCAAGACTTAGTATGATCGGTAGGTAAAACATTACCGATTACATCTCTATGCAACTCTTGTTTATAGGATCAAGACCCACATTTACAAAAGACCTTGAGTTAGCTTTGGCTAAATCGCCCAAGATTTAGTGTAAATGCGATCTTATCCTTTCTTTCCAATGGTTGGAATATGCCTATAGTTCTACTCGATCCAATTGAGTTAACTAGTTTTACTCAATCTAATTGAGCTTACTCTAACCTAAGCCGTGATAGGCGGGACCAAGATTGTCCCTCCGCACCCTACCAAGATAATATGCGTTTCTCTGCTTTGGCAGATTCAACAACTATAAATGATCGAGGTAGTGATGGGTATCAAGACTTGGTAGGCATTTTCGAGTTGATTCGATTAGGATCTAATCTAATCGTGAATGTATATCATATACGCAGCAAGGCCTTTATTACCCTACACTAGCATGCATCACATACATACAAGCATTATACTAGCATGCATCATATACATACAAGCAAAATTTACTAGCATGCATCACATACATACAAGCAAAATAAATAAATAAATAAATAAATAAATAAATAAATAAATAAATAAATATATATATATATATATATATATATATATATATATATATATATATATATATATATATATATATATATATATATATATATATATATATATATATATATATATATATATATATATTAAATTATTTGTGATGAGGTCATGACCCTACTACGATCTTCTAAAGCCAATGAGAAGATCGGATGGTCAACCTAGGGTTAACGGCTTCTCCAAGCGCCTCCTTTGACTGCCATGTGTTGTCGGCACCCTCCTTTTAACTCGGTCGACTAGTGGACTTTCCGCCGCTCTATTTTGTACATTACAAACATAAAACTCGAGTTACATTCAAGTCTAAAACTATTTACAACTGGAATTTTTAAAGAAGAGGCACGACGTGCAGGTCGCATACCCTATACAACATGCACAACCACAAAAACGGCACGAAGGCCATATTATGAATTACAACACATTTATTATCCAATCATATTGGGGTTCTTGGGCCATGACTATCACAGAATTATACATAATTCTAAATTATGTATTTTATAGAAAATTTCTATAATTTTTTCTATTTTTTTTTTCAATTTTATGAGTCAAATCTCCGTAACAGTCCCGCTAAGCGATTTCCGGGCGCGATTTCGGGACAATGCCCCTTTCGGGATTAGGGGCAGTGCCCCTACTCGCAAAATGAACTTTGAGAGTGTCCTATCTTGATTTTACAGTGACTTAAGTCGCTGTCCCAAAAACCTAAAGCGAGATTTCGCCGTTCCGAAGAGTTTTTCTCAGTGGTTGAAGCCTACAAGTGTCCCAACACTTGTTGCTTCGACTCTTCAAGAAAATTACCCAAAAATATATAAAAATAGGAAATTTACAGAAACTTAAAGATCTGTAATTTTTATATCTAATACAAAAACTACAAAAAATTAAAACACATACATGTTTTGCACGTGGCTCTGATACCACTGTTGGACTTTCCGAGCCGCAAAAACCGCTTTTTGCATTACGGAAACCTCGGAAGCCCGGCCACGGATCCGTGCGAAGTATAACAAAAATTACATGTATGTGTTTAAAACCTTAGATCTACATGAGAAGAGCATTACCCTTGATGCGACACCCTTCTCTTATCCCGCTCGTCCAAATGGCTTGCCGGAACTCGAGTGTCAAGTGTACACTCCTCTATTGGTATCCACACAAGAAATAGGTGGAGAAAATCAACCTAGAGTGTGCTAGAACTCTTGGAAGTTTCGGCCAAGGAGGATTGAAAGAGCATGAGAAAAAGAACCAATGAAGAAGATGATGAAGTTACACACACCCAAAAATAAATTCACACCATCATTCCTCTTAAAGTGGCCAGCCACTTCTTTGGGGGGTTACATGCATGCATGTAACTCCAAGAGCCAATGGCTCTTGGTCTCCCTCATGAGGAGGCACCCCATGATAAGCCCATGATGATGTGGAACATCATCATTGACGGGCCCCCATGCCAAGTGACTATGACATGACAATTGGTCAAGTAAAAATTGACCGTTCATCTTTCCTCTCAAGTCAAGTCAAACTTGGCCTATTATCTCCCATGGTTGATCAAATCTAACCACTTGATTCAAGTAAATTTGAATTAATGAATCTCTATTCATTAATATAAATTGACTTAACGAATCAAATCTAAATTAGACTCATTCAAAACTTGAATCAAATTGAGTCTAACTCAATTAGTCTAATTTGGATTACTCTTAATCCAATTTGGTTCATCCCATGAACCTAATTCTCATTGTTCATCATATGAACCTAATCTCCATCTAATTTCCCTTTGTGTGTGACCCTATAGGTTCTTGTAACATTGGCAATGCTCCTAAACAAATTTAGGAACATAAGCAATGAGCGGTATCTAGCAACACATCATTGCTACCCAAGTTACAAGAATGTTGAGATCCAACATCACCTTTGTGACTACTAATTGTGACTCTCACAATATGTGACAATGTCCCTCTATCCTTGATATCTAGATTGACCAATTGAGGCATAGACTATGTCATCCTCGGTACAATCTATATCTTGAACTCCAAGTAGACTCACTCTAATCAAATGAGCTCAATATCTCATATTGACTCATTTGGGCACGGCCATGCACATCGTGGTTTCACTCTATCAAGAATAAAGATGTCACTCCCATCATATAGGAGGGATAGATCCCATCTACATCACTCACATCCCTTCGCATAATTTATTACATACCTAGTAATCGCCTTTATAGTCCACCTATTTACGGGTGACGTTTGACGAAGCCAAAGTATGCAACTCCTTATGTAGGGAACCATGGTGACTTTAGGTTCAAGGACTAATAGTCATACTAATAGTCACATGAGAAAGTATATGACACTCATATAACGATCCATGATAATTTCTCATGGCGGGTCATTCAATATACATTCTCCAATGCATACCCATGTGTCAACTTGATATCTCATATCCGTGACTTGTGAGATCAAATCATCGAGTTGACCTACATGCTAGTCTCTACGCATTAACATTGTCCCTGAATGTTAATACTTGACTAGGAATGATTAAGAGTAGTGTTTTCTATATCATCTCAATATTGATTCAACCAATCGATTGATATAGATAAGAACCTTTTACTCAAGGATGTTATTATACTTAGTTATTTGGCACCAATACAAGTAAATATAATAACCATGCCTTTATAAATAGGAATATGATACAATAAAGTCCATACAACAATCATCACATGATTGGCTCTAGGGCTTTCACTAACAATCTCCCACTAGCACTAGTGCCAATCATCGTAGTATCTAATACCCAGTGACCTAGTGTGACCATCATGCTTTTTCTATGCCAAAGACTTGGTCAAGGGATCTGCGATGTTAGCCTCTATGGGTACTCTGCAAATCTTCACATCTCCTCTATCGACAATCTCTCGAAAGAGATGGAAGCACTGTAATATGTGTTTGGTCCGCTGGTGTGAGCGAGGTTCCTTAGCCTGCGCAATCGCTCCATTGTTGTCACAATAGAGCTCTATAGGATCTGCTATGCTAGGAACCACCCCAAGCTCAGTAATAAACTTGCGGATCCAAACTGCCTCGTTTGCTGCCTCTGATACAGCGATATACTCGACCTCTGTTGTAGAATTGACAACTATGTCTTGCTTGGAACTCTTCCAGTTCACAGCGCCACCATTCAAGAAAAACATGAACCCTGATTGTGATCTATAATCATCCTGGTCAGTTTGGAAGCTGACATCGCTGTAACCCTTTATAGCTAGCTTCTCATCGCCTCCAAATATCAAGAAATATTCTTTAGTCCTTCTCAAGTACTTAAGAATATTCTTGACTGCTATCTAGTGACGCTCACCTGGATCTGACTGGTATTTACTCGTCATGCTCAAAGCATACGAGACATCAGGACGAGTACACAGCATGACGTACATGATAGATCCTATAGCAGATGCATAAGGAATCTTATCCATGTGGTCTCTCTCCTTTCTAGAAGAGGGACTTTGAGTCTTCGAAAGACTCACACCATATGACATCGACAGAAGTTCTTTCTTGGAATTCTGCATGGCAAATCGTAGTAGTACCGTGTCAATATATGTACTCTGACTTAGGCCAAGCAATCTCTTAGATCTATCTCTATAGATCTTGATGCCTAGAATACAGGCTGCTTCACCTAAGTCCTTCATTGAGAAGCACATCCCTAGCCAAGTCTTCACAGACTGTAGTGAAGGGATGTCATTCCCAATGAGTAGTATATCATCCACATACAATACAAGGAAGATAACCATATTTCCATTAACCCTCTTGTAGGCGCAGGGTTCATCTTCATTCTTGATGAAACCAAACTGTTTGATCGCATCATCGAATCGAATACTTTCTCTCAAGATGTCAGGATCCACAAAACCCTCAGGCTGTGTCATGTATATATCATCGAGCAAGTTTCCATTCAGAAACGCGGTTTTGACATCCATCTGCCAGATCTCATAAACTGGTACGCTGCAATAGCAAGCATGATCTGAATGGACTTAAACATCGCCACTGGAGAAAAGGTTTCATCATAGTCAATACCATGAATTTGCTTGAAACCTTTAGCCACCAATCGACCTTTATAGGTATGTGTATGTCCATCCATGTCAGTCTTTCTTTTAAAGACCCACTTACACCCAATGGGTTTGATGCCTTCAGGTGGATCAACCAAAGTCCATACTTGGTTGGTGTACATGGATTCCATCTCGGATCTCATGACCTTTAGCCATTTCTCAGAATCTGGGCTCATCACAGCTTCCTGATAGAAGGTAGGCTCATTCTCAATGAGCATAACGTCATCATGGTCAGACAAGAGAAATGAGTATCTCTCAGGCTGATGACGTACCCTATCAGACCTGCGAAGAGGTAGGTCTACCTGAACAGGTAGTTGTTCCACAACTCTTTATGCAACAAACTCATCACCCACAACACTTTGTGGTTCTTGTTCAACCTCCATCAAGGCCTCAGTGCTATGGTCCTTTATCTTGAATTTCTTCAAGATCGAATGTACTCCCACTAGTTTTTCTAGAAACAAAATCCCTTTCTAGAAATACCCCAGTCTTTGCCACAAACACTTTGTGTTGATTGGGAATGTAGAAGTAATATCCCTTCGTCTCCTTGGTATATCCAACAAAATAACACTTATCGGATTTGGGTCCCAGTTTGTTTGAGACTTGACGTCGAACGTAAGCCTCACAACCCCAAATCCTCATGAAAGACATCTTGGGATTTCTCTTTGGCCATATCATATATGGTGTCTTTATCACAACCTTGGATGGTACATGGTTAAGTGTGGAGGCTGCTGTGTCTATAGCATATCCCCAAAAGGATATAGGAAGATCTGTGTCACTCATCATAAATCGTACCATATCTAATAGGGTATGATTCCTCCTTTCGGATACACCATTCCACTGTGGTGTTCCAGGAGGAGTGAGTTGGGATAGAATCCCACACTCAAGCTAGATAGTCACGAAACTCATGGCTAAGGTATTCACCACCTCGATCTGATCGAAGTATCTTAATACTCTTGGCAAGTTGGTTTTGTACTTCATTCTTGAATTCTTTGAACTTTTCAAAGGATTCAGATTTATGTGTCATCAGATGCACATAACCATATCTACTGAAGTCATCAGTAAATATAATGAAGTACCTGTAACCACCTCTAGCAGCAACATTGAAAGGACCGCATACATCATTATGTATAAGTCCTAACAAATCTGTTGCTCTCTCGCTATGTCCACTAAAGGGAGTCTTGGTCATCTTGCCTAAAAGGCAAGACTCGTATATCTCATATGATTCAAAATCAAATGAGTCCAGCAACCCATCCTTATGGAGCTGAGATAAGCGACTCTCATTTATGTGACCTAAGCGACAATGCCAAAGATAGGTTTGGTTCAACTCATTTGACTTGAACCTTTTGGTACTTATGTTATAGATGGAGATCTCGAAGTCTAGAAAGTAGAGTCCGTTCATTAGAGGTGCACTACAATAGAACATATCATTTAAATAAATTGAACAACATTTGTTCTTTATTATAAATGTAAATCCTTTCTTGTCCAAATAAGAAACCAAAATTAATTTCTTAGTCAAAGCAGGCACATAACAACATTCATCTAGTTCTAGTACTAGCCCAGAGGGCAGAGATAGATCATAAGTTCCTACAGCAACAACAACAACTCTTGCTTCATTGCCTACTCGTAGGTTCATCTTGTCCTTTGTCAATGCCCTGCTATTTCTCAGCGCCTGCACATTGGTACAAATGTGAGATGCACATCTGGTATCTAATACCCATGATGAAGAAATAGATAGATTGACCTCTGTAACATTTATACCTGAAGAAGAAGTCTCACTTCTCTTCTTCTTGAGATCTTCTAGGTATGCTTTGCAGTTATGCTTCCAGTGTCCAGCTTCCTTGCAGTGGAAGCAAGTCCCTTCTTTGGCCACCCCTCCTTTCGGTTTTAGTTCTTTGCCTTTGCCCTTGGCTTGGGACTTTCCCTTACCTTTACGCTTGCCCTTGCCTTTCTTCTTTTGCACCATCAAAATGGAGTCAAATTTTCCATTCTTAAGGTTGAGCTCAGCAGTTCTCAACATGCTGAGCATGTCAGACAGTGGCTTATCAATTTCATTCATGTTGTAATTCATAACAAATTGATTGTAGTTTTGTGGCAAAGATTGCAAGATCAAGTCAGTGGCCAGCTCTTGGCCAAGTGGGACTCCTAATCTCTATAGGTTTTCTATGTACCCAATCATCTTGAGTACATATGGACCTACAGGAGTCCCATCTTGCATCTTGGACTGAAACAATACCTTAGAGATCTCATATCTCTCGTGCCTTTCTTGTCCTTGATATAATTGACGAAGATGTTCAACCATATCATAAGCATTCAGGAACTCATGTTGCTTCTGAAGCTCATAGTTCATGGTCACGAGTATGAGACATGACACATCTAATGCATCATCTTGATGCTTTTTGTAAGCATGTTTGTCAGTTCGTGAGGCAGTGGCAGGAGGTGCCTCCGGAATGGGCTGCTCCAGGACGTACAGTTTCCTTTCTTGGGTGAGAACAATTCTCAGGTTCCTGTACCAATCTAGGAAATTTGCTCCATTGAGTTTGTCCTTCTCAAGAACAGAACGCAGGGAGAGAGTGTTCATATTTTTCGACATGGTAATCTACAACATACACAATGCAGAAAAATTAATATCATATTCCATTTATTATTTAATTAGGCCTTTAATCAAATGATGCTCCCACTGAATTATAGGACTTTTGTAGAATTGTGTTATGGATGTGGTCAAACCATATTACTAGATTCATACAAACTAGCTATAATTCTTGTGGGACAAGATCCACATCATACTACGCCTTTAGTTAGCTTTGGCTAAATCACCCAAGACTTAGTATGATCGGTAGGTAACACATTACCGATTACATCTCTATGCAACTCTTGTTTATAGGATCAAGACCCACATTTACAAAAGACCTTGAGTTAGCTTTGGCTAAATTGCCCAAGATTTAGTGTAAATGCGATCTTATCCTATCTTTCCAACGGTTGGAATATGCCTATAGTTCTACTCGATCCAATTGAGTTAACTAGTTTTACTCAATCTAATTGAGCTTACTCTAACCCAAGCCGTGATAGGCGGGACCAAGATTGTTCCTCCGTACCCTACCAAGATAATATGCGTTGCTCTGCTTTGGCAGATTCAACAACTATAAATGATCGAGGTAGTGATGGGTATAAAGACTTGGTAGGCATTTTCGAGTTGATTCGATTAGGATCTAATCTAATCGTGAATGTGTATTATATACGCATCAAGGCCTTTATTACCCTACACTAGCATGCATCACATACATACAAGCATTATACTAGCATGCATCATATACATACAAGCAAAATTTACTAGCATGCATCACATACATACAAGCAAAATAAATAAATAAATAAATAAATAAATAAATAAATAAATATATATATATATATATATTTGTGATGAGGTCATGGCCCTACTACGATCTTCTCAAGCCAATGAGAAGATCGGACGGTCAACCTAGGGTTAGCGGCTTCTCCAAGCGGGACACTTGGCGCATGGAAAGTCCAAGTCATGGGTACTTGGCATTTGGAAAAGTCCAAGTCTTGAGTACTTGGCATGAGAAGTCCAAGCATGGGTCTTGGCAAATGAGAAGTCCAAGCATGGGTCTTGGCAAATGAGAAGTCCAAGCATGGTCTTGGCATGTAAAGTCCAACATGGGTTGGAAAGGGAAAGTCCAAGCTTGAGTCTTGGTATTTGGGAAGTCCAAGGGGTTTGATATTGGCAGCGTAAAGTCCAAGCGGAGTCTTGGCGGCGTAAGTCCAATGTGCCTTGGCGGTGTAGACACCATTAGCATGACATAGCCGAGGGAAGCACCTGGAGGCTAGCGCGATGGATGAACAAGTCATGGATAACTTGGAGGGATCCGAGAGGCGTGAGGCTGATGGAGGTGGCTAGAAGGCTTAGGTCTAGGCTAAGGGTGGTCTAGCAAGTATGGGGGCACCATACTTGGGTTAAAACCTCATCTTTGAGGTTGGCAGTCGACTGGCATTATGGCCGGTTCGACTGCCGTGAGTCGACTTGAGTTCGACTGCCGTTTAAGAGCTGGAATTGCTCTAGTAGTCATCGCTCATTGGAGGCCGAATCCGATGTCTATGCGATCGCCAAGGTCGCCGATCGCTAGTTCACCAGCGAGACGATGCTCGTAGCCGATCGGGCACGTCGACTACGCGGGCAATGATCGGCCAAGAGATCCGTTGGAGTTTTTTCAGCGTGGATCGAGCCGTTGTCTCACGACAACAGTGGCATCAGTCGACTGGTGACTTATGGCAGTCGACTGATAGGCGGAAATCCAGGTCGCGCGGAAGGATAAAAGGAGCTCGACGGGAGGATTTTTGGCAATGGTTTCTTGAGCATCTTTGGGGCGATTTGTTGCTGCAAATCAGAGTCTCCAAGACCACTCTTCAAGCAACCAAAAGCAAGCAATCCAAAGCATTTGTAAAGTATTTTCTTTACTTGTATTGCATTATTCTTCATTGTATTTTCTTGTTGCTTTTAGATTATTGTTGTAATCTATTGTAAGAGGTTTCTCCACCTCCGACTTGTGTCGAGAAGGAGTATTTGTGATTAGTGAGTGTGTGTGCATCACTAGGGCTCTTTAGAGCTCGATCCGTGGAGTAGGAACCGTTCGGTTCCGAACCACGTTATATCCTTGTGTTCGTGATTGTATCTTTTCGTTATTGCTTTTATTATTTCTATTCCGCTGCGCATAATGAGTTTTGTAGAGACGATCGCGAACGAATTCTATCTACATACGAATTCAATGCTATTCACCCCCCCTCTAGCGGCCTCAAATCTCCAACAATTGGTATCAAAGCCCGGGGCTCTTCAACGGATTAACAACCGGGAGCAAGACGCTAGAGGGTAAAAGATGGAAGTCCAAGATCAATTAGGTTGGGACATCAACACACCGGTGCCCTACACCTTATACGGACGAGAAGGATTCAATTCTTGGAAGGGAAGAATTGAGGATTTTATTATGATGAGAGACTTTGAGGAATGGTCCATTTTGATGGATGGATTTGAATATCTAAGAGGACCAAGAGGTGGATTCCTCAAGAAGAAGAGATGGACCGAAGAGCAAGTTCAAGCATCCGAGAAAAATGATAAGGTGATAAAATTTTTAATTGATTTAATGCCTAACAATATCTTGTGTATGTTAGGTAATTATGTAGATGCTAAAGAGTTATGGAGCCAAGTGGCAAAGCTCCATGAAAACTCATCATCGGTTCAAGAAGAAGAAGAAGAAGAGGAGTGCTCACCCTCTCAAGCTCAAAAAGAAGCAAGTACATCTTCATCCAAAGAGCTTGAGGATTCGGAGGTTGATAGGGAATCAACATCTGGATCGGAAGAGGTGGAGGAAGTGGAAGAAGCATCCACTTCTAGGATTGAGTAGGAGATTAGAGTTTCCTCAACACCGGAGCATCAAGAAGAAGCTTCCACATCCGGTCAAGATGAAGAAGTTTCAATTCCAACACCTTCCACCACTATAGGTAACTCAAACATGTCAATTTGTAATAAAAATCATATCATATGTTTTGAGTGTAGGGAAGCCGGGCACTATAAGAGCAAGTGCCCAAAGAAGATTAGGAAAGCTCCACCGGCACCAAAAGTCAAGGATGCTTCCCAACACCTAAAGGCAAGGAGCACATCATATGCTTCAAGTGCAATTCAAAAGGACATTATAGGAATCAATGTCCTAGGGGGAGCAAGAAGACTCAAAATGGAGCATGATATGTAGGGGGAGCTAAGGCAAACCCTAGGGTAACTTCTAATTTTGCTCCTTCTTCAATTTACAAGCAAAAGCATACTAGGGATTTCAATTCACTTGCAATTTATGAAAAGCATGCTAATAGGAACAAGTATTTTTGCTTAGGAGCTAAGAATGTCTACTTAGATAATAGGGAGAAATTTGGGACTAATGTCCCTAAAAATGTTTTACCTAGGGAATCTATCAAGAAAATAGGAGAACACCTAGGTTTCAATCCTAAATGGACTAGGCATATACCTAGGAAGTCCAATGCCCAAGATTTAAATCAAAATTCTAAAATTGGGCAATTAGAAAAGGAAAATCAAGTCTTGAGGTCAAGACTTGAAAAACTTGAAAAGACCCTAAATAAGATACAAAATCAATTTAAAGGGTCTAATGGTCAAAGTCAAAGGTCCAAAAGTCAAAGTCAACACCAAGGACCTAAGAGTCAAAAGTCAACCAAGGGCAAGCAAGGTTTGAGTCACAAACCTAAGCCTAAGGTAGCTTACCATAGTGTTCCATTAGATTATGGAACACTGACTAGGTCTAGGAAGACCAAGGTCAATAGGGAGGTTATCCCTAGAGTTGACCAAAGGGTGTGCCTAGTGGCTAGGGTTTCTAGAAAACCTAGGGTGGCCACTAAGAAGGTTGCAAGGGGAGTTACCCCTAGAGTCAACCTAGGTAACACCCAAATGACCAAGGCTAACAAGCCTAGGAGGGTCATTAGGAAGGTATCTAGGGAGGTTATCCCTAAGGAATACCTAATTAACCCTAGGAGCTCAAATCGGTTTTGGGTTCCTAAGAGCGTGATTGATTCACGCTAGATGGGTTCAGGGTGTGCCAACCTTGATTGGATGGGTAGTTAAATCAATCATGGTAAAGGTGGCACTTCAGGATGTTTTCAAGGTTATGGTTACCTTGGAAATACATTTGAGTCTTAATCCTAAAAGTTTTAGGATGTGCCAATATTACTTGAGAAGTTTGATAAAATGATCAAAATTGGCACAATTTAGGTTTAGAGGTTAGTGTGCCATTTTGGGTTTTTGGCACACTTGGGAGAAAAATAGAAATATGGCAAAATATAATTAATTATATGAAATGGCAATTAATATTAAAATTTAGGTATCACTATACCTATATATTTTATATGCCATGCTTTGTTTGCTATATAACATGCCATGACATCATGCTTTTTTTTAATCATTCTATATGTCATGTACATGTTTAGGATTAAGGATTAAATGTCATGTATTTTTTAGATTTCATATTATACCATGACATCATGATTATGAGCATGTGTTTATCTATATCATCTCTAATGCCATAATCACTCATGCATATAAGATAATTTGATTGAAATTGATTTAAGGACAATGGCATGACTTGGAGTCCCATTTATAAGGGAATCAAGTAGGGTTGCCTTAGAAAAATGCATGAAACCCTAGATTAAATGAACCAAAACCCACATCTCACATCCAATTGACATGTATGTGTATTTATACGCCCTAGATACATGTGAGATGCTAGGATATGAGTTAAGTTCAAGGTGCATAGTGTTTGCATCTAGATGAACTAAAACTCATCTAATTTCAATTGTGGATCATTGGGAAAGCTTGTGTACAAGTCATGTGCATAGAGCCCAAGGAATATGATCCAAAATAAGGTTTTGAAAACATTTTAAAATCATTTTGAAAAACCTTGGTGAAGTCTATCTTTTGATAGCAATCACCATTGATAGAGTTGATACAAAATAGAGCCAAAACATTGAAAATTTCAATGGTTTTGAGTTTTGTATCAAACTCACTATTTTATGGGTAAAATAATTTTCAAATATTTTTCACCCATTGTGTGTGTCATAAGTATTATACGTATGAATTTTCATGATTTTTCGAATTACGTATAATTATTTATGAATTTCCAAAATTCATTTTCTCGAGAATGAAAATCGAGATTAAGATCACGATCGCCTGGTGGCACGATCGATGTGAGTGGCAATGATCGACATCGCCGAGTCGATCGCTGTGTCTGATTTCGGGTTAACAAGGTTTGTTTAGCCCGTGTTCAGCTATGGAAAAGGTTCCTAATCACTCCTAACCCTAGGATATGCTTTAGGAGGCATTATAAAGGGTGAAAATTCATTGGATATGGATTAGGAGCTGTGTTAGGTCAAAGTATCAAATTTAGGGTGAGTGAAAGTTCTATGTTGAACTTAGAACCTTAATTTTGATGGTTTAGAGTTCCTATTGGCTTAGGGGCTTCCCAAGGACATTGTTGGTGCAATGATCAAGGGGGAGCAAGCCTTTAGGGGGAGGTATCCATCTTGGGATGATGAATGTGTTTTTCTCCTTGAAGAGGAGAAGTTATTGGGAGAGTATCATCAATTGGGAAAATTGATGGGTTTTTGATACCCAATTTGGTAATTGGGAGAGAGTATAGGATTGTCTCTCTTGAGTGATACGTGAACTATCACTAGGAAGATGGTAGGCATCCTAGGTATTTATTTTTGGATCAAGGGGGAGAGTGTAAGATCTCATTGAGACATGAGACATTGACCTCCTTGGAGAGAAAACCTTTTTGATGTTAGTCAAAAAGGGGGAGAATGTTTGGGGGAGAACATTTGGAGAGTGTTTACCAATTTGGGATAATTGGTAAGGGATTTGAGTTAGCGGTCTAACTCAGATGATTTGTTTGGTTTTTGTCAAACATCAAAAAGGGGGAGATTGTTGGTGCAATCGGCCCAGGTCACGATTGACCAGACTCGAGTTTGACTCGAGTGATGTTTTGATGTTTGACAAAGGGATTTGACAAAGTGGTTTGGCATTGATGTTTGACATTAATGTCGGTTAATATGTTGGGGAGATTGTTGGAGCAATCGACCCGGGTCATGTTTGACCGGACTCGAGTTTGACTCGAGGAAGACCTTAATGGTTGACCATGTGATTTTGGAAAGTCCAAGCATGGGTCTTGGCAAGGTAAAGTCCAAGTCATGGGTACTTGGCATGGAAAGTCCAAGTGGGACACTTGGCATTTGGTGAAGTCCAAGTCTTGAGTACTTGGCATGAAAAGTCCAAGTGGGACACTTGGCGCATGGAAAGTCCAAGTCATGGGTACTTGGAATTTGGGAAAGTCCAAGTCTTGAGTACTTGGCATGAGAAGTCCAAGCATGAGTCTTGGCAAATGAGAAGTCTAAGCATGGGTCTTGGCAAATGAGAAGTCCAAGCATGGGTCTTCGCAAATGAGAAGTCCAAGCATGGTCTTGGCATGGAAAGTCCAACATGGGTTGGCAAGGGAAAGTCCAAGCTTGAGTCTTGGCATTTGGGAAGTCCAAGGGGTTTGATATTGACAGCGTAAACTCCAAGCGGAGTCTTGGCGGCGTAAGTCCAATGTGCCTTGGCGGTGTAGACACCGTTAGCATGACATAGCCGAGGGAAGCACCTGGAGGCTAGCGCGATGGATGAACAAGTCATGGATGACTTGGAGGGATCCGAGAGGCGTGAGGCTGATGGAGGTGGCTAGAAGGCTTAGGTCTAGGCTAAGGGTGGTCTAGCAAGTATGGGGGCACCATACTTGGGTTAAAACCTCATCTTTGAGGTTGGCAGTCGACTGGCATTATGGTCGGTTTGACTACCATGAGTCGACCGCTAAGTTGAGCATGAGCACAGCAAATGCTCGCGTGATCGAGTAAATCGATCGGCTACGTGTGATCGGCCCCAATGTTGGCGATCGTTGCAGCCGATCGCTAAGAGATCCGTTGGAGTTTTTCCAGCGTGGATCTAGCCGTTGTCTCACGACAACAGTGGCATCAGTCGACTGGTGACTTATGGCAGTCGACTGATAGGCGGAAATCCAGGTCGCACGGAAGGATAAAAGGAGCTTGACGGGAGGATTTTTGGCAATGGTTTCTTGAGCATCTTTGGGGCGATTTGTTGCTGCAAATTAGAGTCTCTAAGACCACTCTTCAAGCAACCAAAAGCAAGCAATCCAAAGCATTTGTAAAGTGTTTTCTTTACTTGTATTGCATTATTCTTCATTGTATTTGCTTGTTGCTTTTAGATTATTATTGTAATCTATTGTAAGAGGTTTCTCCACCTCCGACTTGTGTCGAGAAGGAGTATTTGTGATTAGTGAGTGCGTGTGCATCACTAGGGCTCTTTAGAGCTCGATCCGTGGAGTAGGAACCGTTCGGTTCCGAACCACGTTATATCCTTGTGTTCATGATTGTATCTTTTCGTTATTGCTTTTATTATTTCTATTCCGCTGCGCATAACGAGTTTTGTAGAGACGATCGCGAACGAATTCCATCTACGTACGAATTCAACGCTATTCACCCCC
Organism: Wurfbainia villosa; assembly: GCA_025175895.1. NCBI lineage: Eukaryota > Viridiplantae > Streptophyta > Magnoliopsida > Zingiberales > Zingiberaceae > Wurfbainia > Wurfbainia villosa. Next base: position 77,758,977 of record CM046005.1, read on the forward strand.
CCTCTAGCGGCCTCAAATCTCCAACATCCATGACTTGTGAGATCAAGTCATCGAGTTGACCTACATGCTAATCTCTACGCATTAACATTGTCCTTGAATGTTAATACTTGACTAGGAATGATTAAGAGTAGTGTTCTCTATATCATCTCATTATCGATTCAACCAATCAATTGATATAGATAAGAACCTTCTACTCAAGGATGTTATTATACTTAGTTATTTGGCACCAATACAAGTAAATTTAATAACCATGCCTTTATAAATAGGAATATGATACAATAAAGTCCATACAATAATCATCACATGATTGACTCTAGGGCTTTCACTAACAGGGTGTGCATATGCTGCTGCATCTCCCTGCGGTAAGCTGCCTCATCTTGGCGACGAGCTGCCTCATCCTAGCAACGAGCAGCCTCCTCCTAGAAGTATATGCAGGCCTCATCGTAAAACTCCTCTGCCCGCTGGAAATGCTCCCGGAATCCCTACAACTCTGCCTGTTGGTAGGTGCTCTGCTCCTCCCATCGCTGCCTCTGTGTCTGCTGTTCAGTGTAAATGTCATCGAGGCACGATTGGAACACCGAGAAATCATATGCCGATGTGCCTGCATCCTGATCAAAAATAGAAAAAGATGGTGGCACAGGTGTAGGCTCGTGTCAGCGCGGACTAGGTGGGCTCCTATGTATGTGTGGACTAAAGGGAGAGTGGTACAAAGGTGAAGAGATGGGCGCTGATGTGGATGGTCCCTCATGTGGAGGGGACTCCACTATCAGGTCCAAGTGCTAATTGGCGCGTATAGCGATGGTGGTATGATTCGGGTCAGGGAGCCTAAGGGTCGTAAGATTTTTCCTTACAAAGCATAAGGAGTCTCCTTCTCTTACAATCATCTTCATGGACATGCTTACTCCTAGGTCGATCCTAGGGCTCCCCTCTATACTCTCCAATGCTGTGTAGTCGTACCCCATCCTATAACATATGTGGGTAAGTAGGTCTCCCACATGGATCCCTCCGCATGCTGCTTTGCCCATCTTCACTAAGTGTCTGATGAAGTGGGACCCTACATCGATGCTACTCCTTTCTTGTAGCATGTCCCATAGGCAAAGCATCTCACTGGCTCTCACTACACTGTCACTCTCCCCACGACCAAATATAGTACTGGCCATGACATAGTGAAGGTATCGAAAGACGGGGTTTTGGAGGAGCGACGCTTTGGCCCTAGAAGGGTCATAAACATGCTCCCCTGTCAACCTAGTCCAAATCAAACGAGAGTTGTACCCATTAGGGGTTCTTCTCTCTCCCCCACTTGGCAAGCCAAAGCATGAGTTCCATTGGTGAAGGGTCCACTCATGATCAATATTAAAAAGTCTAAAAGTTATCCTACCCTCCTCACTCTCTCTACCCGTTAAAACTTTCGCCTCTAAAGAACTCAAAAATTCCAAAACTATCCTAGGGTAGGTTAGGTGCCTTATTCCCATAATCTCATCCCACCCCATTTATGCAAATAGGGTTTGCATGTCACCCAACAAACCTAAAGATCCTAGCAAATCCTCATCTAAGTACCTAGTAGCAGTAAGTTTATGAGTAGAGAGCATATTGAACCTATCTCTTTGCTCATTATTGCAAAAAAGTAGAGGGGGTAGGGTGTTACCCTCTTTCGAAGCTTGAGGAGCGTAAGATCTTCTTGTTTGTCGCTCCGAGGCATCGGATCGGGATGCTACGGTCTTTGTCCTCCTCATCCTTGCTCCTTTTGGCTTCTAAAGAGGTTGGAAATGCTTCTAGAGGAAGGGGAAAATGAAATCACACGGCTAGGGCAAGAACTTTTGAAGCACACGATGCAAATGAGGTGAAAACACACAGTTCACCCCTTTTAACCTCGCGCGCCACAGCCGTGTGAAAACACACGGCCAGGCCGTGAGCACCTCTGGTCAAGCGGGCATGGCCGTGGGAAAACATACGGCTAGGCCGTGTGCCCCCATTTTTCACTCCTTTCATACACCATGACCCAAATTTGTTCATACACTTCGCCGTGTAGACTAATATGGGTTTCATTTTTGCCTAGCAAAGTTCTTTTCTACTCATAACTCTAAATGTGATGGAAACCAAAACTAAAATGTAACACATGTATGCGATGCAATAGAAAAAAGAAAAATCTACAACTAAACTTGGGTTGCCTCCCAAGAAGCGCTTTATTTAAGGTCGTTTAGCTCGACCGCACTCTTCTATCAACTTGGCTCCGGTGGTTCAGTGAACCTCCATTCATCCATCTCGGGATCTGCGTATGCTGCTTCCTTCCTGGCTCTCGTTGGAATCACATATTTCCCTGACGCAGGTTCCTGACTTCCTGTCCCAGTGGCCTCAAATTTGATCTTATCCTCTCCCACTTTTAGGGTCAGCTTGTGATTCTTAACATCAATGACCATTCATGCAGTAGCTAAAAATGGTCGCCTCAGAATGATGGGTATCTTGGGATCTTCTTCCATCTCCATCACCACAAAGTCAGTTGGTAATGTAAACTTCCCCACCTTAATAGGAACGTCTTCTAAAATCCCCAATGGGTAGTGGTATGTGTGGTCAGCTAGTTGTAGTGTCATAGTAGTGAATTTTAAATTTCCTAACCCTAGCTTTTTACATAAGGTATAGGGCATAAGACTCACACTCGCTCCCAAATCACAAAAGGCTTTACTAATCAGTGTCGTCCCTATATAGCACGGGATATAGAAGCTCCCTGGATCTTTTAATTTCTGAGTAGCTTCGTTTCGGAGATAAGCGCTTGACTCCTCCGTGAGGGCTACAGTTTTCGACTCTGCTACCTTCCTACGATGTGCTAGAATATCTTTCATGAACCTAGCGAACTGGGGCATTTAGTGCAACGCTTCGAGTATTGGTACCTCTACCGAGATCATCTTTAGCATATCCAGGAATTTACCAAACTCGGTGTCTTTCTTTGCATTCGTCAACCGCTGTGGGAATGGTACAGTAAGGGGTGGTTTAGCCCTCACAGCAGGCTCTTGGTTTGTCTCTCTTGTTTTTTCATTCTCTGCCTCCCCCAGAGGCTCTAGCTGTTCAAATCCCTTGTCCTTTTAGGTAACCGACCGTCCTGGCATTTCTTTCAGGATCCTCCCGCTTCGCAGCGTCACTTCCTGACACTGCTCTACCGGATTAGCCTCTGCTCTTCCTGGTAGCTTCCCTGGTATCCTGGAGATTTGGTTCATGATCTGAGCTACTTGAATCTCCAGCGACTTCTGCCTGGTGGCAAGATCTCTTACAGATGATCCCAACCCATCGATCATTGTATCCATCTGCGAATGCCATCGCTGAAATTCAGTGTTCGCCTCCCGTTGCGTTCGAATGAAATCCTCTAGCATACTCTCTAGTCGGGTGTTAGAGGGATGTGGCTGCCCATTCTCTCCCGGCAGTTGGAACCTTCCTAAGGTATTCTTATAGGGAAAATTTTGGTGGTTCCTCCATCCTGGATGAGAAGTGCTGGAGTGTTGGTTGTCGGGTCTTGGGTTGTAGTCCCTAACTGCATCGCAGTGCTCAATCTGCTCATCCTGGGTCCCTTGTCCTCCATAGTAGTCCATGGAATTGACAGTGTAACGTTCCACTGTAGGCGTGGGTTGACCACGTTCGGAGGCCCATTGATGGTGATTTTGTGCCACCTCTTCAATAAGATCCTCTGCCTCCTCGATGGTCTTGTTCATTAAGGCTCCTCCCGCGGCAGAATCCAAACACATCTTCGTGGCATAAGCGATCCCATTATAGAAAATGTGGATCACCAACCACCTCTCCAGTCTGTGGTGTGGGCATTGATAAAGTAGCCCCTTGTAGCGATCCCATGCTTTGAACAGAGACTCCCCATCCTTCTGACAAAAGCTAGTGATAAGATGGCGCATGTGAGCAGTCTTACTTGGTGGGAAGTATTTATTCAGAAACTGTTGCTCACACTGCTCCCATGTGGCGATACTGCCAGAGGGTAAGGAGTGAAGCCAAGCCTTAGCCTTATCCCATAGTGAAAACGGAAACAGGCTCAGGCGGATCACGTCAGAAGGGACTCCATTCAGTTTCATGGTTGAGCAGATTTCTAGAAAAGCCTTAAGATGCCGGTTCGGGTCTTCAGTTGCAGCTCCCCCGAATTGGCTATGCTAGACCATATGTATGAGTTTCGGCTTAAGCTCGAAGTTATTCACCGATATGGATGGTCCAGCTATGCTCGGCCTGAATCCTCTAGCGCTAGGAGCTACGTAGTCTCGAAGAGGTCGACTTCCCATGTTCACCTCGGAAGCAGCTTGATCTTCCATTTTTCGTTGTACTGCTCTTCGATGGTGAAAGGTTCGCTCTATCTCTAAATCGATCGGAATTAGACCTTCCGACCCTAGACTTCTAAGCATACGACGAACCAAACCACAAAAGTAAGAGTGCTAACCTAGCACTAAAAGCAGAAAATAAATAAATCTAGCAAATAAAAACCTAAGATGCAATAAGTAAAAAGGAAACTACTACTACAAATAAAAACTAAATCTAAATATGGAAACTAGAACTAAGCATATAAGATTAATCTAAAAAGAAAAATAAAGCAAGAAAATTAATTTAATCCTAAGTCCGATCCAATCTACCACCGTTCGATTTGATATCGAATCGAACGACGCCAGTTTACGTATTGCTAACTTATGCAGTGTAACCTTAAATCCCAGCGAACGTCAGACTCAAAGTATACTCACTCGCATAGAGTGCGGATCGTCGAGTAATAAATAGATTGCTCGATCCCACGAGGTGGATTCGAGTACCAATATGCTAAGTGGTTGTGATTGTTCGGACAAAATCTCAGAGAGAGTGGTTGGTGAGGACTATCGGAGGACCCTACTTAGTGCGGTGTCACACGGAGGAGGAAAAGAGTACGCCGGGGTCTTGAAAAGGCGATTCTAGGACTTCGGTTTCACTTGTGTACCATAGAACAACGTTGTCAATTGGCGTCGTCTAAACTTCTACTTTTGGTTGTGGGGAAGGGACATCATACACTCTCCCACAGAGCCGCCGCATTCACCGGGAGTTATCCTCGCCCAAAAAAACGGGATAGGGGTTACGAGGATGCCAAATCAATCCTTGTGGTGGACCGTTTCCGATTTCACCGCTCCCTTCTCCTCGCAGTTACGGGAGGTCAGGTTTACCCCTAGATTCCTTGATCAAACCTCCTAAATATCGATTGCGAGGGTTGCCACCACCTCATATCGCCTAAGCACAGTGGAAAGAAAGCCAAATACACGTAGGTATAATAAAGAGCAACATCCAATTGTCAAATCAAACTTTTGGCTAGAATTTAATATGAACCAACATTGTCTATGAACACAAGCTACTCCCTAATCCTAGAATCCAAAGTTCTACTCCATAAACATGAAGGAAGAATCACAACACAAGTTTGAGTTCAATTACAATAGAAAGAGAGCGCAGAAATAGAGATTACAATGCGTTGTGACCTTCTCTCCAGTGTTGTGTTGCAAGTGGTGGACCTCCGACGGTGTTCCTCCTCCCCGCTGCGAATTACCAAATCTTTTTAGGGCTTCGGCGTGCCGTCCTAGCCGTCGTGCCTCCCCCCTAGGGTTTGGGCGGAGCCATCCTTATATAGACGTCGCCTCGGACCACTGCGAAATCGGGAAAAAACCCTAGTCGCACAACTCCATCGGGCCGCAACACGGGCAGGCCGTGTGCGGCCCTGGTGTGCTGATCTTCTCCCATCGGACACGGCCGTGTGAATCCACATGCCCTGGCCGTGTCCCACTCTGCGTCTAGCATGAAATGTCCTTCTTTCTCTCCAAAAATGCTTTTTTTCCGCCCGAAAAGCCAACCTGCATTCAAAAGAACAACGAGCAGACCTCCGAACTAGAAAATAGGAAATGCATGCAAAAATAGAGTAACATATGCATGAAACTAATGCAAAATGTAACAAGATGTGAGCGAAAACTACTCCTAAAACCCTATGGGGCTGTTTGGTTCGGGGTTATTGGGGATAACCTTGGTTATTCATTCAAGGTTATAAACAAAACCCTTGTTTGGTTTAAGTTTTGAATGATGACCAAGTAATAAAGAATACTCGACACGTCAGCAAATAACCCATGCAGGGTCATACAACTCGGAATTGAAAAACCTAAGAAAAGAGAGGTTTTTGTTTATTCTGGGGTTAAGAAATTTTCTTTTCCAATATTAACCTTTATATTTTTTATTTTGCATGGGTATGATTTAGATATTTGTATGATTAAAAAATATTAAAAAAATATTTTAACAATTCAACGTCAATGCGTTGTCACCTTCTCTCCGGTGTTGTGTTGCAAGTGGTGGACCTCCGACGGCATTCCTCCTCCCCGCTGCGAATTACCAAATCTTTTTAGGGCTTCGGCGTGCCGTCCTAGCCGTCGTGCTTCCCCCCTAGGGTTTGGGCGGAGCCATCTTATATAGACGTCGCCTCGGACCACTGCGAAATCGGGAAAAAACCCTAGTCGCACAACTCCATCGGGCCGCAACACGGGCAGGCCGTGTGCGGCCCTGGTGTGCTGATCTTCTCCCATCGGACACGGCCGTGTGAATCCACATGCCCTGGCCGTGTCCCACTCTGCGTCTAGCATGAAATGTCCTTCTTTCGCTCCGAAAATGCATCTTTTCCGCCCGAAAAGCCAACCTGCATTCAAAAGAACAACGAGCAAACCTCCGAACTAGAAAATAGGAAATGCATGCAAAAATAGAGTAACATATTCATGAAACTAACGCAAAATGTAACAAGATGTGAGCGAAAACTACTCCTAAAACCCTATGGGGCTGTTTGGTTCGGGGTTATTGGGGATAACCTTGGTTATTCATTCAAGGTTATAAACAAAACCCTTGTTTGGTTTAAGTTTTGAACGATGACCAAGTAATAAAGAATACCCGACACGTCAGCAAATAACCCATGCAGGGTTATACAACTCGGAATTGAAAAACCTAAGAAAAGAGAGGTTTTTGTTTATTCTGGGGTTAAGAAATTTTCTTTTCCAATATTAACCTTTATATTTTTTATTTTGCATGGGTATGATTTAGATATTTGTATGATTAAAAAATATTAAAAAAATATTTTAACAATTCAACGTCATATATTTTTTTCTTTATATTTTTTATTTTGCATGGGTATGACTTAGATATTTTTATAATTAAAAAATATTAAAATAATATTTTAATAATTTAAAAAAAATGATAAAATTATAATAAGAATGTACATTTAATTTTTAAAAGAATATATAATTAAATTTGTATCAAGGGTAATATGGTAAATATTAACTTAGGTTATGTATTAAAATCTCAAAACAAACAAGTGTTTATTGTAATACTTATGATTGAAACAAACAATCCTTGGTTATGTTTCATTCCTCATAACCTTAGTTATGTGATAATCACATAACCAAGGTTATACATGATAATTTGAACCAAATGCACCCTATATGTTTTGCTCACATCAGCGCACGGCTTCGCAATGCCATCCTTCACGTCTCTTGCCCTCGAAGTATGCTTCCCTTGGGCCTCACTCCATTTGCTCCCCGTCCGGCGGTCCCTCGGATGCACGAAGCGCACGTCTTCGCAATGCCATCCTTCACCGACTCAAGGACCCCGAGCCTAGTGAACTTGCCAAGTCCTCAAGACTTCCCATGCCAAGCCCCATGCTTGGACTTTCACCGTCAAGGCTACACACTTGGACTTATGTGACCAACCCATGTTGGACTTTCCAACACCAAGCCCTATGCTTGGATTTTCCCAACACCAAGCCCCATGCTTGGACTTTTCACCACCATGGCTACACACTTGGATTTACGTGGCCAACCCATGTTGGACTTCCCATGACAATCCCATGTCATGCGTTTTGTCTAACATCAAAATACAGTTCGAGACAAACTCGAGTCCCGGGCCGATTGCACCAACAATCTCCCCGTTTTTGATGTTTGACAAAACCTCAAACTTAAGTCTACCAATTATCCCCAATTGGCAATTCTCACATCCCAATGAGAATTCCAACTATCCTAATTGGTAACTTCTCCCCCTTTTTGACATACATCAAAAAGTTCCTCCCCAAGGGTATGAATGTCTCATATCCCAATGAGATCTTACAATCTCTCCCATGGAGGAACACATGCGTACAATCTTTCTAGTGATAAGTCCCATATCACTTAAGAGAGGTCATCCCAAATTCTCCTCCCATGAGGAAATACACATCCATCTTCCCATGATGGATACCTCCCCCTAAAGGCTTGCTCCCCCTTAACCATTGCACCAACAATGTCCTTGGAGAGTCCCTAAGCCAATAGGAATGCTAAACAATCAAAATTAAGGCAAAGTTCAACAATGAACTCTCATCCACCTTAAAATTGATACTCACCCTAATCACTTCTCCTAATCCATATCCAATGGATTTCCACCCTTTCTAATACTCTCCATAGCATGTCCTAGGGTTAGGAGTGGTTAGGGGACCAAAATATAGCTGAACATGGGCCTAACCACCATGGTTTACCCGAAATCAGCTTGGGCAGTCGACTGTATTAGATATCAGTCGACTGCCACCCTCATCAGTCGATTTCCATCCATGGCAGTCGACTGATAACCTTTAAACCCTAATTCTGCATGTGCAGCCAATACTTTTGGAGAGGGAGCATCAACATATCAAGAGGACTATTATGGAGGGAAGGGCAGATTAGAAGAGCAGATTGAGCATGTCGATGTAGTTGGGGACCACCATTAAAGGCCCAACAACCCATACTCCAACACTTACAATCCCGTATGGAGGAACCACTCGAATTTTTCCTATACGAATAACTCGGGGAATTCCCAACCGTTTGGAGTATATGGTCAGCAATAAGGCAATGGGCAGCAGCAACCAAATAAGTCTAGGCTAGAACTGATGATGGAAGACTTCATTGCTACCCAAACGAAGGCCAATGAAGAATTTCGACGCCAACATCAAAAATTTGAAGAGTCACTTAGGTATTTGAAGACCACTGTTGACGGTCTTGCAAGTCACACGAAGATGTTGGAAACACAAGTGGCCCAAATAGCCCAAACCGTAGCGCAGACCATGGATAGCTCTCCATCATTACTCGAGCTGCGTCAGGTCAAGAAGTGTGCAGCGAGAGAGTAGCACAGAAAAATAGATTCGCCAAGGGATGTGCGACCATGATATCGACCTTGCCAATCCAGGCTAAAATTGAAGATAAAATCTCACCCAAGCTTGAGGACCCTAGTGAATTTGTTATACCCTGCTCGATTTATGGTGAGAGCTTCGATGAAGGGCTGTGCAATTTAGGGTCATCAGTTAGCGTGATCCCTACGCATTCTACTTAGAGATGGGGCTGGGCGGTATACAACCAACGGGCATAAATATTCGCATGGCGGATGACAAGATGAAGAAGCCCGTTGGCCTGCTAGAACATGTACCTGTGGTGATTGAGAATTTTGTCATACCCACATATTTTATTGTATTGGACACAAGACTAAACCCCCAGAATCCCATCATCTTGGAAAGACTCTTTCTGGCGATTCCGGGAGCGTGTATAGACATAAAGGCGCACAAGATCTCCTTGGAAGTAGACGGAGAGATCATCATCTTCAACTTGTTAGAGTGTAGAGCTCCCTTCTTAGACAACTACACTTTTAGCAAGGTAAAGCCCAGCCTACCAGAAGACAACACAGAGGCAGATGAATGGAGGTTTACAGAACCTCCGGAGCCAAGTTGAGATAATGGAGTGTGGTCAAGCTAAAAGACCTTAAACAAAGCGCTTCTTGGGAGGCAACCCAAGCATAATTTTACATGTTTTTAATCTTTCTGCATTCATGTGTATAATTTAGACTTTGATTTATGGTCACTTATGTTTTTCCAAATAGTTTAGGATTAGAAAGAACTTGCTAGGAAGAAGCAAAAATCGTTTTGAGCCCACCTAGTCCACGACGAGAGCCTGCACCTGCACCACTAATTTTCTTCTACTCTTGAGCAGGATGCAGGTACAACCACCTATGACTTCTCAGAGTTCTGATCGCGCTTTGACGACATATACACAGAGCAACAAACACAGGGGCAACAATGGGAGGAGCACAGTGCCTACATGTAGGTAGAGTTACAAGGCTTACGGGAGAACTTCCAGTGGGCTGAGGAGTTCTACGACTCAGCTCGAGTTTATTTTCAGGAGGAGGCTGCCCGTCACCAAGAGGAGGCCATACATCGCCAGGAGGTTTGGCAGCACATGAGTGCCCAGCAGGCATAGTAGGCCTGGGAGGAGGAGCATCGACTAGCCGCTACATCCACCAGCTCTCAGATTGACCACATGTACATGTGACACTAGTGACTGAGCACCAGATTTACCCAGGAGCCCGACATGCCTAGGCTACTAGACTTTCCACCACGACCACCATATTAGAGGTATAACTTCATACAAGTCTGGGGGGGGACCCCAAGTTTTGATTTATTTTGTTTCTAGCAGTAGTTTCTTTCCTGATATTTGCATTTTAGTTAGCATTCATTTGTTCATGCATAGGTTGTTTAGTTTCTTTCAGCACTTAGTTTTTGCTATCTATAAGTTGCCTCAGTAGTATTTTTAAAGTTTTCTTCATGAGTTGTTTCCATGGATAGCTTAACTTCATTTACCTCGAGGTATTTTATTTTATTTTATGTGCTCTAATGAATGTTCTAAACTTACATTGGTTAGCTTTTATTTTTACACTTACACATGTCGAATATTCTGAAAGGGAGAATCTAGTACGTACCTAGTAATGATTCATCTCAGTAGTCTAGTACTTTAGAATCCATAGGTGACTCTAGATTTAACATTTTAGTTACTGTAGATGCTCGGATCGTGGAAGCCCATTCAGAAAAATTAAAATCCCAAGAGAGGAAGAAAAGAAAAAGAAAAAAAATCGAATAAGAAGAGAAAAAAAAAAGAGGGAAAGAAAAAGATAGTGAGAAAAGTTGGAAAAAAGATTATGAGGGATAAGAAAATAGTTGTCGTGGGTGGAAATGGTTAGGTGCCCCTTTGAGACCGAGTTAGGTTACTGGGGAAACACCTACCAATTTCTCTTAATACCGAGCACGCCTTTGAGACTTTGTGCTAGATCTAGAGAATGACCCTCGCTTTGGGCAAGTAAGTGCCTAAGAGTCAGAGACCTTAAGAAAACTATAGGATGATGACTTAACTTACCATGGAACGAGTATCCCCTAAGAAGATTCACTTAGCACGTGCATGAGAAGCTAACTTAGTGAATTTTTAGAACATATCTATTTTGCTTTGATTGAAAATACCGCTTGATAAATCTAGTTAACATGCTAAGTATGGGACAAAGCCTTTTTAAAAATTTTATGGCACTGAGGTTTGCTTGAGGACAAGCAAAGACTTAAGTCTGGGGGAATTGATGTGAGCAAAACATATAGGATTTTAGGAGTAGTTTTTGCTCACATCCCGTTGCATTTTATATTTGATTCTTGCATATTTCACTTTATTTTGCATGCATTTCCTATTTTCTAGTTCGGAGATATGCTCATTGTACTTTTTTGTACAGGACAACATTTTACGGGGAAAATGATGCACTTTTGAAGCGAAAAGAAGGTATTTGGCAGCTAGAACAGAAGGACACACACCCTGTCCTTGTGAATCCACACAGCTCGCACCCCAACGCCACACACGACCTGACCGTGTGAATCCACATGGCTGTGTGGCACTGGGCGATTTCGATGCGATTCTGTTATTTCCCAGGGTTTGGGGAGATCCGACCTGATGTCCATATAAAGGAAGCTCCGCCCAAACCCTAGGGAGGAGGCATGACGACCGGGACAACACTCCGACGCTCTAAAAAGCTTCGGAAACTCGCAACGGGGAGGAAGAATTCCGCTCGAGGATCAAGTTCTGCACATCAATGTCGGAGAGGAGAGCAAAAGTGTATTGTAATTCATGTTTTTTGCGCAGTTTACATTGTTTCTATGAATTCTAATATGCTTTGTGTTTCTCTTCTCGTATTTTTGGAGTAGATTCTCCTCTTCTAGGATTAGGGAGTAGTTTGTGTGCGTAAAACATGTTATTTCAAATATATTTCTGTTCTTGAAATCATATTTGCAATTGGTGATTGTTTAGATCGATAGCTATTTGTTTTGGTCTTCTATTTACTGTGCGTAGCCGATACGAGGGGTGACAACCCTCGTATCAAAGATTTAAAAGAATTATGGAGGAACCTAGGGGTTGACCTCATCTTTGGTAACCGTAAATGGAAGGGTGTGATAAAGTCAGAAATGGGACATGTTTCGACTCGTCATAGGGATTGATCCGGCATCCTCGTACCGCTTATCCCGTCCTAAAGCCAGGGGTCGACCTGGTATGGCAGAGGTAGTTCCCGATAGATGCAAAGGCTCATCAGGAAAGTGTATGATGTCCCTTCCACAAGACCATAGTTAGACGTCTAGATAATACTCGATTGATAGCGTGTTCTGTGACACAAAAGCGAAATCAAAATCCTAGAACTCCCTTAAAAGACTCGTAGTAACCCTTCTCTTCCTCCGTGTGACACCGTACTAGAGTTAGGACCGACGACAACCCTCGTCATCACAACCATTAGAACGGAACTCCGAACTGTTAGTAATATATGAGAGATGTCCTAAGGCAATTGCCTTATGTTTGAACCATTTATATGATAAATGAAGATTCACTATTTGAGTATACATGCTTTCATGTATTTGATTAGATCTTAAACTCATTTACTGAATGTCCATGATACGATTCACAGCATGAGAGAATTTGTGATTGGATTACAACTAGTGAGTAACTCTACATGTGTAATTGTGATGTATCGAAATTATCCCTAGTCGATGAATTGATGGATTTGGACACCATTGATTCTGTCGAGACTAGCACGAGGTATACTCCTTGGTGTATCCAAGCAGCTGATTCTCACTGGCTGAAGACATTGTGATGTCTGGAGTTAATCGTGGATGCTATTTATGGTAACTAGTTTATTGGAGTGACTAGCCGTAAGACTTCATATGGTTCTCTACATATATAGATATGCCAATGAAGTTCTTACTGCAGCTTAAGTACGATGTTCCTTTGACTTACGGTATTCAAGTCATCTTGATGATAAAGACTTATGCTTTAACATCTTAAGCAAGCATCTCTGAGGAGATGTGGACCCGGGATGATTGGGTATAAGTCGAAGTGATCGAAGGTGTTTGAATAGCCTATAAAGGATTCACCACTCCTTCCGAGGAGATGTATACCCATGGCCTCTCATCGGATTGTTACTAAAGTTTTTGGCCAAAGCATTACATGTTTAGAGTAAGGTACTCTTCGATACATGTGCAGTAACTAGAATCCGTAGGACGAGGAAATGATACTTGGGCTAGGTGTGACGTAGTCAACCTAGTGGGGACTGACACTATAGACCATGTCCTGAACCAAGTGGGTATAAGATGAGTGAAGGGAATGGGGCACGATTCATTCGAGCTGCTGAAGGGTTTCAGAAATAGTTCTGGATAAACTGTTGATCTTTTCAGTCAATTGGGGATCATAATGTACTACTAGGTGCCATTCATGATTGTTCTATAATTAATGGTTAATTATAGACGACCAACATAAACCGAGAACCTATTTGGTCACACGCACAACGAGCGTAATCCAAAGGATTTAAAACAAGCTTGAGAATGAGATTCTCAGACCGAGAGAAACTAGGTTTGGTTGGACCAAACATGGAGCGAGCATGAAATCATTTCAGTCGCAATGGAAGTGTGGATGGGCCGTGTCTTATGAAGACATGATGGATGAACCAAATTGGTTTGGTTCTAATCCAATGGAGGAGAATAAACCAAAGGGGTTTGGTTTGTTTTAAACGAATGAACCAAAGTTGGTTCGGTTCGTTTTAACTTAAAATAGACCAACATGGTTTGGTTTATTTTAACTTAAATTAATGGAGCGGGTTAATGGGCTTTTGGTTATGATCCGGTAACCATTAAGAGAATTTGTTCTCTATAAAATAGGGCTTAAGGGTTTTGTTAATCCCTAATCCTTGCAACCCTAAAGTTGCCGCCCACCTCCCTCTCCTCTCCAAGTCTTGCCGGCGCCCAACTCCAAGCCGCCGCTCAAGCTTCTTCAATCGGCATCCAGCAGCTGCCGTCCTCCCCACTTGCCGGCATCTAGCTGTTGCCGGAGGAGCTCCGGTGATCTTCCTTGGCTCCGGCGACAAGGTGAGCATATTGCTTTCCTTATTTGGCTGGCGCAAGGTCTCCACCAAAGCTGTCCAGTTTTCTGGACAGCTTGTTTCCTTCTTGTCGGAGCGTCGTTTGGACGATGTTTGGAGCTCCGACAGCAGTAGCCTTTCCGGGGATTCGATATCTGATAATCCTCATAGGTGGAGGACGAAAGATTCGTCAAACGGTTGACGAATACGTCTCCGAAGAAGCGAGTTTTTGAGGACTCGTTTTGGATCCGAATTTTGATTCGGATCGTGATCTTCTCTCGATCACATCGTCTTCAACACGAGGCTAGTAACTCGTACGAAGACGAGGCTTGTGGCTTTGTGAAGTCATCTCGAAGATACTCGGCGTGGATACGGATAGAGACGATTCTAGCGAGGATCGTTCCGGTTGATGCGTTTCCCACTACACGTGATACGTCAGGTATACATAGTATAAATTTCTTTTTATTGCAAAATTTGAATTTACAGTTATGTCTACACATGTTGTACTATACATTCGTGTGGTGTGTGTGTTGTAATAAATTAGATTTATTATTTTATTTCTTCCGCTGTGCACATGTTTACGAAACATGTTCGAACACACACTCACCGCGGTGCCGGAAATCCAACAGTGGTATCAGAACCCAGGTTGCATTTTGACATAATCATAAAATTATTTTACGATAGTCATAATGGTATTTCTAGAAATTTTCTACTTTTGGAAAGTTAGAAGTATTTATGGAAATTTTTAATTTTGGAAAGTCTAGAAGTATTTATGGAAATCTTCTACTTTTGGAAAGTTGGAAGTATTTATAGAAATTGAAATTTTCCATAAATAAAATATTTGATTAGATTTGGAAATTTGTTTTCTAATTTAATCATGATTATATTTGGGAAATCAAATCTTAAAATATTTTATTTCCATAAGTAGTTTTGATGATTTAGGAAATTAGTTTCCTAAATTGACTTTCCTTAATCAACACTTTCCACAAATAAAATATGTGATTAGATTTGGAAATTTATTTCCTAATTTAATTATAATTTGATTTGGAGAATCAAATCTTAAACATATTTTATTTCCATAAATAGTTATGACATATAAGGAAATTTTGTACATGTCATAATTGTATGCCATGTAATTGCATTAGATGCATATCATTATGTCATGCGTGTCGTGACATGTAGATGTATGCCATGCCATGTAGATAATAGTTATTTTCATGCAAAGAGGATGAGACATAAAAACCTTTACTCAATATTACAGCCTACACCTTCCATTAATATGGTTAGAACCAGAGTTCCGTTTCTTGTTCGGGTTGTTGGACTCTCTCCAAGCCCGACTCGAACCTGAACATGTTCAAACCATGGAATAGTTTAATATTAATATGATAAGAGTCAGAGGTTAATCGTTAGCTTTGGTTGTTGGACTCTCTCCAAGCCGGGCTAATTGGTTGAATGCGCTCTAACTATATTAAAACTATTTCTTGATTAATGGGTTGGCTTTAACCTGGAGCATCGGCTTGTTGGACTCTCTCCAAGGTCGATGTGAAGGGAGGTGAAGTTGGGTGCTATGAATATGATGCATACTTGTTAATGTGTTAACAACCCGATGTATGTGTGAACATTCAATTAGTTGATAGCACATTGTGATAGTTGCATATACGTGATATGCAATCGGTATATTTGATACCTACCATCGTAGTTATGAATGGCTTGTTGGACTCTCTCCAAGGTTGTTCATATCTATGTTGGATATCAGCCTATTCGGAGATGGACCTACGATCTCCCGAAGTGATTTTGGGGTTTTTGAAATTCGAAAAAATGAATGGGATTTATGAATGTATATTGATGCATTTTAAATCATCTTTCTCATATATGCTCGAGTTATATTTCTAGGATAATTGATTGATCATGATGTCTTTGAATTTGCACTCTATCTTGGATTCAAATAAATTGACTGTGCCGAACTTCTTGGACTGGCTTAGAAACTTGAGAATTGTTCTCAAGGTGAAAAGCTTGCGTATGTCCTCTAAGTGCCTCTTCCCGCCCATCCTAGTGACGATGCAACTCTGGACCAATTGTTGGTCTATCAGAAACATGTGACTGATTCTGAACTGGCAAGTTGCATCATGCTAGCCGCGATGGTACCTGAGCTGCGGAAGCAGCATGAGCATATGGATGCTCATACCATAGTCTTTCATCTTTATGAGTTGTTTGATGAGCAAGTGAGATTCGAAAGGTTCGAAGTCTCCAAGCTCCTCTTCACCTCTAAGATGCAAGAAGGTTCATCTGTGGTACTGCTCAACATGCTGAAGACTGTGGAGCCTTCTGAGAAGCATGAGCAGGGGATGGTGCCGTGAGTTGATTCCTCGAAGAAAGGTTCTAAGAGGAAGTCAAAGTAATAGCAGAAGGGGAAGAAAAGGGCTAAAAAGGCATAACCAGCTCAAAAGGGCACTTGCCATCATTATGTCAAGGAGGGCCATTAGCGAAGAAATTGCAAGATTTATCTTGAGTTCGTGAAGAAGAATAAGGCATCGGATGCCCCATCTTCTTCAGATATCTTCGTTATTGATTGTCATTCTATTTCCTCAAACACTTGGGTATTGGATACTGGGTGTGGCTAACATATATGTAATGACATACATGGGCTAAGGAATAGAAGAAGACTCGTCAAGGGAGAGTCAAATTTACATGTTGGGAATGGAGCAAAGGTTGCTGCACTCGCCATCGGAACGTATTTGTTGAAACTCCCTGCAGGACTTGTCTTAGAACTGGACAATTTCTTTTATGTTCCTTCGTTGATAAAGAACATCATTTCTATTTCTTGTTTAAATAGAAATGGGTACCATTTAACTTTTAGTAACAATTGTTGTTACATAACTTTGAATGGAGTTCTTTATGGGACTGGAACCTTGAGCAATGATATTTATACGTTGGACGTATCCAGTGACATTTTCAATATCGAAGCGAGCAACAAGCATGCTCGAAAGGATAATCAATTAGACTCCTGTATGTGGCATTATCGTCTTGGCAATGCAAGCAAGAAACACATGTCCGAATTACACCGATGTGGAATTCTGGAATCGTTTGAATTGGATTCATATGATACATGCGAATCATGCTTGAAAGGCAAGATGACTAAGTTACCTTTTACAGGAAAAGGTGAACGAGTGGGAGAGTTGCTAGGTCTAATACATACTGATGTATGTGGACCTATGTCAACTCAAGCTTTAGGAGGCTATAGCTACTTCATTACCTTCACCGATGATCACTCACGGTTTGGGTATGTGTTTTTGATGAAACACAAGTCTGAAGCCTTTGAAAGGTTCAAAGAATTCAAAAATGAAGTAGAGAAACAAAATGACAAGAGTATTAAAATACTTCGATCGAATCGAGGTGGTGAATACTTAAGTCAAGAGTTTCTTGATTATCTAAGAGACAATGGTATATAGTCTCAATGGACTCCGCCATATACACCACAGCATAATGGTGTATCTGAGAGGCGTAACCGGATCTTGTTGGACATGGTCAGGTCAATGATGAATCATGTGAATCTTCCTAAGTCCTTTTGGGGCTATGCACTTCAGATAGCTATTTACTTGTTAAACAGAATGCCAACCAAGGTAGTCTCTACTACTCCATATGAGATATGGAATAGTAAGAAACCTCATGTATCTTACTTGAAGATATGGGGTTATCCTGCTTATGTGAAGCAGACTGTATCAGACAAATTGGATGCTAAGTCTGATAAATATCTATTTATTGGATACCCTAAGGAAACAAGGGGTTACCAATTCTATCATCATGTGGAACAAAAGGTGTTTGTTTCCAGGCATGCTGTGTTTCTAGAGAAAGAGTTTCTCTTGCAAGAAAATAGTGGGAGTGTCGTCGAGCTTGAGGAGGCTCGAGAGACTCAAATAGACATTGATGAGATACCTGGTGAAGCACAACAGTCGATAACTCATAGTGATGAGCAATCGGATGGACCTATTGAAACACCACATCTTCGTAGATCTGGTAGAACACGCAACATTCCTGAGAGATATGGATTTCTCGTAAGTGAATCGAACGACGTGTTACTCATTGATGATGAGGAGCCTACTAGTTATGAAGAAGTTCTGACAAGTTCAGAAAGGGATAAGTGGCTTGAAGCCATGAAGTCCGAAATGGATTCCATGTATGAAAACCAAGTTTGGAACTTGGTTGACCCACTTGAAGGCATAAAGCCTATAGGGTGCAAGTGGGTTTTCAAGAAGAAAACCGACATGGATGGTAATGTGATTACTTATAAGGCTAGATTGGTGGCAAAAGGATATCGTCAAAAGCAAGGTGTTGATTATGACGAAACCTATTTGCCTGTAGCTATGCTTTAATCCATTCGGATGCTCCTGGCCATAGCGGCTCATTATGATTATGAGATATGGCAGATGGCTGTGAAAAAAACTTTCCTTAATGGAAACCTGCTCGAGGACGTGTATATGATATAGCCTGAGGGTTTCATATTGGTTGATAAAACCAAGGTATGCAAATTGTGACGGTCCATATATGGATTGAAGCAAGCATCCAGGAGCTGGAATATCCGTTTTGATGAGACAATCAAAAGGTTTGATTTCTCACAAAATCCAGACGAACCTTGTGTGTATAAGAAGGATAGTGGGAGTGCAGTCGTGTTCCTAGTATTGTATGTCGATGACATATTACTTATAGGAAATGATATTTCAGTCTTACAGTCAGTTAAGATTTGGTTGTCCAAGACATTCTCCATGAAAGACCTGGGAGAAGCAACCTACATCCTCGGGATTAAGATCTATAGAGATAGATCGAAACAGTTGCTTGGTCTTTCACAGTCTACATATATAGACTGAGTGCTAAAGAGGTTTAGCATGTTGGAATCCAAGAAAGGTTTCCTACCCATTAGGCATGGGATACACCTTTCGAAGTCTATGTGTCCGCGCACAGAAGACGAGAGGATTTGCATGAGTAAGATTCCCTATGCATCCACAATAGGATCTATCATGTATGCTATGTTATGTACGAGGCTCGATGTATCGTATGCTCTGAGTGTCACGAGTAGATACCAGTCTAATCCAGGAATGAATTATTGGGTGGTTGTTAAGACAATCCTTAAGTACTTAAGAAGAACTAAGGATGTGTTCCTAATATATGGAGAAGGGGACATGGTGATACGCGTGTATACGGATGCCAGCTTCTAGACAGACAAGGATGATTCCAGGTCTCAGTCTAGATACATGTTCACCTTGAATGGGGGCGCAGTGAGTTGGAAAAGTTCCAAACAAGACACTGTAGTGAATTCTACCACTGAGGCAAATACATTGCAGCTTCGGAAGTATCAAAGGAAGCGATTTGGATCAAGAAGTTCAATTATGAACTTGGTGTGGTTCCAGCCATTGTTGAAGCAATACCGGTCTACTGCGACAACAATGGAGCAATTGCACAGGCGAAAGAGCCAAGGTCTCATCAACGATCCAAACATGTGCTTCGCCGCTATCATCTGATCAAAGAGATCATTAGTAGGAAGGAAATACAAATAGAGAAAATCCCCACTGAAAGGAACTTAGCGGATCCTTTGACTAAGGCATTACCTCAAAGTAAGTTTGAGGGTAATGTTAGAGCTTATGGTATTGGATACCGTAGCGATTGGCATTAGGCCAAGTGGGAGTTTGTTAGTAATATATGAGAGATATCCTAAGGCAATCGCCTTATGTTTGAACCATTTATATGATAAATGAAGATTCACTATTTGAGTATACATGTTTTCATGTATTTGATTAGATCTTAAACTCATTTACTGAATGTCCACGATACAATTCACAGCATGAGAGAATTTGTGATTGGATCACAACTAGTGAGTAACTCTACATGTGTAATTGTGATATATCGGAATTATCCCTAGTCGATGAATTGATGGATTTGGACACCATTGATTCTGTCGAGACTAGCACGAGGTATACTCCTTGGTGTATCCAAGCAGCTGATTCTCACTGGCTGGAGACATTGTGATGTTCGAAGTTAATCGTTGATGCTAGTTATGGTAACTAGTTCATTGGAGTGACCATCCGTAAGACTTCATATGGTTCTCTGCATATATAGATATGTCAATGAAGTTCTTACTGCAGTTTAAGTGCGATGTTCCTTTGACTTGTGGTATTCAAGTCATCTTGATCATAAAGACTTATGCTTTGACATCTTAAGCAAGCATCTCTGAGGAGATGTGGACCCGGGATGATTGGGTATAAGTCGAAGTGATCGAAAGTGTTTGAATAGCCTATAAAGGATTCACCACTCCTTGCGAGGAGATGTATACCCATGGCCTCTCGTCGGATTGTTACTAAAGTCTTTGGCCAAAGCATTACATGTTTAGAGTAAGGTACTCTTCGATACATGTGTAGTAACTAGAATCCGTAGGACGAGGAAATGATACTTGGGCTAGGTGTGACATAGTCAACCTAGTGGGGACTGACACTATAGACCATGTCCTGAACCAAGTGGGTATAAGATGAGTGAAGGGAATGGGGCACGATTCATTCGAGTTGCTGAAGGGTTTCAAAAATAATTCTGGATCAACCGTTGATCTTTTCGGTTAATTGGGGATCATGATGTACTACTAGGTGCCACTCATGATTGTTCTATAATTAATGGTTAATTATAGACGACCAACATAAACCGAGAACCTATTTGGTCACACGCACAACGAGCGTAATCCAAAGGATTTAAAACAAGTTTGAGAATGAGATTCTCAGACCGAGAGAAACTAGGTTTGGTTGGACCAAACATGGAGCGAGCATGAAATCATTTCAGTCGCAATGGAAGCGTGGATGGGCCGTGTCTTATGAAGACATGATGGATGAACCAAATTGGTTTGGTTCTAATCTAATGGAGAAGAATAAACCAAAGGGGTTTGATTTGTTTTAAACGAATGAACCAAAGTTGGTTCGGTTCGTTTTAACTTAAAATAGACCAACATGGTTTGGTTTATTTTAACTTAAATTAATGGAGCGGGTTAACGGGCTTTTGGTTATGATCCGGTAACCATTAAGAGAATTTGTTCTCTATAAAATAGGGCTTAAGGGTTTTGTTAAGCCCTAATCCTTGCAACCCTAAAGTTGCCGCCCACCTCCCTCTCCTCTCCAAGTCTTGCCGGTGCCCAACTCCAAGCCGCCGCCCAAGCTTCTTCAATCGGCGTCCAGCAACTGCCGTCCTCCCCCCTTGCTGGCATCTAGCTGTTGCCAGAGGAGCTCCGGTGATCTTCCTTGGCTCCGGCGACAAGGTGAGCATATTGCTTTCCTTATTTGGCCGGCGCAAGGTCTCCACCAAAGCTGTCCAGTTTTCTTGACAGCTTGTTTCCTTCTTGTCGGAGCATCATTTGGACGATGTTTGGAGCTCCGATAGCGGTAGGCTTGCCGGGGATTCAATCTTTGGTAATCCTCATAGGTGGAGTATGAAGGATTCGTCAAACGGTTGACGAATACCTCTCCGGAGAAGCGAGTTTTTGAGGACTCATTTTAGATCCGAATTTTGATTCGGATCGTGATCTTCTCTCGATCACATCATCTTCAACACGAGGCTAGTAACTCATACGAAGACGAGGCTCATGACTTTGTGAAGTCATCCCGAAGATACTCGGCGTGGATACGGATAGAGACGATTCTAGCGAGGATCATTCCGGTTGATACCTTTCCCGCTACACGTGATACGTCAGGTATACGTAGTATAAATTTCCTTTTATTGCAAAATTTGAATTTACGGTTATGTCTACACATGTTGTACTATGCATGCGTGTGGTGTGTGTGTTGTAATAAATTATATTTATTATTTTATTTCTTCTGCTGTGCACATGTTTACGAAATATGTTCGAACACACACTCGCCGCGGTGCCGGAAATCCAACATGAACAATAACGTCCACTAAACTAATCAGTAATTGAATCTCAATCCCTGTGGGATTGATAATTTTTTTATTACTTGATGACATCCGTGCACTTGCGAGCGTTGAGCGTGAGTGCGCGCTTCGAGTCCTAGACGGTTCCTGTCACAAGATTTGAGGTCGCGTTCACATGCATCAACCATCAAGGAAACAAAGGTTGTTTCCATCTCTTTAGAGGTCGGCCATTCTAGGTTTTAGGGATGTTATTGTCGCTTATTGAAGCTTCAAAAATAGCGGCTTATTCTGACACGAATCGACAACCTTACAAAGGTTGTTCGAGGACTCGTTTGTGTAGCAAAATGAGTCGACGATTGCTCTCCAATCACTCGACCTTCTTGCTTCGTCTAGTAGAGAAGAGAAGGTCAAACTCGTGGCTTTGAGAAGTCATCCCTCCAAAGATTCATCATGGATACGAGTAGAGACGAAGCTCCACGAGCGTCGTACGATTGATGCCCTTCCGGCTCGCCATCATCTTAAAGGTATACCTAGAGTAAAATTTATTTTATTCCTATTGAATGTAAAATTTTATTTAGCGGATATGCTCGCACGCGTTGTAATTTTTCATGCGTGGGTGCGAGTGTTGTAATAATTTAGGAAATTATTATATTTTTCTTTCACTGCGTTTGTTTGTGAAACGACAAAAGCACATCTACGCGTCGACCGTAACCTAATATGTTGCACTGAAAGTAAATGTCGATTGGAGTAGATATACCGATGTACAAGTTCCAAAAGTTCACATCGGATAAAATAGAATATCCTACCTACATGAACAACCATTGAGAATTAGGAACAAGACAAAGACATGATGTTTACAATCATTTAGGTGAAACCGATATCCTAGAATCATCCCGTCCTTCTAAAATTTCCCTTCTTCTCTCAACCTCTCCATTCTCCGATCCTTCCTCTAAATTCTCTGCTTCATCTTTCCTCTGCTTTATGTTCCTTCCTTTGAATACCAACTGTTGGTGCAGTAGGCACCTAAGTCGAACCTGAGTTTTGATTATAGCAAATGATACAAAGTTAAGCTCATATTGTTTTCTCACGAGCTAAATCGAGTGTGCAAAAAAGTACCAATGCTAGAGCTGAATGCTAGTGACACCCTGAGGAAGCCGGGGTGGTCAAGCGACACTCGAGTGACTTCGGAGGGAGCCAAAGGAATCGAGTGGAAGGCCGGAAGCGAAAGTGACACAATAAGTATCGAGGTAAGCTCGTGTGTGTGCGAGAGTAAGTGAGGTCGTATCCTCTTTAGGGGGATGATCTTAAGTGTATATCCGACCAAAGACATCCTATAGGTGTTCTAGGTCGAGATCGGACAATCGAAGGCCGTCGAAATAATGTTTTTGTTAAGCTAACTTTGCCTTGCAGCTAGCATCAGTAGACTGCCAGCTTGGAGGACTCGACTACCGTCCATCACGATCGTTTACGGCCAAGATTCCATCGATGTCGCATCACGCCATCGATGTCGCCATCGATGGCCGATCGGTGATGATGGCCATCACGATCGGCCCGATGGCCATCGATCGATGGTCAAGGATCAAGCTTTATCACCATTTTTCAAGGAGCCATGTGCCTAATTTCTATTGGTTGAAGATCCTCTCAAAAAGTGGCTTAAGGGCTATAAAAGGAGGGCCTATCCTAGGGTTTCATCATCAATTCTAAGCTCCCAAAAGCCTCCGCAAAGCTACAACTCTCCGACAAAAAAGTGCTTTCTCTCCGACATCTAGGTTTAAATTGTTTTTATTTTGTTACGTCGGTATAAGCTTTATTCAATTTATTGCTTTATTTTTTTTGGAGTTTTTATCGTAACGAGGAGAGGAGGAGTGTCTGTTAGAGATCGTTGGAACGGCTAGAGGGGGGGGGTGATTAGCCTTTTTTGTTTCTATAAGTAAGTTAGCGGAAGCAATACAAATACGAAAACGAATACGAATAAGAAATAAGAAACCAAATGCTAACACCCGATGTACGTGGTTCGGAGATGACGCTCCTACTCCACGGCAATCCGTAAGGTGGATTAGTCCTAGCCAAGCTTCACTATCTTCTCCTTTTGATGAACCAAGGTGGAGAAACCTTTCTTACAATGCTCTCCTCTTCTTTACAATGATGGATGATCAAGAACAAGAGAAGAGGAGGTTTTGAATCACTAAAATCACTTGGAAGGCTTGGTGAGCATGAGGGTGTAGTTAGGAGCAAGAGCACTAGCTTCACCAAGCTCCCCATGGCCCCTTTTTATAGAAGAGGGGCTATTTTTCCCATTGGGCTTCGATCAGTCGACTGATGCTTACCATCAGTCGACTGCCGTCGAAGCCAATGACTTCTGAAATGCGATCTCCGCGGAGATTTGTAGCCGCAATCTCCAACGGCCAGGTGATCAGTCGACTGATCCCTCCATCAGTCGACTGATGGAGTGATCAGTCGAGTGATCAAGGCAATGAGTGAGACGCATTCTGGCGATTTTATCCTTGATCGCCGATTCGCCCTTGGCGATCGATCGCAACATCACGACTACCATGACTAAGGCGAGCGATCGGTGATGGGGTTTTACCGACTTAGTCGACGCCGACGGTCGACTGATACATTGTATCAGTCGACTGATACTCATCAAGTATGAGTAATTCACACTTGATTTTATACCATAGACCTAGACTCAACCTTCTAGCTCCTCATTAAGCCTTGCGCCTTCAGGATCCCTCCGAGTCCGCGACTTGTTCATCCTTTGCGCTTTGCTTCCAGGAGCTTCCTTCGGTTTCGTCATGTCTTGGGTTTGCCAAATGCTTGGACTTTATGTTGGGTTTTCGGCACCGCGACGTGTGTGTGTTCGATCACGTTTCGTAAACATGAACACAGCGGAAGCAATAAAAATAATAAATCTACATTTATTACAACACACACAACACACGCATGCATATTACAACAAGTGTAGACATAACCATAAATTTAAATTTGCAATAAAAGAAAATTTATCTACGTTATACCTTTCGTATGACGTGTAACGGGAACGGCATCAACCGGAACGATCCTCGCTAGAATCGTCTCTATCCGTATCCATGCCAAGTTCCTTGGGATGACTTCGCTAAGCCACGAGCTTCGTCTTCGTACGGGTTACTAGCCTCGTGTTGAAGACGACGTGATCGAGAGATAATCACGATCCGAATCCAAATTCGGATCCTAATACGAGTTCTCAAAACTCGCTTCTTCGGAGAGGTATTCGTCAACCAATTGACGAATTCTTCGTCCTCCACCTCAGAGGATTACCGAAGATCGAATCCCCGGTAAGTTAGCCGCTGTCGGAGCTCTAACCGTCGTCCAAACGACGCTCCGACGAGAGGAGAACAAGCTGTCCAGAAAACTGGACAGCTTTGGTGGAGGTGATAGGCGCCGGCAAACCAAGGGAGATAGAGCTCACCTTGATGCCAAACTTGAAGGAGATCACCGGAGCACTAACCGGCAGCAGCTCGACGCCGGCGAGTGGGAAGGAAGCAGCCTTCTGGACGCCGGTTGGAGGAGCTTTGGGCGGCGGCAATAGGTTGGCGCCGAGAGCTCCAAGGAGGAGGTGGGCGGCAACCTTAGGGCTAGGGGTTTTGGGATTAGGGCTTAATTATCCCTTAAGCCCTCTTTTATAGAGAACTAATTCTCTTAATGGTTATTAGATCATAACCATTAGGCCCGTTAACCCGCTCCATTAAGATAAGTTAAAATAAACCAAACCATGATGGTTTATTTTAAGTTAAAACGAACCGAACCAACTTTTGGTTCATTCGTTTAAAATAAACCAAACCCTTTGGTTTATTCTCCTCCATTGGATTAGAACCAAACCATTTTGGTCCATCCATTATGTCTTCATAAGACACGGCCCATCCACGCTTCCATTGCGACTGAAACGATTTCATGCTCGCTTTATGTTTGGTCAAACAAAACTTAGTTTCTCTCGGTCTGAGAATCCCATTCTCAAGCTCGTTTTAAATCCTTCGGATTACGCTCGTTGTGCGTGTGACCAAATAGGTTCTCGGTTTATGTTGGCCATCTATAATTAACCATTAATTATAGAACGATCATGAGTGGCACCTAGTAGTACATCATGATCCCCAATTAACCGAAAAGATCAACGGTTGATCCAGAACTATTTCTGAAACCCTTCAGCAGCTCGAATGATTTGTGCCCCATTCCCTTCACTCATCTTATACCCACTTGGTTCAGGACATGGTCTATAGTGTCAGTCCCCACTAGACTGACTACGTCACACCTAGCCCAACTATCATTTCCTCATCCTACAGATTCTAGTTACTGCACATGTATCGAAGAGTACCTTACTCTAAACATGTAATGCTTTGGCCAAAGACTTTAGTAACAATCCGACGAGAGGCCATGGGTATACATCTCCTCGCAAGGAGTGGTGAATCCTTTATAGGCTATTCAAACACCTTCGATCACTTCAACTTATACCCAATCATCCCAGGTCCACATCTCCTTAGAGATGCTTGCTTAAGATGTCAAAGCATAAGTCTCCATGATCAAGATGACTTGAATACCGCAAGTCAAAGGAACATCGCACTTAAGCTACTGTAAGAACTTCATTGACATATCTATATATACAGAGAACCATATGAAGTCTTATGGCTGGTCACTCCAATGAACTAGTTACCATAACTAGCATCCACGATCAACTCCGGACATCACAATGTCTCCAGCCAGTGAGAATCAGCTGCTTGGATACACCAAGGAGTATACCTCGTGCTAGTCTCGACAGAATTGATGGTATCCAAATCCATCAATTCATCGACTAGGGATAATTTCGATACATCACAATTACACATGTAGAGATACTCACTAGTTGTGATCCAATCACAAATTCTCTCATGCTGTGATTCGTATCGTGGACATTCAGTAAATGAGTTTAAGATCCAATCAAATACATAAAACATGTATACTCAAATAGTGAATCTTCATTTATCATATAAATGGTTCATACATAAAGTGATTGCCTTAGGACATCTCTCATATATTACTAACAGACTTCCACTTGGCCTAATGCCAATCGCTACGGTATCCAATACCATAAGCTCTAACATGACCCTCAAACTTACTTTGAGGTATGCTTTAGTCAAAGGATCCGCTAAGTTCCTTTCAGTGGGAATTTTCTCGATTTGTATTTCGTTCCTACTGATGATCTCTCTGATAAGATGATAGCGGCGAAGCACATGTTTGGATCATTGATGAGACCACATCAAGTTCAGAGATGAACTTCTTGATCCAAATCGCTTCCTTTGCTGCTTCCAAAGCTACAATGTACTTTGCCTTAGTGGCAGAATCCGCTATAGTGTCAAGCTTGGAACCTTTCCAACTTATTGCGCCTCCATTCTAGGTGAATACATACCCAGACTCAGACATGGAATCATCCTTGTCTGTCTGGAGCTGACATCCGTATACCCACGTATCACCATGTACCCTTCTCCATATATTAGGAACACATCCTTAGTTCTTCTTAAGTACTTAAGGATCGTCTTAACAGCCACCCAATGATCCATTCCTGGATCAGACTGGTATCTGCTCGTGACACTCAGAGCATACGATACATCGGGTCTCGTACATAACATAGCATACATGATAGATCCTATTGTGGATGCATAGGGAAGCTTACTCATGCAAATCCTCTCGTCTTCTGTGCGCGGACACATAGACTTCGAAAGGTGTACCCCATGCCTGATGGGTAGGAAACCTTTTTTGGATTCTGACATGCTAAACCTCTTTAGAACTCGGTCTATATATGTAAACTGCGAAAGACCAAGCAACCGTTTCGATCTATCTCTATAGATCTTAATCCCGAGGATGTAGGTTGCTTCTCCCAGGTCTTTCATGGAGAATGTCTTGGATAACCAAACCTTAACTGACTGTAAGATTGACACATCATTTCCTATAAGTAATATGTCATCGACATACAATACTAGGAACACGACTGCACTCCCACTAACCTTCTTGTACACACAAGGTTCGTCTGGATTTTGTGAGAAATCAAACTTTTTGATGGTCTCATCAAAACGGATATTCCAGCTCCTGGATGCTTGCTTCAATCCATAAATGGACCGTCACAATTTGCATACCTTGGTTTTATCAACCGATGTGAAACCCTCAGGCTGTATCATATACACGTCCTCGAGCAGGTTTCCATTAAGGAAAGCTGTTTTCACATCCATCTGCCATATCTCATAATCATAATGAGCCGCTATGGCCAGGAGCATCCGAATGGATTTAAGCATAGCTACAGTAATAGGTTTCGTCATAATCAACACCTTGCTTTTGACGATATCCTTTCGCCACCAATCTAGCCTTATAGGTAATCACATTACCATCCATGTCGGTTTTCTTCTTGAAAACCCACTTGCACCCTATAGGCTTTATGCCTTCTGGTGGGTCAACCAAGTTCCAAACTTGGTTTTCATACATGGAATCCATTTCTGACTTCATGGCACCAAGCCACTTATCCCTTTCTGAACTTGTCAGCACTTCTTCATAACTGGTAGGCTCCTCATCATCAATGAGTAACATGTCGTTCGATTCACTTACGAGAAATCCATATCTCTCAGGAATATTGCGTGTTCTGCCAGATCTACGAAGATGTGGTGTTACAATAGGTCAAGTCGATTGCTCATCACTATGAGTTGTCGACTGTTGTGCTTCACCAGGTATCTCGTCAATGTCTATTTGAGTCTCTCGAGCCTCCTCAAGCTCGACGACACTCCCACTGTTTTCTTGCAAGAGAAACTCTTTCTCTAGAAACACAGCATGCCTTGAAACAAACACCTTTTGTTCCACAGGATGATAGAATTGGTAACCCCTTGTATCCTTAGGGTATCCAATAAATAGACATTTATCAGACTTAGCATCTAATTTTTCTGATACTGTCCGCTTCACATAAGCAGGACAACCCCATATCTTCAAGTAAGATACATGAGGTTTCTTACTATTCCATATCTCATATGGAGTAGTTGAGACTACCTTTGTAGGCATTCTGTTTAACAAGTAAACAGCTGTCTGAAGTGCATAATCCCAAAAGGACTTGGGAAGAGTCGCATGATTCATCATTGACCTGACCATGTCCAACAAGGTCTGGTTACGCCTCTCAGATACACCATTATGCTGTGGTGTATAGGGCGGAGTCCATTGAGACAATATACCATTGTCTCTTAGGTAATCAAGAAACTCCTGACTCAAGTATTCACCACCTCGATCCAATCGAAGTATTTTAATACTCTTGTCATGTTGTTTCTCTACTTTATTTCTGAACTCTTTGAACCTTTCAAAGGCTTCAGACTTGTGTTTCATCAAGAACACATACCCAAACTGTGAGTGATCATCGGTGAAGGTAATGAAGTAGCTATAGCCTCCTAATGCTTGAGTTGACATAGGTCCACATACATCAGTATGTATTAGACCTAGTAACTCTCCCACTCGTTCACCTTTTCTAGTAAAAGGTAACTCAGTCTTCTTTCCTTTTAAGCATGATTCGCATGTATCGTATGAATCCAATTCAAACGATTCCAGAATTCCACATCGGTGTAATTCGGACATGCGTTTCTTGCTTATATGGCCAAGACGACAATGCCACATATAGGAGTCTATTTGATTATCCTTTCGAGCACGCGTGTTGCTCGCTTCGATATTGAAAATGTCACTGGATACGTTCAACGTATAAATGCCATTACTCAAGGTTCCAGTTCCATAAAGTACGCCATTCAAAGTTATATAACAACAATTGTTACTAAACGTCAAATGGAAACCATTTCTATTTAAACAGGAAATAGAAACAATGTTCTTTATTAGAGAAGGAACATAATAGCAATTGTCCAGTTCTAAGACTAGTCCACTAGGGAGCTTCAGCAAATAAGTTCCGATGGCGACCGCAGCAACCTTTGCTCCATTGCCAACTCACAAATTTGACTCCCCTCTGACAAGTCTTCTTCTATTCCTTAGCCCCTGTATGTCATTACATATATGTGAGCCACACCCAGTATCCAATACCCAAGTGTCTAAGGAAATAGAATGACAATCAATAATGAAGATACCTGAAGAGGATGGGGCATCGGATGCCTTCTTCTTCTTCATGGACTCAAGATAAATCTTGCAGTTTCTTCGCCAGTGGCCTTCCTTGCCACAGTGATGGCAAGTGCCCTTTTGCGCTGGTTCCGCCTTCTTTGCCTTTTTCTTTCCTTTCTTCTGTTCTTTTTCCTTCCTCTTAGAACCTTTCTTTGAGGAATCAACTAACAGAACCGCCTTCTCCTCATGCTTCACAGAAGGCTCCACAGTCTTATGCATATTGAGGAGCTTGGGAATGGTGGATTCTAATTTGTTCATCCGATAGTTCATCATATATTGTGAGAAACTCTTGGGCAAACAATGCAGAATTAAGTCAATACTTAACTCATGATCCATCACAAAACCGAGGGTTGCTAGCCATTCGATGTACCCGTTCATCTTTAGAACAAACTGCACTACAGATGAACCTTCTTGCATCTTCGTGGTGAAGAGGAGCCTAGAGACCTCAAACCTTTCGGATCTCGCTTGCTCATCGAACAACTCATGAAGATGGAGGACTATAGTATTAGCATCCATATGCTCATACTGCTTTTGCAGCTCAGGTACCATCGCCGCTAGCATGATGCAACTCGCCAGCTCAGAATCTGCCACATGCTTCTGATAGACCAACATTTGGTCTGGAGTTGCATCGTCCTTAGGACGGTCAGGAAGAGGCTCTTCAAGGACATATGCAAGCTTTTCCGCCTTGAGAACAATTCTCAGGTTTCTAAGCCAGTCCAGGAAGTTAGGCTCAGTCAGTTTGTTCGAATCCAAAATAGTGCGCAAATTTAAAGACGTCATGATCAATTTATTGACCTAGAAATACAAAACGAGCATATATGAGAAAATGATTTTAAAATGCATCAATATACATTTATAAATCCCATTCATTTTTCGAATTTCAAAAACCCCAAAATCACTTCGGGAGATCGTAGGTCCATCTCCGAATGGGCTGATATCCATCATAGTTATGAATAACCTTGGAGAGAGTCCAACAAGCCATTCATAACTACGACGGTAGGTATCATCTATACCGATTGCATATCACGTATATGCAACTATCACAATGTGTTATCAACTAATTGAATGTTCACACATACGTTGGGTTGTTAACACATTAACAAGTATGCATCATATGCATAGCACCCAACTTCACCTCCCTTTACATCGACCTTGGAGAGAGTCCAACAAGCCGATGCTCCAGGTTAAAGCCAACCCATTAATCGAGAAATAGTTTTAATATGGTTAGAGCGCATTCAACCAATTAGCCCAGCTTGGAGAGAGTCCAACAACTAAAGCTAATGATTGACCTCTGACTCTTACCAAATTAGTATTAAACTATTCCATGGTTTGAACATGTTCGGGTTCGAGCCGGGCTTGGAGAGAGTCCAACAACCCAAACAAGAAACGGAACTCTAGTTCTAATCATATCAATGGAAGGTGTAGGCTTTAATATTGTTTAAGGGTTTTATGTCTCATCCTCTTTGCATGCAAATAACTATTATCTACATGACATGACATACATGGCATACATCTACATGTCACGACACGCATGACATAATGTTATGCATCTAATGCAATTATATGACATACAATTATGTCATGTATATATTTCCTTATATGTCATAACTATTTATGGAAATAAAATATGTTTAAGATTTGATTCTCCAAATCAAATCATAATTAAATTAGGAAACAAATTTCCAAATCTAATCACATATTTTATTTATGGAATTATTTGATTAAGGAAAATCTATTTAGGAAACCAATTTCCTAAATCATTAAAACTACTTATGGAAATAAAATATTTTAAGATTTGATTTCCCAAATCAAATCAAGATTAAATTAGGAAACAAATTTCCAAAATCTAATCAAATATTTTATTTATGGAAAATATCAATTTCCATAAATACTTCCAACTTTCCAAAAGTGGAAGATTTCCATAAATACTTCTAGACTTTCCAAAATTGAAAAATTTTCATAAATACTTCTAAATTTCCAAAATTAGAAAATTTCCAGAAATAACATTATGACTATCGCAAAACCATTTTACGATTATGTCGAAACACAACCTGGGCTCTGATACCACTGTTGGGTTTCCGGCACCGCGGCGTGTGTGTGTTCGATCACGTTTCGTAAACATGAACACAGCGGGAGCAATAAAAATAATAAATCTACATTTATTACAACACACACAACACACGCATGCATATTACAACAAGTGTAGATATAACCGTAAATTTAAATTTGTAATAAAAGGAAATTTATCTACGTTATACCTTTCGTATGACGTGTAGCGGGAACGACATCAACCGAAACGATCCTCGCTAGAATCGTCTCTATCCGTATCCATGCCGAGTTCCTCAGGATGACTTCGCTAAGCCACGAGCTTCGTCTTCGTACGGGTTACTAGCCTCGTGTTGAAGACGACGTGATCGAGAGATGATCACGATCCGAATCCAAATTCGGATCCTAATACGAGTTCTCAAAACTCGCTTCTCCGGAGAGGTATTCGTCAACCAATTGATGAATCCTTCGTCCTCCACCTCAGAGGATTACCGGAGATCGAATCCCCGATAAGTTAGCCACTGTCGGAGCTCTAACCGTCGTCCAAACGATGCTCCGATGAGAGGAGAACAAGCTGTCCAGAAAACTGGACAGCTTTGGTGGAGGTGATAGGCTCCGGCCAACCAAGGGAGATAGAGCTCACCTTGATGCCAAACTTGAAGGAGATCACCGGAGCACTAACCGGCAGCAGCTCGACGCCGGCGAGGGGGAAGGAAACAGCCTTCTGGACGCCGGTTGGAGGAGCTTTGGGCAGCGGCAATAGGTTGGCGCCGAGAGCTCCAAGGAGGAGGTGGGCGGCAACCTTAGGGCTAAGGGTTTTTGGATTAGGGCTTAATTATCCCTTAAGCCCTCTTTTATAGAGAACTAATTCTCTTAATGGTTATTGGATCATAACCATTAGGCCCGTTAACCCGCTCTATTAAGATAAGTTAAAATAAACCAAACCATGATGGTTTATTTTAAGTTAAAACGAACCGAACCAATTTTTGGTTCATTCGTTTAAAATAAACCAAACCCTTTGGTTTATTCTCCTCCATTGGATTAGAACCAAACTATTTTGGTCCATCCATTATATCTTCATAAGACACGGCCCATCCATGCTTCCATTGCGACTGAAACGATTTCATGCTCGCTTTATGTTTGGTCCAACCAAACTTAGTTTCTCTCGGTCTGAGAATCCCATTCTCAAGTTCGTTTTAAATCCTTCGGATTACGCTCGTTGTGCGTGTGACCAAATAAGTTCTCGGTTTATGTTGGCCGTCTATAATTAACCATTAATTATAGAACGATCATGAGTGGCACCTAGTAGTACATCATGATCCCCAATTAACCGAAAAGATCAACGGTTGATCCAGAACTATTTCTGAAACCCTTCAGCAGCTCGAATGATTCGTGCCCTATTCCCTTCACTCATCTTATACCCACTTGGTTCAGGACATGGTCTATAGTGTCAGTCCCCACTAGGCTGACTACGTCACACCTAGCCCAAGTATCATTTCCTCGTCCTACGGATTCTAGTTACTGCACATGTATCGAAGAGTACCTTACTCTAAACATGTAATGCTTTGGCCAAAGACTTTAGTAACAATCCGACGAGAGGCCATGGGTATACATCTCCTCGCAAGGAGTGGTGAATCCTTTATAGGCTATTCAAACACCTTCGATCACTTCGAATTATACCCAATCATCCCGGGTCCACATCTCCTTAGAGATGCTTGCTTAAGATGTCAAAGCATAAGTCTCCATGATCAAGATGACTTGAATACCGCAAGTCAAAGGAACATCGCACTTAAGCTACTGTAAGAACTTCATTGATATCTCTATATATGCAGAGAACCATATGAAGTCTTACGGCTGGTCACTCCAATGAACTAGTTACCATAACTAGCATCCACGATCAACTCCGGACATCACAATGTCTCCAGCCAGTGAGAATCAGCTGCTTGGATACACCAAGGAGTATACCTCGTGCTAGTCTCGACAGAATTGATGGTGTCCAAATCCATCAATTCATCGACTAGGGATAATTTCGATACATCACAATTACACATGTAGAGATACTCACTAGTTGTGATCCAATCACAAATTCTCTCATGCTGTGATTCGTATCGTGGACATTCAGTAAATGAGTTTAAGATCCAATCAAATACATAAAACATGTATACTCAAATAGTGAATCTTCATTTATCATATAAATGGTTCATAAAACATAGTCAATAACCTACACGCGATCGGGCAAAAGGTCGAAAACCGTGACCTTATAAGGTATGTTCTTAACTCCTTTCCGAGGACTACCTTGTGGGCATCCATGGTCGATGCCTACAAGGTCTCCAAGGATCTTTCGAAACTTAGGTTAGATGAGTTATTTTCCAATTTTGAACTTCATGAGCAGTCTAACTCGAAACCTGAGAAGGGTATAGCACTTTTTGCAGGTTCGAGGAAGAAAACCGCAAGCAAGCCACCCCCGAAGGAAGAAGAGGATGAGTCCGATTCCGATGTCGACCTAGAAATGGAGGCCGAATTAGTCAACCTAGTTCGGAGGATAGTCAAGGGCCAAAAATGAACCGTCACTCGACCCAACGAAGGTAAGCCTAAAAGTTCAAATATTAGATGTTACGAATGCAACAGGTTTGGACACATCAAGTCTGAATGCCCAAAACTCAAGAGCAAAGCACCAAAACATAAAAAGGCACTCAACGCTACATGGGATGAAGTGTCCGAGGAAGAAGATGATGATCGCGTCCTCATGGCTAAATCGGTGGAATCAAAGACGGAGTCGGAACCGGAACATGAGTCAGAAACTGAAGACGAGTCGGACTGCGAAGCGCTATTCAAGACAAGCCACGGATACGCATCCGGTTCAAAAGATACACTCAAGGTAAGTCGATCCCTTATTAGTAAGCTTTATAGTGCAATTAAGTTCTTAACTAGAAAATTAGCTAAGTTCGAGTCCAAGGTCGAGACCCTGGTTGAGGAAGTTAAAATCCTCAAACACAAGGTCTCCCTAACCTCTTCGACTAGTCGAGTTCGAGAGGAGGACTCAACTCGGGTTGAAAAACTCGAAGTTGAGAACTCACTCTTGAAGAGTCAAGTCGAAGATCTTAGGAACACGTTGGAAAGGTTTACTTTGGGATCCAAAGGACTTGACCTCCTACTTGGATCACAAAGGGCCGTGTACAACAAGGCCGGACTAGGGTTTAGCTCAAATACGACCAACAAGTCGTATATGTAAATTGTGAGTCGACATAAAAAACATGTCCAAGCATGGGTCCCTAAGACCGCCTTAATTTCAAACTTAGGATCGAACCAGTACTGGGTTCCCAAGGACCAAATCCACTATGTGGAAAGACCGAACTGATTCAACGGTCCAGGGGGAGCCAGTACAAAACTTGTTTGTATTTTAACTTAGAAATTGCATGCTTAGGTTCTTTATTTTGATTTTTCTTTTTAGAATGGCTAGATAGGACTATAACTCGTCAATACTTGATAACATAGTACCAGGACGCGGCGAGATGATAGTACGCTAGGAAAGCGGAGTCTTGTGTATTTGAGCTAGATAAGACGTATCTAGTTCGGTGCATTTGACCGAGCGGAACTAGTTGAAGCTACCTCGCCGTATCCTAGACTAGTTAGACCAGGAAGTGGTCTTAGGTAAGTCAAGTTTCTATTTTCTTGAAAATGGCTTTGTCTCAGGAAGTGGTCGTTGTTTCGATCAAAGAAGGCCTCTGTGCCTCGCCATGACTTGGAAGACATGATCTTGAAAAAGTAACTTGATGAGCTTAAGGTCAAATCCGAATCTAACGCAAGGTTGACAAGTGTTCAATTCATTAAACTTAAATCAAGTAAAATTGAAAGTCATCTCACAAGAACATATAGGGTTAACATGTTTCATCATGTAGACATGGGTGAGATGATTTAGGTTAATAAACTTCAACCAATCTTTAATAAATCCAATATCTGATCCAACTACCTTGCATGTAGGATCAATGGATGTTGGACAGTGGTTGCTCCCGACATATGACCGGGGATCAACTCAAATTTTCGAATCTTTGATTCAAACGACAAGGATCGATAGCCTTAGGAAACAATGGGAAGCTCAAAATCATTGGATCAGGTGATATTGAGCTCAACTCTAACTTTATTATTCAAAATGTCTTATTGGTAAAAAATTTTCAATATAATTTACTTAGTGTAATCCAATTGTGTGATAATAACTATAAGGTCATATTTCTAGAAAATGAATGTGTAATTAATACAAATGAAACCTCTAAAACAATCCTTAAGGGAACCAGAAATAACAATATTTACACTATTAACTTAACTAACTCCTCAACTAAGTGTCTTATGACACGGCAAGAGGAATCATGGTTGTGACACCGACGACTCGGTCACTCACACCCAAGACTCATCCATAAGATGAGTCAGAGTGACTTAGTCAGAGGTTTGCCTAACCTCAATAACTTGGATAATAAAATATGTAATGCTTGTCAACAAGGTAAACAATCTAGGACACAACATCAACTAACGAATCAAGAACGAACCAAAAGTGTTCTTGAGCTCCTACACATGGATCTATTTGATTCACACGAAGCTAAGTCACTTAATGGGAGTAAATTCTGCTTAGTCATAATTGATGACTATTCTAGATTTACTTAGGTTAGGTTCATCAAACATAAAAGTGATACCCTAGATCAATTAATCAACCTATTTAAGTTAATAGAAAATCAACAAAGAATTAAAATCAAAAGACTTAGGACTGATCATGGTGGTGAATTCGAGAACCACAGGTTTACAGAATTCTGTAACCTAAATGGATACCACCATGAGTTCTCTTGCCCTAGAACCCCACAACAAAATGGCCTAGTAGAATGAAAAAATATAACCCTACAAGAAGCCGCTAGGACAATGTTAAACAAGTATAACATACCCGATAGATTTTGGGCAGAAGCCGTGAGTATGACATGCTATGTCCAAAATAGGATCCTTATGGTAAAGAGGCACCTTAAGATCTCATACAAGATTTATCATGATAAAATACCTAACATCAAGTACTTTAAAGTATTTGGGTGTAAGGTACATATCCTAAACACTAAGGATTACCTAGGAAAGTTTACATCCAAAACCTCGACCGGAATCTTTCTAGGATATTCGACTACGAGTAGAGCATATAGAGTATACAATCATGACGCCCTTAGAGTCGAGGAGACTATCAATGTAGTATTTGATGAAGGACACGAACCTACAAAACCCCTGGCAACCCCAATTAGTGAGCCAATTCATACCAGACTCAACTCCGATCCGGAGATCAAGTCTAGTGTTAATCCTAACCTAAGTCAACCAAGTCAGTCTATCGACCAAGTGGTAGATGACTCTAATCAAACTTGGACTCGAATAGGTCATCCTATTGACCAAGTGGTAGACTCAAACCCAAATCCAACTAGGACTCAAACGAATCATCCTATCGACCAAGTGATAGGTGATCCAAGTCTAGGAGTTCGAACTAGAGCCTCATACAGAAACCTTAGTCAAATATCTTTGATTTCCAAAATTGAACCTAAAACTATTGACCAAGCTCTTCTTGATCCCGATTAAATTATTGCAATGCAAGAAGAGCTGGCTCAATTCACTAGGAACGAAGTATGGGAATTAGTACCACCGCCTAAAGATAAAACAATCGTTGGAACAAGGTGGGTGTTTAGAAATAAACTTGATGATAAAGGTGAAGTAGTTAGAAATAAAGCTAGACTAGTCGCTAAAGGGTTTAGTCAAGTCGAAGGTTTTGATTACG
This sequence comes from Wurfbainia villosa, assembly GCA_025175895.1. Lineage (NCBI taxonomy): Eukaryota > Viridiplantae > Streptophyta > Magnoliopsida > Zingiberales > Zingiberaceae > Wurfbainia > Wurfbainia villosa. The sequence goes on from CM046005.1 coordinate 77,797,051, forward strand.
ACGAGACCTATGCTTCAGTAGCTAGGTTAGAGTCCATTCGAATGTTATTAGCATATGCTGCACATCGAGGATTTAAGTTATTTCAAATGGATGTAAAGTCAGCATTCTTGAATGGATACATTAAAGAAGAGGTTTATGTTAGTCAACCCCCCGATTTCGAAAGCCTAGATAAACCCGATCATGTCCTTAGATTAAAGAAAGCTCTATATGGACCTAAACAAGCTCCTCAAGCTTGGTACGAGAGACTTTCGGTTTATCTTAAGTCCAAAGGATTTAACTAAGGTGTAGTTGACCCAACCCTTTTCGTAAAAACCTTAGGTAAAGACATATTCATAGCCCAAATCTACGTAGATGATATTATTTTCGGAACCACCAACTCGATCCTACTAAATGAATTCATTTCACTTATGGAAAGTGAATTTGAAATGAATTTAGTAGGAGAGTTGAGTTTCTTCTTAGGTCTACAAATTAAACAAACTAAAGATGGAATATACCTACATCAACGCAAATATACTAGGGAATTAATTAAATGCTTTGGAATGCTAGACGCTAAAATTATTAATACTCCAATGGAAACGAATGTAAATATAGAAGAAGATGTAATCGGAAATTCAATTGTTTTAAAATACTATAGCAGCATAATAGGGAGTCTCCTTTACTTAACTGCAAGTCGACCTGATATCTTATTTGCGGTAAGTATGTGCGCAAGGTTCCAAACCTGTGCCAAGGAGTCTCACGTAACTCTAGTCAAGCATATCCTTAGATATCTAAAGGGTACACTTAATGTCGGTATTTGGTACCCTAGATCTACCGAGTTCGAACTAACCGGCTATTCCGATTCGGACTATGCCAGTAGTAAGCTCAATAGAAAGAGTACGAGTGGTTGTTGTCAACTTCTCGGCTCGAGTCTAGTAAGTTGGTATAGTAGGAAGCAACACTGTGTTGCCTTATCTACCACCGAAGCTGAATACATCGCGATGGGTGAGTGTGTCACTCAACTTCTTTGGATGAAGCACACTCTCCGCGACTTTAAGTTAGACTTCACAAATACTAAACTTCACGTAGATAACATTAGTTCAATTAACCTAACTAAGAATCCGATATGTCATTCTAGGACCAAACATATAGAGGTCAAACATCATTTCATTCGAGAACATGTGACCAACAGAGCCATACAACTCGAATACGTCGAATCGAAGTCTAACTTGACAGACCTATTTACTAAACTCCTACCCGAAGCCGAATTTAGTCTATTAAGACGAAAATTGGGCATGTGCGTAGTAGAATAGGAACTTACAAATTATATTTTCCTACTACTATTTCTTACTTTTCATTTTCATGGAACTAGCATAGGACATACCTTAGATATCATGCACCTATCGATTTAAGGAGCCAATACATCTCACAACACATAAGACTAATGTGTTTGTGTACTTAGCCACGTAGATGGGCGTGAGATGTTAGGACCTTACTCCTGGTTCCAGATGTAGAGCTAGTGCATCGCCATGAACCACGGAGTATAATCATACATATTAACCGACTCTGACCAGGACTGGTTGATCTTTCATATCAATCAAGCCAAATATGAGTCGAACATTTTATAGATGAGGTTATTTTCAGTATATTATTTTCAAAATAATATGGAACATGCTTGGACTTTAAATTTAATATTTATTTTTGTTTTCCACACACCCTCACTCTTTTCAATATATGTCAAAAGGGGGAGAAAAAGGCCAAAGTTAAGGGATCAAAATTTTTAAAAGGCCAAAGTTAAGGGATCAAAATTTTTAATTTTTGATAACTTAACTTCATATTTATTTACAGAACTAAAAGTTAAGTAAATGTTTTGAAAATTTACTTAACTTGTTAACAAAAAAGGAAGTAAAGGCCAAGTTAAGAGAATTCTTAACTTAAACTTATTTTTAAACACTATGGCCAAACGTTAATGTTTTACTTAAGAAAGGGGGAGAAAGGGCCAAGTTAAGAAGTCCTCTTAATTAAACGTTTTACTGAGGCCAACTTTAAGTAATGTTAATTACTTAAACTCTTCCTAAATAGAAACCCTCAAGGGGGAGGATTAAGGTCTTCTTTCAAGACTCACCCTCGGTCAAGGGGGAGGTTTCCCTAAGGGGGAGTACTTGAAGAAAATCCTTACTACTCCTACTTAATCTTTATTATTCTTGTCTCTCATGCACATTATTATTCCTCATGCATGCTACTTTCTTAACTTTGTATGTGGGTTTGCCATAAATAAAAAAGGGAGAGATTGTTGGAGCAGTAGGCACCTAAGTCGAACCTGAGTTTTGATTATAGCAAACGATACAAAGTTAAGCTCATATTGTTTTCTCATGAGCTAAATCGAGTGTGCAGAAAAGTACCAATGCTGGAGCTGAAGGCTAGCGACACCCGGAGGAAGCCGCGATGGTCGGGCGACACTCGAGTGACTTCGGAGGGAGCCGAAGGAATCGAGTGGAAGGCCGAAAGCGAAAGCGACACAGTAAGTATCGAGGTAAGCTTGTGTGTGTGCGAGAGTAAGTGAGGTCGTATCCTCTTTACGGGGATGATCTTAAGCATAGATCCGACCAAAGACATACTATAGGTGGTCTAGGTCGAGATCGGACGGTCGGAGACCGTCGAAATAATATTTTTGTTAAGCTACTTGAGGTCTCGATCGCCGCCCATCGATCGATCGTCTGCGGTCGACATTCGGATCGACGCCATCAATCGACTGATGATGGCCATTAGTCGACTGATGGTCAAGGATCAGCCTCACGGAGTCAAGCTTTATCATCATTTTTCAAGGAGCCATGTGCCTAATTTCTATTGGTTGAAGATCCTCTCGAAAAGGGGCTCAAGGGCTATAAAAGGAGGGCCTATCCTAGGGTTTCATCATCAATTCTAAGCTTCGAAAAGCCTCCGCAAAGCTACAACTCTCTGACAACGAAGTGCTTTCTCTCTGACGTCTAGGTTTAAATTGTTTTTATTTTGTTACATCGGTATAAGCTTTATTCAGTTTATTGCTTTATTTTTTTCGGAGTTTTTATCGTAACGAGGAGAGGGGGAGTGTCCCTCTACCTCAAGCTTTTGGTGTATTCTTGTATCGATTAACTCCTACCTCTAACAAGAAGGAGTTCTTTAGTGATTTGCCCTCCGTCCGTGATCAAGGATCACTAGGGCCTTGGACTAGTAGCCTAAGGCTACGAACCAAGTAAAAATCTATTTGTCTATTTTAATTTTCATTTATCTTTCCGCTGCGTATATTTGTTTTGAAACAAATTCGAAAAAGAAAAGGTTTATCGCTATTCACCCCCCTCTAGCGATCCGCTTCGATCCAACACCAACTAATTTATTCTAGACAATCTGCATTCGCTTAGTAAATCGATACTCGATTTACTAGTCCCTGTTGGATCGATCCTTTTTATTACTTAACGACCACCATACACTTGCGGTAAACTTGACAACATCAAGTTTTTTGATCCATTCCCATTGACTTGGAGTATTCGATATTGTCGTGACACTAAGCTAACATTAATTAACTAATTTGAAGACTCAGTCAATTGTTCACCAAAATAAGTTTCCATATTACTACTAAAGTGATAGGTTTAGCTAACAATTGTCAAGATATTGACCTCTACGCCTTATGTTGTAGACTGATGGGTAGTATTAGTTAATTAATAACCAATTAAAAGCTAATTCAAAGATAGATTTGAATCCATGGTTGTGGCTATTGATAACAGTTGTATTGTTGTGGTACTGTTACAAATTAATTACAAAACCCTCTCTACGCTAATATAACATAGGGTACGACTCCGATCATTTCCCAACAAGTGTAATTAGTAGATTAGTAGTTTTAGTATCGCTAATTATTGCTTTGAATTTTCTATTTAAAATGGGGGTTTGGAATTTAAAAGGCTAATCCTACTGAACGGAAGATAGTGCACATAATCAAACTCTAATCTAACTAAACTACAATTGCGAAGAAATTAAACAAAACATTAAGTAAGCATTCAAAAGCATAAAGGAAGTGCAGGAACAAATGCAGAAATTAAACCTAGTCTAACCCATTACAACTATGGAGAATTAAAGAAAACATAAAGGAATCAACCTAATCTACTTACATCTAATTAAAGAACATAAACTCAACATTCAACCCAATTAAGATTCACAAGACATTAAACTAACTCATTCAAGCATTTCATCAAACACTACGTAAGCATAAAACAAAGTAAACAAAATGCGTGCAAATCTAAACATGGAAGGTAAATTCGATTACATTCATTCAATATGAACTACATGTTGGAATGTATACTGAAAGCCTAGATCTTTTTGTATGAACATTTTATTTTGAAATAAGAATCACATGATCATTGTATGCACTTTATATATTTATTATATGTGTGCATATTGTCTAATATTTTACATTGTAGATAACATGGTGCTTGGTGTGGCACAGAAGATCATGTTATCAGTTCCTTGTAAAATATAAGTAGAGGCTCACAACCAAAATGGTTTTGGACAAACCATTAGCATGGTTGTAGTGTAGCTTGGTATTGTTTTGTCTTGAACATAGAGTTACACTGGTACACTTAGGTGTATTGAGCAGGATCAACATAGAGGTGATTCAATTTAGTACTGACTACATAATTGAATCGGACCTCAGATATTATGTTGTACATGCTCTTAATCCCGATATAATAACGGGCACATGTACTTAGTATTTATTTCTTTGATTTACCAGTGGGTGAGATTTAGATGGATTAAATCAATATGCCCGGTAAGTTGGAAAATAATATTATTTACATGGTGTGCCATTGATTATAGGAGGAAACCGTGTCCTATATATTAGGTTGATGATGTCCCCTTGAGGAGCTCATAAAGTTCATCATGTAAACCTAGCTGGTTGACTTAGTCAACGTGATGATAAGGTTGAGTGGTACTACTCGAGGAATTAGATGTTAATTAATTGATGGTCAGTAAATCAATTAATTGACGGACATTCGATATCTTAAACACGGGGAGATTAATGTACGAATAATATATGGAGCCCATATTAATTTATGGGGGTTGGTGAGGTAGTTCAATGATGATCCTTTAGTGGAATGGAACATCATTGATGGATTAAGTTAGTGTGGTTCCGATCCATCGGGTGGCCAATACCCAACTCCTCCTTATGGTCCTTATCGTAGCCTAATATAATCCTTGTGAAGTCTAGATCCAAGAATATAAAACAAAACCTAGAACCAACGGTTGGGATTAAATCCCTAAGATCCGATGGTTAGGATGAAACCCTAGAACCAACGGTTGGGATTAAATCCCTAAGATCCGATGGTTAGGATGAAACCCTAGAAATCGACGGTTAGGATTAAATCCCTAGATCCGACGGTTGGGATAAAACCCTAGATCCGACGGTTGGGATGAAACCCTAGATCTGACGGTTGGGATGAAATCCTAGATCCGACGGTTGGGATGAAACCCTAGATCCGACGGTTGGGATAAAACCCTAGATCCGACGGTGGAGATTAAATCCCTAGAACCGACGGTGGAGATTAAAGGAGGCTTAAGCCCAATTCTATAAATAGGGGGCTTAGGCTTGGGCGGCAATAATCAATTTGAATTGGGATTAGGGTTTGGAGCAAAAGTGGGCGGCTAGGGTTTGGAGCAAAAGTGGGCGGCAACCATCTTCCATCAATTGTTGCCGGTGCCCACTTCCTTCCATCAAGACTTGGCCAGCGCCCATCCTATAGGCCTCTCCCTTCTTCCTTGGCCGGCGGTTCTCCTTCCATTGGTGGCCGGCGTTCATCTTCCTCCATACTCTCCAAGGTGGCCGGCGGTTTTCCTTACATTGGTGGCCGGCGCATCATCCACTTGATCCTTGGCCGGCGGTTGCACCAAATTTCCTAATTTGGTGGCCAGCTCTAGAAAGGATAGGTATTTGTAAGTTCTTCTCTTTGTTCACAGCAGACAAGGTAGAGAAGAAAGCGATCTAGAAGGCTTCTACTCGTGGAGGATCTTCGTCCACACGTCGTCCACGAGAAGGATAGGACATACGGTAGAAGATCGTGAGGTATAAAGTTATTTTAACTTTATTTATAGATCTGAGCTTGTTCTTTTATGTTTTGATTATGCATGTGTAAATTAGTAAATATATTGTATAATCATGGACCCCGAAGACAAACACAAAAACCGGTGATCCGTCCGTCGTCTCTTCCGCGGCTAACCAACTAGAAGAGTTGTGTTGCTTGAACAACTAGTTTGTTCAAGCGACCACTCAAGTTGTTAGCACGACGACGAAATGGTTGTGCTAAGGAAGCTCATCCCATCCGGATTAATTCTTTCATTAGTGAAAATTTTAATCCGGGGACATGGGAGCCATTGAGCCTCCGAAGAAATTCCCTGCAAGTGGTATCAGAGCCACGGTTTCCGGTTTTGTGTGTTTAGGATTCGGTTAATTTTTTTTATGCATTTTTCATATATTATATGTGCCGGATAATAGTAGGATATGCGTAGTTTAACTCTTTGGTTGCAGGCGTAAGATCCAACTATTATGGCCATATGTGTGTATGTGAATGGATGTGTGTAAAAATTTATTATTTGAATCCTCGGGGTTGACGAGGCTAGATTAGTATTTAATTTTTGTAATTAAATACGGCATTGTTTAGCGGCTCATTTTAGTTTACTTTCGATCTAGATTATTTGTACACTCCTTCGTGGAGTATAGGATCGATGGATGTAAATTAAAATAGTTTTATCTCGGCTCGGATCTCTTTGGTGACTTGTGCACGGGAAAAGATGGAGCGGACGAGGTGGCGACACGACGGGATGCATATTGGAGGACAATGCCATAATAGTTGGAAAAATTCTGTTTTTTCCATATTTATTGCTTATTTGTTTTATATGCATGTTGTGTATGATTTAAAATTCCTCATTTGCAATTTACTAAGTGGGAGAGGGACATTTTAATTAATTCCCGCGACCTCCATTACAATTTGACGTGTGATGCAACAAACTTGTGTGTCGGCTCTGAGTGCCTTCCTCCCTGAGGACGGGTTTGTTTGCGGATCACTAGGTCAAATAATGGTTATAGGAAATTATCTAGGAGCATGTGTACTTCCACAGAGGTAAGGCACATAATCCAAAATAATTCCCTTAGTATCGTGTAATGGTGCACACTTAGATGCAAATAAAAGTATCCTCCCCATAGGAGTCACTGCTTTTATTTGTAGGGCCAAAGAGGAACCAACTATTAATTTTATTTGTCAAAAAGTAAGGTTGACAAGATAATAAAATTAATGGGTAAAACCTCCTCTTATAAATGTAGAATTCGTATACGTCCACACAGAGTGACATACGAAATTCTCAGTGTTTTGAGGTGTTGGTTGATTTCGGAATTTTATTGTTTTGAGGAATCAATAATATTTGAAATCTAATATTTTGATCATTGTGATTTTTAGGATTTTCAAATGGCTTTCAACCCACTTGCTGTGATTTTAAAAGGAAACAAACTTACTGGTCCAAACTACATTGATTGGAAAAGAAACCTGGATATTGTCTTAACTGCGGAGGAGTACAAATTTGTACTCTTCGAGGTCTGTCCTCCTAAGCCCACCGATGACTCTGATGAAAAGGAGAAAGAACGTTATAAGAAATGGGTCAAGGCAGATGAGATGGCGCAGTGTTACATTTTGGCATCTATGTCAAATGTGCTGCAACATCAGCATCAGGCCATAGCCACAGCTTATGACATGATGTTCAATCTCAAGGAACTTTTCGGACATCAGAGTAGGGCGGCTAGGCAGGAGGCAATGAGAAACTTGATGACGACCTCCATGATCGAGGGAACACCCGTTAGGGATCATGTTCTCAAGATGATGGCTCATCTTAATGAGATGGAAGTCCTAGGAGCTGAGATCGATGGGGAAACCTAGGTCGATATCATTCTCCAGTCTTTGCCTAGGAGTTTTGAGCAGTTCCGCCTCAACTACAACATGAACAAAAGGTTGTATTCGTTGGCGGAGCTTCTGACAGAACTCCAGGCGACAGAGGGGCTTTTTCGTTAGAGTGCTCAAGCCATGGTCACTCAGAAGGTTTCTTCCTCTAAACCGAAAGGTAAGAAGAAGAAGAAACAAGGTGGAGCGAAGAAAGTGGTAATGGGACCTCAGGCAGGAGTGAAGAAGCCGAAAGGCAAGTGCTTCACTTGCAAGCAGACTGGAAATTGGAAGGCGGACTATCCTCGCCGAAAGAACAAAGGTATATCTTCTTGTTTAGTTGTTGAAACATGTTTAGCGGTGTTATCTACGATTGCACGGTGTGTAGATCTGAGAGCCACGATCATGTCGCAATACTTTGCGAGGGTTCGAAGCAAAGCGACTAGCTGAGGGAGAGATTACCGTCTTCATGGGCAATGGTTCAAAGGTGGCGGCTATTGCAGTGGGAGATTTTTATTTATCTTTTGATAGGAATAAAGTTTTGGTTTTGAGAAATTGTCTTTATGTACCTACTTTTAGAAAGAATTTAATTTCAGTTTCTAAATTGTTTTTGGATGGGTATTCTGTTTCTTTTAATGACAAAGTGGTTATAAAAGGAAGCAGGAGATTATCTGATTACAGTACATTGGTTGGCAATTTATATACTCTTGAACCAAAAACTCCACGATGCATATATAAATCAATAACTCATCTTCTAAGTCTAATAAGAGAAAAGAACCTTCGCAAATGAACCAAACATATCTTTGGCATCTAAGGCTTGGTCATATTAACCTAAGCAGAATTCAAAGGTTGATAGCTGATGGACCTTTGGGTTCATTAGTGGTGGAGGATCTCCCAACCTGCGAATCTTTCTTGGAAGGTAAAATGACCAAGAGGCCTTTTAAGGCCAAGGGGTATAGAGCCAAAGATGTGCTAGAATTGGTTCATTTTGATTTGTGCGGTCCTATGTCTATCCAGGCAAGAGGTGGCTTTGAATACTTCGTCTCTTTTATAGACGATTATTCAAGGTATGAATACATTTACTTGATGCGCCGCAAGTCTGAATGCTTTGACAGGTTCAAAGAATTCAAGGCTGATGTGGAGAACCGTCAAGGTAAAAGTATCAAGACATTACGATCTGATCGTGGTGGCGAGTACCTCTTGGGAGAGTTTAGGAATTACTTATCAGAGGTGGGATTCAATCCCAATTATGCACTGGTACACCCAGAGAATGGTGTAGCGGAGCGAAGGAATAGGACTCTTATAGAGATGGTCGGATCGATGATGAGTTATTACGAGGTTACTGTTTATCTCGGGGGTATGCCTTTGAATCGACAATGTACACTCTGAACTTGGTTCCATCTAAATCAGTACCTTCTACCTGAGAATTGTGGGTGGCGAAAGCCTAGTCCGAGACATATTCGGATATGGGGAGTCCAACACATGTCTTTGAAGTGATCTTTGTAAGTTGGAACCTCGTACAGAAGTGTGCATGTTTGTTGGCTACCCTAAGGGAACAAAAGATGGTTTGTTTTATAATCCTAGAGATCAGGGGGTGATCGTTAGCACGAACGCCAGATTTCTGGAGGAGGATTATGTAATGAACCACAAGCCCAAGAGTAGGATTGTTCTTGAGGAGTTGACAGGGGAAGTCCCGACTTCAGTACCACCGGTACAAGAGGAGACACCACAAGTCACTGCACCGCATATCACAGAGCATACACAGGAGCCACCTCGTCGTAGTGGGAGGGTTGTTAGACAACCTAATAGATTCATGTTTTTGGGGAAGTCTTCGGACATAGTCCCTGGTGAACATGAACCTGATCCCTGGACATATGACGAGGCAATCCAAGACAGAGATGCGGTATCTTGGCAAAGAGCGATGAATTCAGAGATAGAATCTATGGATTCTAATCAGGTCTGGGAGCTAGTAGAGCCACCCGATGGTGTAAAAACCATTGGATGCAAGTGGATCTACAAGAGAAAGAGAGGAGTAGACGGGAAGGTTGAGACCTTCAAAGCTAGGCTTGTTGCGAAAGGGTATACTCAGAAAGAGGGTATCGATTATGAGGAGACCTTTTCGCCGGTAGCTTTGTTTAAGTCTATCCGGATTCTCTTATCTATAGCTGCTCATATGGATTATGAGATTTGGCAGATGGATGTCAAGACAGCTTTCCTTAACGGAAGTCTTGAGGAGAACATCTATATGCGGCAACCAGAGGGATTCATTGCTAAAGGCAAAGAGCATCTTGTTTGTAAGCTTAATCGGTCCATTTATGGATTGAAGCAAGCTTCTAGATCTTGGAACATCCGCTTTGATGAGGTAATCCAGTCATATGGATTTATTCAAAGTCCGGATGAGCCTTGTGTATACAAGAGATGTGTGAAGCGTAGTGGTGTTTCTTGTACTATACGTAGATGACATTTTGTTAGTTGGCAACAATATCAAAGTGTTATCAGACGTAAGGGTATGGTTGTCCAAACAGTTTGATATGAAGGACTTGGGAGAAGTGGGACACACCCTTGGGATCAAAGTTATAAGGGATCGTAAGAAAAGGATGTTGTGCTTGTCTCAAGCTTCATACATTGACACTATTCTTGCTCGTTTTAGCATGTAGAACTCCAAGAAAGGTTTTCTACCTTTTAGGCATGGAGTACCATTATCTAAAGAGATGTGTCCCAAAACATCAAAGGAGATAGAGGACATGAAGGCGGTTCCTTATGCTTCGGCAGTAGGAAGCCTTATGTATGCTATGCTATGTATGAGACCGGATATCTGATTTGCCGTGGGCATGGTTAGCAGATATCAGAGTAATCCTGGACAGGGACATTGGACTGCAGTAAAGCATATATTGAAGTACCTGAGAAGGACTAGGGATTATATGCTGGTTTACCGGGCAGATCAATTAGTCCCTGTGGGTTACACGGATTCGGATTTCCAATCAGATAGGGACAAGAGTAAGTCTACCTCAGGGTTTGTGTTTACTTTTGGAGGTGGAGCCATAGTATGGAGGAGTGTCAAGCAGAAATGCGTGGCGGACTCTACCATGGAAGCTGAGTATGTGGCAGCCTCTGAGGCAGCCAAGGAAGCTGTATGGCTCAGGAACTTCTTGATGGACTTGGATGTGATTCGTGGTTTGCCCAGAACTATCACAATTTATTGTGATAACAGTGGTGCAGTTGCAAACTCGAAGGAACCACGAGCCCATAAGGCGAGTAAACACATAGAGCGCAAGTACCACCTTATACGAGAGATCGTAAAGCGAGGAGAAGTTGCTGTTGCCAAGATTGCATCAGAGGATAACTTGGCGGATCCATTCACTAAGGCCCTTCCAGCGAAAGCGTTTGATAGGCATGTGGAGGACATGGGGATCAGATGTATGGCAGAGTGATGACGACATAGTCTTTTAGTATAAGTGGGAGATTGTTGGAATGTATACTGAAAGCCTAGCTCTTTTTGTATGAACATTTTATTTTGAAATAAGAATCACATGATCATTGTATGCACTTTATATATTTATTATATGTGTGCATATTGTCTAATATTTTACATTGTAGATAACATGGTGCTTGGTGTGGCACAGAAGATCATGTTATCAGTTCCTTGTAAAATATAAGTAGAGGCTCACAACCAAGATGGTTTTGGACAAACCATTGGCATGGTTATAGTGTAGCTTGGTATTGTTTTGTCTTGAACATAGAGTTACACTGGTACACTTAGGTGTATTGAGCAGGAGCGACATAGAGGTGATTCAATTTAGTACTGACTACATAATTGAATTGGACCTCGGATATTATGTTGTACATGCTCTTAATCCCGATATAATAACGGACACATGTACTTAGTATTTATTTCTTTGATTTACTAGTGGGTGAGATTTAGATGGATTAAATCAATATGCCCGGTAAGTTGGGAAATAATATTATTTACATGGTGTGCCGTTGATTATAGGAGGAAACCGTGTCCTATATATTAGGTTGATGATGTCCCCTTGAGGAGCTCATAAAGTTCATCATGTAAACCCAGCTGGTTGACTTAGTCAACGTGATGATAAGGTTGAGTGGTACTACTCGAGGAATTAGATGTTAATTAATTGATGGTCAGTAAATCAATTAATTGACGGACATTCGATATCTTAAATACGGGGAGATTAATGTACGAATAATATATGGAGCCCATATTAATTTATGGGGGTTGGTGAGGTAGTTCAATGATGATCCTCTAGTGGAATGGAACATCATTGATGGATCAAGTTAGTGTGGTTCCGATCCATCGGGTGGCCAAGACCCAACTCCTCCTTATGGTCTCTATCGTAGCCTAATATAATCCTTGTGAAGTCTAGATCCAAGAATATAAAACAAAACCTAGAACCAACGGTTCGGATTAAATCCCTAAGATCCGATGGTTAGGATGAAACCCTAGAACCAACGGTTGGGATTAAATCCCTAAGATCCGATGGTTAGGATGAAACCCTAGAATCGACGGTTAGGATTAAATCCCTAGATCCGACGGTTGGGATAAAATCCTAGATCCGACGGTTGGGATGAAACCCTAGATCCGACGGTTGGGATGAAATCCTAGATCTGACGGTTGGGATGAAACCCTAGATCCGACGGTTGGGATAAAACCCTAGATCCGACGTTGGAGATTAAATCCCTAGAACCGACGGTGGAGATTAAAGGAGGCTTAAGACCAATTCTATAAATAGGGGGCTTAGGCTTGGGCGGCAATAATCAATTTGAATTGGGATTAGGGTTTGGAGCAAAAGTGGGTGGCTAGGGTTTGGAGCAAAAGTGGGCGGCAACCATCTTCCATCAATTGTTGTCGGCGCCCACTTCCTTCCATCAAGACTTGGCCGGCGCCCATCCTATAGGCCTCTCCCTTCTTCCTTGGCCGGCGATTCTCCTTCCATTGGTGGCCGACGTTCATCTTCCTCCATACTCTCCAAGGTGGCCGGCGGTTCTCCTTACATTGGTGGCCGGCGCTTCATCCACTTGATCCTTGGCCGGCGGTTGCACCAAATTTCCTAATTTGGTGGCCGGCTCTAGAAAGGATAGGTATTTGTAAGTTCTTCTCTTTGTTCGCAGCGGACAAGGTAGAGAAGAAAGCGATCTAGAAGGCTTCTACTCGTGGAGGATCTTCGTCCACATGTCGTCCACGAGAAGGATAGGACATACGGTAGAAGATCGTGAGGTATAAAGTTATTTTAACTTTATTTACAGATTTGAGCTTGTTCTTTTATGTTTTGATTATGCATGTGTAAATTAGTAAATATATTGTATAATCATGGACCCCGAAGACAAACACAAAAACCAGCGATCCGTCCATCGTCTCTTCCGCGGCTAACCAACTAGAAGAGTTGTGTTGCTTGAACAACTAGTTTGTTCAAGCGACCACTCAAGTTGTTAGCACGACGACGAAATGGTTGTGCTAAGGAAGCTCATCCCATCTGGATTAATTCTTTCATTAGTGAAAATTTTAATCCGGGGACATGGGAGCCAATGAGCCTCCGAAGCAACTCCCTGCACTACAATAAAGAACAATCAATATAAATGATGCCCGAGATCTGGAAATCTATCTGAAAGCTGATCAGAGATGATGGAATTATCAACTGAAGTTAAAAATAGAAGCTACTTGGTGGTAGAAATGGGATGTCGGAGCTATGGAGGTCATTGGCCGGAGCTATGGAGGTGATGGTGGCTGATCGGAGTTGGAATAGCAAGGAATGGTGCTACCGATGCTGTGATGGAGTTGCCCAACTGAAGAGAAGGGGAATCCCCTTCTCCTCTTCAGCCGGAGGTGAGGAATGGAGCTGTGACAGGGTTGATCAAAGGGGAAATCCCCTTCTCCAATTGCTGTTGGCGGTGAAGAAGATGTTGGTCGTCGGCGGTGAAGATGGCTCGGGATTGGCCACCGGAGATGGAGGGAATCCCCTTTTCTCTTCAGTGATCGACGATGAAGAAGAAGCTGTAGAAATCACGGATCAACCCCCATCGGTGAAGAAGAAGTTTGGCTTTTATAATCAATCCTATATTTGATCCAATGACCCAAATTGCTCTGAATTAGAATGAATGTATCTGATCAATATGAATGGACGATCATGATTAACTTGATCTAGATGAAAGGTTGAGATGAATAGATTTGAGTGTATGATTTAGATCTCTCCAAATCTAGATGGATGGCTCAAAATCTATCAGATCTCATCGGATAGTCAGGATTGAACAAATCTGAACCCTTTGATTAAACTACTTCTGATCTTGATGAATGACTTAGATTAATCCAGCTTGAAATTCCCTTTATGACCCTAGATGAAGCCACAATTGATCTAACTTGAGTTAGTCCATTGGCTCATCTCGATCTCCTACAAATATGGTATAAAATTTGCATATAAGTTCACAAATTTAGAAGAATTTATAATAAGGTTCAAAATAAATCGAAACTCATAAAACATGCTAAGAATCGACGATTAACCACACAAGAGAATTAAAAATATCAATATTAAGGACCAAAATAATATACTAAAATGTTGTTATCACCTATATATAAAAGAATGTAGAGGCTTTGGAAAACAAAGGGGAGAACTTAAATACACAAGCTCTTATGTTCAAAGTTCCTAATCATTTTGTTCTTTCTAAAGTGTTCTTTCATTGTAATATTTTGTGTTCATTTTTCATTTTTTGCAAGAAAATTTGTAAGAAATTTCTCTACCTTTGATTGCTGATCAATAACGAGATAATTAGTGGTGCATTTGAGAGTTGATCCACTTGAAGGATCATTGACTATAGATTAGAAATCAAGGTTTATTGAACCATATTAAACATTTGTGTATTAAGCTTAGTGTGCATTATTTTGGTCATTTTTTTTCCTTTATATATTTTCATTACATACTGGAAACAGTCTCTTGCAAAAAAAGCAAGGTAAGGTTGCGTACAATGGATTCCTTCTCCGGTACCGAGTTGTAGATATTAACCGAGTTGTAGTTTATATATTTTCATTACATAACAAGTTTTTTTTAGAGATAAGAACAAGCATGAATGAAACTATTCACTCTCTCTCTTATCTAAGGTTTCTAACGATCTAACAATGATGATATGTTAGATTGCTATTGGAGGGGTGAATAGCTTCTAGATCTTCAAATGTAAATATCAAATTTTTTACTTTTTGATTTATTCTAGTGGTTGGTGAAAAATTTTCGAAGGGTTAGATAGACTCCCAAAATTAATCGAGCTAAAGACCTGAATACTTGATACCGACTAAAAAAATATCAAATTTTCATGCACTTGCACAAGAATTAATAATGACACATTAGTACTCATAATGAGTATTTCATTAGTTTTTAAACAAGTCACATCTTCTACAATGATATGAATTCTTCAGTGGCTTGCCTAAGACTCTGTGTCATCGACTCTAACAACCTAAAAGTCTCTTCACTCTTTCGCTCAAAAGTGTCACTTTGTTGGCTTCAATTGTTGGATATCCTATAGCATCACAACATATCAATTAGCCTATGCAAATTTATAATATAGGCAAGCCTATTTTAAATAACTTGTCCAACACCTCAAAACATTTTGATAAATATTAACCACACGAGGCACAAATGCAATGATGGAAAGGATATTAAATTTAAAAGGAATTTTATTTAAGAGATGTATATTTGATGAAAATGAGTGACTAGGGTTATGCAATTAGTTCCAAATTCCACATGTTATTATGGGTAATGTAATATTCGATTGTATTTTGATTGATCATGAGTTTTAATCACATTTAGTACATCTTATATTATTAAAACATTAAGTAAATTATATTTGCAAATAAATAACTCAATACCAACTAGGCCTGATACCATTGCGACTTAATTTAGGGATTAAGATGAAAAAGGTCATGCGTGAAACACTGACTGAGCCGGTGGAACCCCACCCAAGAAGGCTAGCCGGGCTGGCATGGTGAAGATGTAGGAATGAGAAGATAAACTCTAAGGCTAAAAGGAGATTAGATGAGTGGCCCGAAGCGTAGGTCTGGAAGTTGACTCGATAAGTGAGTCGGGGGTTGACTCGGGTGATTACAAAGAGTATGAGGTACTGAGTCTCAGAATTAGAGTAAGCCTAGGTATTAATAAGTAACGTATGCCCTAGTTGTAATGAACTAGGGGGATTCCCACCGAGAGAAGGACCAAGTCATTGGTTTACCTAACGAAGGAAGAGGGGGTGAAGAAGAGGGGCAGAATGTTTCGCGAGGCGTTTATTTATGAGAGTTTGTTATATAACAAACTAGGACCCCACATGATATACGGAGGAGCCTCCACTCCTTATCCTTTTAATAGAATGATTCTCCAGGAAAGCGGAGCTCTCCATGTGGACGGTGATGGGAGTAGTTCATTACCTCACAGCTAGCGAAGGGAGGAGATAAAAAGCCGAGGAAGATGGAGAGAGAGGGGGATCTGAAGGCTGATCAGGCTTTAACTTCAACGAGAGACCATCCTATCAAGAGGGGAGTGACGTGGCCGGAGACAGGGAAGGAAGCCGGGGAAGACGACTGTTGGGAGCTAGCTCTATCTCTCTATTTTTGTACACTGCGAGAACTATAAGAGGTTTTCCTCCACCTCCTAAAATATTTCCGAAAAGGGAGAAGTTTCATAGTGGAAGTGCTTGGGCACCGTAGCTCGTGATAGAGCTCACTCTGTGGAGTAGAAAATGGAATTCCAAACCACGTAAAACCTTATGTCTTTGCTCGTTGTGGTTCTTCTTTCATCGTTTATTTATTTTCTCTTACTGTTGTGGTCAGAGTGAACCCTAAGCCTCTTGGACGCTCTTTGGCATTAAACGGAGGTGAGAAAATCCATGTACATCCGCATCAGTTGGCGCCATTTGTGGGAAACTAATTTTTGAGCAAGACATTGAGATGCAACCATAGGAGATACAACATCCGTCAGCCTCTTCGACGGAAGAGAATCCCATTACATTATTACCATCACAACTGAGGGCCATGGTAGACACAGCTGTAGTTGAAGCCTTGGCTAAAGAAAGGAGGAGGACGAGATATCTTCATCCCCATTCTGACGAACCCTCTCCCCGAGAGTAGCTGCATGAGAGGCCTCCTCTAGTCCGACCAATGATAATGCCATACGCTGAAGTATTACCAGGCGATGGGCCGGTGGGGAGAATGTATCAAAGTACCATACGGGTGACGCAAACCTAGCGAGAGGACTAAGGAGAAAGCCAATCCACCAGGGCACTTGAAGTTTATGAGTCCAGTCCATTCACCGTGGACATTATGTCAGAGTTACTGCCCCCACATTTCCGAGACCCTCAAGTGGGGATGTATGATGGCACCTCAGACCCATAAGAGCATTTATCACAATTCGAGGGAGCCGCTTCTTTGCACTGCTATACAGATGTCCTCAAATGCAGAGCTTTCCACATTACTCTGACTGGATCAGCATAGAGGTGGTTCGGAGCTTTACCCCTCGATTCTATCACTTGTTTTGCCGATCTGAAGGGGGTTTTCTGTCAAGAATTTGCTAGTTGTAAGACCTACAAGCATGACGCTTCTATCCTATTGCATATAAGGCAGGAACCTTCAGAGTCTTTGAGGGGATATCTTCATCGTTTCACTGCTACTGCTAGGAACATTCCTTCCACAGGGTCAGATATTCTGAGGGAGGCTATCACTCATGGGTTAAGGGAAGGATATTTTCTCAGCTCTTTACTGAGAAAGACCATGGCCAGTTATGAAGAATTATTGAGTCGCACAGAGGAATATATCAATGAAGAAGAGGGACCGAGGGTAAGACGAGCAGAAAACACTCCAGCCCCTGTTCCAGCAGAGAGGAACCCTCCCCCTGTGCAACGAGGGCCTCCCAGGCGTGAATACACTAGACCTCTAGTACTAGCAGCATCTAGGACATGAATGTTGACCCCAAGAATTCGCCCAATCCTTCCTCTACGAGTGATGGCCACCGAGACCTTGCCTCCCCTGAGGACTTGGAAGGAGCGAGAAATGTAATCTTATGATCAACAGGGTCTCCTCCAGCGTCCGACTAGATATAGGGAGGTCCTCCATAACCCCCAGCTCCTTTCTTCTATCAATATCATATGAAGTATGGTCATACCAGTGGTCGTTGTTTTAAGTTACAGGAGGAATTGGAATGCATACGAGCCACATATCAACATATGCAACCTCAAATGGGCAGACCAGCCAGAAGAGGTCAATGACCAAATGCCATGCGCCCAGGACCCTATAACGGAAGACCTCAAGATCCCCTCTAGCCGGGTCAGCAAATACTTGCTCAGGAGGGTACCTCGCTACAAGGAGGGTCAGCAGGCAAAGACCCTTCAGTTGTCCCGAATGACATCCCCACACGGGGAGTTATTCATGTCATTGCAGGAGGACCTATTGATGGGGACTCCAATAGGGCTCGAAAGTCGTACGCCTGCCTCATGGAGAATTTAGCCATTGGAACAGAGCAAACCATCCAGAGTGCGCCACAAATATCCTTCGGACTTGAAGATCTACATGGCATTTTGCTACCTCATACTGACACCATGGTAATCCGAATTTCTTTAGCCAACTATGAGGTAGCCCGAGTCCTGGTTGACTCGGGGAGTTCAGTCAACATCCTTTTCCAGGAAGCATTCGGGCAGATGTAGCTAGGAAATGTGCAACCGGAGGATGTGGTTACTCCTCTGTTTGGATTCGCAGGACATATGGTGCATCCCATGGGGCAAATTTCCTTGCCTCTCACTTTAGGTGCAAAACCCAGCCAGAAAACTAATATTATTCTTTTTCTCATAGTGGATGCTCCATCCACTTATAATGCTATTTTGGTTCGTCCTTTTCTATCCCTTTTTTAGGTGGTAGCCTACCCTTATCATCAAAAGGTGAAATTCCTAGTTGGACAACTGATCGAGGAAGCACGAGGAGAGCAGAAAGTGGCTCGGAGCTGTTATGTGCAGATGGTCAGGGACGATAAGAAGAAGACAAGGATGGATGACCCCAAGGGCAAAGCTATCATCACCTCTGATGTCTACGTGCTGGAAGAGTCCCCACCCAGAGCTGAAAAAAATAAAAGAAGGTGAATCTGTGGAGATAGCTCATGGAAAGGTCACTCGGGTGGCCCAGCAATTGGAGGCGAAGGAAGAACTAGTGAACTGCTTGCACAAGAATAAAGATATCTTCGCCAAGGATGTGCATGACCTCACGGGGATAAATCCTAAAGTAGCCAAGCACCATCTTAATATCACTCAAGGAGTCCGACCTGTCCAGAAGAAGAGGCGACACTTCATGCCTGAGAAAGATAAAGTCATCGCTGAAGAAGTAGATAAATTATTGCAAGCTGGGCACGTTAGAGAGATTCAATTTCCTGAGTGAGTATCTAATGTAGTTCTGGTCCCCAAGCCCTTTGGGTAGTGGAGGATGTGTATCAACTTTTGTGATTTGAATAAAGCATGACCTAAAGACTTCTACCCCTTGCCTCGTAAGTTAGTTGACTCTACCGTGGAGTATGAGGTTGTATCTCTTATGGAAGCCTACCAAGGGTATCATCAAATCCCCTTAGCGAAGGATGATGAGAAGCATGTCAATTTTGTGATGGCAGGAGGGTTGTATGCTTATGTAGTGATGCCTTTTGGCCTAAAGAACGCAGGAGCTACTTATCAACGACTCATGGATAAAATTTTTGCAAAATAAAAAGGCAAGAATGTGGAAGTATATGTTGATGATATTCTCGACAAGTCCAAAACCACTTGGGATCTGGTTACAGATAGAAGGAGACTTTTGCCACCCTTAGGCGGTACAACATGAAGTTGAATCCCAAGAAGTGCTTGTTCGGAGTGAAGAGTGGTAAATTTATGGGATATATTGTAACAGAAAAGGGACTACAAGCCAACTCGGAGAAAGTGCAAGCATTGTGCAACATGAAATCACCTACTAACCTGTGGGAGACTCAAAAGTTAGTAGGAAGAATAGTTTCCTTGTCTCGTTTTATAGCTAGATCAGTTGACAAAGGGTTGCCTTTCTTCTAGATTCTGTGCAAGGCCGCTTGATTCTAGTGGGATGATCAATGTGAGCAAGCTTTTCAAGAACTAAAAAAGTATTTAGCTTAGCTACCTCTGTTAGCCAAACCAATATCAGGAGAACCACTATAGATGTATCTAGCTATTTTAGAAGGAGTTATCAGTTCAATATTGTTGAAGTAGGAAGGTTCTCAACAGTAACCTATATACTACACTAGTCATATCTTGAAAGGAGCAGAATCACAGTATACCGAGCTAGAAAAATTAGCGTACATCCTAGTCTTGATAGCTCGTAAATTGAGGCTATATTTACTATCCCATCCAATCAACGTTTTGACGCACAGTGAATTGGGTAAAGTGGTCACTAAACCTAATTTTTCAGGAAGATTAGCTAAGTGGGCTGTGGAGCTAAGTGAATATGACATCCATTACCATCCTTGCACTGTGGTCAAGGCTCATTCATTAGCTGATTTCTTGGCAGAGGTACCAGCGGGGTTGGGGAACAGTTCGGCCAAAGAAGAAGAAGGGAAGAAGGTATGGAATATTTTTATGGATGGGTCTTCTGGATCTATAGGCAGCGGAGTAGGGGTGTTGTTGATATCTCCCGAAGAGGAAGAAACCCATGTGGTCTTTCACCTCGGGTACTGGACATCCAATAATGAGGCAGAATATGAGGCCATTCTGGCCGGATTATAGGCAGCCGAAGCTGTTGGGGCAACCTCTGTTATTATGCATTCAGATTCTCAGTTAGCTGTATCACAGCTCTAGGGTGATTTTGTTGTTCGGGAAGAGAGGTTGCAAAAATATTTGATAGCTTTTGAAAAGAAAAATGCTCATTTCTAGGAGATCATCTTGCAGCAGATTCCAAGAGAAAAAAATCGAAAGGCGGATGAATTGACTCGGCTAGCTAGTGCTCTAGAAGGGATAAGGCAGCAATGCTCAATTTGCATGGAAGTTCCCAATTCTTTAGCAATATGTAATGTCGAAGAGGTGACGTCAGAAAATGATTCGATCCCCGATTGGAGAACTGATATTATGGCATATTTACAGCAAGGGAAGGTTCCTGAGGAAAGGGGAGAGGCATCTGTCTTGGTGACCAGAGCGGAACATTTCAAAATCGTGGACGGTATTCTGTATAAGATGTCTTTTGGGCGCCCCCTATTAAAATGCTTGGGGAGAGAGGATGCCGAGTGGGTGCTCAGAGAGATACATGAGGGGTGTTGTAGCAATCATTTGGGAGGAAGAGCATTAGCTAGGAAAGTATTGTTAGCTGGATATTTTTGGCCAACTATTCATCAAGATGCCACCCGCTTGGTTGCAAACTTTTTCATCTTTCCAGAGGCACAATAACTGATCCAAATGGCCTACCGAGTTGATGAGGGCTATAATTACTTCTTGTCCTTTTGACCAATGGGGAATGGACATCGTCGGCCCCATGCCTACAACCCCTTTGCAAAAGAAGTTTCTATTGGTAACGGTGGATTACTTTTCCAAGTGGATAGAAGCTGAACCTTTAGCTAAAATCATAGAAAATGCAATAATACAGTTCATGTGGAAGAATATTATATGTCGGTAAGGAGTTCCCAAAAGATTAGTAAGTGATAATGGACAACAATTTCAAGGTAAGAAGATTAGAGAAAGGTGTCGAAGCCTCAATATTCAACAAGTTTTCACCTCGGTAGCTCATTCTCAGGCTAATGGGAAGGTGGAGATAATTAACAAAATCTTTATTCAGGAGATGAAGACTAAACTGGGTGCTAAGAGAGGAAATTGGGTAGATGAATTGCTTGGGATTCTATGGGCCTACTGAATTACCCCTAAAATGGCAACAGGGGAAACCCCATTTATCTTGGTATATGGAACCGAAGTCGTTATTCCGGTGGAAGTCATTCTAAGCAATGCCCGAATCGAAGATTATGAGCCAGAACAAAATCAGATAATCAAAAGAACTGAGTTGGACTTGCTAGAAGAAAAGCGGGAGCAAGCCCGAATGCGAGATGGATTTTACAAGCAAAGAATACAACAAGACTTTAACATGAGGGTGGTGCCTAGGAGGTTTCAAGAAGGTGATCTAGTGTTATGCAAGGCCAACCCTGTAGGAGACCCGGAGAAGCTAGCTCCTAACTGGGAAGGACCTTACACTGATGTTCGCCGAGTGGCTGGGTCAGCTTATTACCTAAAAGACGATAAGGGCAAGGAATTACCTCGGCCCTGGAATGCTGTACACTTAAAATATTTTCATACCATGTAGAAGAAGGTTGTTGAAAGGAGAAATTTGGCCTCTTTCCTATGGGTTTTATGTGACCCCCAGTATGTAACAGCATGAGTAATAGATATGAGCAGGGGTGAAAAATAAACATCATTGAAATATAGCTTCTCATTTGTAGAACAAAGAAAGTTAAGAGCAGGATCAAGGATAAATAATTCGTTGATGCAATTATCCATGAGTAACAACAGTTCTAAAATGACATGAAAGTTACAATCTAAAATGATCCGAGGGATAGCGCCTGAAGCCAGTCTCCAAGTGTAGAAGAAGAGCAGGACGATCGGTCGGAGGGAATCCGTGGTCAACATACTACCAAACCGCTTCATTGAATCCGTCCTGATATGTAGTTCGCATTAAAGATAGTAGACACTCTTGTTGGTTTGGGTCAGTCATGCATGTATCTTGATGAAACTTTTCACAATACTTCTGATGATTTCGAAGAGCTTGATGAATTTGACAGTATCATTGGGATACCTGAGTGATAGCATCGGCCAGAGTGGATATATCATCGTGTCGGGAAATCTGATCTTGCTGCATGACCCTTGACATCTC
Organism: Wurfbainia villosa; assembly: GCA_025175895.1. Taxonomy (NCBI): domain Eukaryota; kingdom Viridiplantae; phylum Streptophyta; class Magnoliopsida; order Zingiberales; family Zingiberaceae; genus Wurfbainia; species Wurfbainia villosa. The sequence continues at coordinate 77,819,845 of CM046005.1, forward strand.
CATCATGTCTTGGCGCATGGAAGTCAAAATTCTTTCCACCGCCTCGGTATAAGCCCTAGTACGGGCAATTTCACTACTCAGATGCTAAAGAGAAGTTTCTTGCCTGCGTAGTCAAGCGTGAGCATGAGCTCTAGCTATTATTAAAGACGAATTCTCTTGTACCTCCTTGCTCAATCGAGTGCAGAGGGTGGATATTTTCTCCGAATCCTTCAACTGCTAAGCTTGCAGGGCCGCTATATTTTTGGCATCTTCCTGTCTCTGCTGTTGGATTTTAGCCATTCGATTCTACCAGTCAACCAGTTCTTGTGACAAGGAATTTTTTCTGGAGGTAGTGGCATGATCGTCTCTTTGTTGGGCACTTTGAAGAGCAAATATGATCTCGGCATCCCTCTGCCATTGATTCTGAAGGGATACTATGGTCTCAGCATCTTCTTGCCTTTGACGGTGGGCTTCAGCTAGTTGGTCTTGGCAGCAGGACAGTTCTTATAGTAGGTGTTGCTCCCTATCCTGGAAGGCAGTTTGATCCTCCCGTTGTTGGTGGGTCTGCTGTTGGAGTTAGGCTTGGTAGTGAGAGAAGGAGCGGTCCAACTCCTGTTAATTTGTCGTTGATAGAAAATAGAAGGTGTATAGTGAAGTTATTACTGAAAACATATACAAAGGTAGCTGAGAAAACCTACCAGCTCCAAGCTATGGCGCAGACTCTCCATCCGCGGAGTGAGCTCCTCTAAGTTGAGGATTTGGATATTTCTGTCAGAGGAAGAAGAAGGAGTGGAGGCCACTAGAGGAGTGGATTCACTCATGACTGGTATGAAGGGAGGCAGCCCGGAGGATTGCACTAAGGGTCCCAGAGGAGAAAAGGTGACACTCTGGAAAAGGGAAGGGGCTCCTGAGGAGAGGGGAGATGTCAGAGGGGCAGCAAGAAGAGCCGTGGCCAGAAGGCTCAGGGAAGCAGGAGAGGAAGAGGTGGAGGTTGATGGTAGTGGCAGAATGTCAGAATCCACCTGATGGATGATGGAGGAAGGTGAACCACCAGGAGAAGGAAAGGAGGGGAAGAAAGGGGGATAAATGCGTCTGAGGATTGATAGCTGCATTTTTTATTGCGCTATTTTTACTTGTTGATTAGATCTTTTAGGCTCTTTGATGAGATAATTATTGTTATTTGGGATGTTTTTACATATTGAGCCTATTTGCGATTAATTACATTAATTCCTATAATTTCAGTATTTTTCATGAATTTCATGTGATTTTGTAGGAACATCTAATGAGGATCTAATTGGAGCAATCACAACCGTCGATCCAGATCAGATCTGAGCATTATGGACCGTCCGAGGAAAGTGATTGATTTTGAGCCATCCATCTGGATCTGGAGCGATCCGGCCCGTACATTAAGATCTACACATCTTGGCCGTTCATCTGGACCGTTGGATCGTGATTATACCTTCAGACGGATCAGATCCGTCCATTGCAATTCAGATTGATCATAGCCGTTGGATCACAGCATGCTTAGGAGATTAATTGGATTCATTTAACCTAGCTATATTTGGGCGGCTGAGATCAGATTTGGCACAATCGGACGGTTCAGGAAAATCACTTAATAAACCAACTTCTTCCCAGCTTCGACGAGGCGCGACAAACGCGGCGACGTCTTCTTCCTCGCGGCCCGCGCGGCCGGCGACTCCACGGCGATCGACGGCGGGCGAAGTATTCCGGCGAGTTCCTCGACAAACCGGTGGCGGCGATCCCACCAATCCTTGGTGGCGGATCCAGATCTTGTGTTGAGCGGTGATCCAAAGCGGCGGCGCGGGATTCCGTGAGTTCATCCTTCACCGACATTTCTCCTTCATTCCTGGGATAGGCCGTTCCATCTTCCGAGTCACCCACAGGTTGTGCCGATTGGACAATCCCATTTTCACCGCCGAGAAGAATCCCATTCCACCGTCCGGTGAATCGGTCGTCGGAGCGATGATCGCAATCATCCATCATCCTTCCTCCTGCTGTCACGGGGCGGCTCGCATTCACCACGGAGTGGTTGTTCGGTTTGTTGTGACCGCCGTGTGGTTACCGGCCGTATTTTATTTGGATTTTGCTACCGAGTGTGTTTGTGTTAAACATTCGGGATTTCATGTTAATTACATTCTGCATTTTATTCCAGTGCAATTATGCAATTGTTAGTAGTTGATTAGGTTTGTTTTGGTTAATTGTTGATTTATTAACATGCAATGCTATTTCTATCGCTTTGTTATGCTTAGTTGTTAATTACATTCATCGTGCATTTTTATTAGATTTAATATTGGCAGTTGTTATTTAGTTGTAGGTTAGTTTAATTTCTTGTTGCTAATGTACTAACCCCATCCATTAAAATTGTCTAATCAAGGTATCGTATAGGACAGTATGGTGTTTTGGTTGGAGTGCTTTCATTATTAGGTTAGATTTCATTTACATTCGACCGATTCGTATAGTGATCACGTGCACTGGTTGAATCGCTTCGTTTATTGCATTTCGTTTATTGCAATTTTTAGTGGTATTTGATCAACTAGTATAGTAATGATCACGGTGCATGGTTGGGTTGTTCACCTTTGTTTGATCGATTATAGTATAGTAGCGGTCGGTGCTTGGTCGCTTTCTTTTGTTCATTAGAATAGTTGTTTGTTACTCATTATTTGGTAGTTAGAGTTACTCTTTGTATATTCAATTCCCATGTTCGCTTTTGATTTTGCATTTTAATAAATTCAGAAAACCCCCAATGTTTACTTCTGTTTAAAAACAAACGTCCAGCCATTAGGTTCGTTGGGAGATGACCCGAGTCAGTCCTATACTGCATTAGTGTAGTTAGGGGTTTGATAAATAATTTGGGAACGGTATTGCGACATTAAAAATCGTTCGATCAAATTTTGGCGCCGCTGTGAACTTTAATGTTCGCTTTGTCTTTAAACTGTAGTTTGTTTGTTTGTTTTCTTTTTCTTTTGTTATTATTGTTTTTCTTATCATTTCTATTTGTTTCTCATTGAATTTGTTTGTGTGGATGACTAGGTCTTCAGGCAATAATTCACTTGAGTTTTATGTAGCAGTTTTTCTCTTCCCTCAGAGGCCCAGCCTAGGAAGAGGGTTGTTGAAGAAAAGGCTAGGGAATTCCAGGAGCTAGTAAAGTTCCAAGTATGCCGAGGATATGGAATGTGTAGGGACTGCCCCAAGGATCACTTCCATCAGATGTTTGTGAGTAATGTAATTTCATGGTCGAGCATGGGATCGTCTTAGGTTGTATTATCTCTGTGTATGGTATTGAAGTAGATCCTGCTACAATTCATATTATATCCTCTTTATCTTACCCCGCTTCTGTCCGAGAAGTTGTGCTTTTCTAGGTCATGCAGGTTTCTACAGACATTTTATCAGAAACTTCAGTCAGATTGCCCTACCCTTGACCAAATTGTTGCAGAAGGAGGTGGTATTTCAGTTTGACATGATTGCGATAGAGATCAAGCCACCCCCATAGCAGATTCTTTTCCAGATGAGCAACTTTTTCACCTGTAGGGTAAGACACCATTGTATGCAAATCTTGCTATTTATTTAGTTGTCGTGTTGTACCTTCACATTTTACTCATGCACAAGTCTAGAAATTGAAAAGTGATGCTAAGTAGTATGTATGGGATGATCTTTATCTTTGAAAATTTTTGTATTGATCGGATCCTTAGATGATGTGTACTTGATTATGAGTTTCATTCCATACTTACTTATTTTTTTGCATTCTCTGGCTTGTGGGGGGCATTTTGTGTTGGGTTTCCGGCACCGCGGCGTGTGTGTGTTCGATCATGTTTCGCAAACATGAGCACAGTGGAAGCAATAAAAATAATAAATACTCCTATTTATTACAACACACACAACACACGCATGCTATTACAACAAGTGTAGACATAACCGTAAATTAAAATTTGCAATAAAAGAAATTATCTACGTTATACCTTTCGTATGACGTGTAGCGGGAACGGCATCAACCGGAACGATCCTCGTAAGAATCGTCTCTATCCGTATCCACGCCGAGCTCCTCGGGATGACTTCGCTAAGTCACGAGCTTCGTCTTCATACGGGTTACTAGCCTCGTGTTGAAGATGACGTGATCGAGAGATGATCACGATCCGAATCCAAATTCGGATCCTAAAACGAGTTCTCAAAACTCGCTTCTCCGGAGAGGTATTCGTCAACCAATTGACGAATCCTTCGTCCTCCACCTCAGAGGATTACCGGAGATCAAATCCCCAGTAACTTAGCCGCTGTCGGAGCACTAACCGTCGTCCAAACGACGCTCCGACGAGAGGAGAACAAGCTGTCCAGAAAACTGGACAGCTTTGGTGGAGACCTTGCGCCGGCCAAATAAGGAAAGCGACTTGCTCACCTTGTCGCCGGAGCCAAGGAAGATCACCGGAGCTCCTCCGGCAGCAGCTCATCGCCAGCAAGAGGAGGAAACGGCAGCAGCTGGTCGCCGGTTGGAAGAGATGGTTGGCGGCAATAGAGTTGGCGCCAACAAGAGGAGGAGGGTGGGCGGCCAAACTAGGTTTGCCTCTTCATTGGGGCTTAACAAACCCTAATGCCCTCTTTTATAGAGAACTAATTCTCTTAATGGTTAATGGATCATATCCATAAAGCCCGTTAACCCGCTCCATTAAGATAAGTTAAAATAAACCAAACCATGATGGTTTATTTTAAGTTAAAACGAACCAAACCAACTTTTGGTTCATTCGTTTAAAATAAACCAAACCCTTTGGTTTATTCTTATCCATTGGATTAGAACCAAACCATTTTGGTCCATCCATTACGTCTTCATAAGACGCAGCCCATCCACGCTTCCATTGCGACTGAAACGATTTCATGCTCGCTTTATGTTTGGTCCAACCAAACCTAGTTTCTCTTGGTCTGAGAATCCAATTCTCAAGCTCGTTTTAAATCCTTTGGATTACACTCGTTGTGCGTGTGACCAAATAGGTTCTCGGTTTATGTTGGCCGTCTATAATTAACCATTAATTATAGAACGATCATGAGTGGCACCTAGTAGTACATCATGATCCCCAATTAACCGAAAAGATCAACGGTTGATCCGAACTATTTCGAAACCCTTCAGAGCTCGAATGAATCGTGCCCCATTCCTTCACTCATCTTATACCCACTTGGTTCGTGACATGGTCTATTGTGTCGGTCCCTCACTAGGTCGACTCACGCCACACCTAGCCCAAGTATCATTTCCTCGTCCTACGGATTCTAGTTACTCCACATGTATCGAAGAGTACTTTACTCTAAACATGTAATGCTTTGGCCAAAGACTTTAGTAACAATCCGACGAGAGGCCATGGGTATACATCTCCTCGCAAGGAGTGGTGAATCCTTTATAGGCTATTCAAACACCTTCGATCACTCGACTTATACCCAATCATCCGGGTCCACATCTCCTCGAGATGTTTGCTTAAGATGTCAAAGCATAAGTCTCCATGATCAAGATGACTTGAATACCGCAAGTCAAAGGAACATCGCACTTAAGCCACAAGAAGAACTTCATTGACATATCTATATATGCAGAGAACCATATGAAGTCTTACTACCGGTCACTCCAATGAACTAGTTACCATAACTAGCATCCACGATTAACTCGGACATCACTATGTCTCCACCGGAGAATCACCGCTTGGATACACCAAGGAGTATACCTCGTAGGATGTAATTGATGGTGTCCAAATCCATCAATTCATCGACTAGGATAATTCCGATACATCACAATTACACATGTAGAGATACTCACTAGTTGTGATCCAATCACAAATTCTCTCATCCGTGAATGAATCGTATCGTGGGCATTGATAAATGAGTTTAAGATCCAATCAAATACATAAAACATGTATACTCAAATAGTGAATCTTCATTTATCATATAAATGGTTCATACATAAGGCGATTGCCTTAGGACATCTCTCATATATTACTAACAGACTCCCACTTGGCCTAATGCCAATCGCTACGGTATCCAATACCATAAGCACCAACATGACCCTCAAACTTACTTTGAGGTAATGCTTTAGTCAAAGGATCCGCTAAGTTCCTTTCAGTGGGAATTTTCTCGATTTGTATTTCGTTCCTACTGATGATCTCTCTGATAAGATGATAGCGGCGAAGCACATGTTTGGATCATTGATGAGACCACATCAAGTTCATAGATGAACTACTTGATCCAAACCGCTCTTCCGCCTCGCAACGATTCTCGCCTTAGTGGCGAGAATCCGCTATAGTGTCAAGCTTGGAACCTTTCCAACTTATTGCGCCCATTCTAGGTGAATACATACCCGGACTAAGACATGGAATCATCCTTATGCATGCGGATCCGCATCCGTATACCCACGTATCACCATGTACCCTTCTCCATATATTAGGAACATATCCTTAGTTCTTCTCAAGTACTTAAGGATCATCTTAACAGCCGCCCAATGATCCATTCCTGGATCGGACTGGTATCTGCTCGTGACACTCAGAGCATACGATACATCGGGCCTCGTACATAACATAGCATACATGATAGATCCTATTGCGGATGCATAGGGAATCTTACTCATGCAAATCCTCTCGTCTTCTGTGCGCGGACACATAGACTTCGAAAGGTGTACCCCATGCCCGATGGGTAGGAAACCTTTCTTGGATTCCGACATGCTAAACCTCTTTGCTTTTCGGCCTATATGTAGACTGCGAAAGACCAAGCAACCGTTTCGATCTATCTCTATAGATCTTAATCCCGAGGATGTAGGTTGCTTCTCCCAGGTCTTTCATGGAGAATGTCTTGGATAACCAAACCTTCACTGACTGTAAGATTGAAACATCGTTTCCTATAAGTAGTATGTCATCGACATACAATACTAGGAATACGACTGCACTCCCACTAACCTTCTTGTACACACAAGGTTCGTCTGGATTTTGTGAGAAATCAAACTTTTTGATCGTCTCATCAAAACGGATATTCCAGCTCCTGGATGCTTGCTTCAATCCATAAATGGATCGTCGCAACTTGCATACCTTGGTTTTATCAACCGATGTGAAACCCTCAGGCTGTATCATATACACGTCCTCGAGCAAGTTTCCATTAAGGAAAGCTGTTTTCACATCCATCTGCCATATCTCATAATCATAATGAGCCGCTATGGCCAGGAGCATCCGAATGGATTTAAGCATAGCTACAGGCGAATAGGTTCCGTCATAATCAACACCTTGCTTTTGACGATATCCTTTCGCCACCAATCTAGCCTTATAGGTAATCACATTACCATCCATGTTGGTTTTCTTCTTGAAAACCCACTTGTACCCTATAGGCTTTATCCCTTCAGGTGGGTCAACCAAGTTCCAAACTTGGTTTTCATACATGGAATCCATTTCCGACTTCATGGCACCAAGCCACTTATCCCTTTCTGAACTTGTCAGCACTTCTTCATAATTGGTAGGCTCCTCATCATCAATGAGTAACACGTCGTTCGATTCACTTACGAGAAATCCATATCTCTCAGGAATATTGCGTGTTCTACCAGATCTATGAAGATGTGGTGTTACAATAGGTCCAGCCGATTGCTCATCACTATGAGTTGTCGGCTGTTGTGCTTCACCAGGTATCTCATTAATGTCTATTTGAGTCTCTCGAGCCTCCTCAAGCTCGACGACACTCCCACTGTTTTCTTGCAAGAGAAACTCTTTCTAGAAACACAAAGATGCCTTGAAACAAACACCTTTTGTTCCACAGGATGATAGAATTGGTAACCCCTTGTTTCCTTAGGGTATCCAATAAATAGACATTTATCAGACTTAGCATCCAATTTGTATGATACTGTCCGCTTCACATAAGCAGGACAACCCCATATCTTCAAGTAAGATACATGAGGTTTCTTACTATTCCATATCTCATATGGAGTAGTTGAGACTACCTTGGTTGGCATTCTATTTAACAAGTAAACAGCTGTCTGAAGTGCATAGCCCCAAAAGGACTTGGGAAGAGTTGCATGATTCATCATTGACCTGACCATGTCCAACAAGGTCCGGTTACGCCTCTCAGATACACCATTATACTGTGGTGTATAGGGCGGAGTCCATTGAGACAATATGCCATTGTCTCTTAGATAATCAAGAAACTCTTGACTTAAGTATTCACCACCTCGATCCGATCGAAGTATTTTAATACTCTTGTCATGTTGTTTCTCTACTTCATTTCTGAATTCTTTGAACCTTTCAAAGGCTTGGACTTGTGTTTCATCAAGAACACATACCCAAACCGTGAGTGATCATCGGTGAAGGTAATGAAGTAGCTATAGCCTCCTAATGCTTGAGTTGACATAGGTCCACATACATCGATGTACTAGACCTAGTAACTCTCCCACTCGCTTCACCTTTTCCAAAGAAAGGTAACTTAGTCATCTTGCCTTTTAAGCATGATTCGCATGTATCGTATGAATCCAATTCAAACGATTCCAGAATTCCACATCGGTGTAATTCGGACATGCGTTTCTTGCTTATATGGCCAAGACGACAATGCCTCATATAGGAGTCTATGTGATTATCCTTTCGAGCATGCTTGTTGCTCGCTTCGATATTGCAAATGTCATCTTTGGATACGCCCAACGATAAACATCATTGCTTAAAGTTCCAGGTCCATAAAGAACCCCATTCAAAGTTATGTAACAACAATTGTTACTAAAAGTCAAATGGTACCCATTTCTATTTAAACAAGAAATAGAAATGATGTTCTTTATCAACGAAGGAACATAAAAGCAATTGTCCAGTTCTAAGACAAGTCCGCAGGAGTTTCAACAAATACGTCCGATGGCGAGTCAAAGAACCTTTGCTCCATTCCCAACACGCAAATTTGACTCTCCTTGACGAGTCTTCTTCTATTCCTTAGCCCATGTATGTCATTACATATATGTGAGCCACACCCAGATCCAATACCCAAGTGTTTGAGGAAATAGAATGACAATCAATAACGAAGATATCCAAGAAGATGGGGCATCCGATGCCTTATTCTTCTTCACGGACTCAAGATAAATCTTGCACTTTCTTCAAGAATGGCTCTCCTTGCCATAATGATGGCAAGTTTCCTTTGTGCTAGTTCTACCTTCTTAGCCCTTTTTCTTCTTTGTTCTTTTGACCTCCTCTTAGAACCTTTCTTCGAGGAATCAACTAAAGACTGCCCTGCTCATGCTTCTCGAAAGACTCCACAGCCTTCAAAGATATCGAGCAAGACCACAAATGAACCTCCTAGCATCTCAGAGGTGAAGAGGAGCTTTGAGACTTGAACCTTTCAATCTCACTTGCTCATCAACCAACTCACAAAGATGAAGGACTACGATATGAGCATCCATATGCTCATGCTGCTTTCGTAGCTTGGGTTCCATCGTGGCTAGCATGATGCAACTCATTTGTTCAGAATCACTCACATGTTTCTGATAGGCCAACACTTGGTCTAGAGTTGCATTGTCACTAGGATGGGCGGGAAGAGGCGCTTCGAGGGCATACGCAAGCTTTTCCACCTTGAGAACAATTCTCAAGTTTCTAAGCCAGTCCAAGAAGTTCAGCCCAGTCAATTTATTTGAATCCAAAATGGAACGCAAATTCAAACACATCATGATCAATATATTAACTTAGAAATACAAAACGAGCATATATGAGAAAGATGATTTTAAAATGCATCAATATACATTTATAAATCCCATTCATTTTTTGAATTTCAAAAACCCCAAAATCACTTCGGGAGATTGTAGGTCCATCTCCGAATGGGCTGATATCCATCATAGTTATGAACAACCTTGGAGAGAGTCCAACAAGCCATTCATAACTACGACGGTAGGTATCATCTATACCGATTGCATATCCCGTATATGCAACTATCACAATGTGCTATCAACTAATTGAATGTTCACACATACATCGGGTTGTTAACACATTAACAAGTATGCATCATATGCATAGCACCCAACTTCACCTCCCTTTACATCGACCTTGGAGAGAGTCCAACAAGCCGATGCTCTGTGTTAAAGCCAACCCATTAATCGACATAGTTTTAATATGGTTAGAGCGCATTCAACCAATTAGCCCAGCTTGGAGAGAGTCCAACAACCAAAGCTAACGATTGACCTCTGACTCTTACCATATTAGTATTAAACTATTCCATGGTTTGAACATATTCAGGTTCGAGCCGGGCTTGGAGAGAGTCCAACAACCCAAACAAGAAACAGAACTCTGGTTCTAACCATATTAATGGAAGGTGTAGGCTTTAATATTGATTAAGGGTTTTTATGTCTCATCCTCTTTACATGCAAATAACTATTATCTACATGGCATGGCATACATGGCATACATCTACATGTCACGACACGCATGACATAATGTTATGCATCTAATGCAATTACATGGCATACAATTATGTCATGTATATAATTTCCTTATATGTCATAACTATTTATGGAAATAAAATATGTTTAAGATTTGATTCTCCAAATCAAATCATAATTAAATTAGGAAACAAATTTCCAAATCTAATCACATATTTTATTCATGGAATTATTTAATTAAGGAAAATCTATTTAGGAAACCAATTTCCTAAATCTTTAAAACTACTTATGGAAATTAAATATTTTAAGATTTGATTTCCCAAATCAAATCATGATTAAATTAGGAAACAAATTTCCAGAATCTAATCAAATATTTTATTTATGGAAAATATAAATTTCCATAAATACTTCCAACTTTCCAAAAGTGGAAGATTTCCATAAATACTTCTAGACTTTCCAAAATTGAAAAATTTCCATAAATACTTCTAAATTTCAAAAATTTAGAAAACTTCCAGAAATACATTATGACTATCGCAAAACCATTTTTACGATTATGTCGAAACACAACCTGGGCTCTGATACCACTGTTGGGTTTCCGGCACCGCGGCGTGTGTGTGTTCGATCATGTTTCGCAAACATGAGCACAGCGGAAGCAATAAAAATAATAAATACTCCTATTTATTACAACACACACAACACACGCATGCTATTACAACAAGTGTAGACATAACCGTAAATTAAAATTTGCAATAAAAGAAATTATCTACGTTATACCTTTCGTATGACGTGTAGCGGGAACGGCATCAACCGGAACGATCCTCGTAAGAATCGTCTCTATCCGTATCCACGCCGAGCTCCTCGGGATGACTTCGCTAAGTCACGAGCTTCGTCTTCATACGGGTTACTAGCCTCGTGTTGAAGATGACGTGATCGAGAGATGATCACGATCCGAATCCAAATTCGGATCCTAAAACGAGTTCTCAAAACTCGCTTCTCCGGAGAGGTATTCGTCAACCAATTGACGAATCCTTCGTCCTCCACCTCAGAGGATTACCGGAGATCAAATCCCCAGTAAGTTAGCCGCTGTCGGAGCACTAACCGTCGTCCAAACGACGCTCCGACGAGAGGAGAACAAGCTGTCCAGAAAACTGGACAGCTTTGGTGGAGACCTTGCGCCGGCCAAATAAGGAAAGCGACTTGCTCACCTTGTCGCCGGAGCCAAGGAAGATCACCGGAGCTCCTCCGGCAGCAGCTCGTCGCCAGCAAGAGGAGGAAACGGCAGCAGCTGGTCGCCGGTTGGAAGAGATGGTTGGCGGCAATAGAGTTGGCGCCAACAAGAGGAGGAGGGTGGGCGGCCAAACTAGGTTTGCCTCTTCATTGGGGCTTAACAAACCCTAATGCCCTCTTTTATAGAGAACTAATTCTCTTAATGGTTAATGGATCATATCCATAAAGCCCGTTAACCCGCTCCATTAAGATAAGTTAAAATAAACCAAACCATGATGGTTTATTTTAAGTTAAAACGAACCGAACCAACTTTTGGTTCATTCGTTTAAAATAAACCAAACCCTTTGGTTTATTCTTATCCATTGGATTAGAACCAAACCATTTTGGTCCATCCATTACGTCTTCATAAGACGCAGCCCATCCACGCTTCCATTGCGACTGAAACGATTTCATGCTCGCTTTATGTTTGGTCCAACCAAACCTAGTTTCTCTCGGTCTGAGAATCCAATTCTCAAGCTCGTTTTAAATCCTTTGGATTACACTCGTTGTGCGTGTGACCAAATAGGTTCTCGGTTTATGTTGGCCGTCTATAATTAACCATTAATTATAGAACGATCATGAGTGGCACCTAGTAGTACATCATGATCCCCATTAGCAGAAAAGATCAACGGTTGATCCGTAACTATTTCGAAACCCTTCAAGAGCTCGAATGAATCGTGCCCCATTCCCTTCACTCATCTTATACCCACTTGGTTCAGGACATGGTCTATTGTGTCAATCCCCACTAGGCTGACTACGTCACACCTAGCCCAAGTATCATTTCCTCGTCCTACGGATTCTAGTTACTCCACATGTATCGAAGAGTACTTTACTCTAAACATGTAATGCTTTGGCCAAAGACTTTAGTAACAATCCGACGAGAGGCCATGGGTATACATCTCCTCGCAAGGAGTGGTGAATCCTTTATAGGCTATTCAAACACCTTCGATCACGACTTATACCCAATCATCCGGGTCCACATCTCCTCGAGATGTTTGCTTAAGATGTCAAAGCATAAGTCTCCATGATCAAGATGACTTGAATACCGCAAGTCAAAGGAACATCGCACTTAAGCCACAAGAAGAACTTCATTGACATATCTATATATGCAGAGAACCATATGAAGTCTTACTACTGGTCACTCCAATGAACTAGTTACCATAACTAGCATCCACGATTAACTCGGACATCACTATGTCTCCGGCCGGTGAGAATCACCGCTTGGATACACCAAGGAGTATACCTCGTGCTAGTCTCGGCTGTAATTGATGGTGTCCAAATCCATCAATTCATCGACTAGATAATTCCGACATCACAATTACACATGTAGAGATACTCACTAGTTGTGATCCAATCACAAATTCTCTCATGCTGTGAATCGTATCGTGGACATTCAGTAAATGAGTTTAAGATCCAATCAAATACATAAAACATGTATACTCAAATAGTGAATCTTTATTTATAATATAAATGGTTCATACATAAGGCGATTGCCTTAGGACATCTCTCATATATTACTAACAGACTCCCACTTGGCCTAATGCCAATCGCTACGGTATCCAATACCATAAGCTCGAACATGACCCTCAAACTTACTTTGAGGTAATGCCTTAGTCAAAGGATCCGCTAAGTTCCTTTCAAAGGGGAATTTTCGATTTGTATTTCGCTCCTACTGATGATCTCTCTGATAAGATGATAGCGGCGAAGCACATGTTTGGATCATTGATGAGACCACATCAAGTTCATAGATGAACTACTTGATCCAAACCGCTTCTTTGTCGCCTAAAGCGCAATGTATTCTCGCTTTAGTGGCGTAATCCGCTATAGTGTCAAGCTTGGAACCTTTCCAACTTATTGCGCCCATTCTAGGTGAATACATACCTGCATAAGACATGGAATCATCCTTGTCTGTCTGGATCTGGCATCCGTATACCCACGTATCACCATGTACCCTTCTCCATATATTAGGAACATATCCTTAGTTCTTCTCAAGTACTTAAGGATCGTCTTAACAGCCGCCCAATGATCCATTCCTGGATCGTACTGGTATCTGCTCGTGACACTCAGAGCATACGATACATCGGGCCTCGTACATAACATAGCATACATGATAGATCCTATTGCGGATGCATAGGGAATCTTACTCATGCAAATCCTCTCGTCTTCTGTGCGCGGACACATAGACTTCGAAAGGTGTACCCCATGCCTGATGGGTAGGAAACCTTTCTTGGATTCCGACATGCTAAACCTCTTTAGCACTCGGCTATATATGTAGATCGAAAGACCAAGCAACTGCTTCGATCTATCTCTATAGATCTTAATCCCGAGGATGTAGGTTGCTTCTCCTGTGTCTTTCATGGAGAATGTCTTGATAACCAAACCTTCACCGATCAGAAGATTGAAACATCGCTTTCCTATAAGTAGTATGTCATCGACATACAATACTAGGAACACGATCGCACTCCCACTAACCTTCTTGTACACACAAGGTTGTCTCGATGTTGTGAGACATCAAACTTTATGATAGGCTCATCAAAACGGATATTCCAGCTCCTGGATGCTTGCTTCAATCCATAAATGGATCGTCGCAACTTGCATACCTTGGTTTTATCAACCGATGTGAAACCCTCAGTCTGTATCATATACACGTCCTCGAGCAAGTTTCCATTAAGGAAAGCTGTTTTCACATCCATCTGCCATATCTCATAATCATAATGAGCCGCTATGGCCAGGAGCATCCGATTGGATTTAAGCATAGCTACAGGCGAATAGGTTTCGTCATAATCAACACCTTGCTTTTGACGATATCCTTTCGCCACCAATCTAGCCTTATAGGTAATCACATTACCATCCATGTTGGTTTTCTTCTTGAAAACCCACTTGCACCCTATAGGCTTTATCCCTTCAGGTGGGTCAACCAAGTTCCAAACTTGGTTTTCATACATGGAATCCATTTCCAACTTCATGGCACCAAGCCACTTATCCCTTTCTGAACTTGTCAGCACTTCTTCATAATTGGTAGGCTCCTCATCATCAATGAGTAACACGTCGTTCGATTCACTTACGAGAAATCCATATCTCTCAGGAATATTGCGTGTTCTACCAGATCTACGAAGATGTGGTGTTACAATAGGTCCAGCCGATTGCTCATCACTATGAGTTGTCGGCTGTTGTGCTTCACCAGGTATCTCATTAATGTCTATTTGAGTCTCTCGAGCCTCCTCAAGCTCGACGACACTCCCACTGTTTTCTTGCAAGAGAAACTCTTTCTCTAGAAACACAGCATGCCTTGAAACAAACACCTTTTGTTCCACAGGATGATAGAATTGGTAACCCCTTGTTTCCTTAGGGTATCCAATAAATAGACATTTATCAGACTTAGCATCCAATTTGTCTGATACAGTCCGCTTCACATAAGCAGGACAACCCCATATCTTCAAGTAAGATACTTGAGGTTTCTTACTATTCCATATCTCATATGGAGTAGTTGAGACTACCTTGGTTGGCATTCTGTTTAACAAGTAAACAGCTGTCTGAAGTGCATAGCCCCAAAAGGACTTGGGAAGAGTTGCATGATTCATCATTGACCTGACCATGTCCAACAAGGTCCGGTTACGCCTCTCAGATACACCATTATGCTGTGGTGTATAGGGCGGAGTCCATTGAGACAATATGCCATTGTCTCTTAGATAATCAAGAAACTCTTGACTTAAGTATTCACCACCTCGATCCGATCGAAGTATTTTAATACTCTTGTCATGTTGTTTCTCTACTTCATTTCTGAATTCTTTGAACCTTTCAAAGGCTTCAGACTTGTGTTTCATCAAGAACACATACCCAAACCGTGAGTGATCATCGGTGAAGGTAATGAAGTAGCTATAGCCTCCTAATGCTTGAGTTGACATAGGTCCACATACATCAGTATGTACTAGACCTAGTAACTCTCCCACCTGTTCACCTTTTCCAAAGAAAGGTAACTTAGTCATCTTGCCTTTTAAGCATGATTCGCATGTATCGTATGAATCCAATTCAAACGATTCCAGAATTCCACATCGGTGTAATTCGGACATGCGTTTCTTGCTTATATGGCCAAGACGACAATGCCACATATAGGAGTCTATGTGATTATCCTTTCGAGCACGCTTGTTGCTCGCTTCGATATTGCAAATGTCACTGGATACGTCCAACGTATAAACATCATTGCTTAAAGTTCCAGTCCCATAAAGAACCCCATTCAAAGTTATGTAACAACAATTGTTACTAAAAGTCAAATGGTACCCATTTCTATTTAAACAAGAAATAGAAATGATGTTCTTTATCAACGAAGGAACATAAAAGCAATTGTCCAGTTCTAAGACAAGTCCCGCAGGAGTTTCAACAAATACGCTCCGATGGCGAGTGCAAAGAACCTTTGCTCCATTCCCAACACGCAAATTTGACTCTCCTCGAAGTCTTCTTCTATTCCTTAGCCCATGTATGTCATTACATATATGTGAGCCACACAAAGATCCAATACCCAAGTGTTTGAGGAAATAGAATGA
Organism: Wurfbainia villosa; assembly: GCA_025175895.1. Lineage (NCBI taxonomy): Eukaryota > Viridiplantae > Streptophyta > Magnoliopsida > Zingiberales > Zingiberaceae > Wurfbainia > Wurfbainia villosa. The sequence continues at coordinate 77,835,988 of CM046005.1, forward strand.
CAATCAATAACGAAGATATCTGAAGAAGATGGGGCATCCGATGCCTTATTCTTCTTCACGGACTCAAGATAAATCTTGCACTTTCTTCGCAAATGGCTCTCCTTGCCATAATGATGGCAAGTTTCCTTTTGTGCTAGTTCTACCTTCTTAGCCCTTTTTCTTCTTTCCCTTCTGCTGTTCTTTTGACCTCCTCTTAGAACCTTTCTTCGAGGAATCAACTAACAGAACTGTCCCCTGCTCATGCTTCTCAGAAGACTCCACAGTCTTCAGCATATTGAGCAGTACCACAAATGAACCTCCTAGCATCTCAGAGGTGAAGAGGAGCTTTGAGACTTCGAACCTTTCGAATCTCACTTGCTCATCAACCAACTCACAAAGATGAAGGACTACGATATGAGCATCCATATGCTCATGCCGCCAGAGCTTGGGTTCCATCGTGGCTAGCATGATGCAACTCATTTGTTCAGAATCACTCACATGTTTCTGATAGGCCAACACTTGGTCTAGAGTTGCATTGTCACTAGGATGGGCGGGAAGAGGCGCTTCGAGGGCATACGCAAGCTTTTCCACCTTGAGAACAATTCTCAAGTTTCTAAGCTAGTCCAAGAAGTTCGGCCCAGTCAATTTATTTGAATCCAAAATGGAACGCAAATTCAAACACATCATGATCAATATATTAACTTAGAAATACAAAACGAGCATATATGAGAAAGATGATTTTAAAATGCATCAATATACATTTATAAATCCCATTCATTTTTTGAATTTCAAAAACCCCAAAATCACTTCGGGAGATTGTAGGTCCATCTCCGAATGGGCTGATATCCATCATAGTTATGAACAACCTTGGAGAGAGTCCAACAAGCCATTCATAACTACGACGGTAGGTATCATCTATACCGATTGCATATCCCGTATATGCAACTATCACAATGTGCTATCAACTAATTGAATGTTCACACATACATCGGGTTGTTAACACATTAACAAGTATGCATCATATGCATAGCACCCAACTTCACCTCCCTTTACATCGACCTTGGAGAGAGTCCAACAAGCCGATGCTCCAAGTTAAAGCCAACCCATTAATCAGGACATAGTTTTAATATGGTTAGAGCGCATTCAACCAATTAGCCCAGCTTGGAGAGAGTCCAACAACCAAAGCTAACGATTGACCTCTGACTCTTACCATATTAGTATTAAACTATTCCATGGTTTGAACATGTTCGTTCGAGCCGGCTTGGAGAGAGTCCAACAACCCAAACAAGAAATGAACTCTGGTTCTAACCATATTAATGGAAGGTGTAGGCTTTAATATTGATTAAGGGTTTTTATGTCTCATCCTCTTTACATGCAAATAACTATTATCTACATGGCATGGCATACATGGCATACATCTACATGTCACGACACGCATGGCATAATGTTATGCATCTAATGCAATTACATGGCATACAATTATGTCATGTATATAATTTCCTTATATGTCATAACTATTTATGGAAATAAAATATGTTTAAGATTTGATTCTCCAAATCAAATCATAATTAAATTAGGAAACAAATTTCCAAATCTAATCACATATTTTATTCATGGAATTATTTAATTAAGGAAAATCTATTTAGGAAACCAATTTCCTAAATCTTTAAAACTACTTATGGAAATTAAATATTTTAAGATTTGATTTCCCAAATCAAATCATGATTAAATTAGGAAACAAATTTCCAGAATCTAATCAAATATTTTATTTATGGAAAATATAAATTTCCATAAATACTTCCAACTTTCCAAAAGTGGAAGATTTCCATAAATACTTCTAGACTTTCCAAAATTGAAAAATTTCCATAAATACTTCTAAATTTCAAAAATTTAGAAAACTTCCAGAAATACATTATGACTATCGCAAAACCATTTTTACGATTATGTCGAAACACAACCTGGGCTCTGATACCACTGTTGGGTTTCCGGCACCGCGGCGTGTGTGTGTTCGATCATGTTTCGCAAACATGAGCACAGCGGAAGCAATAAAAATAATAAATACTCCTATTTATTACAACACACACAACACACACATGCTATTACAACAAGTGTAGACATAACCGTAAATTAAAATTTACAATAAAAGAAATTATCTACGTTATACCTTTCGTATGACGTGTAGCGGGAACGGCATCAACCGGAACGATCCTCGTAAGAATCGTCTCTATCCGTATCCACGCCGAGCTCCTCGGGATGACTTCGCTAAGTCACGAGCTTCGTCTTCATACGGGTTACTAGCCTCGTGTTGAAGATGACGTGATCGAGAGATGATCACGATCCGAATCCAAATTCGGATCCTAAAACGAGTTCTCAAAACTCGCTTCTCCGGAGAGGTATTCGTCAACCAATTGACGAATCCTTCGTCCTCCACCTCAGAGGATTACCGGAGATCAAATCCCCAGTAAGTTAGCCGCTGTCGGAGCACTAACCGTCGTCCAAACGACGCTCCGACGAGAGGAGAACAAGCTGTCCAGAAAACTGGACAGCTTTGGTGGAGACCTTGCGCCGGCCAAATAAGGAAAGCGACTTGCTCACCTTGTCGCCGGAGCCAAGGAAGATCACCGGAGCTCCTCCGACAGCAGCTCGTCGCCAGCAAGAGGAGGAAACGGCAGCAGCTGGTCGCCGGTTGGAAGAGATGGTTGGCGGCAATAGAGTTGGCGCCAACAAGAGGAGGAGGGTGGGCGGCCAAACTAGGTTTGCCTCTTCATTGGGGCTTAACAAACCCTAATGCCCTCTTTTATAGAGAACTAATTCTCTTAATGGTTAATGGATCATATCCATAAAGCCCGTTAACCCGCTCCATTAAGATAAGTTAAAATAAACCACACCATGATGGTTTATTTTAAGTTAAAACGACCCGAACCAACTTTTGGTTCATTCGTTTAAAATAAACCAAACCCTTTGGTTTATTCTCCTCCATTGGATTAGAACCAAACCATTTTGGTCCATCCATTATGTCTTCATAAGACACGGCCCATCCACGCTTCCATTGGATCAAACGATTTCATGCTCGCTTATGTTCAGTCCAACCAAACCTAGTTTTCTCGGTCCGAGAATCCCATTCTCAAGCTCGCTTTAAATCTCGGATTACACTGCAGCTGCGGTGACCAAATAGGTTCTCGCTTTATGTTGGCCGCCTATAATTAACCATTAATTATAGAACGATCATGAGTGGCACCTAGTAGTACATCATGATCCCCAATTAACCAAAAGATCAACGGTTGATCCGTAACTATTTCAAACCCTTCAAGAGCTCGAATGAATCGTGCCCCATTCCCTTCACTCATCTTATACCCACTTGGTTGACATGGTCTATTGTGTCGGGCCCCTCACTAGGTCGACTACGCCACACCTAGCCCAAATATCATTTCTCGCCCTACGGATTCTAGTTACTCCACATGTATCAAGAGTACTTTACTCTAAACATGTAATGCTTTGGCCAAAGACTTTAGTAACAATCCGACGAGAGGCCATGGGTATACATCTCCTCGCAAGGAGTGGTGAACTTTATAGGCTATTCAAACACCTTCGATCACTTCGACTTATACCCAATCATCTCGGTCCACATCTCCTTAGAGATGTTTGCTTAAGATGTCAAAGCATAAGTCTCCATGATCAAGATGACTTGAATACCGCAAGTCAAAGGAACATCGCACTTAAGCCACAAGAAGAACTTCATCGACATATCTATATATGCAGAGAACCATATGAAGTCTTACTACCGGTCACTCCAATGAACTAGTTACCATAACTAGCATCCACGATTAACTCCGACATCACTATGTCTCCAAACCAAAGGAGAATCACCGCTTGATACACCAAGGAGTATACCTGCTCTGATGTAATCTGATGGTGTCCAAATCCATCAATTCATCGACTAGGGATAATTCCGATACATCACAATTACACATGTAGAGATACTCACTAGTTGTGATCCAATCACAAATTCTCTCATGTTGTGAATCGTATCGTGGGCATTCAGTAAATGAGTTTAAGATCCAATCAAATACATAAAACATGTATACTCAAATAGTGAATCTTCATTTATCATATAAATGGTTCATACATAAGGCGATTGCCTTAGGACATCTCTCATATATTACTAACATTTTGGACCCCAAAAGAACTGCTAGGAAAGTTTAGAGTCTAGTTTGTATTGGCCCACCTTATTTCATGATGCCTCTAAATTCTACAAGTTTTGTTAGCGATGTCAATGAACAGGGAACATAGGACGTAGAAATGAAATGTCTCAATAACTTTTGTTATTCTGTGAGATTTTCGATATTTGAGGTATTGATTTTATGGGTCCATTTCCTGTATCTTTTGTATTTTCATATATTTTTTTTTGGCATATGATTATATTTCCAAATGGGTGGAGGTCATCCCCACCAGGACTGATGATTCTCTAGTTGTTGTGGATGTTGTTCGGTCTCACATATTTTGCAGATTTGGAGTTCCCAGGGCGATCATTAGCGATCAAGGGTCTCACTTTTGCAACAGACTCATGAAGTGTCGAGCAAAGAGATCAAGTCTATTCTAGAGAATACGGTGGGGTCAGACATGATGTTTTTTCTCCGACATGAAAAGGGGAGTGTGTTCTTTTATTTACTGTATTTATTTTCTTCCTTTCATGTTCGGAATAATTTGTATGGGTTGATTGTTTGTTTGCCTGTTTACCTAGGTTTGTTTGTCTGTTGTTGAGTCAAATAATATTCCCTTATGTATGCTTTAGTATCATTTCAGAGGTGGTAAAAATTAGTTAAGTTTGATCATTAAATTATGGATTTTCGTGTATGATAGGAGACTTCACTTGCATGCAGTCACTTGTTATGATGGTGAACTTTTTATTGATAGACCAAGCTTGATTTTTATTCACCTAGTGAGGTAGTAAGTCATTTCAATCATTTACCCACTTTAGTGTGATACACGTGTGATACTTGTTACTCTAGAACTTGCTTTGAGTCTTTTCAAAACTGCCATAACATTTATTTGCATGAATATGATGAAGGATTTCACTCTTGAATCTTTTCCTTACTTGAATTGCTTGTTTAATCCACTTGATATTTTCATGTTGTCATACTTGTCATTCCTATTCATTTATTTTTCATTGTCTTGTGGATTACCTCTACCATCTTTTGTTCTCACATTGGAAGAATAACTTGATAAGTTGCATTGTCCGAGACAGAAAAAATTCTTAAGTGTGGAGGAGGTAGTGTTTTATTGGGCAGCTGTGAGTTAGATACAAAAATTTGACTTGGAGCTAATTGTAAGGTCAATCACGTTTGTTGTACAGAAGTCTATCACAGGCTTCCAGATATTAAGAAAATTAGGGATAACTGCAGAGCAATATGGCCATCTGGATTCATGGATTAAATTGATGCAGTTCAGACCGGTTGGAGACTTTGGAAGGATGCAGGAATTGCTATTTTGAGTAAGAAGTTGGGATCTGGTGCAGCAGCAGAGTTTATGGAAATTGAATTGATTGCTTGGTGAATCTTAGTTTTGAATCTGAAGAAATCAAGGGTGCAGAAAACTTGACAACAGAATTTATGAAGTCATCGGCTGCAGCACAAATGTGGTTAGTTGGGAATTTGAAGCAGAGAAAAAAAAATAGCATCCTTACCTATACGTGAAGCCCAATTTCAACCTCAACAAGGGTGCAGCAGCTCCTGTTGCTGTGAAATTCTGATAAGCTGGTAGATTACAAGGCCAACAAGTTAAAATTCTGCTTATGGAGTCAGATCTTAGGAATGGATTGAATGTGTTGGTTGTATCAGATTTCCAGGAGCTGTACGTGCAAGATCTGGATTGAATTGGGTTGAATCTGAAATTGGCGTCCACCGCTCAATCGAAAAATCCGAGTAGGCAGATGAGGGATTTTAGGAAAATTGATGCCTACTCAAAACGTTCAAAAAAAAAAAAAGATTTGAGCAGCATGTTTCCAGAAAGGAGCAACATGCAAATACCAAGGAAGAAAGTGATTGGCATCAAGTTCTGTTAGTGAAGTTCACGAACTCATTTAAATGGTTTTACCATTTTCCGACATTTCTCAAGATCAGCCTTCTCTTGTCGCAGTAGACGGGAAGGGCAGCAGAATTTCTGAAGTTATTAGCTGCAGAATAAATGTTGGTTAGCTGGATACTTGGAGCAATGGAGGATTCAATACATTGACCAACAAGTTTTGCTTCATGAATCTCGTGTGTGCCAAATCAGAGATCCTGATAAGAAATAGCATGGTTTTCAATAAAGTTAGAGCAAGCAAAGGGTAGGGTGCGACAATAGGTGAAAGGCTTCATAGTTTGGAAGTCGAAATTGAAATTCTGTGGATGCTATAGCTGGTCGAAGCTGCTGAAAAATGGTTTCAGAAAGTTGGTTGAGTTGCAAAGAGTGGTTGCTGGTCGGCTGCAAAATATTCTGAGCATTCAATTTCTGAAAAGAGAAAATATGATAGATGCAATTCTGAAAAATGCATGAGTCATCAAAGATCCAAGAGGTCAGGCTTATACGTGGATTGGTTATTTTTGCCAAGTGCAGCACCTGCAGTGTAGAGATAATCTGCATGTTCACTTCATGAAAAACCTGCATATTGTCAAGGAATTGTAACCTTGGAGAAGCTGCACGTGTAAGTATAGAGGAGTTAGTTACAGTCTGAAAAAAATTTCTGGGAAAATGCATGAATCACCAAGCTACAAGAAAATTTGTTAGTGCAGCTGGACACGTGAATTCAAGGACTGGATCAGATCAAGGTTGGATTAAAGGAAGTTTCCGTGATTCGGAGATAAAATCATGCAATTCAGAGATTGGGTGGAGCAGAGTTCACACTAAGCCATGGAATTCCGGATGTGTATTAGGTTGGAAATTTGTTATTGCAGCTGGACAGGTTTTACCAGAGTTATCAAAAGATGATGGTGTTCTTATAATCTTCCAAAGCTCCTTTCAAAAGCTGAAACTTCAAATGAAATGTAGGTTCGAACATTTCGCAATATTGATTGCGTAATGGAATGACCTGAGATATAAATTGGAATTGTAGGGTTCTTGTTTACCTGTTGTGATACACTGAAATCGCAAGCTTAGATAGCTAGATACGGTCTGGATAAGAGGCTTGGATGGTTACGTTGCTATTGTGAAAGTCAATGATGTTTGGTACGCTTCTAAAGCTGAAGAAGTGAATTGGGACAAAGTGGAAATGGATCTCGAGGTTGGTGGATGGAACAAGAACTCTAATGGGGATCAATGTATTGGGCTTTGTAAATGATAGGGATGATTTCCAAGTGGCAAGTACTATGCTGTGTTCCTAGTTAGCATAGAGATAATGGCGATTCTAAAATTACGCCTAGAAGAATTGGCGAGTTGTGGCAATAAATCAATTGCCAAAGATCAAACATCTACTTGGGAAAATGAGAAAAGTTCAGAAAGGATGAATGGTCCGTAGAGGAGATGGTCGAATGACGATGAGCTTGGATGGAACCCAAGAAAAGCTTTAGATGCCAAAGAAAGATCAAAGCTACCTCAATAAAAATGTATGAAATTGGTGTAAGGCAAGAACGGATGGAGCCTTGATATTTCAAGGAAGAGTTCTAGAATTCATGATTGGGATTTAATCATTGAGGAGCTAAGGCCACGTGTTTTTGGAAATTGCTGTTTTATTTTTTTCTCCCTACACTCCTAATTGCAACTAATCAGGTTTATTCTTCCAATTCTACTATTGTCTTATTCATTTCATCTTGATCTTCTTTGTATTTCTCTGTTGCAGTCTACATCTGATCCTGTTTTGATATTCGATAAATCCTTTTGATTCATGTATGAGATGTATTGATAGCAGTAGAGAAATAGATTATAAGCAAGCATATGGTAGGACAAGATTACATGATGTTTTGAGGGTACCCCACTCCTACGATCATTATGTGAGCATGAGTGCATATATCCATTTGGGAGGTTTTATATCAGGCTTGGTTTATTTGATTTGACTGTAAACCATCAAACATGTTGACTGTTGTAGGAGTCGGATCTTTTGAATATCCTAGATCCTGATGAATTTGGTGATCCTAAGTAACTTATTTTTTCTGTCTCTGAATTATTGATCTAGGTATTGCTAGGGGAATGAGTTAGGGAGTTAGTGTTTTTTTTGTTTTTGTTATTGCACGGGACGCGCAAAAATAAGTGTGGGGGAATTTGATAGCTGCATTTTTTATTGCGCTATTTTTACTTGTTGATTAGATCTTTTAGGCTCTTTGATGAGATAATTATTGTTATTTGGGATGTTTTTACATATTGAGCCTATTTGCGATTAATTACATTAATTCCTATAATTTCAGTATTTTTCATGAATTTCATGTGATTTTGTAGGAACATCTAATGAGGATCTAATTGGAGCAATCACAACCGTCGATCCAGATCAGATCTGAGCATTATGGACCGTCCGAGGAAAGTGATTGATTTTGAGCCATCCATCTGGATCTGGAGCGATCCGGCCCGTACATTAAGATCTACACGTCTTGGCCGTTCATCTGGACCGTTGGATCGTGATTATACCTTCAGACGGATCAGATCCGTCCATTGCAATTCAGATGGATCACAGCCGTTGGATCACAGCATGCTTAGGAGATTAATTGGATTCATTTAACCTAGCTATATTTGGGCGGCTGAGATCAGATTTGGCACAATCGGACGGCTCAGGAAAATCACTTAATAAACCCGTCTTCTTCCCCTCGCGAGCGCGGCGACCGGCGACTCCACGAGTGATCGACGGTAGGCCAGCAGTATTCCGGCGAGTTCCCTCCGACAGCTGGCGACGATCCCAGCCAATCCTTGGTGGCGGATCCAGATGCTGTGTTCGGGCAGCTGATCCAAAGCGAGGCGAGGCGGGATTCCGGCGAGTTCATCCTTCACCGGCATTTCTCCTTCATTCCGGCGGCTGGGATAGGCCGTTCCATCTTGCCGGAGTCACCCACAGGTTGTGCCGATTGGACAATCCCATTTTCACCGCCGGAGAAGAATCCCATTCCACTGTCCGGTGAATCCAGATTCGTCGGAGCAGTGACCGCAATCATCCATCTGTCCTTCCTCCCTGCTGTACGCCGATTGGGGCAGCTTCGCATTCACCGCCGGAGTGGTTGTTCGGTTTGTTGTGACCGCCGTGTGGTTACCGGTCGTATTTTATTTGGATTTTGCTACCGAGTGTGTTTGTGTTAAACATTCGGGATTTCATGTTAATTACATTCTGCATTTTATTCGGTCTGCAATTATGCAATTGTTAGTAGTTGATTAGGTTTGTTTTGGTTAATTGTTGATTTATTTACATGCAATGCTATTTCTATCAGTTTGTTATGCTTAGTTGTTAATTCTGTTCATCGTGCATTTTTATTAGATTTAATATTGGCATTTGTTATTTAGTTGTAGGTTAGTTTAATTTCTTGTTGCTAATGTACTAACCCCATCCATTAAAATTGTCTAATCAAGGTATCGTATAGGACAGTATGGTGTTTTGGTTGGAGTGCTTTCATTATTAGGTTAGATTTCATTTACATTCGACCAGTTGCCGTATAGTGACAGTGCGGTGCCTGGTTGAATCGCTTTCGTTTATTGCAATTTTTAGTGACTGTTTGATCACTGTGCCGTATAGTGACAGTGCGGTGCATGGTTGGGTTGTTCACCTTTGTTTGATCAGTGTACCGTATAGTGACAGTGCGGTGCTTGGTCGCTTTCTTTTGTTCATTAGAATAGTTGTTTGTTACTCATTATTTGGTAGTTAGAGTTACTCTTTGTATATTCAATTCCCATGTTCGCTTTTGATTTTGCATTTTAATAAATTCAGAAAACCCCCAATGTTTACTTCTGTTTAAAAACAAACGTCCAGCCATTAGGTTCGTTGGGAGATGACCCGAGTCAGTCCTATACTGCATTAGTGTAGTTAGGGGGTTCGGTAAATAATTTGGGAACGGTATTGCGACATTAAAAATCGTTCGATCAAGGATATGGACACAAGTAGAGGAGAGGAAGTTGAAGGAAGATTGGTGGTTGAAGAGGGCACCGTTATTAGTGGTTCTTTGTTGGTAGGGAAGAAGTTGCTAGAGACAAGTTCTAAACTAGGCTATGGAGAAAGGCTTTTCGTGTTAGGGGTCGATGGGGAAGATGATGGGAACTTGGTTGGAATTTGTGGTGGAGAAGATGGAGGAGATTTAGTTGAAACAAGTTCTAATGATGGGGGAAGTTCAGAAGAAGAAGAAGAATCATGGGAAGTAATACTTTCTCCCTATAGCCGTTGGCGCATAGCTCCCCTCAATTCAGCTTGGCTCTGTAAAAAAAGAGGGGGTGACCTATTGCCACCTAAAATTGAAGGTGATGAGGCAGGCAGGCTAGGGTTTGGCGATAATGGCAAAGAAGGAAGGGAAGAAGACTGTAATGATTGGGGGTTTACATTGGTCGAAGGTGAGACAACAGGGGATGATGGTGCGGAGGAACAAAGAGAAGAAGTGGATGTTGAAGAAAGGGTGGGGGATACCGAAGAAGATGAAACAAGGGGCGGAAATATAGTGGTAGCAGGTGGCTGGTCTCCGCTCTGTTTAATCCCCTGACAGTACTCCGCCATCAGTCGTTGAAGAAGAGATTGCATCTTGGCCTGCAGGAAGCAAGGGACACAAGGAAGTCATTTGAAGGAAGCAAGACAGTTTTTGGCAAGGGGAGAAAGGAGGAGGAGGGTTGGAAGTTAAAGGGAGGCGAAGATGAAGGAGGAAGGTAAAGAGTTTTATATATGGTTCAGGGTATGCTTATGGTGCTAAATGGGCTTCAGAGCAGAGATGTGGGCCCTAGGAAGATTTAGAATCAGGATTTGTCTTTTTCACGACCCGTTATCAGACAGAGCCATCATCCCCGTGCAGTGGCAGAACGGAGGAGTAGGGTTTAAGGTAAAGACACTTGTGAAGAGCGACGGAGTAAAATATTTATTCTGACTTGATTGGGAAACACCCTAGATCAGGTTGTCACATTTCTTAGGGCCTAGTCTTACCCCAGGGCCATTATCCCCGTGCGGTGATGTATGCGAACGCGACCTCAAATCTCGTGACGGAGACCGTCGAGGATTCGAAGTGCACGCTCGCGCTCAACGCCCGCAAGTGCATGAATGTCATCAAGTAATAAATAGATTTATCGATCCCACAGGGACTGAGATTCGAGTACCGATCTATTCGGTGGACGTTATTGTTCGGAAGTCAAATCCTAGGGTTCACGAATGAGAGGTCGTCGGTGGTCCGAACTCAGTACGGTGTCACACGGAAGAAGAGAAGGGTTGCTACGAGGATTTGGATGGATTCTAGGACTTCGGTTTCGTTTGTGTGTTGCATAATATGCTATCAATTGAATGTATTCAGATTTTCTAGCTAGGGTTTTGTGGAAAGGACATCATACACTATGGTACGAGGATGCCGAATCGATCCTTGCGACGAGTCAAAAACGAGACACATTACCAACTCTATTGCATCCTTCTATCCACAGTTGCAGGCGATGAGGCCAACCTCTAGGTTCCTCCTAATATCCTCTAAATCTTAGAAACGAGGACTGTCACCCCTCGTATTGTCTATGCACAGAGATAGAAAACTAAAATGCAAAGCTATAGATCTAAACAATCATTCAACTGCAAATATGATTTCAAGAACGGAAATATATTTGAAATAGCAATGTTTTACTCAACACAAACTACTCCATAATCCTAGAATCGGAGAATCTACTCCATGAATACGAGAAGAGAATTACAAAACATTATGGAATTCATGAATATAATGATAAACGTATAAGAAATATGAATTACAATGTAAATGCAACTCTTCCCTCTGGCATTGTGGTGCAGATCTTAATCCTCGAGCGACTCTCTTCCTCCTCGATGCGAGTTTTGGAAGCTTTTTAGGGCTTCGAAGTACCGTCCCGGCCATCATGCCTCCTCCTAGGGTTTAGGCGTAGCTTTCCTTATATAGACATCACGCTGGATCGCTACGAAATATGGAAAAAACCTTGGTCGCGTCAAATCGCCTGACCGCCACACGACCGTGTGTCAGGCTGTGGAAACCGTTTTCTCTCCCTGAACACGGTCATGTGTAGGTACATGCCCTAGCTGTGTTCCCTTCTGTGTCAAGCTGCCAAATGTCTTCTTTTTGCTCCGAAAGTACATCGTTTTCCCCACGAAATGCTATCCTGCACACAAAAGTATACAGAGCAGATCTCCGTACCAGAAAATAGAAAATGCATGGAAAATAAAGTAAAATATGCATGATGCAAACATAAAATGAAACGAGATGTGAGCGAAAACTACTCCTAAAACCCTATATGTTTTGCTCACATCAATTCCCCCAGACTTAGATTTTTGCTTGTCCTCAAGCAAACTTCAGTGCCATGAAATTTAAAAATGTATTGTTCCATACTTAGCATGATAACTAAATTTATCAAGTGGTATTTTCAATCAAAGCAAAATAGATATGTTCTAAAAATTCACTAAGTTAGCTCCTCGTGCTCGTGGCAAGCAAATCTTCTTAGGGGATACTCATTCCATGATAAGTTAAGTCGTTATCCTATAGCTTTCCCAAGGTCTCCGACTCTTAGGCACTTACCTGCCCAAAGCGAAGGTCGTTCCCTAGATCTAGCACAAAGTCTCAAAGGCGTGCTCGATATTGAGAGAAATTGGTAGGTGTTTTCCCAGTAACCAAACTCGGTCTCAAAGGGGCACCTAACTATTTCCACCAACGACAACTATTTTTTATCTCTCATAATCTCTTTTTCCTCTTTCTTTTCTTTTTCATTTCCTTTTCTCTCTCTTTTTTCTTTTTCTTTTCTCTCTTTTATTATTTCGGCTCACTGAAATTTTGATTTTTTTGAATGGGCTTACACAATCCGAGCATCTTCAGTAACTAAAATGCTAACCTTAGGGTCACCTATGGATTCCAAAGTACTAGACTTCTGAGATGAATCATAACTTGGTATGTACTAGACTCTCCCTTTCAGAAAGTTCATCATATGTATGTGTAGAATACAAGCTAACTAGTGTAAGTCTAGAACATTCATTCAGACCTAATAAAATAAAATACCACAAGGTAAATAAAGTTACACTACTCATGGAAACAACTCATGAAGAAAACTTTTAAAAATACTACTGAGGTAGCTTATAGGTAGCAAAAACTAAGTGCTGAAAGAAACTAAACAACTAATGCATGAATAAATGAATGCTAACTAAAATGCAAATATTAGGAAAGAAACTAGTGCTAGAAACAAAACAAAACTTGGGGTCTCCCCTAGACTTAAGTGAAGCATACCTATATTATGGTGGACGAGGTGGAAAGTCTGGTAGCCTCAGCATCTCAGAATCCTAGGAGAACCTGCTGTTGAGCCATTGATGCCACATGTACATGTGGTCGATCTGAGAGCTGGTGGATGCAACGGCTGCTCGGTGCTCTTCCTCCCTAGCCCACTGTGCCTACTGGGCTCGCATATGCTGCCGCATTTTCTGGCGGTAGGCGACCTCTGCCTGGCGACAGGTAGCCTCCTCCTGGAAGTAGACGCGGGCCTTGCCGAAGAACTCCTCGGCCCGCTGGAAGTGCTCCTGGAGTCCCTAAAACTCTGTCTGCGTGTAAGCGTTCTGCTCCTCCCATCGCTACCTCTGCGTCTACTGCTCGACATATATGTTGTCGAGGCATGATTGAAACTCCAAAAAATCATAGGCAGATGTACCTGCATCCTGCTCAAAAGTAGAAAAAGGTGGTGGTGCAGGTGCAGGCTCATGTCGACGTGGACTAGGTGGGCTCCTTTGTATGTGTGGATTGGAGGGAGAGTGATGTAAAGGGGGAGAGATGGGTGCCGATGTGGATGGTCCCTCATATGGCAGGGACTCCACTATCAGGTCTAAGCGCCAGTTGGTGCATATGGTGATGGTGGTACGATTGGGGTCAGGGAGCTTGAGGGCCGTCAGGTTTTTCCTTTCAAAGCATAAGGAGTGTCCCTCTCTTACAATCATCTTCATGGCCATACACACTCCTAGGTCGATCCTAGAGCTCCCCTCTATGCTATCTAGCATGGTGTAATCGTATCCCATCCTGTGGAAAATGTGGGTAAATAGGCCTCCCACATTAATCTCTCCTCTCGCTGCTTTGCCCATTTTCACTAAGTGTCTAATGAAATGGGACCCTACATCGATGCTACTCCTTTCTTGTAGCATGTCCCATAGGCAAAGCAGCTCGCTAGCTCTCACTACACCGTCACTCTCTCCATGAACAAAAATAGTACTTGCCATGATTCGATCGAGGTATTGGAAAATGGGGTTTTGGAGGCATGATGCTTTGGCCCTAGAAGGGTCGTAAGCGTGCTCTCCTGTTAATTCAGTCCAAAAGATCCGAGAGTTAAACCCAATAGAGGTTCTTCTCTCTCCCCCACTTGGCAAGCCAAAGCATGAGTTCCATTGGTGTAGTGTCCATTCATGCTCAATGTTAAATATCCTAAAGGTAATCCTACCCTCTTCGCTCTCTCTACCCGTTAAAACTTCAGCTTCTAAAGAACTTAAAAACTCTAAAACTACCCTAGGGTAGGTTGGGTGTCTTATCTCCATTATCTCTCCCCACCCTATTTTTGCAAATAGGGCTTGAATGTCACCCAACAACCCTAAGGATTCTAGTAAATCTTCATCAAGATACCTAGTTGCAGTGATTTTATGAGTAGAAAGCATGTTATATCTATCCCTATGCTCATTGTTGTGAAAAAGAAGGGTTGGAAGAGCGTTACCCTCCTTCGGAGCTTGAGGGGCGTCAGTTCTCCTTGCTCGTCGCTCCGAAGCACCGGATCGAGATGCCACTTGCTTGGTCCTCCTCATCCTTACTTCTTTTGGGCTTCCTTGAAGGTTGGAAAGGCTTCTAGGTGGTGGGGACGAAGGATCCACATGGCTAGGGCAAGAAAAATCAAAACACACGACACATTTGGGGTGAAAATGCATGACATGCCCTACTTAACCTCGCGTGCCACGGTCGTGTGAAAATACATGGCCAGGCCGTGTGCACCTCGGGTTAGTCGAGCACGACCATGGGAAAACACATAGCCAGGCCGTGTGTCCCCTATTTCACTCCTTTTGTGCACAACGATATGAATTTTCTCACACACTTCGCCGTGTAAGCTAAAAATTGATTTTATTTTTATCTGTTAGATCGAGAAGCGTCGCTAGAGGGGGGGGGGTGAATAGCGAGCATAAATCTTTTCGTTTGTTCGTTTGATACACGAGTAAGCACAGTGGAAAATAAAGAGACACGTTTATTTTTACTTGGTTCACAACCCAGCGGTTGCTACTCCAAGGCCCTAATGGTCCTAGACCGCATACGGAGGGCAAAGCACTATAACATCTCCTCCTCGTTGGAGGTAGGAGACAACGATCACAAAACCGAAAGTACGAGGATGAGGCAACAAGCCTACCTCACCTCGTTATAAATAAAAACAAAGAATACAATAACAAAATATGTTACTTGTTGCTGCTGCCGACGAAGAGGATTAGAACTTGTCATCACATTGGCGTTATGACGGTGTTGGATCTTTGGCATTGTAGGAGCACTTGAGAATAAACTTGATGATGCTTTGGGTTGGAACCCTCTCCTCCTTTTATAGAGTTTGGCCTCTGAATATGTCTCCTCATCTTTCGAAACAGATCACGAAGTTGTACAAATTTTATCGCGAAGTGGCCACGTCAAACGTTATCCATTTTGACCTAGCACAAAGGCTGATTCGTCGCCATCAGTCGACTAATGCCTTCCATCAGTCGATTGATGAGCATCAATCGACTGCCCAATGTCCAGCAATCAACTGCCAGCCTGGCCACTTCCTTGCAGTAAGAGGTTGGCACGGAAAATGGTAAATGCGACAGTTTCTAATCGTCTGATCTCGACCTAGACCTTCCACATGAAGTCTTAGTCGGATCGTCACCTACGGTCGTCCCCGTACAAAGGACACGACCTTACCATCTCTCACTCACACGAGCTTACCTCGATACTTACTTTGTAGCTCTCGCTTTCGGCCTTCCACTTGATTCCTTCGGCTCCCTCCGAAGTCACTCGAGTGTCGCCCGACCACTGCGGCTTCCTCCGGGTGTCGCTTGCTTTCATCTCCAGCTTTAGTACTTTTCTGCACACTCGATTTAGCTCGTGAGATAACGATGTAAACTTAACTTTGTGTCTTTGTCATAATCAAAACACAGGTTCGATTATCTGGTGCCCTTGCACCAACATTATCTAGCAAGTTCTTTCTGTTCCTAATGCTAAACGAAATGGAAATCAAAGTTTAAATTAACCAAATGAATGCAATACAATCAAAAGAAAACCTAAAAAAAAACTAAACTTACGTTGACTCCCAAGAAGCGCTTTGTTTAAGGTCGTTTAGCTCGACCACACTCCATTATCAACTTGACTCTGGAAATTCTGTGAACCTCCATTCATCCGTCTCGGTGTCTACATCCGGTAGGTGATGTGAGAAAAATATATAGGGTTTTAGGAGTAGTTTTCGCTCACATCTTGTTATATTTTGTGTTAGTTTCATGCATATGTTACTATATTCTTGCACGCATTGCCTATTTTCTGGTTTGGAGGTCTGCTCGTTGTACTTTTGTGTGCAGGTTAGCTTTTCTGGTGAAAAAGATGTGTTTTCGGAGCAAAAGAAGGACTTTCGCAGCTAGACGCAGAGTGGGACACGGCCAGGGCATGTGCATTCACACGGTCATGTCCAATGGGTAAAGAATAGCACCCCAGGGCCACACACGGCCTGACCGTATGGAAACACAAGACCGTGTGGCAGCCCGATATATTTGCGCGACTAGGGCTTTTTCCAGATTTTGCAGTGGTTCGAGGCGAATAAGGATGGCTCCGCCCAAACCCTAGGGGGGAGGTACGACGGCTAGGATGGCATGCCGAAGCCCTAAAAAGCTTCAGTAACTCACAGCGAGGAGGAGGAACATCACCGGAGGTCCACAACTTGCAATACAACGCTAGAGAGAAGATCACGAAGCATCGTATATCTCTATTTCTGTGCTTTATTTCTATTGTATTCGAACTTAAACATGTTTTGTGATTCTTCCTTCGTATTTATGGAGTAGTACTTTCGATTCTAGGATTAGGGAGTAGCTTGTGTACATAAACAATGTTGGTTCATATTAAATTCTGGGCAAAAGTTTGATTTGACAATTGGTAGTTGCTCTCTATTATATCTACGTGAGTTTGTCTTTCTTTCCGCTGTGCTTAGGCGATGCGAGATGGTGACAGCCCTCGCAATCTAAATTTAGGAGGTTTGATCCAAGGAACCTAGGGGTAAACCTGACCTCGCGTAACTATAGGGAGAAGGGAGCGGTGGAATCGGAAACGATCTGCCGCAAGGATTGATTTGGCATCCTCATACCCTCTAACCCGTCCTTTTGGGCGGAGGTAGCTCCCAGTTGTAGGGGATCCTTGGAAGCTAGAGGGGGGTGAATAGCTCATTTTCGTAGCATGATGGATTTCGTTCGTGATCGCGTCTACAAAGTGTGTTAGTGCGCAGTGGAATAATAATAATAAAATAATACACAAGACACAATCACAAACACTCAAACACGAGCATGTAACATGGTTCGGAACCTCAAGGTTCCTACTCCACGGATCGAGCTCTAAAGAGCTCTAGCGACGCCAATGCAATCACTAATCACAAATACTCCTTCTCGACACAAGTCGGAGGTGGAGAAACCTCGTACAAATGTTCTTACAACAATAAGAAATAGATACAAGCAATTACAATAAGGAAATACAATGCAAGTAAAGAAAACTACTTTACAATTGCTCTTTTGGATGCTTGATCTTTGGTTGCTTGAATTGCACTTGGAGACCCTGATTTGCAGCAGCAAATCACCCCCAAAACCCTCAAGAATCGGTATTGATTTCTTCCTCCTCGAGCTCCATTTAAAGCGTCAACTTGGGCTGGAAATCGCCGATCAGTCGACTGCTCGGGACCATCAGTCGACTGATTCCACTGTTGTCATGAGACAACGACTAGATCCACGCTGGAAATATCCAATGGTTCCATCATCAGTCGACTGATTATGACCTTCAATCGACTGTTCGAGCCTCCACTCGACTGCTAAACCCAGAATGAGTCGACTCCATTCTGCGGCTCGAAAAACCAAGCACCGATCGTGATCACAAGATCGGGCCGATCGCCGTAATCACCGATCGCTCTCTTCCGCAATGATCGCTAGGCCAATTCCCTCAGTCAAACCCTAGTTGACTCACGCCAGTCGACTTCCACATGGCATCAGTCGACTGACACACCTCAAACATGAGATTTTAACCCAAGTATGGTGCCCCCATACTTGCTAGACCACCCTTAGCCTAGACCTAAGCCTTCTAGCCACCTCCGTCAGCCTCATGCCTCTCGGATCACTCCAAGTCATCCATGACTACATCCATTGCGCTAGCCTTCAGGTGCTTCCATCAGGTATGTCATGCTAACGGTGTCTACACCGCCAAGGCACATTGGACTTACGTCGCCAAGACTCCGCTTGGACTTTACGCCGCCAACCATTGGACTTATGCCACCAAGACTCCAGCTTGGACTTTACGCCGCCAATATCAAACCCCTTGGACTTCTTGAATGCCAAGACTCAAGCTTGGACTTTCCCTTCCCAACCCATGTTGGACTTTCCATTGCCAAGACCCATGCTTGGACTTTCCCAAATGCCAAGTGTCCCACTTGGACTTTCCATGCTAAGTACCCAAGACTTGGACTTTCCCATGACAATCACATTGTCATATGTTTTTGTCGAACATCAAAACATCTCTCGAGTCAAGCTCGAGTCCTGGTCAATCGTGACCTGGGCCGATTGCACAAACAATCTCCCCCTTTTTTATTTTTGACAAAAACACTTACCTTTGAGTTAGAACACTAACCCAAATTCCCTTACCAATTTTCTAAATTGGTAATCTTACCTTTCTCCCCCTTTTTGACATACATCAAAAAGGTTCACCCAAGGAGGTCAATGTCTCATATCCAATGAGATCTTATAATCTCTCCCTTGGTCCAAAAATACCTAGGATGCCTACCATCTTCCTAGTGATAAGTCCCATATCACTCAAGAAAAGCAATCCTATTCACTCTTCCAATTTCCAAATTGGGTACCTCAAAATCCCATTTCTCCTCTTCATGAGGAAGAGTAACATCCATCATCCCTTGATGGATACCTCCCCCTAAAGGCTTGCTCCCCCTTGACCATTGCACCAACAATGTCCTTGGGAAGTCCCTAAGCCAATAGGAACTTTAAACCATCAAAATTAAGGCCTAAAGCTCAACATTGAACTTTTCTTCACCTTAAAATTAATACAAACCCTAAACAACTCTCCTAATCCATATCCAATGGATTTCACCCATTTTAATGCTTCCCAAAGCATATCCTAGGGTTAGGAGTGATTAGGGAGCCTTACCATAGCTGAAATAGGGTTAAATACCCTTGATTTTCCTAAAAATAGCATAGGCAGTCGAGTCCTTCAGAAACCAATGATGCAGTGTTATCATCGACCGGCACCAAGCGAATGATCGATAATCTAGAAGCGATTCCGCCAGGGCGGTTTTCGCCAGAGCGATTTTCCGCTAGGGAAGTGTCGTCATGCGCCAGGGCACCAAGGCAGTTTTGACAGGGCAATTTTGCCGCCAGGGCAATTTTGCCAGGGCGGTTTTTGCCGTTAGGGTGGTTTCCGCCATAGTAGTTGTCGCCAGAGCAGCTGCCGCCCATCAGTCGACTGCCAAACAGTGGCAGTCGACTGATAACTGAAAACACAATTTTTCAGTTATCAGAAATCGACTTTGAAAAATCATAAGTAATTGTACATAGCTTGAAAAATCACGAAATTTCATATATATAATACTTGTAATAGATACAATTGGTGAAAAATATCGGAAAAAAATTTTACATATTTAAATAGGAGATTGATACAAAGTTCAAAACCATTAAAAATTTTAATGTTTTGGCCCTACTTTGTATCATTTTCATCAATAGTGATTGCTATCAAAAGATAGGCTTCACCAAGGTTTTCTAAAGTGATTTTAAAATATTTTTGAAAACCTATTTTGAACCATGGAATTAGATGAATTTTAGTTCATCTAGATGCAAAAACTATGCACCTTGAACTTAACTCATATCCTAACATCTCGCATGTATCTAGGGTGTATAAATACACATACATGTCAATATAATGTGAGATGTGAGTTTTGTTCCCCTAATCTTGGGTTTCATGCATTTTCCTAAGGAAACACTACTTGATTCCCTTATAAATGGGACTCCAAGTCATGCCATTATCTTTAAATAAATTTTAATCAAATTAAATGCATGAAATGATCATGGCATAGATGATAGCATAATTAAGCATGACCAATGATCATGATGTCATGGCATATGATATAATTTAAGTATACATGACATTTAACCTAACCCTAAGCATGATCATGACATTTTAAATGATTAAAAATAAACATAATGCCATGACATGTTATATGGAAAACAAGGTATGACATATAAAAGATATAGGTATAAGAATACCTAAATTTTAATATTAGTTGCCATTTAATATAATTAAGTATATTTTTCCATATTGTCACTTTTCTCCCTAGTGTGCCAAAAACCCAAAATGGCACACTATGACATCTAATCCTAAATTGTGCCAATTTAATTTATTTTTCATAATTCCAAAAAATGTATTGGCACATCCTAAAATCTCTTAGGATCATGATATCAAATCTATTTTCAAGGTATCCAAAATCTTGAAAATTACCTAAAGTGCCACCTTTGCCATGGTTGAGTTAACTACCCATCCAATCAAGTTGGCACACCCTAAACTCATCTAGCGTGAATCCATCACGCTCTTAGGAACCCAAAACCTATTAGAGCTCCTAAGATTAACTAGGTATTTCTTAGGGATGACCTCCCTAGATACCCTCCTAATGACCCTTCTAGGCTTGTTAGCCTTGGTCATTGTGGTCTTACTAGGTTGACTCTAGGGGCAACTCCCCTTGCAGCCTTCTTAGTAGCTTCCCTAGATTTCCTTGAAACCCTAGCCACTAGGCACATACCTTGGTCAACTCTAGGGATGACTTCCCTATTGACCTTGGTCTTCCTAGACCTAGTTTATGTTCCATAATCAAATGGAATACTATGATAAGCCACCTTAGGCTTAGGTTTGTGACCCAAACCCTTCTTGCCCTTGGTTGACTTTTCTCTCTTTGGCCCTCGGTTTTGACTCTTGGTCCTAGACTCTTGACTTTTATACCCTAGACTTTGACCATTTGACCCTTTAATTGAATTTTGCATAATTCTAAGGGTCTTTTCAAGTTTCTCAAGCTTGACCTCAAGGCTTGATTTTCAATCTCTAATTGCCCAATTTTAGAATTTTGATTTGGTCTTTGGGCAATGTTCTTCCTAGGCATATGCCTAGTCCATTTGGGGTTGATGCCTAGATGTTCTCCTATTTTCCTAATGGTTTCCTTAGGTAGAACTTTTTGAGGAACATTAGTCCCAAATTTCTCCTTCTTTGAAATATTAACATTTTTTGCACCTAAACAAATATATCTATTATTTTTAGCATGCTTTTCATGTACAATAGCAAGTTTGTTGACATTATTCCTAGCATTCCTTTTATCCCTAGAAATTGAAGGTGCATTGATAAATTTTACCTTAGGGTTTGCCTTAGAGGCTCCTCCTACATGTGATGCTCCTTCTTGCCCTTTCTTTTTCCCTTTAGGACATGAACTCCTATAGTGTCCTTTTTGTTGACATTTGAAGCACACCACATGCTCTTTACTTTTAATTATCGAGGCACCGACATCCTTTGATTTTTCTTGAGGTTTTGGTGCCCGAGGAGTCTTCTTGACTTTCTTTGGGCACTTACTCTTATAGTGCCCAAATTCCCTACACTCAAAACACATAATATTATTTTTATTTTGAATTGAGGTGTTTGAGTTACCTAAGTCAATGGAGGCCGGAATCGGATTTTGAGCTTCTTCATCTTGACCGGATGTTGAAGCTTCTTCTTGATGTTGCTCCGGTGATCTAATCTCCTCCCCCTCAATCCTAGAGGTGGAGGTCTAGTCTGATTTTACTTCCTCTTCCTCCTTGGATGTTGATGGTCTCTCAACCTCCAAGTCCTCACTTCCTTGTGAGGATGATGCGTTTACCTCTTCAGTCCCTTCCTCTTGGACCGGTGATGGACTTTCATGGAGCTTGGCCACTTGGCTCCATAGCTCCTTGGCATCTACATAATTACCTAACATACACAAGATATTGTTAGGTATTAAATCAATTAAAAACTTCATTATCTTATCATTTTTCTCAAAGGCTTGGACTTGCTCTTCGGTCTATCTCTTTTTCTTGTGGAACCCTCCCTTTGGTCCTATTGGATAGCTATATCCCTCCATCAAAATGGACCATTCTTCGAAGTCCCTCATTTTGATAAAATCTTCAATTCTTCTCTTCCAAGAATTGAAGCCTTCTCGTCCATATAAGGTGTAAGGGACTAGTGTGTTGATGTCCCAACCTAGTTGCTCTTGAACTTCCATCTTCACCCTCTAGCGTGCTCCATTAGTTGTTAAACTTGAAGAGCGGCCTCGCTCTGATACCACTTATAGGGGATCCTTGGAAGCTAGAGGGGGGGGGGTGAATAGCTCATTTTCGTAGCATGATGAATTTCATTCGTGATCGCATCTACAAAGCGTGTTAGTGCGCAGCAAAATAATAATAAAACAATACACAAGACACAATCATAGACACTCAAACATGAGCATGTAACGTGGTTCAGAACCTCAAGGTTCCTACTCCACGGATCGAGCTTTAAAGAGCTCTAGCGATGCCAATGAAATCACTAATCACAAATACTCCTTCTCGACACAAGTCGGAGGTGGAGAAACCTCGTACAAATATTCTTACAATAATAAGAAATAGATACAAGCAATTACAATAAGGAAATACAATGCAAGTAAAGAAAACTACTTTACAATTGCTCTTTTGGATGCTTGATCTTTGGTTGCTTGAATTGCACTTGGAGACCCTGATTTGCAACAACAAATCACCCCAAAAACCCTCAAGAACTGGTGTTGATTTCCTCCTCCTCAAGCTCCATTTAAAGCTTTCACCTGGGCTGGAAATCGCCGATCAGTCGACTGCTCGGGACCATCAGTCGATTGATTCCACTGTTGTCGTGAGACAATGGCTAGATCCATGTCGGAAAAATCAACAGATCCATCATCAGTCGACTGATTATGACCATCAATCGACTGTTCGAGCCTCCACTCGACTGCTAAATCCAGTAGTCTAGTCAGACTCCATTCTATGCACGAAAAATCGAGCACCGATCGGTGATCACAAGATCGCCGATCGCTCTCATCGATCATTGCCCTCCTGCAGCGCATTAGGCTACTAGGCCAATTCCCACAGTCAAACCGTAGTTGACTCACGCCAGTTGACTATCACATGGCACCAGTCGACTGACACACCTTAAACATGAGGTTTTAATCCAAGTATGGTGCCCCCATACTTGCTAGACCACCCTTAGCCTAGACCTAAGTCTTCTAGCCACCTCCATCATCCTCATGCCTCTCGAATCCCTCCAAGTCATCCATGACTTGTTCATCCATTGTGCTAGCCTTCAGGTGCTTCCATCGGCTATGTCATGCTAACGGTGTCTACACCGCTAAGGCACATTGGACTTACGCCGCCAAGACTCTGCTTGGACTTTACTGTTGGAGATTTGAGGCCGCTAGAGGGGGGTGAATAGCGTTGACCGTACGTCGATGGAATTCGTTCGCGATCGTCTCTACAAAACTCATTATGCACAGCGGAATAGAAATAATAAAAGCAATAACGAAAAGATACAATCACGAACACAAGGATATAACGTGGTTCGGAACTGCACGGTTCCTACTCCACGGATCGGGCTCAAACGAGCCCTAGTGATGCCAATTGTGAGAGATCGGATGGCCGGCTAGAGGGGGGTGAATAGCCCTCGTTCGTTGGTTATCGGAATTTGCTCGTCTACAATTAGATTAGCGCAAGCGGAAACAACAATACAAGCAAATTAAATAAATAAAAACAAAGCAAAGGAAATAGACAATGCTAACACAAGATGTAACGTGGTTCACGGCTACGCCGCTAATCCACGGTCCGATTCGTCCACGGTGAATCACTCCGCCAAAACCAATCACTATCGGTCTCTCCTTTGCACAAAGCTAGGTGGAGGTAACCTTTACAACCAAGATCACTCTTCTTACAAATATAATGGATTAAAAGCGAGTAAGAAGAGTTTAGAGCTTGTGGGGCACTAGGAAGATTGTTTGGAACTTAAGCATTAGCCTCTCAAAGGCTCACACCCTCTCTTTTTATAGAGAGGGCTAACTTCTTCCCGTTGGCCGCCATCTGTCGACTGCCGCCCATGGCAGTCGACTGCCGTCACTACAACGGCCTCCGAACACGTCGGATGCCGACCGTTGTTGTCCAACGGAACTCTTGGCGATCATCTGGACCTCACCGATCGGCATTTGCGACCGTCGATCGGCCCGATCGGCTCGGCGGTTCTATGGCCAAAACCCTATTGACCCGATCGCCGCCTTGGATCGGCTGCTAATCTTGCGATCGATTGCCAGCGTATAGCGGCGGCCGACGCGCCTAACCGGCCGATCGTATACGGTCGAGCTACACTCGACTCGGGCGATCGGCCATTCCATGTCGATCGGCGGTGTCGGGAAAACCCATCCGACACTTGGCCAAATGGCCAAGTTTCACCTAAGAGCTACCCCTCCCCGGGTTACAATCGCTCACTCTCATTTCTCGGAGTCCTTCGCCTTCGAAGTTCTCTTCGTTCTCGGCCACGTCCCTCGGCAGCATCAGGCGCACGGCTCTGCAATGCTCCTTCGCGTCTCTTGCCTCGAAGTCTACTTCCTCCGGCTTCACTCCAAGCTTCTCGTCCGGCGGTCCCTCGGATGCTCCAAGCGCACGGCTTCCGCAAAGCTATCCTTCACCGACTCAAGGCACGAGTCATGAGATGTGAAACTCGCCATGGCTCCATGTGCTAATTACTAAGTCCTGCACGACTTCAACGCACATATCAAATAACCATATCAAACTAACTTAAACCCTTTGCCACACCATCAAAACCATATCACGGCAAGAGATTGCCTTAACAATCTCCCCCTTTTTGATGTGTGGCAATCCGTTTAAGTTAGGTAAAAACATTTGATATAAATTCTAAGGTAAGAAAGCATGTAAAGATAAACATGATATAGCAACATGCAACTCCCCCTTAATCCATGAAACTCTCCATGTAGATTTTCTCCCCCTATCATATATTTCTCCCCCTACAATATATTTCTCCCCTAATGTGATTAACTTAAACATACTTATTTCTCCCCCTTTGACACCATCAAAAAGATTAACACTAAGTTATAAGCTCATGGCATCAAGTATAATGGAGGGAAAAATATGTCAAGTTGATTTAAAAATTGGGTACCATTTGTTGATGACATAAAGTATATTTCTACCACTTGTAGGAGGTTTACAAACTGAATTCGGCCTTCGATATTCTGATTTGAGCCACCAATGATCGCTATCGATGGCAATGATCGGCACAAAGGAAGCCGAATTTCTGATTTTCTGGATGAAATTCAGAAATGCATTAAAAATTTCAGAAAATTCGAAAAATCATGAAATTCGAGGAACATATTTCTCTTAAGTATATCTATCAAGGAAAAATAGTTTTTCATGAAAAATCATTATATTTTACAAGATTTGCTAAAAATCCAAACACTTGAAAAACCACTAGTTTTTGAGCATGTTAGTATCAAGTTAGCTACCTAGTTTTGCATCCAATTGTTTCAAAACATGAATACATGTATTTTAAGGTAAGAAATTGTTTTGAAAACATTAGAAATATCCAACCATGATCTTTGGGCAATATGTCTATTAATTAAACATAAGCCTTCCCCATGATTGGTCTATTATTGCTATTTTGATACTTTAAATGACCATCTAAATGTCATAGGCATTAGTGGACATTTGTATCATCCTAATATCTCACCCATGCTAAGTTTGCAATCAAGTTAGCCTATAGTGAGTGTGAGATGCATCCTAGGGGGGTATTTGTATATATATACTTAACCAATATATTCAAGCAATTCTATCATGGTTAAGTATCAACCTAACAACCTACATGATCATAATGACATATATGATTTAATTTCACATTATGATCATGAAATACATGTTTTCATCAAATTATAACCATGCATTAGGCATTATATGATGATAATAAATAAGTTATCACCTAAAGCATGATTTAAACCTATTTCTCATGATGAAGTGCCCAATATCAAAATCATAAACCATGATTACACATATGCATAGAAATTACATTAATCATCATGATTTAAGCATTATTACCTTTTTATGGGCACGTTATCATCACCCAACACTATCTAAAAATGTTGTCCCGTCATCCTAAGTCAACCACAATATGATATAGGTCAAGTTCATATGGTTGACTACCCTAGGGGTTTTCTAACCCTTAAGGATGGATTTTGGAACCCAAAATAGATTTTTACCTATGGGGTTCACTAGAAATTCCTTGGGGATCCATTTCTTAGCTATTACTTTGTTTTTGTCTTGTCCCTAGCTATTAGGCATCTATAGGCCTTCTCATTTTTCTTCTCTTTATATCCTAGGCCTTTCTTGTTAAAACTTGCCCTTTGGCTCCCTATGATCATATTCAAAGTGTTGGAGCCAATTGTGAATTTTCCTAGGGCTTTGGTTAAATAATCTACCTTTTCCCTTAATGCCCTATTTTCCTCTATGCATGCATCACTAACATCTAAAGGCACATAATTATCATGTGAGCATGCATCATCATGGCAAGAAGAAGTATCATTATTTTTTAAGCATGCATTTTCTAACTTATTTTCTAAGTCTTTAATTTGATTAAGCATGCTTTTATTTTTCTTTTTCATTCCAAATAGGTCCTTAGTTAAACTAGAAATTATGGAAACTATTTTACTAGGAGAAGCTTTCGTTACCATAGTTTCCATATCTTCTTCTTCTTCTTCGGATGATGAGGAGGATGATGATGTGGAGGAGGCTCCCCCTTCACTTGAGCTCTCTCCTCTTGTGCTTGATCCTTCATTTTCGGAGGAGGAGCAATCCAAATCATCAAAGGCCATCAAGGCCAAATTGGCGACAAAGGCATTCTCCTCATCCGATGATGAGGAGGAGGATGAGGAAGGATCCTCCCATGTCTTGGCCTTGAATGCTTTGGCCTTCCCTGGTTCGTGTGCCTGCTTCTCCTCTTCCTTCTTTTTCTTGCTCCCCTTTTTCTTCTTCTTTTCTTCTTTCTTTTTCCTCTCTTCCTTGCTTTTGTTTAGGAGAGGACAATTGTCCCTTATGTGTCCCTCTCCTTGGCAATTGTAGCATATCACCTTCCCCCTTGGTCTTCTATTCCTATCATTTGATTTATCAAATCTAAAATTCTTAAATACACGCCTCACCTTCCTTACCATGTAGGCTTCCTCGGTGCTATCCATGGAGGAGGAGGAGGCTTCATCATCGGAGGAGGAGGGGACTTCCATCTTCTTCTTCCCCTTGTTTGCCAACAATGCTACTCCTCTTGAGGGTTGAATTCTTGGCTCTTCTTGAATTCCTTCAAGCCTCGTTTCATGGAGCTCCATTGTCGAGAAGAACTCCTCCAAGGTACTTACTTCCAAGTTCTTGGACATATAGAAGGAGTCCACCATGGAACTCCACTTTGAGGACCGGGGAAAGGCATCTATAGCCTTCATGAGCATGTCCCGGTTCGATAGCTTCTCACCTACACTTGTTAGCCCAATTAAAATTTCCTTAAACCTAGAGTGTAAAGAGATTACCTTTTCCCCCTTTTCTAATTTAATGTTGGATAGTTGAGAGCGGAGGAGATCTCTCCTAGCTAGCTTCGCCTCGGATGTGCCTTCATGGAGCTCAATTAGTTTCTCCCACATCTCCTTGGCGCTTAGGCATTCTCCTATTCGGTTGATTTCTTGTTGAGGAAGCACATTGTAGAGATGGTGCTTGGCTTTGGAGTTTGCAAGGTGCTCCTCTCTTTGCTTCTTGGTCCACCTAGATTTCTCTATTGGCTTCCCCTCTTCATCCCTAGGCAAAAAGAAACCGGATTCCATTGTAATCATTATATCAAAATCCGTTTCGAAAAATACCTCCATTCGCTTCTTCCACCAAGCGAATTCTCCTTCAAACTTCGGAGGATGGATGTTGGAGCCGGCCATTTTTGATGTAGGGCTTGTTGCGGCGGTTAGTCCGGTGACAAGCAACCTCGGCTCTGATACCACTTGTAGGAGATTGATATGGCCGGCTAGAGGGGGGTGAATAGCCCTCGTTCGTTGGTTATCGGAATTTGCTCGTCTACAATTAGATTAGCGCAAGCGGAAACAACAATACAAGCAAATTAAATAAATAAAAACAAAGCAAAGGAAATAGACAATGCTAACACAAGATGTAACGTGGTTCACGGCTACGCCGCTAATCCACGGTCCGATTCGTCCACGGTGAATCACTCCGCCAAAACCAATCACTATCGGTCTCTCCTTTGCACAAAGCTAGGTGGAGGTAACCTTTACAACCAAGATCACTCTTCTTACAAATATAATGGATTAAAAGCGAGTAAGAAGAGTTTAGAGCTTGTGGGGCACTAGGAAGATTGTTTGGAACTTAAGCATTAGCCTCTCAAAGGCTCACACCCTCTCTTTTTATAGAGAGGGCTAACTTCTTCCCGTTGGCCGCCATCGATCATTGCCGCCCATGGCGATCGCTACTACAATGGCCTCCGAACACGTCGGATGCCGACCGTTGTTGTCCAACGGAACTCTTGGCGATCGGCTCGGACCTCACCGGTCATTCGCGGCCCATCAATCGGCCGATCGGCTACGAGCGGTCTGGCCAAAACCCTATTGACTACGATCACGCTGCCTTGACGATCATTGCTAATCTTGGATCGGATCGTATAGCGTATGGCGATCGGCTAACGCCACAAACCGGATCGATCGTATACCAGTCGAGCTACACTCGACTCAGAGCAGTCGACTGCCATTCCATGTCAGTCGACTGGTGTCGGGAAAACCCATCCGACACTTGGCCAAATGGCCAAGTTTCACCTAAGAGCTACCCCTCCCCGGGTTACAATCGCTCACTCTCATTTCTCGGAGTCCTTCGCCTTCGAAGTTCTCTTCGTTCTCGGCCACGTCCCTCGGCAGCATCAGGCGCACGGCTCTGCAATGCTCCTTCGCGTCTCTTGCCTCGAAGTCTACTTCCTCCGGCTTCACTCCAAGCTTCTCGTCCGGCGGTCCCTCGGATGCTCCAAGCGCACGGCTTCCGCAAAGCTATCCTTCACCGACTCAAGGCACGAGTCATGAGATGTGAAACTCGCCATGGCTCCATGTGCGAATTACTAAGTCCTGCACGACTTCAACGCACATATCAAATAACCATATCAAACTAACTTAAACCCTTTGCCACACCATCAAAACCATATCACGGCAAGAGATTGCCTTAACACCAATCACACACCACTAAGCAATAAACTCCTTCTCGACAACAAGTCGGAGGTGGAGAGACCTCGTACAATGGATTACAACAAGTAATACACAAAAATACAAGCAAAATACAAGGAAATGTAAAGAACACTTTACAAACTAGGGTTTGAGCACTTTGCTTGTTGGTTGCTTGGATGAGGTTGAAGGACCCTGAAATGCACCTGCAAATCGCCTTTAAATCGCCTCAAGTAAGCTCCCAAAGAACTGATGCCGCAATCTCCATGAACAACTCCCTTTTATCCCGCGTCGGGCTAGATTTCCGCCTATCAGTCGACTGCCATAAGTCCCCAGTCGACTGATGCCACTATTGTCGTGAGACAACGGCTCAATCCACGTTGGATAAGTTCCAACGGGACTCTTCTGCCGATCGCGCCGCCCGCGTAGTCGGTGGCGATCGGCTCTGGGCGTTACGTATCGACCACGAACTAGCGATCGTTGCCATCCCTTGGCGATCGGTGCCGTCGACATCGATCATTGCTCGATGAGTAGTCATTGCGAGCGATTCGACTCTTAAGCGGCTCGAACTCAAGTCGACTCAAGATGAGGTTTTAACCCAAGTATGGTGCCCCCATATTTGCTAGACCACCCTTAGCCTAGACCTAAGCCTTCTAGCCACCTCCATCAGCCTCACGCCTCTCGGATCCCTCCAAGTCATCCATGACTTGTTCATCCATTGCGCTAGCCTCCAGGTGCTTCCCTCGGCTATGTCATGCTAACGGTGTCTACACCGCCAAGGCACATTAGACTTACGCGGCCAAGACTCCGCTTGGACTTTACGCTGCCAATATCAATCCCCTTGGACTTCCAAATGCCAAGACTCAAGCTTGGACTTTCCCCTGCCAACCCATGTTGGACTTTCCATGACAAGACTCATGCTTGGACTTTCCATTTGCCAAGACCCATGCTTGGACTTCTCATTTGCCAAGACCCATGCTTGGACTTCTCATGCCAAGTACTCAAGACTTGGACTTTCCCAAATGCCAAGTACCCATGACTTGGACTTTCCATGCGCCAAGTGTCCCACTTGGACTTTTCATGCCAAGTACTTAAGACTTGGACTTTACCAAATGCCAAGTGTCCCACTTGGACTTTCCATGCCAAGTACCCATGACTTGGACTTTACCTTGACAAGACCCATGCTTGGACTTTCCATTTGCCAAAATCACATGGTCAACCCTAGTCAACCATTAAGGTCTTCCTCGAGTCAAACTCGAGTCCGGTCAAATGTGACCCGGGTCGATTGCCCCAACAATCTCCCCAACATATTAACCGACATTAATGTCAAACATCAATGCCAAACCACTTTTTCAAATCCCTTTGTCAAACATCAAAATATCACTCGAGTCAAACTCGAGTCTGGTTAATCATGACCTGGGCCGATTGCACCAACAATCTCCCCCTTTTTGATGTTTGAAAAAAAACCAAAAAAATCATCTGAGTTAGACCACTAACTCAAATCCCTTACCAATTATCCTAAATTGGTAAACACTCTCCAAATGTTCTCCCCCAAACATTATCCCCCTTTTTGACTAACATCAAAAAGGTTTTCTCTCCAAGGAGGTCAATGTCTCATGTCCCAATGAGATCTTACAATCTCCCCCTTGATCCAAAAATAAATAACTAGGATGTCTACTATCTTCCTAGTGATAGTTCACATATCACTTAAGAGAGACAATCCTATACTCTCTCTCAATTTCCAAATTGGGTATCAAAAACGTATCAATTTTCCCAATTGATGATACTCTCCCAATAACTTCTCCTCTTCAAGGAGAAAAAAAAAACACATCCATCATCCCAAGATGGATACCTCCCCCTAAAGGCTTGCTCCCCCTTGATCATTGCACCAACAATGTCCTTGGGAAGCCCCTAAGCCAATAGGAACTCTAAACCATCAAAATTAAGATTCTAAGTTCAAACTTGAACTTTCCATACCCTAAATTTGATACTTTGACCTAACACTTCTCCTAATCCATATCCAATGGATTTTCACCCTTTATAATGCTTCCCAAAGCATATCCTAGGGTTAAAAGTGGTTAGGGACCTTTACCATGGCTGAAAGTGGGCTAAACAAACCTTGTTAACCCAAAATCAGACTGGCGATCGACTCTGACGATGTCATCGCCACCATCGACATCGATCGATCGCCGGCGATCGATAATCTCGATTTTTGAAAATTCATAAATAATTATATGTAATTCGAAAAATCATGAAAATTCATACGTATAATACTTATGACACAAACAATGGGTGAAAAATATTTAAAAATTATTTTACCCATAAAATAGTGAGTTTGATACAAAACTCAAAACCATTGAAATTTTCAATGTTTTTGCTCTATTTTGGATCAACTCTATCAATGGTGATTGCTATCAAAAGATAGACTTCACCAAGGTTTTTCAAAATGATTTTAAAATGTTTTCAAAACCTTATTTTGGATCATATTCCTTGGGCTCTATGTACATGACTTGTACACATGCTCTCCCAATGATCCACAAATGAAACAAGATGAGTTTTAGTTCATCTAGATGCAAAAACTATGCACCTTGAACTCAACTCATATCTTAGCATCTCACATGTATCTAAGGTGTATAAAATACACATACATGTCAATTTAATGTGAGATGTGGGTTTTGTTCATCCTAATCTAGGGTTTCATGCATTCTCTAAGGCAACCCTACTTGATTCCCTTATAAATGGGACTTCAAGTCATGCCATAGTCCTTAATTCAATTTCAACCAAATTGTCTTAAATGCATGAATGATTATGGCATTAGAAGTGTTATAAATAAGCATATGCTCATAATCATGATGTCATGGCATAAGATATAAAACTAAGCATATATGATATTAACCTAAAACCTAAGCATACTCATGACATATAAAATCATAGAAATAGGCATGATGTCATGACATGGCATATGGCAATCAAGGCATGACATATAAAATATATAGGTATAGTAATACCTAAATTTTAATATTAATTGCCATTTGATACAATTAGATATATTTTGCCATATTAACCTTAATCTCCCTAGTGTGCCAAAAACCCAAAATGACACACTAACCTCTAAACCTAAATTGTGCCAATTTAATTGACTTTTCTTAAATTCAAAAGTGCATTGGCACATCCTAAAATCTTTTAGGATATTGATTCAAATCTATTTCCAAGGTAACCATAACCTTGAAAACATCCTAAAGTGCCACCTTTACCATGATTGAGTTAACTACCCATCCAATCAAGGTTGGAACACCCTAAACCCATCTAGCGTGAATCAATCACGCTCTTAGGAACCCAAAACCGATTTGAGCTCCTAGGGTTAATTAGGTATTCCTTAGGGATAACCTCCCTAGATACCTTCCTAATGACCCTCCTAGGCTTGTTAGCCTTGGTCATTTGGGTCTTACCTAGGTTGACTCTAGGGGTAACTCCCCTTGCAACCTTCTTAGTGGCCACCCTAGGTTTCCTTAAAACCCTAGCCACTAGGCACACCCTTTGGTCAATTCTAGGGATGACTTCCCTATTGACCTTGGTCTTCCTAGACCTAGTTTATGTTCCATAGTCAAATGGAACACTATGGTAAGCTACCTTAGGCTTAGGTTTGTGACCCAAACCTTGCTTGCCTTTGGTTGACTTTTGACTCTTAGGTCCTTGGTGTTGACTTTGACTTTTGGACCTTTGACTTTGACCATTAGACCCTTTAAACTGGTTTTGTATATTCCTAAGGGTCTTTTCAAGTTTTTCAAGCCTTGACCTCAAGACTTGATTTTCCTTTTCTAATTTCCCGATTTTAGAATTTTGATTTAAATCTTGGGCATTGGACTTCCTAGGCATATGCCTAGTCCATTTAGGTTTTAGACCTAGGTGCTCTTGCACCTTTCTAATTGTCTCCCTAGGTAAAATTGATCTTGAGTTATTTGACCTAGGTTTGTCCTTAAATAAGTTGTTTTTAGGGACATTAGTCCCAAATTTCTCCCTATTTCCTACATGGACTCTCTTAGCTCCTAAGCAAAAATATTTATTCCTATTAGCATGCTTTTCATAAATTGCAAGAGAATTAACGTTCCTAGCATGCTTTTTAGCATTTAAATTAGAAGATGCATTACTAAAATGTACCTTAGGGTTAGCCTTAGCTCCCCCTACTTGTGATGCTTCTTCTTGGGTCTTTTTGCTCCCCCTAGGACATTGATTCCTATAATGTCCTTTTGAATTGCACTTGAAGCATATGATGTGCTCCTTGCCTTTAGATGTTGGGGAACCGGCATCCTTGACCTTTGGTGCCGGAGGAGCTTTCCTAATCTTCTTTGGGCACTTGCTCTTATAATGCCCAAATTCCCTACACTCAAAACACATAATATTATTTTTATTTGAAATTAGAGTGTTTGAGTTACCTAGGTTAGTGGTGGAGTTCGGAATTGACACTTCTTCATCTTGACTGGATGTAGAAGCTTCTTCTTGATGCTCCGGTGTTGAGGAAACTCTAATCTCCTCCTCAATCCTAGAAGTGGATGCTTCTTCCACTTCCTCCACCAACCCAGAAATTGACTCCCTATCAACTTCCGATTCTACTTCCTCTTTGGATGTTGATGATCTCTCAACCTCCAAGTCCTCACTTCCTTGTGAGGGTGATGCATTAGCCTCTTCGGTCTCTTCCTCTTGGACCATTGATGGGCTTTCATGGAGCTTGGCCACTTGGCTCCATAGCTCGTTTGCATCTACATAATTACCTAACATACACAAGATATTGTTAGGTATTAAATCAATTAACAACTTCATTACCTTCTCATTCTTTTCGAAGGCTTGGACTTGCTCTTCGGTCCATCTCTTTTTCTTGAGGAATCCACCTTTTGGTCCTCTTGGATAGCTATATCCTTCCATTAAGATAGACCATTCTTCGAAGTCCCTCATCATTAGGAAGTCTTCAATTCTTGACTTCCATTGCTTAAACCCTTCTTGTCCATAGAAGGAGTAAGGGATCGGTGTGTTAATGTTCAATCCCAATTGTTCTTCCATCTTCACCCTCTAGCTTCTTTGTCCTAGCTCCCGGCGGTTAGTCTGTAGAAGAGCCCCGGGCTCTGATACCACTTGTTGGAGATTTGAGGCCGCCAGAGGGGGGTGAATAGCGTTGACCGTACGTCGATAGAATTCGTTCGCGATCGTCTCTACAAAACTCGTTATGCGCAATGGAATAGAAATAATAAAAGAAATAACGAAAAGATACAATCACGAACACAAGGATATAACGTGGTTCGGAACCGCACGGTTCCTACTCCACGGATCGGGCTCAAACGAGCCCTAGTGATGCCAATCACACACCACTAAGCAATAAACTCCTTCTCGACAACAAGTCGGAGGTGGAGAAACCTCGTACAATGGATTACAACAAGTAATACACAAAAATACAAGCAAAATACAAGGAAATGTAAAGAACACTTTACAAACTAGGGTTTGAGCGCTTTGCTTGTTGGTTGCTTGGATGAGGTTGAAGGACCCTGAAATGCACCAGCAAATCGCCTTCAAATCGTCTTAAGTAAGGTCCCAAAGAACTGATGTCGCAATCTCCATGAACAGCTCCCTTTTATCCTGCGTCGGGCTGGATTTTCGCCTATCAGTTGACTGCCATAAGTCCCCAGTCGACTGATGCCACTGTTGTCGTGAGACAACGGCTCAATCCACATTGTCGGCTCACGGAGCGTTGCGCTCGACGAGAACTAGCGATCGATCGCCATCCTTGGCGATCATTGCCGTCGACTATCGATCATTGCCGGCGATCGCAACTCTTAAACGGCAATCGAACTCAAGTCATGGAAAGACCCATGCTTGGACTTCTCATGCCAAGAACTCAAGACTTGGACTTTCCCAAATGCCAAGTACCCATGACTTGGACTTTCCATGCGCCAAGTGTCCCACTTGGACTTTTCATGCCAAGTACTCAAGACTTGGACTTTACCAAATGCCAAGTGTCCCACTTGGACTTTCCATGCCAAGTACCCATGACTTGGACTTTACCTTGCCAAGACCCATGCTTGGACTTTCCATTTGCCAAAATCACATGGTCAACCCTAGTCAACCATTAAGGTCTTCCTCGAGTCAAACTCGAGTTCGGTCAAACATGACCCGGGTCGATTGCTCCAACAATCTCCCCAACATATTAACCGACATTAATGTCAAACATCAATGCCAAACCACTTTTTCAAATCCCTTTGTCAAACATCAAAACATCACTCGAGTCAAACTCGAGTCTGGTCAATCGTGACCTGGGCCGATTGCACCAACATTTACGTCGCCAACCATTGGACTTATGCTGCCAAGACTCCCGCTTGGACTTTATGCCGCCAATATCAAACCCCTTGGACTTCTCGAATGCCAAGACTAAAGCTTGGACTTTCCCTTGCCAACCCATGTTGGATTTTCCATTGCCAAGACCCATGCTTGGATTTCCCAAATGCCAAGTGTCCCACTTGGACTTTCCATGCCATGTACCCAAGACTTGGACTTTCCCATGACAATCACATTGTCATATGTTTTTGTCGAACATCAAAACATCTCTCGAGTGAAGCTCGAGTCCTGGTCAATCATGACCTAGGCCGATTGCACCAACATCGGTGAATGCGATGGCTCTGCAGGAGAGTGTATGATGTCCCTTCCCCAAAATCGTAGGTAAACATTTAGACGACACCAATTGACAACATTGTTCTGTGGTACACAAGCGAAACCGATGTCCTAGAATCGCCTTTTAAGACCCCCGACACACTCTTTTCCTCCTCTGTGTGACACCGTACAGAGTAGGGTCCACCGATAGTCCTCACCAACCGACTCTCTCAGAGATTTCATCCGAACAATCGCAATCACTTAGTGTATTGGTATTCGAATCTCAGTCCCTGTGGGATGGATAAATCTTTATTACTTGATGACATCCGTGCACTTGCAGGCGTTGAGCGCGAGTGTGCGCTTTGAGTCCTCGACGGTATCTGTCACGAGATTCGAGGTCATGTCCGTGCGCATCAAGTTTTTGGCATCGTTGCCGGGAACTGTCGATTCGATATCAAATCGAACGGTGGTGAATTGGATCAGACTTAGGATTAGATTATTTACTTGCTTTATTTTCTTATAGTTTATCTTATTTGCTTTAGTTCTATTTTCCATATTTAGTTTTTATTTTCAACAGTAGTTTTTTTTATTTACTTATTTCATCTTAGATTTTTATTTGCTAGACTTTTTTATTTTCTGCATTTAGCATTAGGATAGCACTCTTATCTTTGTGGTTTGGTTCATCGTATGCTTAGACGATTAGGGTCGGAAGGTCTAATTCTGATCGACTTAGAGATTGAGTGAACCTTTCACCGTCGGAGAGCAGTACAGCGAAAGATTGAAGATCAAGCTGCATCCGAGGTGAACATAGAAAGCCGACCTCTGCGGGACTATGCAACTCCTAGCACTAGAGGATTTAGGCCAAGCATAGCTGGACCATCTATTTTGGCAAATAACTTTGAGCTGAAGCCAACACTTATACATATGGTCCAGTAGAGCCAATTCCGGGGAGCTGCGAATGAAGACCCAAACCGACATCTTGAGGCTTTTCTTGAAATATGCTCAACTATGAAACTAAACGGAGTCCCTTTTGATGCGATCCGCCTGAGCCTGTTCCCATTTTCATTACGGGATAAGACTAAAGCTTGGATTCACTCCCTACCCTCTAGCAACATCACCATATGAGAGCAGTGTGAGCAGTAGTTTCTGAATAAATACTTCCCACCAAATAAGACTGCTCACATGTGCCATCTTATCACAAGCTTTCGCCAGAAGGAGGGGGGGTCCTTGTTCGAAGCATGGGATCGCTACAAGGGGCTACTTTATCAATGCCCCCACCACGGACCGGAGAGGTGGTTGGTGATCTACATTTTCTATAATGGGATCGCTTACGCCATGAAGAAGTCCCTAGATTCTGTCACAGGAGGAGCACTAATGAACAAGACCATAGAGGGGGCAGAGGAGCTTATCGAAGAGGTGACCCAAAACCACCATCAATGGGCTTCCGAACATGGTCAACCCAGGCCTACAGTAGGACGTTACACTGTCAATTCCATGGACTACTATGGAGGGCAGGTGACCCGGGATGAGCAGATTGAGCACTGCTATGCGATTGGGGACTACAACCCAAGACCCAATAACCAACACTCCAGCACTTCTCATCTAGGATGGAAGAATCACCAAAATTTTCCTTATAAGAATACCTTGGGGAGGTTCCAACCGTCGGGAGAGAATGGGCAGCCACGCCCCTCTAACACCCGTCTGGAGAATATGCTGGAGAATTTCATTCGAACACAGAGAGAGGCGAACACTGAATTTCAGCGACTACATTTGCAGACATATACGATGATCGAGGGGTTGGGGTCATTTGTAAGGGATCTTGCCACTAGGCAGAAGTCGATGGAGATTCAAGTAGCTCAGATCGTGAACCAAATCTCCAGGATACCAGGAAGCTACCAGGAAGAGCAGAGGCCAATCCGGTAGAGCACTGCTAGGCAGTGATGCTGCGAAGCGGGAGGATCCTGAAAGAAATGCCAGGATGGTCGGTTGTTAAAAAGGACCAGGGATCTGAACCGCTAGAGCCTATAGGGGAGGCAGAGAATGAAAAAGCAAGAGAGACGAACCGGGAGCCTGCTGTGAGGTCTCAACCACCCCTTATTGTACCATTCCCATAACGGTTGACGAATGCAAAGAAAGACGCCGAGTTTGGTAAATTCCTGGACATGTTGAAGACGATCTTGGTAGAGGTACCGATACTCGAAGTGTTGCACCAAATGCCCCAGTTGGCTAGGTTCATGAAAGATATTCTGGCGCATCGTAGGAAGGTCGCGGAGTCGAAAATAGTAGCCCTCACAGAGGAATCAAGCGCTTATCTCCGAAACGAAGCTACTCAGAAATTAAAAGATCCGGGGAGCTTATATATCCCATGCTATATAGGGACGACACTGATTAGTAAAGCCTTCTATGACTTGGGAGCAAGTGTGAGTCTTATGCCCTACACCTTATGCAAAAATCTAGGGTTAGGAAATTTAAAATTCACTACTATGACACTACAACTAGATGACCACACATACCGCTACCCATTGGGGATTTTAGAAGACATTCCTATTAAGGTGGGGAAGTTTACATTACCAACTGACTTTGTGGTGATGGAGATGGAAGAGGATCCCAAGATACCCGTCATCCTAGGGCGACCATTTTTAGCGACTGCAGGAGTGGTCATTGATGTGAAGAATCACAAGCTGACCCTAAAAGTGGGAGAGTATAAGATTGAATTTGAGCCTGCTGGGACAGGAAGTCAGGAACTTGCATCAGGGAAGTATGTGATTCTAGCAAGAGCCAGGAAGGAAGCTACGTACCCAGATCCCGAGACGGATGAATGGAGGTTCACTGAACCACCAGAGCCGAGTTGATAGAAGAGTGTGGTCGAGCTAAACGACCTTAAATAAAGCGCTTCTTGGGAGGCAACCCAAGTTTAGTTTTAGATTTCCCTTTTCGATTGCATTGCATACATTTGTTTGATTTTAGTTTTGATTTCCATCACATTTAGAGTTAGGAATAGAAAAGAACTTTGCTAGGCAAAAATGAGACCCATATTAGCCTACACGACGAAGTGTATGAGGAAATTTGGGCCATGGTGCATAAATGGGCAAAAAATGGGGACACACAGCCTGGCCATGTGTTTTCCCATGACCGTGCCCGATTGACCAGAGGCGCACACGGCCTGACCGTGTGTTTTCACATGACCATGGCGCACGAGGTTAAATGGGGTGAGCCGTGTGTTTTCACCCCATTTGCACCACGTGCTTCAAAAGTTCTTGCCCTAGCCGTGTGATTTAGTCTTCCCCTTTCTCTAGAAGCATTTCTAACCTCTAAAGAAGCCAAAAGGAGCAAGGATGAGGAGGACCAAGACCGTAGCATCCCGATCCGCCACCTCGGAACGACGAACAAGGAGAGTCGATGCCCCTAAAGCTTCGGAAGAGGGTAACACCCTACCCCCTCTACTTTCTCGCAATAATAAACATAGAGATAGGTACAATATGCTTTCTACCGGTAAACTTACTGCTACTAGGTACTTAGATGAGGATTTACTAGAATCTTTAGGTTTGTTGGGTGACATGCAAACCCTATTTGCAAAAATGGGGTGGGAAGAGATTATGGGAATAAAGCACCTAACCTACCCTAGGATAGTTTTGGAATTTTTGAGTTCTTTAGAGGTGAAAGTTTTAACGGGTAGAGAGAGCGAGGAGGGTAGGATAACTTTTAGGCTTTTTAATATTGATCATGAGTGGACCCTTCACCAATGGAACTCATGCTTTGGCTTACCAAGTGGGGGAGAGAGAAGAACCCCTATTGGGTTCAACTCTCAGGAATGTTGGACTGAGTTGATGGGGGAGAACGCCTATGACCCTTCTAGGGCCAAAGCGTCGTGACTCCAAAACTCCGTCTTTCGATACCTTCATCGTATCATGGCTAGTACTATATTTGGTCATGGAGAGAGTGATGGTGTAGTTAGAGCCAGTGAGATGCTTTGCCTATGGGATATGCTACAAGAGAGGAGTAGCATCGATGTAGGGTCCCACTTCATCAGCCACTTAGTGAAGATGGGCAAAGCAGCACGCGGAGAGATCAATGTGGGAGGCCTACTTACCCACATTTGTTATAGGATGGGGTACAATTACACAACATTGGAGAGTATAGAGGGAAGACCTAGGATCGACCTAGGAGTATGCATGGCCATGAAGATGATTGTAAGAGAAGGAGACTCCTTATGCTTTGTAAGGAAAAATCTTACGGCCCTTAGGCTCCCCAACCCGGATCGTACCACCATCTCTATTCGCGCCAACTGGCGCTTAGACCTGATAGTGGAGTCCCCTCCACATGAGGGACCATCCACATCAATGCCCATCTCTCCACCTTTGTATTACTCTCCCTCCAGTCCACAGATGCATAGGAGCCTACCTAGTCCACGTCGACATGAGCCTATACCTGCACCACCATCTTTTTCTACTTTTGAGCAGGATGCAGGTACATCAGCCTATGATTTCTCGGAGTTCCGATCGCGCCTCGACGACATTTACACTGAGCACCAGACGTAGAGGCAGCGATGGGAGGAGTAGTGCGCCTACCAGTAGGCGGAGTTCCAGGGATTCTGGGAGCATTTCCAGTGGGCTAAGAAGTTTTACGATGAGGCCCACATATACTTCTAGGAGGAGGCTACTCGTCGCCAGGATGAGACCGCCTACTGCAGGGAGATGCAGCAGCATATGCACGCCCAGCAGGCGCAGTGGGCTAGGGAGGAGGAGCACCGAGCAGCCGTTGCATCCACCAGTTCCCAGATCGACCACATGAATATGTGGCATCAGCGGCTCAGCAGTAGGTTCTCCTAGGATCCAGAGATGCCCAGGCTCCCAGACTTTCCACCTCGTCCACCATATTAGAGGTATATTTTTGTTTAAGTTTGGGGGGGGGGGGGGGGAGACCCCAAAATCTATTTTGTTTTGTTTCCTAACAGTAGCTTCTTTTCTGGTATTTTCATTTGTTCATGCATGCATGAGTTGTTTAGTTCCTTTCAGAACTTAATTTTTGGTGTCTGTAAAGCTACCTCAGTAGTATTTTTGAAAGTTGCTTGCATAAGTTGTTCCCATAGGTAGCTTAACTCTATTTATCTTGTGGTATTTTATTCTATTCGCTCTATTGAATGTTCTAGACTTGCACTGGTTAGCTTTATTTTTGCACTTACACATGTTGAACATTCTGAAAAGGAAAATCTAGTACATACCTAGTTATGATTCACTTCAGTAGTCTAGTACTTTGGAATCCATAGGTGACTCTAGGTTTAGCATTTTAGTTACTGGAGATGCTCGGATTGTGTAAGCCCATTCAAAAAAAATCAAAATCCCTGTGAGATGAAAAATAAAAAAAAGAAAAAAAAAGAGAGAAAAAGAAAAAAAGAAGAAGAGAGATTATGAGGGATAAAAAATAGTTGTCGTGGGTGGAAATGGCTAGGTGCCCCTTTTAGACCGAGTTAGGTTACTGGGGAAACACCTCCCAATTTCTCTCAATACCGAGCACGCCTTTGAGACTTTATGCTAGATCTAGGGAACGACCCTC
Organism: Wurfbainia villosa; assembly: GCA_025175895.1. Lineage (NCBI taxonomy): Eukaryota > Viridiplantae > Streptophyta > Magnoliopsida > Zingiberales > Zingiberaceae > Wurfbainia > Wurfbainia villosa. The sequence continues at coordinate 77,877,799 of CM046005.1, forward strand.
GCTTTGGGCAGGTAATTACCTAAGAGCCAGAAATCTTAGGAAAGCTATGGGGTGACGACTTAACTCACCATGGAACGAGCATCCCCTAAGAATGATTCACCTAGCACGAGCACGAGGAGCTAACTTAGTGAATTTTTAGAACATATCTGTTTTGATTTGATTGCAAATACCACATGATAAATTTAGTTAGCATGCTAATTATGGAACTATATCTTTTTAAAATTTTATGGCACTGAGGTTTGCTTGAGGACAAGCAAAGATTTGAGTCTGGGGAAAGTGATGTGAGCAAAATATATAGGGTTTTAGGAGTAGTTTTTGCTCACATCTTGTTACATTTTGTGTTAGTTTCATGCATATGTTACTATATTCTTGCACGCATTATCTATTTTCTAGTTTGGAGGTCTGCTTATTGTACTTTTGTGTGCAGGTTAGCTTTTCTAGTGAAAAAGATGCATTTTCAGAGCAAAAGGACTTTCACAACTAGAAGCAGAGTGGGACACGGCCAGGGCATGTGGATTCACATGGGCGAAGAACAACACCCCAGGGCTGCACACGGCCTGGCCATGTGGAAACACACGGTCGTGTGGCGGCCTGACGGATTTGCGCAACTAGGGATTTTTCTGTTGGATCGAGAAGCGTCGCTAGAGGGGGGGGTTGAATAGCGATCATAAATCTTTCGTTCGAATTCGTTCATTGAGACACAAGTAAACGAGTAAGCACAGCGGAAAATAAAGTGACACGTTTATTTTACTTGATTCACAACCCAGTGGTTGCTACTCCAAGGCCCTATCGGTCCTAGACCGTGTACGGAGGGCAAAGCACTATAACGTCTCCTCCTCGTTGGAGGTAGGAGACAACGATCACAAAATCCGGAAGTATGAGGATGAGACAACAAGCCTACCTCACCTCGTTATGAATAAAAACAACGAATACAATATTAAAATATATTACTAGATGCTGCTGCCAATGAAGAAGGTCTGAGCTTGTTGTCGCGTCGGCGTTATGACGGTGTTGGAGCGTTGGCGTTGTAGGAGCACTTGATGAATAAACTTGATGATGTTTGAAGTTGGAATCCTCCCCTCCTTTTATAGATTTTGGTCTCTGAATTTGTCTCCTTTTTTTTTGGAATAGATCACAGAGTTGTCCAAATTTTATCGCGAAGTGGCCACGTCAAACGTTATCCGTTTTGACCTAGCACAAAGGTTGATTCGTCGCCATCAGTCGACTGATGCCTTCCATCGATCGTGATGAGCATCGATCGATGCCAATGTCCGGTGATCATTGCCCGACAGCCACTTCCTTGCAGTAAGAGGTTAGCTCGAAAAATGATAAATACGATGGTTTCTAACCGTCCAATCTCGACCTAGTCGTTCCACAGGAAGTCTTAGTCGGATCACCGCCTACGGTCATCCCCATAAAGAGGACACGACCTTACAATCTCTCACTCACACGAGCTTTCCTCGATACTTACCTTGTAGCTCTCACTTCTGGCCTTCCACTCGATTCCTTCGACTCCCTCCGAAGTCACTCGAGTGTTGCTCGACCAACGCGGCTTCCTCCGGGTGTCGCTAGCCTTCAACTCCAGCTTTAGTACTTTTCTACACACTCGATTTAGCTCATGAGATAACGATGTAAACTTAACTTTGTGTCTTTGCCATAATCAAAATACAGGTTCGATTATCTAGTTCCCCTGCACCAACATTTTTCGGATTTTGCAGCGGTCCGAGGCGATGTCTATATAGGGATGGCTCTGCCCAAACCCTAGGGAGGAGGCACGATGGCTAGGATGACACGCCGAAGCCCTAAAAAGCTTTGGTAACTCACAGCGGGGAGGAGGAACACCGTTGAAGGTCCACAACTTGCAATACAACGCCGGAGAGAAGATCACAAAGCATCGTATATGTTAGTGCAATCGTCCCAGGTCATGATTGACCGGACTCGAGTTTGACTCAAGCAATGTTTTGATGTTCGATAAAACGTATGACAATGTAATTGTCATGGAAAAGTCCAAGTCTTGTGTACTTGGCATGAGAAGTCCAAGCATGGGTCTTGGCATGGGAAAGTCCAACATGGGTTGGCAAGGAAAGTCCAAGCATGGGTCTTGGAATTTGAGAAGTCCAAGGGAAATATTGGCGGCGTAAAGTCCAAGGGTGGAGTCTTGGCAGCATAAGTCCAATGGTTGGCGGCGTAAAGTCCAAGCGGAGTCTTGGCAGCATAAGTCCAATGTGCCTTAGTGGTATAGACCAACTTAGCATGACATGGCCGACGGAAGCACTTGAAGGCTAACGTATGGATGAACAAGTCATGGATGATTTGGAAGAATCCGATAGGCGTGAGGCTGATGGAGGTGGCTAGAAGGCTTAGGTCTAGGCTAAGGGTGGTCTAGCAAGTATGGGGACACCATATTTGGGTTAAAACTTCATCTTTGAGGTTAGCAGTCAACTGACATTATGGCCGGTTCGACTGCCATGAGTCGACTAGAGCTCGACTGCCATTTAGGGCTGAAATTGCCTCGATGACGCTCATTGGAGCAGTTGATCGCGATCGACTACCATGGATGGAAGTCGACCGGTTGAGTCGCGAGCATGAGAATGCTCAGAGCCGACCGTGGCGATCGGTTACTGCAGCGTCCGACTGCCAATGTTGGCAGTCGACTAGTGAGAGTCCCATTGGAACTTTTCCAGTGTGGATTGAGCCGTTGTCTCACAGTAACAGTGGCATCAGTCGACTGGTGACTTATGGCAGTCGACTGATCGACGGAAATCTAGCCCGATGCAGGTTAAAAGGGAGTTGTTCATGGAGATTTCGGCATTGGTTCTTTGGGAGTTTTGGTGAGGCGATTTGAAGGCGATTTGCAGGTGCATTTCAGGGTCCTTCAAGCTCATCCAAGCAACCGACAAGCAAGCGCTCTAAGCCCTAATTTGTAAAGTGTTCTTTATATTTTCACTTGTATTTGCTTGTTTACTTTGTATTACTTGTTGTAATTCATTGTATGAGGTTTCTCCACCTCCGACTTGTTGTCGAGAAGGAGTTTATTGCTTAGTGGTGTTTGTGGCATCGCTAGAGCTCTTTAGAGCTCGATCCGTGGAGTAGGAACCATTTGGTTCCGAACCACGTTATATGATTGTGTAGTTCTTGTGTTTGTGTTATATTTGTTTTTATTATTTCTATTTCCACTGCACTAACACGAATTGTAGACAAGCATGCAATTGAAATCCATCATGCAACCAATCGACGCTATTCACCCCCCCCCTCTAGAATTCCAGGATCCCCAACAAGTGGTATCAGAGCGAGGCCGCTCTTGAAGTTTAACAACTATGGGAGCACGCTAGAGGGTGAAGATAGAGTTGGAAGAATGACTAGGTTGGGACATCAACACACCGATGCCCTACACCCTATACGGACAAGAAGGCTTCAATTCTTTGAAGAGAAGAATTGAAGATTTTATTATGATGAGAGATTTTGCAGAGTGGTCAATTTTGATGGATGGATTTGTATATCCAAAAGGACCAAAGGGTTGTTTCCTCAAGAACAAGAAATGGAGTGAAGATCAAATCCAAGCCTTCGAGAAAAACATGAAGGTAGTAAAATTTATTTTTGATTTGATCCCTAATGATATTGTGTGTATGTTAGGGGCTTATATGGATGCTAAGGAGTTATGGAGCCAAGTGGCAAAGCTCCCTGAAAACTCATCATCGGTCCAAGAAGAAGAAGAAGAAGAGGAGTGCTCACCCTCTCAAGCTCAAAAGGAAGCAAGTACATCGTCATCTAAAGAGCTTGAGGATTCGGAAGTTGATAGAGAATCAATTTATGGATCGGTGGAAGAAGTGGAAGAAGCATCCACTTCAAGGATTGAGGGGGAGGAGAGACCATCCACACTGGAGCAAGAGCAAAGTCAAGAAGAAGCTTCTACTTCCGGTCAAGAAGAAGAGAAAGCTCAACCTACCACCGCAAATAGCCTAGGTAACTCAAGCAATGTAGGTTCAAATAAAAATCACATAATTTATTTTGAGTGTAGGGAGGTAGGACACTACAAGAGAAAATGTTCTAAAAGAATCAAGAAGAGTCCACCGGTGCCAAAAGTCAATGAAGCCGGTGTTCCCACCAAGAAAAGCAAGGAACAAATCACTTGCTTCAAGTGCCGACTACCGGGACATTACCGGAGTCAATGCCCAAGGGGGAAGAAAAAGGGTCAAGAAGGAGCACCACAAGTAGGGGGAGCTTCCAAAGCTAACCCTAAGGTATTTTTAAATAAAGCTCATTATTCAAATAATGTCAAAAAGCATGCTAGAAATAATTTTAGCAATCTTGCTATTTATCAAAAAGAGCATGCTAGAAATAGAGAATATTGCTTAGGAGCTAAGAAAGTCAACCTTAGGAAGAAGGAGAAATTTGGGACTAATGTCCCTAGAAATATTCTACTTAAGGACAACCCTAGGTCAAACAATTCTAGACAAATCCTACTTAGGGAAACCATTAGAAAGGTACAAGAGCATCTAGGTCTCAACCCTAAATGGACTAGGCATATGCCTTGGAAGAACATTGCCCAAAGACCAAATCAAAATTCTAAAATTGGGCAATTAGAATTAGAAAACCAAGTTTTGAGATCAAGGCTTAAGAAATTAGAAAAGACTCTCAAGATTATGCAAAATCAAATGCAAGGGTCTAATGGTCAAAGTCAAGGGTCAATATCTCAAAGTCAACATCTAGGACCCAAGAAACAAAAGTCAACCAAGGGCAAAAATGGTTTGGGGCACAAACCTAAGCCTAAGGTGGATTATAATAGTGTTCCATTTGATTATGGAACACAAACTAGGTCTAGGAAGACCAAGGTTACTAGGGAAGTTATCCTTAAGAGTAACCATGGTAAGTGCCTAGTGGCTAGGTTTCAAAGAAACCTAGGGTGGCCACTAAGAAGGTTACTAGGGAAGCAATCCCTAAGGTTAACCATGGTAAGACCACAATGACTAAGGCTAACAAGCCTAGGAGGGTCATTAGAAGCGTATCTAGGGAGGTTATCCCTAAGGAATACCTAATAAACCCTAGGAGCTCAAATAAGTTTTAGGTTCCTAAGAGCGTGATTGATTCACGCTAGATGGGTTAGGGTGTGCCAACTTTAAATGGATGGGTAGTTAACCTAACCATGGTAAAGGTGACATTTTAGGTCATTTTCAAGGTTATAGATACCTTGGAAATAGGTTGGATCTTATATCCTAAAAGATTTTAGGATGTGCCAATATATTTTAAAGTTTATAAAAAATCAATCAAATTGGAACAATTTAGGTTTAGAAGTTAGTATGCCATTTTGGGTTTTTGGCACACTAGGGAGAAAAGTGATAATATGACAAAATATATTTAATTATATCAAATGACAATTAATATTAAAATTTAGGTATTATCATACCTATACTTTTTATATGCCATGCTTTATTTGCCATATAACATGCCATGACATCATATTTTTTTTTATCATTTATATGTCATGATCATGTTTAGGATTAAGGTTTTAAATGTCATGTGTTTTTAGATTTAATTATATGTCATGACATCATGATCATTGGCCATGCTTAATTATTGCTATCATTTATGCCATGATCATACCTCATGCATTTAAAATTAATAAAAATTGAGTTAAGGATTTTGGCATGACTTGGAGTCCCATTTATAAGGGAATCAAGTAGGGTTGCCTTAGAAAAATACATGAAACCCTAGATCAGGAGTGATGACATGCTAGGAGGCTCGTTGGCTCCCATGTCCCCGGATTAAAATTTTCACTAATGAAAACTAATCCGGATGGGATGAGTTTCCTAAGCTCAACCAATTCGTCGTCGTGCTAATGACTCGAGCGATCGCTTGAACAAACTAGTTGTTCAAGCGACAAAACTCTTCTAGTCGGTTAGCCGTGGAATAGACGATGGACGGATCGCTGGTTTTTGTGTTTATCTTCGGGGTCCATGATTATACAAATACATATGGATGTAGACATGTATAATCAACACATACATACATATTCATAAGAACATGCAAAGATCAATAATAAAACTTGTAAAACTTTTATACCTCTCGATCTTCTATCGTATGTCCTAACCTCCTTGTAGACTTCGTGTGGGCGAAGATCCTCCACAAGTTGAAGCTTCCTAGATCTTCTTCAATCAAAAGAAAGAAGAATTCTCCTTCCCATCTTGCTTGAGCCAACCACTAAGCCACAAAGGCTTGATGCCGTCGGCCCCAAGAAAAGAGAGAACAAGATGGCCAACTAAGGAACCAAACAAGGGAACAATCCCTAGCTCCTAGTGCCGCCGGCCAAGAGGAAAAGAAGAGGAGAAGAGGAATAGGTTGAGCGCTGACCAAGGTAGAGGGAAAAGAGATAGGAGCCGGCAACACCTTAGGAAGAAGACCTATTGTTGCCGCCCACTCTAACTTCCAAACCCTAGCCGCCCAACCAAACCCTAACCTCCCTAGGTTTTCTTGCCGCCCAAGCCAATGATAGGCAAATCCCTAATCTCCAAAAACAAAAACCTTCAACCCTCTTGCCGCCCACCTTAAGCCCCCTTTTATAGAGTTGGGCTTAAGCCTTGTTTTAATCTCCACCGTTGGATCTAGGGATTTAATCTCAACCGTCGGATCTAGAGATTTAATCTCAACCGTCGGATCTAGAGATTTAATCTCAACCGTCGGATCTAGAGATTTAATCTCCACCGTCGGATCTAGGGATTTAATCTCAACCGTCGGATCTATAGATTTAATCTCAACCGTCGGATCTAGAGATTTAATCTCCACCGTCAGATCTAGAGTTTTGTTTTCCATCATTGGATCTAGGCTCCATGAGGTTTATATTAGGCTACGATAGGGACCATGAGGAGGAGTTGGATCTTGGCCACCCGATGGATCGAAACCACACAAACTTGATCCATCAATGATGTTCCATTCCACTAGAGGATCATCATTGAATTACCTCATCAACCCCCATAAATTAATATGGGCTCCATACATTATTTGTACATCCATCTCCCCATGTTTAAGATATCGAATGTCCATCAATTAATTGATTTACTGACCATCAATCAATTAACATCTAACTCCTCGAGTAGTACCACTCAACCTTATCATCATGTTGACTAAGACAACCTGCAGGGTTTACATGATGAACCTTATGAGCTCCTCAAGGGGACATCATCAACCTAATATGTAGGACACGGTTTCCTCCTATAATTAACGACACACCATGTAAATAATATCATTTCCCAACTTACCGAGCATATTGATTTAATCCATATAAATCTCACCCTTTGGTAAATCAAAGAAATAAATACTAAGTACATGTGCCCGTTATTATATCGGGATTAAGAGCATGTACAACATAATATCCGAGGTCCGATTCAATTATGTAGTCAGCAATAAATTGAATCACCTCTATGTCAGTCCTGCTCAATACACCTAAGTGTACTAGTGTAACTATATGTTCAAGACAAAACAATACCAAGCTACACTACAACCATGCCAATGGTTTGTCCAAAACCATCTTGGTTGTGAGCCTCTACTTATATTCTACAAGGGACTGAAAACATGATCTTCTGTGCCACACCAAGCACCATGTTATCTACAATGTAAAGTATTAGACAATATGCACACATATAATAAATATAAAGTGCAAACAATGATCATGTGATTCTTATTTCAAAATAAAAATGTTCATACAAAAGAGCTAGGCTTTCAGTATACATTCCAACAATCTCCCACTTATACTAAAAGACTATGCTGTCATCACACTGCCATACATCTGATCCCCATGTCCTCCACATGCCTATCAAACGCTTTTGCTGGAAGGGCCTTAGTGAATGGATCCGCCAGGTTATCCTCTGATGCAAATATTGGCGACAACTACTTCTCCTCGCTTTACGATCTCTCGTATCAGGTGGTACTTGCGCTCTATGTGTTTACTCGCCTTATGAGCTCGTGGTTCCTTCGAGTTTGCAACTGCCCCACTGTTATCACAATAAATTGTGATAGTTCTGGGCAAACCAGGAATCACATCCAAGTCCATCAAGAAGTTCCTGAGCCATACAACTTCCTTGGCTGCCTCAGAGGCTGCCACATACTCAGCTTCCATGGTAGAGTCCGCCACGCATTTCTGCTTGACACTCCTCCATACTATGGCTCTGTTGGAATGTATACTGAAAGCCTAGCTCTTTTTGTATGAACATTTTTATTTTGAAATAAGAATCACATGATCATTGTTTTCACTTTATATTTATTATATGTGTGCATATTGTCTAATATTTTACATTGTAGATAACATGGTGCTTGGTGTGGCACAGAAGATCATGTTATCAGTCCCTTGTAGAATATAAGTAGAGGCTCACAACGAAGATGGTTTTGGACAAACCATTGGCATGGTTGTAGCGTAGCTTGGTATTGTTTTGTCTTGAACATAGAGTTACACTAGTACACTTAGGTGTATTGAGCAGGACCGACATAGAGGTGATTCAATTTATTGCTGACTACATAATTGAATCGGACCTCAGATATTATGTTGTACATGCTCTTAATTCCGATATAATAACGGGCACATGTATTTAGTATTTATTTCTTTGATTTACCAAAGGGTGAGATTTAGATGGATTAAATCAATATGCCTGGTAAGTTGGGAAATGATATTATTTACATGGTGTGTCGTTGATTATAGGAGGAAACCGTGTCCTATATATTAGGTTGATGATGTCCCCTTGAGGAGCTCATAAGGTTCATCATGTAAACCCTGCAGGTTGACTTAGTCAACATGATGATAAGGTTGAGTGGTACTACTCGAGGAGTTAGATGTTAATTGATTGATGGTCAGTAAATCAATTAATTGACGGACATTCGATATCTTAAACACGGGGAGATGGATGTACAAATAATATATAGAGCCCATATTAATTTATGGGGGTTGGTGAGGTAATTCAATGATGATCCTCTAGTGGAATGGAACATCATTGATGGATCAAGTTTGTGTGGTTCCGATCCATCGGGTGGCCAAGATCCAACTCCTCTTCATGCTCCCTATCGTAGCCTAATATAATCCTCATGGAGCCTAGATCAAAGGATGGAAAACAAATCTCTAGATCCGACGGTTGGGATGAAACCCTAGATCCGACGGTTGGGATGAAACCCTAGATCTGACGGTTGGGATGAAACCCTAGATCCGACGGTTGGGATGAAAACCCTAGATCCGATGGTGGAGATTGAAAGGAGCCCTAAGCCTAAATCTATAAAAGGAAGGCTAAGGGTTTGGGCGTGGGATATCAAGAAGGAAATTAGGGTTTTGGCTTGGGCGGCTAGGGTTTGGGAAAAGGGTTGGGCGACAATTCTTGGAAGGGTTGGCCGGTGCCCATCTTCTTCCACCTTGCTTTGGCCGGCGCCCATCCACATTATTCCTTCTCCTATTCCTTGGCCGGCGGCAACCTTTCTCCAAGGTTGGCCGGCGTTCATTCATCCCTCACTTTGGTGGCCGGCGGCAACTTTCCTTCAAGGTTGGCCGGCGCTCAACCATCCTCTCCTTGGCCGGCGGCAACCTTTCTTCAAGGTTGGCCGGCGCTCAACCATCTACTCTTTGGCCGGCGGCTCATATCAAGCTCCTTGGCTTGGTGGTCGGTTCTAGATAGGAGAAGGAGTTTTTCTTTGGTTCTTCTCTTTGTTCGGAGCGAGCAAGGAAGGGAAGAACGTGATCTAGGAAGCTTCAACTCGTGGAGGATCTTCGCCCACACGACGTCCACGAGGAGGATGGGACATACGGTAGAAGACCAAGAGGTATAAAAGTTTTACAAACTTTATTCTTGATCCTTTTATGATAAGATATGCTAGCTTATGTTCTTTATGTTAGTATGTTTTGATTATACTAGTTTACATTTGTATGTATTTGTATAATCATGGACCCCGAAGATAAACACAAAAACCGGCGATCTGTCCGTCGCCTCTTCCGCGGCTAACCAACTAGAAGAGTTATGTTGCTTGAACAACTAGTTTGTTCAAGCGATCGCTCAAGTCGTTAGCACGACGATGAATTGGTTGAGCTTAGGAAACTCATCCCATCCAGATTAGTTTTCATTAGTGAAAATTTTAATCCGGGGACATGGGAGCCAATGAGCCTCCGAAGCAATTCCCTACAAATGGTATCAGATCCACGGTTTCTGGTTTTGTGTGTTTTGGATTCGGTTACTTTCATACACATATCATATATTGAGTATGCTGGATAATATTAGGATGTGTGTAGGCTAACTTTTTTTGTTGTAGGCATAAGATCCGACTATTATGGCTATATGTGTGTATGTGATTATTTGTGTGTGATTGTATGTATATCATTTGAATCCTCGGGGTTGACGAGGCTAGATTAGTATTTAATTTTTGTAATTAAATATGGCATTGTTTAGCCGATCATTTTAGTTTACTTTCAATTTAGATAGTTTGTACACTCCTTCGTGGAGTATATGATCGATGGATGTAAATTAAAATGATATATCTCGGCTCGGATCTCTTTTGTGGCTTGCGCACGAAAAAGGTGGAGCGGATGAGGTGGCGACACGACGGGACGCATATTGGAGAACAATGCCATAATAGTTGGAAAAATTCTGATTTTTTCCATATTTATTGCTGATTTTTTTTATATGCATGTTGTGTGTGCTTGAAAATTCCTCATTTTCAATTTACTAAGTGGGAGAGGGACATTTTAATTAATTCCCACGGCCTCCATTACAATTTGACGTGTGATGCAACAAACTTGCGTGTCGGCTCTGAGTGTCTTCCTCCCTGCGGATGGGTTTGTTTGCGGATCACTAGGTCAAATAATGGATATAGGAAATTATCTAGGAGCGTGTGTACTTTCACAGCGGTAAGGCACATAATCCGAAATAATTCCCTTAGTATCGTGTAATGGTGCACACTTAGATGCAAATAAAAGTATCCTCCCCATCGAAGTCACTGCTTTTATTTGTAGGGCCAAAGAGGAACCAACTATTAATTTTATTTGTCAAAAAGTAAGGTTGACAAGATAATAAAATTAATGGGTAAAACCTCCTCTTACAAATGTAGAATTCGTATACGTCCACACTAGCGTGGCATGCGATATTCTCGGTGTTTTGAGGTATTGGTTGATTTTGGAATTTTATTGTTTTGAGGAATCAATAATATTTGAAATCTAATATTTTGATCATTGTGATTCTTAGGATTTTCAAATGGCTTTCAACCCACTTACTGTGATATTAAAAGAAATAAACTTACTGTACCCAAATAATATTGATTGGAAAAGAAATTTGGATAGTGTCTTAACTGTCGATGAGTGTCCTCCTAGGCCTGCAGATGATTCTGGGGAAAAGGAACTTTTCGGATACCAGAATCGGGGTGCTAGGCAGGAAGCCATGGTTGCTCAGAAGATTTCTACTTCTAAGCCGAAAGGCAAGAAGAAGAAGAAACAAGGTGGAGCAAAAGTGGCGGGTGGACCTCAGAGAGGAGTGAAGAAGCCGAAAGGCAAGTGCTTCACTTGTAAGCAGACTGGACATGGGAAGAAAGACTTCCCCAACCTAAAGAAGAACAAAGGTATATCTTTTGGCTTGGTCGTTGAAACATATTTAGTGGTGTTATCTACCGGTACCTGATGTATAGATATGGGAGCCACTGATCATGTCTGTAATTCTTTGCAAGGGTTCCAGGAAACCCGACGACTAGCTAAAGGAGAAATTACCGTCTACATGGGCAATGCTACAAAGGTGGCGGCTATTGCAGTGGGAGACGTTCATTTATCGTTTGATAGAAATAAAGTTTTGATTTTGAGAAATTGTCTTTATGTACCTACATTTAGAAAGAATTTGATTTCGGTTTCTAAATTATTTATGGATGGATATTCTGTTTCTTTTAATGACAGAGTTGTTATAAAAAGAAATAGAGAGATTATCTATTCAGGTACATTGGTTGGCAATTTGTATACTCTTGAACCAAAAGCTCCCACGATGCATATAGAAGTAAATAACTCATCTTCTAATTCCAATAAGAGAAAAGAACCTTCGAAGATGAACCAGACATATCTTTGGCATCTAAGGCTTGGTCATATTAACCTGAGTAGAATTTAAAGGTTGATAGTTGATGGACCTTTGGGTTCATTAGTGGTGGAGGATCTCCCAACCTGCGAATCTTGCTTGGAAGGTAAAATGACCAAGAGGCCTTTCAAGGCCAAGGGGTATAGAGCCAAAGATGTGTTAGAGTTGGTTCATACTGATTTGTGCGGTCCTATGTCTATCCAGGCTAGAGGTGGTTTTGAATATTTCGTCTCTTTTATAGATGATTATTCAAGATATGGATGCATTTACTTGATGCGCTGCAAGTTGATGTATTATTTTCCGCAAGTGCACGGTTGTCGTCAAGTAATAAAAATATCGATCCCACAGGGATTGGAACAATTACCGAATGATCGTGATACCAAGTTATCTAGTAAATCAATGTATGGTTTAAGCAAAGAAACTGAGCAGTCAATAACAACGAATGAGAAGAACGAGCTAAAAGTCGATAGTTGAGGAGAATCTCAGGATATGGGTTTCACCACGTCGATGATTTATAAGGTGATTTAATTCTTTCCTACCCCTATTAGAGTTTGTTTTGATGGAACCTATCCTAAGGTAAATCAACGGCCCCTTTCGAGGTCTACGCTAACTGTACCTATCAAACTCAATTTACCTGTCACGGTGTTCGAGCATAGGGGATCATAATCAGCTAAGGGGACCTGTCACGAGACCCCCGCAAACCTCCCTATTCTTACCTCTGTTACTAGGTAGAAACTGGATTTGATAGATCCATTAAGTCCATAAGAGTTCCTCTAGAGTCAAATTTCCTTTTTCACGGTAGGTTTGCACACGGGACCATAATCAGCTAAGGGGACCTGTCACGAGACCCCCGCAAGCCCTCGTAGATACACTACCGCTACTTGACAGGAGTTTATCCCTAGTTGGTTCGGGGTTTCGGGAACTTGGGTTCACTGTTAGGTACTTCCCTTAGCTCCTTAGGTTTGTCAAAGAATCCAACGAAAACCAAATCAACACAAACAATAATTTAAGTAGTATAGATTATATCATCATCGTAAATCGTCAAAGGGCTACTCCCCCATCCTAAGATTACAGGACACTACTCCATAGTCTGACAAGAGTTGCTAGAGAAAGAAAATACAATACTGGATGCCATCTGCGTTCCTCTGCCGACTCCTTCTCTTTTGCTTCCTCTGTTGTCGATCCCTTTGCCGTCTTCTCTCCTCCTTTTTGACCATCCGCCGTCCTCCTTTTAGGGTTAGAATATCTTCTCTTTTATAGCCTTGCCTCCTCTTCAATTTAAGGCAATAGATTCCCTTTCTAATTGAGACGAAGATCCTGATTGCTCGCAGAAAAGGAAGGCTGAAATCAGGCCAACACGCCCATGCCACATGAGGGCACCGGCGTGTCGCGGGTTTCCCACAGGGCGTGTTACGGTTTGAACTGGGGCGTGTCGCGGCTGCACTAGGGCGTGTCGGCTGCTGGATTCACTGACACGGGCGTGTTGCGCTTTGAACTCGGGCGTGTTGTCCGCTGGCTCTAATGACACAGGCGTGTCGATTCCCAACACGGCTGTGTTGTTTTGATACGCCTTCTCCTTTGCCCTGTTAACACAAAAACACCCAAAAACAGTCTCTTCTTCCCAAAATATGCTAAACTTAACTGAATCATGATAAAATACATGCCTAGGATATGAAATGAGATAAAATGCACATATATAAAGTAGTGAAAACATAGCATGATTTACACACATCAAAATCCCCTAGTCTTAAACTTTTGCTTGTCCTCAAGCAAAGAAAACTCAAAAGACAACTTATTTGTGGGAATACTAGGCATCATCTAGGGGTATACAGTCTGATCTTAATCTTTTCAAATCATTCCTAGTTGCCAAGTTCGAAAGATCCCTATATAGTGCACGTGAAAAGTTGGACTAAAGTCATTGGACACCAATCCGGACTTGACATCCCTTCTATCGTAGAGCATTCTTATTTCCGGCATAGAGGCACTTACCTGCCTTAATGCATGGATCATCCTTACCTATCATCAAAAGGTCTCAAAGGAGCACTTTCCAAGAAGAGAGAAGGAAAGGAATTATAGAGAGCATTTCCCCAGTAACTAGTTAGTCTCAAAGGGGCACCTTTTAGGTGTTTCCCCAGTAACTACTTGGTCTCAAAGGGGTGCTTGAAAACAATTCCTAGAGAGTATTTCCCCAGTAACTAGTTAGTCTCAAAGGGGCACCTTGTAGGTGTTTCCCCAGTAACTACTTGGTCTCAAAGGGGTGCTTGAAAACAATTCCTAGAGAGTATTTCCCCAGTAACTAGTTAGTCTCAAAGGGGCACCTTGTAGGTGTTTCCCCAGTAACTACTTGGTCTCAAAGGGGTGCTTGAAAACAATTCCCTTTTTTTTTTTTTTTTTTTTTTTCACAATACTTCTAGGGAAAGTGTTTCTCCAGTAACCAAATTTGCGCAGGTAAGTCTCCAATGGAAAATCGAGTACTCATCTGATATGGGGGGTTTAAATCTTTTCTTTGGATACCTCAGACCTATAGACCGTGTTAGAGGTGAAATAGGGTTCTTATCAAATAGGCAAAAAGGAATTTCATGATCCGACCAATGTTCAGTTGTATTACGCTAGATGATATAAAAAATGCACTGTTATGATATATGAAAAGATGCAAACAAAATAGCACTAACCAGACTAAAAATCTATAAAAATCTAAGTAGAGACAGCATAAGCAGTAAAGGATGTGCATCGAAACTCACAAAATAGCTCAAGGTGGTCTTTAAGCGCGACATAGGCATGCTTCCATCCAGCCCAGGCGTGTCACAGGTGAGAAACGTGCGACACGGGCGTGCTCGACAGCACGCTCGACCTGTGTTGTCTTCGGGTAACCTCAACACGCCTGTGTCGTTCGGCATAGGAGGGTCGTGTCAATTTGGCACGCAGTGGCACGTTTAACATGTCGTGTCCTGTAAACCTGAAAAAAATGTAAAACTCAAAATCAAATAAAATAAAATAAAATTACTAAAAAATGAAAATAGCTTGGGTTGCCTCCCAAGAAGCGCTTGTTTAAGGTCGTTAGCTTGACCCCTCAGTTATCCCCTAGTTTTGGGGATATGGCTCGAGGAGTGTGCTCTGCCCCTCTTCCTCCTCAACCAGCTCTGTGGTGTTAGGTTGGGGTCGGAAATCTCCAGCTCTTTATCCTCAAAATCCCCTTCGAGCTTATTAAGATAAGTTTGTTCTGATGCTCCTTCTAGTGCTATTGACTGGAAACTATCAATCCTACAACAAACATCAAAAATAGAAGGCTGTTTAACAGCTTTTGAAAGGTCGAATTCAATTTTGTCGATTCCAAATGCAAGTGAGAGTTTGTGGTTCTTGACATCTATCATTGCCCTGCAGAGCCAAGAAAGGTCTCCCCAAAATGAGTGGAATGCATGGGTCTTCATCCATGTCAAGCACTACAAAATCGGCAGGAATAATAAAATTTCCCACCTGCACTGGTACATCTTCTAAGATTCCCAAAGGATATCTAATTGAGCGATCGGCTAACTGCAAGGCCATAGTAGTTAGTTTCATTTCTCCCAAATCCAATTTCTTGCATATGGAAAGAGGTATCAGATTGACACTGGCACCCAAATCGCAAAAAGCCTTATCAAAATTTGAGTCATTAATTATGCAAGGTATAGAAAAGCTACGGATCATTTAGTTTGGGAGGTACCATGTTCTTAATTAAGGCAATCGCACTCTCAAGAAGAGCCACCGCTACATGCTCCTCGACTTTTCTATTATTGGTTAAGATGTCATTCAAGAACTTAGAGAATGTAGGCATTTGTTGAAGAGATTCTCTAAAAGTTATATTGATATATATATTCCTAATTACCTCAAGGAACTTACCAAATTGTTCATACAATATATCCTTAATCACCTTTGAGGAACGGATAGGGGCTTATATGTTCTTGGTTCCCTATTCGACATGCTGTGTTGTTTGGCACAGCCTGGGCGTGTTGTCTGCTGGAATGACCCGACACGGGTGTGTGTCTACCGACACGTGGGCCTCCCGTGCTGTTGCTCAACATCGGGTGGTGTGTCGGTTCAACCCAGGCGTGCTGCTGTCATCTTCCAACTCCGACACGCTCGTGTCAGAGGCTGCTTGTTTAGCTCTGTCTCCTTCTAAAATCCTTCCACTTCTCAAACTTATAGAATTTCAATGCTCTATGGTTTATACGAATTTCTGAAATCTGCAAGGCGTCCTTGATGGTGGCAATTTGGGAAATTTGATTTTCCAAAGATTCTTGTGTGATTAGTCAAATTATCAACCTTGCTTCCCAATTGCTTGATTGCCTCGGTATTATTTTGATGTTGCCTATTTGATTCTACAATATCTTCGAAATTCATCATTTATCTTCCACGACACGTGATAAAATTTTCCATCATCTTTTCTAAGCTCGACTTGGGTCTGGTAAATCCGAAGGTGCTCCAAAGTTGTTACGTCGGAAGAATTTTGATGGGCTCTATCTGAAAAGTTGGGATGATTTCTCAGTACGTGTTTGTTTGAGTAAGGGTTGCCACCATTAGGCTTCTGATTAAAATTATTCAACGCATCAACTTGCTCAATCCCAGCTTCCGATGATGGTGCGTGTAGGATTTGACAGTTCATCGCTACGTGTCCTGTTACACCACAGATCTCGCAAGTGACATTAGATGAGTTCTGGTGATACATTAAAATGTTCAAGCTTTTGAGTTAATGCATCGACTTTTGCACTGAGTAGATCAATGGTACTTACCTCAAACTTACCTGGCATTTTAGTTTGATATCCTCGTTCTGTAGCCCATTGGTGAGAATTCATTGCCACATTCTCGATGATCTCAAAAGCTTCATCCAATGTTTTGTTCATAAGAGCTCCTCCTGCAGCAGAATCAAGAGAAACATTAGTAGCATACGAGATTCCATTGTAGAAAGTATGAACAATGAGCCACTTCTCCAGCCCATGATGAGGGCATTGCTGTAGTAATCCCTTAAATCTGTCCCAGGCTTCAAATAATGTTTCTCCATCCTTTTGCACAAAATTAGTGATTTGATGGCGAAGACTTGCAGTTTTGCTGGGTGGAAAATACTTGTCTAAAAATCTTTGCTCCAGCTGATCCCAGGTAGTTATACAATCTGCTGGAAGAGAGTGTAGCCAAGCTCTGGCTTTGTCCCGCAATGAGAAAGGAAACAAGCGCAATCTAATAGCATCACCGAGGCTCCATTGCTTTAAAGTCTCGCAAAATTCCAAAAATACTTCCAAGTGCATTTGGATCTTGAAGAGGTGCTCCTCCGAATTGATCTTTGTTGGACCATAGATAGTAGCGCGGTTTTAATTGAAATTGTTTGCTTCAATAGGGGTCTTCTAATACTCGATCTCAATCCCCTTGTACTAGGTGCTGCATAATCCCTTAAAGGTTTATTTTCGTTCTGGTCAGCCATGTCAGAGGTCAGATTGTTTTCCTGAGGTTGCTGAAATCGTCTTCTAGCAAGGAAAGTTCTCTCTATCTCAGGATCAATATCGAGAATTTCCCTATTAAGTCTGTGCATGCAACAACAAGAGAGGCTCCCAAAACAAGAATTCAGAATAGATACAAAAGAAAAAATAGGAACAATCAATATTGAACAAGAATTCGAATAAATCTAGATTAACTAAATCACGCTCAATTCAATATTGAGTGCCAATCCCGACAGCGGCGCCAAAAACTTGATGTATTATTTTACGCAAGTGCGGTTGTCGTCAAGTAATAAAAATATCGATCCACGAGTTGGAACAATTAGAATGATCGTGATACCAAGTTATCTAGTAAATCAATGTATGGTTTAAGCAAAGAAAGTGAGCGATCAATAACAGCGAATGAGAAGAGCAGGCTAAAAGTCGATAGTTGAGGAGAATCTCAGGATATGGGTTTCACCACGTCGATGATTTATAAGGTGATTTAATTCTTTCCTACCCCTATTAGAGTTTGTTTTGATGGAACCTATCCTAAGGTAAATCAACGGCCCCTTTCGAGGTCTACGCTAACTGTACCTATCAAATTCAATTTACCTGTCACGGTGTTCGAGCATAGGGATCATAATCACTAAGGGACTGTCACGAGACCCCCGCAAACCTCCCTATTCTTACCTCTGTTACTAGGTAGAAACTGGATTTGATAGATCCATTAAGTCCATAAGAGTTCCTCTAGAGTCAAATTTCCTTTTTCACGGTAGGTTTGCACACGGGACCATAATCAGCTAAGGGGACCTGTCACGAGACCCCCGCAAGCCCTCGTAGATACACTACCGCTACTTGACAGGAGTTTATCCCTAGTTGGTTCGGGGTTTCGGGAACTTGGGTTCACTGTTAGGTACTTCCCCTTAGCTCCTTAGGTTTGTCAATAAGAATCCAACGAAAACCAAATCAACACAAACAATAATTTAAGTAGTATAGATTATATCATCATCGTAAATCGTCAAAGGGCTACTCCCCCATCCTAAGATTACAGGACACTACTCCATAGTCTGACAAGAGTTGCTAGAGAAAGAAAATACAATACTGGATGCCATCTGCGTTCCTCTGCCGACTCCTTCTCTTTGCTTCTCCTCAGTTGTCGATCCTTTGCCGCCTTCTCCTCCTTTTGACCATCCGCCGCCCCTCTTAGGGTTAGAATATCTTCTCTTTTATAGCCTTGCCTCCTCTTCAATTTAAGGCAATAGATTCCCTTTCTAATTGAGACGAAGATCCTGATTGCTCGCAGAAAAGGAAGGCTGAAATCAGGCCAACACGCCCATGCCACATGAGGGCACCGGCGTGTCGTGGGTTTCCCACAGGGCGTGTTACGGTTTGTACTGGGGCGTGTCGCGGCTGCACTAGGGCATGTCGGCTGCTGGATTCACTGACACGGGCGTGTTGCGCTTTGAACTCGGGCGTGTTGTCCGCTGGCTCTAATGACACAGGCGTGTCGATTCCCAACACGGCTGTGTTGTTTTGATACGCCTTCTCCTTTGCCCTGTTAACACAAAAACACCCAAAAACAGTCTCTTCTTCCCAAAATATGCTAAACTTAACTGAATCATGATAAAATACATGCCTAGGATATGAAATGAGATAAAATGCACATATATAAAGTAGTGAAAACATAGCATGATTTACACACATCACAAGTCTGAATGCTTTGATAGGTTCAAAGAATTCAAGGCTGATGTGGAGAACCGTCAAGGTAAAAGTATCAAGACCCTACGATCTGATCGTGGTGGTGAGTACCTCTTGGGAGAGTTTAGGAATTACTTATCAGAGGCTATGATTCAATCCCAATTGTCTGCACCTAGCACACCCCAACAGAATGGTGTAGCGGAGCGAAGGAATAGGACTCTTAAGGAGATGGTTAGATCGATGATGAGTTATTCTGAGTTGCCAGATTCGTTCTGGGAGTATGCGCTGGATACGACAATGTATATTCTGAACTTGGTTCCATCTAAATCAGTGCCTTCTACCCCCGTAGAATTGTGGACTGGGCGAAAGCCTAGTCTGAGACATATTTGGATATGGGAGTCCGGCCATATGTCTTTGAAGGCGATCTTGGTAAGTTGGAACCTCGTACAGAAGTATGCATGTTCGTGGGCTACCCTAAAGGAACGAAAGGTGGTTTGTTTTATAATCCTAGAGATCAGAGGGTGATCATTAGCACGAACGCCCGATTTCTAGAGGAAGACTATGTGATGAACCACAAGCTCAAGAGTAGGATTGTTCTGGAGGAATTAAGAGGGGAAGTCGCTACTTCAGTACCACCGGTACAAGAGGATATACTACAAGTCACTGCACCGCGTGTCACAGAGGATACACAGGTGATACCTCGTCGTAGTGGGAGGGTTGTTAGACAGCCTAATAGATTCATGTTCTTGGGAGAATCTTCTGATTTGGTCCCTGGCGAACATGAACCTGATCCCTGGACATATGACGAGGCACTCCAAGATAAAGATGCAGTATCTTGTCAAAGAGCGATGAATTCAGAGATAGAATCTATGGATTCTAATCATGTCTGAGAGCTAGTAGAACCACCCGATGGTGTGAAAGCCATTGGATGCAAGTGGATCTACAAGAGAAAGAGAGGAGTAGACGGGAAGGTTGAGACCTTCAAAGCTAGGCTTGTTGAGAAAGGGTATACTCAGAAAGAGGGTATCGATTATGAGAAGACCTTTTCGTCGGTAGCTATGCTTAAGTCTATCCGGATTCTCTTATCTATAGCTGCTCATATGGATTATGAGATTTGGCAGATGGATGTCAAGACAGCTTTCCTTAACGGAAGTCTTGAGGAGAACATCTATATATAGCAACCAGAGGGATTCATTGCTAAAGGCAAAGAGCATCTAGTGTGTAAGCTTAATCAGTCCATTTATGGATTGAAGCAAGCTTCGAGATCTTGGAACATCCGTTTTGATGAGGTAATCCAGTCATATGGATTTATTCAAAATCCGGATGAGCCATGTGTATACAAAAGATGTGACGGAAACGTAGTGGTATTTCTTGTACTATACGTAGATGACATTTTGTTAGTTTGCAGCAATATCAAAGTGTTATCAGATGTAAGGGTATGGTTGTCCAAACAGTTTGACATGAAGGGCTTGGGAGAAGTGGGACACATCCTTGGGATCAAAGTTATAAGGGATCGCAAGAAAAGGATGTTGTGCTTATCTCAAGCTTCATACATAGACACGGTCCTAGCTCGTTTTAGCATGTAAAATTCCAAGAAAAGTTTTCTACCTTTTAGGCATGGAGTACCTTTATCTAAAGAGATGTGTCCCAAAATATCAAAGGAGATAGAGGAGATGAAGGTGGTTCCTTATGCTTCGACAGTAGGAAGCCTCATGTATGCTATGCTATGTATGAGACCAGATATCTGCTTTGCCGTGGGCATGATTAGAAGATATCAGAGTAATCCTGGACAGGGACATTGGACTGCGGTAAAGCATATATTGAAGTACCTGAGAAGGACTAGGGATTATATACTGGTTTACCGGGCAGATCAATTAGTCCCTATGGGTTAAACGAATTCTGATTTCCAATCAGATAGGGAAAACAATAAGTCTAACTCAGGGTTTGTGTTTACTTTTGGAGGTGGAGCCATAGTATGGAGGAGTGTCAAGCAGAAATGCGTGGCGGACTCTACCATGGAAGCTGAGTATGTGGCAGCCTCTGAGGTAGCCAAGGAAGCTGTATGGCCCAGGAACTTCTTGATGGACTTGGATGTGATTCCTGGTTTGCCAAGAACTATCACAATTTATTGTGATAACAGTGGTGCAGTTGCAAACTCGAAGGAACCACGAGCCCATAAGGCGAGTAAACACAGAGCGCAAGTACCACCTGATACGAGAAATCGTAAAGCGAGGAGAAGTAGCTGTCACCAAGATTGCATCAGAGGATAACCTGGCGGATCCATTCGCTAAGGTCCTTCCAGCAAAAGCGTTTGATAGGCATGTGGAGGACATGGGGATCAGATGTATGGCAGCGTGATGACAACATAGTCTTTTAGTATAAGTGGGAGATTGTTGGAATGTATACTGAAAGCCTAGCTCTTTTTGTATGAACATTTTTATTTTGAAATAAGAATCACATGATCATTGTTTGCACTTTATATTTATTATATGTGTGCATATTGTCTAATATTTTACATTGTAGATAACATGGTGCTTGGTGTGGCACAGAAGATCATGTTATCAGTCCCTTGTAGAATATAAGTAGAGGCTCACAACCAAGATGGTTTTGGACAAACCATTGGCATGGTTGTAGCGTAGCTTGGTATTGTTTTGTCTTGAACATAGAGTTACACTAGTACACTTAGGTGTATTGAGTAGGACCGACATAGAGGTGATTCAATTTATTGCTGACTATATAATTGAATCGGACATCGGATATTATGTTGTACATGCTCTTAATCCCGATATAATAACGGGCACATGTACTTAGTATTTATTTCTTTGATTTACCAAAGGGTGAGATTTAGATGGATTAAATCAATATGCCTGGTAAGTTGGGAAATGATATTATTTACATGGTGTGCCGTTGATTATAGGAGGAAACCGTGTCCTATATATTAGGTTGATGATGTCCCCTTGAGGAGCTCATAAGGTTCATCATGTAAACCCTGCAGGTTGACTTAGTCAACATGATGATAAAGTTGAGTGGTACTACTCGAGGAGTTAGATGTTAATTGATTGATGGTCAGTAAATCAATTAATTGACGGACATTCGATATCTTAAACACAGGGAGATGGATGTACAAATAATATATGGAGCCCATATTAATTTATGGGGGTTGGTGAGGTAATTCAATGATTATCCTCTAGTAGAATGGAACATCATTGATGGATCAAGTTTGTGTGGTTCCGATCCATCGGGTGGCCAAGATCCAACTCCTCCTCATGGTCCCTATCGTAGCCTAATATAATCCTCATGGAGCCTAGATCAAATGTTGGAAAACAAATCTCTAGATCTGATGGTTGGGATGAAACCCTAGATCCGACGGTTGGGATGAAACCCTAGATCCGACGGTTGGGATGAAACCCTAGATCCGACGGTTGGGATGAAACCCTAGATCCGACAATTGGGATGAAACCCTAGATCCGACGGTTGGGATGAAAACCCTAGATTCGATGGTGGAGATTGAAAGGAGGCCTAAGCCTAACTCTATAAAAGGAAGGCTAAGGGTTTGGGCGTGGGATATCAAGAAGGAAATTAGGGTTTTGGCTTGGGCGGCTAGGGTTTGGGAAAAGGGTTGAGCGGCAATTCTTGGAAGGGTTGGCCGGCGCCCATCTTCTTCCACCTTGCTTTGGCTGGCGCCCATCCACATTATTCCTTCTCTTATTCCTTGGCCGGCGGCAACCTTTCTCCAAGGTTGGCCGGCGTTCATTCATCCCTCACTTTGGTGGCCGGCAGCAACTTTCCTTCAAGGTTGACCGGTGCCCAACCATCCTCTCCTTGGCCGGCGGCAACCTTTCTTCAAGGTTGGCCGGCGCTCAACCATCTACTCCTTGGCCGGCGGATATATCAAGCTCCTTGGCTTGGTGGTCGGTTCTAGATAGGAGAAGGAGTTTTTGTTTGGTTCTTCTCTTTGTTCGGAGCGAGCAAGGAAGGGAAGTACGTGATCTAGGAAGCTTCAACTCGTGGAGGATCTTCGCCCACACGACGTCCACGAGGAGGATGGGACATACGGTAGAAGACCAAGAGGTATAAAAGTTTTACAAACTTTATTCTTTATCCTCTTATGATAAGATATGCTAGCTTATGTTCTTTATGTTAATATGTGTTGATTATACTAGTTTACATTTGTATGCATTTGTATAATCATGGACCCCGAAGATAAACACAAAAACCGGCGATCTGTCCGTCGTCTCTTCCGCGGCTAACCGACTAGAAGAGTTATGTTGCTTGAACAACTAGTTTGTTCAAGTGATCGCTGAAGTCGTTAGCACGACGACGAATTGGTTGAGCTTAGAAAACTCATCCCATCCGGTTTAGTTTTCATTAGTGAAAATTTTAATCCGGGGACATGGGAGCCAATGAGCCTCTGAAGCAATTCCCTACAGGCTCCACCTCCAAAATTAAATACAAACCCCAAGGTAGTCTTACTGTTGTCCCTATCTGATTGGAAATCAGAATCCGTGTAACCCACAGGTACTAATTGATCAGCCCGGTAAACCAGCATATAATCCCTAGTCCTTCTCAGGTACTTCAATATATGCTTTACATGATCCGATGTCACTGTCGGGATTACTACGATATCGCTAACCATGCCCAGCAAGCGGATATCGGTCTCATTACATAGCATAGCATACATGAGGCTTCCTACTGCCGAAGCATAAGGAACCGCCTTCATCTCCTCTATTTCCTTTGATGTTTTGGGACACATCTCTTTAGATAAAGGTACTCCATGCCTAAAAGGTAGAAAACCTTTCTTGGAGTTTTGCATGCTAAAACGAGCAAGGATAGTGTCAATGTATGAAGCTTGAGATAAGCACAACATCCTTTTCTTGCGATCGCTTATTACCTTGATCCCAAGGATGTGTCCCACTTCTCCCAAGTCCTTCATATCAAACTGTTTGGACAACCATACCCTTACGTCTGATAACACTCTGATATTGTTGCCAACTAACAAAATGTCATCTACGTATAGTACAAGAAATACCACTATGTTTCCATCACATCTCTTGTATACACAAGGCTCATCCGGACTTTGAATAAATCCATATGACTGGATTACCTCATCAAAGCGGATGTTCCAAGATCTAGAAGCTTGCTTCAATCCATAAATGGACCGATTAAGCTTACACACAAGATGCTCTTTGACCTTTGCAATGAATCCCTCTGGTTGCTTCATATAGATGTTTTCCGCAAGACTTCCGTTAAGGAAAGCTGTCTTGACATCCATCTGCCAAATCTCATAATCCTCATGAGCAGCAATAGATAAGAGAATCCGGATAGACTTAAGCATAGCTACCGGTGAAAAGGTCTCCTCATAATCGATACCCTCTTTCTGAGTATACCCTTTCGCAACAAGCCTAGCTTTGAAGGTCTCAACCTTCCCGTCTACTCCTCTCTTTATCTTGTAGATCCACTTGCATCCAATGGCTTTCACACCATCGGGTGGTTCTACTAGCTCCCAGACATGATTAGAATCCATAGATTCTATCTCTAAATTCATCGTTGTTTGCCAAGATACCGCATCTCTATCTTGGAGTGCCTCGTCATATGTCCAGGGATCAGGTTCATGTTTACCAGGGACTAAGTCCAAAGACTCTCCCAAGAACATGAATCTCATGGGTTGTCTAAAAACCCTCCCACTATGACGAGGTGCCTCCTGTGTATGCTTTGTGACATGTGGTGCAGTGACTTGTGGTATTTCCTCTTGTACCGGTGGTACTGAAGTCGGGACTTCCCCTGTCAACTCCTCAAGAACAATCCTACTCGTGGGCTTGTGGTTCATCACATAGTCCTCCTCTAGAAATCTGACATTCGTACTCACGATCACCTTCTGATCTCTAGGACTATAGAACAAACCACCCTTTGTTCCCTTAGGGTAGCTAACAAACAAGCGTACTTCTGTACGAGATTCCAACTTACCAGCATCTCCCTTCAGCACATGTGCTGGACTACCCCAAATCCAAATATGTCTTAAACTAGGCTTTCGCCTAGTCCACAATTCTATGGGAGTAGAGGGTACTGACTTAGATGGAACCAAGTTCAGAATATGTGCTGCCATTTCCAGAGTAAACCCCCAGAACGAATCAGGTAACTCAGAATAACTCATCATCGATCTAACCATCTCCATAAGAGTCCTATTCCTTCGCTCCGCCACACCATTCTGCTGGGGTGTGCCAGGTGCGGACAATTGGGATTGAATTCCAGCCTCTGATAAGTAACTCCTAAACTCTCCCAAGAGGTACTCGCCACCACGATCAGATCGTAGTATCTTGATACTTTTACCTTGACGGTTCTCCACATCAGTCTTGAATTCTTTGAACCTGTCAAAGCATTCAGACTTGCGGCGCATCAAGTAAATGTATCCATACCTTGAATAATCGTCTATAAAAGAGACAAAGTATTCAAAGCCACCTCTAGCCTGGATAGACATAGGACCGCACAAATCAGAATGGACCAATTCCAATACATCTTTGGCTCTATACCCTTTAGCCTTAAAAGGCCTCTTGGTCATCTTACCTTCCAAGCAAGACTCGCAGGTTGGGAGATCTTCCACCACTAATGAACCCAAGGGTCCATCAGCTATCAACCTTTGAATTCTACTCAAGTTAATATGACCAAGTCTGCCAAAGATATGTCTGGTTCATTTTCGAAGGTTCTTTTCTCTTATTAGACTTAGAAGATGAGTTATTCACTTCTATATGCATCGTGGGAGTTTTCGGTTCAAGAGTGTACAAATTGCCAGCCAATGTACCAGAACAGATAATCTCCCTATTCCTTTTTATAACAACTTTGTCATTAAAAGAGACAGAATATCCATCCAGAAACAATTTAGAAACTAAAATTAGATTCTTTCTAAAAGTAGGTACATAAAGACAATTTCTCAAAATCAAAACTTTATTCCTATCAAAAGATAAATAAACGTCTCCCACTGCAATAGCCGCCACCTTTAAAGCATTGCCCATGAAGATGGTAATCTCTCCCTTAGCTAGTTGTCGGGTTTCCTGGAACCCCTGCAAAGTATTGCAGACATGATCAGTGGCTCCTGTATCTACACACCAGGTACTGGTAGATAACACCGCTAAATATGTTTCAACAACTAAACAAGAAGATATACCTTTGTTCTTTCAGCGAGGACAGTCTGCCTTCCAATGTCCAGTCTGCTTGCAAGTGAAGCATTTGCCTTTTGGCTTCTTCACTCCTGCCTGAGGTCCTACTTCCACTTTCTTTGCTCCACCTTGCTTCTTCTTCTTCTTCCCTTTCGGTTTAGAAGTAGAAACCTTCTGAGCAACCATGGCTTGAGCACTTTGACGAAAAAAGACCCTCTGCCACCTGGAGTTCTGTCAGAAGCTCCGCAAATGAATACAACCTCTTGTTCATGTTGTAGTTGAGGCAGAACTGCTCAAAACTCCTAGGTAGAGACTGGAGAATGATATCGATCTGGGTTTCCCCATCGATCTCAGCTCCAAGGACTTCCATCTCATTCAGATGAGCCATCATCTTGAGAACATGGTCCCTGACGGGTGTTCCCTCGATCATGGTGGTCGTCATCAAGTTCCTCATAGCCTCCTATCTGGCCGCCCTACTCTGATGTCCGAAAAGTTCCTTGAGATTGAGCATTATGTCATAAGTCGTGGCCATGGCCTGATGCTGATGTTGCAGCACATTTGACATAGATGCCAAAATGTAACACCGCGCCATCTCATCTGCCTTGATCCATTTCTTATAACTCTCTTTCTCCTTTTCATCAGAGTCATCGGTGGGCTTAGGAGGACAAACCTCGAAGAGTACAAATTTGTACTCCTCTGCAGTTAAGACAATATCCAAATTTCTTTTCCAATCAATATAATTTATTCCAGTAAGTTTATTTTCTTTTAATATCACAGCAAGTGGGTTGAAAGCCATTTGAAAAAACCTAAGAATCACAATGATCAAAATATTAGATTTCAAATATCATTGATTCCTCAAACAATAAAATTTCGAAATCAACCAACACCTCAAAACACCGAGAATATCGCATGCCACGATAGTGTGGACGTATACGAATTCTACATTTGTAAGAGGAGGTTTAACCCATTAATTTTATTATCTTGTCAACCTTACTTTTTGACAAATAAAATTAATAGTTGGTTCTTCTTTGGCCCTACAAATAAAAGCAGTGACTCCGATGGGGAGGATACTTTTTATTTGCATCTGAGTGTGCACCATTACACGATACTAAGGGAATTATCTCGGATTATGTGCCTTACCGATGGGGAAGTACACACACTCCTAAATAATTTCCTATAACCATTATTTGACCTAGTGATCCACAAACAAACTCATCCGATGGGGAGGAAGGCACTCAGAGCCGACGCGAAAGTTTGTTGCATCGCACGTCAAATTGTAATGGAGGCCGCGGGAATTAATTAAAATGTCCCTCTCCCACTTAGTAAATTGACAGTGAGGAATTTTCAAGCACACACAACATGCATATAAAACAGATCAGCAATAAATATGGAAAAAATCAGAATTTTCCCAACTATTATGGCATTGTTCTCCAATATGCGTCCCGTCGTGTCGCCACCTCGTCCGCTCCACCTTTTCAGAGATCCGAGCTAAGACAAACTATTTTAATTTACATCCATCGATCCTATACTCCACGAAGGAGTGTACAAATAATCTAGATCGAAAGTAAACTAAAATGAGTGGCTAAACAATGTCGTATTTAATTACAAAAATTAAATACTAATTTAGCCTCGTCAACCCCGAGGATTCAAATAATATACAATCACACACACATGTAATCACATACACACATATATAGCCATAATAGTTGGAACTTATGCCTGCAACCAAAAAGTTATACTACGCACATCCTACTATCATCCGACATACACAATATATGATAAGTGCATGAAAGTAACCGAATCCAAAACACACAAAACCGGAAACCGTGGCTCTGATACCATTTTGATGGCATGCTAGGAGGCTCGTTGGCTCCCATGTCCCCGGATTAAAATTTTCACTAATGAAAACTAATCCGGATGGGATGAGTTTCCTAAGCTCAACCAATTCGTTGTCGTGCTAACGACTCGAGCGATCGCTTGAACAAACTAGTTGTTCAAGCGACAAAACTCTTCTAGTCGGTTAGCCACGGAATAGACGACGGACGGATCACCGGTTTTTGTGTTTATCTTCGGGGTCCATGATTATACAAATACATATGGATGTAGACATGTATAATCAAAACATACAGACATATTCATAAGAACATGCAAAGATCAATAATAAAACTTGTAAAACTTTTATACCTTTCGATCTTCTATCGTATGTCCTAACCTCCTTGTAGACTTTGTGTGGGCGAAGATCCTCCACAAGTTGAAGCTTCATAGATCTTCTTCAATCAAAAGAAAGAAGAACTCTCCTTCCCTTCTTGCTTGATCCAACCACCAAGCCACAAAGGCTTGATGCCGCCGGCCCCAAGAAAAGAGAGAACAAGATGGCCAAACAAGGAACCAAACAAGGGAACAATCCCTAGCCCCTAGTGCCGCCGGCCAAGAGGAAAAGAAGAGGAGAAGAGGAATAGGTTGAGCGCCGACCAAGGTAGAGGGAAAAGAGATAGGAGCCGGCAACACCTTAGGAAGAAGACCTATTGTTGCCGCCCACTCTAAATTCCAAACCCTAGCCGCCCAACCAAACCCTAACCTCCCTAGGGTTTCTTGCCGCCCAAGCCAATGATAGGAAAAACCCTAATCTCCAAAAATAAAAACCTTCAACCCTCTTGCCGCCCACCTTAAGCCCCCTTTTATAGAGTTAGGCTTAAGCCTTGTTTTAATCTCCACCATTGGTTCTAGGGATTTAATCTCAACCGTCGGATCTAGAGATTTAATCTCAACCGTCGGATCTAGAGATTTAATCTCAACCGTTGGATCTAGGGATTTAATCTCAACCGTCGGATCTAGATATTTAATCTCAACCATTGGATCTAGAGATTTAATCTCCACCGTCGGATCTAGGGATTTAATCTCAACTGTCGAATCTAGAGATTTAATCTCAACAGTCGGATCTAGAGATTTAATCTCCACCGTCGGATCTAGAGTTTTGTTTTCCATCATTGGATCTAGGCTCCATGAGGTTTATATTAGGCTACGATAGGGACCATGAGGAGGAGTTGGATCTTGGCCACCCGATGGATCGGAACCACACAAACTTGATCCATCAATGATGTTCCATTCCACTAGAGGATCATCATTGAATTACCTCACCAACCCCCATAAATTAATATGGGCTCCATACATTATTTGTACATCCATCTCCCCGTGTTTAAGATATCGAATGTCCGTCAATTAATTGATTTACTGACCATCAATCAATTAACATCTAATACCTCGAGTAGTATCACTCAACCTTATCATCATGTTGACTAAGTCAACCTGTAGGGTTTACATGATGAACCTTATGAGCTCCTCAAGGGGACATCATCAACCTAATATGTAGGACACGGTTTCCTCCTATAATTAACGGCACACCATGTAAATAATATCATTTCCCAACTTACCGGGCATATTGATTTAATCCATATAAATCTCACCCTTTGGTAAATCAAAGAAATAAATACTAAGTACATGTGCCCATTATTATATCGGGATTAAGAGCATGCACAACATAATATCCGAGGTCCGATTCAATTATGTAGTCAGCAATAAATTGAATCACCTCTATGTCGGTCCTGCTCAATACACCTAAGTGTAATAGTGTAACTCTATGTTCAAGACAAAACAATACCAAGCTACACTACAACCATGCCAATGGTTTGTCCAAAATCATCTTGGTTGTGAGCCTCTACTTATATTCTACAAGGGACTGATAACATGATCTTCTGTGCCACACCAAGCACCATGTTATCTACAATGTAAAGTATTAGACAATATGCACACATATAATAAATATAAAGTGCAAACAATGATCATGTGATTCTTATTTCAAAATAAAAATGTTCATACAAAAGAGCTAGGCTTTCAGTATACATTCCAACAAGGAGAACAAAACCCACATCTCATATTACATTGATATGTATGTGTATTTATACACCCTAGATACATGTGAGATGCTATGATATGAGTTGAGTTCAAGGTGCATAGTTTTTGCATCTAGTTGGACCAAAACTCATCTTGATTCAAAGGTGGATCATTGGGAAAGCTTGTGTACAAGTCATGTACATTGAGCCCAAGAAATATGATCTAAAATAAGGTTTTGAAAACATTTTAAAATCCTTTTCAAAAATCTTGGTGAAGTCTATCTTTTGATAGCAATCACCATTGATGAGATTGATACAAAGTGAGCTAAAACTTTAAAGTTTTTATTCACTTTTGGATTTTGTATCAATTTTGATATTTTATGGGTAAAATATTTTTCTATTATTTTTCACCCATTGTATTAGCCATAAGTATTATACGTATGAAGTTTCACGATTTTTCAAAATACGTATAATTATTTATATATTATCAAGCTGCGGTTTGATTATCGATCAGCTCGACTTATGACAGTCGATTGATTCCTGTTAGGAGTCGATTGTCATGCCTGATTTCGGATTAACAAGGTTTGTTTAGCCTGATTTTAGCTATGGTAAGGTTTCCTAACTACTCCTAACCCTAAGATATGCTTTGGGAAGCATTATAAAGGGTGAAAATCCATTGGATATGGATTAGGAGAGTTTTTAGGGTTTGTATCAATCTTAAGGTGATTGAAGTTCTATGTTGAACTTTGAACCTTAATTTTGATGGTTTAGAGTTCCTATAGGCTTAGGGACTTCCCAAGGACATTGTTAGTGCAATGGTCAAGGGGGAGCAAGCCTTTAGGGGGAGTTATCCATCATGGGATGATGGATGTGTTTCTTCCTCATGAGGGGGAGAAATGGGAATGTGAGTGCCTAATTTGGAAATTGGGAGAGTTTATAGGATTGCCTCTTTTGAGTGATATGAGACTTATCACTAGGAAGATTGATGGCATCCTAGGTATTTTTGGACTAAGGGGGAGATTGTAAGATCTCATTGGATATGAGACATTGACCTCCTTGGGGAGAATCTTTTTGATGTTAGTCAAAAAGGGGGAGAAAGGTAAAATTATCAATTTGGGATAATTGGTAAGGAGTTTTGAGTTAGTGTTCTAATTCAAAGGTATGTGGTTTTGTCAAACATCAAAAAGGGGGGAGATTGTTGGTGCAATCAGCCTATGTCACGATTGACCGGACTCGAGTTTGACTCGAGAGATGTTTTGATGTTCGACAAAATGTATGACAATGTAATTGTCATGGAAAAGTCCAAGTCTTGTGTACTTGGCATGAGAAGTCCAAGCATGGGTCTTGGCATGGGAAAGTCCAACATGGGTTGGCAAGGAAAGTCCAAGCATGGGTCTTGGCATGGAAAGTCCAATATGTGTTGGCAAGGGAAAGTCCAAGCTTGAGTCTTGGCATTTGAGAAGTCCAAGGGAAATATTGGCAGCGTAAAGTCCAAGGGTGGAGTCTTGGCAGCATAAGTCCAATGGTTGGCGGCGTAAAGTCCAAGCGGAGTCTTGGCAGCATAAGTCCAATGTGCCTTGGCGGTATAGACCGACTTAGCATGACATGGCTGATGGAAGCACCTGAAGGCTAACGTATGGATGAACAAGTCATGGATGACTTGGAGGGATCCAATAGGCGTGAGGCTGATGGAGGTGGCTAGAAGGCTTAGGTCTAGGCTTAGGGTGGTCTAGCAAGTATGGGGATACCATACTTGGGTTAAAACCTCATCTTTGAGGTTGGCAGTCGATTGACATTATGGCCGGTTCGATTGCCATGAGTCGACTAGAACTCAACTGCCATTTAGGGCGATTAGCTAGCGATCGCCGATTGAGTCGTGAGCACATAATGCTTCGTAGCCGACTAGGCAGTCGGCTATGGGCTATGGCAGTCAACTGGTGAGAGTCTCGTTGGAACTTTTTCAGCGTGGATTGAGCCGTTGTCTCACAGCAACAGTGGCATCAGTCGACTGGTGACTTATGGCAGTCGACTAATCGGCGGAAATCCAGCCCGATGCAGGTTAAAAGGGAGATGTTCATGGAGATTTCGGCATTGGTTCTTTGGGAGCTTTGGTGAGGCGATTTGAAGGCGATTTGCAGGTGCATTTCAGGGTCCTTCAAGCTCATCCAAGCAACCGACAAGCAAGCGCTCAAAACCCTAGTTTGTAAAGTGTTCTTTACATTTTCACTTGTATTTGCTTGTTTACTTTGTATTATTTATTGTAATTCATTGTATGAGGTTTCTCCACCTCCGACTTGTTGTCGAGAAGGAGTTTATTGCTTAGTGGTGTTTGTAGCATCGCTAGAGCTCTTTAGAGCTCGATCCGTGGAGTGGGAACCATTCGGTTCCGAACCATGTTATATGATTGTGTAATGCTTGTGTTTGTGTTATATTTGTTTTTATTATTTCTATTTCCATTGCGCTAATACGAATTGTAGACAAGCACGTAATTGAAATCCATCACACAACCAATTGATGCTATTCACCCCCCCCTCTAGCGTTCCAGGATCCCCAACAGTATATCTCTATTTCTGTACTTTATTTCTATTGTATTCCAACTTAAACATGTTTTGTGATTCTTCCTTCGTATTTATGGAGTAGTACTTTCGATTCTAGGATTAGGGAGTAGCTTATGTACATAAATAATGTTGGTTCATATTAAATTTTGGCCAAAAGTTTGATTTGACAATCGGTAGTTGCTCTCTATTATATCTACGTGAATTTGGCTTTCTTTCTGCTGTGCTTAGGAAATACGAGGTGGTGATAGCCCTCACAATATAAATTTAGGAGGTTTGATCCAAGGAACCTAGGGGTAAACCTAACCTCCCGTAACTGCAGGAGAAGGGAGCGGTGGAATCGGAAACGGTCCGCCGCAAGGATTGATTTGGCATCCTCGTACCCTCTATCCCGTCCTTTTGGGCGGAGGTAGCTCCCGGTGAATGCGGCGGCTATGCGGGAGAGTGTATGATGTCCCTTCCCCAAAACCATAGGTAGACATTTAGATGAAGCCAATTGACAACATTGTTCTATGGTACACAAGCGAAACCGAAGTCCTAGAATCGCCTTTTAAGACCTCGACACACTCTTTTCCTCCTCCGTGTGACACTGTACAGAGTAGGGTCCACCGATAGTCCTCACCAACCAACTTTCTTAGAGATTTCGTCCGAACAATCGCAACCACTTAATGTATTGGTATTCAAATCCAAGTCCTTGTGGGATCGATAAATCTTTATTACTTGATGACATTCGTGCACTTGCGGGCGTTGAGCACGAGCGTGCACTTTGAGTCCTCGACGGTATCCATCGTGAGATTCTGGGTCGCGTCCGTGCGCATCAGTGGGCTCGACTTTATCCTGCTGAAAGTAAAGTCGTCTAGGTAGGGAGCTCTACACTTTGATAGGCTGAAGAGGATGATCTCTGTTGGGAAACCGATCCAGATCTGATGTTCACAACGTCGCGGGCAAATACTTCGCACAACTGCAGTGGAAATAAATAATTATACTGGATCCCACCAGAGATCCATGCAAAACTATATAAATCATTTTTTATCTAGTCTAGATCTAATCTAGAAGAGCAATATACCTTCGGTGTGTGCCCTTCGCAATCCCGCTTTACCAAATGCTGTCGGATCTCAATACGGTAAGGGTAATCATATATCTATGGTATCCACACTGACACCCACACGATTTGGAGTCACGTTGTGCTAGCAACCCCTAGCAAAATGCCAAGAACTCTTTGGAAGAAGAAGGAGAGGAAGGAGGAGATAAGAGAACTCTTCTCTTGGCCCTTTTGGCTTGCACGACCAAAACCAAATCCACACCACAAAATCTGCATTCCATGTTGAGCACCAAAATCCATTTTATGCTCAAGCCATCAATGTCATTATCTCCTCATTAAGACATCTCTTAATACCAAGACCCATGGTATTCTCCTTCATGAATTCTCATCAGGAATACCAAGGCTCTTGGTATTCTCATGCATGATTAATCAAATTAATCATGCATGATGATGAATCATCTTACATGGTTCAACTTGAGTCTAATTCAAGTTTAACCAGTTTGAGTCTAACTCAAATCTTGGCCATATGCTCAATTTTCCTTTTAGTCCCACTAAAAGAAACCATCTCCAAAATAGAATGTCATTTGTGTGTGACCCTATAGGCTCTTGTAACATTGGCAATGTATCTAAAACTCATTTTAGATACATAAACAATGAGCGACATCTAGCAATACATCATTGCTACCCAAGTTACAAGATCGTCGAGACCTGATAACCTTTCCGTGACTATTATCATATATGACGGTGTCCTTCTATCTCTGATATTTTAGATCGATCAATGAGGCATAGACTCTGTCATCCCCTTATCGATCTTTACGTTTCTTGATCCCCAAGTAGACTCATTCAAACAAATGAGCTCAATATCCCATATTGACTCATTTGAGCATGGCCATGCATTTCGTGGTCCTACTCTATCAAGAGGCCAAAGATATCACTCCTGTCATATAGGAGGGATAGATCCCATCTACATCACTCATATCCCTCCGCATAATTCGTTACATACCCAGTGATTGCCATTATAGTCACCCTGTTATGGCGTGACATTAGACGATACCAAAGTACATAACTCCTTATGTAGGGAACCGTAGTAACTTCAGGTCTAAGGACTATTCATACCAATAGTCACATGAGAAAGTATATGATACTCATATAATGATCCATGATAATTTCTCATGGTGGGTCAATTTAGTATATATATTCTCCAATATATATACCCATGTGTCAATGTGATATCACATATCCATGACTTGTGAGATCAAGTCATCCATTGACCTACATGCTAGTCTCAATGTATTAATATTGCCCTTGTATATTAATACTTGACTAGGAATATTAAGAATAGTGTTCTCTACAGCTTCTCATAATCAATTCTACCAATTGATATACTGTACATTAGAACCTACTATTCAAGGATATTATTATTGAAGGGTTTTGCTTATCGAGTCGGTGAGGGGAAACATCGCTTCCCACTACACCTTGGTTGTTTGTTCATGGCGATCCCGTCGATGTCCTCGGATTAAAAAATTTAATCCTAGATAAAAGGGATTGCTCAAACAACCAAGTCATCATCGTGCTATCCGTTTAGAGAGGTCACTTGAACAAACTCGTTGTTCAAGCGACCAACCTCTATTCTACGAGTAGCCGCAGAATAGACGATGTACGGATCGTCGATTTTTGTGTTTATGTTCGGGATCTAAGTATTATTTAGCCACAAACAGATTTATATCATGCTCATAATTGAAAAACAAATACAAACATATAACATATAAAAATTAGAGAATCGATATACCTCTCAATCTTCTAATGTATGACCTTCCTCCTTTTGGACGTCGTGTGGGCGACGATCTACAAAAAGTTGAAGCTCCTAGATCACAAATCTTCCTTCCTTGCTCTTCCAAAGCAAGAGGAAGAATAGAAACAAAGCTCTATTCCTTCTTTCAACCAACCAATAACTTCCAAGGAGGAAGCTTGCCGCCGACCAAGAAGGAAGAGGAGATTGAGAGTGGCCGGCCAAAAGCTTCAAGGGAGGACCCTAAACCTTTGTTCCACTGGCCAAGGAGAAGGAGAGGACCTGTTTTGGATGCCGGCCAAGGGCTGGAAGGAACTCCAAGGGCGCTGGAAGCTTGGGGAAGAAGAACAACACAAGGAAAATATTTCCTTATTAGGTGCCGCCCAAGCCCAAACCCTAGCTCCTATGCCTTGCCGCCCACTTCCAAAACCCTAGCTTCTCTTGAATTTTTCTCCACGCCAACCCCTTGCCCTCCTTTTATAGAGTTATGGATAAGCCTCCTTTTAATCTCCACCATTGGTTCTAGGGATTTAATCTCAACCGTCAGATCTAGAGATTTAATCTCAACCGTCGGATCTAGAGATTTAATCTCTACCTTTGGATCTAGAGTTTTGTTTCTATCCATTGGATCTAAGCTTCATGAGGTGTTAATAGGCTACATTAGGGACCATGAGGAGGAGTTGGATCTTGGCCACCCATGGATCAAGCCCACATAAAGTCCGATCCATTAATGATAATCCAATCCGCTAAAGGATTATCATTGATATACCTCACCAACCCCATAATTTAATATGAGCTCCATATATTATTTGTATATTTTCTCCTCGTGTTTAAGATCTCGAATGTCCATCAATTAATTAATTTATTGACCATTAATTAATCAACATCTAACTCCATGAGTAGTACCACTCAACCTTTTCATCATGCTGGACCAAGTCCACCTGTAGGGTTTACATGATGAACCTTATGAGCTCCTCAAGGTGACATCATCATCCTAATATATAGGACACGGTTTCCTCCTATAATTAACGACACACAATATAAATAATTTCATCTCCCAACTTACCGATCCTATCGATTTAATCTATAAATCTCGTCCATTGGTAAATCAAAGAGATGAATACTAAGTATATGTGCCCGTTATTATATCGGGATTAAGAGCATGTACAAAATAATATCTGAGGTCTGATTCGATTATGTAGTTAGTAATAAATCGAATCACCTCTAAGTCAGTCCTGCTCAATACACTACAACCATTCCGATGGTTTGTCCAATGTCATCTTGGTTGTGAGCCTTTACTTATACTTTACAAGGAGCCGATAACATGATCTCCCGTGTGACACCACACACCATGTTATCTACAATGTAATGTATTAGACAATATTGCATAACCATAAAAATGCACACAATGATCATGTGATTCTTATTTCAAAATAAAGATGTTCATACAAAAGATAGACTTTTCAGTATACATCCCTACAATATACCACTTATACTAAAAGACTATATTGTCCTCAAACTGCCATACATCTGATCCCCATTCCCTCCACATGCCTATCAAAAGCTCTCGCCTGAAGGGCCTTAGTGAAAGGATCTGCCAGGTTATCCTCTGATGCAATCTTGCCCACAACAACTTCTCCTCTCTTTACGATTTCTCGTATTAGGTGGTACTTGCGCTCTATGTGTTTACTAGCCTTATGGGCTCGTGGTTCCTTCGAGTTTGCAACTGCACCACTATTATCACAATAAATTATGATAGTTCTGGGCAAACCAGGAATCACATCCAAGTTCATCAGGAAGTTCCTGAGCCACACAGCTTCTTTGGCCGCCTCAGAGGCTGCCACATACTCAGCTTCCATGGTGGAGTCCGCCACGTATTTCTGCTTGACACTCCTCCATACAATGACTCCACCTCCCAAAGTAAACACAAAACCTGAGGTAGACTTACTGTTATCCCTATCAGATTGGAAGTCGGAATCCGTGTAACCCATAGGGAGTAATTGGTTTGCCCGGTAAACTAGCATATAATCCCTAGTCCTTCTCAGGTACTTCAATATATGTTTTACCGCAGTCCAATGTCCCTGTCCTAGATTACTCTGATATCTGCTGACCATGCCCACGACAAAGCAGATATCTGGTCTCGTACATAGTATCGCGTACACGAGGCTTCCTACTGCCGAAGCATAAGGAACCGCCTTCATCTCCTCTATCTCCTCAGATGATCTAGGACACATCTCCTTAGATAAAGGAACTCCATGCCTAAAAGGTAGAAAACCCATCTTGGAGTTCTGCATGCTAAAACGATCCATAATCGTGTCTATGTATGAAGCTTGGGATGAGCACAATATCCTTTTCCTGTGATCCCTTATAACCTTGATCCCAAGGATGTATCCCACTTCTCCCAAGTCTTTTATATCAAACTGTTTGGACAACCATACCCTTACGTCTGATAACACCTTGATATTGTTGCCAATCAGCAAAATGCCATCTACGTATAGTACAAGAAATACCACTACGTTTCTGTCACATCTCTTGTATACACAAGACTCATCCGGACTTTGAATAAATCCATAAGACTGAATTACCACATCAAAGCGGATGTTCCAAGATCTCGAAGCTTGCTTCAATCCATAAATGGACTGATTAAGCTTACATACAAGATGCTCTTTGCCTTTAGCAATGAATCCCTCTGGTTGCTTCATATAGATGTTTTCCTCAAGACTTCCATTAAGGAAAGCTGTCTTGACATCCATCTGCCACACCTCATAATCCATATGAGTCGCTATGCATAAGAGAATCCGGATAGACTTAAGCATGGCTACAGTAAAAGGTCTCCTCATAATCGATACCCTCTTCCGAGTATACCCTTCGCAACAAGCCTCGCTTGAAGGTCTCAACCTTCCCATCTATTCCTCTCTTTCTTGTAGATCCACTTGCATCCAATGGTTTTACACCATCCGTGGTTCTACTAGCTCCTGCACTGATTTGAATCCATAGATTCAATCTCAAAGATTCATTGCACTTTGCCAAGATATCGTGATCTTTATCTTGGATTGCCTCACATATGTCCAGGATCAGTTCATGTTTGCCAGTGACCAAATCGTAAGATTCTCCCAAGAACATGAATCTATCAGTTCTCACAACCCTCCCACTACGACGAGGTATCACCTGTATCCTCCGTGACACGCGTGTGCATGACATGTGGTATATCCTCTCAGACGGTGGTACTAAAGAAGTGACTTCCCTTTAATTCCTCCTAACAATTTTACTCTTGGGCTTGTGGCTCATCACATAGTCTTTCTCTAGAAATCGGCTCAGGCTAACGATCACCTCTCGATCTCTAGGACTATAAAACAAACCACCCTTCGCTTCCTCTAGGATAGCCAACGAACATGCATACTGCATGAGGTTCCAACTTACCAAAGATTCGCTTCAAAGACATGTGCCGGACTCCCCATATCCTAATATGTCTTAGACTAGGCTTTCACGCCACCCACAACTCGTGGGAGTAGAAGGCACTGATTTAGATGGAACCAAGTTGTAATGTACACCGTCCAGATATCTAGAGCATATCCCCGTAACAACTGCAATCAAAATAACTCATCATCGATCTAACCATCTCCATAAGAGTCCTTGTGCCAGGTACCAATTGGGATTGAATCCCAGCCTCTGATAAGTAGTTCCTAAACTCTCCCAAGAGGTACTCACCACCACGATCAGATTGTAGTGTCTTGATACTTTTACCTTGACGTTTCTCCACATCAGCCTTGAATTCTTTGAACTTGTCAAAGCATTCAGACTTGCGGCGCATCAGGTAAATGTATCCATATCTTGAGTAATCATCTATAAAAGAGACGAAATACTCAAAACCACCTCTAGCCTGGATAGACATAGGACCACACAAATCAAAATGAACCAATTCTAACACATCTTTGGCTTTATACCCCTTGGCCTTAAAAGGCCTCTTGGTCATCTTACCCTCCAAGCAAGATTCGCAGGTTGGGAGATCCTCCACTACTAATGAACCCAAAGGTTCATCATCTATCAACCTTTGAATTCTGCTTAGGTTAATATGACCAAGCCTAAGATGCCAAAGATATGTTTGGTTCATCTTCGAAGGTTCTTTTCTCTTATTAGAATTAGAAGATGAGTTACTAATTTCAATATGCATTGTGGGAGCTTTTGGTTCAAGTGTGTACAAATTTCCTATCAATGCACCCGAACAGATAATGTCCCTATTCCTTTTTATAACAACTCTGTCATTAAAAGAAATAGAATATTCATCCTTAAACAATTTAGAAACTGAAATTAAATTCTTTCTAAATAAGGGTACATAAATGCAATTCTTAAGAACCAAAAGTTTATTTTTCTCAAAAGATAAATGAAAGTACATACGGTAATCTCCCCTTCAATTAAATGTCGTTTCCTGGAACCCCTACAAAGTATTGCAGACATGATCAGTGGCTCCCGTATCTACACACCAGGTGCCGGTAGATAACACCGATAAACATGTTTCAACGACTAGACCAAAAGATATACCTTTGTTCTTGCGGTTGGAGTTGCGTATTGCTAGTGTCTTATCCTTCTAGTGAAGCACTTGCCTTTCGGCTTCTTCACTCCTCCTGAGTACCTCCACGCCTTTGCCCTGTTTCTTCTTCTTCTTGCCTTTTGGCTTAAGTAGAAACCTTTTAGGTCACCATGGCATGTGCTGAGCACTCGTGAAATAGCCCCTCTGCTGCTGGAGTTACATGAAGTTCGCCATGAAATACAACCTTTTGTTCATGTTGTAGTTCAGGTGAAACTGCTCAAAACTCCTAGGTAGAGACTGGAGTATGATATTGACTTGGGTTTCCCCATTGATCTCAGCTCCAAGGACCTCCAGCTCATTCAAATGAGCCATCATCTTGAGAATATGATCCCTCACAGGTGTTCCCTCGATCATGGTGGTCGTCATCAAGTTTCTCATGGCTTCTTGCCTAGCAGCCCGATTCTGGTGTCCGAAAAGCTCCTTGAAATTGAGCATCATATCATAAGCAGTGGGCATGGCTTGATGCTGATGTTGTAGTACATTTGACATAGATGCCAAAATGTAACACCGCGCCATCTCATCAGCCTTGATCCACTTCTTATAGCTCTCTCTCTCCTTTTCCCCAGAATCATCTGTAGGCTTGGGAGGGCACTCTTCGAGGAGTACATATTTGTATTCCTCAGCAGTCATGACAATGTCTAGATTCCTCTTCCAATCAACATAGTTGAGTTCAGTAAGTTTGTTCTCTTTCAATATCACAACAAGTGGGTTGAAAGTCATTTTGAAAGAAAACCTAAGAATCACATAAATCAAAAAATTAGATTTCAAAAAATTATTGATTCCTCAAACAATAAAATTTTAAAATCAACCAACACCTCAAAACACCGAGAATATCCTATGCCACAATAGTGTGGACGTATACGAATTCTACATTTGTAAGAGGAGGGTTTACCCATTAATTTTACTATCTTGTCAACCTAACTTTTTGACAAGTAAAATTAATAGTTGGTTCCTCTTTGGCTCTACAAATAAAAGCAGTGACTTCGATGGGGAGGATACTTATATTTGTATCTAAGTGTTCACCATTACTCGGTACCAAGGTAATTATCTCGGGTTATGTGCCTTCCGATGGGGAAGTACACACGCTCCTTGATAATTCTCTATAACCATATTTGACCTTGTGATCCACAAACAAACTCATCCGATGGGGAGGAAGGCACTCAGAGCCGACGCGCAAGTTTGTTTGCATCACTTGTCAAATTGTAATGGAGGCTGTGGGAATTTTAAAAAAAAAATTCCCTCTCCCACTTGGTAATTTGAAATTGAGGAATTTTCCTAGCCTACGACATGCATATCAAACAAAAAGCAATAAATATGAAAAATAAATTATTTTCCAACTATTATGGCTTTTGTCTTCAATATGTCTCCCATCGCAATGCCATCTCGTCCGCTCCTCCTACGCCATGTACGAGCCATCCGGAGATCCGAGTTGAGACCAAAACCTATTTTAATTTACATCCATCGATCCTATACTCCATGAGGGAGTGTACATGAAATCTAGATCGAAAGTAAAATAAAATAAAGAGTGGCTAAACAATTCCGTATCTAATTTACAAAAAATCAAATACTAGCCTTGTCAACCCCGAGGATTCAACAAAATAAACATTTACACACATACAATCACATACACACATATGACCATAATAGTCGGATCTTATGCCTGCAACCAAAGAGTTAAACTATGCATATCCTACTATTATCCGGCACATATAATATATGAAAAGTGCATAAAAATTAACCGAATCCTAAACACACAGAACCGGAAACCTTGGCTCTGATACCAATTGAAGGGATTTGCTTATCGAGTCCGTGAGGGGAAACATCGCTTCCCACTACACCTTGGTTGTTTGTTCATGGTGATCCCATCGATGTCCCCGGATTAAAAAATTTAATCCTAAACAAAAGGGATTGCTCAAACAACCAAGTCATAGTCGTGCTATTCGTTTAGAGAGGTCACTTGAACAAACTCGTTATTCAAGCGATCAACCTCTATTCTACGAGTAGCTGCGGAATAGACGATGTACGGATCGTCGATTTTTATGTTTATGTTTGGGATCCAAGTATTATTTAGCCACAAACAGATTTATATCATGCTCATAATTGAAAAACAAATACAAACATGTAACATATAAAAATTAGAGAATCGATATACCTCTCGATCTTCTAATGTATGACCTTCCTCCTTTCAGACGTCGTGTGGGCGACGATCTACCAAAAGTTGAAGCTCCTAGATCGCAAATCTTCCTTCCTTGCTCTTCCAAAGCAAGAGGAAGAATAGAAACAAAGCTCTATTCCTTCTTTCAACCAACCAATTGTTAGAGATCATTTGGAAGCTAGAGGGGGGGTGAATAGCGCAGATGAAATTCGATCCCGTTCGTGTCTACAATTTCGTTAGTGCGCAGCGGAAATAGAAATAATAATAAAAGAAATAATGAAATGGACACAACACAAATCACAACAAGAGCATATAACGTGGTTCGGAACCGAACCGGTTCCTACTCCACGGATTGGGTTCGTACGAACCCTAGCGATGCCACAAACACCACTAACCAATAAAACTCCTTCTTGACACAAGTCAAGGGTGGAGAAACCCCTTACAAGTAATCTTACAACAATAAGATACAAATACAAGCAATTACAATAATGAATACGAAATACAAGTAAAGAAAAGACTTTACAACACTTGTTTTGATTGCTTGAATGCTTGGTTGCTTGCTT
Source organism: Wurfbainia villosa (assembly GCA_025175895.1). Taxonomy (NCBI): domain Eukaryota; kingdom Viridiplantae; phylum Streptophyta; class Magnoliopsida; order Zingiberales; family Zingiberaceae; genus Wurfbainia; species Wurfbainia villosa. The sequence goes on from CM046005.1 coordinate 77,920,742, forward strand.
GCACTTGGAGACCTGATTTGCACCAACAAATCGCCCCAATAGCCCTCAAGAACCGATACGAAAATCCTCCATCACGAGCTCCTTATAAAGCTTTAACCTGTGCTGGAAAAGGTCTATCAGTCGACTGATCGGGACCATCAGTCGACTGATGCCACTGTTGTCGTGAGACAACGGCTAGATCCACGCTGGATAAGGCCAACGGAACCTTCATCAGTCGACTGATCATGACCATCAGTCGACTGATGGAGCCTTCACTCGACCAGTCGAGTCTCGACTCCATTATGTGCCCAAAATACGAGCGCGGTCGGTGATCACCACGATCGATTTGATGGTGTGGCAAAGGGTTTAAGTTAGTGTGTTATGTTTATTTGATATGTGCGTTGAAGTCGTGAAGGACTTAGTAATTCGCACATGGAGCCATGGCGAGTTTCACATCTCATGACTCGTGCCTTGAGTCGGTGAAGGATAGCTTTGCGGAAGCCGTGCGCTTGGAGCATCCGAGGGACCGCCGGACGAGAAGCTTGGAGTGAAGCCGGAGGAAGTAGACTTCGAGGCAAGAGACGCGAAGGAGCATTGCAGAGCCGTGCGCCTGATGCTGCCGAGGGACGTGGCCGAGAACGAAGAGAACTTCGAAGGCGAAGGACTCCGAGAAATGAGAGTGAGCGATTGTAACCCGGGGAGGGGTAGCTCTTAGGTGAAACTTGGCCATTTGGCCAAGTGTCGGATGGGTTTTCGGCACGGTCATTGCCATGGAATGGCGATCGGTTCTGATCGAGTGTAGCTCGACCGTATCTGATCGCGGTTTGTGCGTGGGCATGCCATCGTTAGCGATCATTGCGCCAAGATATCGGCTGCTGGCGCGTGATCGGTCAATAGGGTTTTGCCAGAACCGCTCGTAGCCGCCCGGGCGATCGACTCTGCGTCTGATCGACTGGTGAGGTCCAGCAGGCGACTGCCAAGAGTTCCGTTGGACAACAACGGTCGGCATCCGATGTGTTCGGAGGCCGTTGTAGTAATGACGCGCCATGCGATCGTGATGGCGGCCAACGGAAGAAGTTAGCCCTCTCTATAAAAAGAGGGTGAGCCGAGAGGCTAATGCTTAAGTTCCAAACAATCTTCCTAGGGCCCCACAAGCTCTACACTCTTCTTACTCTCTTTTAATCCATTCTATTTGTAAGAAGAGTGATCTTGATTGTAAAGGGTACCTCCACCTAGCTTGGTGCAAAGGAGAGACCATTTAGTGGATTGGTTGAGCGGAGTGATTCACCGAGGACGAATCGGGGACCGTGGATTAGCGGCGTAGCCGTGAACCACGTTACATCTTGTGTTAGCATTGTCTATTTCCTTTGCTTTGTTTTTATTTGTTTATTTTGCTTGTATTGTTGTTTCCGCTTGCGCTAATCTAATTGTAGGCGAGCAAATTCCGATAACTAACGAGCGAGGGCTATTCACCCCCTCTGGCCGGCCATCCGATCTCCTACAAGTGGTATCGAGGAGGTTGCTTGTCACCGGACTAACCGCGCAACAAGCCCTACATCAAAAATGGCGGCTCCAACATCCACCCACGAGTTCGACGGCGAATTCTCTTGGTGGAAAAGGAGAATGGAGGTATTCTTGAAACCGATTTCGATATTATGCTTATAATGGAAAATGGTTTGAGTTGCCTAGGGATGAAAGGGGTGAGCCAATAGAGAAGTCAAGGTGGAATAAGAACAGCAGAGGAGCACCTTGCAAACTCAAAGGCAAAACATCATCTTCTCAATGTGCTCCCTCAACAAGAGATCAACCGGATCGGAGAATGCACTAGCGCCAAGAGATGTGGGAGAAGCTTGTAGAGCTTCATGAAGGCACCTCGGAGGCCAAGCTTGCAAGAAGAGACCTCCTCCGCTCCCAACTATCCAATATAAAACTAGAAAAGGGAGAAAAGGTAACCTCACTACACTCTAGGTTTAAAGAAATTTTAATTGGGCTAACAAGTGTAGGTGAGAAGCTATCGAAGGACATGCTCATGAAGGCTATAGATGCCTTTCCCGGTCCTCAAAGTGGAGTTCCATGGTGGACTCCTTCTATATGTCCAAGAACTTGGAAGTAAGTACCTTGGAGGAGTTCTTCTCGACAATGGAGCTCACGAAAGCGAGGCTTGAAGGAATTCAAGAAGAGCCAAGAATTCAACCCTCAAGAGGAGTAGCATTGTTGGCAAACAAGGGAAGAAGAAGATGGAAGTCCCTCCTCCGATGATGAAGCCTCCTCCTCCTCCATGGATAGCACCGAGGAAGCCTACATGGTAAGGAAGGTTATGCGTGTATTTAAGAATTTTAGATTTGATAAATCAAATGATAGGAATAGAAGACCGAGTGGGAAGGTGATATGCTACAATTGCCAAGGAGAGGGACACATAAGGGACAATTGTCCTCTCCTAAACAAAAGCAAGGAAGAGAGGAAAAAGAAAGAAGAAAAGAAGAAGAAAAAGGGGAGCAAGAAAAAGAAGGAAGAGGAGAAGAAGGCAAAAGAAAAAGGGAAGGCCAAAGCATTCAAGGCCAAGACATGGGATGATCCTTCCTCATCCTCCTCCTCATCATCGGATGAGGAGAATGCCTTTGTCGCCAATTTGGCCTTGATGGCCTTTGACGATTTGGATTGCTCCTCCTCCGAAAATGAAGGATCAAGCACAAGAGGAGAGAGCTCAAGTGAAGGGGGAGCCTCCTCCACATCATCATCCTCCTCATCATCCGAAGAAGAAGAGGACATGGAAACTATGGTAACCAATCTCTCACCTAGTAAAATAGTTTCTATGATTTCTAGTTTAACTAAGGATTTATTTAGAAGAAAAATAAATGCATGCTTGAACAAATTAAGGAATTAGAACAAAAATTAGAAAAGGCATGCTTAAATGATAATATTTCTTCTAGCTTAGATGATGCATGCTCACATGATTATATGCCTTTGGATGTTAGTGATGCATGTATAGAAGAAAATAGGGCATTAAGGGAAAAGGTAGATTATTTAACCAAAGCCCTAGGAAAATTCACAATTGGCTCCAACACCTTGAATATGATCATAGGGAGCCAAAGGGAAAGTTTTAACAAGAAAGGCCTAGGATATAAAGAGAAGAAAAATGAGAAGGCCTACAAATGCCTAATAGCTAGGGGACAAGATAAAAAGAAAGTAATAGCTAAGAAATGGATCCCCAAGGAATTTCTAGTGAACCCCATAGGTAAAAATCTATTTTGGGTTCCAAAATCCATCCTTAAGGGTTAGAAAACCCCTAGGGTAGTCAACCATATGAACTTGACCTATATCATATTTTGGTTGACTTAGGATGACGGGACAACATTTTTAGATAGTGTTGGGTGATGATAACGTGCCCATAAAAAGGTAATAATGCTTAAATCATGATGATTAATGTAATTTCTATGCATATGTGTAATCATGGTTTATGATTTTGATATTGGGCACATCATCATGAGAAATAGGTTTAAATCATGCTTTAGGTGATACTTTATTTATTATCATCATATAATGCCTAATGCATGGTTATAATTTGATGAAAACATGTATTTCATGATCATAATGTGAAATTAATTGATATATGTCATTATGATCATGTAGGTTGTTAGGTTGATACTTAACCATGATAGAATTGCTTGAATATATTGGTTAAGTATATATATACAAATACCCCCCCTAGGATGCATCTCACACTCACTATAGGCTAACTTGATTGCAAACTTAGCATGGGTGAGATGTTAGGATGATACAAATGTCCACTAATGCCTATGGCATTTAGATGTCATTTAAAGTATCAAAATATCAATAATAGACCAATCATGGGAAGGCTTATGTTTAATTAATAGACATATTGCCCAAAGATCATGGTTGGATATTTCTAATGTTTTCAAAACAATTTCTTACCTTAAAATACATGTATTCATGTTTTGAAACAATTGGATGCAAAACTAGGTAGCTAACTTGATACTAACATGCTCAAAAACTAGTGGTTTTTCAAGTGTTTGGATTTTTGGCAAATCTTGTAAAATATAATGATTTTTCATGAAAAACTATTTTTCCTTGATAGATATACTTAAGAGAAATATGTTCCTCGAATTTCATGATTTTTCTAATGTTCATAAATTTTTAATGAATTTCTTTATTTCATACTGAAAATAAGAAATTCGGCGTCCTTTATGCGATCATTGCCATCGATAGCTTGATCTTGGTGGCCTGTAAATCAGAACATTGAAGGCCGATTTCAGTTTGTGAACTTACAAGTGGTACCCAATTTTATAACTTGTCATATTTTCCCTCCATTAGACTTGATGCCATGGGTTCTTAACTTAGTGATAATCTTTTTGATGGTGTCAAAGGGGGAGAAAATATTATGTTTAAGTTAATTATAAAGGGGGGTAAATATATGGTAGGGGGGGGAAAATTTTTATAAAAAGGTTCATTGATTAAGGGGGATTTGCCTGTTGTTATATCATGTTTATCTTTACATGCTTTCTTACCCTTAGAATTTATATCAAATGTTTTTACCTAACTTAAACGGATTGCCACACATCAAAAAGGGGGAGATTGTTAGGGCAATCTCTTGCCGTGATATGGTTTTGATGGTGTGGCAAAGGGTTTAAGTTAGTGTGTTATGTTTATTTGATATGTGCGTTGAAGTCGTGCAGGACTTAGTAATTTGCACATGGAGCCATGGCGAGTTTCACATCTCATGACTCGTGCCTTGAGTCGGTGAAGGATAGCTTTGCAGGCCGTGCGCTTGGAGCATCCGAGGACCGCCGGACGAGAAGCTTGGAGTGAAGCCGGAGGAAGTAGACGAGGCAAGAGGCGAAGGAGCATTGCAGAGCCCGTCTGATCGCGAGGGGCGTGGCGAGAACGCAATTACGTATTGCTAAGGACTCAGGGAAATGAGTGGCGATTGTAACCCGGGAGGGGTAGCTCTTAGGTGAAACTTGGCCCATTTGGCCAAGTGTCGGATGGGTTTTCAGAGCACGGTCATTGCCATGGAATGGCGGTCGGTGCTAATCGAGTGTAGCTCATTGGTATCTATTGGTTTGTGGCGTGATCGGCGCGCCATCGTTAGCGATCATTGCCAAGACTAACGATCGGCTGCTGGCGCGGTCGGTAGTCAATAGGGTTTAGCCCGCAGCGCTCGTAGCAGGCGATCGACTACGTCGATCGGCCCAGTGAGTCCGGTGATCGTGCCAAAGTTCCGTTGGACAACAACGCTCGGCATCCGGCGTGTTCGGAGGCCGTTGTAGTGGCAATGATCATTGCCATGGCGTGATCGTGATGGCGAGCAGGAAGAAGTTAGCCCTCTCTATAAAAAGAGAGGGTGTGAGCCTTTGAGAGGCTAATGCTTAAGTTCCAAACAATCTTCCTAGTGCCCCACAAGCTCTAAACTCTTCTTACTCGCTTTTAATCCATTCTATTTGTAAGAAGAGTGATCTTGATTGTAAAGGTTACCTCCACCTAGCTTGGTGCAAAGGAGAGACCATTTAGTGGATTGGTTGAGCGGAGTGATTCACCGAGGACGAATCGGGGACCGTGGATTAGCGGCGTAGCCGTGAACCACGTTACATCTTGTGTTAGCATTGTCTATTTCCTTTGCTTTGTTTTTATTTGTTTAATTTGTTTGTATTGTTGTTTCCGCTTGCGCTAATCTAATTGTAGACGAGCAAATTCCGATAACCAACGAACGAGGGCTATTCACCCCCCCTCTAGCCGGCCATCCGATCTCCTACATGCTCGAGCCATCAGTCGACTGCTTACCTCTGGCAGTCGACTGCTAGGCCATAACCCACAGTCAAACCCTAGTTGACTCGGTCCAGTCGACTACCACATGGCACCAGTCGACTGACACACCTCAAATATGAGGTTTTAGCCCAAGTATGGTTCCCCCATACTTGCTAGACTACCCTTAGCCTAGACCTAAACCTTCTAGCCACCTCCATCAGCCTCACGCCTCTCGGATCCCTCCAAGTCATCCATGACTTGTTCATCCATTGCGCTAGCCTTCAGGTGCTTCCATCGGCTATGTCATGCTAACGGTGTCTACACCGCCAAGGCACATTGGACTTATGCCGCCAAGACTCCGCTTGGACTTTACGCCGCCAACTATTGGACTTATGCTGCCAAGACTACCGCTTGGACTTTACGCCGCCAATATCAATCCCCTTGGACTTCAAATGCCAACCCATGTTGGACTTCTCAAATGCCAAGACCATACTTGGACTTTCCTTGCCAACCCATGTTGGACTTCTCAAATGCCAAGACCATGCTTGGACTTTCCCTTGCCAACTCATGTTGGACTTTTACATTGCCAAGACCATGCTTGGACTTTCCCGTCCAAGAACTCAAGACTTGGACTTACCATGACAATTACATTGTCATATGTTTTTGTCAAACCATCAAAACACATCAAGACATCACTCGAGCCAAACTCGAGTCCTGGTCAATCGTGACCTGGGCCGATTGCACCAACAATCTCCCCCTTTTTGATGTTTGACAAAAACCAAACAAACTATTGAGTTAGAACACTAACTCAAATCCCTTACCAATTTTCCCAAATTGGTAAATACTCTCCAAATGTTCTCCCCCAAACATTCTCCCCCTTTTTGACTAACAGCAAAAAGGTTGTCTCCCCAAGAGGGTCAATGTCTCATGTCCCAATGAGATCTTACAATCTCCCCCTTGGTCCAAAAATACTTAGGATGCCTACCATCTTCCTAGTGATAAGTCTCATATCACTCAAGAGAGGCAATCCTATTCACTCTCCCAATTTCCAAATTGGGTATCAAGAATTCCATTTTCCTCCTCATGAGGGAAAAAGAAAAAAAATTCCATCCATCATCCCATGATGGATACCTCCCCCTAAAGGCTTGCTCCCCCTTGACCATTGCACCAACAATGTCCTTGGGAATTCCCTAAGCCAATAGGAATTCTAAGCCATCAAAATTAAGGTTAGAAATTCAATATTGAACTTTCCAGCACCTTAAAATTGATACAAACCCTAAACACGTCTCCTAATCCATATCCAATGGATTCTCACCCTTTATCATGCTTCCCAAAGCATATCATAGAGTTAAGAGTGGTTAGGGACCTTAACCGCAGTGGAAATCGGGTTAAACAACTTTGGTTACCCCGAAATCAGGCTATCAGTCGACTGTACCTACGGTCGATTGATGTGTCCATCGATCGTAGCGCGAAGCAATGAGTGATACAACGCTGCTGATCGAGTCAACGCTGCCATCATCATTGCCTTGTAGAAGCGATCGATAACTGAAAATCTAATTTTCAGAAATCAGACTCGACTTCTAGAAATGCATAAGTAATTCTACGTAAATCAAAAAATCACGAAACTTGATACGTATATTACTTAACACACATACAATCAGTGAAAAATTTTGGAAAAATATTTTTACCATTGAAATAGGAGATTGGTACAAAGTTCAAAACTATTAAAAACTTTAAAGTTTTTGATCTACTTTGTATCAACTTCTACAATGATGATGACTATCAAAAGATAGATTTCACCAAGGTTTTCTAAATTGATTTTAAGATGTTTTTTGAAAACCTATTTTGAACCATAATTTATTGGCTAAATATACATAGCTTGTATATTAGCTTTCCTTATGATTCTTGGTGATAATTAAAATAAGTTTAAGTTCATCTAGATGCACTACTTGTGCACCTTGAACCTAACTTATTATCCTAGCATCTCACCTGTATCTAGGATGTATAAATACACATACATGTCAATGTGATGTGAGATGTGGGTTTGAGTTCACTTTATCTATGGTTTCATGCATTTCCTAGGCAACCCTACTTGATTCCCTTATAAATGGGACTTCAAGTCACGCCATAGTCCTTAAATCAATTTCAATCAAGTTAATGCATGAATGTATGATCATGGCATAAATGATAGCATTATTAAAACATGGCCAATGATCATGATGTCATGACATATGATGAAATTTAAGAACACATGACATCTAACATAACCCTAAACAATGTCATGACATGGTATATGATAGGATGCAATTTCATGTCATAATATATCAACTTTCATAAGCAATACAATTAAACAAATATTCATCCATACACACAAGATTTTTCAGAAACAAAGATTTCATTTAACTTAAAACTTGTCTTTTACATTCAAAATGGAGATTGGCTATGCTCAATCTCACTACAAAAATTGACAACCACAGAACATCTAATATCCTCTAATCGTCCGCAGGAGGTGGCGGTGGAGGAGGCTGCTGACTCAGGGTCCAGGCCCGCATCATCTCTAGCATATCGAGCTGATGCTGCTCTATGCGGCTCTGGGACTCCTCCATCCTATCGAGACGTGCACTGAAGGATGCGGCCCGCTAATATCTATCTCGGCGACCTAGAGTCCATCGTGATAGTCTGAAATCGGACTCCGGTAACGCGGCGATCGATGGACCGCCCGATGTGCCGGCATCTGGTCATCCTCATCAGTGGTATCCGCATCCTCGTGGTCCTCTGTCGCCTCTCTGGGTACCGGAGGATGCTGTCTGCGTGCCCTGGGTGGTGGTCGTGGCGCCAACTCCATCTGTCCAGCGCCCATCCGTAGCTTTGCTAACGAGAAGTTACGAACTGATATATAGTCGTACACCTCCAATAGCGCTCGCAGAGAGCCCCTGTGGATGTTGACGCCTACGGAGTCTAACCATGCTGTGATGATATGACCAAATGGCATATGTGGGGAAATGAAGTGCACAATGCAGTGGAAAATGTTTAATGCAAAGTTTATATCTAACTGATGACGCATGGCATATAGAAGAAAAAGATGGGGAGGCCGAATCTTGGCCAGACCCCGAGTGACAATGGGAAGAAAACACCCAACAATGACCTTGTAAAGGACATTGTCAGTCTGATAACTCGATGATAGGAAATAGATTACGGCGGTGGGACGAGGATAACCAAAGATATGCTCATGCATGGACTCCATAGAGATATGGTCAAAAGGTTCAGGTAAAGGAAAATCCATGGTAGGGTAAAAGATAAAGGTGTCATCTGAAGGCCTACACTTGAGAAACTCCTGCAGTATCGCAGGAGTGAACTCTAACTCGCGTTTTGCAACGCGAGTAGTGTAAGTAGGGCCGTCATCCACCTTTTTAAGGTTTTGATAGAATTTTTTAACAAGGTCATCATTAATTGGATGCGTGCATAAGACGATTTTCATTAGATTGTAGTATGCAATTAATTCCATGACATCACTACAATGTCGATTGAAAAAATCTCTATCGATGTACCTAACCAACATAGGTTGGTACAATCGAGATTCACCCTCGGGTGGATCATTCCCTGAGCTCTCCTATTATGAATGCAATGTAATGATATGACATGCAATGGCAATAATACACGATTAGATAAACCTAAATTGTAATGGAAATGAATTTTAGGGCTCGGAAAAAAAATCGTTACTTAGGCGCCATTTGAAGATGTGGTCGGAGGGAAGACTCAAATGTTGCTGGGGGTCGCCGGAAAAGTCGCCAGAGAACTTCAGACGCCGGAACCCTAATCAGAACAAGGAAAAATAAGCCCTAAATCGCGTGAACTAGGGCTCTAAATAGGTGAAAAATGGAAGAGGAGAGACTCATCTATCAAACCTAACACTTGGGAGGTTGGCACGGCCGGAAGAGTTGGTCGGAGAGGAGAGCGTCGGAGAAGGAAGGAGAAGAAGGGCTCGTCGCGTGAAGGACGCCGAACCCTAGCGGTTTGGCGTTATAAAACGCGATTCGATCGATCGATGTGGAGCATCATCGTGATAGCGATTTATTACCGGGTTACCGGACGATCGATCCGACGCAATCGATCAGAACCTTCTATAACGTGCTCTCGAGCATCACGATCGAGATGTTGCTCATCGATCGATGAGCATATCACTCGATTGCTCGTCGAGCACTCGACTGATGGCCCTCGGCCTCGGTGAACAGTACCATCAGTCGACTGATGGACCTCATCAGTCGACTGATGTTCAATCAGTCGAGTCATGAAGCTAGCACTCGACTGATGGTCGTATCGTATCGCGCTATAGTTATCGATGAGATCGGACAATCGATATCGCGATCGATATCTCGATTTCCAGATTTCATCATCTTAATTATTCCATTTTATCACGTTAGATCTTGTATATCGAATGTATTGATGTTATACTTTTATTCATGTATTTGTTAATGTATTTTAATGTTTTATTTCATTTTTGCAAACATTAACATTCAATGATTTCCAAAACCTAACATCTCACCCTTTCTAAGTGTTAAAATACACAATCAAGGTAAAAGACTTGTTTTGTGAGATGTAATCTATCCTAGACATTCCTTCCATGCAAAAATATGGTAAAACATATGAAGCATGGTGAATACAAGACATCAAGTTGTGTGGCACTTGAGTATCACTCTAGATGTTACCTTTACATCTTAACCACACATCTCTTGATACATGACCTTCCAAAGTGTGCCAATAATCAAAGTTACACACTATGACCTCTAAATCTAGATTGTGTCAATTTTATTGATTTTCATGTTTTCAAGATATATATTGACACATCCTAAAATTCTTTGAAGTTAAGGCACAACGATATTTCCAAGGTAACCATAACCTTGAAAGTAACCTAAGGTGCCACCTTTATCATGGTTGAGTTAACTACCCATCCAATCAAGGTTGGCACACCCTAAACCCATTTAGCGTGAATCAATCACGCTCTTAGGAACCCAAAACCGATTTGAGCTCCTAGGGTTAATTAGGTATTCCTTAGGGATAACCTCCCTAGATACCTTCCTAATGACCCTCCTAGGCTTATTAGCCTTGGTTATTTTGGTCTTGCCTAGGTTAACCTTAGGGATTGCCTCCCTAACAACCTTCTTAGTGGCCATCCTAGGTTTCTTCGAAACCTTGGCCATTAGGCACAAACCTTGGTCAACTCTAGGAATGACTTTCCCATTGACCTTGGTCTTTCTAGACCTAGTTAGTGTCCCATAGTCGAATGGAACACTATGGTAAGTCACCTTGGACTTAAGTTTGTGACCCAAACCATTCTTGCCCTTGGTTGACTTTTGACTCTTAGGTCCTAGATGTTGACTTTGACTTCTTGACCTAAGAGTTTGACAATTTGACCCTTGAAATTGATTTTGTATCTTGTTTAGGGTCTTTTCCAATGTCTCAAGCCTTGACCTCAAGGCTTGGTTCTCTAATTCTAATTGCCCAATTTTAGAATTTTTATTTAAATCTTGGGCATTGGACTTTCTTGGCATATGCCTAGTCCATTTTGGATTAAAACCTAGATGTTCTTGTATTTTCTTAATAGATTCCCTAGGTATTGTTTTTCTAGGGACATTAGTCCCAAATTTCTCCTTATTCTTAAGGTGAACATTCTTATCTCCTAAACAAATATGTTTGTTATTTCTAGCATGCTCTTTATGATACATAACAAAATTGCTAAAATTAGTTCTAGCATGCTTTTTAATGTTTAAATTAGATGGAGCATTATTTAAATATACCTTAGGGTTTGCCTTAGTGGCTCCCCCTACTTGTGATGCTCCCCTTTGCCCCTTCTTCTTCTTCTTTGGGCATTGACTCCGGTAATGACCCGGTAGTCGGCATTTGAAGCAAATAACATGCTCCTTGCTCTTTTGACTTGGAGAACCGGCGCCCGTTGACTTTTGTTGACTTTTAGGCGTCGGAGGAGCTTTCTTGATCCTCTTTGGGCATTTGCTCTTGTAATGCCCATACTCCATACACTCAAAGCACATAATATGATTTTTATTTGAAAATAAAGTGTTTGAGTTACCTAGGGTGGTGGTAGGTGTCGGAGTTGAATTTTGAGCTTCCTCATCTTGATCGGATGTTGAAAGCTCTTCTTGAGGTTGCTCCGGTGTAGAGGATGGTCTCTCCTCCTCAATCCTAGAAGTAGATGCTGTTAGGGCAATCTCTTGCCGTAATATGGTTTTGATAGTATGGCAAAGGGTTTAAGTTAGTTTGATATGTTGATATGTGCGTTGAAGTCGTGCAGGACTTAGTAATTCGCACATGGAGCCATGGCGAGTTTCACATCTCATGACTCGTGCCTTGAGTCGGTGAAGGATAGCTTTGCAGAAGCCGTGCGCTTGGAGCATCCGAGGGACCGTCGGACGAGGAGCTTGGAGTGAAGTCGGAGGAAGCAGACTTCGAGGCAAGAGACGCGAAGGAGCATTGTAGAGTCGTGCGCCTGATGCTGCCGAGGGACGTGGCCGCGAACGAAGAGAACTTCGAAGGCGAGGGACTCCGAGGGATGAGAGTGAGCGATTGTAACCCGGGAAGGGTAGCTCTTAGGTGAAACTTGGCCATTTGACCAAGTGTCGGATGAGTTTTCCCGACACCAGTCGACTGCTCTGAGTCGATGGTTCGATCGACTGGTCTAATGTGGCTGAATCAAGTTGATCAGTTGACTGCCAACATGGGCAGTCGACTGATGGTTTGTTCAATCGACTGCCAAGGGACGCGTGTGATCGATGTCAGACCTCGTTGAGGACTCGATGGTTGACATCGATCGGTGATGGGTGCCATCGATCGATGATGCGATCGTTGGATAGTATCCAGCGTGGAAAGCGATCGTTATTGGCAGCGCTGACACGACCGATGGGTGCCATCAGTCGACTGCTCCTGTGTCAACGGGAAGAAACCCTCTTCCTCTATAAAAAGGAAGGGGATGAGGCTTTGGGGGGTTAATGCTTATGCTCAAAATTGCTCCCAAAGTGCTCTAAGTGTTCTTCCACTCTTCTTACTAGTTTTATTTCCATTCTATTGTAAGAAGAGAGATTGTAAAGAGGTTACCTCCACCTAGCTTTGTGCAAAGGAGAGATCTAGTGGATAGATTGCGGAGTGATTCACCGTGGACGAATCGAACCGTGGATTAGCGGCGTAGCCGTGAACCACGTTACATCTCGGTGTTTGTATTGTCTTTGTTTTATTTCTATTTGCTTGTCTTAGTTTATTGCTTCCGCTTGCGCTAACGTTTTGTAGACGAGTGAATTACGAAAGAGGGCTATTCACCCCCCTCTAGCCGACCATTCGTACCGATTCGATCCCCAACAAGTGGTATCAGAGTCAGGTTGTTTGTCGAGGACTAACCACCGCAACAAACACTTCATCTAAAGATGGCCGGCTCAAACATCCACCCACCGAAGTTCGACGGCGAATTCTCTTGGTGGAAAAAGAGAATGGAGGTATTCTTCGAAACCGACTTTGAAATCCTTTTAATAATGGAAAACGGTTTCTGTTAGGGCAATCTCTTGCCGTAATATGGTTTTGATGGTGTGGAAAAGGGTTTAAGTTAGTTTGATATGTTGATTTGATATGTGCGTTGAAGTCGTGCAGGACTTAGTAATTCGCACATGGAGCCATGGCGAGTTTCACATCTCATGACTCGTGCCTTGAGTCGGTGAAGGATAGCTTTGCGGAAGCCGTGCGCTTGGAGCATCCGAGGGACCACCGGACGAGGAGCTTGGAGTGATGCCGGAGGAAGTAGACTTCGAGGCAAGAGACGCGAAGGAGCATTGCAGAGCCGTGCGCCTGATGTTGCCGAGGGACGTGGCCGCTAACGAAGAGAACTTCAAAGGCGAGGGACTCCGAGGGATGAGAGTGAGCGATTGTAACTCGGGAAGGGTAGCTCTTAGGTGAAACTTGGCCATTTGGCCAAGTGTCGGATGAGTTTTCCCGACACCAGTCGACTGTCATGTCATGGCAATCGACTGCTCTGAGTCGATGGGTCGATCGACTGGTCTAATATGGCTGAATCAAGTTGACAAGTCATTTGCCGGCATGGGCGGTCGATCGATGATGGCTGATCAATCGGTCGATCGCAAGGGATGGCGGTCGGATGTCACCGCACGGCACGCAGAATGGAGTCGACCTCGTTGAGGACTCGGTGGTTGACATCGATCGGTCGATGGGTGCCATCGATCGTGATGCGATCTTTGATTGGATGGTATCCAATGTGGAAGCGGCCGTTATTGGCAGCGGCTCTGGCGCCGATGGGTGCCATCACTCTTCCTCTATAAAAAGGAAGGGGATGAGGCTTTGGGAGGCTAATGCTTATGCTCCTAATTGCTCCCAAAGTGCTCTAAGTGTTCTTCCACTCTTCTTACTAGTTTTATCTCCATTCTATTGTAAGAAGAGAGATTGTAAAGAGGTTACCTCCACCTAGCTTTGTGCAAAGGAGAGATCTAGTGGATAGATTGCGGAGTGATTCACCGTGGACGAATCAGATCGTGGATTAGCGGCGTAGCCGTGAACCACGTTACATCTCCGTGTTTGTATTGTCTTTGTTTTATGTCTATTTGCTTGTCTTAGTTTATTGCTTCCGCTTGCGCTAACGTTTTGTAGACGAGCAAAATACGACGACCAACGAACGAGGGCTATTCACCCCCCTCTAGTCGGCCGTACCGATCCCCTACAAGTGGTATCAGAGCCAAGTCGTTTGTCGAGGACTAACCGCCGCAACAAACACTTCATCTAAAGATGGCCGGCTCAAACATCCACCCACCGAAGTTCGACGGCGAATTCTCTTGGTGGAAAAAGAGAATGGAGGTATTCTTCGAAACCGACTTTGAAATCCCTTTAATAATGGAAAACGGTTTCGAGTTGCCTAGGAACAAAAATGGGGAGCCATTGGAGAAATCTAGGTGGATCAAGAGGCAAAGAGAAGAATACTTGGCAAATTCAAAGGCCAAGCACCACCTATACAATGTCCTCCCTCAACAAGAAGTCAATAGGATAGGAGAGTGTGCTAGCGCCAAGGAAATGTGGGAGAAACTAATAGAAATCCATGAAGGCACATCCGAAGCAAAGCTAGCAAGGAGAGACGTTTTTCGCTCCCAATTGTCCAATATCAAACTTGAAAAGGGAGAAAAGGTAAAATCCCTACACTCTAGATTTAAGGAAATACTAACCGGTTTAACAAGTGTAGGTGAAAAACTCTCCAACCGGGATATGGTAATGAAGGCCATAGATGCCTTTCCCCGGTCCTCAAAATGGAGCTCCATGGTGGACTCATTTTATATCTCCAAGAACTTAGAAGTGAGCACCTTGGAGGAATTCTTTTCAACCATGGAGCTTCATGAGACAAGGCTTGAAGGTATACAAGAAGAGCCTAGAGTCCAAAATTCACGGGGAGTAGCCTTGATGGCAAACAAGGGGAAGAAGAAGATGGAAGTCCCCTCCTCCTCCGATGACGAAGCGTCTTCCTCCTCCTCCATGGATAGCACCGAAGAAGCCTATATGGTAAGGAGGGTAAGACGTGCATTTAAGAATTTTAGATTTGATAAATCTAATGATAGGAATAGAAGACCAAGGGGGAAGGTCATATGCTACAATTGCCAAGGAGAGGGACATATAAGGGATAATTGTCCCCTCCTAAACAAGAGAAAGGAAGAGAAGAAAAAGAAAGAAGAAAAGAGGAAGAAGAAGGGGAGCAAGAAAAAGGAAGAAGAAAAGAAGGCAAAAGGAAAAGGGAAGGCCATGGCACTCAAAGCCAAGACATGGGATGACGTTGCTTCCGCCTCCTCATCCGAAGAAGAAGAGCATGTCTACTCCAACCTAGCACTAATGGCTCTTCATGACTCGGATTGTTCCTCCTCCTCAAATGAAGAATCAAGCACAAGTGGGGAGAGCCCAAGTGAAGGGGGAGCCTCCACATCCTCCTCATCCGAAGAAGAAGAAGAAGATATGGAAACTATGGTAACGAAAGCTTCTCCTAAGAAAATAGTTTCCATAATTTCTAGTTTAACTAAGGACTTATTTGGAATGAAAAAGAAAAATAAAAGCATGCTTAATCAAATTAAGGCTTTGGAATATAAGCTAGAAAATGCATGTTTAAATAATAATGATACCTCTTCTTGCCATGATGATGCATGCTCACATGATTATATGCCTTTGGATGTTAATGATGCATGCATAGAGGAAAATAGGGCATTAAGGGAAAAGGTAGATTATTTAACCAAAGCCCTAGAGAAATTCACAATTGGCTCAACACATTAAATATGATCATAGGGAGCCAAAGAGCAAGTTTTAACAAAAAAGGCCTAGGATATAAGGAAAAGAAAATTGAAAAGGCCTACAAATGCCTAATAGCTAGGGGACAAGATAAAAAGAAAGTAATAGCTAGGAAATGGATCCCCAAGGAATACCTAGTGAACCCAATAGGAAAGAACTCATTTTGGATTCCAAAATCCATCCTTAAGGGTTAGAATAACCCTAGGGTAGTCAACCACATGGACCTAGCCTATATCATATTTTGGTTGACTTAGAATGATGGGACAACATTTTTTAGATAGTGTTGGGTGATGATAACGTACCCATAAATAGATAATAATGCTTAAATCATGATGATTGATGTAATTCCTATGTATATTTGCAATCATGATTTATGTTTTTGAAATTTGGCACATTATCATGAGAAATAGGTTTGAATCATGCTTTAGGTGATACTTTGTTTATTATCATCATATAATACCTAATGCGTGATTATAATTTGATGAAAACATGTATTTCATGATCATTAGTGTAAAATTAAATCATATATGTCATTATGATCATGTAGGTTGTTAGGTTGATACTTAACCATGATAGAATTGCATGAATATATTGGTTAAGTATATACAAATACCCCCTAGGATGCATCTCACACTCACCATAGGCTACCTTGATTGAAAACTTAGCATGAGTGAGATATTAGGATGATACAAATGTCCACTAATGCCTATGGCATTTAGATGGTCATTTAAAGTATCAAAATAGCAATAATAGACCAATCATGGGGAAGGCTTATGTTTAATTCATAGACATATTGCCCCAAGATCATGGTTGGATATTTCATATGTTTTCAAAACAAATTCTTACTTTAAAATACATGTATTCATGTTTTGAAACAATTGGATGCAAGACTAGGTGTTAAAATGGATACTCTTATGATCAAAAACCTAGTAGTTTTTAAAGCTTTTGAAGTTTTGGCAAACACGCGGAAATATAATAATTTTTCATGAAAACATATTTTTCACTGATAGATATACTTAAAAGAAATGTGCTCCCCAAATTTCATGATTTTTTTGAATTTTCTGGAATTTTTAATGCATTTCTAAAATTCGGTCTGAAAATCAAAAAATCCCGAAATTCACGTGCTGACGATCTGATATCGAATCCGATCGTGATGGCTGAATTCCGATTTTAAATCAACTTGTGGTATTTTCTTTCTATTAGACTTGATGCCATGTGTTTTTAACTTAGTGATAATCTTTTTGATGGTGTCAAAGGGGGAGAAAATATTATGTTTAAGTTAATTATAAAAGGGGGAGAAATTTATGATAGGGAGAAATTTACATAGAGAGTTTCATGGATTAAGGGGGAGTTGCATGTTGCTATATCATGATTATGTTTACATGCTTTCTTTCCTTTAAAATTTATATCAAATGCTTTTACCTAACTTAAACGGATTGCCACACATCAAAAAGGGGGAGATTGTTAGGGCAATCTCTTGCCGTAATATGGTTTTGATGGTGTGGCAAAGGGTTTAAGTTAGTTTGATATGTTGATATGTGCGTTGAAGTCGTGCAAGACTTAGTAATTCACATATGGAGCCATGGCGAGTTTCACATCTCATGACTCGTGCCTTGAGTCGGTGAAGGATAGCTTTGCGGAAGTCGTGCGCTTGGAGCATCCGAGGGACCACCGGACGAGGAGCTTGGAGTGAAGCCGGAGGAAGTAGACTTCGAGGCAAGAGACGCGAAGGAGTATTGCAGAGCCGTGCGCCTGATGTTGCCGAGGGACGTGGCCGCGAACGAAGAGAACTTCAAAGGCGAGAGACTCCGAGGGATGAGAGTGAACGATTGTAACCCGGGAAGGGTAGCTCTTAGGTGAAACTTGGCCATTTGGCCAAGTGTCGGATGAGTTTTCCCGACACCAGTCGACTATCATATCATGGCAGTCGACTGCTCTGAGTCGATGGGTCGATCGACTGGTCTAATATGGCTGAATCAAGTTGATCAATCGACTGCCAGCATGGGCAGTCGATGGCGATCGATCGGCTACCGAGGGCGGTCGGCAGACCTCGTTGAGGACTCGGTTGACATCGATCGGTGATGGGTGCCATCGATCGTGATGCGGTCTTGGATGGATGGTATCCAACGTGGAAAGCGGTCGTTATTGGGCAACGGCTACACACGGTCGGTGATGGGTGCCATCCATTGCTCTGTGTCAACGGGAAGAAACCCTCTTCCTCTATAAAAAGGAAGGGGATGAGGCTTTGGGAGGCTAATGTTTATGCTCCTAATTGCTCCCAAAGTGCTCTAAGTGTTCTTCCACTCTTCTTACTAGTTTTATCTCCATTCTATTGTAAGAAGAGAGATTGTAAAGAGGTTACCTCCACCTAGCTTTGTGCAAAGGAGAGATCTAGTGGATAGATTGCGGAGTGATTCACCGTGGACGAATCGGATCGTGGATTAGCGGCGTAGCCGTGAACCACGTTACATCTCCGTGTTTGTATTGTCTTTGTTTTATGTCTATTTGCTTGTCTTAGTTTATTGCTTCCGCTTGCGCTAACGTTTTGTAGATGAGCAAAATACGACGACCAACGAACGAGGGCTATTCACCCCCCTCTAGCCGGCCGTACCGATCCCCTACAGTTTCGAGTTGCCTAGGAACGAGGATGGGGAGCCATTGGAGAAATCGAGGTGGAGCAAAAGGCAAAGAGAAGAATACTTGGCAAACTCAAAGGCCAAGCACCACCTATACAATGTCCTCCCTCAACAAGAAGTAAATAGAATAGGGGAGTGCTCAAGTGCCAAAGAGATGTGGGAGAGATTGGTTGAACTTCATGAAGGCACTTCGGAAGCCAAGCTAGCGAGAAGAGATCTCCTCCGCTCCCAACTATCAAATATTAAGGTTGAAAAGGGAGAAAAGGTAACTTCTCTACATTCTAGAATTAAAGAAATATTAATTGGGCTAACAAGTGTAGGTGAGAAGCTATCAAATCGGGATATGGTAATGAAGGCCATAGATGCCTTTCCCCGGTCCTCAAAATGGAGCTCCATGGTGGACTCATTTTATATCTCCAAGAACTTAGAAGTAAGCACCTTGGAGGAATTCTTCTCAACAATGGAGCTTCATGAAACTAGGCTAGAAGGAATACAAGAAAAGCCTAGAATCCAACACTCAGGAGGAGTAGCTTTGATAGCGAACAAGGGGAAGAAGAAGATGGAAGTCCCTTCCTCCTCATCCGATGAAGCCTCTACCTCCTCCATGGATACCACGGAAGAAGCCTACATGGTAAGGAAGGTAAGGCGTGCATTTAAGAATCTTAGATTTGATAAATCTAATGATAGGAATAGAAGACCAAGGGGGAAGGTCATATGCTACAATTGCCAAGGAGAGGGGCACATAAGGGATAATTGTCTCCTCCTAAACAAGAGCAAGGAAGAGAAGAAAAAGAAGGAAGAAAAGAAGAAGAAGAAGGGGAGCAAGAAGAAAGAGGAGAAGAAGGCCAAAGAAAAAGGAAAGTCAATGGCTCTCAAAGCAAAGACATGGGATGACCTTGCCTCTTCATCCTCATCCGAAGAAGAAGAGCATGTCTACTCCAACCTAGCACTAATGACTCTTCATGACTCGGATTGCTCCTCCTCCTCCTCAAATGAAGAATCAAGCTCAAGTGGGGAGAGCTCAAATGAAGGGGGAGCTTCCACATCCTCCTCATCCGAAGAAGAAGAGGACATGGAAACTATGGTAACAAATCTAACTCCTAAGAAAATAGTTTCCATGGTTTCTAGCTTAACTAGAGATTTATTTAGAGCTAAGAAGAAAAACAAAAGCATGCTAGATCAAATTAAGGACTTAGAAAATAAACTAGAAAAAGCATGCTTAAATGATAATGTTTCTTCTTGCCATGATGATGCATGCTCACATGACTATATGCCTTTGGATGTTAATGATGCATGCATAGAGGAAAATAGGGCTTTAAGAGAAAAGGTAGATTATTTAAATAAAGCCCTAGAGAAATTCACTATTGGCTCCAACACCTTGAACATGATCATAGGGAGCCAAAGGGCAAGCTTTAACAAAAAGGGCCTAGGACACAAAGAAAAGAAAAATGAAAAGGCCTACAAATGCCTCATAGCTAGGGGACAAGATAAGAAAAAGGTAATAGCTAGAAAATGGATCCCCAAGGAATACTTAGTGAACCCAATAGGAAAGAACTTATTTTGTGTTCCAAAATCTATCCTTAAGGGTTAGGATAACCCTAGGGTAGTCAACCATATGGAATTAACCTATATCATATTTTGGTTGACTTAGGATGACGGGACAACATTTTTTAGATAGTGTTGGGTGATGATAACGTACCCATAAATAGATAATAATGCTTAAATCATGATGATTAATGTAATTGTTATGTATATTTGCAATCATGATTTATGTTTTTGAAATTTGGCACGTTATCATGAGAAATAGGTTTGAATCATGCTTTAGTTGATACATTGGTTTTTATCATCATATAATACCTAATGCATGACTATTATTTGATGAATACATGAATTTCATTATCATAATGTAGAATTCATTCATACATGTCTTTATGATCATGAGGATTATTAGGTTGACACTTAACCATGATAGAATTGCATGAATATATTGGTTAAGTATGCACAAATACCCCCCTAGGATGCATCTCACACTCACTATAGGCTAACTTGATTGAAAACTTAGCATGAGTGAGATGTTAGGATGATACAAATGTTCACTAATGCCTATGGCATTTAGATGGTCATTTAAGGTATCAAAATAGCAATAATAGACCAATCATGGGGAAGGCTTATGTTTAATTCATAGACATATTGCCCAAAGATCATGGTTGGATATTTCATATGTTTTCAAAACAATTTCTTACTTTAAAATACATATATTCACGTTTTGAAACAATTGGATGCAAGACTAGGTGTTAAAATAGATACTCTTATGATCAAAAACCTAGTAGTTTTTAAAGCTTTTGGATTTTTGGCAAATACGTGGAAATATAATGATTTCTCATGAAAACATATTTTTCACTGATAGATATACTTAAAAGAAATGTGTTCCCCAAATTTCATGATTTTTTGAATTTTCTGGAATTTTTAATGTATTTCTGAAATTTGTCTGAAAATCAGAAAATCCCGAAATTCACGTGCGATCAAGTATACGAACCGATCATTGATAGCTGAATATCAGACCAGTAAAGGCTGAATTCCGATTTTAAATCAACTTATGGTATTTTCTTTCTATTAGACTTGATGTCATGTGTTTTTAACTTAGTAATAATCTTTTTGATGGTGTCAAAGGGGGAGAAATGATTATGTTTAAGTTAATTATGAAAGGGGGAGAAATTTATGATAGGGGGAGAAATTTACATAGAGAGTTTAATGGATTAAGGGGGAGTTGCATGTTGTTATATCATGTTTATGTTTACATGCTTTCTTGCCTTTAAAATTTATATCAAATGTTTTTACCTAACTTAAACGGATTGCCACACATCAAAAAGGGGGAGATTGTTAGGGCAATCTCTTGCCGTAATATGGTTTTGATGGTATGGCAAAGGGTTTAAGTTAGTTTGATATGTTGATATGTGCATTGAAGTCATGCAGGACTTAGTAATTCGCACATGGAGCTATGACGAGTTTCACATCTCATGACTCGTGCCTTGAGTCGGTGAAGGATAGCTTTGCGGAAGCCGTGTGCTTGGAGCATCCGAGGGACCGCCGGATGAGGAGCTTGGAGTGAAGCCGGAGGAAGTAGACTTCGAGGCAAGAGATGCGAAGGAGCATTGCAGAGCTGTGCGCCTGATGCTGCCGAGGGACGTGGCCGCGAACGAAGAGAACTTCGAAGGCGAGGGACTCTGAGGGATGAGAGTGAGCGATTGTAACCCGGGAAGGGTAGCTCTTAGGTGAAACTTGGCCATTTGGCCAAGTGTCGGATGAGTTTTCCCGACACCAGTCGACTACCATGTCATGGCAGTCGACTGCTCTGAGTCGATGGTTCGATCGACTGGTCTAATGTGGCTGAATCAAGTTGATCGTTCATTGCCAACATGGGCGGTCGGTGATGGTTCGACCGATCGGCGCGAGGGCGATGAGGATCGATATCGCGTGCAGACGCGAGAATGGAGTCGACCTCGTTGAGGACTCGGTAGGTTGACATCGATCGTGATGGGTGCCATCGGTCGTGATGCGATCTGACAAGCGTGGAAAGCGGCCGCGTTATTGGGCATGGCCAGCGCCGATCGATGGGTGCCATCGATCGCTCTCTGTCAACGGAAGAAACCCTCTTCCTCTATAAAAAGGAAGGGGATGAAGCTTTGGGGGGTTAATGCTTATGCTCAAAATTGCTCCCAAAGTGCTCTAAGTGTTCTTCCACTCTTCTTACTAGTTTTATTTCCATTCTATTGTAAGAAGAGAGATTGTAAAGAGGTTACCTCCACCTAGCTTTGTGCAAAGGAGAGATCTAGTGGATAGATTGCGGAGTGATTCACCGTGGACGAATCAGACCGTGGATTAGCGGCGTAACCGTGAACCACGTTACATCTCGGTGTTTGTATTGTCTTTGTTTTATTTCTATTTGCTTGTCTTAGTTTATTGCTTCCGCTTGCGCTAACGTTTTGTAGACGAGTGAATTACGAAAGAGGGCTATTCACCCCCCTCTAGCCGGCCATTCGTACCGATTCGATCCCCAACAGATGCTTCTTCCACCTCTTCTACTTCTTCTTTCTCCGATTCGGAAGTTGACTCCATCTCAACTTCCGATTCCTCACTTTCACTTGAGGATGAACTCTCCTCATGGAATCTTGCCAATTTTCTCCATAGCTCCTTGGCATACATGTAATCCCCTAGCTTGCACAAAACATCATTAGGGATTAAATCTTCCAAAAGTTTCGTTACCTTAACTTCGGTCTTGAGCTTTTGGCGTTGCTCTTGGGTCCACTTTTTCCATTTTAGGACATTCCCCTTCTTATCCCTAGGGGGTTCAAAGCCTTCAACGAGGATGAACCAATCCTCTATGTTCATCATCAAGAATGTTTCCATTCTTGCTCTCCATGCCAGAAAATCTTCTGGATCATATGGAGGTGGAGTGTTGATTTCCCATCCAAGCTTGTCTTGGAATTCCATCTTCACCCTCTAGCCTTTTGCCTTAGCTCCCGGTTGTTAATCCGTAGAAGAGCCCCGGGCTCTGATACCACTTGTTAGAGATCGTTTGGAAGCTAGAGGGGGGGTGAATAGCGTAGATGAAATTCGATCCCGTTCGTGTCTACAATTTCGTTAGTGCGCAGCGGAAATAGAAATAATAATAAAAGAAATAACGAAATGGAAACAACACAAATCACAACAAGAGCATATAACGTGGTTCGGAACCGAACCGGTTCCTACTCCACGGATTGGGTTCGTACGAACCCTAGCGATGCCACAAACACCACTAACCAATAAAACTCCTTCTTGACACAAGTCAAGGGTGGAGAAACCCCTTACAAGTAATCTTACAACAATAAGATACAAATACAAGCAATTACAATAATGAATATGAAATACAAGTAAAGAAAAGACTTTACAACACTTGTTTTGATTGCTTGAATGCTTGGTTGCTTGCTTGCACTTGGAGACCTGATTTGCACCAACAAATCGCCCCAATAGCCCTCAAGAACCGATACGAAAATCCTCCATCACGAGCTCCTTATAAAGCTTCAACCTGTGCTGGAAAAGGTCTATCAGTCGACTGATCGGGACCATCAGTCGACCGATGCCACTGTTGTCGTGAGACAACGGCTAGATCCACGCTGGATAAGGCCAACGGAACCTTCATCAATCGACTGATCATGACCATCAGTCGACTGATGGAGCCTTCACTCGACGAGTCGAGTCTCGACTCCATTCTGTGCCCGAAATCGAGGCACGGTCGGTGATCGATCACACGATCGATCGGCCGCTCGGCATCATCGATCATTGCTTACCTCTGGCAGTCGACTGCTAGGCCATAACCCGCAGTCAAACCCTAGTTGACTCGGTCCAGTCGACTGCCACATGGCACCAGTCGACTGGCACACCTCAAATATGAGGTTTTAGCCCAAGTATGGTTCCCCCATACTTGCTAGACTACCCTTAGCCTAGACCTAAACCTTCTAGCCACCTCCATCAGCCTCACGCCTCTCGAATCCCTCCAAGTCATCCATGACTTGTTCATCCATTGCGCTAGCCTTCAGGTGCTTCCATCGGCTATGTCATGCTAACGGTGTCTACACCGCCAAGGCACATTGGACTTATGCCGCCAAGACTCCGCTTGGACTTTACGCCGCCAACTATTGGACTTATGCTGCCAAGACTACCACTTGGACTTTACGCCGCCAATATCAATCCCCTTGGACTTCAAATGCCAACCCATGTTGGACTTCTCAAATGCCAACCCATGTTGGACTTCTCAAATGCCAAGACCATGCTTGGACTTTCCCTTGCCAACTCATGTTGGACTTTTACATTGCCAAGACCATGCTTGGACTTTCCCGTCCAAGAACTCAAGACTTGGACTTACCATGACAATTACATTGTCATATGTTTTTGTCAAACCATCAAAACACATCAAGACATCACTCGAGCCAAACTCGAGTCCTGGTCAATCGTGACCTGGGCCGATTGCACCAACACCAATAACTTCCAAGTAGGAAGCTTGCCGCCGATCAAGAAGGAAGAGGAGATTGAGAGTGACCGGCCAAAAGCTTCAAGGGAGGACCCTAAAACTTTGTTCCACCGGCCAAGGAGAAGGAGAGGACCTGTTTTGGACGCCGGCCAAGGGCTAGAAGGAACTCCAAGGGCGCCGACATCTTGGGGAAGAAGAACAACACAAGGAAAATATTTCCTTATTAGGTGCCGCCCAAGCCCAAACCCTAGCTCCTATGCCTTGCCACCCACTTCCAAAACCCTAGCTTCTCTTGAATTTTTCTCCACGCCAACCCCTTGCCCTCCTTTTATAGAGTTAGGGATAAGCCTCCTTTTAATCTCCACCATTGGTTCTAGGGATTTAATCTCAACCATCGGATCTAGAGATTTAATCTCAACCGTCGGATCTAGATATTTAATCTCTACCTTTGGATCTAGAGTTTTGTTTCTATCCATTGGATCTAAGCTTCATGAGGTGTTAATAGGCTACATTAGGGACCATGAGGAGGAGTTGGATCTTGGTCACCCATGGATCAAGCCCATATAAAGTCTGATCCATTAATGATAATCCAATCCACTAAAGGATTATCATTGATCTACCTCACAACCCCCCATAATTTAATATGAGCTCCATATATTATTTGTACATTTTCTCCCCGTGTTTAAGATCTCGAATGTCCGTCGATTAATTAATTTACTAACCATTAATTAATCAACATCTAACTCCATGAGTAGTACCACTCAACCTTTTCATCATGACGGACCAAGTCCACCTACTGGGTTTACATGATGAACCTTATGAGCTCCACAAGGGGACATCATCATCCTAATATATAGGACACGGTTTCCTCCTATAATTAACGACACACAATATAAATAATTTCATCTCTCAACTTACCGAGCCTATCGATTTAATCTATAAATCTCGCCCATTGGTAAATCAAAGAGATGAATACTAAGTATATGTGCCCATTATTATATCGGGATTAAGAGCATGCACAAAATAATATCTGAGGTCCGATTCGATTATGTAGTCAGCAATAAATCGAATCACCTCTAAGTCGGTCCTGCTCAATAAACACAAAGTGTACTAGTGTGATTCTATGGTCAAGACAAACCAATACCAAATCACACTACAACCATTCCGATGGTTTTTCCAAAGTCATCTCGGTTGTGAGCCTTTACTTATACTTTACAAGGAGACGATAACATGATCTCCCGTGTGACACCACACACCATGTTATCTACAATGTAATGTATTAGACAATATTGCATAACCATAAAAATGCAAACAATGATCATGTGATTATTATTTCAAAATAAAGATGTTCATACAAAAGATAGACTTTTTAGTATACATCCCTACAATTATATTTATCTTAGCTGGCACATGCATAAAGTAAATATAATAAACAATCTTTGCCTTTTATTAATAAAATATGATACACATGATCCCTAATCAATCATCTCATGATTGGCACTAAGGGATGACACTAACAATCTCCTCATCTACCTCTAAGGAGATCTGGTGTGCCTTTACATCTATGCATTCCCCCGCAGGTGCCAGAAAGGGCCTTCCCAAGATGATGGGATTCTAGGGATCTGGCCCTGTGTCAAGTATAATAAAATCTGTATGTATCACGAAGTTCTTGACGACCACATGCACATGTGTTAGCATGTCGACAAGTTCCTCGACTGAGTTGTCCCCCATACGAATACCAAGGTTCGCTAGTTAGAGCCCATTCAGTCCCATCTTTAAATAGTATGCATAGGGCATTACACTTACTGATGACCCCATGTTGCACAGCGCTTCATCTAAGTTTTCCCCATAAATCGAGTAGGGGATAACAAATTCACCAAGGTCCTCATGTTGGGGTGGAATTTTATCTTCAATTTTATCTTGGTCTGGTAGGGTGGAAATCATGGTTGCACACCCCTTGGCAAATCTGTTTGTTGTGCTACTCTCTCATTGCACACTCCTTCCTCCTTAGCTTGACTCAGCTCGGGTAATAACAAAGAATTATCCATAGGTTGCGACACGGGTTGGGCTATCTGGGCCACTTGTGTCTCCAACATTCTTGTGTGACTTGCAAGACCATCAACAGTGGCCTTCAAGTCTCTGAGTGACTCCTCTTTTTTCTGATGTTGGCAGCGGAACTCTTCATTGGCCTTTGTTTGGGCAGCAATGAAGTCTTCCATCATCAATTCTAACCTAGACTTATATTGCTGCTATTTCCCATACCCTCTTGATGGTTGGAAGTTTCCTGAGTTATTTCGATAGGAAAAATTCGAGTGATTCCTCCATCTGGGATTGTAAGTATTGGAGAATGGGTTGTTGGGCCTTTGATTGTAATCCCCAACCGCATCGCAATGCTCAATCTGCTCTGCTGAGCCACCCTGTCCTCCACAGTAGTTCTCTCGATACGCTACTGCTCCTTCTCCAAAGTCAATGGCCACACATGCAGATGCAGGATTTAAAGAGTTGAATCGTCTGCTAAGCGCATCTAATCTCACTGCTAGGTGGTCCACGGAGTTGACAGCATATCGTCCCACTATAGGAGCTGGGTGACCACATTCGGAAGCCCATTGATGGTGGTTCTGGGCCACCTCTTCTATTAGCTCCTCTGCTTCCTCTATAGTCTTATTCATAAGTGCTCCACTTGCGGCAGAATCGAGAGACATCTTTGTGGCGTACGTGATCCCATTGTAGAAGATGTGGATCACCAGCCACCTTTCCAGTCCATGGTGGGGGCATTAGTAAAGTAGTCCCTTGTAGCGATCCCAAGCTTCAAATAGGGACTCCCCTTCCTTCTGATGGAAGCTTGTGATTAGATGGTGCATATGAGCAGTTTTGCTTGGTGGGAAGTATTTGTTCAAGAACTGCTGCTCACATTGCTCCCATGTAGTAATGCTTTCCGAAGGTAG
This sequence comes from Wurfbainia villosa, assembly GCA_025175895.1. Taxonomy (NCBI): domain Eukaryota; kingdom Viridiplantae; phylum Streptophyta; class Magnoliopsida; order Zingiberales; family Zingiberaceae; genus Wurfbainia; species Wurfbainia villosa. The sequence goes on from CM046005.1 coordinate 77,948,398, forward strand.
AGAGTGAAGCCATGCCTTAACCTTATCCCGCAATGAGAACGGGAATAGGCTCAGGCAGATCGTGTCCTCAGAGACTCCATTTATCTTCATCTTCGAGCATATTTCCAAAAATGTCTCCAGGTGCCGGTTCGGGTCTTCAGTCGCAGGTCCCCCGAATTGACTCTGCTGGACCATATGTATGAGTGCTGGCTTCAGTTCAAAGTTGTTTGCCAAAATGGATGGTCCAGCTATACTTGACCTAAATCCTCTAGCACTAGGAGCTGCGTAATCCCGCAGAGGTTGGCTACCTATATTCACTTCAGATGCAGCTTTATCCTCCATCCTCTTCTGTTCGGCTCTCTGGCGATAATAGATTCGTTCAATTTCTAAATCGATCAGAATCAGGCATTCCAATCCTAAGCGTCTAAGCATACGAAGAACCGAGCCACAAAATTAGGAGTATTACCTAATACTCAAAAACAAGAAATAGACTAATCTAGCTAACTAATCAAAGAGCAAATAATCAATAGAGAATCACTGCTAAAATAAAATAAAAACTAAATCTAGAAATGGAAAATCTAAAAATAAAAATAAAAATAAGCAAGTAAATAAATCTAACCTAAATCCGATCCAATTATCCACTTCTTGATTCGATATCGAATCAATCAGTCCCCGATAACGGTGCCAAAAACTTGATGCACTCGAACGCGACCTCAAATCTCGTGATGGAGATCGTCGAGGACTCAAAGCGCACGCTCACGCTCAATGCCCGCAAGTGCATGGATGTCATCAAGTAATAAATAGATTTATCGATCCCACAGGGACTGAGATTCGAGTACCGATCTATTCGGTGGACGTTATTGTTCAGAAGTCAATCCTAGGGTTCACGAATGAGAGGTCGTCGATGGTCCGAACTCAGTACAGTGTCACACGGAAGAAGAGATGGGTTGCTATGAGGATTTGGATGGATTCTAGGACTTCAGTTTCGTTTGTGTGTTGCAGAACATGTTATCAATTGAATATATCCAGATTTTCTAGCTAGGGTTTTGTGGAAAGGACATCATACACTATGGAACGAGGATGCCGAATCGATCCCTGTGATGAGTCGGAAATGAGACACATTACCAACTCTATTGCATCCTTCTATCCACAGTTGCAAGAAGTGAGGCCAACCTCTAGGTTCCTCCTAATATCCTCTATATCTTAGATACGAGGACTGTCACCCCTCGTATCATCTGCACACAGAAGGTAGAAAACCAAAACACAAAGCTATATATCTAAATAATCATTCAACTGTAAATACGATTTCAAGAATGGAAACATATTTGAAATAACAATGTTCTACTCGACACAAACTACTGCCTAATCCTAGAATCGGAGAATCTACTCCATGAATACAAGAAGAGAATCACAAAACATTATGGAATTCATAAATATAATGATAAACGTGTAAGAAATATGAATTACAATGTAAATGCAGCTCTTCCCTCTGCGTTGTGGTTCAGATCTTGATCCTCGAGCGGCTCTCTTCCTCCCCGATACGAGTTCCCGAAGCTTTTTAGGGCTTCGGAGTGCTCTCTCGGCCATCTTGCCTCCTCCTAGGGTTTGGGTGTAGCTTTCCTTATATAAACATCATGCCGGATCATTGCAAAATCTGGAAAATACCCTGGTCGCATCAAATCGCCTGGCCGCCACACGACCGTGTGAAAACACATGACCTGGTTGTGTGTCAGGATGTGGTAGCCATTTTTGCCCCCTGAACACGGCCGTGTGTAGGCACATGCCCTAGCTGTGTTCCTTTCTGTGTCCAGTTGCCAAATGTCTTCTTTTTGCTCCGAAAGTGAGTCATTTTCCTCACGAAATGCTATCCTGCACACAAAAGTATACAGAGTAGATCTCCGTACCAGAAAATAGGAAATGCATGGAAAATAAAGTAAAATATGCATGAAGCAAACATAAAATGAAACGAGATGTGAGCGAAAACTACACTTAAAACCCTATATATTTTGCTCACATCATGCGATGGCAGAACGAAGGAATAGGGTTTAAGGCAAAGACACCTGTGAAGAGCAGTAGAGTAAAATATTTATTCGGACCTAATTGAGCAATGCCCTAGATCGGGTCGTCACATTTCTTATGGCCTGGTCTTACCCCAGAGCCATCATCCCCGTACGGTGGCGGAACAGAGGAGTAGGGTTTAAGGTAAAGACACTTGTGAAGAGCGACGAAGTAAAACATTTATTCCGACCTAATTGGGCAATGCCCTAAATCAGGTCGTCACATTTCTTATGGCCTTGTCTCTTCTCAGAGCCATCATCCCCATGCGATGGCGGAACAGAGGAGTAGGGTCTAAGGTAAAGACACCTATGAAGAATGGCGAAGTAAAAAATTATTTCGACCTGATTGGGCAAACCCTAGATCTGGTCGTCACACTTCTTACGACTCAGTATTAATCGAAGCCATCATCCCCGTGTGGCGGCAGAACGGAGGAGTTGGGGTTCAAAGCTAATGCACTAATGATAAATGGCGGAGTGAAAATTTTTTCGACCTGACCAGGTAAAGCCCTAAGTCAGATCGTTACTATTCTTTCTACTTGTCTCCAAGGTAAGCAACTATCCCTGTATGGTGGTGGAACAGAGGAGTTGGGTTCAAGGTAGATGCACTGAAAAAATACAATGATGGAGTAAAAAATTTCTGACCCAACTAGGTGAAGCCCTAAGTCAGGTCATCACTATTCTTTCTGCTTGTCTTCAAGGTAAGCAACTATCCCCGTATGGTGGTGGAACGGAGGAGTTGGGTTCAAGGTAGATGCACTGAAGAAATACAACGGCGGAGTAAAAAATTTTCGGCCCGACCAGGCGAAGCCCTAAGTCAGGTCGTCACTATTCTTTCTGCTTGTCTTCAAGGTAAGCAACTATCCCCGTATAGTGGTGGAACGGAGGAGTTGGGTTCAAGGTAGATGCATTGAAGAAATACAACGGCGGAGTAAAAAATTTCCGACCCAACCAGACCCCTAAGTTAGGTCATCACTATTCTTTCTGCTTGTCTTCGAGGTATGCAACTATCCCTGTATGGTGGTGGAATGGAGGAGTTGGGTTCAAGGTAGATGCACTTTTGAAGAGCAAACGGCGGAGTAAAACTTTTTTGACTTGACCAGGCGAAGATCTAATTCAGGTCGTCATTATTCTTTCTGCTTGTCTTCAAGATAAGCAATTATCCCCGTGTGGTGGTGGATCAGAAGAGTTGAGTCTTCACTCAGCTATATTATTATTATCCCTGTGTGGTGGTGGATTGGAAGAGTTGAGTCTTCACTCAGCTATACTATCATTATCCCCGTGTGGTGGTGGATCAAAAGAGTTGAGTCTTCACTCAGTTATACTATTACTATCCCCGTGTGGTGGTGGATCGAAAGAGTTGAGTCTTCACTCAACTATACTATTACTATCCCCATGTGGTGGTGGATCGAAAGAGTTGAGTCTTCACTCAACTATACTATTACTATCCCCGTGTGGTGGTGGATCGGAAGAGTTGAGTCTTCACTCAGCTATACTATTACTATCCCCGTGTGGTAGTGGATCAAAAGAGTTGAGTCTTCACTCAGCTATACTATTACTATCCCCGTGTGGTGGTGGATCAGAAGAGTTGAGTCTTCACTCAACTATACTATTACTATCCCCATGTGGTGGTGGATCGGAAGAGTTGAGTCTTTACTCAGCTATACTGTTATTATCCCTGTGTGGTGGTGGATTGGAAGAGTTGAGTCTTCGCTCAGTTGTATTATTACTATCCCCATGTGGTGGTGGATCGAAAGAGTTGAGTTTTCACTCAGCTATACTATTACTATCCTCGTGTGGTGGCGGATCGAAAGAGTTGTGTTTTCACTTAATTGTACTACCATTACCCCTATATAGTGAGGAAAAACTGGGTCTTCACTCGTGTTATCATTATTCTCCCGCCAAGGTGGATTGAGGGAATGAGGCTTGAGTAGTTCCATTAAACTGTACCCAGTTGATTTTATGCATAAGAAGGATGAGGGACATATGGATGGATGGGTCGAAGGAAGCATTGATGTGAATTCGATAAGTTTTGTTTGTCGTTGGCGTTGGAATATTTTATTCATTTTTATGTAATGTGTATTTGGCAGAGAAGAGACACATGCAATCTTTTGTGAAGAATATTTCTTTGATAAGGGAAGAGTACATAACATAGATTTCTGGAAAAGCAAAATAACGAGCAGGGCCCCTTCAAGAGGGGTTAAGGTTTTTCCCTAGGGGTATCGACGGAGTTTCTTTATGTATATGCGGGCAGTGGAGCAGTTGTCTGAGATAAGACTGTTGTATGAATATATGCTTGGACAGGTTCTTCTGGGCCACCACCAGCTCTTGGTGTAGGGAATATTTGCGAGTAGAGGCTTGCCTCAGGATTCACTTCAGGTCCTGGACCTGTTCTTCCAATTCCTCGATACGACATTGCTCTTCAGTCTGCCTCTCTGGAGAAGGAGAGTTGTGTTGGTGCAATCGGCCCAGGTCACGATTGACCAGACTCGAGTTTGACTCGAGTGATGTTTTGATGTTTCGACAAAAACATATGACAATGTAATTGTCATGGGAAAGTCCAAGTCTTGTGCACTTGGCATGGAAAGTCCAAGTGGAACACTTGGCATTTGGTAAAGTCCAAGTCTTGAGTACTTGGCATGAAAAGTCCAAGTGGAACACTTGGCGCATGGAAAGTCCAAGTCATGGGTACTTGGCATTTGGAAAAGTCCAAGTCTTGAGTACTTGGCATGAGAAGTCCAAGCATGGGTCTTGACAAATGAGAAGTCCAAGCATGGGTCTTGGCAAATGGAAAGTCCAAGCATGGGTCTTGGCATGGAAAGTCCAACATGGGTTGGCAAGGGAAAGTCCAAGCTTGAGTCTTGGCATTTGGGAAGTCCAAGGGGTTTGATATTGGCAGCGTAAAGTCCAAGCAGAGTCTTGGCGGCGTAAGTCCAATGTGCCTTGGCGGTGTAGACACCGTTAGCATGACATAGCCGAGGGAAGCACCTGGAGCCTAGCGCGATGGATGAACAAGTCATGGATGACTTGGAGGGACCCGAGAGGCGTGAGGCTGATGGAGGTGGCTAGAAGGCTTAGGTCTAGGCTAAGGGTAGTCTAGCAAGTATGGGGGCACCATACTTGGGTTAAAACCTCATCCTTGAGGTTGGCAGTCGACTGGCATTATGGCCGGTTCGATTGCCGTGAGTCGACTTGAGTTTGACTGTCGTTTAAGAGTTGGAACTGCTCTGGCGATTGGGCTCATTAGGCGATCAGGCCCGATGTCTGGCGATCGGCGCCAAGTCGTGATCATTGCTAGATTGCGGCGACACGAATGCTCCGTAGGTGACTAAGGCGATCGACTCTGCGGTTGGCGATCATTGCCATACCAATGTTGGCGGTCATTGCCAAAGTCCGTTGGAACTTGTCAGCGTGGATTGAGTCGTTGTCTCCACATCAGACTTATAGCGAGCTGGATCTAAAGGCTCAAGCATCAGTTCTTTGGGAGCTTACTTGAGGCGATTTGCAGGTGCATTTTAGGGCCCTTCAACCTCATCCAAGCAACCAACAAGCAAAGCGCTCAAACCCTAGTTTGTAAAGTGTTCTTTACATTTCCTTGTATTTTGCTTGTATTTTTGTGTATTACTTGTTGTAATCCATTGTACGAGGTTTCTCCACCTCTGACTTGTTGTCGAGAAGGAGTTTATTGCTTAGTGGTGTGTGATTGGCATCACTAGGGCTCGTTTGAGCCCGATCCGTGGAGTAGGAACCGTGCGGTTCCGAACCACGTTATATCCTTGTGTTCATGATTGTATCTTTTCGTTATTGCTTTTATTATTTCTATTCCGCTGCGCATAACGAGTTTTGTAGAGACGATCGCGAACGAATTCCATCTACGTACGAATTCAACACTATTCACCCCCCCTCTAGCGGCGTCAATTCCCCTACAATTGGTATCAGAGCCCGGGGCTCTTCTATGGACTAACCGCCGAGAGCTAGGACAAAGACGCTAGAGGGTAAAAGATGGAAGTCCAAGATCAATTAGGTTGGGACATCAACACACCGGTGCCCTACACCTTATACGGACGAGAATGATTCAATTCTTGGAAGGGAAGAATTGAGGATTTTAATATGATGAGAGACTTTGAGGAATGGTCCATTTTGATGGATGGATTTGAATATCTAAGAGGACCAAGAGGTGGATTCCTCAAGAAGAAGAGATGGACCGAAGAGCAAGTTCAAGCATCAGAGAAAAATGATAAGGTGATAAAATTTTTAATTGATTTAATGCCTAACAATATCTTGTGTATGTTAGGTAATTATGTAGATGCTAAAGAGTTATGGAGCCAAGTGGCAAAGCTCCATGAAAACTCATCATCGGTTCAAGAAGAAGAAGAAGAAGAGTGCTCACCCTCTCAAGCTCAAAAAGAAGCAAGTACATCTTCATCCAAAGAGCTTGAGGATTCGGAGGTTGATAGGGAATCAACGTCTGGATCGGAAGAGGTGGAGGAAGTGGAAGAAGCATCCACTTCTAGGATTGAGGAGGAGATTAGAGTTTCCTTAACACCGGAGCATCAAGAAGAAGCTTCCACATCCGGTCAAGATGAAGAAGTTTCAATTCCAACACCTTCCACCACTATAGGTAACTCAAACATGTCAATTTGTAATAAAAATCATATCATATGTTTTGAGTGTAGGGAAGCCGGGCACTATAAGAGCAAGTGCCCAAAGAAGATTAGGAAAGCTCCACCGGCACCAAAAGTCAAGGATGCCGGTTCCCCAACACCTAAAGGCAAGGAGCACATCATATGCTTCAAGTGCAATTCAAAAGGACATTATAGGAATCAATGTCCTAGGGGGAGCAAGAAGACTCAAAATGGAGCATCATATGTAGGGGGAGCTAAGGCAAACCCTAGGGTAACTTCTAATTTTGCTCCTTCTTCAATTTACAAGCAAAAGCATGCTAGGGATTTCAATTCACTTGCAATTTATGAAAAGCATGCTAATAGGAACAACTATTTTTGCTTAGGAGCTAAGAATGTCTACTTAGATAATAGGGAGAAATTTGGGACTAATGTCCCTAAAAATGTTTTACCTAGGGAATCTATCAAGAAAATAGGAGAACACCTAGGTTTCAATCCTAAATGGACTAGGCATATGCCTAGGAAGTCCAATGCCCAAGATTTAAATCAAAATTCTAAAATTGGGCAATTAGAAAAGGAAAATCAAGTCTTGAGGTCAAGGCTTGAAAAACTTGAAAAGACCCTAAATAAGATACAAAATCAATTTAAAGGGTCTAATGGTCAAAGTCAAAGGTCCAAAAGTCAAAGTCAACACCAAGGACCTAAGATTCAAAAGTCAACCAAGGGCAAGCAAGGTTTGAGTCACAAACCTAAGCCTAAGGTAGCTTACCATAGTGTTCCATTAGATTATGGAACACTGACTAGGTCTAGGAAGACCAAGGTCAATAGGGAGGTTATCCCTAGAGTTGACCAAAGGGTGTGCCTAGTGGCTAGGGTTTCTAGGAAACCTAGGGTGACCACTAAGAAGGTTGCAAGGGGAGTTACCCCTAGAGTCAACCTAGGTAAGACCCAAATGACCAAAGCTAACAAGCCTAGGAGGGTCATTAGGAAGGTATCTAGGAAGGTTATCCCTAAGGAATACCTAATTAACCCTAGGAGCTCAAATCGGTTTTGGGTTCCTAAGAGCGTGATTGATTCACGCTAGATGGGTTTAGGGTGTGCCAACCTTGATTGGATGGGTAGTTAACTCAATCATGGTAAAGGTGGCACTTCAGGATGTTTTCAAGGTTATGGTTACCTTGGAAATACATTTGAGTCTTAATCCTAAAAGTTTTAGGATGTGCCAATATTACTTGAGAAGTTTGATAAAATGATCAAAATTGGCACAATTTAGGTTTAGAGGTTAGTGTGCCATTTTGGGTTTTTGGCACACTTGGGAGAAAAATAGAAATATGGCAAAATATAATTAATTATATGAAATGGCAATTAATATTAAAATTTAGGTATCACTATACCTATATATTTTATATGCCATGCTTTGTTTGCCATATAACATGCCATAACATCATGCTTATTTTTAATCATTCTATATGTCATGTACATGTTTAGGATTAAGGATTAAATGTCATGTGTTTTTTTAGATTTCATATTATGCCATGACATCATGATTATGAGCATGTGTTTATCTATATCATCTCTAATGCCATAATCACTCATGCATATAAGATAATTTGATTGAAATTGATTTAAGGACAATGGCATGACTTGGAGTCCCATTTATAAGGGAATCAAGTAGGGTTGCCTTAGAAAAATGCATGAACCCCTAGATTAAATGAACCAAAACCCACATCTCACATCCAATTGACATGTATGTGTATTTATACGCCCTAGATACATGTGAGATGCTAGGATATGAGTTAAGTTCAAGGTGCATAGTGTTTGCATCTAGATGAACTAAAACTCATCTAATTTCAATTGTGGATCATTGGGAAAGCTTGTGTACAAGTCATGTGCATAGAGCCCAAGGAATATGATCCAAAATAAGGTTTTGAAAATATTTTAAAATCATTTTGAAAAACCTTGGTGAAGTCTATCTTTTGATAGCAATCACCATTGATAGAGTTGATACAAAATAGAGCCAAAACATTGAAAATTTCAATGGTTTTGAGTTTTGTATCAAACTCACTATTTTATGGGTAAAATAATTTTCAAATATTTTTCACCCATTGTGTGTGTCATAAGTATTATACGTATGAATTTTCACGATTTTTCAAATTACGTATAATTATTTATGAATTTTCAAAATTCATTTCTGATAGCTGAAAATTGAGATTTTCAGTTATCGATCAGCCTACAATGTGCGATCGTGATGTAATGTGATCGTGATTCTTGTCGAGTCATTGCCAGTCGATTTTGGGTTAACAAGGTTTGTTTAGCCCATTTTCAGCCATGGTAAAGGTCCCTAACCACTTCTAACCCTAGGATATGCTTTGGGAAACATTATAAAGAGTGAAAATCCATTGGATATGGATTAGGAGAAGTGTTAGGTCAAAGTATCAAATTTAGGGTATAGAAAGTTCAAGTTTGAACTTAGAACCTTAATTTTGATGGCTTAGAGTTCCTATTGGCTTAGGGGCTTCCCAAGGACATTGTTGGTGCAATGATCAAGGGGGAGCAAGCCTTTAGGGGGAGGTATCCATCTTGGGATGATGGATGTCTTTTTCTCCTTGAAGAGGAGAAGTTATTGGGAGAGTATCATCAATTGGGAAAATTGATGGGTTTTTGATACCCAATTTGGAAATTGGGAGAGAGTATAGGATTGTCTCTCTTGAGTGATATGTGAATTATCACTAGGAAGATGGTAGGCATCCTAGGTGTTTATTTTTGGATCAAGGGGGAGATTGTAAGATCTCATTGGGACATGAGACATTGACCTCCTTGGAGAGAAAACCTTTTTGAAGTTAGTCAAAAAGGGGGAGAATGTTTGGGGGAGAACATTTGGAGAGTGTTTACCAATTTGGGATAATTGGTAAGGGATTTGAGTTAGTGGTCTAACTCAGATGATTTGTTTGGTTTTTGTCAAACATCAAAAAGGGGGAGATTGTTGGTGCAATCGGCCCAGGTCACGATTGACCAGACTCAAGTTTAACTCGAGTGATGTTTTGATGTTTCGACAAAAATATATGACAATGTAATTGTCATGGGAAAGTCCAAGTCTTGTGCACTTGGCATGGAAAGTCCAAGTGGAACACTTGGCATTTGGTAAAGTCCAAGTCTTGAGTACTTGGCATGAAAAGTCCAAGTGGAACACTTGGCGCATGGAAAGTCCAAGTCATGGGTACTTGGCATTTGGGAAAGTCCAAGTCTTGAGTACTTGGCATGAGAAGTCCAAGCATGGGTCTTGGCATGGAAAGTCCAACATGGGTTGGCAAGGAAAAGTCCAAGCATGGGTCTTGGCATGGAAAGTCCAACATGGGTTGGCAAGGGACAGTCCAAGCTTGAGTCTTGGCATTTGAGAAGTCCAAGGGGTTTGATATTGGCAGCGTAAAGTCCAAGCGGAGTCTTGGCGGCGTAAGTCCAATGTGCCTTGGCGGTGTAGACACCGTTAGCATGACATAGCCGAGGGAAGCACCTGGAGCCTAGCGCGATGGATGAACAAGTCATGGATGACTTGGAGGGATCCGAGAGGCGTGAGGCTGATGGAGGTGGCTAGAAGGCTTAGGTCTAGGCTAAGGGTAGTCTAGCAAGTATGGGGGCACTATACTTGGGTTAAAACCTCATCCTTGAGGTTGTGATCGGTGACCGCATTATGGCGGTTCAAGCGCCATGAGTCGACTTGAGTTATTTGCCGTTTAAGAGGAGCTGCTCAGCGGTCGGCGCTCATTGCGATCGAGCGATCAGCTGACCCGATCATTGATCGCCAAGTCGGCAGCGATCGCTAGTTGCTAGCATGGCGCACAGAATGCGATCGGCCATTAGGCGATCGACTACCTGTGATCGCGCCAATGTTGGCAGTCGACTACCAAGAGTGCCGTTGGAACTTGTCCAACGTGGATTGAGCCGTTGTCTCACAGCTCTGATCTTTGGCGATCATTTGAGGACTTATGGCAGTCGACTGCTAGGCAGAAATCCAGCCCGATGGAGGATAAAAGTAGCTGTTCGTGGAAGGCTCAAGCATCAGTTCTTTGGGAGCTTACTTGAGGCGATTTGAAGGCGATTTGCAGGTGCATTTCAGGGCCCTTCAACCTCATCCAAGCAACCAACAAGCAAAGTGCTCAAACCCTAGTTTGTAAAGTGTTCTTTACATTTTCTTGTATTTTGCTTGTATTTTTGTGTATTACTTGTTGTAATCCATTGTACGAGGTTTCTCCACCTCCGACTTGTTGTCGAGAAGGAGTTTATTGCTTAGTGGTGTGTGATTGGCATCACTAGGGCTCGTTTGAGCCCGATCCGTGGAGTAGGAACCGTGCGGTTCTGAACCACGTTATATCCTTGTGTTCGTGATTGTATCTTTTCGTTATTGCTTTTATTATTTCTATTCCGCTGCGCATAACGAGTTTTGTAGAGACGATCGCGAACGAATTCCATCTACGTACGAATTCAACGCTATTCACCCCCCCTCTAGCGGCGTCAATTCCCCTACAAGTTGCTATCCTGCTCTGATATGTATTCCATAGTGCAAGTGGGAGAAGGGAGGAAAGTGCACCAACATAAGCAGAAGAACCAAGGGATGTGTTGGGTAAAGGTAATGTCGAGGGATTTTATAAATAGAAAGAGAGGTATCAATTAATTCTCCTGGGAAACAAAAGTAGTAAATGCAGATGAGATGGGAAGATGTAGGGGTAGTAGTTGGGGTAGTTGAATGCAGTAATTCTGAAGAAACTAGTCGTATTCCATAGAGAAAAGTGGATGCAAAGTGGATCTCATTTGATCCGGATTTGATTATTTTATGGCGTCATTCGTTAATTCTGTTATGCGGGGTCAACCAATATGGAGTGGATCAAGTATGATCCCAAGGGTCCCGGTCAGAGTACCCGATGCAAGAAAAGGAAAAATAAACAAGAAACGCTCAAACATTTTATTCTTCCCATATGAAAAATAGTGGTTACATAAATTAAACTGCTATTCATACAGGTTTATTAGAGCCAATAGAGAGATCCTCTACAGGAGGAGGTGCCAAAATAACCCTAAGGAAGTTACCCTATGCCTGAGGTGCAGGAGGCGAAGCTTCGGCCGGGGAGAAGGGAGGAACCTCATTTGGAAGGATCGGAAGAAAGGCAAGGTCTGGAGGAAGAGGAGGAAGTTCAACTGAAGCCAAGGGATCTCTCATAGTGTACTCCTAGGTCATCAGAGGGTTCCAAACCCAGTTGCCGAAGGAGGGGAAGGGAGCTCGAAAGGACCTTCTCATACTGCGAGTTCGAGTATCAGTTGGAGTCGGAGGAGGAAGAGGCCGGTAGACTGAGTATCAGAGTCGTCAAAGAAGCTCATGTCAAAATGATCTAAATCGAGGGAGTCGGAGCCCGAGCTTATGTTAATGGGGTATCTTGCAGAAGCCATGAAGGTAGAATAAGAATAGCCCAGACTCATAGTAGTAATTTATAGAAAGAAACGAAGGTTCACATTCTTCCTTGCAAAGGGGAGGAGAAGGTGAAAGGTCGAAGGAAGTAATGGAGTTAGTATGAGAAATAATCAAGGTATTAATCCCGAAATGGGTGATTACATCCCCATCTAGGTAAGGAGAATTGATTTGGCTTGATAGTTTGTAGTGTGTTTCACCACCCAGGAAGTGACTCTGAATTGTGAGGAATAATGGCTATGATAGCTCGAATGAATCCTTGAGGGGAAGACAGTGGCAGTCGACTGACACCATGAGCGAGGGGTGATCTTGAGTGATGGAAAGGATAAATTTAATTCATTTCAAGGAAAAGGGAAGAATGCAGAAGTGGCCTGTTGGTGCTGGGGCACCAGATAAGCGAACCTATGTTTTGATTATGGCAAAGACACAAAGTTAAGCTTATATCATTATCTCATGAGCTGAATCAAGTGTGCAGGAATGCTAAACTAAGCTGAAGGTCGGCGACACTCGGAGGTTCTCGTGTTGAGAAACTGTGGTGGTCGGGCAACACCGGGAGGACTTCGGAGGGAGCCGAAGAAATCAGGTGGAGACCGAAAGCAAAAGCTACAAAGGTAAAGCTTAAGGTAAGTTCGTGTGAGTAAGTGTAAGTAAGGTTGAGTCCTCGGTACGGGGACATCCTTAGGCGACGATCCGACTAAGACATCCCATGGAAGGTCTATGTCGAGATCGGACGGTTGGTGGTCATCGAAAACACTTAGTTTAGTATCATTTTTGAGCTAACTCTTGATGCAGTCAAAAACCCTAGCCAACAGTCGACTGATGGCTTATATCAGTCGACTGATGAGGGTGAACAGTCGACTACCATTTGAATTTCCAGCTTCGAGGAGAGTCAAACTTCATCCCCTTATCTTAGGGTGAGGTGACCTTTGGTGATAAAACTTGAGCTCAACGTTTAGGGTTCTCAAAGAATATAAAAGGAGTGTTCTTCACCATTTTCATCATCCCAAGTGCTCACAAGTGCTCCCGTAATGCCACGACTCTTCGACGACGAAACACTGCCGAAACGCCGACAACACGAACTCAACTTCCTCTCCATCAGTCGTCGGTATAGCTTACTTCTTGAGTTGTCTTTTCTAAAGTTTTTGTAATTCATCTTTATCGAGTTTTTATTGTAATGAGGAGAGGGGGAGTGTCCCTCTACCTCGATCTCTTTAAGTATTGTATGTTGGAGATGATACTCCAAGATATGTTTTGGTGTTTGACAAACGTTTAAGTTCAGAGCGAGAGTTGCCAGGGTAGTTTGAAGAGTTGCCAGGGTAGTTTGAAGAGTTTCCAGGGCAGTTTAAAGAGTTGCTAGGGTAGTTTGAAGGGTTGCCAGGGCAGTTTGAAGAGTTGCTAGGATAGTTTGATTCGTTCTAGGGCGGTTTGGTATCGTGCCAGAGCAGTATGCCTGATTACAGGGTAGTTTGACGTTGCTACAGAATTTCCAGGGCTGTTTTGTTTAGCCCAGGGCAATTTTGTAGTGCACCAGAGTAGTTTGGTTGGCTCATACTTTGCTCTAAGGCAGTTTGACACTGCTCTAGAGCTTCCAGAGTAGTTTGGTTCTAGGGTGGTTTGACACTGCTCTAGAGCGTTCAGGGCTGTTTTGTTTTCTTTATAGAGCAGTTGGTGTAATCTGCTGAACAATCCCTGTATTGATAGGATGCCTTTTAGTATGCGGTAAACTAAGGGGAAAAGGAGTAGCCTGAAAAGACCAAGATGTTTAATTACTTGGCGACTTGAGAAATCCAAGGGTGGAACCTTGGTGAAAAGTCCAAGAAGGGTAAATTCCTTGGCAGAAAGTCCTTGCGGAAGTGGCAAGGTGAAAAGTCCAAGAAGGGTAAATTCCTTGGCAGAAAGTCCTTACGGAATTGACAAGGTGAGAAGTCCAAGAAAGGCTGAAGGCCGAAGTCTTGGTAAGTAAAGGGGCTCTGGGTAGAGTCTTTACTAGGCGTGTTTCAGTCTTAGAGATGATTGAAACAACGGGTCATAAGGACAACAATGAGCTAATAACTCGACTGTTGCCCTTACTATATGCATTCAAGTCAACGCCTCAACTGGTCTTAGTTCAGTCGAGGCAGTGACTCGACTGATCACAGTCTATAGCCAGCAGATGACACTTAAAAAGCTACTGAAGGAGTAGCAGTCGAGGTAGTGCCTCGACTGATACCAGGCTGAAGCAAGCAGAAATAGTGCACAGACACAAGGGAGGCTCGATTGGTGCCTCGACTGAGAGGAAATTGGAGTCGCGATTTCGACGAGAAATCATCTCTATTTTCGACGCATGGACGAGCTTGAACGACAAAAATTCAAACTCTAACGATCAACCAGAGATTTCGTCGAGGAAATGGACATCCATGCTTACGCATGGTTGGTCGAGAGAAAGCTTCGGATGGGCGGTGTTCTATAAAACTCACGCGACAATGCAAATGTCACAGAACTACGAACAAGAAAATAACTTTTTAATCTCTCTGCGCTCGCAAAAATAGGAACCTCGCTACGCTGAAACGCCGTGATACTACTCAACTAATCTTCATTCCGGTGCTCTCTTCTTTCGCCACAACTGAGGAATCTCTGCTCTGCGCCTTCAGCTTCCATCATCTCTGTGCTCGATTCCTTCTTCCTGTGCTGCTACTACGTCCACAACTGTGTCGTCCTCGTCTTTCCTATGTCACAGCTGCAGCTGATCTGATCACGATGACACGACGACAAAGACAGTAAATTCATTATCTGTAAAAGCTTATTAATTGTTGCTTACTTTTATTGCATAAAATCTCTATAAACTATAAACAAAAGCTTTAAGAGGTTTCTCCACCCTCGAAGCTCAGCTTCGAAAAGGGGAAAATTAGTGGTGGCCTTGGACTAGCAGCTCTAGGAGAGAGCTGTGAACCAAGTAAAAAAATCAACTGTGCTTTTCCTTCTTTCTCATTGCTTTATATTCTGCTCTGTCATGGTTTTTCGTATTCGTCGAACTTTAGTTAAAGTTGCATTCTTCGTGCCTTTTCTTTTAACTACTTTCGTAGGTTAAATTTTCCGCTGCATCTTCTGATTTTTTTTTTTTTTGTAAAAAGGGTACTCCCCCCCCCTCTTGTGTATACCAGTCCTTTCAAGTGGTATCCGAGCTAGGGCTCTAATTACCCGATTTAATAACCATAGAGTCTAACCATGCAAGAGGGTTACAGTACAAACTGACCTCCATTTTTCGATGGAGCAAATTTCCAATACTGGAAAAGTAGGATGGAGTACTATCTCATGACTAAGATAGAAATGTGGT
Source organism: Wurfbainia villosa (assembly GCA_025175895.1). NCBI lineage: Eukaryota > Viridiplantae > Streptophyta > Magnoliopsida > Zingiberales > Zingiberaceae > Wurfbainia > Wurfbainia villosa. The sequence goes on from CM046005.1 coordinate 77,963,821, forward strand.
TCTCCGTCACGGAGGGCTTCACTACTCATGTAGATGATGAGGGTAAAGTCTTAGGGTCTGCTCTCTGGACAATTGAGCAAAAGCGCAAGGCTCAGGCCAATGCTAAAGCTACTATAACACTACAGTGCACCCTGAAAAAGAAATAGCTTAATAAAGTTGGGCCTTTTAGCAGTGTGCAAGATTTGTGGAGTAAGTTTCTTGAGCTGCACGAGGGTACCAGAGACTCTCGTATAGCCAAGAGAGACTTATTCCTAAGTCAACTCCAAAATTTCACTATGAAGGACACTGAGACTGTCAGTGAACTTCATGGGAGATTCAAGGAGTTGCTGAACGGTCTCCACTCTATTGGAGAGAGTGTTGAGAACCGTGATCTAATCAGATATGTACTAAAGTCATTTCCCAGAAATGTCTTATGGTCATCCATGGTGGATGCCTATAAGGTATCAAGGGATCTATCAATGGTCAAAATAGATGAATTGTTCTGTGAAATGGAATTGCATGAGCAAGCTAATAAAGGTCAAAAAGAGAAGGGTATGGTTTTGCTTGCAGGTGATCAAAGCAAGGAGGGGAAGAAGAAGAAGGAGAAGAAAAAGGAGATGTCTTCATCCTCGGGCACGGAATTAGATGGAGATGACGAGTCCTCCTCTAGCGAGATGGCCAACTTCGTGAGGAAGATGATGAGGAGAAGCAGGAGATTCAGCAAAAAGAAAGGTAAGCAAGTTGATAATGGAATTGATAAATCTAATATAGTGTGTTATCAATGCAGCAAGAAAGGATACTTCAAGAATGAGTGTCCTCATTTCAAGAAGGAGGAAAAGAGGAGAAGACGAAAGGCATTGAGAGCAACATGGGATGAGTCATCCTCCGAATCATCGAAAGAAGACAAAGAGGATAAGGCCGAATGACACACTACACTAATGGCACTGGAGGACTCCGAGACAGATTCAAATTCGGAGGAGGAATCATCATCGACGGATGATGATCAGGTAAACTCAGAACTGAAAGGCTGTTATAAAACCATTGCTTATTTAACTAATATGTTAGATAAATCTAAATGTAAAGTAAAATCTTTAAAAACTGAATTAGCACATCTCAAAAAGCTTAAAGAGCATGCGGTAGAATCTAGTGATGATACTTCCAAAATTAGGGATGAAAACAGAATCTTGAGAGCACAAGTGAATGATCTCAAGTGTACTCTTGAGAAGTTCAGTTCTTGTTCTAGAATCTCAACGAGCTGTTTACAACAAAGTTGGAATAGGTTATCGACCTAAGCAGCAAGAACATAGCTTTATTTCTTTAGTTTCTAGAATTTCTAGTAAGAAGAAAATAACTAAGGCATGGATTCCTAGGAAATACGTTTTAGAAGATAATGGACCCAATATTTGGGTTTCGAAATCATTTATTTTTCGTGTATAGTAGACATCAATTAAGGGGGAGTGTCCATCGGCCTGGTTTGTAGACTGTGGATGCTCCAAGCACTTGACCGGTGACATAATGCTATTCTCCACATTGGAAAACAAAAGTAGAGGTACGGTTTCATTTGGAAATAGCGGTAGATTAAAAGTTGTAGGTATAGGAGATATTCATGTTTCAGAGTCTTTCATGATTAGAAATGTATTGTTAGTTAAGAACATGTCATTTAATTTATTAAGTGTGAGTCAGTTGTGTGATGTTGGATATAGAGTTGAATTTAATTCAACTCAATGTCTAGTAAAACACAACAACTCAGATAGTACCATGTTAGTAGGGATTCGAAAGGAAAACATATATCAAGTGTCCTTTAATAATGCTACTAATATTTTTGCCAAGTGTTTTGTATCTAGAACAGATGAGTCATGGCTATGGCACAGAAGGCTCGCGCACATCAACCTGAAGAACCTAAGAAGACTAGCTGGGAAAGAGCTGGTGAGAGGACTGCCATTGCTCAAGTTTCAAAAAGACAAGTTATGTGATGCTTGTCAAAAAGGTAAGCAAAAGATGGCCTCACACAAGTCCAAAAACATTGTGAGTACCTCTAAAGCTTTAGATTTACTGCATTTAGATCTGTTTGATTGTAGTACTATTAAATCTCTCAATGGTAGCATATATTGTTTAGTAATTATTGATGATAACACTAGATATACTTGGACATTTTTCTTGAAACATAAAAAATGAAACTCTTGATATTTTTATCTCTTTTAGTAAAAGAATTGAAAATGAGAAAAAACACAACCATTAAAACCCTTAGGAGTGATCATGGAGGGGAATTTGAAAACGCTCGGTTTAAGGACTATTGTTTAGAAAAAGGGTATAGGCATGGATTTTTAATTCCAAGAACACCCCAACAGAATGGTGTTGTGGAAAGGAAAAATCGAGTCTTACAGGAAGCTGCTAGAAGCATGCTCAATGAGTATGCTCTTCCAAGCTACTTGTGGACCGAAGCCATAAACACATGCTGTTATGTTTGGAACAGGGTGCTAATACATAGGTTTCTAGGAAAAACCTCTTATGAACTCTGGTTTGGAAAATCACCTACAATTAAGCATCTTAGGGTGTTTGACTGTAAGGTGTTTATTCTAAATACCAGAGATCATCTAGGAAAATTCACGGCTAAAGCTGATGAAGGTATTCTTGTCGGATACTCTTCTGTTAGCAAAGCATATAGAGTCTATAATAAAAAATAAAAATTAATTGAAGAGTCATCTGATGTCATGTTTGAAGAGGGTAATAAATCTGATGATACCCAAAGAATTAGTGAAGAAATTGAATTTGGAATGGAGAAGATCAAATTAAGAGAAAACAACGAAGTAGGGGGAGTTAAAGTCGAATCTGATGATGAAAAGTCTAAGTTACAAGGGTCATTATGTGAAGATGTATCAAATGACCAAATACTTGAAACATCTCAAGCACCAAGATCCTATAGGGCAAGCATCAGTCATCCCCATGATCAGATTATTGGGGAACTTCAACAAGGGGTGAGGACCAGATCATCCTTTAGGAACGAAGGGGTTGAAGTTGTGTTGGATCGAGCGGATCGCTAGAGGGGGGGTGAATAGAGATAAAACTTTTCGTACAAATTCGTTCGACTAGACAATTAAACACAGTTGAAGATAAATGACAAATAAAAGAGACAAGTGGATTTTTTACTTGGTTCGTAGCCTTCGGCTACTACTCCAAGGCCCTAGTGGTCCTTGACCATGCACGAAGGACAAAACACTAAACGAACTCCTCCTCATTGGAGGTAGGAGTTGATCAAATACAAGAAATCACAAAAGCTTGAGGTAGAGGGACACTCCCCCTCTCCTCATTACGATAAAAACTCCGAGACAATATATGAAAAGAAATAAACTGAATTGAAACTTATACTGACGAAAAATATCAACACTTAAACTTAGAGCGTCGGAGAAGTAGCACTTCGTTGTCGGAGAGTTGCAATGTTGCGAAGGCTTTTGGAAACTTAGAATTGATGAGAAAACCCTAGGAGAGGCCCTCCTTTTATAGCCTTTGAGCCCCTTCTCGAGAGGAACTTCAACCAATGAGATTTGAGCACCAATCCCCTTGAAATGAGGTGATAAGCCTTGACTCCTCGAAGTTGATCCTTGACCATCAATCGACTGATGGCCATTATTAGTCGACTGATGGCAGCATCAGTCAAATGTTGACCATAGGTAGTCGACTGATGAACGACAGTCGAGTCCTCCAAGATGGCAGTCGACTGATGCTTGTTGCAAGTTAAAGTTAGCTTAACAAAAATATAATTTCGACGGCCTCCGACCGTCCGATCTCGACCTAGACCATTCATGGGATGTCTTGGGTCAGATCTATGCTTAAGACCATCCCCGCAAAGAGGATACGACCTCACTTATGCTTACACACACGAGCTTACCTCGATACTTACTGTGTTGCTTTCGCTTTCGGCCTTCCACTCGATTCCTTTGACTTCCTCCGAAGTCACTCGGGTGTCGCCCGACCACCGCGGCTTCCTTCGGGTGTCGCTAGCCTTCAGCTCCAGCTTTAGCACTTTTATGCACACTTGATTTAGCTCATGAGATAACAATATGAGCTTAACTTTGTATCATTTGCTATAATCAAAACTCAGGTTCGACTTTGGTGCCAACTGCACCAACAATCTCCCCCTTTTTGATCTATGGCAAACCCACATACAAAGTTAAGAAGATAATATGCATGAAGAATTATAATATGCATGAGAAACAAGAATAATAAAGATTAAGTAGGAGTAGTAAGGATTTTCTTCAAGTACTCCCCCTTGAGGAAACCTCCCCCTTGACCGAGGGTGAGTCATGAAAGAAGACCTTAATCCTCCCCCTTGATGGTTGCTATTTAGGAAGAGTTTAAGTAATTAACATTACTTAAAGTTTGCCTTAGTAAAATGTTTAAGTTAAGAGGACTTCTTAACTTGGCCCTCTCTCCCCCTTTCTTAAGTGAAGCATTAACGTTCAGCCATAGTATTAAAAATAAGCTTAAGTTAAGAATTCTCTTAACTTGGCCTTTATTTCTTTTTGTTAACTCAAACAAGTTAAGATGCACAAATTAAAGTTAAGTAAATTTTCAAAATTTAAAGTTAAGTAAACATTTACTTAACTTCTGGCCATGTGAATAAGTATGAAGTGAGTTAAGTTATCAAAATTTTGAACCTTTAACTTTGGCCTTTTTCTCCCCCTTTTTCCATATATTAAAAAGAGTGGGGGGGGGGGTGTTTGAAAAAAATATAGGTATTAAATTTAAAGTCCAAGCATGTTCCACATTATTTTGAAAATAATATACTGAAAATAAGCTCATATATAAAATGTTTGACTCTTATTTGACTTGATTGATATGAATGATCAACAAGTCCAAGTCAGAGTCAGTTAATATATATGATTATACTTCGTGGTTCATGGCGATACACTAGCTCTACATTTGGAACCAGGAGTAAGGTCCTAACATCTCACGCCCATCTACGTGGCTAAGTACACAAACACATTAGTCCTATGTTTTGTGAGATGCATTGGCTCCTTAAATCTATAGGTGCATGATATCTAAGGTATGTCCTAAGCTAGTTCCATGAAAATAAAAAGTAAGAAATAGTAATAAGAAAATATAATTTGTAAGTTCCTATTCTACTACGCACATGCCCAATTTTCATCTTAGTAGACTGAATTCGGCTTCAGGTAGGGGTTTAGTAAATAGGTCTGCCAAGTTGGACTTCGATTCGATGTATTCGAGTTGTATGGCTTCGTTGGCCACATGTTCTCGAATAAAATGGTGTTTGACCTCTATATGTTTGGTCCTAGAATGACATATCGGATTCTTAGTTACGTTAATTGAGCTAATGTTATCTACGTGGAGTTTAGTGTTCGTAAAGTCTAACTTAAAGTCTCGGAGAGTGTGCTTCATCCAAAGAAGCTGAGTGACACACTCACCCATCGCGATGTATTCGACTTCGGTGGTAGATAAGGCAACACAGTGTTGCTTCCTACTGCACCAACTCACTAGACTCGAGCCGAGAAGTTGACAACAACCACTCATACTCTTTCTATCAAGCTTACTATCGACATAGTCTGAGTCGGAGTAGCCGATTAGTTCGAACTTGGTAGATCTAGGGTGCCAAATACCGACATTAAGTGTACCCTTTAGATATCTAAGGATACTCTTGACTAGAGTTAGGTGAGACTCCTTGGCACAGGTTTGGAACCTTGCGCACATACTTACTGCAAATAAGGTATCAGGTCGGCTCACAGTTAAGTAAAGGAGACTTCCTATTACGCTCCTATAGTATTTTAAATCAATTAAATTTCCGATTACATTTTCTTCTATATTTACATTCATTGCCATTGAGGTATTAATAATTTTAGTGTCTTGCATTCCAAAGCATTTAATTAATTCCCTAGTATATTTGCATTGATCTAGGTATATTCCATCTTTAGTTTGTTTAATTTGTAGACCTAAGAAGAAACTCAACTCACCTACTAAATTCATTTCAAATTCACTTTCCATAAGTGAAATGAACTCATTTAGTAGGATCAAGTTGGTGGTTCCAAAGATGATATCATCTACGTAGATTTGGGCTATGAATGTCTTTACCTACGATTTTTACGAAAAGGGTTGGGTCAACTACACCTTGATTAAATCCTTTGGACTTAAGATAAACCGAAAGCCTCTCGTACTAAGCTCGAGGAGCTTGTTTAAGTCCATAGAGAGCTTTCTTTAACCTAAGGACATGGTCAGGTTTATCTAGGCTTTCGAAACCGGGGGGTTGACTAACATAAACCTCCTCTTTAATATATCCATTCAAGAATGTTGACTTCACATCCATTTGAAACAACTTAAATCCTCGATGTGCAGCATATGCTAATAACATTCGAATGGACTCTAATCTAGCTACTGGGGCATAAGTCTCGTTGTAATCTAAACCTTCGACTTGACTAAACCCTTTAGCGACTAATCTAACTTTATTTCTAACTACTTTACCTTTATCATCAAGTTTATTTCTAAACACCCACCTTGTTCAAACGATTGTTTTATCTTTAGGTGGTGGTACTAATTCCCATACTTCATTCCTAGTGAATTGAGCCAACTCTTCTTGCATTGCAATAATCCAATCGGGATCAAGAAGAGCTTGGTCAATAGTTTTGGGTTCAATTTTGGAAATCAAGGAGATTTGACTAAGGTTTCTGTACGAGGCTCTAGTTCGAACTCCTAGGCTTGGATCACCTATCACTTTCAATTAGATGATTCGTTTGAGTCCTAGTTTGATTTGGGTTTGAGTCATCTATCACTTGGTCAATAGGATGACTCGTTTGAGTCCTAGTTTGGTTAGAGTCATCTACCACTTGATCGATAGAATGACTTGGTTGACTTAGGTTAGGATTAATACTAGACTTGATCTCCGGATCGGAGTTGAGTCTGGTATGAATCCGCCTGCTAATTGGGGTTGTCGGGGGTTTTGTAGGTTCGTGTCCTTCATCAAACACTACATTGATAGTCTCTTCGACTCTAAGGGTGTCATGGTTATATACTCTGTAAGCTCTACTTGTAGTCGAGTATCCTAGAAAGATTCCGGTCGAGGTTTTGGATGTAAATTTCCCTAGGTAATTTTTAGTGTTTAGGATATGTACCTTACACCCAAATACCCTAAAGTACTTGATGTTAGGTATTTTATCGTGATAAATCTCGTATGAGGTCTTAAGGTGCCTCTTTACCATAAGGATCCTATTTTGGACATAGCATGTTGTACTCACGGCTTCCGCCCAAAACCTATCGGGTAGATTATACTTGTTTAACATTGTCCTACCGGCTTCTTGTAGGGTTCTATTTTTACGTTCTACTAGACCATTCTGTTGTGGGGTTCTAGGACAAGAGAACTCATGGTGGTATCCATTTAGGTTACAGAATTCTGTGAACCTATGGTTCTCGAATTCACCACCATGATCAGTCCAAAGTCTTTTGATTTTAAAGTTTTGTTGATTTTCTATTAGTTTAAATAGGTTGATTAATTGATCTAGGGTATCACTTTTGTGTTTGATGAACCTAACCTAAGTAAATCTAGAATAGTCATCAATTATGACTAAGCAGAATTTACTCCCATTAAGTGACTTAGCTCCGTGTGAATCAAATAGATCCATGTGTAGGAGCTCAAGAACACTTTTGGTCCGTTCTTGATTAGTAGTTGATGTTGTGTCCTAGATTGTTTACCTTGTTGACAAGCATTACATATTTTATTATCCAAGTTATTGAGGTTAGGCAGACCTCTGACTAAGTCACTCTGACTCATCTTGTGGATGAGTCTTGGGTGTGAGTGACCGAGTCGTCAGTGCCACAACCATGATTCCTCTTGTCGTGTCATAAGACACTTGGTTGAGGAGTTAGTTAAATTAATAGTATAAATATTGTTATTTCTGGTTCCCTTAAGGATTGTTTTAGAAGTTTCATTTGTATTAATTACACATTCATTTTCTAGAAATATGTCCTTATAGTTATTATCACACAATTGGCTTACACTAAGTAAATTATATTGAAAATTTTCTACCAATAAGACATTTTGAATAATAAAGTTAGAGTTAAGCTCAATATCACCTGATCCAATGATTTTGAGCTTGTCGTTGTTTCCAAAGGCTACGGATCCTTGTCGTTTGAATCGAAGCTTCGAAAACTTGAGTTGATCCCCAGTCATGTGTCAGGAGCAACCACTGTCCAAAATCCATTGATCCTACACGCAAGGTAGTTGGATCAGATATTGGATTTATTAAAGATTGGTTGAAAATTATTAACCTAAATCATCTCACCCATGTCTACATGATCAAGCATGTTAACCCTATATGTTCTTGTGAGATGACTTCCAATTTTACTTGATTTAAATTTAATGATTTGAACGCTTGTCAACCTTGCGTTAGATTCGGATTTGACCTTAGGCTCATCAAGTCACCTTTTCAAGATCATGGCTTCTAGGTCGTGGTGAGGCACAGAGGCATTCTTTGATCGAAAAAATGACCACTTCCTTAAACAAAGCCATTTTCAAGAAAATAGAGACTTGACTTACCTAAGAGCACTTCCTGGTCTAACTAGTCTAGGATACGGCAAGGTAGTTTCAGCTAGTTCCGCTCGGTCAAGTGCACCGAACTAGATACGCCTTATCTAGCTCGAATACACAAGACTCCATTTTCCTAGCGTACTATCATCTCGTCGCATCCTGGTACTATGTTACCAAGTATTGGCGAGTTATAGTCCTATCTAACCATTCTAAAAAGAAAAACCAAATTAAATAACTAACCTAAGCATGCAATTTCTAAGTTAAAACACAAACAAGTTTTGTACTGGCTCCCGCTGGACCATTGAATCGGTTCGGTCTCTCCACATAGTGGATTTGGTCCTTGGGAACCCAGTACTGGTTCGACCCTAACTTTGAAATCAAAGCGGTCTTAGGGACCCATGCTTGGACACATTTTTTATGTTGACTTACAATCGACATATACGACTTGTTGGTCGTATTTAAGCTAAACCCTAGTCCGACCTTGTTGTACACGACCCTTTGCGATCCAAGTAGGAGGTTAAGTCCTTTGGATCCCAAAGTAAACCTTTCCAACGTGTTCCTAAGATCTTCGACTTGACTCTTCAAGAGTGAGTTCTCAACTTCAAGCTTTTCAACCCGAGTTGAGTCCTCCTCTCGAACTCGACTAGTCGAAGAGGTTAGAGAGACCTCGTGTTTGAGGAGTTTAACTTCCTCAACCAGGGTCTCGACCTTGGACTCGGACTTAGCTAATTTCCTAGTTAAGAATTTAATTTCACTATAAAGTGTACTAATAAGGGATCGACTTACCTTGAGTGTATCTGTTGAACCGGATGCGTAACCGTGGCTTGTCTTGAATAGCGCTTCGCAGTCCGATTCATCTTCGATTTTAGATTCGTGTTCTGGTTCCGACTCTGTCTCCGATTCAACCGGTTTAGCCATGAAGATGCGATCATCGTCTTCTTCCTTGGATGCTTCTTCCCACGTAGCGTTCAGTGCCTTTTTGTGTTTCGGTGCTTTGCTCTTGAGCTTCGAACATTTGGACTTGATGTGTCCAAACCTGTTGCATTCGTAACACCTAATATTAGAACTTTTAGGCTTACCTTTGTTGGGTCAAGTGATGGTTCACTTTCGGCCCTTGACTATCCTCCAAACTAGGTTGACTAGTTCGGCCTCCATTTTTGGGCCGACCTCGGAATCAGACTCATCTTCTTCTTCCTTCGAGGGTGGTTTGCTCGCGATTTTCTTCCTCGAACTTGCAAAAAGTGCTATACCCTTCTCAGGGTCCGAGTTAGATTGCTCATGAAGTTCGAAATTGGAAAACAACTCATCTAATCTAAGTTTTGAAAGATCCTTGGAGACCTTGTAGGCTTCAACCATGGATGCCCACAAGGTAGTCCTAGGAAATGAGTTTAGTACATACCTAATAAGGTCGCGGCTTTCGACCTTTTGTCCAATCGCGTGTAGGTTGTTGACGATATCTTGAATGCGAGCATGAAGTTGCATCGTCGTCTCGTGTTCCTGCATTTTTAGATTATATAACTTATTGAATAAGAGATCGCGCTTACACACCTTGGCTTCATCGGTCCCTTCGTGTAGCTCCACTAGTTTTGTCCAAAGGTCCTTTGCGCTGATGAAGGGGCTGACGTGATTAAGCTCCTCCTTGGACAAGCCGCATTGGAGGATTTGAGTTGCCTTGGCATCGGCTTCGACTTGTCTTTTTGTCGCATTGGTCCATTGGTCATAATCCAAGGATTCACCCACTTCGTTAGTCGGAAGTGTGAATCCCGTTTGGATTATGATCCACATCTCGATTTGGGTTTTAAGAAAGCATTCCATCCGACCCTTCCAATAATGGAAGTCATCTCCGTTGTAAAATGGTGGTCGGACGGTGCTAAAACCCTCGAGATGGGCCATTGAAACAAAAAAGACAAGAGGATGAAGCGGAAGAGACCTAAAAACACAAACGACGGAAATGTCCCAAGACTCGCGTCTTGGATTAGTAGTGCGGGAGAAGAAAAACTACACGAATGAAAAAGAAATAAAAAAAATCGAAATAAGCAGAAAATAAATCGAAAAAAAATTTGTAGAAAGCTAGATTGGTGGTTTCACCAAATCTTAGCACCCCGACTCTGATACCAATTGTTGGATCGAGCGGATCGCTAGAGGGGGGGTGAATAGCGATAAAACTTTTCGTATGAATTCTTTCGAGTAGACAATTAAATGCAGCGGAAGATAAATGACAAATAAAAGAGACAAGTGGATTTTTTACTTGGTTTGTAGCCTTCAGCTACTACTTCAAGGCCCTAGTGGTCCTTGACCACGCACGGAGGGCAAAACACTAAACGGACTCCTCCTCGTTAGAGGTAGGAGTTGATCGAATACAAGAAATCACAAAAGCTTGAGGTAGAGGGACACTCCCCCTCTCCTCGTTACGATAAAAATTCCGAGACAATATATGAAAAGAAATAAACTGAATTGAAACTTATACTGACAAAAAATATAAACACTTAAACTTAGAGCGTCGAAGAAGTAGCACTTCATTGTCGGAGAGTTGCAACATTGCGGAGGCTTTTGGAAACTTAGAATTGATGAGAAAACCCTAGAAGAGGCCCTCCTTTTATAGCCTTTGAGCCCCTTCTCGAGAGGAACTTCAGCCAATGAGATTTGAGCACCAATCCCCTTGAAATGAGGTGATAAGCCTTGACTCCTCGAAGCTGATCCTTGACCATCAGGCTACTGATGGTCATCATCAGTCGACTGATGGTAGCATCAGTCGAATGTTGACCGCAGGTAGTCGACTAATGAACGACAGTCGAGTCCTCCAAGCTGGCAGTCGATTGATGCTAGCTGCAAGTCAAAGTTAGCTCAACAAAAACATAATTTCGATGGCCTCCGACCGTCCGATCTCGACCTAGACCATCCATGGGATGTCTTGGGTCGGATCTACGCTTAAGACCATCCCCGCAAGGAGGATACGACATCACTTACACTTACACACACGAGCTCACCTGGATACTTACTGTGTTGCTTTCGCTTCCGGCCTTCCACTTGATTCCTTCGGCTTCCTCCGAAGTCACTCGGGTGTCGCCCGACCACCGCGGCTTCCTCCGGGTGTCACTAGCCTTCAGCTCCAGCTTTAGCACTTTTCTGCACACTAGATTTAGCTCGTGAGATAACAATATGAGCTTAACTTTGTATCGTTTTCTATAATCAAAACTGAGGTTTGACTTAGGTGCCAATTGCACCAACAAGTTGCACTCATCTCATAAATTGAACCTAAGGTAGTAAAAGAAGCTTTGCTTGATCCTGATTGGATCTTAGCAATGCAAGATGAGTTACGACATTTCGAACGAAACCAAGTATGGGACTTAGTACCGAGACTGGAAGAAGTCTCCATAATTGGTACAAAATGGGTGTTTAGAAACAAAATGAATCATAAGGGAGAAGTCATAAGAAACAAAACAAGGTTGGTAGCCAAAAGTTATAACCAAATTGAAGGATTAAATTATGAAGAGACGTATGTCCCAGTAGCATGTCTAGAGTCCATAAGGCTTATGCTCGCATTCGTTGCATACAAAAGGCTTCAAATTATACCAAATGGATGTGAAGTCTGCCTTCTTAAATGGGGTAATTAAGGAAGAAGTGTACGTTGAATAGCCACCGGGGTTTGAAAGTATAGACTTTCTAGACCACGTGTTTAAACTAAAAAAATCCCTTTATGAGCTAAAACAAGCACCTCATGCTTGGTACGAAAGGTTGTCCACATTTCTAGTGGAGAAAGGGTTGAAGAGAGGTCAGATAGATCCTACACTATTTCTGAAAAGAGATGGTGAAAATATTTTTGTAGCCTAGGTCTATGTTGATGACATAATCTGTGGCTCAAATAATAAGGACTATCTAAACGAGTTTATAGAACACAGAGAGAGTGAGTTTGAGATGAGTCTTGTGGGAGAACTGACCTTCTTCCTTGGACTTGATTCAAACAAACAAAGGAGGGTATATATGTTCATCAGTCTAGGTATGCCATGAATCTGCTAAAGAAGTTCAATATGCAAAATTTAAAGGAGATATCCACTCCTACGACACAAAGCACAAATCTAGGAAATGATGATGGAGGAAAATTGGTAGATCTAAAATACTATAGGAGTATGATTGGTAGTTTACTGTATCTCACAGCAAGTCGACCTGATATTTTATATGCTGTGGGGGTATGTGCTAGGTATCAATCATGTGCCAAAAAGTCTCATCTAAGTGCTGTGAAAAGGATAATGAGATATCTTAAAGGCATTATTAAGGTTGGGTTATGGTATTTTTGTTGGGTTTCCAGCACCGCGGCGTGTGTGTGTTTGATCACGTTTCGTAAACATGAACACAGCGGAAGCAATAAAAATAATAAATCTACATTTATTACAACACACACAACACACGCATGCATATTACAACAAGTGTAGACATAACCGTAAATTTAAATTTGCAATAAAAGGAAATTTATCTACGTTATACCTTTCGTATGATGTGTAGCGGGAATGATATCAACCGGAATGATCCTCGCTAGAATCGTCTCTATCCGTATCCACGCCGAGTTCCTCGGGATGAATTCACTAAGCCACGAGCTTCGTCTTCGTACGGGTTACTAGCCTCGTGTTGAAGACGACGTGATCGAGAGATGATCACGATCCGAATCCAAATTCGGATCCTAATACGAGTTCTCAAAACTTGCTTCTCCGGAGAGGTATTCGTCAACCAATTGATGAATCCTTCGTCCTCCACCTCAGAGGATTACCGGAGATCGAATCCCCGGTAAGTTAGCTACTGTCGGAGCTCTAACCGTCATCCAAACGACGCTCCGACGAGAGGAGAACAAGCTGTCCAGAAAACTGCACAGCTTTGGTGGAGGTGATAGGCGCCGGCCAACCAAGGGAGATAGAGCTCACCTTGATGCCAAACTTGAAGGAGATCACCGGAGCACTAACCGGCAGCAGCTCGACACCGGCGAGGGGGAAGGAAGAAGCCTTCTGGACGCCAGTTGGAGGAGCTTTGGGCGGCGGCAATAGGTTGGCGCCGAGAGCTCTAAGGAGGAGGTGGGCGGCAACCTTAGGGCTAGGGGTTTTTGGATTAGGGCTTAATTATCCCTTAAGCCCTCTTTTATAGAGAACTAATTCTCTTAATGGTTATTGGATCATAACCATTAGGCCCGTTAACCCGCTCCATTAAGATAAGTTAAAATAAACCAAACCATGATGGTTTATTTTAAGTTAAAACGAACCGAACCAACTTTTGGTTCATTCGTTTAAAATAAACCAAACCCTTTGGTTTATTCTCCTCCATTGGATTAGAACCAAACCATTTTAGTTCATCCATTATGTCTTCATAAGACACAGCCCATCCACGCTTCCATTGCGACTGAAACGATTTCATGCTCGCTTCATGTTTGGTCCAACCAAACCTTGATTCTCTCGGTCTGAGAATCCCATTCTCAAGCTCGTTTTAAATCCTTTGGATTACGCTCGTTGTGCATGTGACCAAATAGGTTCTCGGTTTATGTTGGCCATCTATAATTAACCATTAATTATAGAACGATCATGAGTGGCACCTAGTAGTACATCATGATCCCCAATTAATCGAAAAGATCAACGGTTGATCCAGAACTATTTCTGAAACCCTTCAGCAGCTCGAATGAATCGTGCCTCATTCCCTTCACTCATCTTATACCCACTTGGTTCAGGACATGGTCTATAGTATCAGTCCCCACTAGGCTGACTACGTCACACCTAGCCCAAGTATCAATTCCTCGTCCTACGGATTCTAGTTACTCCACATGTATCGAAGAGTACCTTACTCTAAACATGTAATGCTTTGGCCAAAGACTTTAGTAACAATCCGACGAGAGGCCATGGGTATACATCTCCTCGCAAGGAGTGGTGAATCCTTTATAGGCTATTCAAACACCTTCGATCACTTCGACTTATACCCAATCATCCCGGGTCCACATCTCCTTAGAGATGCTGGCTTAAGATGTCAAAGCATAAGTCTCTATGATCAAGATGACTTGAATACCGCAAGTCAAAGGAACATCGCACTTAAGCCACAGTAAGAACTTCATTGACTTATCTATATATGCAGAGAACCATATGAAGTCTTACGGCTGGTCACTCCAATGAACTAGTTACCATAACTAGCATCCACGATTAACTCCGGACATCACAATGTCTCCAGCCAGTGAGAATCAGCTGCTTGGATACACCAAGGAGTATACCTCGTGCTAGTCTTGACAGAATTGATGGTGTCCAAATCCATCAATTCATCGACTTGGGATAATTCCGATACATCACAATTACACATGTAGAGATACTCACTAGTTGTGATCCAATCACAAATTCTCTCATGCTGTGAATCGTATCGAGGACATTCAGTAAATGAGTTTAAGATCCAATCAAATACATAAAACATGTATACTCAAATAGTGAATCTTCATTTATCATATAAATGGTTCATACATAAGGCGATTGCCTTAGGAAATCTCTCATATATTACTAACAGACTCCCACTTGGCCTAATGTCAATCGCTACGGTATCCAATACCATAAGCTCTAACATGACCCTCAAACTTACTTTGAGGTAATGCCTTAGTCAAAGGTTCCGCTAAGTTCCTTTCAGTGGGAATTTTCTCGATTTGTATTTTGTTCCTACTGATGATCTCTCTGATAAGATGATAGCGGCGAAGCACATGTTTGGATTATTGATGAGACCACATCAAGTTCAGAGATGAACTTCTTGATCCAAACCGCTTCCTTTGCTGCTTCCAAAGCTGCAATGTATTCTGCCTTAGTGGCAGAATCCGCTATAGTGTCAAGCTTGGAACCTTTCCAACTTATTGCGCCTCCATTCCAGGTTAATACATACCCAGACAAAGACATGGAATCATCCTTGTCTGTCTGGAGTTGGCATCCGTATACCCACGTATCACCATGTACCCTTCTCCATATATTAGGAATGTATCCTTAGTTCTTCTTAAGTACTTAAGGATCGTCTTAACAGCCACCCATTGATCCATTCCTGGATCAGACTGGTATCTGCTCGTGACACTCAGAGCGTACGATACATCGGGCCTTGTATATAACATAGCATACATGATAGATCCTATTGCGGATGCATAGGGAATCTTACTCATGCAAATCCTCTCGTCTTCTGTGTGCGGACACATAGACTTCGAAAGGTGTACCCCATGCCTGATGGGTATGAAACCTTTCTTGGATTCCGACATGCTAAACCTATTTAGAACTCGGTCTATATATGTAGACTGCGAAAGACCAAGCAACCGTTTCGATCTATCTCTATAGATCTTAATCCCGAGGATGTATGTTGCTTCTCCCAGGTCTTTCATGGAGAATGTCTTGGATAACCTAACCTTCACTGACTGTAAGATTGAAACATCGTTTCCTATAAGTAGTATGTCATCGACATACAATACTAGGAACACGACTGCACTCCCACTAACCTTCTTGTACACACAAGGTTCGTCTGGATTTTGTGAGAAATCAAACCTTTTGATTGTCTCATCAAAACGGATATTCCATCTCCTGGATGCTTGCTTCAATCCATAAATGGACCGTCGCAATTTGCATACCTTGGTTTTATCAACCGATGTGAAACCCTCAGGCTGTATCATATACGCGTCCTCGAGCAGGTTTCCATTAAGGAAAGCTGTTTTCACATCCATCTGTCATATCTCATAATCATAATGAGCCGCTATGGCCAGGAGCATCCGAATGGATTTAAGCATAGCTACAGGTGAATAGGTTTCGTCATAATCAACACCTTGCTTTTGACGATATCCTTTCGCCACCAATCTAGCCTTATAGGTAATCACATTACCATCCATGTCGGTTTTCTTCTTGAAAACCCACTTGCACCCTATAGGCTTTATGCCTTCAGGTGGGTCAATCAAGTTCCAAACTTGGTTTTCATACATGGAATCCATTTCTGACTTCATGGCACCAAGCCACTTATCCCTTTCTGAACTTGTCAGCACTTCTTCATAACTGGTAGGCTCCTCATCATCAATGAGTAACACGTCGTTCGATTCACTTACGAGAAATCCATATCTCTCGGGAATATTGCGTGTTCTACCAGATCTACGAAGATGTGGTGTTACAATAGGTCCAGCTGATTGCTCATCACTATGAGTTGTCGGTTGTTGTGCTTCACCAGGTATCTCATCAATGTCTATTTGAGTCTCTCGAGCCTCCTCAAGCTCGACGACACTCCCACTGTTTTCTTGCAAGAGAAACTCTTTCTCTAGAAACACAGCATGCCTTGAAACAAACACCTTTTGTTCCATAGGATGATAGAATTGGTAACCCCTTGTTTCCTTAGGGTATCCAATAAATAGACATTTATCAGACTTAGCATCCAATTTATGCGTCTGATCCGCTTCACATAAGCAGACAACCCCATATCTTCAAGTAAGATACATGAGGTTTCTTATTCCATATCTCATATGGAGTAGTTGAGACTACCTGTAGGCATTCCGCTTAACAAGTAAACACCGTCTCAAGTGCATAGCCCCAAAAGGACTTGGGAAGAGTCGATGATTCATCATTGACCACCATGTCCAACAAGGTCCGATTCGCCTCTCGGATACACCATTATCTTGTGGTGTATATGGCGGAGTCCATTGAGACAATATACCATTGTCTCTTAGATAATCAAGAAACTCTTGACTTAAGTATTCACCACCTCGATCCGATCAAGTATTTTAATACTCTTGTCATGTTGTTTCTCTACTTCATTTCTGAATTCTTTGAACCTTTCAAAGGCTTGGACTCGTGTTTCATCAAGAACACATACCCAAACCGTGAGTGATCATCGGTGAAGGTAATGAAGTAGCTATAGCCTCCTAAAGCTTGAGTTGACATAGGTCCACATACATCGATGTATTAGACCTAGTAACTCTCCCACCTGCTCACCTTTTCCAAAGAAAGGTAACTTAGTCATCTTGCCTTTAAGCATGATTCGCATGTATCGTATGAATCCAATTCAAACGATTCCGCAATTCCACATCTGTAATTCTGACATGCTTTCTTGCTTACATGGCCAAGACGACAATGCCACATATAGGAGTCTAATTGATTATCCTTCGAGCACGCTTGTTGCTCGCTTCGATATTGAAAATGTCACCGATACGCCCAACGATAAACACCATTGCTTAAAGTTCCAGCCCATAAAGAACTCCATTCAAAGTTATGTAACAACAATTGTTAATAAAGTCAATGGTACCCATTTCTATTTAAACAAGAAATAGAAATGATTCTTTATCAACGAAGGAACATAAAAGCAATTGTCCGCTTCTAAGACAAGTCCCGCAGGAGTTTCAACAAATACGCTCCGATGGCGAGTGCAAAGAACCTTTGCTCCATTCCCAACACGTAAATTTGACTCTCCTCGACGAGTCTTCTTCTATTCCTCAGCCATGTATGTCATTACATATATGTGAGCCACACCCAGTATCCAATACCCAAGTGTTTGAGGAAATAGAATGACAATCAATAACGAAGATATCTAAAGAAGATGGGGCATCCGATGCCTTATTCTTCTTTACGAACTCAAGATAAATCTTGCAATTTCTTCGCCAATGGCCCTCCTTGCCATAATGATGGCAAGTGCCCTTTTGAGCTGGTTCTACCTTTTTAGCCTTTTTCTTCTTCCCCTTCTGTTGTTCCTTTGACTCCCTCTTAGAACCTTTCTTCGAGGAATCAACTAACATCACCGTCCCCTACTCATGCTTCTCAGAAGGTTCCACCTTCAAAGATGTCGAGCAAGACTCACCGATGAACCTTCTTGAATCTCAGAGGTGAAGAAGAGCTTGGAGACTTCGAACCTTTCGAATCTCACTTGCTCATCAACCAACTCATAAAGATGAAAGACTATGGTATGAGCATCCATATGTTCATGTTGCTTCCGCAGCTCAGGTACCATCGTGGCTAGCATGATGCAACTCACCATTTCATAATCATTCACATGTTTCTGATAGGCCAACAATTGGTCCAGAGTTGCATTGTCACTAGGACGGGCGGGAAGAGGCTCTTCGAGGACATACACAAGCTTTTCCACCTTGAGAACAATTCTCAAGTTTCTAAGTCAGTCCAAGAAGTTCGGCCCAGTCAATTTATTCGAATCCAAAATGGAACGCAAATTTAAAGACATCATGATCATTCTTAGAAATACAAAATGAGCATATATGAGAAAGATGATTTTAAAATGCATCAATATACATTTATAAATCCCATTCATTTTTTGAATTTCAAAAACCCCAAAATCACTTCGGGAGATCGTAGGTCCATCTCCGAATGGGCTGATATCCATCATAGTTATGAACAACCTTGGAGAGAGTCCAACAAGCCATTCATAACTACGACGGTAGGTATCATCTATACCAATTGCATATCACGTATATGCAACTATCATAATGTGCTATCAACTAATTGAATGTTCACACATATGTTGGGTTGTTAACACATTAACAAGTATGCATCATATGCATAGCACCCAACTTCACCTCCCTTTACATCGACCTTAGAGAGAGTCCAACAAGCCGATGCTCCAGGTTAAAGCCAACCCATTAATCGAGAAATAGTTTTAATATGGTTAGAGCGCATTCAACCAATTAGCCCAGCTTGGAGAGAGTCCAACAACCAAAGCTAACGATTGACCTCTGACTCTTACCATATTAGTATTAAACTATTCCATGGTTTGAACATGTTCGGGTTTGAGCCGGGCTTGGAGAGAGTCCAACAACCCAAACAAGAAACGGAACTCTGGTTCTAACCATATTAATGGAAGGTGTAGGCTTTAATATTGTTTAAGGGTTTTTATGTCTCATCCTCTTTGCATGCAAATAACTATTATCTACATGACATGACATACATGGCAAACATCTACATGTCACGACACGCATGGCATAATGTTATGCATCTAATGCAATTACATGGCATACAATTATGTCATGTATATAATTTCCTTATATGTCATAACTATTTATGGAAATAAAATATGTTTAAGATTTGATTCTCCAAATCAAATCATAATTAAATTAGGAAACAAATTTCCAAATCTAATCACATATTTTATTCATGGAATTATTTGATTAAGGAAAATATATTTAGGAAACCAATTTCCTAAATCATTAAAACTACTTATGGAAATAAAATATTTTAAGATTTGATTTCCCAAATCAAATCATGATTAAATTAGGAAACAAATTTCCAGAATCTAATCAAATATTTTATTTATGGAAAATATCAATTTCCATAAATACTTCCAACTTTCCAAAAGTGGAAGATTTCCATAAATACTTCTAGACTTTCCAAAATTGAAAAATTTCCATAAATACTTCTAAATTTCCAAAATTAGAACATTTCTAGAAATAATATTATGACTATCGCAAAACCATTTTACGATTATGTTGAAACACAACCTGGGCTCTGATACCACTGTTGGGTTTCCGGCACCGCGGCGTGTGTGTGTTCGATCACGTTTCGTAAACATGAACACAGCGGAAGCAATAAAAATAATAAATCTACATTTATTACAATACACACAACACATGCATGCATATTACAACAAGTGTAGACATAACCGTAAATTTAAATTTGCAATAAAAAGAAATTTATCTACGTTATACCTTTCGTATGATGTGTAGCAGGAACGGCATCAACCGGAACGATCCTCGCTAGAATCATCTCTATCCGTATCCACGCCGAGTTCCTCGGGATGACTTTGCTAAGCCACGAGCTTCGTCTTCGTACGGGTTACTAGCCTTGTGTTGAAGACGATGTGATCGAGAGATGATCACGATCCGAATCCAAATTCGGATCCTAATACGAGTTCTCAAAACTCGCTTCTCCGGAGAGGTATTCGTCAACCAATTGATGAATCCTTCGTCCTCCACCTCAGAGGATTACCGGAGATCGAATCCCCGGTAAGTTAGCTACTGTCGGAGCTCTAACCGTCATCCAAACGACGCTCCGACGAGAGGAGAACAAGCTGTCCAGAAAACTGCACAGCTTTGGTGGAGGTGATAGGCGCCGGCCAACCAAGGGAGATAGAGCTCACCTTGATGCCAAACTTGAAGGAGATCACCGGAGCACTAACCGGCAGCAGCTCGACACCGGCGAGGGGGAAGGAAGAATCCTTCTGGACGCCAGTTGGAGGAGCTTTGGGCGGCGGCAATAGGTTGGCGCCGAGAGCTCTAAGGAGGAGGTGGGCGGCAACCTTAGGGCTAGGGGTTTTTGGATTAGGGCTTAATTATCCCTTAAGCCCTCTTTTATAGAGAACTAATTCTCTTAATGGTTATTGGATCATAACCATTAGGCCCGTTAACCCGCTCCATTAAGATAAGTTAAAATAAACCAAACCATGATGGTTTATTTTAAGTTAAAACGAACCGAACCAACTTTTGGTTCATTCGTTTAAAATAAACCAAACCCTTTGGTTTATTCTCCTCCATTGGATTAGAATCAAACCATTTTGGTTCATCCATTATGTCTTCATAAGACACGGCCCATCCACACTTCCATTGCGACTGAAACGATTTCATGCTCGCTTCATGATTGGTCCAACCAAACCTTGATTCTCTCGGTCTGAGAATCCCATTCTCAAGCTCATTTTAAATCCTTTGGATTACGCTCGTTGTGCGTGTGACCAAATAGGTTCTCGGTTTATGTTGGCCGTCTATAATTAACCATTAATTATAGAACGATCATGAGTGGCACCTAGTAGTACATCATGATCCCCAATTAACCGAAAAGATCAACGGTTGATCCAGAACTATTTCTGAAACCCTTCAGCAGCTCGAATGAATCGTGCCTCATTCCCTTCACTCATCTTATACCCACTTGGTTCAGGACATGGTCTATAGTGTCAGTCCCCACTAGGCTGACTACGTCACACCTAGCCCAAGTATCAATTCCTCATCCTACGGATTCTAGTTACTCCACATGTATCGAAGAGTACCTTACTCTAAACATGTAATGCTTTGGCCAAAGACTTTAGTAACAATCCGACGAGAGGCCATGGGTATACATCTCCTCGCAAGGAGTGGTGAATCCTTTATAGACTATTCAAACACCTTCGATCACTTCGACTTATACCCAATCATCCCGGGTCCACATCTCCTTAGAGATGCTTGCTTAAGATGTCAAAGCATAAGTCTCTATGATCAAGATGACTTGAATACCGCAAGTCAAAGGAACATCGCACTTAAGCCACAATAAAAACTTCATTGACTTATCTATATATGCAGAGAACCATATGAAGTCTTACGACTGGTCACTCCAATGAACTAGTTACCATAACTAGCATCCACGATTAACTCCGGACATCACAATGTCTCCAGCCAGTGAGAATCAGCTGCTTGGATACACCAAGGAGTATACCTCGTGCTAGTCTTGACAAAATTGATGGTGTCCAAATCCATCAATTCATCGACTTGGGATAATTTCGATACATCACAATTACACATGTAGAGATACTCACTAGTTGTGATCCAATCACAAATTCTCTCATGCAGTGAATCGTATCGAGGACATTCAGTAAATGAGTTTAAGATCCAATCAAATACATAAAACATGTATACTCAAATAGTGAATCTTCATTTATCATATAAATGGTTCATACATAAGGCGATTGCCTTAGAACATCTCTCATATATTACTAACAATTTTCGAAATGAATCATTTGATTTAGTTGGCTATACTGACTCTGACTATGCTGGGTGCAAGTTAGACAGAAAGAGTATAAGTGGAGGATGTCAGTTCTTAGGTTCTTCGCTAGTGAGTTGGTCGAGTCAAAAGCAACATTGTGTTGCTCTCTCCACCACTGAGGATGAGTATATCGCCATGGGAGAGAGTGTGTCACAACTGTTGTGGATGATTCACACGCTGGAGGACTATGGGTTGTCATACAAAAATGTGCAAGTACTATGTGATAATATGAGCACTATCAATCTAACAAAAAAATCCTATCCACCACTCTAGAACAAAATATATTGAAGTGAGACATCACTTCATTAGAGATCATGTAGCTAGGGGAGATGTTGTACTCAATTATATTGAGTCCAAGTCAAATCTAGCAGATATCTTCACTAAACCCCTTCCATAAATATAATTTAGCCACCTAAGAAGGGAATTAGGCATGTGTGTCACTGGGTAAGGAATTAGAATCTCTCCATGATCATAAGGACTAACTCACCTTGGCAAGAACGAATAATGGAAATCAAGGGAACCTTGGGAAGCATCTCACACAAACTATAAGGTTTAACAAAACTATTTTTGTATTTCTAGTTGGTGGGGGTGAGATGTTTAGGTATAACCAACTTACCCAAAATGTTCATTGCATCCCTTGGGGAAGTTGGTTATCGAGACAATAATCATTAATTTGACTAATTATGGGGAAGACCTTTGCATAATTCATGTGCACTTGGTTCGAAGATCATAGTTGGACATTCCAACCAAGTAAAATTGGTTGGATCACTTAAGACAAGTGCAAACCTAAATAAGTGTCTTAAATGGCTTTAAAAGGATGCTATCTTCACTGTGGTCGATCACATATTGGTGTATGGATCACCTTTGAAGCTAGTGATACAACTGGAATGAGGCTCAAGAAAAGCTCAATTTTTAGATTTTCGGAAACCGTATCAATCTGTGGAAATATTAGGTCTTGTATTTTTCACAGATTTTTCTATGGAAGAACATGACTTTCGAATTTTGTACGCAAAATTACGAGATTTTTTGAAATCTTTGGAATTAGATACGAATTTCTGAAGTTCGTCTGAAAAACTAAGCAAATCAGTTATCATAAACCAGTCAAGGCACCGCCTTGACTGATTATAGCTTAAGACACGAGTTTTCACCAGGAGCTCAACCACACTTCCATTCGAGGCACTGACTCGACTGACACCCCTCGGTTGCAACCACTAACGAACAGAATCAAGGCGCGCTCGACTAGCGCCTCGACTGGAAAATTCAACGAAGGCACAGAATTGAGGCAAATTCGACACGCGCCTCGACTGCTTTATCAGTCGAGGTGTTTAACTTATCGCCTCGACTGGTGAATGCAGATTTATATAAGGAAATCCTTCTCTACGTTCGACTCAATCGTGACCTTTCCTCTTCTTCCATCGCTTTCGTCGTCGTCGCTCGGACTCCGACCGACTTCCAACTCCTACCACACTAGCCCTACTTCTCTAGGACCCAAGCCAAGCTAGGGTAAGTCCTTATGCATCTATATCCATCTCTAGGTTAGCATCCTAACCCTAACTCCACCGATATTGATAGCTAGGGTTCATCGGACCCTTTCTCTGTTGGATTGAAGCGGTTCGCTAGAGGGGGGGGTGAATAGCGAAAAACCGTTTTGTTCTTTTCGAGTTCGTATCAAAACAATTAAGTGTAGCGGAAAGATAAATGAAACAAAAAGAGACAAGATATTTTTTTTACTTGGTTCGTAGCCTTCGGCTACTACTCCAAGGCCCTAACAGTCCTAGACCGTGTACGAAGGGTAATTCACTAAAATACTCCTCCTCGTTGGAGGTAGGAGTTTGACGATTACAAAAACCTTCAAAGCAAAAAGATAGAGAGACAAACCCTCTCTTCTATTTAAGTAAAATGCAACGATAGAAAACCTCTATTAAAAAGAATTGCAATATTGAAAGCAATAACAAAGTAAGATTATACCAACAACTAGAAAAAAAGAACTTAAGCTAGGGTTGTTGGCAGCACTTCGTTGTTGTAGAGTCATCGGAGAGTCGCAGCGTTGCGGAGGCTTTTGAGCACTTAGAATTGATGATGAAACCCTAGGTTAGGACCTCCTTTTATAGCCTTTGAGCCCCTTTTCGAGAGGAACCCTAGCCAATCATATTTGAGCACCACTCCCCTTGAAATTTGGTGATAAGCCTTGACTCCTCGAAGCTGATCCTTTGACCATCAGTCGACTGATGGCCATCATCAGTCGACTGATGGCAGCATCAGTCGAGTGCTAACCTCCGGCAGTCGACTGATTGACGGCAGTCGAGTCCTCCAAGCTGGCAGTCGACTGATGCTTGTTGCAAGTCAAAGTTAGCTCAACAAAAATATAATTTCGACAGTCGTCGACCGTCCGATCTCGACCTAGACCATCTATAGGATGTCTTTGGTCGGATCTACGCTTAAGATCATCCTCGTAAAGAGGATACGACCTCACTTACGCTCACACACACACAAGCTTACCTCGATACTTACTGTGTCGCTTTCGCTTCCGGCCTTCCACTCGATTCCTTCGGCTCCCTCCGAAGTCACCCGAGTGTCGCCCGACCATCGCGGCTTCCTCCGGGTGTCGCTAGCCTTCAGCTCTAGCTATAACAATTTTTTGCACACTCGATTCAGCTCGTGAGATAACGACATGAGCTTAACTTTGTATCGTTTGCTATAATCAAAACTCAGGTTCGACTTAGGTGCCTACTGCACCAACAATCTCCCTCTTTTTGATTTATGGCAAACTCACATACAAAGTTAAGAAAAATAACTTAAGTGCATTAAGCAAAATGAGTAAGAGATATGCATGAATGAGCAGGAGTATAAAAACTTTTATGCATGAATGAGCAGGAGTATATTAAAACTTTTTGTTCAAGTGCTCCCCCTTGAGGAATCCTCCCCCTTGACCGAGGGTGAGTACTTGAGAAAGAGTTTTAACTCTCCCCCTTGGTCTTGAGAAAGAGTTTTAACTCTCCCCCTTGGTGTTTGCTACTAAACAAAAGAATTAAGTAACCGAAATTACTTAATATTGGCCATAGTGTTTAAAATAAGTTTTAAGTTAAGAGATCAACCTTGGCCTTTACTTCCGTTTGTTAACAAGTTAACTTAAAGTTAAGTAAATTACTTCCGTTTTGTTACCAAGAACAAGTTAACTGAATGTGTTTAAGTTAAGAATTCTCTTGACTTGTTTTGTTAACTTAAAGTTAAGTAAGCCTTTGCCATACAAAAAAAATGATCCCTTAACTTTGGCCTTTTTCTCCCCCTTTTGCCATATATCGAAAAGAGTGAGGGTGTGTGTGAAATAAGTATTAATTTTAAAGTCCAAGCATGTTCCACATTATTTTGAAAATAATATACTGAAAATAAGTTCATCTATAAAATGTTCGACTCATATTTGGCTTAATTGATATGAAAGATCAACCAGTCTTGGTCAGAGTCGGTTAGTATGTATGATTATACTCCGTGGTTCATAGCGATGCACTAGCTCTACATCTGGAACCAGGAGTAAGGTCCTAACATCTCACGCTCATCTACGTGGCTAAGTACACAAACACATTAGTCCTATGTGTTGTGAGATGTACTGGCTCCTTAAATCTATAGGTGCATGATATCTAAGGTATGTCCTATGCTAGTTCCATAAAAATGAAAATTAAGAAATAATAGTAAGAAAATATAATTTGCAAGTTCCTATTCTACTACGCACATGCCCAATTTTCGTCTTAATAGACTAAATTCGACTTTGGGTAGGGGTTTAGTAAATAGGTCTGCTAAGTTAGACTTTGATTCGACGTATTCGAGTTGTATGGCTCCATTGGCCACATGTTCTCGAATGAAATGGTGTTTGACCTCTATATGTTTGGTCCTAGAGTGACATATCAGATTCTTTGTAAGATTAATTGAACTAATGTTATCTACGTGAAGTTTAGTATTCGTAAAGTTTAACTTAAAGTCGCGGAGAGTGTGCTTCATCCAAAGAAGCTGAGTGACACACTCACCCATCGCGATGTATTCGGCTTCGGTGGTAGATAAGGCAACACAGTGTTGCTTCCTACTGCACCAACTCACTAGACTCGAGCCGAGAAGTTGACAACAATCACTCGTACTCTTTCTATCGAGCTTACTACCGACATAGTCTGAATCGGAGTAGCCGGTCAGTTCAAACTTGGTAGATCTAGGATACCAAATACCGACATTAAGTGTACCCTTTAGATATCTAAGGATACGCTTGACTAGAGTTAGGTGAGACTCCTTGACACAGGTTTGAAACCTTGCGCACATACTTACTGCAAATAAGATATCAAGTCGGCTTGCAGTTAAGTAAGGAGACTCCCTATTACGCTCCTATAGTATTTTAAATCAATTGGGTTTCCAATTACATCTTCTTCTATATTAACATTAGTTGCTATTGGGGTATTAATAATTTTAGCATCTTGAATTCCAAAGCGTTTAATTAATTCCCTAGTATATTTGCGTTGATATAGGTATATTCCATCTTTAGTTTGTTTAATTTGTAGACTTAAGAAGAAACTTAACTCGCCTACTAAATTCATTTCAAATTCACTTTCCATAAGTGAAATAAACTCATTTAGTAGGATTGAGTTGGTGGTTCCGAAAATAATATCATCCACGTAGATTTGGGCTATGAATATGTCTTTACCTAAGGTTTTTACGAAAAGGGTTGGGTCAACTACACCTTGGTTAAAGCCTTTGGACTTAAGATAAATCGAAAGTCTCTCGTACCAAGCACGAGGAGCTTGTTTAAGTCCATAAAGAGCTTTCTTTAACCTAAGGACATGATCGGGTTTGTCTAAACTTTCGAAACCGGGGGGTTGACTAACATAAACTTCTTCTTTAATATATCAATTTAAGAATGCAGATTTCACATCCATTTGAAACAACTTAAATCCTCGATGTGCTGCATATACTAATAGCATTCGAATGGACTCTAATCTAGCTACTGGGGCATAGGTCTCGTCGTAATCTAAACCTTCGACTTGACTAAACCCTTTAGCGACTAGTCTAGCTTTATTTCTAACCACTTCACCTTTATCATCAAGTTTATTTCTAAACACCCATCTTGTTCCAATGATTGTTTTATCTTTAGGTGGTGGTACTAATTCCCATACTTCGTTCCTAGTGAATTGAGCCAACTCTTCTTGCATTGCAATAATCCAATCGGGATCAAGAAGAGCTTGGTCAATAGTTTTGGGTTCAATTTTAGAAATCAAAGATATTTGACTAAGGTTTCTGTATGAGGCTCTAGTTTGAACTCCTAGACTTGGATCACCTATCACTTGGTCGATAGGATGATTCGTTTGAGTCCTAGTTGGATTTGGGTTTGAGTCTACAATTTCATCCATAGGATGACTCGTTTGAGTTCTAGTTTGGTTGGAGTCATCTATCACTTGGTCGATAGAGTGACTTGGTTGACTTAGGTTAGGATTAACACTAGACTTGATCTCCGGATCAGAGTTAGGTCTAGTATGAGTCGGCTCGCTAATTGGGGTTGCCGGGGGTTTTGTAGGTTCGTGTCCTTCATCAAATACTACATTGATAGTCTCCTCGACTCTAAGGGTGTCGTGGTTATATACTCTATAAGCTTTGCTTGTAGTCGAGTATCCTAGAAAGATTCCGGTAGTGATTTTGGATGTAAATTTCCCTAGGTAATCCTTAGTGTTTAGGATATGTACCTCACACCCAAATACCCTAAAGTACTTGATGTTAGATATTTTATCGTGATAAATAACGTATGAGGTCTTAAGGTGCCTCTTTACCATAAGGATCCTATTTTGGACATAGCATGTCGTACTCACGGCTTCCGCCCAAAACCTATCGGGTAGGTTATACTCATTTAACATTGTCCTAGCGGCTTCTTGTAGGGTTCTATTTTTGCGTTCTACTAGGCCATTTTGTTGTGGAGTTCTAGGGCAAGAGAACTCATGGTGGTATCCATTTAGGTTACAGAATTCTGTAAACCTATGGTTTTCGAATTCACCACCATGATCAGTCCTAAGTCTTTTGATTTTAATGTTTTTTTGATTTTCTATTAACTTAAATAGGTTGATTAATTTATCTAGGGTATCACTTTTGTGTTTGATGAACCTAACCCAAGTAAATCTAGAGTAGTCATCAATAATGACTAAACAGAATTTACTTCCATTAAGTGACTTAGCTTCGTGTGAATCAAATAGATCCATGTGTAGGAGCTCAAGCACACTTTTGGTTCGTTCTTGATTAGTTAGTTGATGTTGTGTCCTAGATTGTTTACCTTGTTGACAAGTATTACATATTTTATTATCCAAGTTATTGAGGTTAGGCAAACCTCTGACTAAGTCACTCTGACTCATCTTGTGGATGAGTCTTGGGTGTGAGTGACTGAGTCGTCGGTGCCACAACCATGATTCCTCTTGACGTGTCAGAAGACACTTAGTTGAGGAGTTAGTTAAGTTAATAGTGTAAATATTGTTATTTCTAGTTCCCTTAATAATTGTTTTAGAGGTTTCGTTTGTATTAATTACGCATTCATTTTCTAGAAATATGACCTTATAGTTATTATCACACAATTGGCTTACACTAAGTAGATTATATTGAAAATTTTTTACTAATAAAACGTTTTGAATAACAAAATTTGAGTTAAGCTCAATATCACCTGATCCGATGATTTTGAGCTTGCCGTTATTTCCGAAGGCTACTGATCCTTGTTGTTTGAATCGAAGCTTCGAAAACTTGAGTTGATCCCCGGTCATGTGTCGGGAGCAACCACTGTCCAACATCCATTGATCCTACACGCAAGGTAGTTGGATCGAATATTGGATTTATTAAAGATTGTTTGAAAATTATTAACCTAAATCATCTCACCCATGTCTACATGATCAAACACGTTAACCCTATATGTTCTTGTGAGATGACTTCCAATTTTACTTGATTTAAATTTAATGACTTAAACACTTGTCAACCTTGCGTTAGATTCGGATTTGACCTTAGGCTTATCAAGTCACTTTTTCAAGATCATGGCTTCCAGGTCGTGGCGAGACACAGAGGCCTTCTTTGATCGGAACAACGATCACTTCCTTAGACAAAGTCATTTTCAAGAAAATAGTAACTTGACTCACCTAAGACCACTTCCTGGTCTAACTAGTCTAGGATACGGCGAGGTAGCTTCAGCTAGTTCCACTTGGTCAAGTGAACCGAACTAGATATGCCTTATCTAGCTCGAATACATGAGACTCCATTTTCCTAGCATACTATCATCTCGCCGCGTCCTGGTACTATGTTATCAAGTGTTGATGAGTTATAGTCCTATCTAACCATTCTAAAAAAAATCAAACTAAATAAAAACCTAAGCATGCAATTTCTAAGTTAAAACACAAACAAATTTCGTACTAGCTCCCCCTGGACAGTTGAATCGATTCGGTCTCTCCACATAGTGGATTTGGTCCTTGGGAACCCAGTACTGGTTTGATCCTAAGTTTGAAATCAAGGTGGTCTTAGGGACCCATGCTTGGACACATTTTTTATGTCGACTTACAATCGACATATACGACTTATTGGTCGTGTTTGAGCTAAACCCTAGCCCGACCTTGTTGTACACGGCCCTTTGCGATCCAAGTAGGAGGTCAAGTCCTTTGGGTCCCAAAGTAAACCTTTCCAACGTATTCCTAAGATCTTCGACTTGACTCTTCAAGAGTGAGTTCTCAACTTCGAGTTTTTCAACCCGAGTTGAGTCCTTCACTTGAACTCGACTAGTCGAAGAGGTTAGGGAGACCTCGTGTTTGAGGAGTTTAACTTCCTCAACCAGGGTCTCGACCTTGGACTCGGACTTAGCTAACTTTCTATTTAAAAACTTAATTGCACTATAAAGTGTAGTAATGAGAGACCGACTTACCTTGAGTGTATCTTTTGAACCGGATGCGTATCCGTGGCTTGTCTTGAATAGTGCTTCGCAGTCTGACTCATCTTTGCTTTTCGATTCAAGTTCCGGTTCCGACTCCATCTCCGATTCCACTGGTTTAGCCATGAGGACTCGATCATCGTCTTCTTCCTCGAAAGCTTCTTCCCAAGTAGCGTTGAGTGCCTTTTTGTGTTTCGGTGCCTTGCTCTTGAGTTTTGGGCATTCGGACTTGATATGTCCAAACCTGTTGCATTCATAACATCTAATATTTGAACTTTTAGGCTTACCTTCGTTGGGTCGAGTGACGGTTCGTTTTCGGCCCTTGACTATCCTCTGAACTAGGTTGACTAGTTCGGCCTCCATTTCCGAGTCGACCTCCGAATCCGACTCATCCTCTTCTTCCTTCGGGGGTGGCTTGCTAGCGGTTTTCTTCTTTAAACCTGCAAATAGTGCTATACCTTTCTCGGGTTCTGAGTTAGACTGCTCATGAAGTTCGAAATCAGAAAAAAGTTCATCTAACCTAAGTTTAGAAAGATCCTTGGAGATCTTGTAGGCATCGACCATGGATGCCCACAAGGTAGTCCTCGGAAAGGAGTTTAGGACATACCTTATAAGGTCGTGGTTTTCGACCTTTTGCCTGATTGCGTGTAGATTGTTAACTATGTCCTGGACGCGGGCGTGGAGTTGCGTCGCCGTTTCATGTTCCTGCATTTTTAGATTATATGATTTATTAAATAAAAGGTCGCGCTTACATACCTTGGCTTCATCGGTCCCTTCGTGTAGCTCCACTAGCTTTGTTCAAAGGTCCTTTGTGCTGATGAAGGGGCCGACGCGATTTAACTCCTCCTTGGACAAGCCGCATTGGAGGATTTGTGTTACCTTGGCGTCGGCTTCGACTTGTCGTTTTGTCGCAATGGTCCATTGGTCATAACCCAAGGATTCACCCACTTCGTTAGTCGGAAGTGTGAAACCCGTTTGGATTATGATCCACATCTCTATTTGGGTTTTGAGAAAGTATTCCATCCGACCTTTCCAGTAACGGAAATCATCTCCGTTGTAAAACGGAGGTCGGACGGTGCTAAAACCCTCGAGATGGGCCATTTGGAAGGGAAACCTTGCACAAAAAATACCAAAAAAAACACAAAAAATGTTCCAAGACTTCGCCTTGGATTAGTAATGTAGGAAATGAAAAGAAACAAAAGGAATAAACGAGAAATAACCAACTAAAATAAAAGATGAGCACTTACAACCTTCGATGTCCCGGAAATGGTACTAAACGATGGTTTTTCGGGATGAATACAGCTTGTTACGATGGTTTACCCTCATAAGAAGTGTATATCTTTCCGAGAGCTTCATTTTGGTAGGTAGACCGTTTTGTGGGTCAACTTGTACGAAAAGTTATGCCCGTTTTACCGTCAGCTACTCCAAAAGAGAATACTTGCAAAACAAAACCAAACGAAGAGTACCAAGACTTCGTCTTGGATTAGTAGTGCGGGAGAAAAATTTAAATGAACGAAAAACAAATCTATAAAAAATGCTAGATTGGTGGTTTCACCAAATCTAAGCGCCCCCGGCTCTGATACCAATTGTTGGATCGAAGCGGTTCGCTAGAGGGGGGTGAATAGCGAAAAACCTTTTTGTTCTTTTCGAGTTCGTATCAAAACAATTAAGTGCAGCGGAAAGATAAATGAAACAAAAAGGGACAAGATATTTTCTTACTTGGTTCGTAGCCTTCGGCTACTACTCTAAGGCCCTAACGGTCCTAGACCGTGTACGGAGGGCAATTCACTAAAACACTCCTCCTCGTTGGAGGTAGGAGTTTGACGATTACAAAAACCTTCGAAGCAAAAAGATAGAGAGACAAACCCTCTCTTCTATTTAAGTAAAATGCAACGATAGAAAACCTCGATTAAAAATAATTGCAATATTGAAAGCAATAATAAAGTAAGATTATACAAACAACTAGAAAAAAAGAACTTAAGCTAGGGTTGTTGGCAGCACTTCATTGTTGTAAAGTCGTCGGAGAGTCGTAGCGTTGCGGAGGCTTTTGAGCACTTAGAATTGATGATGAAACCCTAGGTTAGGACCTCCTTTTATAGCCTTTGAGCCCCTTTTCGAGAGGAACCCTAGCCAATCATATTTGAGCACCACTCCCCTTGAAATTTGGTGATAAGCCTTGACTCGGCGATCCTTTGACCATCGATCGATCGATGGCCATCATCGATCGATGAGCGGCGATCGATCGAGTGCTAACCTCCGCAATGATCGATTGACGCAGCTTGAGTCCTCTAAGTGGCAAATGATCGATGCTTGTTGCAAGTCAAAGTTAGCTCAACAAAAATATAATTTCGACAGTCGTCGACTGTCCGATCTCGACCTAGACCATCTATAGGATGTCTTTGGTCGGATCTACGCTTAAGATCATCCCTGTAAAGAGGATACGACCTCACTTACGCTCTCACACACACAAGCTTACCTCGATACTTACTGTGTCACTTTCGCTTCCGGCCTTCCACCCGATTCCTTCGGCTCCCTCTGAAGTCACCCGAGTGTCGCCCGACCACCGCGGCTTCCTCCGGGTGTCGCTAGCCTTCAGCTCTAGCTATAGCAATTTTCTGCACACTCGATTCAGCTCGTGAGATAACGACATGAGCTTAACTTTGTATCGTTTGCTATAATCAAAACTCAGGTTCGACTTAGGTGCCTACTGCACCAACATTCTCCTCATTGGAAGAGTCGGTCTTTGACAGAAGGGGCTCCAACCTAAGGTCTCATCAGCTCGAAATTACTTGGACAAGGAGGAATGGCACCCAAGTACAACCCTTCTTCTTCCTTCACTTTACTTACGCGATTATTAGTCAACGATTTGATTACTAATAAGTATTTATTCATGTCATTCATCATGTCGCACCATACCACATTCATTCTACATTTTGGACATATTTTTTACATCTCTAGGAAAAAACAAAAACATTCCAATACTAGTAGGAAGGAAATGTCGAGGGAAAACCCCTCTACGGATCCTTGATTTCCCTCTGAATGCCATCAACATACATACATGACCTATAAATTCCAGAAGATGCCTACACGATCTTTAGACAAAGATTTTTTCAAAGAGTTTGCTCCAGCAGTAATGGGTGTAATCGATTATTATCAACTTAGTAAGCTAGTCTATTGCAATCACGATATTAATGTAGACTTAGTTTATGAGTTTTACAATAATCTACAACCTACTGGAGATCGACTAGTCTACAGGAGTAGAGTAGCA
The DNA here is from genome assembly GCA_025175895.1 of Wurfbainia villosa. Taxonomy (NCBI): domain Eukaryota; kingdom Viridiplantae; phylum Streptophyta; class Magnoliopsida; order Zingiberales; family Zingiberaceae; genus Wurfbainia; species Wurfbainia villosa. The sequence goes on from CM046005.1 coordinate 77,997,255, forward strand.
AGAACAGACATATCCTTCACTCCTGATATCCTTAGAGCATTTCTAGGTTGTAGAGAGTCAACATCAACCTTAGAATTCTATCCAAGCATCCAAGAACCTATTGATGGTTTCTCTCTCAATGACATTCATGAACAATTCTTTAGGAGACTAAGACAACTTGGTGTCAACCTAGCTCTAGCCATGACATTAGCTGCCCCCGACAATGTCCTATATAAGGTCATTGTAGGTTGCATCCTTCTGATAGTTACGAGGGGGCAAGCTAAGGTGCGACCACATCATTTACTAGCCCTTCATTTCCTCAAGAATCATCTAGACTTCAATATTGCATTAAATAAGTTTCTCTACATCGTCCATTTCACGGTCCTAGTCCAAAAGAAAATTTACATGCCTTTTGGGCATATCATTATATCTTGGTTAGAGAAAATAGGCATAAACACTACCAGGGGCAAGGTCGTGCATATGACAGATTTTGATTTCATCAAATGGAGAAACTTTGCCTTGGCCAGAATGGTTCAAGGCAGAGAGACTGTGCGATGGGCTGATGGATGCCAGGCTGGTGAGAAATGGGATATGGGGGCACAAGACGAAGAAGAAGAAGAATAAGAACGTCTGGCTCTAGCTGACGAGCCCTATGAGTTCGTATCCGAGCATCTTGACAACCTACGCCGTGACTATGTTGAGTTCACAGAGACCATGGACACATGACTTTTAGATCTAGAGATGACCATAGATACGCAATTCTCAGAAGTCACAACTCGACAAACACAGATTCTAGATCAGCAGGCTGAAATACTGAGACTTCTGTGTTCCTTGACGACTGACTCGTCAAGTCCATCGTCACCGGCTCTTTAGCGTTGATAGACTCTTGGCAGTAGATACTAGGAGAACTGAATTTGTTTGTCTTGATGGGATTGTGCATATTAAAACAAAGTGTATAGATTAACTTGTTTTGACGTGTTTGCATAAGTTTCGTTTGATGAAATTTAGTCCTTATATGATTATGCTAAGATCTTAGAACAGGTTTTACACAACCATATTTAGGAAAAATCCTATCAAAATCTTCTTTTTCTAAAAATCATTACATAGATGACTGAGAGTATGGATTAAGGGGGAGGATACTTTAATTCTTGCTTGGTCATTGTATTCCTCATTACCTCTATGATCCCTTTTAGGTGTTTGCCAAAGGGGGAGGATAGAGTTTAGGTGTTTACTAGTGCTTACTCATTCCATGTTACAAATCAAGTACTATCACTTGGCTTGATCTAATTAACCTAGAAAGAAGAACCTAAACTTAAACGGGTTGTCAAACATAAAAAGGGAGAGACTATTGGAGTTGATACTCCAAGATATATTTTGGTGTTTGATAAACGTTTAAGTTCATAGCGAGAGTTGTCAGGGTAGTTTGAAGAGTTGCCAGGGCAGTTTGATTCGTTCCAGGGCGGTTTGGTATCCCATCAGAGCAGTATGCCTGATTACAGGGTAGTTTGACATTGCTACAGAATTTCCAGGGTTGTTTTTGTTTAGCCCAGGGCTGTTTGGTAGCGCACCAGAGTAGTTTGGTTGGCTTATACTTGGCTCCAGGGTAGTTTGACACTGCTATAGAGCTTCCAGAGTAGTTTGGTTCCAGGGCATTTTGACATTGCTCTAGAGCTTCCAGAGTAGTTTGGTTCCAAGGCGGTTTAACACTGCTCTAGAGCTTCCAGAGTAGTTTGGTTCCAGGGTAGTTTGACACTTCTCTAGAGCATCCAAGGCAATTTTGTTTTCTTTACAGAGCAGTTGGTGTAATCTGTCGAACAATCCTTGTATTGACAGGATGCCTTTTAGTATGCGGTAAACTAAGGGGAAAAGGACTACCTTGAAAAGACCAAGATGTTTAATTACTTGGCGACTGGAGAAATCCAAGGGTGGAACCTTGGTGAAAAGTCCAAGAAGGGTAAATTCCTTGGTGAAAAGTCCAAGAAGGGTAAATTCCTTGGCAGAAAGTCCTTGCGAAAGTGGCATGGTGAAAAGTCCAAGAAGGGTAAATTATTGGCCATGTTTAATTATTGCTATCATTTATGCCATGTTTAATTATTGCTATCATTTATGCCATGATCTTTCATGCATTTAATTTGATTAAAATTGATTTAAGGACAATGACATGACTTGGAGTCCCATTTATAAGGGAATCAAGTAGGGTTGCCTTAGAAAATTGCATGAAACCCTAGATTAGGATGAACAAAACCCACATCTCACATTAAATTGATATGCATGTGTATTTATACACCCTAGATACATGTGAGATGCTAGGATATGAGTTAAGTTCAAGGTGCATAATTTTTCATCTAGATGAACTAAAACTCATCTTATCATATTGGTGGATCATTGGGAAAGCTTGTGTACAAATCATATACATTAAGCCCAAGGAATATGATCCAATATAGGTTTTTAAAATTATTTTAAAATCCTTTTAGAAAACCTTGGTGAAGTCTATCTTTTGATAGCAATCACCATTGATGAAGTTGATACAAAGTAGGGCCAAAACATTGAAAATTTCAATAGTTTTGAACTTTGTGTCAATTTCACTATTTTATGGGTAAATTATTTTTCTAATATTTTTCATCCATTGTATTGGTTATAAGTATTATACATATGAAATTTCGTGATTTTTCAAGCTATGTATAATTACTTATGATTTTTTAAAATCTGATTCTGATTATTGAAATCGCGTAAATCGCTCGCGTAAATCGCTCGCGTAAAATCGCCTCGCGTAAATTGCTCGTGGAAATCGCTCGGCGACGGCAGTGAATCGCTCGCGAAACCGCCGCTAAAACCACCGCGAACCGCCGCACGCGATTATCGATCGATCGATTGGTGCCAATCGATTGATGAGCACGACAGTCGACTGATGTCTGAGAGACTCGACTGCCAATGTTGATTTTGTGTAAACAAGGATGTTTAGCCCATGTTTCAGCCATAGTAAAGTTCCCTAATCACTCCTAACCCTAGGATATGCTTTGGGAAGCATTATAAAGGGTGAAAATCCATTGGATATGGATTAGGAGAGTTGCTTAGGGTTTGTATCAAATTTAAGGATGGAAAAGTTCTATGTTGAACTTTGAAACTTATTTTTGGTGGTTTAAAGTTTCTATTGGTTTAGGGACTTCCCAAGGACATTGTTGGTGCAATGGTCAAGGAGGAGCAAGCCTTTAGGGGGAGGTATCCATCAAGGGATGATGGATAATATTTTTCCTCATGAGGGGAAAAATGGAATTTTGAGATACCCAATTTGAAAATTGGGAGAGTATATAGGATTGCCTCTCTTGAGTGATATGAGACTTATCACTAGGAAGATGGTAGACATCCTAGGTATTTTTTGAACAAGGGGGAGATTGTAAGATCTCATTGGAACATGAGACATTGACCTCCTTGAAGAGAAAACCTTTTTGATGTTAGTCAAAAAGGGGGAGAATATTTTGGGGGAGAATGTTATGGAGAGTGTTATCAATTGATGTTATCAATTGTCAATTCGGAGAATTGGGGAGAATGTTTGGGATTACCAACTTGGGATAATTGGTAAGAAGATTTGAGTTAGTGTTCTAACTCAAAGGTATGTGTTTTTGTCAAACATCAAAAAGGGGGAGATTGTTGGTGCAATCGACCCAGGTCACGATTGATCGGACTCGAGTTTGACTCGAGCAATGTTTTGATGTTTGACATGGAAGTTTGACATTGATGTTTGACATTGATGTCTGATATTATTTTGGAGAGATTGTTGGCACAATCGACCCGGGTCATGATTGACCGGACTCGAGTTTGACTCGAGAGGGATTTTGATGGTTGACTGGAGTTGACCATGTCATGGAAAGTCCAAGTCTTGAGTACTTGGCATGTAAAGTCCAAGTCTTGAGTACTTGGCAAGGAAAAGTCCAAGCATGAGTCTTGGCAAGGAAAAGTCCAACATGGGTTGGTAAGGGAAAGTCCAAGCTTGAGTCTTGGCATTTGTGAAAGTCCAAGGGGTTTGATATTTGCAGCGTAAAGTCCAAGCGGGAGTCTTGGCAGCATAAGTCCAATGGTTGGCGGCGTAAAGTCCAAGCGGAGTCTTGGCAATGTAAGTCCAATGTGCCTTGGCGGTGTAGACACCGTTAGCATAACATAGCCGATGGAAGTACGTGAAGGCTAGCGTATGGATGAACAAGTCATGGATGACTTGGAGGGATCCGATATGCGCGAGGCTGACGGAGGTGGCTAGAAGGCTTAGGTCTAGGCTACGGGTGGTCTAGCAAGTATGGGGGCACCATACTTGGGTTAAACCTCATGTTTGAGGTTAAAACCTTATGTTTGAGGTGTATCAATCGACTGGTACCATGTGGCAGTCAACTGGCATGAGTCAACTAGGATTTGACTGTGGGAATTAGCCTAGCGAATGATCGCGCTTTAGAAATTTAATCGATCGGCTACAATGATCGGGTGCTCAATATTTCAGGCACAAAATGGAGTCTAACTCGACTGCTGAGGTTAGCAGTCGAGTGAAGGCTCGATCAGTCGACTGATTGACAATCCGTTGGATTTTTCCAGCGTGGATCACACTATTGTCTCATAGCAACAGTGTTATCAGTCGACTGATGGTCCTGAGAAGTTGACTGATCGGCGATTTCCAACCCAAGCAACAACTTTAAATGGAGCTCGTGGAGGAGGAAATCACAACCGGTTCTTGAGCTACTTTGGGGCGATTTGTTGCTACAAATCAGGGTCTCCAAGGCTATTCTTCAAGAAACCAAAGCAATCCAAAGGCAATTGTAAAGTGTTTTCCTTTACTTGTAGAGTATTTCCTTATTGTAATTGCTTGTATTTACTTCTTATTGTTGTAAGATCATTTGTACGAGGTTTCTCCACCTCTGGATTATTCCAAGAAGGAGTTGTTTATGATTAGTGGTTGCGTGTGCATCACTAGAGCTCGATCTGTGGAGTAGGAACCATTCGGTTCCGAACCACGTTAAATACTTGTGTATTGGTGTATTTGTGTTTGTCTATTTCGTTATTGCTTTATTATTATTCCGCTGCGCGCTAACAAAAATTATAGAGAAAAGCACGAACGAATTCCATCAACATAGGAAATGAGCTATTCACCCCCCCTCTAGCGGTCAACATTTCCTCTACACTTCTTACAATAAGATTGAAGTAAGAACAAGAAGAACGAGTTCAAAACTTGTGGGGCACTTGGATGATCAATTGGAGCATAAGCATTAGTCATCCAAAAGCCCACACCTTCTCTATAAATAGAGAAGGCTATTTTCTTCCCGTTGGCCATTGGCAGTCGACTGATGCCCCGATCAGACGACTGCTCCTATAGCTGTTGCCCAATAACGGCTTCTTTCACGTTGGATTTCATCCAACGACTCCCACATCAGTCGACTGATCATGCCATCAGTCGACTGATAGAGCTAACAGTCGAGTGTCAAAAGCGAGCACTCGACTGATCACCATTCTGTGCCCGAAACCCTCGCGACGGATCATTCGCCATCGGCGATCGATGATAATCTCGTCGATCAGCCAACCCATGGAAGTCGACGTGTACAACAGACTCGAACATCAGTTGAGTCACAGTCAACTTGGAGCAGTCGACTTCCATATCATGGCAGTCGATTGATGTCGGGTAAACCTCAAACTTCACATCCGTTTTAGCGTCCAGCGGTGGAGTAAAACCTCAACCCTCTTGGTCGAGCCTCCGACACTTAGCCATTTAGCCAAGTTAACCTAATAAGCTACTTACATTTCACTCATTCTCTCATCTCACTTGAAGTCCCTCGCCGAAGCTCTCTTCGTTCGCGGCCACGTCCCTTATCAGCATCAAGCGCACGGCTTCGCAATGTTCCTTTGTGTCTCTTGCCCTTGAAGTATGCTTCCTTGGCTTCGCTTCAAGTCATCTCATCCAGCGGTCCCTCGGATGCATCAAGCGCACGACTTCGCAATGTTCCTTCGCCGACTCAAGCACGAGGTTATGAGTTAGTGAAACTCGCCAAAGCTCTATGTACGAATTACTAAGTCCTGCAAGACTCCAACGCACATATCAAATCCAATCAACCTAACTTAAAACCTCTGCCACACACATCAAAACCATATCATATGGGTTGATTGCCCTAACAATCTCCCCCTTTTTGATGTGTGGCAATCCGTTTAAGTTAGGTAAACAAATAACAATAACAACATAAGGCAAGAAAGCATGTAAATCATATGAGTATCAAACTCCCCCTTAAACATGCAACTCCCCCTTAAGACATGCTAAATTTTCCCTTTTAGCATGATTAACTTAAACCATATCAATTCTCCCCCTTTTACGCCATCAAAAGTATTTTCCAAATGTTATACACGCATGACATCAACTCCAAGAAGAAAAAATACCCAAAACCCATCAAAAACATGATAAAATAGGTTACTGTGCTTGTGCACAATACATCAGTCGACTGGTTCATACTACCAGTCGACTGGCACACAAATTTCAGGTTTTCTGATTTTCGAAATCCAATTTCAGAAATACGTTAAAAATTCTAGGAAATTCGAAAAATCATGAAATTTGAAATATATATTTCTTGTGAGTTCCTTTATGAGTGAAAAATTATTTTTCATGAAAATTCATTTTATTTTTGAAAGTTAGGCATAAACTCAAAAGTTGCAAAATATTTAAAGTTTTGTATCAACTTTAAAACCTAGTTTTGCCTTGAAACTTTTTAAAACATGAACTCACTGTTTGCAAAGTATAAAATGGTTTTAAAATCATTTGAAATATTCAACCATGATCTTTGGGCAATATGTTTATGAATTAAACATATGTTTTCCCCATGATTGGTCTATTATGGCTCTATTAATACACTTAATGATCCATCTAAATGCCATAAGCATTAGTGAATCATTTGTATCATCCTATCATCTCACCCATGCTATGTTTTCAATCAAAGTTAGCCTTATAGTGGGATGTGAGATGTTTCTAATGGTATTTGTACTTAACCAAAATTTAATGCATTTCTACCCATGGTTAAGTATCATCCTAAAAACCCAATCTAGAACATGCATCAAGAATTTTTAATCCTGATCATAAATCATCAATCATTGCATATTATGATTATAAATTATAAAACTAAGCATGAAACGTGATTTAACCATTTAATTTATGGGTACTATTTAAAAATTTATAACCCATACCATCCTAAGTCAACCAAATAATATGATATTAGTAAAGTCCACATGGTTGACTATCCTAGGGTTTTTCTAACCGTTAAGGATGGATTTAGGAACCAAATACAAGTTCTTTCCTATAGGGTTCACTAAATATTCTTTAGGGATCCATTTTCTAGCTATTGTTTTGTTCTTGGCTTGACCCCTAGCTAGCAATCAAACATTTATAGGCCTTTTCATTTGTCTTTCCCTTATAACCTAGGTCTTTCTTATTAAAGCTTGCCCTTTGGCTCCCTATAATCATATTAAGGGTGTTGGAGACAATAGTGAATTTTTCTAAGGCCTTAGTCAGGAAATCTACCTTTTCCCTTAACATCCTATTTTCCTCAATACATGCATCATTAACATTGAGAGGAATATAATCATGTGAGCATGCATTATCAATACTAGAAACATTATCATTAACATTTGAGCATGCTTTTTCTAATTTTTCTTCTAGGGCTTTAATTTCATTTGTCATGCATTTATTTTTATTTTTAGCCCTAAACAAGTCCTTAGTTAAGCTAAAAATCATGGAAATTATTTTCTTAAGAGAAAGATTTGTTGTCATAGTTTCCATGTCTTCTTCCTCCGATTCCAATGAGGATGAGGATGACGCTACCCCTTCACTAGAGCTCTTCTCACTCATGCTTCTTTCTTCTTGCTCGAAGGAGGAGGTGTCCAATTCATCTATTGCCATTAGAGCAAGGTTTGTGACAAACACATTTTCTTCCTCCGATGATGATGATGAAGGATCATCTCATGTCCTTGCTTTGAGTGCTTTGGTCTTTCCCTTTTCTTTGACCTTCTTCTCTTCTTCTTTTCTCTTACTCCCCTTCTTCTTTTCTTCTTTCTTCCTCCTCTCTTGTTTGCTCTTGTTCAAGAGGGGACACTCATCTCTTATATGTCTCTCTTGTTAGCAATTATAGCAAATTATCTTCCTCTTGTGCCTTCTCCTATCATAATATTTGTTAAATTTTAAATTTCTTAAAGCACGCCTTACCTTCCTTACCATATAAGCATCTTCATTTCTATTCATGGAGGATGAGGAGGATGCTTTATCGGAGGAGGAGGGAGTCTCCATCTTCTTCTTCCCCTTGTTGGCTACTAGTGCCACTCCCCTTGATGACTTGATGCTTGATTCTTCAATTACTCCCTCAAGCCTTGTTTCGTGGAGCTCCATAGTTGAGAAGAACTCCTCTAAGGTGCTAACTTCTAGGTTCTTTGAGATGTAGAAAAAGTCTACCATTGAGCTCCATTTCGATGACCGAGGAAAGACATCTATAGCCTTCATTACCATATCCCGGTTGAAGAGTTTTTCTCCTACACTCATTAGTACAATTAAAATTTCTTTAAAACGAGAGTGTAATGAGGTTACCTTTTCTCCCTTTTCAAGTTTGATATTTGTTAGTTGGGATCGGAGGAGGTCTCTTCTTGCAAGCTTGGCCTCCAAGGTGCCTTCATGGAGTTCAACCATTCTCTCCCACATCTCCTTGGCACTTGAGCACTCCCCAATCCGGTTGATCTCTTGTTGAGGAAGCACATTGAATAAATGGTGCTTGGCCTTTGAATTCGCCAAGTGCTCCTCCCTTTGTTTCTTTGTCCACCTTGACTTCTCTAGTGACTCCCCCTTTTCATCCCTAGGAACTTCGAAACCGTTTTCCATAGTGAGCATTATATCAAAATCGGTCTTGAAGAATACCTCCATTCTCTTTTTCCGCCAAGTGAATTCTCCTTCAAACTTCGGTGGATGAATGTTGGAGCCAACCATCGTATTTGTTGTGCTTGTTGCAGCGGTTAGTCCGGTGACAAGCGACTTGGCTCTGATACCACTTGTTGGAACATAGATGGCCGTCTAGAGGGGGGGGGTGAATAGCCCTCAATCGCATACGGTGGAAGTTGTTCGATTAATCATCTACAATTATCATTAGCGCAAGCGGAAATATAAAGCTAAGACAATTAAGAACAACAGAAAATAAAGAACAATGCTAACAAGAGATATAACGTGGTTCACGACCTCATCGCTAATCCACGGTCCGATTTGTCTCCGATGAATCACTTCGAAACCAATCCAATATGGTCTCTCCCTTTAGCCAAAGCAAGGTGGAGGTAAACTTTCTTACAACACAACACTCCTTCTTACAATAAGATTGAAGTAAGAATAAGAAGGAGTTTAAAACTTATGGGGCACTTGGATGATCAATTGGAGCATAAGCATTAGCCATCCAAAAGCCCACACCTTCTCTATAAATAGAGATGGTTGTTTTCTTCCTATTGGCCACTGGCAGTCGACTGATTCCCCGATCAGTTGACTGCTCCTGTAGCCGTTGCCCAATAATGACTTCTTCCACGTTGGATTTTATCCAATGACTCTCACATCATTCGACTGATTATGCCATCAGTCGACTGATGGAGCTAATAGTCGAGTGCCAAAAGTGAGCACTCGACTGATCGCCATTTTATGCCCGAAACCCTCGCGACCAATCGACTGTTGCCATCAGCGGTTGGTGATCGATCTCGTCGATCATTACCGACCCATGGCGGTCGGTGATCTTCAAACCAAACTCGAACACCAGTTGAGTCACAGTCGACTTGGAGCAATCGACTGCCATATCATGGTAGTCGACTGATGCCGGGTAAACCTCAAACTTCACATCTGTTTGAGCGTCCAACGGTCGGGTAAAACCTCAACCCTCTTGGTCGAGCCTTCGACACTTAGCCATTCGGCCAAGTTCACCAAATGAGCTACTTACATTTAACTCATTCTATCATCTCACTTGAAGTCCCTCGTCGAATCTCTCTTCATTCGCGGCCATGTCCCTCGGCAGCATCAAGCGCACAATGCTCCTTCGTGTCTCTTGCCCTAGAAGTTTGCATCCTTGGCTTCGCTTCAAGTCATCTCGTCCAGCGGTCCCTCGGATGCATCAAGCGCATGGCTTCACAATGTTCCTTCGCCGACTCAAGTACGAGGTTGTGAGTTGGTGAAACTCGCCAAAGCTCCATGTGCGAATTACTAAGTCCTGCAAGACTCCAATGCACATATCAAATCCAATCAACCTAACTTAAACCCTTTGCCACACACATCAAAACCATATCACATTGGTTGATTGCCCTAACAACTCTGCCACTCCACACTGCAATCGCACTAATGTTTCCTTTAAGATATGGAATGGTCTAGACTACAGCTGATTAATGTTAGATGCAAGCTGGCTAATTATCTCTCTATGCTCTGAATAAATGCATCTGTCTTCTGCTAATACTGTTGATACTGCACCAAAAACTGCTGCATGAAACTCAAATAGATTATCACCTGAACACTTAGTCATCACCACAAACAAATACAATGAGTAACAACTAGAAATGATAAGAAAGACACTAATAACAAAAGAAAAGAAAATAAATTAACTAACTAAAGTTTAAAGACAAACGAACACCATTATTTCACCAGCAACGATGCTAAAATTTGATGTGAACGATTGTTTTATCGCGGTACCGTTCTCAAATTATTTACCGAACCCCTAACTACACTAATGCAGCATAGGGTAACTCGGGTCGTCTCCCATGGAACTCAATAGTTGAACATTTGTTTCTAACCATTATTAACACTAGGGGTTCCTACAACTATCAAAACAATTATTTGAAAGCTAACCTAATGTGCAAGAACGATTCAACCATGCACCACACTGTCACTATACGATACAATAGTTAAATAATTCTGGTTAATAGAAATGATGATTAACCTATGCAAGAAATGAAACTAACTACCCATTAACAATTACTTGAAAGCTAACCTAATGTGAAAAAGCAATTCAACCATGCACCGCACTGTCACTATACGATACAATGATCAAACAACTGAAAACTAAACAAAACAAACTTAAACAATTCGACCAAGTACCACACTGTCACAATACGACACAATGGTCAAAGATTAATAAAAAACTAGAAACAATTCAATCAAACACCGCACTGTCACTATATGGTACAATGGTCAAAGATTAACTGAAAACTAAATGAAATAAACCTAAGCAATTCAACCAAGCACCGCACTGTCACTATACGACACAATGGTCAAAGATTAACTGAAAACTAGAAACAATTCAACCAAGCACCACACTGTCACTATACGGTACAATGGTCAAAGATTAACTGAAAACTAAACAAAACAAACTAAAGCAATTCATTCATGCACCGCATTGTCACTATACGATACGATGACCAAATGTAAATGAAAACTAAACTAAACAAACCTAAACAATTTAACCAAGCACCGCACTATCACTATATAGTACACTGGTAATACATTAATTGAAAACTGGAAAGAACAATTAACATTGTAGGAAATAAACCTAACGAACAAGTAAACAGAGTAAATGATCAACAACAAATACTTAAACATCCAAATAAACTACCACATGCAATTTCAAAAAAAACATTCAATCGAACAATTTAAACAACAAACAAACATCAACAAACACAACGGACATAACAAACCTAACAAAATAGACATAACAATAAAAATTAACCAACAAACATAATAATAAAAATTAATTGATGGTTGTCCACAGCTCCCGAAAAGAAATCACCCTCTCTCCTATGACCCACGACAGAGCTGGACAACTTCTAATGACATCAATGGTAGCACGTATCTCTCGTCAGAATATCCATCTAACGAAAGATGGAATTGATGGACACGGATCACTGCTCTGGCGATGAACTTCAGGGCTGTCAAATCACCACAGCCGATGGATGGATTTACGGAGGTGAAGCAGCACGAATCATGGCCACGAAAATGGAAGGGAACCAAAGCTGTGAACGTTTAACAGTCTTCACCAATGCTGGAATTAGAGGCTGCCGCCGAAAATGGAGAAATCAATGGGCTACTAGAGCTGGAAAACCATGCTGCCGAAATCACGACAGTAGAAAATAACCCCCAGCCTTCTGAAATCACATCCAACTGGGTCGCTCAGCTCCGATCGCCAAGCATGAGAGGAACAACGGTGAAGACAATCGAAATCCAAGCTGCTTAGCGAAGTCGTGATGCCCAACTTCACCACTGATCTCTGCCAGAAACACCAAGGATGCTTCGGATTGATTGGATTGTGAAGGAGACACTGCTGGTTGCTTCTGAAAATGTCGCCGAGCTGCTGTGGATCAACTGCCATCACCGCGGGTGGAAAGGGGGAAGAAGAAGCGCTGCACGATTTGGCTGTGTCGCGATCCTTTGTCCAATGTGAAGATGTTGTATTTTTTAGTGGATTTTTCTTAGCTGTCCAATTGAATGCCTTTTGATCTCAGCCATCCATTTAGATCTAGGGTTTAATAAGTCCAATTAATCTACTCCCTAAGTAGGCTGCTTAATTAAATCCAATGGCTGCAATCGCTTTGGTTCTGGATCGACGGCTGTGATTGCTCCAATTAGGCCCTATTTTTATATTTCCTACAAAATCATATTCAATTCATGAAAAATATTGAAATGATAGGAATTAACGTAATTAATCACAAATAGATTCAATATGCAAAAAGATACCGAATAACAGTAATTACCCCATCAAAGAGCCTAAAATGTCTAATCCATAAGTAAAAAATAGCGCAATAAAAATGAAGCTATAAATAACCCTTGGCAACATTCAGAGTGGAGGACCCTTCAGAGCCCAAGATGAATAGCTGCACTCCTTTTCGAGCGTATTGCATCTTCAGGTCCTCTTCTCGCCCTTCCCACTGGGCTTGATGATCATCTAGTTGAGTAGCCAGGGTGTCTCTGTCTTTAGCTGCTGCTATAGCTTGCTGGCCCAGGGAAGCCATGGCCTCGGATTGCTCCCTCTGGAGTTCCCGATGTCGTTCTGCAACCTCAACTAGCATCCCAGGAAAAGTGGAGATAGTCAAAGAAAAGTTCTCCAATTGTTGCTGGTAGGATGTTAGAGCGGCCTCCAATTCTTGATTCTAGTTCTGAAGTTGAAGGAGAGCCACCAAAGATCGAGAAGCCTCGGTCTCTGCCTTTTGTAGTTGCATCTTATGATCCACTAGATCCTGAGTAAGGATGTCGACCTGTTGGAGCTGACTGGATTGCAGAAATAGCTGTTGGTGGAGGTCAGCATTCTTCTTTGAAAGTTCTTCTTTCTCACTATGAGCCATCGCCAATTGCGTCATCAAATCTTCGCATTGAGTGGTCAAAGTGACCTCCTTCTATTTGCTCTCAGCCAACTGTTGGGTCAGCTTCTTCTGTTGAGAAAGGGAGGCAGTGTGGCATGCGACCATGGTCGACTGATAGTTTACAATGTTAGGAGTTGTCTCATTGCAATCGATAACTACCTGGGAGGGAAGACAGGGTGTTACAGGAATAAATACTAGTATGAATTAACTGCGAAGGAAAGAAGAGCATACCTCCGACACCAGCTTGCACAGGCATTCGTAAGGGCCTTGTAGATGGGATTGGTTAAAGAGGCATACCTCTTTTGTGTTGTGGATCCTAAGAGAGGATCCTAAAGAAGTGGATGGGGGGGTTTAAGGGGGGAATATCCCCCCAATCAAAAAGGGTTCTTCTATGGATGTATGAGTCACAGAAGAGTCCACAGTCAGAGCAGGAAGGGGAGAAGGAGGTAAGTCTATATGGACAAGTAGAATAGGAGAATTGAGGGGGGAGTTAATTCTCTAGCTAGGTTGGAGTGTGTTGGAGATCGATTGGCCGGCTAGAGGGGGTGAATAGCCCTCGTTCGTTGGATGTCGTATTTTGCTCGTCTACAAAATGTTAGCGCAAGCGGAACCAATAAACTAAGACAAGAAAATAGAAATAAAACAAAGACAATACAAACACGGAGATGTAACGTGGTTCACGGCTATGCCGCTAATCCACGGTCCGATTCGTCCATGGTGAATCACTCCACAATCTATCCACTAGATCTCTCCTTTGCACAAAGCTAGGTGGAGGTAACCTCTTTACAACAACACTCCTCTTACAAATATAATGAAAATAAGCTTGGGTAAGAGGATGGAAAGCTTTAGGGAACTTTGGGAGAGTATTAGAGTATATGCATTTTTTCTCCCAAAGCCTTACCCCCTTCCTTTTTATAGAGGAAGAGGGTTTCTTCCCGTTGACACAGGATCAGTCGACTGATGCCCTCGATCAGTCGACTGATCTCGTAGCCGTTGCCCAATAACGGCCACTTTCCACGTTGGATCCCATCCAACGGTATGGACATCAGTCGACTGATCCTACCATCAGTCGACTGATGCTCGATCAGTCGAGTGCCCAATGGAGTCGACTTCATTTTGTGCCGATTGCAGTGCCATCGATCATTGCCGTCCCTTGGCGGTCGTGATCAACTCATCGATCGATTGCCCATCACCGGTCGGTGATCAACTGATCGGTGACTTAGACCCGGCCGTCGACATCGACTTCAGGCGATCGGCGCCATGATGTGGCCGGTGTTGGGAAAACCCATCCGACACTTGGCCAAATAGCCAAGTTTCACCTAAAAGCTACCCTTCCCGGGTTACAATCGCTCACTCTCATCCCTCGGAGTCCCTCGCCTTCGAAGTTCTCTTCGTTCGCGGCCACGTCCCTCGGCAGCATCAGGCGCACGACTCTGCAATGCTCCTTCGCGTCTCTTGCCTCGAAGTCTACTTCCTCCGGCTTAACTCCAAGCTTCTCGTCCGACGGTCCCTCGGATGCTCCAAGCGCACGGCTTCCGCAAAGCAATCCTTTACTGACTCAAGGCCCGAGTGATAAGATGTGAAACTCGCCACGGCTCCATGTGCGAATTACTAAGTCCTGCACGACTTCAATGCACATATCAAATCAACATAACAAACTAACTTAAACCCTTTGCCACACACATCAAAACCTAATCATGGCAAGAGATTGCCCTAACAATCTCCCCCTTTTTGATGTGTGGCAATCCGTTTAAGTTAGGTAACATTTGATAAAAATTTAAAGGTAAGAAAGCATGTAAACATAAACATTTGATATCAACATGCAACTCCCCCTTAATCCATGAAATTCTCTACACAAATTTTCTCACCCCATCATATATTTCTCCCCCTAAAATAATTAACTTAAACATAATTATTTTTCCCCCTTTGACACCATCAAAAAGATTAACACTAAGTTATAAACTCATGTCATCAAGTATAATAGAAGAAAAGTACCAAAAATTGAATTAAAACCTGAATTCGACCTTCACTATTCTGATTTTCAAGCCATCGATCATTGGTTCAGATACGGTCAGTATTTTTTGATTTGATTTTCGGGCCGAATTTCAGAAATGCATTAAAAATTCCAGAAAATTCTAAAAATCATGAAATTTGGGGAACACATTTCTTTTAAGTATATCTATCAGTGAAAAATAGGTTTTCATGAAAAATCCAAAAACTTTAAAAACAACTAGGTTTTTGATCATTCTAGTATCAAGTTTAACACCTAGTTTTGCATCCAATTGTTTCAAAACATGAATACATGTATTTTAAGGTAAGAAATTGTTTTGAAAACATATGAAATATCCAACCATGATCTTTGGGCAATATGTCTATGAATTAAACATAAGCCTTCCCCATGATTGGTCTATTATTGCTATTTTGATACTTTAAATGACCATCTAAATGTCATAGGCATTAGTGGACATTTGTATCATCCTAACATCTCACCCATGCTAAGTTTTCAATCAAAGTAGCCTATGGTGAGTGTGAGATGTATCCTAGAGGGGGTATTTGTATATACTTAACCAATATATTCATGCAATTCTATCATGGTTAAGTATCAACCTAACAACCTACATGATCATAATGACATATATGATTTAATTTCACATTATGATCATGAAATACATGTTTTCATCAAATTATAATCATGCATTAGGTATTATATTATGATAAGCATGATTTAAACCTATTTCTCATGATAATGTGCCAAATGTCAAAATCATAAATCATGATTGCAAACATACATAACAATTACATTAATCATCATGATTTAAGCAATATTATCTATTTATGGGCACGTTATCATCACCCAACACTATCTAAAAAATGTTGTTCCGTCATCCTAAGTCAACCAAAATATGATATAGGTTAGGTCCATGTGGTTGACTACCCTAGGGTTATTCTAACCCTTACGGATGGATTTTGGAACCCAAAATAAGTTCTTTCCTATTGGGTTCACTAGATATTCCTTGGGGATCCATTTTCTAGCAATTACTTTCTTTTTATCTTGTCCCCTAGCTATTAGGCATTTGTAGGCCTTTTCATTTTTCTTTTCTTTATAACCTAGGCCTTTTTTGTTGAAGCTAGCTCTTTGGCTCCCAATAATCATATTTAATGTGTTGGAGCCAATTGTGAATTTTTCTAAGACTTTGGTTAAATAATCTACCTTTTCCCTTAGTGCCCTATTTTCCTCTATGCATGCATCATTAACATCCAAAGGCATATAGTCATGTGAGCATGCATCATCATGGCAAGAAGAAACATTATCATTTAAGCATGCATTTTCTAGCTTATGCTCTAAATCCTTAATTTGATCAAGCATGCTTTTATTTTTCTTTTTCATTCCAAATAAGTCCTTAGTTAAACTAGAAATTATGGAAACTATTTTCTTAGGAGAGGCATTCGTTACCATAGTTTCCATGTCCTCTTCTTCTTCTTCGGATGAGGAGGATGTAGAAGCTCCCCCTTCACTTGAGCTCTCCCCACTTGAGCTTGATTCTTCATTTTCGGTGGAGGAGGAGCAATCCGAGTCATGAAGAGCCATTAGTGCTAGGTTGGAGTAGACATGCTCTTCTTCTTCGGATGAGGAGGAAGAAGCAACGTCATCCCATGTCTTGGCTTTGAGTGTCATGGCCTTCCCTTTTCCTTTTGCCTTCTTTTCTTCTTCCTTTTTCTTGCTCCCCTTCTTCTTCCTCTTTTCTTCTTTCTTTTTCTTCTCTTCCTTGCTCTTGTTTAGGAGGGGACAATTGTCCCTTATGTGCCCCTCTCCTTGGCAATTATAGCATATGACCTTCCCCCTTGGTCTTCTATTCCTATCATGAGATTTATCAAATCTAAGATTCTTAAATGCACGCCTTACCTTCCTTACCATGTAGGCTTCTTCCGTGCTATCCATGGAGGAGGTAGAGGCTTCATCGGATGAGGAGGAGGGGACTTCCATCTTCTTCTTCCCCTTGTTTGCCATCAAGGCTACTCCTCTTGAGGGTTGAATTCTAGGCTCTTCTTGTATTCCTTCAAGCCTAGTTTCGTGGAGCTCCATTGTTGAGAAAAATTCCTCCAAGGTACTTACTTCCAAGTTCTTGGAGATGTAAAACGAATCCACCATGGAGCTCCATCTTGAGGACCGGGGAAAGGCATCTATGACCTTCATTACCATATCCCGGTTGGAGAGTTTTTCACCTACACTTGTTAAACCGGTTAGTATTTCCTTAAATCTAGAGTGTAGGGATTTTACCTTCTCTTCCTTTTCAAGTTTGATATTGGACAATTGAGAGCGAAGAACGTCTCTCCTTGCTAGCTTTGCCTCAGATGTGCCTTCATGGATTTCTATTAGTTTCTCCCACATCTCCTTGGCGCTAGCACATTCTCCTATCCTATTGACTTCTTGTTGAGGGAGGACATTGTATAGGTGGTGCTTGGCCTTTGAATTTGCCAAGTATTCTTCTCTTTGCCTTTTGCTCCACCTTGATTTTTCCAATGGCTCCCCATCCTCGTTCCTAGGCAACTCGAAACCGTTTTCCATAATTAACAATATTTCAAAGTCGGTTTCGAAGAATACCTCCATTCTCTTTTTCCACCAAGCGAATTCGCCATCGAACTTCGGTGGATGGATGTTTGAGCTGGCCATTTTGAAAATTTGCTTGTTGTGGCGGTTAGTCCTCGACAAGCTTTCCTTGGCTCTGATACCACTTGTTGGAGATCGATTGGCCGGCTAGAGGGGGTGAATAGCCCTCGTTCGTTGGATGTCGTATTTTGCTCGTCTACAAAATGTTAGCGCAAGAGGAAGCAATAAACTAAGACAAGCAAATAGAAATAAAACAAAGAAAATGCAAACACGGAGATGTAACGTGGTTCATGGCTACGCCGCTAATCCACGGTCTGATTCATCCACGGTGAATCACTCCACAATCTATCCACTAGATCTCTCCTTTGCACAAAGCTAGGTGGAGGTAACCTCTTTACAACAACACTCCTCTTACAAATATAATGAAAATAAGCTTGGGTAAGAGGATGGAAAGCTTTAGGGAACTTTGGGAGAGTATTAGAGTATATGCATTTTTTCTCCCAAAGCCTTACCCCCTTCCTTTTTATAGAGGAAGAGGGTTTCTTCCCGTTGACACAGGATCAGTCGACTGATGCCCTCGATCAGTCGACTGATCTCGTAGCCGTTTCCCAATAACGGCCACTTTCCATGTTGGATCCCATCCAACGGTATTGACATCAGTCGACTGATCCTACCATCAGTCGACTGATGCTCGATCAGTCGAGTGCCCAATGGAGTCGTGCCATCGATCATTGCCATCCCTTGGCGATCGGCCGATCAACTCATCGATCATTGCCCATCGCCGCGATCGGCGATCAACTTGATCGGTGACTTAGACCGGCCGATCGACTCCATCGACTTCGGAGCCGATCGCCATGACATGGCGATCGTGTGTCGGGAAAACCCATCCGACACTTGGCCAAATAGCCAAGTTTCACCTAAAAGCTACCCTTCCCGGGTTACAATCGCTCACTCTCATCCCTCGGAGTCCCTCGCCTTCGAAGTTCTCTTCGTTCGCGGCCACGTCCCTCGGCAGCATCAGGCGCACGGCTCTGCAATGCTCCTTCGCGTCTCTTGCCTTGAAGTCTACTTCCTCCGACTTCACTCCAAGCTTCTCGTCCGGCGGTCCCTCGGATGCTCCAAGCGCACGGCTTCCGCAAAGCAATCCTTCACTGACTCAATGCCCGAGTGATAAGATGTGAAACTCGCCACGGCTCCATGTGCGAATTACTAAGTCCTGCACAACTTCAACGCACATATCAAATCAACATAACAAACTAACTTAAACCCTTTGCCACACACATCAAAACCTAATCATGGCAAGAGATTGCCCTAACAGAGTGGGGATGAATGAAGAGAAGGGGAAGGAGAAAGCTCTTCCTGAGGGGATGAAGTAGGAGTTAAAGGGGCAGCTTCCTTCTCTATGGGTTCAAAGATGATTAGGCGTCAAGGCCTATTTAGTTTTAGGGGAGGAGGAGGAGGAGAAGAGTGAAAGGAAGAAGATATAGGAAGGGTAGAGGAACTGGGGGCATCCTTCCTGCAAGGGAGAAGCCTTTTGCGAGGGGAAGAAGGAATAATAGGGGATTTTCCCCTAATTCACTTCTTGGAAGGTTTCTTCTTGGCCGCCACAATTTGCTCCCCTTTAACTATGGCATCCTGCATCATACTGTCTACAATATTAAATAGTGAGAACAGTAGCTAACAGTAACCAAAGACGTTGTAGGTAATATGTTTGGATAGGAGCAATATCTCACCTATGACGCCTGGATCGGCCAAGGGGAAAGGAGAGAGCCCATAGAGACTTAGGAGAGAGAGCTTCAGCAAATCATCAGAATTATAGTGGCACTCCCTCAGCACTTGAAAGACTTCTTGGAAAGATCCCTGAACTCTACTCTCTTGAAAGGGGGGGGGGGGGGGGAAGGTCGGGAAGAGTGGTTTTCCAGGTCTCTGAGTGAGGTATTAGAGTGAGAAGTTTGGCAAAAAAGTATAAATCCTCCCAGCCCTTATGGGAGGATGACATATTTATGAGAAATTGGCAATCTTACCGATTGGCGAAGTAAAAAAAAACCTTCTTTAGAAGACTTTAGTTGAAAAAGGCAATGAAATAGTAGGGGGGATAGATTAAGGTTTAGGTGTCGGAAAACTATTACTGCCCCTGTTAATATACAGAAGGCATTGGAGTCTAGTTGGTTAATAGGTAGTTGGTAGAAATCTAGGATATCATTGTAAACAGGAGGTACTGGAAAATGCAGGCCATTCATTACAATTTAAGTATTTTTCTCATAGCAAATAAGAGTGTTTGGCAACCAACATAGCCTGAAATTGCCATTGACTTTGTATAAGAAAGCACATTGGTATATTCTCAATAATTGTAAAGAAATTAATCGATATCAAAAGTAAGTTTTTACATTATGTTATTATTTTATTTCTATTTCATTATAAAATTGTAATTTAAATAATTATGTATGCACCGAACATCTTTAACTTCTGTCATAAAAAGTTCATTCTATTCAACTTCTGCAATATCACGAGAGAAATTTTCTACAGCGGTTTAGGGATAGAATGATAACGTTAAAGAATTTAACAAATTTAGAGATCACAAATGAGTTATACTATTTAGCAATGGGACTTGATGTTGAAGTTCAACTGCATGATGCCTGCATTGTAAATGGTATTTGATATCATACGAGGTCCCGTGATTCACACAAAACTACTCAGAATAGTGGGGTTAGTGTACTATCATCTGATGATGGTAACAATTTGGATTTTTTTGGAGTGTTGAAGGATGTTATTTGACTATTTTACTCTTTTAGGTATAAAGTACAATTATTCTGGTTTGAATAATTCCAATGTAATCCTAAAAAAAAAATCAATGATTGAAGAGTTTGATCTCTTATATATTAACACTTGTAAAACATGGTATGCTGATGATTGATAACAGCAGTTTGTGTCGTGATACCATTACAAATTAATTACCAAACCATCTCTATACTAATATAGCATAGTGAATAGCCCGGATCGTTTCCCAACGAGTGTAATCGGTAGAATAGTAGTTTTAGGATTATTAATTATTGCTTTGAGTTTTCTATTGAAAATAGAGGTTTGAAATTTAAAATACTAATCCTACTAACGAATGACAATTCAAGTAATCAAATTCTAATCTATGATTGCGATGAAATTAAAAGAAACTTAAACTAAGCATTCAAACAAGAAAGTGAAAAAAATTAAATAACAATTCAAATGCAGAATAACATAAATCTAAAGCAAAGCATGAAATTAAATCTAACCTAAATAACTACAACCTAATTACTCAAAGAGACATTTAATCAAACATCATGCAAGCATAAAACAAATCAAACAAGTGCGCGCAGTGCAAATAACATGGAAGATATTCAATTATAAACATTCAATACAAATAAAAGTGAAAAGCATTCAACACATCAATGAATCTTGCAATTGGCTGTCCAAAATCTGAAAATTTTTGGAATTGCCGTCGGAAGCTATAATAGGAGTTGCTGGAGGTTGAAATAGAGTTGTCCGGAGCAGAGCTGTTAAGGTGCTGTGATGATAGAGATGGTCAGAAGAAATGGAGAAGGTGGGTTGTCAGAGCTGTGGAAGAAGATAAAGTGGAAGACCAAGAAGATCACCACCGATTGGAGAGGAACCCCCTTCTTCGATGGCAGAGCTTGGATGGAAGAAGAGGCAGAGGGAGCGCCGACGAAGAAGAAGGCAGAAGGCGGAAGTTGGGCGTTAATTAGAAAAGAGGGCTGGCTAGAGCTAGAAGAGATGGAAATACTGATGAAGATGCCACCACCAGCCTTGGTGGAGGAAAGGGATGCCCGACGGTGCTTCGTGCGGATGAGGTGGAGGAGCTCGCACGGTGAAGACGCTGCAATTGGGGAAGAAGAGTTGTGTCGCGATGTCTGATCTGCGATGAGAAAATGTTGCATTTAAGGGTGATTTTCGGTGATCGTCTGATCGAAGCTCCTTCAATCCGAGCCATCCATTAAAGCTAGGGTCTAATTGCCTTGATTAATTGATTAAGCTGGTTGTGCATCAAACGACTCAGATTCCTCCGATTTTGAATGAATGGATCTGATCAATCTGATGGGATAATCACGATCGATCGAATCTGGATAAAGGGCTCAGATGTCCAGATCTAAATGTACAGATTGAATCTCTCCAGATATGGATAGATGGCTCAGAATTAATCATTTTTCTCGATCGGTCCTTATTGCTCAGATATGATCCCTTGATTGAATTGCCTCTGATCTTGATGAAGGGCTGAGATTAGGTCAGCTTAAAATGTCCATTATGACCCTAGATGAAGTCATATTTGATCCAACTTGAGTCTAGTCTATTGTCTCATCTCAATCTCCTACAAACAAAGATAAATTTTACATATAAGTCCAAAATTAAGGGGTATTTACAATCGGGTCCAAAAAATGATCCAACTCATAAAACATGCAAATAATCGATAATTAATCACTTGAGAGGATAAAAACAGTGATATTAAGGACCAAAATAATGCGATAAAATGATAGTTATCAATTCCCCCATACTTATTCTTGTGCATCCCGAGCAAGCACAAAAAACTAAAAATAAACTGAAAGTATATTTCCCTAGCAATTCCCAAGCATATATATAAAGTCGTGAAAGAAAGTTACCTAGGATTGTCAAATCTCAAAGACTCGAGTAATCATGGACTCAAATCTTACATAGGTTAACAAACATAGTGACTTCAATCCATCCTGAATAGACTATGAATGATTAAGCCTCACAAGATAAGTAGTGGTTTCTCTCGCTCTCATAAGCATATAATAGTGGAGTTCACTCAAACTACTCATGGTTTATGCACTACCATATTGTTGCTTTTCTTCTACCTTTACCACTATATACACATAAGAATGCACAATTATTGAAGGCTTATTAGGAATATAAAGGAAACATGAATGTAAGAAAATGACAATATATGTGAAAGAAAAGAAAGGTAAAAAATGAAATAACTAAAGAAATGCAAGAAGATATGGAAATACTGGAATGCTATATAGATGAGTACAAGAAAGCAATGCCCAAAAAATTTTCATCCAAGCTATCTTTTTACAGTTCACTAAACATGTAAACAACCCCTATCACTTTCACAATACAAATCCATATATGATATACAATAAATCTCTCATTAGTTGCAATAAGGGATGTCTACCACAAAAATACTATCACACGTATAAAAAAACTGCACAACATATCAAAGAATTTTTTATTTTATTGCCTTTATTGTTTTGGCCAAAAAAAATTTTCCAACTTCTTTTTTTTTCAATTTTTTTTCTTGACATGCGGTGCACTTCCCTATGCTCTAAAGAAAAACAACAAGCTCAAAAAATAAAAACACGGCTATAGGATCGATGTGTAGTTGTGGTGGCCGGCTAAAGGGGGGTGAATAGCCCTCGATCAAAAAACAATGCTAACACAAAGTCGTAACGTGGTTCACAGCTACGCCGCTAATCCATGATCCCCGATTCATCCTCGGTGAATCACTCCGCCAAAACCAATCCACTAATGGTCTCTCCTTTGCACCAAGCTATGTGGAGGTAACCTTTACAATCAAGATCACTCTTCTTACAATAAGAATGAAGTAAAAGCAAGTAAGAAGAGTGGGAAGACGTTTATGACACTTTGGGAGAAGATTAGAGTTGAAGCATTTGCCCCCCAAAGCCCCATACCCTTCCTTTTTATAGAGGAAGAGGGTTTCTTCCCGTTGACACAGGAGCAGTCGACTGATGACCCTGATCAGTCGACTGGTCCTGTAGTCGTTGCCCAATAACGGCTGCTTTCCATGTTGGATTTCATCCAACGACACAGGCATCAGTCGACTGATCCTACCATCAGTCGACTGATGAACTATTAGTCAAGTGCTCGCGAGCTCAACTCCATTCTGTGCCCGTGCACAGTGCTATCAGTCGACTACTTCTCATGGGCAGTCGATTGATCAAGCCATCAGTCGACTGCCCATGTCTTCAGTCGACTGATCCACTTGATTCAGCTCCTTAAACCAGTCGATCGAACCATCGACTCAGAGCAGTCGACTGCCATGACATGGCAGTCGACTGGTGTCGGTAAAACTCATCCGACACTTGGCCAAATGGCCAAGTTTCACCTAAGAGCTACTACCCCTTCCCGGGTTACATTCGCTCACTCTCATCCCTCGAAGTCCCTCGCCTTCGAAGTTATCTTCGTCCGGCCACGTCCCTCGGATGCGCCAAGCGCACGACTCTGCAGCGCCATCCTTCGTGTCTCACCCTGAAGTCTATTTCCTCCGGCTTCACTCCAAGCTCCTCGTCCGGCGGTCCCTCGGATGCTCCAAGCGCACGGCTTTCGCAAAGCTATCCTTCACCGACTCAAGGACCGAGTCATGAGATGTGAAACTCGCCAAGGCTCCATGTGCGAATTACTAAGTCTTGCACGACTTCAACGCACATATCAAATCACAATAACAAACTAACTTAAACCCTTTGCCATACACATCAAAACCTTATCATGGCAAGAGATTGCCCTAACAATCTCCCCCTTTTTGATGTTTGGCAATCCGTTTAAGTTAGGTAAAAATATTTGATAGAAATTTATAAGGTACGAAAGCATGTAAACATAAACATGATATAGCAACATGCAACTCCCCCTTAATCCATGAAACTCCCCATACATATTTCTCCCCCTATCATAATTTACTTAAACATAATCATTTCTCCCCCTTTGACACCATCAAAAAGATCAATACTAAGTTATAAACTCATGGCATCAAGTCTAATAGAAGGAAAATACCAAAAATTGGTTTAAAAACTGAATTCAGCCTTTATTGTTCTAATTTACACCGGTTCAGACTACCAATGATCGGGCACATGGTTTCAGAATTTCGATTTTCTGGATCAAATTCAGAAATGCATTAAAAATTTCAAGAAATTCAAAAAATCATGCAATTTGGGGAACATATTTCTTGTAAGTATATCTATCAATGAAAAATAGTTTTTCATGAAAAATCATTGTATTTTCAGAGATTTGCCAAAAATCCAAGAACTTTAAGAACCACTAGGTTTTTGAGCATGTTAGTATCCATTTTAACACCTAGTTTTGCTTTGGATTGTTTCAAAACATGAACAAATAGATTTTGAAGTAAGAAATTGTTTTGAAAACATATGAAATATCCAACCATGATATTTGGGCAATATGTCTATGAATTAAATATAAGTCTTCCCCATGATTGGTCTATTGTTCCTATTTTGATACCTTAAATGACCATCTAAATGCCATAGGCATTAGTGGACATTTGTATCATCCTAACATCTCACTCATGCTAAGTTTTCAATCAAGGTAGCCTATAGTGAGTGTGAGATGCATCCTAGAGGTATTTGTATATACTTAACCATTATATTCATGCAATCCTATCAAGGTTAAGTATCATCCTATCATTCCACATGATCATAAAGATGTATATTTGTTAATTTTACATTATGATCACGAGACAAATGTATTCATCAAGTAATAATCATGCATTAGGTATTATATCATGATACTAAAGTAAATATCACCTAAAACATGATTTAAACTTTAATGCCTATGACTATGTGCCAAAAATCAAGACGATAGATCATGATTGCAAACTTACATGACAATTTAATTAATTATCATGATTTAAGCATTATTATCTATTTTTGGGCACATTATCATCACCCAACACTATTTCAAACATGTTGTCCCGTCATCCTAAGTCAACCAAATTATGATATAGGTCAAGTCCATATGGTTGACTATCCTAGGGTTTTTCTAACCCTTAAGGATGGATTTTGGAACCCAATACAAATTCTTGCCTATGGGGTTCACTAGAAATTCCTTAGGAATCCATTTTCTAGCTATTACCTTCTTCTTATCTTGTCCCCTAGCAATTAGGCATTTATAGGCCTTTTCATTTTTCTTTTCCTTATATCCTAGGCCTTTTTTGTTAAAACTTGCTCTTTGGCTCCCTATGATCATGTTCAAAGTGTTTGAGCCAATAGTGAATTTTTCTAGGGCTTTGGTCAAGTGATCTACCTTTTCCCTTAAAGCCCTATTTTCTTCTATGCATGCATCATTAACATCTAATGGCACATAAAGATCATGTGAACATGCATCATTATCATTATCATTAAAACATGCTTTTTCTAATTTTTCTTCTAATTCCTTAATTTGATCAAGCATGCTTTTATTCTTTTTCTTTGCTCTAAATAGGTCCTTAGTGAGGCTAGAAATCATAGAAACTATTTTACTAGGTGAAAGGTTAGTTACCATAGTTTCCATGTCCTCTTCTTCAGATGAGGAGGATGTAGAGGAGGCTCCCCCTTCACTTGAGCTCTCTCCACTTGAGCTTGATCCTTCATTTTCGGAGGAGGAGCAATCCAAGTCGTCGAAGGCCATTAGGGCAAGGTTGGAGTAGACATGTTCTTCTTCTTCGGATGAGGATGAGGAAGAAGAGTCATCCCATGTTTTTGCTTTGAATGCCTTGGCCTTTCCTTTTTCTTTGGCCTTCTTTTCTTCTTCCTTTTTCTTCTTGCTCCCCTTCTTCTTCTTCTTTTCTTCTTTCTTCTTCCTCTCTTCTTTGCTCTTGTTTAGGAGGGGACAATTGTCCCTTATGTGTCCCTCTCCTTGGCAATTGTAACAAATTACCTTTCCCCTTGGTCTTCTCCTCCTATCATTAGATTTATTAAATTGAAACCCTTTTAAAGCATGCCTTACCCTCCTTACCATATAGGCTTCTTCCGTGCTATCCATGGGGGAGGAGGAGGAAGCTTCATCATCGGAGGAGGAGGGGATCTCTATCTTCTTCTTCCCCTTGTTTGCCAAAAATGCTACTCCTCTTGAAGGTTGAGGTCTTGGCTCTTCTACTCCTTCAAGCCTAGACTCATGCAATTCCATAGTGGAGAAAAATTCATCTAGAGTACTTACCTCTAGATTCTTTGAAATATAGAATGAGTCCACCATTAAACTCCACTTGGATGATCGGGGAAAAGCCTCTATGGCCTTCATTACCATATCTCGGTTGGAGAGCTTTTCACCTACACTTGTTAGCCCAATTAAAATCTCTTTAAACCTAGAATGCAATGAAGTTACCTTTTCTCCCTTTTCTAATTTTATGTTGGATAGTTGAGAGTGGAGGAGATCTCTTCTTGCAAGTTTAGCCTCCGAGGTACCTTCATGAAGCTCTACTAGCTTCTCCCACATCTCCTTTACGCTAGCACACTCCCCTATCCTATTAACTTCTTGTTGAGGGAGTACATTGTAGAGGTGGTGCTTGCCCTTTGAGTTTGCCAAGTATTCTTCTCTTTGCCTCTTGCCCCACCTTGATTTTTTCCAATGGCTCCCCATTTTCGTTCCTAGGCAATTCAAAACCATTTTCCATGATTAAAAGAATTTCAAAATCGGTCTCGAAAAATACCTCTATTCTCTTTTTCTACCAAGAGAATTCGCCTTCGAATTTCGGTGGGTGAATGTTGGAGCCAGCCATTCTTGAATGAAGTGTTTTTTGCGGCGGTTAGTCCTCGACAAACGACTTGGCTCTGATACCACTTGTAGGATCGATGTGTAGTTGTGGTGGCCGGCTAGAGGGGGGTGAATAGCCCTCGATCGATGGATAACGGTATTTGCTCATCTACAAACAAGATTAGCGCAACGGAAACAACAAGACAAACAAATAAAGACAAAGCAAAGGAAATAAAATAATGCTAACACAAAGTCGTAACGTGGTTCACGGCTACGCCGCTAATCCACGATCCCCGATTCGTCCTTGGTGAATCACTCCGCCAAAACCAATCCACTAATGGTCTCTCCTTTGCACCAAGATAGGTGGAGGTAACCTTTACAATCAAGATCACTCTTCTTACAATAAGAATGAAGTAAAAGCAAGTAAGAAGAGTGGGAAGACGTTTATGGCACTTTGGGAGAAGATTAGAGTTGAAGCATTTTCCCCCCAAAGCCCCATACCCTTCCTTTTTATAGAGGAAGAGGGTTTCTTCCCATTGACACAGGAGCAGTCGACTGATGACCCCGATCAGTCGACTGGTCCTGTAGTCGTTGCCTAATAACGGCTGCTTTCCACGTTGGATTTCATCCAACGGCACAGGCATTAGTCGACTGATGAACCATCAGTCGAGTGCTCGCGAGCTCGACTCCATTCTGTGCCCGTGCACAGTGCTATCATTCGACTACTGCTCATGGACAGTCGACTGATCAAGCCATCAGTTGACTGCCCATGTCTTCAGTCGACTAATCCACTTGATTCAGCTCCTTAAACCAGTCGATCGAACCATCAACTCAGAGCAGTCGACTGCCATGACATGGCAGTCGACTAGTGTCGGGAAAACTCATCCGACACTTGGCCAAATGGCCAAGTTTCACCTAAGAGCTACTACCCCTTCCCGGGTTATATTCGCTCACTCTCATCCCTCAGAGTCCCTCGCCTTCGAAGTTATCTTCGTCCGGCCACGTCCCTTGGATGCACCAAGCGCACGACTCTGCAGCGCCATCCTTCGCATCTCGCCCTGAAGTCTACTTCCTCCTGCTTCACTCCAAGCTCCTCGTCCGGCGGTCCCTCGGATGCTCCAAGCGCACGGCTTCCGCAAAGCTATCCTTCACCAACTCAAGGACCGAGTCAAGAGATGTGAAACTCGCCAAGGCTCCATGTGCGAATTACTAAGTCCTGCACGACTTCAACACACATATCAAATCACAATAACAAACTAACTTAAACCCTTTGCCACACACATCAAAACCTTATCATGGCAAGAGATTGCCCTAACAACGGCTTGTCCATGGTGATCAAGCACGACATGCCTATGCTTACACTGAATTCTCCCTGAGCTACTCTCTCTCCCTCACACTTAAATTTTTGTCTGTCCCAGGAAAAATACTCATCATAGAACATTCAAGTATTCCACATCCAGAAGAGTAACAAAGAAGGAAGTAATGGAAGGAAAGAAAAATGACATGATGAACAACTACAATATTATTCATTAAGCATGTGGCCATAAAAGAAGTAAAGGGAAATGTGTGAGAATGCCTTCATAATAATCATGCAAACCAATGGTTGTGTGGTCTCGAAAGAATCAAAGCAAGTTCTAGAGTTACAATAACCACAAGTGCATCACACACAAGGAATAAAAATGGACACAATCCTCACTAGGAATGAAAAAAATCATCTAAATCTATCAAAACAGAATCCATCACCAAGTAGTAGCCATATGCAATCAAATAATCCATTCATGACAATAAATCCCGAAATTCGACAATCAAATTTAACTAGCTTTCACGACTTCTAAGATGATATAAAAGAATGCATAAGAAATTTATTTCAAAAACACAACTAAACAAAAACTCGTCAAACAAAACTTAACAACTATAACTAAAATAAACAAAGTAAAAGAAACATATGTACAAGGGAAATAAAAGAAAATGAGATGGAACAAACTACCTTGAGGTCCTGACGATTGAAGATGATTCAGTAAAAGGAGCCACGCAGGCCGTGGGGTGCTCCGAAAGAAATCCAGTCCCGGTGGTTGAAGAAGATTTAGAGTAAGCATCCATGCTGGGAGTCGGATGGACTGAATGGAGGTGAGTACTTTCTTGATGTGATTAGGGTAGTTCCATGCTTCTCCCTCCAAAATGATCACCTCATCATATGTAATCTCTGGCGGTTGGAGGCGATTCAAATAAAGTTTCCAACCTTGGGGTTGGATTATTGCATTTGTTGTTAGGGTCTTTATCAACAAAAATCTTGGAGACTCTAGTTGTGATGGAAGTGTCCAGTGTGGGGCCTTCCAGCTATCCACCACTTCCATTGAAATCAATTCATCACAAATGCTTGCCGTCACTGTCTCATTTGTCTTCTGGTCTGGCTGGCAAGTCTGGGCACTGGTATCTAGTAACACAAGGAGTACAACCTCATATGCAAAAACCTCTGCACTTTCCTCTTCAATAGCATTAGAAAAAGAAACAGTTGGCAATGCATCAATATTCTTATCAGCATCTGGGACGTCAACAACTGCATCACCATGATATAAATCAGTAGAGGAGTCCTGTAGAGTTGTAGAAGTAGAAGCAAGTGTGTCCTCAACTCTTCAATCCATCTCCTCAAGCACATCACTTCCATGAGAAATGATCTCTAAGGAAAATTGGGAGGAATCTTGTGCTTGCATTTGATTGATAGATGATGCAATTTGATTTAACTGGGTCTGCAAGTTCTGTAACCTTTGTTGTTGTTGTTGATGACTATCGTTCATTTGTTTCTGCAATATTGCTAGCTACAAGAACTTTTCTAGTGTATTTTCTTGACTGGGAGCAAGGGTTTCATCACAGTAACTTGATTGATCTCCCCAACTAGGCATGTAAGGATCAATAGACGGTGGGGTAGATAACACTGAGACTGCTCAGGGGTGTACTGTTGTGTGTTCCCATACTTGAAATCTGAATTGAAATTATATGTACCAGAAAATGAATTATACCTATCCTATTGATAAGGCTGATAATACTGATGATCAAGCTAATGATATGGAGGTTGGTATTGATAATATTGATGTCCATGTTGATAATACTCTTGTTGCCCAATGCCTGAATAGTAAGCATCACTGAGATCTCCAAATGGCTGATAATATGGATCCATGT
This sequence comes from Wurfbainia villosa, assembly GCA_025175895.1. Taxonomy (NCBI): domain Eukaryota; kingdom Viridiplantae; phylum Streptophyta; class Magnoliopsida; order Zingiberales; family Zingiberaceae; genus Wurfbainia; species Wurfbainia villosa. The sequence goes on from CM046005.1 coordinate 78,027,868, forward strand.
TGCAAGAGATTCCTAATCTTTCCTGAAAAACTAACACAATTAAAAGCTACAGGAAATAGACATGAACAAGTACATAGATATGCAAGAAATAAAAGAATGCAACCCTAAACAAAATTTTAAATTTTGATTTTTTTTTTTGTAAAAATGAAGAAACAATCCTAAGTCTATTAAACATCATTGCACTCCCCGACAACAGCGCCAAAATTTGATAACGACAGTTTGTGTCATGATACCGTTACAAATTAATTACCAAACCATCTCTACACTAATATAGCATAGTGAATAGCCCGGATCATTTTCCAACGAGTGTAATCGGTAGAATAGTAGTTTTAGGATTATTAATTATTGCTTTGAGTTTTCTATTGAAAATGGAGGTTTGGAATTTAAAATGCTAATCCTACTAAATGATTGACAATTCAAGTAATCAAATTCTAATATATGATTGCGATGAAATTAAAAGAAACTTAAACTAAGCATTCAAACAAGAAAGTGCAGAAATTTAAATAACAATTCAAATGCAGAATAACATAAATGTAAAGCAAAGCATGAAATTAAATCTAACCTAACTAACTACAACCTAATTACTCAAAGAGACATTTAATCAAACATCATGCAAGCATAAAACAAATCAAACAAGTGTGTGCAGTGCAAATCACATGGAAGATATTCGATTACAAACATTCAATACAAATAAAAGTGAAAAGCATTCAACACATCAATGAATCTTGCAATTGGCTGTCCGAAATCTGAAATTGCTGGAATTGCCATCGGAAGCGACAATAGGAGCTGCTGGAGGCTGAAATAGAGTTGGTCGGAGCACAGTTGTGAAGGTGTTGTGATGGTAGAGATGGTCGAAAGAAATGGAGAAGGTGGGCTCTCAGAGTTGTGGAAGAGGATAAAGTGGAAGACCAAGAAGATCACCACCGATCGGAGAGGAACCCCCTTCTTCGATGGTGGAGCTTGGATGGAAGAAGAGGCGGAGGGAGCGCCGACGGAGAAGAAGGCGGAAGTTGGGCGCCGACTGGAAAAGAGGGTTGCCTAGAGCTGGAAGAGATGGAAATGGTGATGAAGATGCCACCGCCGGCCTTGGTGGAGGAAAGGAATGGCCGACGGTGCATCGTGCGGATGAGGTGGAGGAGCTTGAGGGTGAAGACGTTGCGATCGGGGAAGAAGAGTTGTGTCATGATGTCCGGTCTGCGGTGAGAAAATGTTGCATTTAAGGGTGATTTTCGGTGATCATCCAATCGAAGCTCCTTCAATCCCAATCGTCCGTTAAAGCTAGGGTTTAATTGCCTTGATTAATCGATTAAGCTGGTTGTGCATCCAACGGCTCAGATTCCTCCGATTTTGAATGAATGGATCTGATCAATCTGAAGGGATAATCATGATCAGTCGAATCTGGATGAAGGGCTCAGATGTCTAGATCTAAATGTACGGACTAAATCTCTCTCACATCTGGATAGATGGCACAGAATCAATCGCTTTTTTCGGTCGGTCCATATTGCTCAGATATGATCCCTTGATCAAATTGCCTCTAATCTTGATGAAGGGCTCAGATTAAGTCAGCTTGAAATGCCCATTATGGCCCTAGATGAAGTCATATTTGATCTAACTTGAGTCTAGTCTATTGGCTCATCTCAATCTCCTACAAACAAAGACAAATTTTGCATATAAGTCCAAAATTAAGGAGAATTTACAATCGGGTCCAAAAAATGATCCAACTCATAAAACATGTAAATAATCGATAATTAATCACTTGAGAGGATAAAAACAGTGATATTAAGGACCAAAATAATGCGATAAAATGATAGTTATCAATGGCCCATTAATTTTGGCCAACCAAGCAAGCCAAGTGTATTATTTAAATGATATAAAGTGTCAAGGTCATTGGAAGGTAGTGCAAAAGGTTCAACACCAAGAAATATATGAAGTAACTGAAGTTTGTGAAGTATCTGAAGAATTTGAATCTGAAAATATTTTGAATAAAAATCATAACTAAGAAATTTCATCTAATGAATCAACTTTAGTAATTGGTGAAAACTTAGAGATATCCCAACCTTGTAGATTAGATGTTGAGCTTCAACATATAAATATGTCAAATGCACAAGTTGAGTTGGCTAGGGGTGCTCAAAGTATTCTTAATGATGAGAATGAAGATACTGAAATTGACAGTGAGGAAAATGATCATTATCTTTTTTAGATGATGATAGTGATTAGTATTTATTTATATGGTATTTATGTTGTTATTCATTTATGTTAGTGCAATCGACCCAAGTCACGATTGATAAGACTCGAGTGTGACTCGAGCAATATTTTGATGTTTGCCAATACGATTGACAATGTGAGTATCATGGAAAGTCTAAGCATGGGTCTTGCCGTTTGGAAAGTCCAAGCATGGGTCTTGGCATGGAAAGTCTAAGTCTTGGGTACTTGGCATGGAAAGTCCAAGCATGGGTCTTGGCATGTGAAAGTCCAAGCCATGGGTACTTGGCAATTGTGAAAGTCTAACCATGGGTCTTGGCAATTGAAAAGCCCAAGTCATGGGTACTTGTCTTGGAAAGTCCAATAATGGTCTTGGCATGGAAAGTCAACACATGGGTCTTGGCATGAAAGTCCAACATGGAGTTGGCAAGGAAAGTCCAAGTATGGATACTTGGTAAGGGAAAAGTCCAAAGGTAAAGTCTTGGCAGCATAAGTCCAAGTGTGTAGTATTGGCGACATAAAGTCCAAGTGAACTTTGCCAAAAATAGACCCGGTTAGCATGACTAGGCTGACAGAAGCACTTGAAGGCTAGTGCGAGGATGAAGAGTCATAGACTTGAGGGATCCAAGAAGCGTGAGGCAGATAGAAGTGGCTAGAAGGCTTAGGTCTAGGCTAAGGGTTCTCAATTAGCTTGACATAGCCGATGGAAGCACTTGAACGCTAGCACGATGGGCGAACGAGTCATGAAGGACTCGAAGGGATCCAATAGGCGTGAGGTTGATGGAGATGGCTAGAAGGCTTAGGTCTAGGCTATGGGTGGTTATCAAGTATGAGTGGATCATACTTGGATTAAACCTCATTATTGAGGTTTACCAATCAACTGATAGCTTTGGCCAGTCGACTAGTCGAGTGTTCAGCACTCGGGAGGCCTAGTTGACTCAGATAGTCGATTGGGGTTATAATCCAGTCGACTGGTCGTGTAGTTAGGTTCGACTGCTCGAGCTATCCTCTGGCAGTCGACTACCATGGATGGCAGTCGACTGGTGTTTGCAGACACGAGCACATAACGTTTGATAGTCGACTGCTGGTAAGGGCAGTCGACTACTAAGGTATCTGTTGGCTGGAATGCCAATGTAGATTAGTCAGTTTGAGACAACAACACTGTGGGCAGTCGACTGGGGTCTTTTGGCAGTCGACTGCTAGACATAAATCTAGATCATGCGGAGGCATAAAAGGATCTCGACGTGGAGGATTTCATAGCCGATTATTGGTGATCTTAAAGGGAAATTGCTATTGCATTCCAGATCTTCCAAGCTCGTCCAAGCAACCACATCAACAAGCGTTCGAAGCTCTCATTTGTAAAGTGTTTCTTTGCATTTCATTTTTAATCTTGTTATTCTTTGGTGTTATCTTTATTATTACTGTTGTAAATCAGTGTAAGAGGTTTCTCCACCTCCGATGTGTCACCGAGAAGGAGAAGATTTAGTGGTGGTGTGCATCACTAGAGCTCACTTGAGCTCGACCCGTGGAGTAGGAACCCTAGGTTCTGAACCATGTTATATCCTTGTGTTGTGGTGTTGTGTGTTTGTGCATTTTGTTCATGCTTTACTTTATTTCTGCTATGCACTAGCGATTATAAATAAGCACAACATGATCGAAGAGTAGAAATCAGTGAATCACTATTCTCCCCCCTCTAGTGCGACAATATTGTTGGGATGTATACTGAAAGCCTAGTCTTTATATGAACATCTTCATTTTGAAATAAGAATCACATGATCATTATTTGCATTTTATATTTATTATATGTGTGCATCTTGTCTGATACTTTACATTGTAGATAACATGGTGTGTGGTGTCACATAGAAGATCATGTTATCAGTTCCTTATAGAGTATAAGTAGAGGCTCACATCCAAGATGGTTTTGGACAAACCATTGGCATGCTTGTAGTGTAATTTGGTATTAGTTTATCTTGACCATAGAATTACACTGTACACTGTGTGTATTGAGCAGGACCGATTTAGAGGTGATTCAATTTATTGCTGACTATATAATTGAATCATACCTCGGATATTATGGTGTACATGCTCTTAATCTCGATATAATAACGGGCACATGTACTTAATATTTATTTCTTTGATTTACCAATGGGAGAGATTTATGGGTTAAATTGACAGGCCTGGTAAGTTGAGAAATAATATTATTTACATGGTGTGCCATTGATTATAGGAGGAAACCATGTCCTATGTATTAGGATGATGATGTCCCCTTGAGGAGCTAATAAGGATTATCATGTAAATCCTGTAGGTGGACTTGGTCCAACATGATGATGAGGTTGAGTGGTACTACTCATGGAGTTAGATGTTAATTAATTAATTATCATTAAATTAATTAATTAACAGACATTCGATTTCTTAAACACGGGGAGATATTTGTACAAATAATATGTGGAGCCCATATTTAATTATGGGGGTTGGTGAGGTAGATCAATGATGATCGCTTTAGTGGAATGGATCATCATTAATGGATCGGGTTTGTGTGGTTCGGATGCATTGGGTGGTCAAGATCCAACTCTTCCTCATGGTCCCTATTGTAGCCTATTATAAATACCTCATGAAGCCTAGATCTTTATAAGAAAGGGAGAGGCTTGGGCGAAGACCAAGTTTGAGGGTTTGATTATTGGCATTCTAGAGGCTTGGGCGGCAAGCAAGGTTGGGCTAGGGTTGGCATTAGAGAGGTTGGGCGGCAACAATTTGGAGGCTAGGGTTTTGGTTTGTCCAATTCCTTAGGGCCGACGGCAACACAAGAAGGAGGCTAGGGTTTTTTTTCTTCCTCTCCCTCTCTTGGCCGGTGCCACCCTCATCTTCTCAATCTCCTATAGCCGGTACTTCCTCCACCTCTCTAAGGGCTAGCGGCAACAAAGGATAGGGTGCCTTCTTCCTTTGTCTTGGCTGGTTCATCTACTCCCTCTCCTTTGGCCGGTGGGAACAACCAAGCAAGGAGGCTTGGTGGTCGACAATAGATAGGAGAAGAAGGGAGAATATTCTTCCCTTTGTTCAAAGCAAGCAAGGAAGGGAAGATACGAGATCTAGGAGGCTTTGACTCTTGGAAGATCGTTGCCCACACGACGTCCAAGAGGAGGATAGGTCTTACAATAGAAGATCAAGAGGTATAATCTTGTTTGTTTTGATTTTAGTTCTTTTGTATCATGTATGTGGTTTATTTACTTAGACCCTGATGATAAACACAAAAACCAGCGATTCATACATCATCTATTCCGCAGCTAAATGAGGAAAAGAGTTAAGTTGCTTGAACAACAAGTTTGTTCAAGCGACCACTCAAATTGAATAGCATGATGATGGATCAAATTCTTGGGTAATCCATCTTCGTCTGGATTATTTTTTTTTATACAGGGACGTGTGATAGGATCGCTATACACAAGTGACCGAAGTGGGGAAAGCAATTTTCCCTTCAATTGGTATCAGAGCCATGGTTTTCGATTTTGTGTGTTTTGGATTCAGTTACTTTTATGCACTTATCATATATTTTGTGTGCCGGATAATAGTAGGATGTGTGTAGGCTAACTTTTGTTTGCAGGCATAAGATCCAACTATTACGGCCATGTGTGTGTATGTGATTGTATGTGTGTAATTGTAATATTATTTGAATCCTCGGGGTTGATGAGGCTAGTATTTAACTTTTATAATTAAGTACGACATTGTTTGGCCACTCTTTTATTTTAGTTTACTTTCGATCTAGATTTCATGTACACTCATTTGTGGAGTATAGGATCAATGGATGTAAATTAAAATAATTTTTCTCGGCTTGGATCTCCGGATGGCTTGTACAAGGCGTAGGGAGGAGCGGACGAGGTGGCAACACGATTGGAGGTATATTGGAGAAAAAAGCCATAATAGTTAGAAAATTTGTTTTTCATATTTATTTATTTTGATTTATATGCTTGTTGTGCTTGCATAGTTAAAATTCCTCAATTTTAAATTACTAAGTGTGAGAGAGATATTTTTTTTAAATTTTCACGACCTCCATTACAATTTGACATGTGATGCGAACAAACTTGCGCGTTGGCTTTGAGTGCCTTCCTCCATATCAGATGAGTTTGTTTTGCAGATCACTAGGTTAAATATGGTTATAGGAAGTTATTTAGGAGCGTGTGTACTTCCCCATTGGAAGGCACATAATCCGAGATAATTTCCTTAGTATCAGATAATGGTAAACACTTAGATGCAAATAAAAGTATTCTCCCCATTGGAGTCACTGCTTTTATTTGTAGGGCCGAAGAGGAACCAACTATTAATTTTATTTGTCAAAATATAAGGTTGACAAGATAAAAAAATTAATGAGTAAATCCTCCTCTTACAAATGTAGAATTCGTATACGTCCACACTATCGTGGCATACGATATTCTCGGTGTTTTGAGGTGTTGTTTGATTTTAAAATTTTATTGTTTAAGGAATCAATAATTTTTTGAAATCTAATGTTTTGATCTATGTGATTCTTAGGTTTTTCAAAATTACTTTCAATCCACTTGCAAATTAATGAGTAAATCCTCCTCTTACAAATGTAGAATTCGTATACGTCCACACTATCGTGGCATACGATATTCTCGGTGTTTTGAGGTGTTGTTTGATTTTAAAATTTTATTGTTTGAGGAATCAATAATTTTTTGAAATCTAATGTTTTGATCTATGTGATTCTTAGGTTTTTCAAAATTACTTTCAATCCACTTGCTGTGATTCTGAAAGAAAACAAACTTACTGACCTAACTATGTTGATTGAAAAAGAAATCTGGACATTGTCTTAACTATTGAGGAGTACAAATATGTACTCTTCGCAGAGTGTCCTCCTAAGCCTACAGATGGTTCTGGTGAAAAGGAGAAAAAGAGTTATAAGAAGTGTGTTAAGGCTGATGAGATGGTGCGGTGTTACATTTTGGCTTCTATGTCAAATGTATTGCAACATCAGCATCAGGCCATGACTATTGCCTATGACTTGATGCTCAATCTCAAGGAACTTTTCGGACACCAGAATTGGGCTTCTAGGCAAGAAGCCATGAGAAACTTGATGACGACCACCATGGTTGAGAAAACATCCGTGAGGGATCATGTTCTCAAGATGATAGCTCATTTGAATGAGCTGGAAGTCCTTGGAGCTAAGATCGATGGGGAAACCCAGGTCGATATCATTCTCCAATCTCTACTTAGGAGTTTTGAGCAGTTTTGCCTAAACTACAACATGAATAAAATGTTGTATTCATTGGCGGAGCTTCTGACAGAACTCCAGGCAACAGAGGGACTTTTTCGTCAGAGTTCTCAGGCTTTGGTTGCTCAGAAGGTTTCTACTTCTAAATCGGAAGGCAAGAAGAAGAAGAAACAAGGCGCAACAAAGGTGGTGGGAGGATCTCAGGGAGGAGTGAAGAAGCCGAAAGATAAGTGCTTCGCTTGCAAGGAGACCGGATATTGGAAGGCGGACTGTCCCAACAGCAAACAGAATAAAGGTATATCTTTTGGTTTAGTCATTGAAAAATGTTTAGTGGTGTTATCTATCGATACCTGATGTGTACAGGAGCCACTGATCATGTCTGTAATTCTTTGTAGGGGTTCCAGGAAACCAGACGACTAGCTGAAGGGGAGATTACTGTCTACATGGGCAATGCTACAAAGGTGGCGGCTATTGCAGTGGGAGATGTTTATTTATATTTTGATAGGAATAAAATTTTGGTTCTGAGAAATTGCCTTTATGTAGCTTCATTTAGAAAGAATTTAATTTTAGTTTTTAAATTATTTTTGGATGAATATTCTATTTCTTTTAATGATAGAGTTGTTATAAAAAG